>OX443562.1:41334579-43746184 GCA_949372485.1 Cheilosia soror
AACCTAATTCATATGGGATATTTTTGAAGGGGAAGGGGAACAAAATGAAATTCGCTATAGAGAGAATTACGTTATAAGGAAGTTCGTTATAAAGAAGTTTGACTGTATATGCATGCGTGTTTTTTGTGAAAATGAAAATATTTTTCAAACAAATTAATAATTACTCTAAAACCATCTGATGTATTGTTACCATTAATAATTGTCGTTTAACTAGAGGTTATACCGGATGTTGTGTGCAAATTCCAGCATTCTACGTCAATTAGTTCTTGAGATATACCAGGTACAAAATTGGCTTAGTGGGTTCGGACAGACACCCAGACGCATCGTAACGAAAACAATAAGGTTCCGTTTTGCCCCTATGGGAACGGAACCTTAAAAAACATTATTAATAAGTATGTTACAGAGTAAGCAAATTTGAAACATTAAAGAGAAATTAATAATAACTGAGACTGAGATGCCAACTCAGCGAAATGGAAAAAGTATTGTGAAATATTCGGCACAGCGCATAGAACATAACATCAACACCATCATAAAACCCTAGGCTCGGTAGAAAGAAACCAGAGTGTTGAACGAATATCTTTTAGCTTTTGCAAAAAAGTATAAGAAGTAGCATTTGTATTCAGTTGCAATACGACACCCCATTTCAGCATCGGACCCTTTGAGTTGATATGTATATGGAAAATTATAGAATTAAGAGGTGTAAATATGAAAAGAAAAATCGACAATGAAATAAAGAAGGTACATAATAACAGATTGAAGAAAATAGATCCAGGAAAAAGTTAAAACAACAATTTTTTTTGTTTAATTTGTATAAAAATGTTTTTCTGTCGAAGAAGGATGTAGTATCCTGTATCCATACAAATCAAATTCCATTCACACACATTCCATTATTATTCCCGCCCGCGAGTCTATTCATAATAATTTATGACACACGACAAGTGTATTTTTTTATCTTTGATTATATATACAGGGTGACCCAGTTAAGAAGTACAATCCTTTAAGTGGTGATTTTTATGGCAGAGGGGGGGGGGTCTATTCTCACTCAATTTACAGTTATAGCCCGTCAAAGTGGGTGAATTCTAATTTGGAGGTGTTACCACTTAAAACGCTATAACTTCTAAACTGTTATAGGTATTATTTTGTACATTTTGAAAAGAGAATTTAGTAGCGCATGAAAGTCTTAAGAACTTCGGGTACATCTGAGCAGCTATAAAAAAGTTATGGCTCCTTAAACTAACAAATTTGAAAATTCGTTGTTACATTTTTTAACTTAAAATGCTTTTTTCTCAAAATTTGTACTTAATTATTTTTTTCATTTTTTATGAAATGTTTATCCTTGAGAAATTTCCTAAAAATTATGTAAAGCGACTTTTTTACGTACCATCAACAGAAGATGTAGTAAAAGCCATTTTTTGTAACACAAAAATGGGCAAAAAAAAGACTCGATATTTCTCTAAAATAAACTTTTTCTTTCATAGCACCCCAGAAGAAAGAAGTCCGTTGGTGTTAGGTCAAACAAATGGGTGGCCAAGTGTTGAGGCCAAATCGACCAGTCAACCGTTCATTAAAAGTATGGTTTAGGAATGGAGCAACCCCGCTGCTACTGTGACTAGGTGCTAAATCTAACTAACACATTCGCACCTAATATTATTGTGGGCAAAGTTTCTGGCAGCGTTCATACATTTTAGCCGTTAAATTTGAAAATAGTTCGTTACGGCTACATTTTAGGTGAATAGTGATTTATTTTAAGAATAAATTGCATATTTATTTAAAATAATTAGCAAAAATTAACAATGCTAAAGGATTATAGAGAAACGAAAGCAGTTTGATCAAACTTTTACTAGAAATAATTAAAAATAACTAATCGAAAATATAACAACATTAAGTTATATAATGTCGTAATATGATTATTTTAATATGTTGTCAACCTCTTATAGATAATTATTATCTTAATTATAATTTATAATAGTAAACCACTTATACATGAAGAAAATAATATTTGCTACATGAAATTCAAGCTCAGCAAATCATTTATAATTTGATTGTTTTACCTTTATAATTTTCTTTGCATATTTACAAATTGCAATACTGATAATATATAAATAAATACATTATCTGTTTTCTATTGACGACTAGACGCCTAGGAACAAACGGTAGAACTCTAGCACCAGAGCGGAACAACAATCAAATTTGGTTTTCTCTACGTTTTTTTTTTCACTCCAAAAATTTATTTTTTTTTTCTATGAAAAAATAAAATTTAAGCATTAAATTTATGTCGTTTTGAATTTTCTCGAATTTAACCTTCGCCAATGTTTGTTTTTCCAAAACAAATTTATTTACTTTTAATTGAATTGCATTGAAAACTATTTTTTTCTCTCCCATCATCGTATTTAGAACCTTTATATTAACAAATCTTCAATGTTGGTATTCTAGTCTAATAATAATAATAATTTATTGAAAAAATTTCACCACTTTCCGTGTTAAACTCAGACAGCAAAAAGCTACATTTTTGAACTCTGCCATAGCCCACCACACCACGGTTGTCAGAAAGACAATTGTCAAAATGTGAAATGTCATTTGCAATTACATTTTTTTCATTGCAATTGCCTAATTGCATTTGTTTAATTTTGTTTTTCGCCTTTAACCGGAGCAAACAAATGTTCGACAACAACTTCCAGCAAAAGAATTTCAGATATTTTCGACAATCGCACGTAGAGTAACGCTGCATCCTGCGATTGGTACATCTCGGAACATGACCTATCAAATCTATCAAGGAAAAAAAAGTTCGCATGTGATAGTTCACGCGATTATGTTTTCTTTCGTCGATGAGTTGGACAGGAAGATAATTCTGCAGAACCCAAAGATTATAAAGCTGGAGGAATCCGAATCGTTGCTTGAAAGCGGACTCTCATATCCAATTATACATGCTAAATAAAACAACAAACCAGGGATTCTGTGCGCTCTTTTGAAACTGCGCGTGTGTCGTGAAAAAATATTATCTTAAGTCTGTGGACAACTGAGTCACAAGTAATGCTTCCCGTCCACTTAGTGCCCAACGCAGCAACCAATCTTATTCAACAGTTTATTCAACTCTTCAGTTGAAGAAACAATTTTTTTAGGCTCGTACACTAATGCACAAACTCACGTTGTTCATGTTGAGCAACGCAATTCCAATTAAAGTTGAACATTTCTGTGTTGAACGCGTTGCGGGCCCCGTACACCTAGTTTATCAACTCACTCAACTGTTGAATGACCCCGTACACCTAGTTGACCAACTCACTCAATTGTTGAATAACCCCGTACACCTAGTTGACCAACTCATTCAATTGTTGAATGACCTCGTACACCTAGTTGATCAACATGTCTGATTTTGGCAAAAAAAAAGTTCCTCGAGTTGGACAACAGCGTTTTCGTTGTGGTTGCTCATAGAGTTGAAGAACGCGTTGATACCCTCGTACATTTAACCAAGCATCACTTGTTGGGCAACGCGTTGGAAGCACTTGGTAGCTGATAGCTTCTCACACCCTCATAAAATATTTCGAGTTTCGCTTTCGACATCAGTTTGGTAGTGATCTTCCTAGGGTACAGATCATTGTTTCTTGTTTATTTATTTATTTTTTTTCATTTGATTTGTGACTGAAAGCAAAACATAGGTACTTCGTTTTACTTTCATTTTGTATGCCTTCCCTTTCTGGATTTTCCTCATGACTTTATTGCTTTATTAGGGGTGGAAGTGTTGTCTAGCACTAATTACCTGTGCGCGCAGATGTTTTATTACTGGTGTTTCCGCAAAGATCTGCGCTGGGTAGATCTAGACCAGGGCTGGGCAAACCGGCGACCGCGCAAGAGTTTCAATTGAATATTTTTAAATAAAATAAAAGCGATTTTTTTCTCCTTTATTCATTTTTATACTTACAAACCAACATTACATTTTTTCTTGTAGAATTTCTATTTCTGAAACAAAAAATGTACTATACGCGTTCATTGTTATACATATTTGTTTTGTGAGGTGACAAAAATGTAAATTTACAACCAATGGTTGTTCAAAATTTCTAGCATAATATTAAAACCTTCTTTCGCACAAAGTTGCTTGCGGTTGTTGACATTTTCGCAACTGTCACTCTGATTTTAAAGACTAAAAAGTACTATTTCACAATGTCAAAAAACGTGCCAAATTTTGAAATACTCTCATTACTATATGACGGGCAGAAATAATGGGTTCGTAGGATTACTTTCAAGGTTTTTGTTATCAGTGTAATCACTAGGAATCACTGCGCTGTAAAAGTTTGAATTTTCCGCATGTTATTGATATGTACATGCAATAAAACACATTCGAAGGTTAAGTAGGCATCTGTTTTTACAAGGACTCACGAAGTAAAACATTTTCCAACATCCACAAATGGAATACATCACGAACTTAATAATGAAGATTGGTTAGCTTTCTAGTCGCATATAACTAAACCCCTAAATCTGGCCTGTGGGCATGCAGATGCCAAACAAATTTGCAAAAAATTCAAGTTTTCCAAAATAAAGTACTAAGGAAGTAAGAAATAGACTTCTTACGAATGCCAACTCAGAAATAACATAACTTTTAAATACTGACAATGTAATCAAGAGATTAGGCGGGTAAAACCTTTTGATCTATAAGAGTTAGCTAAGACCAAGAAGGTTAGGTCATATTTTCAATCAAAGAAGTTTAGAAATCCGACAAACGGCGGACTTATCTTCTTATTTTTTTTAAAATGAATCAAATATATATTGCCGATTAGTCGAACGACTAGGTGTAATCCAATTCGGGATGACGAAAGGCAGTCCCCTCGGGAGTTTTTTTTTAGATCGGGTTAAAAGTGACCCAATTTTTTGAGTTCCTATATCGTAATATGGAATTATTAAAATCTAGAGCTTGAGTTCGAAATTTCGAAACGAAAACAATACATATGTATCTATCTTCCTCTTAGTAGGAGAAAGTTAAACGAATCAGAAAATTTAACTCCTTCAAAGTAATGTTCTCTGCAGGCTCATAATTCGGATGCTTCTGCAAATTTATAAGCGAAGAGGATTATGTGAACTTGAAAAAAAGCTCTTCATTTAACGTCATTCCTCTGTTCAACATATTTATAAGAATGGGGATCACCGTTTTGAATAATCCGAAGAGAACTTGGATGCGTATTTGAGATTTACAAACTTAGAAGACGATTGGCAGTGTCATGCTTCAACTTTTAAGAACTGCTGAATTTCTTAAATTTTTAGTGTACAGCAGTTATGAAATACATATTTTTTTATTTGTTAAATAAACTTTTTTCTCTTTATTAATTTTTTGAATTCTGGAAAAAAAAAAATACCAAACACAATTTTATTTCTAAAATAAAAAAAAAATAACTTGGACAAAGTATTGTGGCTAATATTTCCAAGTGGACCGCGAAGTTTTGTAAAAGGTAAAAGTAGTCCGTCACCTGAAAAAGTTTGCTCACCCATGATCTACACCATCGTCTTTTTCTAGACAACTGAGTTGCAATTTAATGATAAACCATGCACAGTGCATAAACAGATGTCAGTTGATTGATTCCAATGGCTCAACTAGCACAGGCACACGCATTTCGTCGCACCCAACGCAACTCGAGTCAACAAAAAATGTAAGAAGTTGAGGAACGAGTTGGACAGATAATGTGCAGCACATTATTGTAAAATCGTTTCTCAACGCGTTGCACAAGCATGTTCAACGAGCAACAAGAGCTCGTACACTACCCGCACACTTCTTTAGCAACGCGGTGAGCAACGATGTCCAACTAGATCAAACGCGTTGGTTGGATAAAATTGAGGGCATCGTACATTAGAGTTGAATGCGTTGAATACGAAATTGATGAGTTGGGCACTAGGTGGACGGGCAGCATAAGTTACTAGTTCTTTTTGGTACAGAGTACGCTCAGTTCTATAAACATTTCCCTTCTCTTTTAGGATTTCGCTGTTTCTTGAACAGTTCACCATCTAATCATGCGTTTTGAACTCAGACCTTCCCACGAAGGTACAGACTCGCATCGCCGTCCACTAAGCGCGTCTGCGTGATATTGAAAGACATACATTTTAAAACCACAGGCCACTAAGGGTGGTTATGGCGCAATCAAATCTGTCTAAAGTGTCGAGTACTGTTCCCCACGCATTGGTTAGGTCATTGTCAAAGTGACAATGACAAGCAATTCAAGAACTCCTTTACAAAATCCACACTATGAGAGTCAACAAGGCTAACTTCTGTTTTGTTGCGGCGATTATGCCAAGAAGAGGGGGAAGCGCTTATCCAGCCAGCCTAAATAAAACTCGCACATAATTCAATAAAAATGTTTTATTTATTATTTCCAACAGGAATTGCTTTACCATCGGGTGACCATGTAATAATAATATACCCTTCGGTATTTGTTGAGCATTCTTCATGTCTTATATGCTAACCGTTTTATCGCCGACTAGTCTTACTCAGTAGTTGAGGTGTGAATGCGTGCCATACATAGGTTATTGCTTTTGTCGAGAATCATGTCCAGTAGTCTAGTGTTACTACAGTGAGCGTCAAAAAATGAGTGATCAATTAGTTTTCGAACTCGAAAAGCAAATGAAAAAGCATTGACCTTCACTCACTTTTAACGCTCACTGTATATGTTCTCGGTCTCGTGTAATTACAGCAACTATCTTTGTATCTAATTCTTTGCATTTGTCTTCTTATTTCAAAATTTGGCAGTACCATATTCGTTTCGGGCGCTGTTATTTTCACTTCCTACAAAAACCCTAAAGTTGAAACGACTTTGGTATTACCAAATTTTGAAATAAGAAGACAAATCAAAAACATAGTATACCATCTTTTTCGTATCTAAACATACGAACTAAATATGGATAATCATACCTATCGACTATCCACAGATGACGAGGAAGAAGAAGATGATGCTCTGAAATTAAGTCCATGTCCATTTTTTACGTTTTTGTTGTGAATAATTGCTTTTCATAAGGCTTTTCGTACGTAATTTTGTTTTCAAAACAAATTCTGAATTACTACATAAAACAGCTGTGCGAGGTATAATATGTGTAAATCTCCAAAAATATCGATATCAGCAAAGTGGTCCGGATCAAAAAAATTCATTTTTGTCCCAATGGAAACCCACATAAAATTCACAACTGTTTGTATAATTTAATATTTATTTCCATTAAGAAAACTATAAATGTTTTAATTTCAACCAATCTAAATTTTGTGAACCAGCTTCAAGCCGAGAATATAGAAACATTTACGAAGAATCTCAACTGTCGCTTCGCATAAGAGTCCTGTTCGTGTACACTTTAACAACTTTTCCCTCTTCGTTCTTTTCGATCCAATAGCATTTGTCGTAGAACTCGGAAAAAGTTGTACAAACCTCGTAATAGTATTCGCACATAGTACCAGGGGGTCGTAAATTGTTGGAAATTCTTTGCGTGAAGAGTCGCGAATTTGCGTCCATGCGTTGATAGATTCCGGATCATCGTTTTGCAGTTTCACCATAGAGTTATATGCACGGTTCTTGAACCTAGAAGAAATAACAACGTTATAGTGTAGCAGTCGAAAAAATGTTCACAAATCTAACCTCTGGTTTGATTCCTAGTAAAATGCCTGCAAATCGTGGATTGGTGGACATTCTGTGAGAAAATTGGAAAACTGTCTTTTAAATAAGAAATGAGCATTCCAAACTATGTTCCCCATTCTTTCGACGTTATTGTGGCGCAGACGCGAAGAACTCTAAAAGAGGACAAACCGATTCGACAATGATTGTCGAGCGCAAATGTCCTACGTACATCTGCTTGGGGATGTTAGGTGATGAGAAGTCCACTATAACACGTTTCCGTATACGTTGTGCTGGCAGTACTCAATTTTGGAGTAAATCACCAATGCATATTTTCTGAAACAAAAAAAAAAATTATTTTCATCAACGCATGCAACGACAGACTTACTTATCCAAGAATATATTGATGCAACCAGGACTGGCGACTTCAGTTTCCGCCACAACATGTGACGATGCTAAGCTACCAACAATGACAGTATGTAGCAATATCCCTTGGTGGCTTTGATTGCCTGACAGCTTTGAACGCATTCGCTATAGCCATCGCACTATTGCATTGATAATCTCCCAGATTTGTGTACAAAGTAATCACCACTTAAACCCGGGTATGCCTTTGTTTTAGCGTTCTAAAACAACTTGGTTAGGTGTCCATGGATAGATAACATTTTGCTGCTGGAACTACTGTAGTTTTTCTTCTCAGGAACGACAGCCTAATCGAACAAAAACATGTTAACATTTTAAGATAAACTATTTTTTTATTTACATTTTCCAGTACAGCCAGTCGGTGCTTTAACTGCATGTTGTTCACTTGTAGTTTATTGTATTCCTCGTCACCGACGTCCTCAAGAAACTCTGCACTGCTAATTTTTTGCATTTTTTGTTCACGCAACTGCGAAGTCGCTTCTCCTACACTCACCGAGCACGCGGATATAAAACAGGCAAAATGTACTTGCCTTTGGACATAATTCCGAAGTGATAAGCGAATCCTTTAAGAGAGTACCAAGAGATTGTATTTATTTATTAATTTGAGCAATTGAAATGTGATAAAACTTACTTTTTTCCACTTTTCCACAGCTAATCCCAATTTGTTGCAGAATTTGTTTTGCAAATTCTGACATTTATGACAACCGACTTCTGTCAAACCAAATTCCCCACATTTTTTTTGTTAGTTTTTTTTTGTTCAATTTTACACGGATAGGAATTGACATACACGGATAGAAAAACAAAATGGCGGATTTCTGGCAAAAATTGAGGGGACCAGCGGCAAGAGGATTGCGAGATGGGTATCTCAGTCTACCTTACCTCTGGTGTAATCTATTACTATGTCGAGTTCTGTGAATCCTGGTTCTGGGCGAGGTTCCAACTGCACAGCTAGTCCGCGGACCTGACTGAATGCTGATCTTCCACATCGGGTATCGGCGTTGGTACCCCTATCCTGCCAACGAAGCGTTTCCGTGGTAGAACCCGTTTACAGACACTATTTTCGCGTAATCACGTATTGAATACATTTTGTGGACATCAACTTATCAATGCTAAGTTTTTTTTTCCTATTCGACAATTAACTGTTAACCATTGCTCATACATAGGTACGTTAGTTTATTATTCTCACTTAATTTTGTTTGACCTTTGTCTTAACAAAAATGGCTTTCACTACAACTTTCGTTAATCGTACGTAAAAAAGTTGCTTAACATATGCCCCTATTATGTAAAACAACTACAACTACAGTTGAGTTGTCTCTTGGTTTTATGTCATTCAAAATTCGGTATTGTCCGTATTGTTATACACAACCTTGAAAAGTTTTCTGTCTACTAAACACAACAAATATGGCGGTGGTTGTCTATAAGTTGTTAGCTAGTTTGGGTTGTGTGAAAGTTGGGTTGAATTGAAGACAAGTCAACTCAACTAAGTTGAGTTGTGTTCTATAATAGGGGCAATAATTTTTAGGAAATTTCTCCATTCCGTGTACCCTGCCAATACGCTACGTAATGTCGAGTGGTTACCTCAACCTGTACCTGCACGGTTCGTATGGATTTTTGAATGTAATTTCAGCATTTCAGTTTGTGTGCGTGTGTTTTGTACCTACGAGCAGCATGGCATGTTTTTTTGTGGGTCATAAAAGTAGCGAACGCGACGGGATAACTTAAATACACCCAAAGCAATAAAAATATTAGTACCTACAGTTCTAGTGCAAGACTGCACACAGGCCAATAAAACTGCGGATAGCATCATCGTAAACGAATAACCAACAGCCAACCGAAATTTGAGCGCTGTGATACATTCTGTGTACTAGCACAATTTTATGTAGCCACTGCGCTACAAACGAAATGTGTGTCATATGTGGACTATCTGGTGACGTCAGAGCCACATATATATGTGGCGTGCTACATATCGTGTACTAGCAACTTAACGGTTCGTGTTATGCGGCAGTGGCAAGTCAAAATTCAAAAATATCTTTCAAAAGCTTTTATTCTATAAGACAAAATATAATTCATAATGGAAACCAGCCTCTAAGACTTTAAGAAAAAACAAGGTTTTATTCTTCGGATTTTAATTTTTTTTTTCAGATCTGTGCATATAAATTCGATAACGAGTCATGGGCCATACAAAATATTGCGGTATTTATTGTGGAAGATATTAACGATCATTATCCTGAAATAGATATTCAACCAAATAAGATAGATTTTTTGGAAAGTACTTACCTTACACTGGATCTTCAAAGGTTTACTGTAAATGACATGGATTTTGTAAGTACTTCTTATAATGCACTTATATAAAATAAGGGACTAGATAACTTAAGGGTAAAAACTGGGATTGATAGGTAACATAAAATTGTTCGCTATAGAACTGTGAAAACTAATATCTTTCGAATTTTTTTTATTTGGTTTTGCCAAAAGTGATCTTTGAAAATAAGAAAAAATGCTTAACTATGCTCTTTATGCCAAAAAAGATATAAATGTTTATTAGGTAGGTATCGATAGATGCTTTCGATAATCGATCGTGTTGGGTGAGTTGCTAGCTAGCCGTATCACTTAAATCATAGTGCTACGCAAACCGTGATAAATACTTACATACTTACTTACTTATCGGGCTCCCGACCCGTGAAGAGTCTCTGCCTGAGACACTGCAGCCTTCCATCCTCTACGATCCCGGGCACGCTGCTTCCAATTGTCCAGACCAAGCGCTCTGGCATCCGCGATGGCTTGGTCTTTGAAACGGAGGTTCGGTCTTCCTTGTCTTCTCGAACCTGGGGGCTGGGATTCGAAGACCCTCTTGGCTGGAGCATTATTGTCCATTCGCTCGATGTGGCCGAGCCAATGTAGTCGACGTGTTTTGGCTTTTTGGACTACATCCACATCACGGTACAGCTCATAGAGTTCGCGGTTGTACCTTCTCCTCCATTCGCCCTCCTCGCACACAGGACCAAAAATCCGCCGAAGTATTTTTCTTTCGAAGGAGCCCAGTATCAGCTCTCCCTTCTTGCTTATCGTCCAGCACTCGGCGCCATAAAGCAGAACTGGCAGGATAAGGGTTTTGTAGAGCACACATTTCGTCCTTCGAGTTAGGAGTTTTGAACCCAGTTGTTTTGCCAAGCCGAAGTAGCAACGGTTTCCTAGGGTAATTCTTCGCCGGATCTCCACTAGGGTGTCATTCGTGGAGTTTACGTTTACTCCGAGGTAGGTGAACTCCTTAACTACCTCGAAATTGTTGCTATCAATAGTGACGTTTTGTCCTAGGCGGTGGACAGATGCTTGTTTGTTTGTTGATAGCATGTACTTAGTCTTGTCCTCATTTATTTCAAGCCCAACGGATTTCGCCTGTTCTTCAATCGCCGTGAACGCTTCTATCACGGCACGCTGGGAGCGACCGATGATGTCAATATCGTCCGCATAGCCAAGCAGCTGGACGGACCTGTTAAAGATAGTGCCTTCCGTGTTGACACCTGCCCTGCGCACTATCTGCTCCAGTACGAGATTGAAGAAGTCGCATGATAGAGTGTCTCCTTGCCGAGATCCGGTGCATGTTTGAAAAAGTTCGGAAGAGCTGCTTCCAAACTGCACGTTGCAGCGCGTGTTTTCCAGCGTCACGCGACACAGCTGAACCAGTTTTGCCGGGATTCCAAATTCGGCCATCGCCATATAGAGCTCCTGACGATGTATGCTATCATACGCGGCTTTGAAGTCGATGAATAGGTGGTGAGTTTCGACTTGAAATTCGTTGGTCTTTTCCAAGATTTGCCTCAGTGTGAAAATTTGGTCTATAGTCGATCTCCCGGGCCGAAAGCCACACTGGTACGTGCCGATTAGTGTGTTGCAGAACGGTTTTAGACGTTCACACAGTACGTTGGATAGGATCTTGTATGCGACATTTAGCAAGGATATGCCTCGATAGTTCTTGCAAGACATAGGATCGCCTTTTTTGTAGATGGGGCATATGGAGCTGATAGTCCAGTCATCGGGCATGTTTTCTTCCACCCATACTTGGTTGATGATTCGGTGCATGCTCCCTACCAAAACATCACCACCGTATTTAAAGAGCTCCGCTGGTAGACCATCAGAGCCTGCGGCCTTGTTGTTCTTAAGCTTTTTTATAGCTAAGCCAACTTCTTCTATACTAGGTGGTGGAACTAGTTCTTCATTGACTGGACGTGGGTTCTCTTCTTGCCCTATCACTCTCTCTACATGATGCCCATTAAGTAGCTGCTGGAAATGCTGCTTAAACACATCTACTATTCCATGCCCTTCGGTGACTAGGTTCCCTTCGCTATCTCGAAGAGCCTGCGTTCCGGTTTTGTAGCCAGCAGCCAGTTGCTTAGCTTTTTTATAAAACCTCCGGATGTTATTACGATCGCGCGACTCTTCGATCTCCTTGAGCTGGGAAGCTGCGTAAGCCCTCTTCTTTCTACGCAGGATCTTCTTTTCCTCCCTTCTCCTGGCTCGATACTCTTCTCTCGCTGCCCTTGTTTTGCGCTGCAGCGCTTTCTTGTGTGCATCTTCTGTCACCTTTTTCCTGTACACGCATTCATCATCATACCACGGGCTCTTTCTCTGGGGTGGCTGGTACCCTACGGTGGTTTCGGCTACCTCCTTGATGATGTCGCGATACTGGCACCACTGATTGTTGGTGTTTGTGGTAGGTGAGTGCACAGAGGAGAGTTTCATACTCAGGCGCTCGCTGTAGGCTCTGGCTACTCCAGGTGTGCTAAGGCGTCCAACGTCGAATTTCTTCTTCTGGGCAGTTCGCAGCTTCTTTTCGTTGGACAGTCAAGCTCTGAATTTAGCCGCAACAAGAAAATGGTCCGAGTCGACGTTTGCCCCTCGGAATGTGTGCACGTCGAGGATGTTGGATGCGTGCCTCGCATCGATTAGCACATGGTCGATTTGGTTGGCGGTTCGACCGTCTGGAGAGCGCCAGGTTGCTGTGTGGATCCTTAGCCTTTAGTGCTACTTATCACCGTATTACGAGCTGCTGCAAAATCGATTAGTCGGTAGCCGTTGTCTGTTGTCGTTTCGTGGATTCTGTGCTTACCAACTAACCCGCCAAAGATGTTTTCCTTTCCGACTTTAGCATTGAAATCCCCGAGTACAACTTTTACATCATACTCCGGACAGGCTCCGTAGGCTCCATCCAGGAGGTCATAAAACTCCTTCTTGATGGGATCTTCAGCCTCGTCGGTAGGGGCGTGTGCACATATTAGGCTTATGTTTTGGAAAGTAGCTTTGATGCGGATCACAGAAAGGCGATCACTTATCGGCTTGAAGTCAATAACTTTTGTCCTAAGCCGATTTCCCACGACGAATCCGCATCCTAATACATGCAGCCTTTTGTTGCAGCTGTAATAAATGTCGCAATCTTTTCTTTTCATCATGCCTGATCCTATCCATCGTATCTCCTGGAACGCGGTAATGTCTGCCTTGTACCGCATGAGGACAGACTCAAGTTTTTGAGTGGCACCTGGGGTGTAGAGTGTTCTTACATTCCAGGTACATACTCTTAAATCATAGTCCATTGACGTTCCGGGTCTGGTTGCCATTTGAGGAGTTCCGTTATCCGAGGCTGGTTGCGTCTCTCTCATAACTATTTAGTTTTTTCCATGGTCGGGAAGTTACTCCGACGGCACAACCCCCAACCTGGAGGGCCAGGCCCTGTTTTGACCCTAGGACAGCGGGTCGGATATTCCGATGTCAGTAACCCAATTTTGGGATATGAGCGCTGCCGTTGACCCGTTTAGGGTTCGTCCGCCACCAACTCTTTTCCAACACCCTGGCTCAGTATTGGAGATCCCCATAGACCTGGTATCCAAATATGTCGAAGCAGCTCATACAGGGATTACACGTTAGTTCGACCTGACCGGAACTGTAGACGCCATCGTTGATTCCATCTAGGGAATTCATCCGCTGCCGCCTGAAACAAGAGGAAGTGTCTTAGTGCGTAATGTCTAAAAGTCTCATAAAATCTCGTGTCTGCGTCGTAAGTTATTCAAGGTTAAAGGTCAATAAAATCTGTTTTCACAATTATCTGGGTTTTCTATTGCTCTAATGATGTTGACAAAATGTTACAAAATTGTAGAGCATGAAATTTGTAACAAATTTTTTTTATATCATTTTTTCATGCGCTCAACCGTTTTTCAGATATTAAGGTGTATACCAAAATTCAATATCTCTCATTCCGAGGTTGATCGCTAATTTGACTGGACTAAAATAGAATAAAAAGCCTATTACAAAATTGTAGAGCATGAAATTTGCAACAAATTTTGTTCGTAACATTTTTTCATGCGCTTTGCCGTTTTTGAGATATTAAGGCGTCAACAAAAATTAAAAATTCATTCCGGTAAAAACTGGTTTAAGCATTTTAAAGCCGAAAGCGGGTTAACTATGGACGCGTTCATTCATCCCCAGATTTATTTTTAACAAGCGTGAACCTGCGGCTGGAAAGCGAGACACAAGAAGCTGGTTCACTATGGACGTACGCTTAGAGACAATGTAATTTACAATTGTGATAATTGTCGATTAAATTTTTTATTTTGAGTCATTGGATTTGCAACTTACAACTGCAATCTTAGATATGGAAAGGCAACGAATATGCAATTTACAACTGTATTCTGTAGTGCGCATTTAATTTTCGAAAAGAATTTCTATTTGCAATTGACAGATGTAAAAATTGTGAAAGCAAGCGTACAGTTAAAATTCCACTCTATAATTTTTTAATTTTTTTTTTAATTTTTATTACAAAAATTGTGAAAAAATACTCGAATTTTCTCAAAAATGAGGTTTTGCTTTCATAGCACCCCCTAATAAAAGATCCATGGATGTAAAGGTCAGGAGATCTGGGTGGCGAAGGATTGGGGCCAACTCGACGAGTCCACAGTTCGTTAGAAGTATGGTTAAGGTTACCCTGATGTTACTGTGACAAAGGGGCTCCAGAATATTGCCCTTCTCTGATTACCTCCGGCAATCGTTTTTTTAGGAATTGCATTTAGTAATGGGAATTAACTGTTTGTGGAAGAACGTGCGGGCCTACTAAAGTGTTTCCAAACATTTACGCTAAACCTCCTTTGAAATAAGCACACATTTTGAAGAAGTTGTTCACAATAATTACATTCTTACCTTTGAAAGGATGTTGTGCGTATTAAATGGAGATTGGGATCCAACAAATTGTGGAGGTGGAGGTGTTTTACTTTGTTTGTGAATTGCGCTTCGTCAGTCTACAGAATGTTCTTGAGGAAGTGCCCGTCTTCTGCCTGTTTGCGGAGTAGCCACTGAAAAAATGCCACCCTTTTTTGGGCAGGTCCTGGTAGTAAATCCTGTACCGTTTATAATGGAAAGGGTGTAATATATTACTCTGTAGAGTTCTGTGAATCCTGGATCTGGGGAGTTCCAACTGCTCAGCTAGTCTGCGGACGTGACTAAAAGCTTAACTCCCACAGCACGCAAAATTCAACCGTCAATTTCTGCCGCCGCTGCGTCTGAACGTCTTCGTTTCTTTTTATTTCGAGGAGCTCACCCGTTATCAACAAGGCGCTGATATGCACCAGAGAATACCCGGCTATACTATTCTGATGTACTACGGTTTGGGTATCGGCGTTGGTACCCCTATCTTGCCAACGATACCCATCATACACAAACGAAGCGTTTCCAATGGTGGAACCCGTTTACAAACACTATTTTCGGGTAATCACGCTTTGAATACATTTTGAGGAGATCAACTTATCAATGTTAAGCTTTTTTTCATATTCGACAATTAACTGTTTACAATTTCTCATAGGCACGTTAGTGTATTATTCTCACTTTGTTTGATCACTTTTTTCTGAGAAAAAATGGCTTCTACTACAACTTCTGTTAATCGCACGTAAAAAGTTGCTCATCTAACATATTTTTTAGGAAATTTCTCAAGGATAAATATTTCATAAAAAAAAATTAAATTTAAAAAGTCAAAATTTTGAGAAAAAGGCATTTTAAGTTTAAGAGCCATAACTTTTTTCTAGCTGCACCGATGTACCCGGAGCGCTTAAGACTTTTATGCACTAAAAAATTCTCTTTTCAAAATAATTTTAATATCTACATATAACAATTTAAAAGTTATAGCGTTTTAAGTGGTAACACCTCCAAATTAGAGGTCACCCACTTTGATCGGCTATAACTGTAAATTGGGTGAGATTAGACCCCCCCGCTGCCATACAATTTTGTTTGTTGTTTTCTGGTATGGGGAAATGAGGTTTCCGTTAAATTGTAAATGACGCTTCTGAGTTCAGATCTCCGTGAAAAGGAGATAATATTCTATTATCATAGGAAAGTGCATGCAGGAAAGTGTAGTGTGTCGGGCGTGTAAAACTCATGAGATTGATGCTCACACGACGTCTGCGCCTCGCGCTAACACTGTTAACGTGGCTACTCAGTTTTTCTTAAAAGAAAAAAATTGTTAGTTTTTCTTAAAAAACTATAAATGACTAAAAAATAAAATTCTTGTGTAATAAATATAACAACTGCGCAGCAAGCTTTTGAGCTGCAAAAAGAAGCTTGTATACCAAATATGTATACAAGCCATAACGTCATCCGTTACTTCAGCGACTACAGTAGAACTGCGGTTATTTTCGAGACGATCATTCATAGCCACAAACCACAGAGAACTAGACCGCCGACTTCCCGTACACCCACCCGATTCTCCCCGGAAAAAATTACCCTGTCTGTGAATACGTGTAAATGTCAAAATTAATGGCGGGAATGTAAATAAAACATAAGAGCGGCCATTTATTGGGATGTGTTAAGAAACGTTGGGAACTAAGTTTAGGTACTGTTTACATTTTAGATAAAATCATATTGCAAGTAGCTAGACGGCTGGTTGGAATAATTTAAACTTAATTTTGAGCGAAAATATAATCTATATCGTTGATAATATTTCGTTCGCTCATTCGAAAACTAATACTTTTTTCAATTCACAAGAAATTCATCGCAACAACAAATCACCCGCGAATAAAAAAGAGGTAGGGATTAGTGAATGAAAAAAAAATCGCTGGCGATTTATTTTACGTTCCACCAAATTTGTTAAAATTGCTACCAATTAAGGGATAACTTTTGGAATTGTGGTTTAGTTTAACACGAGAACATTATCTTACAATTACCTTATTATACTGCTTTCTCTGTCTTACAGCACATTTCGAATAAACGCTCGCGTTTTTTTTTCTTTTCAGCGAGTTGGTTGTGTTTTACTCTTGTCTCCGAAAAACTTTAACTTTTTCAGCATTTATTTATCAGCAGGCCTGTTTTATTGCACATCTATAAAGTAGGGGTATTCATGCAACGTCTGAATACGTCTGAACGTTTGAATGAACTGTCAAATTTTGTATGGAAAATCACACAAGATGTTAAAAAAACCGAGATGGTAAACTTCCGACGAGGTCAATGTGACATTTCACACTTGAAATAAATTCGTGAAATCAGAAAAAAATACTTTGCACGCATTTATAATACTTTTGATGTTTTTATAAATAGAAATTGCACATTTTACTATTCCAAGTGTAGGATAAATTATTAATCCATCAAATTGTATTAAGAAACCAAGTTTTAAAAGAGTTTAATAAATAACGAAATTTTCAATTCCCAACAAAGTATGTTTTCGTTCACCGCAAAAAGTTTGGAATTGAAAATTTCGTTATGTAAACCTTTTTAAAACTTGTTTTCTTAATACAATTTGATAGAATAACTAATTATTCTACACTAGGAATAGTAAAATGTGCAATTTTCTCTTTACGCGAATGGTAAACTCACGACGTTGCATGAATATCCTTAGTGTCAAGCAGTGTGTAGTTGTTGTAATTGCGTGTTAAAATTTCTACTTTACTTCACTGAGATAGATGTGCAATAAAACAGGTCTAATAACAAAATCAAAATAACAAATAAAGGAAAACCACGTGAATAAACCAAAGTGTAAAATAAATCACGAAAAGAGTTTCATTTTGACACTTTGTTTTGACTGTCAATTTCTGAAGCCCTTCTTTCCAAAGTTCCAGGAGCAAGTCTTTTCCGGACCAATTTTGTTTTTTTGCAGTCATGAAAATATACCTATATGTAATAGATCACGAAATTAATATGGTTGAAGTGAAAAGAATATTATCACGTTTTGACAGTCCATTCACATGAACACTTTTATTTGTCGCAACAGTTCGCCAAGTTCAAACACCAATTTCTACTACTTAACAATCTTTGATTTAAATTTACATAAGTTCGAACGAATTTTGTATTTGATAGTTGTGGAGCGGGTTTTAATGTCTGAATTTTGAATAAACTTGTGAAAATTCGCACCAAGGGTGTTTTCCTTCGAGGCAAACATTTTTAGTTCGAAATTTCGTTGTTTAAACTCTTTTCAAACTTCAAAGTTGTTTTTCCCATATTTTGATGCATTAATTAATTATTCTAGGTAATCTTGCAATAGTAAAATGAGCAATTTTTTTGTTATATAAATGCATCAAAAGTTGTTTGTTCGCATATTATTATCAATTCGTTTGTTCATTCTCATGTGAATATTCCTTTACATCGCCAATTTTAATTGATATCAACAGTTTGAACAATTTAATATTTCCTGAAACTAAACTGTGATGTGAACGAAGTGTAACTGGAAAAAAAGAAGAAACCTTTAGAACACAGCCCCACTGCCATAAACCACTGCCAGGTGCAACTGCCATAGGATTTTACTAAGTATGCGTGTGCCGTAATTTCTTCCCTTTGATTTATACAGGCCCAACACATAAATAAATCCTATGGTGCCAACAGCTTGTAGGCAAAGTCCGTTATGTGGGAGGAGTCGACGGTCTATTTCTTACTGGTTTGTGTTCATAGCTCAATTCAACATACAGCAAATCAGCAGCACAGCCGTACCGTATCACGACTGCAGCTACTGACAAGAGTGGACCGCTCTCTTAAACGGCCGCAACGGCCAACAACGATTATGGCAGGCAATATTGCGCTTGACTGTGAAATTTCGTACTTAACCCTAAGTGAATAAAATTCGGCACCTACTACCCGCCATTTACAATTTACTTAAATTACTCAGTGTCATAATAAATATAAAATTATTTGATTTTGTATAAACTATATTTCGTTACCGAATATCTTAAAGAAATTAACGAAAAAAGGGGAACAAAATGTAATTTGCTGTATAAATGTTCCTGTCGTCAATTTCTTCTCCTCTGTAATATATAATGTATAGTTAGTCATAAGTAGCCTTAGTGTATATATTTATTTTAGTATTGTATCGTAATGCCATGTGATAGACTAATACGTCAATGCAAATGTTATAGCTCCTCAAGCAAGAGCAGTCGCAACCTATCTTGCGTAGGAATAAACGAAAGCCATTGGGCATCTCTCTTTACATTCTTAATGTATTCATATAATTGAGTAGGCCATACACTTACAGCCACTCCTCTATTCTAAAGCGAAACAAGCATATTATAATTCAATGTTATAGAAACGAGAAAAGACTTAATAAAGAACTTTGAACTTTGGAACTTGAACTCGCAGGTAGTAAACGTGGAAGTACTAGAAATGGCAAGGGCAAAACAAATTGCAAAGCACAAAGATATTTACATGTGGAATTTGGAAAAGGTAAACACGGGTCAAAAGAGGACACAGTGCAGTGATCTTAAACGAAGCGTTAAGGCAATTCATTTAGGTGTCTGTTATAGCTATCAGTAAAATGCATCCGTAAAAAAATTGTTTCACTTTTTTGGAGTACTTAGGAAGCTTACATTAAAGGGCTTGTGACTCTGGATGATAAGTTCTTCTACGCGTGCGCGGAACTAGAAGGAAAGATAGAGGCCGCCAAACTCGACAAGGAAAGCAGCGAGGATGGAAAGTATGAACGAATTGCAATCCAGGTCAATATACCCTTTCAGCAACATGAACTGCAGAACTCCTGGGGCGACTTTGACGGCTATTTCACGAAGTGGCAGGGATTTAGGGATCGATTTGTGGCAGCTATCCATGAGAGGGAGGCAGGCACGTAGCCAGGGGGGGGGGGGCTTGAGGGGCTGAAGCCCCCCCCGAAAGTCTAGACAAAAAACTAAAATTTTCTAAAGCTGAATTTAAGACTATCTAGACAAAAAACTAAAATTTTCTAAAGCTGAATTTAAGACTATCATTCAGTTTCCGATTTCTTCACAAAGTACTAGCGCTAGTACCGGTATTAGACCAAAAGTTGATACTCAAATACCTAGGTATCAGGTCATTTCTTCACGAAGTACTAAGCTGAATTTGGTACCGAGTATTAGTTAGTACTCGGTATTAGCTTGACCCTCAAAATCGGCAGTCTAACGTCGTTAGTACCTGAATTTAATCGATTTCATTGCTTTCGCTCTTGCCTATTTTTGTCAAAAAGTAAATACATAGTAGGTTTAAGTCTAATGAAGTTGATTAGAAAATGGATTTCATTTTCGATAGGGATAATTGGTTCAATAATTTCGATGACGACATTGAGAATGAGAATGGTGAAGAAGGGGTGGCAACTCGTTGATCTGAGCGGCGCATCTACCATATTATGCTTTAATGGAATACAGTAAATACTTAGAACGATGTGGATTTTTTCGGCGATTTCAGTTGTCCAGAGTAACGTTTTTTTACGTTCGAACGTGGACGAATTGCAGTAGGTCCGGTTAACATAATTTTATATACTTTCAGTTTTAGTCGGTAATCGTTTTTATTCACAATTTTACCAGTAATCGTTAGATATTGCCTGAGCAGCAATTGCTGATCAGATCACTCTTCGATTCATGACAAGTGGATCGATTCGATGTAAATAGTGGTTACCGACGTCATTTGCGTACCAGCCGCTAGTGTATGTCGCACACTCCCAAAAGTATGATGTATGGCCTTGACACGCCATTTGGACAAATTTATTCAAATGTCAGCAACATTGGAAGAACAGGAGGTGGCCGCTGCTGCATTCTATCGCTTTGCATAGTCTCCACGAGCAATCAGTGCAACCTACCGCACTCATGTTAAATTGCAAACACCGAATTGGTTAGTTCAGTTCCATAATGTGCAATAATAGAAAAAAAACAACCAATCATATACGCTATCATATGTTATCCAATGCTGGATACCCCTAAACACACACTATTTTATAACAGGAAAGCAACAAAAATATTTAAAAAATACTTGCTCTTATGAATAAAAATCAGTCATCCTGCAAAATGTTTGACTCCCAATGAGCATAAAAAATATGTCACCGTTATGACATTTCATTCAAAATTAGGTACTAGACCAGTTTTTGACGTATTAGTCGTTAGTACGGTTGATAAATTTAGCTCCGGTACTAGCTATGTGAAGAAATACACAAGTACTAGATCGGGTACTAGTACTAATGTGAAGAAATCGGCCGTTAAGCCTAGTACGCTGCTGTTTCGGAACGAAATTTTCCGGTGGTCTCCAATTGCACAGCGAAACGTGTGCGAAAAGACAGCGGAAAATAATTTGTGGAGAGTGGCATCAGCTGCTATACAAGTGACATTTGACAACAGCAGGAATTTGTGTTTTGTAAAATTGAAAGCAATTGTATTCTAATTAAAATTATAGAATTTTAAAAATATGTATATAAATCAAAACTAAACATATGCCAGTCACCGTCGACATACGAATAATTGTTAATTGTGTTGGTTCATCTTCTTGTTGTGTTGGCTGCTGCAATTCTTCGAAATTTAAATATTAGATTTCGTCGTATACTTCCATTTCAAAATCAAAATATGAACACAACAAAAGCGAAAAAAATGAAATGTAAAATTTCCGCAAGCAATTAATGTCCCGGACAATAAATTGTGTGCGAAAAGAGAGTGGAGAATTGTACCAAGCAATCTACTACAATTACCCACTTTTCCTCCATCATTTCGCAGCAGCAGCGTACTGCAAAACGAAAAGGAGAGCGAAATTTTTCGTTCATGATTTCGTTCTGTCACTTTTGTATGGGATTTTTCGTTCCGAAACAGCAACGTACTAGGCTTTAGACTATAATTTCAGTTTTAGTTGAGTTATCAGTTAAGCTTGTTAACCTGATGTCTAGATGCAAAAATGAAAGCGTTTAACTAAAACTAAAACTGCGACTAAGACTGATGGAATTCCCATAAGTTTTCAGAAGTTTTAGTAGATAAATCTTCTAACCTTCGGCTAATCACGAGTAAATTGAAAGCGCAACTGAATACTAGACTGATGTCTAAATACACTGCAGAACATCAGTTTAACTGAAAGCTTAACTGATAGCTCAACTAAAACTGAAACTGAAATGATTGTCAAAATAGGGCTTTAAGCCCTAAATTCAAATCTATAAAAATAAGACTATCCCGGTAGGTATACAGTATTCAAACGCTAGGTATGTACATTGTACACTGTGCAAGCCATATCTTTAACCTGGTTCTGCCAAGTCAACTCCTGCAATTCGCACTTGCCTTTGTGTAGTTTGGCGTATTTTTTTTTGGAAGTGAGTATAACAAAACCAAAAGAGAGTAGAAAAGTTTTGCATGGAAAAGTAAAAGTGACCTAGCTTTAGATTCTAAAAAAAATACGCCTGTTAGTGAAATTTCTTCCGCAACTTTTCAAATGCATTAAATTATAACTTTCAAAAATGTCATTACAAAGCAAGCACCAGAGAGCTAAAAAAACTCGACTTCTACGCCTTTGTGAAACAAGATTCATTGAAAATACATCTCAATAAGTCTTGAAGAAATAACGAGCAGAACGATGTCTTCGAAAGCATCAACACTTTTGGCAGCGCCAGCGGTCCAAAAAAGTAATTTCCTAGTAAGCCAGTAAGCCTCATTACATGCGAAAATCTGTTCAGTTTAACGCTGCAATCGACCGCACAAAAGAAGTTCTGAATTCTCTTAAGAACATCAGAGAAAATACCGAAGATTTTTTCAGGGAGACTTTTCAATCCGCATCCCAACTTGCAGAGGACTTATTTGAAGTTAAATTAAGAGCTCCAAGAACTTCATTGCGCGTTCCAATCCAGTGTCTACAGATACGATATACTGATTCCTTGCATTACATAAACTCGTTAATACAAAATCTTACGGACAGATTCATGGTCAACGATGACGTTCTACCATCGTTTCAAGCTTTTCTCCCAGGTTTTGCTACAGTTGAGCGAGTGAACGAAATGGAAAAGCTAACAGGCTAACACGTTACTTTGATAATGCAATTTCGTTGTCAGCTGTGAAAGCTGAATATATTCGTTGGTGCGAAAAAAAATCGTCGAGTGATCCTTCTACCGAAGTTTTGAAATTGTTTAATATATGTGACAAGACTTACTTTTGAGGTATAAATTTCTTGCTTATAGTTTTAGCAACGCTTCCAGTGACCACAGCTAGTGTTGAAAAAACCCTTTCAGCTATGAAAAGGATTAAAACAATGTCCCGAAGCGTTATAGAGAATGCATGGTTAAGGTAACTTGCTATGATATCTGTTCATTCGGATATTATTGTGGATCTAAATAAGGTGATTGATCTCATGTTAAAAAAAATCAAGAAGTCTTCTGCTTCAAAAAATTTGTGTAAAATAATTATTTAAGTACCTATGTTCGTTTAAGTACATACGATTTAAAATCTAATACGGATCAATGAATTGGAATATTCTTAGTTTTCTGTTTCATAAGATTTGGATCAAGCTCCCCCCGAACCAAAATCCTGGCTACGGCCCTGGAGGGAGGACATTAATGCCGCATACAAGTTTTCCTATTTCAGAAAGTCGCTGGCGCTGATTGGAAAGGCTGCTCGCTCCTAGGGGAATGGCGACTGACCAGAGGAAAGCTGTGTAGAGGCATGGGAAAGATTGAACCAGTTATATGATAACAAATACATAATCTGTCGAGAGCACTTGCGGCGTTTTTATGATCTGAAAGAGCTACCAGCCAATGACCTCCGAAAGATGTTTAACATCACGCATGAGGTATTGCGTCAACTACGAACGCAGGGACTCCCAGTGGATTACTGCGATTTCGTTTCCGTCCACCGACTACACGAGCGTCTAGATAGAGAAACAGCCAAGCAGTGGAAGCTGCAGCGTGTGGATGAGTTCCCCCACCTAACGGACATGTTGAACTTTGTCGATAAGCTTACTTACTTAGGTACTTAGATGGCGCTACAGTCCGGGGTGGACCTGGGCCTCAACCAACATGCCTCTCCAGTTAGCACGATCTTTGGCTAACTGCCTCCAGTTGCGCACTCCAAGTTGATTGAGGTCCCCTTCCACTTGTGCGCGCCACCTAAGGCGAGGTCTTCCTCTACTGCGTTGTCCCTCCGGGTTGGAATCGAAGACTCTTCGGGCCGGAGCGTTGGTGTCCATTCGCTCTACATGTCCTAGCCGTCTTAGTCGACTAATACGTACTTTTCTGACCAAGTCGATGTCGCTGTACAGCTCGTAGAGTTCGCTGTTGAATCTCCTCCTCCAAAGCCCGTCAATGCAAACGGGACCGAAAATCACTCGAAGAATTTTGCGTTCGAAGCGCCCAAGGAGATCTTCATCCGCTTTTGACAACGTCCATGATTCTGCGCCATAAAGCAGGACTGGGATGATGAGGGTCTTATATAGAGTCTCCTTGGAGTTTCTCGACAAGGCCTTACTAATCAATTGCCTTCTTAGGCCAAAGTAACAGCGTTTGGCAAGTGTAATTCTTCGCTTGATTTCTGATGTGATGTCATTTTCAGAAATAATAGCGGAGCCGAGGTAGACAAAGTCCCGAACTACCTCAAAGTTATAGCTGTCCATCGTGACGTTCTGTCCGATTCGTCGATGTTGTGTGTCCCTTGTTGTTGACAGCATATATTTCGTTTTGCCCTCATTCACCACTAAACCCATTTTGCCGCCTCTGTACTGATACTTGCGAACGCACCAGCAGGGTTACCTTTGGAACACCTTAGTGTCAATTAGACACCTTTTCGAAGACTCGGACACCAGGAGTCCAGGACACCTCTTTTTAAAAATAGACGATTTTGGCCACCTTTTGGAATTTAGGAGCTTTTGTAATAAACATATAATTTAAAAAAAATATATTCTTTATCTTTTGACATGATTTGTATCTTTGTATTTGAATTCCCAAATGTTCTTATCTTTCAGTTTATACTTTTAAATTATCACTTAAAAGGGTGAACCCAATTTGTGGTCTGTTGTTAATGTGTTTTTTCAGTGAACTCCTTTATTGACCACAAAAAATTATTTTGATTTATTAAGGACAAAAAATAAATTCTTATTATAAAATTAAATTTTATTCGTCATTATAAAACCAATTTGTATGCATTTCGAGCAAACAAGCTGCTCATCAACAGCGTTTTACACGGTTACTAACAAATGACAATTAGAACAAAACTCAAGAAAGTAGATAACAAGATGATAAGAAAAACAAAAACAATGAAGAAGTAAACTTAATATACGTGGAAGCTTAGACTAACAAGTTTACATCGACACATCAAATTAGGGAGAACAAAGGTGACAAAATATTTCCGCTATCGGTGTTCATTGCATTTGTTGTTTTGTGTATGTATAGGAATTCGTATGCATCTAATTTCCTCTCATTTTGTACACATTTAAGAACACGAACACTTTGGTCGAAGCTCCCGATTTTGTGTGGAGGGTTGTTGTTTTCGCACGATGCAAGAACATGAGCTGCTACCGCTGATCTTATCTTTATTCATACTTCATACACATAGCGAAGGTCTGCAAGTTTTTCTGCATGGATATGTACTGATGATGATACTGACATATTAGCCCGTTCGAGTTCGAGAGACCTTGGGTCTTACTAAATCATTCTAAGCCTTTGCCATAAATGCCTTGTTAGTTACAAAGTTAGGAAAAATGATATTGGACACTAAAAATGATTATTATTATTACCGCATATTTAGTTTATGTTGTAGTAGAATTTGTGCACAGAGTTGCTTTCTGTAGGTACTGTGTTGTTCTACATCTCGCTTAATGATTTTTTCGTAACTCAATGCGGAAATGCAAATTTATACTAGACGGGCAATTACAAATTAATGTTGTGAAGTAAGAATACGTTTACTATGAAAGACTTAATTATTTTTGGTTCATTATTATAAGGACTGGCAGAAATGTGCCAACATACTCAAAAAATATGCACCCCAAACTCGAATTAGATCATCAGTCGCAATTTTTTTTCTAATGTCGTTTTGTTTTAATATAAGCGGACACCTTTTTGGACACTTTACAAAATTTTTCGCAGGTAACCCTGCGCACCAGTCTAAATCCTTTTTTGACATCAAAGGTCTCGGTGAGATTGTTTCCGACCTTTACGGAGCAGCGAGCGTTCTCCATCGTCATTCTGCACAATCTGACAAGTTTGGCAGGGATGCCAAAACTAGACATGGCTCTGTATAGCTCGTCTCTATAAATGCTGTCATATGCGGCTTTAAAATCGATAAATAGGTGATGAGATGAGTATCGATGTATGCTCTCTACCAAGTCATCCCCTGTTGCTCGGCCGATAAACCGTCCGGTCCTGCAGCTTTGTTGGACTTCAGCTTGGATATTGCTATCCTTACCTCATTTTGGTCAGGTGGACGGAAGTCTTTGCTTTCATCGCCCAGGTTGAATGGTTCATTCTGCCTGACAGCGGAGTTTGTGTCGTCTTCGCCGTTCAGCCATCTGCAGAAATGGCTTTTCCATATCCTCAGCACCGACCGTGACTCTACTACAAGGTTTCCTTGTGCGTCTCTTTAGGTCTCTGTTCGGGCCTTGTTCCCGTGACACGTTCTTTTTACCTTTTGGTAAAACTTCCGAATATTGTTCCTGGAGTAACACCTCTCTATTTCCTCGATCGCGCGCTTCTCATGCTCTTTCTTTTTCCTCCGGAGAAGCCGGTGTTCTTCCCTCCTTTTTTGCTCGTAAACCTCACGAGCTGCTCTCGCCCTTCTCTGCAGCGCCGCTTTGTAGGCCAGTTGCTTTGCTGCATGTGCTTCCCGGCACTCTTCATCAAACCAAGGGTTTCGTGGTGGTGGTCGGGTGAAACCTAGCACATCAGTCGCGGCTTTTCTGATGGCTTCTTGGCATCGATGCCACTGGTCTTCAGCAGTTGATGCTGGCTGCACAGGACTTCTCGAGAGGTTGAGGGAGACGCGATCGGCAAAAGTTCTGGCGGTTTGTTGCGTTTGTAGCCGTTCAACGTTGAATCTTCTCACAGTATTTCCTCGTTGTTGTGGTGTCTGGGATGTTACGATGGTACGTATGCGGATACCTTGGCTACAACAAGGTAGTGATCCGAGTCTATGTTGGCCGCTCGTAAAGTTCGGACATCTAGAATACTGGAGGAGTGCCTTGCGTCGATCGCAACATGGTCAATTTGATTGACCGTTTGATGGTCTGGTGACCGCCATGTTCCTTTGTGTTGAGGTGTGGAAACCGTGTGCTTGCTATAGTAGCATTACGTCCCGCAGCAAAGTCAATTAGCCTAACTCCGTTTCCAGACGTGGTGTCGTGTAGGCTGTGCTTTCCGATTGGCGTTTCCTATTTTGGCGTTAAATTCACCTAAGACGATTTTAACGTCGTATTAAGGACATTCCTCATATGTTTTGTCGAGAAGCTCATAGAAACATTCTTTGGTAGCATCGTCTTTATCTTCTGCGGGGGCGTGAGCGCATATCAGGCTGATGCTGGCGAATTTAGCCTTGATGCGGATAGTTGTAAGGCGCTTACTAACGTGTCGAAAGTCTTTTTGCCTAAGTCTGCCGCTTACAATGAATCCGCATCCGAATAGATGCTGCTTCTGTTCTCTGTAGCAATCAGCGTAATAGATGTCACAGTTTTTCATCCTTCTTTTGACGGGCCCATCCCACCGTACTTCCTGGATGGCGATGATATATCTGCTTTGTAGAAGTATAGGGCCTCCGCTAATTGTTCGGCTGCACGCGGTCTGTTCAGGGTTCGAACATTCCACGTGCACATCCGAAAGTCATTGTCCTTTTTTCGTTTTGCAGGGTGGTCAACAGTAAATCCATCCATATCCGAGGCTTTTGGTTGCTTCGTAACCAGTGGTGTTTTCCGTGGTTGGGTAGTTAACCCCTCGCACAATCCCGAACCTGGAGGGCCAGGCCCTTTCTGTGACCCCTTGGACGAAAGGGGCCGGATATTCCGGAGTCAGTAACCCGCTTCGGGGATTTGAGTGCTGCCGTTGACCCATTAAGGGCTCTTCCGCCACAATCTCTATTTCAACACCCTGACTAGTATTGAAAAATTCTTAATGACCTCAGCTCCAAATATGTCGAAGTAGCTCATTAAAGTATCTGCCATGCCGACTGTTGACGTCACCGTTGATTCAATCGCGTGAATTCTTCCGCCGCACGTCCTCTTTCTGAGGGGCTCATGTTATACTTCTGAGACTCGAGCAGACAGTCAGTTCCGACAGAGCATTATTATAGTGTTGCTTTTTTCTTCGTGTTCAACACTCGCGCTTATAAGTTTAGCAAGCCAAGCCTGGATGGACGAGACCAGTACCCGGTGGTTACCGCGCGGAGGTAAAATAAGCACAATTGATGTGTATGAAAAAGGAGAGGCGCTTCCATCTTTCAATTGCGGTCATCGACTTCGGTTCCCCTACTAATGGCTCGGGAACCGCCCTCTGCGGGCTCCCAATAAGGAAGTGCCCAGGCGTAAGCGCTTCATAGTCGTTCTGGTCCGGCGACATCGATGAAATGGGTCTGGAATTGAGAACAGATTCAATCTCTATAACAAAAGTCATTACTTCTTCAAAACTGAATATGTTATTAGACAACATACGACGAAAATGATGTTTGAACGACTTGACTGCGGCCTCCCAAAGCCACAACCCACCAAAATGCGGAGCTCGCGAGGAAATGTGTCTGAAATCAATTCCCTCCGCTGAGCACCATGATTGAATATCCCCCCTTACTTGCTGCTGCATGAAGGCACTTTTGAGGTCTTCTAACTCACGTCTAGCTCCCACAAAATTCGTTGCATTGTCGCAATATATTCGTTGTGGCAAGCCACGTCGTGCTATAAACCGCTTCAAAGCAGCTATAAATGATTTAGATGTCAGATCCCCTACAACTTCCATCCAAAACATATAAAGACTGCAACATAAACCATTTTTGGGGGCCGACCTCTCACTCCTTCTGTTATGTATTGTGGTCCGCAAAAATCTACACCTGCGACCAGAAATGGCTTAATTAATTCGACCCTGTTCTTCGGTAAACTTCCCATGACCTCATAGAGTAGACGAGGCCGATACTTGAAGCATAAAACGCATTGCTTCACTATGCTAGAGGCTAGATTCCTGCCGTTGACAATCCATACATTTTGTCGTGCTATTGCCAACAATGCCTGTGGCCCGGCGTGAAAATTCTTGCGATGCAAATGTACCATATATTGCCGCACAAATAAGTTATTTTTTGGCAATAGTAGCGGGTGCTTTGCCTCAAATGGTAGCTTCGAATTCTGCAATCTTCCTCCGAATCTGAGCAACTGGATATCACCATGACATTCAAGGAATGGCGCCAACGCTTTCAGCGTGCTCTGCTTCGAAAGATCCGTATTGCTCTGCAGCCGCTTTATTTCCTCTGCATAGGTTGACTGCTGAATATTCCACACGAGCCTTAAAAATGTTTCATCCAACTCCTTACTTGTAAATGGCCCTGTCACCGGTGCTCGCCTCTGACGATACCCGTCAATATATTGACGAACATACGACATAATGCGAAGAGTTTTCTGAAGGTTTGAGATTTTTGTATATCGATGAAAGAACTCTTGTTGTATATCCATGCTTAACAACGATATTTGAACTTTCCTTTTCTCTGGAACATCTTCTTGCTTCAACACTGGTTTTATATTTGGCCAGTACTCTTGATCCTTGTACAAAAATGCCGGTCCAGTGAACCAGAACGAGTTCAGGAGATCTGCAACTATGGACTCCACGTGTCTTTAAGTAGTTTGGTGAGATCCTTGTTGAATCCGCGAAACCCGATTTGCCACGAAAACTCCCCTGTAGACGGATGCTTTGCCAACCAATATAAAACAATTTCTGAATCTGTCCACAGATTCGATTCGGCACGTTTTTCTACACCTTTTCCAGCAGCAGTACTAACAATTCCGCCGCACAAAGTTCAAGTCTCGGTATTGGTTGCACCTTTCGAGGAGCAACCCGTGACTTAGCGCTGAAAAGCCTAACAACAAACTTGCCATCAATCTTCTATCGGATGTAAACGCAACATCCATACGCTCTGCCCGATGCATCTGCAAACCCATGAATCTCAAAATTCCCTGTTGGAATCACGCATCTCTCTATCCGTATCCTATTCAGATCTGACAACTGGGCTTTAAATGAGTTCCATTATGTGTGTAGCTGTAGGTCTTGTGACAGCGATTCGTCCCATTTCACCTTAGAAATCCAGAGATCTTGCATAAAGATCTTCGCTCGTACAATGATCGGACTTATTAATCCTAGGGGATCAAACAGCTGAGACATCTCCGATAGCACACTTCGCATTGTAACTCGAGTAGAGGTCACAATTTTTGGGTCCATGCAGCACAACTCATCGCTTTTTGGATCCCACACGATGCCCAATGCTTTGATGATGTCGGCATCATTAATCCGTTCTGGTATCTTCCGCAGAAAATTCGACTCATTGGAGTACCATTTTCGAATGTCAAACTTCCCTTGACTTAACAACGCCCGGCAGGCCCGGCCCCAGCCAAACTAGCGCCCTGTGCAAGATTTACTGAAAGCGCCCTTTTTCCATATTTGCACACATCATAAGTCTTTTCCACATCACCCAGGAAGTAGACTTTTAATGCTTTTTTTATTGAGTTATCTAATATTGGCTTTGTATAGGAGTGGGAGGTAACCGAACTACTTTACCGACATTGACCATTTGTAATACCAAAAAGTCATCTCACAAAATTTAATTCGCCTATGTCGATTCGTTGACAGACGGACATGGCTGAATCGATTCGGAATTTGATCCTGATCAAATCCAGTGACTCCTTCCTGACGTTACAAATGTAATGACAAAGTGAATAATACCTTCCTGTGGAAGGTATACAAAATGTATTAACTCATAAACGAACTTTACATATAGTTATCTCTCTGAGCCTTCTCATCATTTTCATCATCGGCATCTACTATCTTATGTCGGATATTTTATTGCTGCTTTTGTAAGTAATATTAGTACTTACATAGTTGAACTTCACACAGATAAATTTTCAGTTTCAAACATCTTTGTAAGTTAGAAAAGGCAAGTATTTGTGTAAATGCAAATGCATAAATTGGTTAATTTTATGTATTTCAAGCTCAGAGCAAAAAAAAAAATAAATTCAAGCAATATTTGGTCTTCTTTTTATTTTTTTCTATTGCCACATTTAATTTAAAAATGTATACTTATAGAAAAGAAATTCCACGAAACATTTAAAAATAGTCAAACAAAATTCGTATCCACCTAAAAAAAACAGCTAAACACATTTTAATCCAGTCAGATCTGACTGGAAAGCAGTCAAAATGGCAACGCTGCTGAAGTGGAAGAGAAGAGAATACTAAATTTTCATATAATACAAAACGAAGCTACATGTTCTCTTTGTAAGACAAATTTGTTGCTCTTTTTCGTAGATGAGAAATCCCATCCATATGTGCAGAACACAGTTGCAAAAAGGCTTACTATTTTACTGAATTCAGTACAATTTGACTTTCCTGAGTACGCAAGTACCACTTCCCAATTTTCGGTACTATTTGTACTAATTTAAATTTTTAAAATTTTATTTTTATATCTTTTAAATCAAAGGATTAAACAAAAATAAGCTGAACGCACTCCTTTGTTTTAAAATTCTGGATGCATTCATTACTCATCGTACATACCTACTTCGTTAAAAATTGACTTTTGAAACTTCTTGCATTCCTCGAAGATGTGGAAAAAAGATTTGATTTCGGAGACATTTTTTTGAACTCATTACAACGTTTTTCACAAACTGCCATTTGAACGATCAAGTATGTATATTCAATGGTCCAATTTGTCTTATGCTGGATTTACATTACCACGCCACGCAATTTTGCATGACTTCAGAAAGAGAGGTCCGTTTGCTACAATCAAGGCTAGTGATGTGTAAGAGTGATACCACGAGCTTAACAGTTGAATCTAGGCCGCCATAACTTTTTTATGAAGATTTGTGGTCTCACTCTTACAGATCACTAGCCTTGACTGGAGCAAACGGACCTCTCTTTCTGAAGTCATGCAAAATTGCGTGGCGTGGTAATGTAAATCCAGCATTAAGGTTTTTTCCTGGTAAACAAAAAAGTATTGAAATTATCAATAATAAATATAGCGCTTTATCTGACTGCGATAAAAATAGGTAGGTACATAACATACTTCTATTTCTTCGGTTTGGGCTGAAATGGATCTTGTGCAAAATGAATGCAACGAGTTCATGTTTTCAAATCCTACACCGCTTTGTCTATAGTGCTTTTTGTTTTCATTCTTATTCTTCCGCAAACGTTTAAAGAATGTTTTCTTATCAAAATAGCTATTATAAAAAAAATATGACCAAAGCTAAAGAATCGAATGCAGGCTCTTGATAATCGATGTAAGTGAGTAGGAAAAAAGTGAAAAATAACAAAAATCAAAATACATGTGGCAATAAAATATGGGTGTGTGTCCTCTCTATATCCTGTACAACGAATTTAGCGAGCATTTATCTGTGCTGTGGAGAGAAAAGCGCTCGCTAAAATTAAGCGCAAGCAGGATACTAGGCTTAAAGCCCAGTATCCTGCTCGCGCTAAATTTTATCTCCCATACAAAAATGTCTACAGAAATAAAATTTAGCGAGGCAGTTTGGCAAAGCAGTATCCTGTTCCGCATGCTAAATTCTTACTTTCATATAGATGGGACACACTTAATGTCAGTCCGATATAACAATATTGTGTGTTATACCTTTGTATATACATTCCTATAGTAGCGCCAAGAAATCGAATAAAAATGTTGTACCAGTATCCCACCGAAACTTTGGCGCTTCAATCGATCAATACTGAAAAATGGTTTGTGGCTTTAATTAATTTAAATGGAGCTTTAAGTTTTCATCTTAGTTTCGTCAAAACGAAAGCTACATTTAAACGAAAGTAATTGATGTGATAAACAAAACCGCAGATGCTTTTGCTGCTTGTTCCGGCCAGCGCGAGCGATATTCTAGACTTTTTGGCAGATCTACTGTGTCGCTACTAACATATACGACACTGAACCTTTTTAAAGTAGGAAATTGGAGATGTTGTCCTTTGTCAAAGAAAATTTGTATTTTGGACTGGTTGCCATATTTCATTATTCCTCCTCGATCACGACCTAGAATTTTTTACAAAATATATGAATCCGTCAACATAGCAATGCAGTATTTTCAGCTGCTATATAAGTAGGTGCACAAAACATGTAGGTAGATAAGAATGTATTCAATTGTAAGATGCAGACGCGACTCCTTATTATGTTTTGTATTTAACTGCAAACACAAAATTATACCTGTGTATAATTATACCTGTGTATAATTTTGTGTTTCATTTCAGTTTCATTTGAAAATGAAATGAAACACAAAAATTAAAAATGAAATGAAACACAAAATTATACCTGTGTTTGTTTTTCCAAGTAACTTACGATGACTTAAGTCTTTATCTTTAGTGGATTCCAAAGATCACGTGCATTTCTTTCTTTGCATGGGTGTTGGAGCATGAGATAGTTACTCGACAATCATGTCGCAAAGTTCGATTTGAGGAGGGTTTCGACTTACAGAAAGCCGACTTAAATGTGGGAAAATTTAAATTTTGTGTCTAAGTTTTGAAACATTTGTTGTTTTATGGAAAATTCGACTTAAGGATGTTCGACTTATTGAGGTTGGACTGTATTAAGTTTTTGTAAATATGTAAATTGTTTTTTTTTTTCGATTCTGTAAGTTCTTATAATATGTAGGTACATATTTGAAGTTGCGCGAACCATTCAAAGAATCAATCTTTTCTTGCATATTTGTAAATAAATATTGTGCTAATTTTTTTTAGATTTCATCTATAATTTTATATTATAGAAGTAATAAACCAACATAGCTTGGCCAACGCGAACAACGCAAGATTACTCAACACTTTTATGCAAAGTACGGGCTACCAAGTGTTGTAAAGTGAATTGATGGAACGCATGTTAAATTTCGTCGTCAGAAAATAAACATTTATTTTACAATATATAACGAAAATGCAGTTTAAATGTTCTGCTGGTACCTAAGGCAAAATCATTTTAGTACTTCCTTAAATGATTTTTTACCCTAAAGTAAATAAACTTGCATGTCGCTGCTTGTTGTTCTCCTGTTTCGCCTCTAAAAAAATAATGGAAAATTTACGTGGAAAATTACACTTTATTCCGCCCGAAAAAGTGATGCCAATAAGGGGAATTTTTCGAACATCTACAATTTTTCGCCCGGAACTTATGATAAGCGAAAAGTGAAATGTCAATTTTTTCGGGTGAAATATTGTTCGGGTGAAACTCACAATAACTGCTAGGTTCCACATTTCACTTTCACTCGAAATGAATTTTTGTGTTCTACATTTCACTGTATTCGATTTCGATTTCAAAATTTTCGGAATTGAAACAAAGTGAAATTGTGATTTCGAAAAAATTTCGAAGTTTCCGAATCGCTCGAAATGCAGAACACCGAAAACGAATTCATTCGATTTGCAATTTCGATTTCACTCGATTTCTGGAACCTAGCTGTAAGGCTGAATTTGTTTTTAATATTTATATTAATTTTAATATTTTAATTTTTTTATTAAACATACACCGCTTTATTTATAAATACTATTTATAATAGCTCTAAACGCAAAAATATATAGTCATGTGAAAAATAATAGGGACACATTGCTATATTTCGTGAGAATACAAAGAACAAGAATATTTTCATTAAATTTGGAGTAGTGTTTTTATTTTTAAATAGGCTTATGTTATGTTATGAAAGCGGTATTTACTTTATCGACATCCCCAAAAAAATAATTTAATGTGCCGTTTCTAACCAATTTATGGCAATTGAAACAGAGTTGGGTTTTGAGCAATTTTTATGCAAGTGTCTATTATTTTTCACATGACTGTATGTTAGATTTTTGCGTTTCGAGTTATTATAGAGAGTGTATAAAGTTTATAAATAATGCTGACAATATTTTGGTATAAAATTTTTTTTAAGCAAGGATAAGTCTGTTAGTCGTTAAATCCTTCCTTGTTGTTGGATGATATGTCTTCATGTTTATTTATAGTTATTGTTACAAATTTGTATCTAACAGCATTACACATTTTTGTCTAAGTCGGAGTAGGTTTCACACCCAAGTGAGAGAAGATCAGAAACTTGTTTGGAAAAGCCTGTGGTTAGATTTATTTCAGAATGCCATCGTTGAATTGTCCTAATACTCGGCAAATAAAAATTTGAATCAAGCATATGTTTGTACAAAGCTGGGGACTTGTAATAAAACTTTAAATAACTACTGTCTTTTTCATAACTTGACCAATTCTGTCCTGCTTTATAAAATAGTTGAGTTTTTATAAATAGTATTAAAACTTGGGCATTTCTACCATCCAATTGTTTTTCAACGTCCATTTATAGCTTATAGTTAGGGTAATTTTTTAGTTTTTTAGGGGTGTCAAAAATAGTTTTCGGGATTTTCTGATACGGTTCATTTTCTTCATTCTGGAAATGACGGTAATCAGGCTCAAGAAATTGAAGGGGAGAGTTGCATTCAGGTAAACGAGGAAGAGAGCAATTCCTTAAATATGTGTTAGGAGGTAAGGCTTCGCGATGGAGTGTCAAATCAGTATCATCTCCATTATTTTCTAATAAATCTGGTGGGTTTACTAAAACTTGATCCTTAAGGTATCTTTTTCGTTTTATGGGATATTTTGGTTTAAAGTTAGACTTCAGATTTTCACAGGTTTGGTCAATGTCCCTACACGATTTTGGATTTGCCCTTTTTTCAAATTTGTCCCCACATTTTTAACAATGTCCTTTTCGTAAAAAAGTTATTCACAGAAAAATGTGTTTGAAGGTAAACGACCGAATATTTCACTATTTCCGGAATGTTTAACCCAAATAGATCTTCGGCAGTCAGTAGGGAGCTGAAAAAACGATAATCTACTCACACCTCCTACATTTATAATTAAAACAGTTTTTGAATGCACAAAACATTTTAACATGTGTACCTATGTGTACCTATAAGAAATTCACACAAAATAAACAAAAACCGAACGACTAACCGAACGACGAACAATATATCGAATAAATGAAGGAAGAAAAATCTCAACGAATGCTTTTTTATAAGGAATAAAATTATCAAAGACACAAAAGCTCTGTCATTTAATTCTCGATTTGGTATGAGTAGCGACACCTATTAGGATACTGGTACTACTGGATTGGCGCTACTATAGGAATGTATATACAAAGGTAGTATCCAATTTGTACAATCGCTCTTGCACTAAGCTTGCGGTAGCAATCAACAAATTGCTATTGTCGTAAATGTAACATTTGTCGACTTCAAATATGTATAATACATTTGTGACCTTTACATCTACTTTCATTTTACCGACAGACAGCTGCTTACAAACATCACCCATTGCTTCAACAACCAGATTATTGTTGTCTGCCACTGTAACTTCTTCGCTGTTTATCGAAGAGATATTCTGAAGCCAATCCCTGCGCATAGTCATATGCGATCAAGCACCCGAGTCCACAAACCACCCTGAAGAACCAATTGATCTGCCAAATTATAGCGAAATTTATTGACTGCCAGACGAATATTTAAAAAAAATTTCAGCCTTAACTAAATAATAATTTTATGCGCTTTTTTTACAACTTAAGGGCGTTCTGCCTCCCTCCCATACCGCTACCGGTGTCCATCCTTACGGATGACACTTAGTCAAGTCGCCCACAACATTCTCTCAAAAAATAGACTTTACCTAAATCATCACTGAAAAATGTCACTGGCTCTCCTACTATTACTGAACCACCGGCAAGTTCAAGCACAAAGCTTTCACTTCCTCTCGGTGATCTGGTGGGCCGAAGGACTCCAGTTGTGCATCTTGTCACACTCGCAGTTTGTCTGAACCGATTAGATAAAACTTTGGTGAGTTTTGAAGGTTTCTGATTTGATGTGTCCGGGATTGGACAAATATGGGTTGCATCTCCAATATAAAAAAAAAAACACAGCTTAAGTGGGATGGTGTTCAAAGAATTTAAACGAAAAAAATAGGAATGTATATACAAAGGTTATACGTACTACGTACAATTTTGTTATACTCGGCCAAGAAAATGTATCCACTGATTTAGCTCGCGAAAGAATTGCCTGGTACATTAAATCGGCGATAAATTTTGACATTTTCCAAACAAAACAATTTTTTAATTGAATATTTCTTTGAATACTTGATAATCGATGTAAGTGAGTAGGAAAAAAGTAAAAAAATAACAAAAATCAAAATTTGGGTGTGTGTCCTATCTATATCCTGTACAACGAATTTAGCGAGCATTTATCTGTGCTGTGGAGAGAAAAGCGCTCGCTAAAATTAAGCGCGAGCAGGATACTAGGCTTAAATTTAGACAGAGCATGTTGTTTTTTTTTCTGTTGTGTTTTTGGTTTGCGGAAAAGTAAATAAGGATAAGGTTTTTCAATGAATACCTCGATGAGGAATCCTTTCAAAGTGATAAATTTGAGATCAAGGAATACCAGACAAGGAAAAAAGAAAGTGCAACGAAAAATAACAATTTTCGCGTCGATGAATTTTTGAAGGAAGTTATTTTCAACGAACAAATGTTTTCTGTGACACTTATATCCACAGCGCACTCTATTTCAAAATTTAGCTAGGATTTTAGTTAATGTTTGAAAAGAAAAATTGAAGAGCAGCTAAATTTAGTTTCGCTCGAAATGCGTACTAAGCTTTAGATTCAATTAAATGCGCCTTTATTACACCCTTCACTGGAAGGTATAGGTAAATATTCGGAATCAGGGTGCAATATTTTAGCCATGTCCGTCTATCCGTCCGTCGGTGTCGGTCTGTCTGTTCGTTAAAAACACAAAATAGTCCATAGTCCAACCAAACGAATCGACCTCTACGAATGAAATTTTGTGAAAGGACTTCTTTCTTCCAGTACCTCCCTGCACACAAAACCATAATTAGACCCACGTACGTACGTATACACGAACTCACATGCTTAACATTTTGCAAGACTTAAATGCTGAAGGGGGGGTATCAAAGCAGGCCGATGATAACATACTGATACTGTTTTTTTTTTGTTTAATAAAATATTTATTTTTTATATTTTCGATCGGTTTTATACATTTAAGAAATTTGAGTACTATTTAGTACAATTTCTGTTCAGTTTTCAGTACAATTGAGAAAAGTCGATTTTCATCACTGGTGCAGAATCAAAAACCTGCACGTTCTACACAAACAATTTCGTAGAATGAATTTTTTTGTTTGAAATATTTTCCTATGAAAATGTTGCGATTGACTGTGCAAGAAACAAAACCTGCACATACGGGGTGGAACTTTTTTTGTTTTGAGATTTTTGAGCTAGTTTTTTTGTAAAATGTAAGTGGATTGGCAAAAAATATCCTTACACGAACAGGGTGGAATATTTTCAGATAAGGTAGGTAAGAAATTAACTTGCATAGGTTTAGTGAGATTTTTTATTTTGCGATATTTTCAGTTAGACTCTCCCTGAAGTTGCAAAATTGCAAGTAATGTGAGTTAATGTGCAAGAAATAATACAGCACAGGTGTGGTGGATGTTATTATTTTGGAATTTTCTGAACCAGCTTTTTGTTTAAAATGCAAATGGCAGTATGTAGGTATTAGTTCGCGCAAGGTAAAATAAATTTTTCTTAGGCTTACTGTCCACGTAGCTTCGCTTCATTTCGTTGTCGCACACGCGACTTTGCCGCTCCGCTTGTTTGTTTATATTATGCAAGCTGCAATGAAGCTGCAAACAAGCGTACAACGTATGGATGATAGTAACATGATAGATGGCATGAACAATATAAACAACGGTCGTATTGTGCTTAATATTTTTGCAAACTATTGTTCTGGGTTGAAAGTTTGTCACATTAATGTGCAGAGCCTTAAGCCCAGCATAGACGAATTTAGAGAATTATTTTCTTCACAGCAAGTAGACGTAATATGTGTTTCTGAAACGTGGTTGATTCCTAGAAGTGAAAACAATGATGGCGATAGTGATAAGCTTGTAGAACTTTTTGGCTACAAAATTCATCGGAGTGATAGATCCAGTAGGGGTGGTGGGGTAGCAATTTATTATAGGTGTTCGTTTAAGTGCGATATTATTAAAAAGAATGCGTCTTCAAGCGGCATCGAGTTTTTGTTAGTTGAAATATCCGACAATAGCCAGAAATGCCTTGTTGGCTGTGTGTACGTTCCACATCGTGATACTGTTCTTACAGAATTAGAGACTGAATTGTCCTACTATAGTTTAATGTATCAAAACATAATATTATGTGGAGATTTTAATAAAAATCTGCTGCAAAATGATATTAAATCAATTTCGATGCAGGATTTTGCTGTAAATTATGGGCTTAGTATCAGACATAATTCTGTGCCTACGCATTACAGAGCTGGCTGCCGTCCTTCGCTCTTGGACTATTTTTTAGTATCTGACGAAAACGCAGTAAAATTTAATAATCAATTTTCGGTGCCAGGCTTAAATTCTCCTCATGATTTAATTTTTCTAACCTACGATATCCATATAAATTTTCATCAGTCACCGAAAAAACTAAGATTCAGAAACTTCAAAAATATTAACCTAGATGCCTTGCATTGCGAAGCCTCAAATTACCCTTGGGACTTGTGTTGGACCCTTTCGGACGTAGACAATAAAGTTGTTTTGTTTGAATCTATGGTTACAGAGCTCTTCGATAAATATGTCCCAATGAAAGAAGTTTTAGTAAAAGATCCCAGACGCCCTTGGTTTTCTTTTGAAGTGAAAAAGCTTATGAGACTTCGTGACAAAGCTTATTATAGGTGGAAAACTTATCCTTCACCTGGAAATTGGACCTCATTTGTCAAATTAAGAAATGATACAACCGCCGAAGTACGTAGAAGGAAACAACTCTTTTACACTTCTAAGCTCAACGTTGACTTAAATAGTCGCGATCTTTGGAACAATTTGCGAAAGCTCGGTGTAACACATAAAAAGGACATTTCTGAAAATACCGATATTAGTCCAAATGCATTAAACAATTACTTTGCTTCTTCATCTTTGCCTACACCTGCTTTCTCTTCCAGTGTATCTGATCCAAATTTCTCATCTGATCTCATCTATAGTCGTCCAGAGTATTTGGGACCAAAATTTGTCTTTAAAACGGTAAATAGCATCGATGTTATTTTTGCTATCAGATCTGTTAAGTCCGTTGCTATAGGATTGGATGGAATATCGTTAAAATTTATTAAAATGATCCTCCCATTTGTGATCGATACTCTTACGCACATATATAATAGCTGCTTAACCAGATCTTGCTTTCCCTCATCTTGGAAATTCGCCAAAATAACACCAATTCCTAAAAAATCAAATCCTTTAGAATGCTCTGATTTTCGGCCAATTAGCATTCTGTCTGGTTTATCAAAAGTCTTTGAGCTAATCATTAAAGGCCAATTACAAGCACACATCGACACCCACAACTTGATTAGTCCGAACCAATCCGCGTATCGAAAAGACCACAGCTGCACCACCGCGTTGATCAAAATAGTGGACGATATTCGTCTAAATTTCGACAAATCTGAAATAACCTTGCTTTGTCTTTTAGATTTTTCAAAAGCATTTGACTCTGTAAATCACAGCAAACTTTGCAGCAAGCTCTTTTTCAAGTACGGATTGGACAAAAAAGCGGTTAGATTAATAGAGAATTATCTTAGCGAAAGATATCAGCAGGTTTCATTAAATGGCATTGCTTCCACGATGTTGGGAATTCGAAAGGGTGTTCCACAGGGCTCTATCCTTGGACCGTTACTTTTCGCTCTGTTTATAAATGACCTTCCGTCCGTTTGCAGGCACACCTCTGTTCATTTATATGCTGATGACGTCCAAGTGTATAATTCGACCTTGCGATCACGGATTGGAGATTGTATTACTCGGTTAGAAGAGGATTTGACGGCAATACAGGATTGGGCAATTTCCAACGAACCTATACTCAACCCAAAAAAATCCGTATGCTTGCCTATAGGCAAGAATATTGGTGCGGTGGACGAATATCCACAAGTATATTTATCCGGAGAAAAAATTATTTTTTCCAACAAAATAAAAAATCTTGGAATTGTTTTAAACACTTCTATGTCAGCAAACGACCACATTGATGTAGTAGTCAAGAATATATATTCCGGACTACGCATGTTGTGGACATCTGCTGACTACACCCCGATTAACATCCGGTTGAAATTGGTTAAAACTTTGCTGGTACCTCAATTAACCTACAGCTGTTTAATTTATAGCAACCTTGATTCAACATCGTATAGAAAATTAGAACTTGCCTTCAACGCTATGATTAGATATGTTTATCATTTGAGAAAGTTTGATCATATTTCAATGTTTAATAGGTCTATTTTAGGATGTTCTCTGCGAAACTATCTAAACTATCGAAACTGTCTCTTCCTAGGAAATTTAATATCACGGCATAAACCAAATTATTTATACCAAAAGCTGCACTTTCCTTGTTCTTCCAGAACTGGGAATAGTAGTAGTAGTAGTAGTAGTAGTAGTGACTTTATTAATAATTCATATACTTTTACAATCATTATGTTTGTATTTACAGACATTAAGTCGTTTATGGTTTGGCTTAAGGCCGTCTACCAGTTTGACAATTTAACTATTTTAAATTAAAAATATAGTAACCTAATAATAATGAATTTAAATATAAAAGCTATTGCTCAAAAATCGCCTTCCAAAATACGCATTCTGTAGCGGCTAGCAGTTGTGGCGTAGTTGAATAAAATTTCCCACCCAAGACTCCCGTTCAATAAATTAATAACTTCATCAAAGCTCAGCAAAGATCGTCCGAAGTATCTCATGCGGAATTCGCTTAAAATGGGGCATCTTCCGATAAAGTGATATATATCCTCCCTCTCTTTAAGGTTACACAGGTCACATAATAAAGGAAGATCGGGCCGATGCGGAATATAATATAGGTTTACTAATTCTCCTCTTAGCTTGAATACTGTGCTTATCAGTTGCAGAGAATAGCGGTTAAGAAGGTAAGAAGATGCGTTTTCATTGAGATTATAGTTCAATCTACTATACACCAGCCTATGTTGCGATGAATGTGCTTCAGATATAAATTTATCGTACAAAGAATTACCCGCATTTTTCAATATATTGCTAAACATTTGTTTTAACATCGAGGGATCTGAGTCAGCTGCAATGTTAAAGCTGACTCCATATTTTTCCGCTAACTCCTCCCACTTTTGTACTAAGTGGCCTCTTGTTGAAAGCGCATGCTTCAGGACAATCCACGGCAACCTTTCTTCTTCCATCACCCCTACTCTTGCAATGTAATCTGCATGCATCTTAAGGGTATCCAAAAAAAGCGGGGGCACTCCAGTTTCTAAATGCAGCATATAATTTGGAGTGCAAGAGGGCAGTTTAAAGATACGCTTCAGAAAGTATCTAAGGAATTTCTCAATTTCCTCAAAATAGCAGTAACCCCAAATCTGCGCCCCGTATAGCAGTATAGATGCCGCGGTTGCACGAAATAGCTTAATTTTCGACGAGTGATCGATATGCTTACTGTCAATGCACGGTCTCCAAACTGATGAAATAGCTCTTTTAGCTGATGCTAGATTAGTTTCGAAATGTTTTTTCATACTCAGGTTAGATGTTATTAAAACACCTAAATATTTGTATTCTTTTACTATTTCCACTCGTTCACCTTGATAGGACCATTTTTCGTTACGGGAGTACCTTCCACCACCATTCCTAAATATCATCATCTTTGATTTCGATAGATTCACCGTCAAGTTCCATTGCTTGCAGTAACTTTCCAATCGGTTGATGACAAGCTGCATCCCTTCTACTGTATCTGACAAAAACACTATATCGTCCGCAAACTTTAGCGCTGGTATCCGTACACCACCAAATTCTATCCCTCTTCCCACTCGCTCTGGTATATCATTTATAAATAGGATAAAGAGCAGCGTACTTAAGATGCAACCTTGCTTGACTCCCATTTGCGTTTCAAATTCTTCCGATACAGAATCTCCATTCCAAACGTACGCCACATTGTTCTCATACATCGCTTCAAGCACATTAATTATTTTGCTTGACAAACCAATTTGATATAGCTTATAGAAGAATGCTTTGCGCGCTATAGAATCAAAAGCTGCACGGAAATCGACAAAGAATACGTAAAGCTTTTTGCGGTTGTGTTTAAAAGTTTCCGCAATGTTTGTAAGTGTGAAATTATGATCCAGTGTAGAATAATGCTTCCTAAACCCCGCCTGGTACTCATTTAAGATCTTGTTGTTTGTTATCCATTGTATAAGCCTCTTATAGATAATAGCACTAAATAGTTTCACCGAGGTATTTAAAAAGGAAATGCCTCTGTAGTTTGCTGGGTTATCTAGCTCACCTTTTTTGTGCAATGGGAAGATAATCGCCCTTTTAAAACTTCCTGGAATCCTGGCTGTTTCGAAAATTCTGTTAAATTCCTTAGTGAGCGCAACGAGAAATTCAGAAGAACAGTTCTTGTAGAACTCGAAAGGAATCCGATCGTCGCCTGGGGCTTTTCTCGCTTTAGACGAGTCAACTGCGTTTTTCACTTCTAAAAGAGTAAATGGCGTATCTAAAAGCTCATCTGCAAATAATGGTGCTGCGTATTGTGGTAAAGGAGAAAACTGCGGTGTGTTGAGTAGACTTTCGAAATACTGTCGGAGCTCTGATGCTTGCAAAGACGACGAGATCAAATTAGTTCTGCCAGAAGCAATTTTAGCCGCTTTCCAAAATTCTGCTGAGGATCTTGAAGAGTTCAAGACTGCTATGGTCTTCAGATTAAATTGCTTTCTTTTTTCTATACAAAGCCGTTTAAAATATTTATTGGCTTCAGCATACAGTTCTTTCGACGAGCTAGTGTCGCATGTCCTTAGCCGCCTTAATAATGCGAATGATCTATTTCTCGCCTTGAGACAATCATTGTCGAACCACTTCTGTTTACTGACTACATGTTTTGCATTAACAGCAGACGGTGCAGACCTTTTTATAATAGCGGTAAGATCGTCGATCCGTATTACTGCATTTTGTTCACTTAGGCTCGCAAGCTCAGTAGACAATTTATTTTGATAAGGGACAAGAAATTTGTCGTTCCAAAAAAACTTCGGAAGAAGAGCCAGCTGCTTTGCGAATGGCGTAGCACCAGTATTCATAACTTCACACGATATTTCTACTGGCATATGGTCGGAAAACATTTCAGCTGCTATTGAAAAATCTTTGACAATTGAGTTCCAATTTCCTGATATAAGGCAGTAATCTATAACGGAGCACGAAGTTCCACGGATAAATGTAAGTTCCCCCTCTAAGTCGCCTTTACAGCTTCCATTGAGTATCTTACAGTCATATGCATCAGCCATTTCCATTAACTTCACACCCTTTCCATCACATAGTTCGTCCTTAGATTTCCTCGTTGCATGCATAAACGATGACACATGTCCACTTGAAAAATTATTTTGCGATAGACCTATCCTTGCGTTAAAGTCTCCAGCAAGCAGAATATCCGGCGTTCTTAAAGTTTGTAGCATATCAGAAAGCCTGTCGTAGTCTCGCAACCAATGACTGCCGTTTAGATAAATTGGAACGATGCAAAGGGATTCTCCATTGATCTTTACATCAAGCACGTGGATTCCTTCAGCCAGCCTAAACTTTATATCGACCATCTTAAGGGATTTCCTATAGCCTAACAGTTCGCCGCCGCTACCTCTTCCGAACCAACTGGATTTAATTGCTGGAATCCATTTTATTTCATAGTCCCTAAAAATGCTGCTGAATCTAGCTTCTTCCCCGGCTAATACATGAGTTTCGTAAAGCATAAAAACATCAAAGCGTTTAATATAGTTGAAAAAAATTTGAAAAAAATAATTTGTTTTTTAAGCCTGCAACATTATAGCATAGTATGTTAAATGACAATATTTCCTGATTTACAACTTCATTTTTACTATAAACTTCATTTTCATTGCTATATAATCTTTTGTTATTTAATTTATTTCGGTAGACGGCATTATTATTAAAAATTAGGATGAGGCGCCAAAAACGAAGAACTGCTACATGCGTTTCCACCCAATGCATTTCCACCTTCAATGTTTATGTTTCTGACAGTTGTTGCTGCTGTCACTGTAGAACTGATATCCACGATCTGCTGGAGTAGTGACATTCCACATTCGCTGTCATAACCCTCGCATCGGAGGTTGTTATTATTATCGAAAAAGAATGTTTTATTACTTAGTTTAAGTTTATTTCCAATCACTATGGGTTTTGTGTTTTTATTTTTGCTCTCAATGTCTGCTTTCAGCTTGAACAAGCGCTTCCTTCGATTTCGTGAAGCTTCAGTGTAATCTCTGTGAATTGTTACCTTGGTGCCTCTTAGAGTTGTTGTGTTGCTTAGCACGCGGCGAACGTCATCTTTTTTCTGTAATTTCACAATTACATTAGCAGTGTTGTTGTATGCCCTCAAAACCCGAACGTCCGATATAAGTGATAGATCACCGCTTCCCAAGAGTTGCAGGCATAGACTTTTAGCTTTGTCCTCTGGCAAGACACCAGTCTCCACAGGCATATGCACTACAACATTACTCTCTATCGACCTTTTCTCTAACATCTCTACTTTTCGTTCCAACGATGCGTAAGAAGCTTCCATCACCTGCAATTTGTGTCGCAGTATTGTGTTGTCCTTTTGTATTGCCTGGAGTTCTACTGAGACTCCTTCAACATCAGCTTTAGTTGCCAGATTTTTAAGTCTGTCATCGAGTAAAGATGCCATGGAACCCACTATAAGGGATTTTAGGTCCCCAATTGACATTTTGCCAACCGCCGTTTGATTGGTAGCAGCAGGCGTTGCAGTTTGCTCTTCCTCTGGTGACGTTTCGAAAATGCGCCGCTTGCTGCCATTCGCTTGGGCATTGTTGTTGGACATTTTTGGTGGCGTTCTCTGTATACCCCCAACCATTGCAAATTACGAAATAGGAGCTTTAAATTGAACTGACTCACCAGGAATCTTGAACTGGCCTTTGAGGTAATGATGCAATTACACTGAGTAACAATTTTTAGGAAGATTTATTGGAAAAAATATAATAAAATCAAGTTTAACTTGGACGAGCGATCTTACGTGCGTTTAGGCTGTCAAATGTCCGCGTTGCCAATCCAATCCAGAACTGGGAATATAATTCTCCCAATTCATCGCTATTTAGAAAGTAGCCGTTTGTTTTTTGTTCATGCTATAAGGTTATGGAATTCACTGCCATATGTAATTAGACGTATGGTAGGGTTACGAAGTTTCAGTGCTTCTCTGTTCAATCATTTTAAAAATCTCTAAGGCAGACTGGACACAAACATAGTCATAAATAAAGTCAATAAACGAAATAAATAAATAAATGGACTTAAACTTAAACAAAACACACTTGTTGCTCTCAAATTCTTTTATTGTAAAATTTAAAAATTTTAAAATACCTATAATTGTTAGTCTTTTCAAAAATTCAAAATATATGTTAAAATTCTAATTGTATTCTGTTTTTCCTAAATATTATTATTATTATTTATAATTCATGTATTAAATATTATTATCATTTTGTATCCCTTATCTTATGTACTAGTAAAAGAACTTGGTTCTTAATTGTACGAATCCACTCTATTTCAAATAAATAAATAAAATAAAAATAAATAAAATAAATAAAATAAATATACATTGATAAATGTATGGCGGAAATGTCCGCCGTTAAAGCGAACTGATAGCACCGAAATCTCATTACAATAGAGAAGAGTTCGTCTTGAACTACAGGGCCTTTCATCAGTACATCGTTCAACGACAAATTCGTAGATGTCCTCGAACTGCAGTCAAACACCATTCTCAACTTTGTTGTTGTTGAATCTGGTTACATTACGCACTGATGCGGAGTAAAGTACCTCACTCGGGACTGATTGCATCTTGGTACCTTTATCATGTGACCCTTGTCCATGTATTCTTGCATAAATTCCGCATACTGGGGGCCAACTATGTAATTCGATTCTACAATCAAAATTTTCGAATTCGGAAGATACGTACTCTGTAACTCTATAGCATGCGCTCATATTCGAAAATCGAACGGACCTCGAATTGTCTATTTTTTTGGTACTACCTAATCCTAAAGTAAATGCCAAAACCATTCGAATTCGCAAATAATCACTCTAATGCAAATGTGTTTGCGAACAGGCTGTGTAGATGGCTGAAATCTCAAAAAATGTGAGTAAGAAATTTGTTCATAACTTATTAAATATTATTAAGAGTATTAAAATATATTTTATGCATAGGGAATCATCTACATGTGCAAACACAAAGACATCTCAATTTGAGATTCTTGTTCAATACATGACAATACATCCCCACTTATCTAAAGGATTTATCCCGAATTCGCCGTGGCTCAATTTGATCATTGCAATCCTCATTTTCTTCGGTAAAAAATCAAAATTCACGAATCACAACAAATGATTATTTCGTTTTGTTCAAATGTCTGTCAAACACAATGCGAGACTCGTTCGAAAGTCGGAAATTGTTTGGAAAAAAGTTGGCATTACTTACATTCGATTCTAATTTCATACATAGTTCCGTTTGAAAGTAGAATCGGAACCAACTTTCGAATAGAATCGAAAGTAGAATCGAATTACATAGTTGGCCCCCTGACATTTAAGTTCTGGATTCCTTACCAAAAGTTTCTCCAAACTGAAGAATCTTCGTTCTGCACCGTGTAGAGATTCTCCTAACTCATTTCGGTTAGCTTTAAAAGAAGCTTAACGACAAAGCTTCCTTTTTTGTCTCGTCTCATCGTACTTCGAAAATGTTTTTCACAGCTTACTCTCTTCTTCTGTCAATGGCACCATATTGGGATGAATTGTTTCTATATGCCAGAACCTTTCAACAAGTTCATCCAAAGCAGAATCCCCATTGCGACATTCTGCTACCATGTGGCAGTGGGTGTTACGAATCCGCGCCGTTTTTGTCTTTCCAGACACAACCCACCAAAATATCGTCTTTTGCAGAGTTGGACATTCATCTCCTAGTTTTATTTGGCCCACAGACAACAAATTGTAGAAAAGGTCGGCGCCAATCAACAGATCAACCGCTGATGGTAGGTTGGAGTTCGGGTCCACTAGCAGCAGATTTCTCGGAATATTCCAAGTTTTTGTGTTGACTGCTCTTTCTGGATGCACACCTGTAATTTTGGGTAAGATAAGTGCTTCAACCGATGTGTCAAAGGCACGCACGAGAGATTGAATAGCAATGTTGGTACTATATTTTACCTCAAGTGGCTTTTTTCCTACCCCAGTAATAGTTGTGTTAGCTCGTGTCTTCCGCAGATGCAATCGCTGCACTACTGCCTCGGTTACACAATTTAACTGTGACGCTGAATCCAACAAAGCCCTCACATCGTGCAACTGCCCATGACGATTCTGCATACCGCCGTGGCCAAGATGACTTGAGCTGAATCCCTTTCTTGATCCATCTCCATCGTCGACGAGTGCAACGAGGAGTTCACAGGGTTCACCGCTTCCGGCTCTGCCCGCAAACTATCCTCCTCCCGAGAATTGTTACAATAACGATGCAGAAACAAATGGTGTGGCCACCCATACACCTGACATTTTGTTACAGTGCACTTTTTAACTACGTGTCCTGAGCCCAAGCAGTTAATGCAAAGCATGCGTTTCTTCACCTCTGTGAACCATGCTATGACATTGAGTTTTGTGAACGATGAGCACAAATCAATACTGTGTCCGCTCTTATTACAATATTGGCAGTTAATACCCGAAACAACGAGAACTCGAGGGCGGCGTTGATAACTTTGATTCCCTCACCTCCAAATTCTGACATCTCCGAGATAAAACTTCTTCCCATTGGTGCCACGTATTTAGTTTCGAGTAATCAATGGATTCCTCCCATTTGATTAACGACTCTGTGTCGAGCTTTTCACACACAATGTAAATAATGAACGCATTTGCGACTTTTTCCACTGAGCCTATTGTCTGCATCGCGTTAAAATGATTGTTAACGGCATCCACCAACGATCTTAACTGAAAGGATGACCCTTTAGACACCTTCGACAACCCAAACAACGGCTTTATGTGCTCCTGAAGCATCAAGTTTTTGTTATCGAATCTTTCCTTTAGGCGCGAGAAAGCCTTCGTGTAATTCAAGTCGCTAACCTCGAACTCCTTTACCGCTGCTAATGCTGGCCCTTCCAAACTATCAATTAAGTAGTTAAAACGTTCCAAATTATCAAGGCTCAGATTATTGTGCACCAACTTTTTAAATATCCCAATAAAGTTCGGGTACTCCAAGTATTTCCCCGAAAATTTAGGAATCTTTTGGCACTGCAAATTTGAGCGAGAGACAGTTTGTGACGGAACACTTGATGCATTTAAAGCATCTGGCGAAAGTATCGCCTTTAAATTGCTTATCAACGAGAGGATACTTGATTTTATTTCGATATATAGTCCGAGCTTTCAAATTTTTATCAAATTCATCTCATCCACTCAGACGTTTTATTTGAATTTGCGTACTCAATATTTGTTTAAAGTACGACTCTAAAATTCCCAGTCTACACTCTAATTCTGGCAGTGATAACGAATCCCTTTTTTTATTTATCACCTGCCGAATTCGGGTCATACTGCCTTTGGTTGACAATCGAAGAGCTTTTAACTCGCTCAGCGACTGTGTGACCGTTTCCCCAACTGATGGTTTTCCATTCAGCTCCATTGTCAGTCGTTCTTTTATTTATTAATTTTAAATTTATATTTATATATGCAATATAATACCCGCACATTTACAAAAACTATTTAATATAAATTAACTGCACTTCGCGAACTCGCCAGGAGCCCTTTTAGATCAGATACGAACTGCGAACTTAACTCAATACGTCTGTCTCACCTGACGAGCTGCATGTGCAGAAAATACACTAAAGTATAAAACCTTTGAGTAGGAGGGATTTCCCTACCCAAGTAAGCTAATACCAATAGTTGGTTCATGTATTGACTAACACAAGTATTATGTTTATAGATTGGTTAACAGTTCGGCCATCCTGTTTAGCACTGTCCTCAGTGCTCCGATAAAAATAAATTGGAGAGGCAATACTAGTCTTCTATGCACCAATCCTTCTGCTTCTCGAGTTTGTACTTTAAAAGACACGTACACAGCCCTTTTCGCATTTTGCACTCAGCCTTACTTGCACACAGCGCACATAGCCTTCTAGCACACAGCATCCTGGCACACAGCCCTAGCACACAGCCCTGGCACACAGCCCTGGCACACAGCCCTGGCACACAGCTCTGGCACACAGCCCTGGCACACAGCTCTGGCACACAGCTCTGGCACACAGCCTCCTGACACACAGCCCTGGCACACAGCCTTCTCACACATAGCCTCTTTACACACAGTATTACTAGCACATAGCGCACACAGCCTCTCAGCGCTCATATTATTGTTTTGATCTTTCTCCTTGCAACCCTTTTACCCACCATATTACTCATAATATTATGTGTCAATTTTCGATTAAATCTGCTTCTTAACGTCAGTACGGACTTCACTTCTACTACATTGATATTTCTTTTTTTTTTCTTCCCTTTTTTTTTTGCAAAACTCAGCATAATTATAATTTTTTACAACTGTTTTTATTATCTCAATTTAGTTTGAAATTAAAATAAAAAGGTACTCCTAGCATTTGAATCAAATGGTTAATTCATAAAACAAAAACAAACAGTTCTTTTAGATCCCATAAAAAATATTGAAACAAACAGATCGACAAAAATGTTGAAACAAACAGATCAACAAAATGATTGATTTGACAGAACTAATTCAAATGTTTATTCAAACCAATCTTGCGAATTTATAAAATAGAATATAGTTCATTATTATCAAAAAGAGAATAAAAATTAACAAAAAAAAAACAAAAAGTAAAATTCATTGAGCAAACAATTTATAAAAAGAACAAAAACAGAAACTATATCAAACAAGATAGTAAAAAAATAAGAAAATGACTGTATACATAATGAAGAGCATAAAAAATTACAAAAATAGCAATACATTAAAGGGATTAAGCTGAGTAAGTACGTTTATTTATACATTCCTATTATAACTCCATCTCATTAGAGTCCTCTGGGTTATCTTCGCCGGTGTCGTCAAATTCATCCCAAGAGAATTCCTTGAAATCGGCAGAAAGCTTCATACGGTCGGCAGCATGAACCGAAGAATATGGCCGTTGAGAAACTTGAAGTCCTGGTGTGTCTCCGACCACGTACCTGTCGTGTTGCAAAACTTCTTTGACCTCGTACGGTCCCTTGAATCGCGGTAGAAGTTTCTTTGATTGGCCTGTTGCCGGATGTTCTGCGCGTAAAAGAACCAAGTCGCCTACCTTGTACTTCTGCGGTTCGCGGTGAGTTTCGTTAAATTTACCGGCTTGGTTTGCTTGTAGCTTTTGTACGCGCTGTTTAACTTTTTCTCGAAGCTCGACTAGTGGAATGTTTTCTTCGTCACTAGAGTCGTCTTCTTGTAGTGCAATGCTTAGCTGGTTAGCAAGTATGTTTCTCGGTTTGAACGCGAACATTAGCTCCTGCGGTGTTTGGTTTGTGATTCGGTGTTTTAGTGAGTTTAAACCCCATTGAATAGATGCCAACTTCTCTTCCTAGTCTCGTCCATCCTGTCGCGTTGTCATTGTGGATAAAGAGACTTTTACTGTCCGGAAGTATCGCTCTATTTGCCCGTTGGCTCGAGGGGTACGTACGGCATTTAATATGTGTCGTATACCGTTCTCTTCGCAAAATCCCTTGAAAGCGTTTGACGTGAATGAGGTGCCTCTGTCGCTAATAATCTGTGTTGGCATTCCAAAAAATTGTGACAATTCAACTAGTGATCTAATAACTGCCTTAGAATTGGTGGATTTTACTGCTCGTAGTGTCAAATATTTTGTGAAGCTGTCTATTATTCCGAGGACGTAGTAGTTACCTTTTGTACTTTTAACGTACGGTCCAAGATGGTCAATGTGAATTATGTGGGAATCGGTATCTTGTTAATAGGGTGAATATGGTATCGTGTTTCGTCCTTGGCACGTTGGTTGTACAAACATGGAACACAGCTGTTTAGATATTTCTGTACAATAGTTCTCATTTTCGGAAACCAATATAAGCGTTTAAGATGTTCTATTGTTCGGTCTAGTCCACAGTGACCAATGTCGCCGTGCGATGATTTTATTACTCGCCATCTAACTCCTTTCGGTACGATAAACCTGGGGCCACTTTCGGTTTTTTTTAATAATCGTCCATGCTTAAGAACATATTGCTTTTCGTAATCTTTTCGTTTAGGTTCTTTTCGGTCTGGGTTAAACAATACATCACGGATTTCTCGAAGTTGACTATCACGATCTTGAAGGGTAGATATCCAATCCTCTTCTTTTGCTCCGATAATTAGCATCTCTAGGCAAGCCTCTTCCACTTCGACGGCTGCATCGACCGGGTTCCTACTTAATGCATCTGCATGTTGCATTTGCTGAGCCGCCCGATATTCAAGTGTGTAGTCAAATTCTTGAATTTTTAACCACCATCTGGCGATTCTCGGTATAAGTTCCTTTTTATTTTGCGTCATTTTTAAAGAATTGCAGTCTGTATAAATAACGAATTTTTTTCCGAGTAAATAATACCTAAAGCGCTGTAATGATTCTACCACAGCGAGTGCCTCAAGCTCGTAGCTGTGATATTTCTGCTCATCTTTAGTAGTAGCTCGACTAAAATAAGAAACTGCTTTCTTTTCCCGCAATCGCCTACTTGAACAAGGACTCCAGCTAATCCTAAGCTGCACGCATCAGTGTGAAGTTCGTGTTCCTTCTTGGGATCATAAATCACCAGAACTGGAGACTTACATAATTTTTCGCGTAACATTGTAAAGGCTTTCTCCATTTCATCGGTCCATTTAAAAGAAACGTCTTTCTTCAACAAGGCATTAAGTGGAGCTGCTATTTTCGCATAATTGGGCACAAACCGACGAAAGTAACCTGTCAATCCGAGAAATTGTCTAATATTTTTGGTTTCTTTGGGCACCGGGAAGTTTTCAATAGCACTGACCTTAACTTTACCAGGCATAACACCATTTTCACTAATTTCGTGTCCCAGATATGTAATCGCATTTGCAAAAAATCTACATTTTTGTATATTTAATGTTACTTTTATGTCTTTAAGAACGTTTAGAAGTTTTTCCAAATGTTCTAATAAAGTGCTAATATTCTCAGCAAAGATGACAATAGGCGCGTTTTTTTTTGCAATCCTATATGGGCTTCGCAAGTTTTCCATACAAATCGTTAGCCCGGATAATCATCGGGGCTTATGACTTAGCCCAGATAAAAACTGTGCTGCCAATCTACGAGTGCTTTAAATGTTATCGAAAGTGCTATCGATTATGTCATAAATGACATCTGACAACCAAAATTAAATGAAAAAAAAAAACCCAAACGTAAACAATTCAAAATAAAATAATGGAGAAAAAAGAAAAACGCAAAATTTGGACTCGGGAGGAGATACTGGGGCTGGGGAAATGAATTTTATTTGATTTTGCAGGGCCTCTGGCAGACTGAATGGTTTCGCAGCGATTCTCATGTCTGTTGGCTCAAAGAAGACCGGCCTGCGGTGCTTTTGAGCGATCTGTAGAACAGTTTCCATGGATTTAAGCGGAAGATTTGCGTCCATAACGATTAGAGGAGCCAGCGCTAACGCGTCCTGGTAGTGTGCAATGAGATCCGGACTGATGGATCGATTAACTTCCATGTTTCCAAGAACCAGCTGGCAGTCTCCGCGTCGAAGATTACCGAGCAGAGGGATGTCGACTGTCGGGGGTCTCGGTATATCCGTTGTAGATCGGAGAAAGTCGCACCTCCTGCCGGATGACTACGAGGAACCTGCCAAACGTTCTATTCGATTAAGTAACAAAACTAGTCAACGTCTCTGGAGCTGGTGATAGCTTCTCTAGTGGATTCATTGCAAGCATGTTGAAGGGCAAAGCTGAAGAAGAATGCATTGCTCTAGGGCTATTTGCTGCCAACAAGGCTCTGCAGACAGACGGTGCCGTTCCGAGGGAGTACTTTGACAAGGAGCCTTCACTAGACACCCCCAAATGGGAAGAACTATAGGTTAAAATTGGTGTAAATTGCTTTATTTAGACGTAAATAAAAAGTTTTAATTTTCTAAAAAAAGAAAACCTGATGGCTTTTGCTTTCTCCATCTTAGTACTGCCACCTGGAAAGCAAACTCGTAATAGTAAATTGTGAGATCAAGAAGATGTGTGTACACTTACACTTTAACGACCTTGTCCTTTCCTCCGGAAGCAACTCTAGCCCCATCTGGTGCCCAGTCGACGCCAAAAACTTCGTCAGCGTGACCGGGAAGCTCTTGCGCCATTTTCTTGGTCTGCACACTCCAAACTAATAAGAAAAAACAGTAATTAGTTTTAATAATTTGCCCGACCAGTAACAATTTACCTTTCAGCGTTGAGTCTTTGCTTCCGCTCACAATAAGCCGTGAATCAGAAGACCAGACTAAAGTGTACACCGCCTGAACATGTCCACGGAATGTTGTAATGAATGTTCCATTGGGCGCGCCACAGACGCACTGATTTGTCGAACGATGCCGAAGCAATAAATTTTACATCTGGGGAGTACTTGACGTCGTTGACGACATTCTGATGGCCATTCGTTCGATACACTTGCTCTGATTCGATTTCCAGAGGTGGAGCGTGAAGGCATCTGAGCACGAGACAAATGACTTGACGCCATCGGGACAGATTTTGTCGTAGCGCTGTTGAGCTATATCCTTCAATTCTTTCTCTAAAACGGGAAATGGTTCAGCGCATGTTTGCAAGGATAATGAGTGGAAAATTACTTGGAATTTCTGCATACGTCTTTTTCTTGTCCATGACTGGATGAAATGGGCCCGTGCGGAGAACATAATCTGTATTTAACGTAATGTAATTTACCCAGTGAGCATGCCCGGTAAAGGTTCTGCAAAGAACACCATCTGCGGCACGCCACATTTTTACAGTACGATCCTTTGACGAAGAGTATATCAACCAGCAACCACCCCATCGCACTGAGCTTACCGACATTCCGTGTCCTATAAAAGGAAAAATGTTGGTTTATTTCACATGTCAAAATAAAAATAAAGACAACTTACCAGTTATAACTAAAAGACAATGCCCAAGAACAGTATCCCAAATCCTAACATCTCCATCCGAACCAGCGCTGGCCAGCTTACGACAATCGGGATTCTGATGGTATGGCTCCCAACACAAGCCGTTTATCCATTTCTTGTGCCCAGTAAGGGGTTTTCCCAGCTGTTTGCCACTTTCTGCATCCCAAATGAGAATAGTTCCAGCTTTGCACGCACTTGCCAATTTTTTACCAGCAGGCGACCATGAAACACACAAGACCCATTGCTTGTGACCAGAACATGTGAAATGTGGTGTCTCTGTACTTAGATCCCACAATCGCACCGTTGTGTCACCAGAACCAGTAGCCAAATGCTGACCGTCTGGACTAAAACTGATCGAAACTACTGCTTCTGCATGCCCGGGCATAGAACTCGTACATCTAGTAACCGGGCGCACCTTAAACACTGCTTGTGGTTGGTAAACTATGTTGATGACATTTTCTGTGTCGATTGTTCCACACAAGTTCCAGAGTATTGACTGGATATCCGACTTGTTAGGTATATTGCAATTTGTGTAGTTCTTCTCAAAACTCCTGAGGCTGCACAATTCATTCACTGATACACTTCACTTTCAAAATATTTTAATGTGCCTACCCGTGTGTTCTCACTATTTATCATTTTATTAGCACAAATTAAACAAACAATGAAAAATAAAATCAGATAATAAATTTTCCGTACGGCAAATTTGTCAAGACAGAAAAAAAACAGCTGAAATGTCAATTGTCAATTAGGATAGTGCTGCCAAGTCACAGTACAATCGAACAGTTATCGAAATTTATCTAAGCCTATATAGGATTGCAAAAAAAAACGCGCCTAATATCGTCCATGTAAATTAAAATGTTTCTTGATGAGAGACTTTTAGTAACCAGGCTCATTAAGCGCATGAATACAGACGGAGCATTTGTTAAACCGAATGGGACCCGATTAAAATGATATTGGCCTTGCGAAGTCACAAACGCCGTTAGGTACTTGGAACTTTCCTCGATTGGAATCTGGTAGTATCCGCTCATTAAATCAAGGACTATAAACACCTTGCCATTGGACATTAAATTGAGCTGCTCTTCTACGTTTGGGATCGGAAAGTTTTCGCGCATTGTTATCTCGTTTAACCGTCTATAATCGACGCAAAGGCGATGAGTACCATTCTTTTTCTTTACTAATAACGCGGGACTGGCAAATTCGGAGTTGGAAGGTTCTATTATTTTGTTTTTTAAAAGGTCATCTATTATTTTTTCTAAGGAAGAAAGTTCATTGTAGGGGACTCTATATGGTTTGTAACGCACAATTTTGTTTTCTTTAATTTAATGCTCATTTTTATTTTGTCCGTGACACCTAGCTCACTTAAATTAAATGCAATACATTCGCGATAATCATTTAGGAGTTTAATAAGTTCTTGTTTTTCTGAATTAGTGGATGGAAAACTACCGATACAGACGTCACTGATTTCAATGTTCTTATTGGGAGATACATTTTGTTCCGAGGCATCTTGGATTTGTCACAGATCTGAAGGAATTTCTTTGATATCCAAAATTCCATTTTTTCTTACAACACAAACGTTTTCAGAATCCAAGAAATTTCGGCCAAGGATCATTGGGTAGTCTTGCACGTTGTCTTCTACGACCAGAATGTCTATTTTGCGAGTCACGTCCCCTACTTCGACGGTTTTAGTAAATTTCCCTATTGCGTTTGTGGAAGTCATTCCGAAACCTTGAAGCGTTGCCCTGCTGGATTCCATGTTCCAGTTATTTTTGAAGACTTGCGATTGTTGTATAGTTGAACAATCACTTCCGAGATCTACAAAGGCCTTCATGGATCGACCATCAACGTTTATATTTTTGACTAAACCGCATTCGGTTTCGGAACTGAGTATGTGATGCATCTTTTGCAGAGGTTGATCTGCAAGCTGTTTGGGTTGCCTAGGTCGGCGACGTTCACGACATTCGCGGGAATAATGCCCTGGTGATTTACAGTTGAAACAGATGATCGCGTTTCGTTCTGGTTTTTCGATTGTTCTACACTCTTACAATCGCGAGACAAATGCCCAGGTGTTCTACACCTATAGCAAAGTTGGGTGCTTTGTGATCTTTGCATATTCGACCTTTTTGCACTATGTGTATCATTTTTGAATTGATACGGTTTGAAGTTGGAACGCGGTGGGGGTTTTACGTATTGGGTATTATTTAGTAGTCGACGTTGGTCTGCTTGTATTTGGGTGGACTTTAATGCTTTTATTGTTGTTAGTAGGTGTGGAATGGTCTTACAGTTGGCAGTAGTTAAGTTATTCATTAATGTGCGATCTCTAATTCCGGTTATTATGTAATTAATGATTGTTTGTGTATTAAGTTTACCCCGTTTTCCCAATGCAACCATTTCGAAAACATAGTTTTCAATGCTCTCCTCGTCACGTAATTGTCGGGATAATAATTTAATGTGAATATCGATATCGTCGACCTGGGACGGAAAATCTTCCAGAAGTCGAATTTTAAACTCATCCCAACTTAAAATTTGTCCACTATAACCTTGGAACCAGTTAGATGATGCTTCGTCAAGTCTTAAGGATGCATAGAACAATGTACTTCGATCGTCCCACTCGTACAAATGGCTAATATTTTCCAGTGTTTCGATCAAGGACATTCGTGATGCGACTGTGCATTCAGATGTATTTTGACTTTGTGAGCTGCGAAATGCAGCTACTTCTGATTCTAATCTTTGGTTTTGTTTTTTCAGCTCGCCTAACTCAGCTATAAGTTTTTGAATACAAGACTCACCATATTGACCGTCTAACAGACGCTTTGGGATTTTCTGTTGTCTTTTCGACATTTTGCTTACTGAATCAAATTGTTCTCTTTTTTGTTTTCCACAACCAAATTGTTTTTATTTATGCTTCCTTTCACAATGATTTTTTTTTTAAACAACTTCAAACGAAACTATCTTTTTAGGACAAAATGTATTTTTCGCACCAATTCGTTTTCTAAAACGCACTAATTCACAGGAAACTTTCAGCATGAAAAATGCGCAGTAGCAAGTCGTTTTTTTTCGAGATTAAACACAACTGATCATGCCCACAGCATAGAGCGAGAGAATTATACGTGCTTATGGATCGTGCACAATCTGTACGCATCCATCCATAAAATCATCTAGATTGTTCTCAAACAGATATGTATCTTGCTTGCGACAGTACAACGAGAGCGAGACGGATATGCATATGAGATGCGTTTATCCCTTACACTCATGCTCATAAACGAGGCGAAGAATGGCAATGGGCAAACTGCATACATATAAAGAAATTACTTACATACAACCTTGGTATATTTTTCTTCTGGTTAGAACTTTCTTTTATTTACGACTTTCATGAAGAAATAGATGCTTATGTTTCACTAATCTGTAGGAGAGTGTTGAGATCCCACTTCTAAAATTAATACCCGCACATTTACAAAAACTATTTAATATAAATTAACTGCACTTCGCGAACTCGCCAGGCGCCCTTTTAGATCAGATACGAACTGCGAACTTAACTCAATACGTCTGTCTCACCTGACGAGCTGCATGTGCAGAAAATACACTAATGTATAAAACCTTTGAGTAGGAGGGATTTCCCTACCCAAGTAAGCTAATACCAATAGTTGGTTCATGTATTGACTAACACAAGTATTATGTTTATAGATTGGTTAACAAATATAATATAAGGTATATAATTCAATATCGATATATCAGTGCCACAAACTGCTCAATCTCTTTTTTTTCGCTCAAATCAACAAAAATGTTTCGTGAAGAGCTTTGATTGATTGATTTATCGGTTGATATTTGTTCCGATTACGAACCGAACCGGAAATCGGTTTTTAAAAGCTTAATTTTTTGTTGTCAAGTTTGTGACACGGATAAGTCGAGACACTAACCTGTTTTCCAAGATTTTAACCAAACCTGTGTGATTTCGCTCGGTTGTTGATATGGTCAGAGACAAAATAAAGTATAAAGACACTTCGCTTCATACTACGAAAACCAACCCAATTTTTCAATTTCTACCTCCTCGCGAGACATCCACTTTCATCGCATGAGAACATGCGATGCATCAACCATCCCTCTACCATACATCCACCAGTGAGCAATGCGATGGTACGTAGGTATTAAAGCAACGCACCAGCCGCATTTGTGTTAATGATTCTCTCTCCCATTGACATAACGACAAGAACACAGGGAGTGTAAAATGTGCAAAACCAGTTTTGCCTGTGACGTGTGATTTGTATTTTGTTTATCGATTCGATAGGCAGATCACGCCCCCTCATGTAGCTGACCTCCCCGTGGTGGGGGGCGGGCAACATGTCTAGGTTCACCTAGACATGGCTAACGAAGCACACACCCAATGATGACAAAGCGAAGAAAGCGAGCCTCGGATATTGCCAAGCCTGTCAAAATAGGGCGCCCTTTGGAGCCAGGCCTGAAGGGTGGCAGTTTGCGAGCGTCTGGTGGTCGGCTTGTCACGCTCGGCAGTCGGCCGGGTTTAACCCGAAACGGCTACGAGCTTCCTGTCAATGGTCTCGCAAACCATTATGGGGGTCAGAGGGTGGATGCGCTATGCACCAATAGGGGCATAAGTGGACTTACGGTTACTCGACAACGGCATCGACTTAGGATAGGCACGTGGAACATCTCTTCGCTCACGGGAAAAGACCTGGAGCTTGTTGGGGAGGCTGTTAAATATCGACTAGATATAGTTGGTGTTTCCTCAACAAAGCAAAGGGGTTCTAGAACTGTGGACCTTGCAGATGGGTGGAAACTCTTCATGTCGGGAGTAGCACCTTCAATGTCTGCTCAGGCGGGAGTGGGGATACTCACAAGTCCCAGGCTGTCAGGCAGAGTATTGGAGTGGATTCCGTTAGGAGGGAGAGTTGCGATCTTAAAGCTTAAGCTTGAAAGATCAACTCTGGCTCTAGTGCAGGTGTATGCACCGAATCTGGAGTCAGGGTACGCAGCTTTCTTAGATGAAGTTGATGCAGCCCTTGAAAAGGTTGCAGATATGGATTCTTATATCCTGATGGGTGATTTCAATGCTCACGTGGGTGCGGATTTCTCGACATGGGGCAGCGCGATTGGGAAACACGGTGACCCCGATCAGAACGCGAACGGAGAGAAGTTGTTGGACTTTTGTTGTTCAAATGGAATGTCCATTATGAACACTTTCTTTCCACACAAAGATATCCATAAATACACATGGTACCGTCGAAGTCTTCAGCAGAAATCGCTGATAGATTTCTTTGTGGTACCATCGTGTATTAAAAGGATGGTTTGTGATGTTCGTGTGTTGAGAGGGGCTGAACTGTCAACTGATCACCACCTGGTGTTGTGCAAATTGTATCTCAACGATCAAATACCTATCCTGCCAAAGCGTAAACCAAGAATGGTTACGCGCATACGGTGGGAGGGGCTACAGAACGATGAGATACGGGAGGAATTTGCACGGCAGGTATCTGAAAGGTTTGAACAAATTCCAAATGTTCCATTGAATGTAGAGGAAGAATGGCAGTTGTTTTCAACAGCAGTTATTGCCTCTGCAGGACATGTTTGCGGAGTGAAGCGGCTCGGTGTGGCGGCTGGTGGTGAGAAAAGAACTGCGTGGTTTAAAACGCCCGGAGTTCAAGAAGCCATCAGAGAAAAGAAGAAGGCTTTCAAGGTGTGGATTCACTTGGGGGACTCTCCTTCTCGAAACCGGTACATTGAGGCGCGAAGAACTTGCAAATTGGCTGTTAAAGCAGCCAAAGAACATTCTTGGAAGGAGTTCGGCGAAAAATTGGACCGCGATCACAGATCTGCAAGCAAGGTGTTCTGGCAGACCATCCGCCGTCTTAGAGGAAGGAAGTGGAACATTATCGAAGGAGTCAAATCCAAAGATGGTACACTTCTTTCTAATGAGGAGGACATCTTGCGCAGATGGAGCGAGCACTTTTCCGAATTGCTCAATCCAATCCAGGGCATTGAGGATGACACATCTATCGCCTTAAGCAGGGCGGAAAATAGTCCCACGGTAGAGGAAGTCACTTTTGCGATCAAATCGCTAAAAGCTGGCAAATCTGCCGGAGTGGATGAAATCCGGCCAGAAATGCTAAAGGCCTTAGGTGAAGAGGGAGTCAAATGGCTCTCTCGTGTCATTAAAGTGGCCTGGGAATGCGGCGAAACACCCAGCGATTGGCAGATTGGGGTGATTGTGCCCCTTTTCAAGAAAGGGGATAAAAGGGATTGCTCCAATTACAGGGGTATATCACTTTTAAGTCTCCCCGGAAAAGTCTTTGCCAAGGTGCTGGAAACGCGTTGCGGAGCTGTGGTCGAGGCACGATTAGGAGATGAGCAGTGCGGCTTTCGTCCCGGCAGAAGCACAACCGACCAGTTATTCACTCTCAGAATGGTACTTGAGAAGGCTTGGGAGTATGCTACACCTGTTTACGCTTGCTTCGTAGATTTGGAGAAAGCATATGACCGAGTCCCTCGAGGGAAACTCTGGAGTGTATTACAGGAGTATGGAATTGATGGTTCTCTCTTGAGAGCCATTCAATCTCTTTACACAATCTGTAAAAGCTGTGTTCGGGTAAACGGCGTTAAATCAATACCTTTCACCGTGGGCGTTGGACTTCGTCAGGGGTGCGTCTTGTCTCCTCTCCTTTTCATTACTTATATGGACTGGATGTTACAGCGCAGTCTTGGCGAGGAACGTTTCGAATTGGGAGATCTGAGGATAAGTCATTTGCTCTTCGCTGATGACTTGGTCATCCTTGGGTCCTCTCAGACTGAACTTCAGCGCGCACTCGATCGGTTTGTAGCCGTTTGTGTTGAAGCTGAGATGAAAGTAAATGTGAACAAATCTGAAGTGATGGTCGTCTCCAGAACGCCTGTTCAATGCACTCTGCATGTTAGTGGAGTCCCATTGAAACAGGTGGAGAAGTTTAAGTATCTCGGGGTCTTATTCACGAGTGATGGAAGGAGCAATGCCGAGTTTTCCTGTAGGATTGGTCAGGCTGGATCGGTTTTGAGACAGCTTGGTCATTCTGTTATCAGGAGGACTGAACTTGGTGTCAAAGCTAAGTTGTCAGTCTTTAATTCGGTGTTTGTTCCAACTCTTACCTATGGTCATGAGGTTTGGGTAATGACCGAAAGAATAAGATCGCGAATACAAGCTGCCGAAATGAGATTTCTCCGTAGTATTGCTGGTGTGACCCGTAGAGATCGCATCAGAAATACCAGAATACGTGAGGAACTCAATGTCGAGCAGCTACTTCTCCGGACGGAGCGATCCATGCTTCGGTGGTTTGGTCATGTTAAACGCATGTCCCCGACCAGGATTCCACGACGTGCTATGGAATCCGTACCATCGGGCAGGCGTCCCCTAGGTAGACCCAGGATGAGATGGTTAGATCAAATTCATAATCTCTCCTCTACCCGTATGGGGATTGCCCTTGATGATTTAGAGTCGATGGCGGAGGATCGAGAGCTATGGAGGGTCCACTTGAGCAACCTACACCCGCGACCCACTTAATGGACAAGCGGACCATTGAAAATGAATGAATGAATGAATGAATAGGCAGATCACAGTCAGAGGACAGTATTCAGAAGTCAGGTTATGTAATGCTTATGCTTATGGACATGGTGCTTTTGTGGTAGGAGTGTGGTGTGGAGCTAGTACAATAAGGTGGTGATCAGTCGGTTTTCTTTTGTATACGTTTTTTTCTTTACAGATCTTTTTTGTTCGTTTTTTTTTCCCCACAAAAGCGATCAAAAATTAATTATTCACCCCTATTGGCAATTCCGAGGGAAAAATGTTTCCCCCGAATATTTTTTGTTTCCGGGAATTAAATCTACCCATCGTGAATTTCCATCGTAATCGGGGCTAAATACGCTCATCTCAAAAGCAGTTTTTATGGCAGCACTGATTGTATGACTTAACACTTGTACAGCATAATTTACCTTCATTTTTTGCCAACTGTTCGGTTTATTATGCTTAAAAGTTAATTTATTTGCCATTTTTGTAGCGCTGTTTTTCTCAATGTTGTAAAGTTCTTCTAAACACTTCCAAGTTACGACCCCGTCACTACATTTTATATCTTTTTTCAGCAGGGTATTTCGACAACTTTTAATAAGGTGACATGGGTCGTAAATTCCGTATATTTTTTGGGAATTATGAAAAAAGTAAGGTGTTTGTTGAGTAATGCCAAGACTATAGTAACAGCTTCTGTTATTTGATCCCTGATCACAAGTGAGGTTTCTTACCCGCAGCCCAATGTTATGACAATAATCAATATTTTCGATAAGTCGTTCTTTTAAGATTTGGCCGCATATTGGTTTATCAGTAACATAGTAGCTTATGACATATTTCCAATTTGAAAGTAGACCTCTTATCATAAACAAAACTACATATTTACCAACAACATTTTGTTTACCATTTCCATCTTCGACGTACCCAACAATATCGTCATAGAAGGCATCATAATCGAAGCTCCTTCTTATAGCGATTTCATCAAACACCAAAGAAGTCTCCCTCATGCTTGATTCCCAACTGGAAACTAATTTTTTTAGATTTTGTGTAACATTGCTATTAAATCCAGGCCTCGTTTTCTTAATTAACTGCCACCGTTGTATGGAGCTCTCTGACGGAATGTTAATTTTAAGTATATTTCGTAAGTATCTATATACAGTGGGCGATTTATATTGTAATTCAGAAGCCAAGTCTATTTCATTTTTTTTCCAGTGGGAAAATTTTGATTTTTTACATAATATCATTTTGCCAAATGTTTTACCATTCGAACTAACTTTTGGCAAAGAGTCTATTGTATTAGACAGTGGTGTAGCAATTTTTTTCTTTAAAATCCTATTTTTGTTCGCTGAACATTTCTTTTGAAAACTAAATTTTCTTAATTTGTCCTGCAATTTTTTAAATTTATTTAAAAGCTTAGCATATCTTACTCTGTAAAAAGAGCAATTTTTGTCCGACTTTAGACAATTATTGCATTTGACATCTTCTATATTCGTTTCCGTCATGAAGGTTGGCGTTGGTTCTAAAAATGCAAGCTGTTCAAAAGAAAGTTCCTGTGAATTACGAGAATATGACTTTCCTTCAAAACGGACAGGTATATGAGTCTCTGTATCATTTCTTGGAAGAGAACGGTCATGGAAAATCGAAGGCACTGCTTTTTTCTTCAACCTACTTTTACCCATGTCACCTTCCTTAAAATGACAAGAACACACATAAGAATTTTTAATTTTCAGGGGACCTGTTAACAAACATGCATCCATCCATTTCCGTATTTATATCCGGAAATTTAAAAAATTTTAAATTGGCATTATCACGTTTCGATTTCATACAAGAAACCACAACGCATCGTACTCCCCAAATTTTTTTTCGATCACACATATTAAGAATTATCAGGAAACTATTTAAAATTGCAAAACCTCCTGCGTCAACTACTTGCATCGACAATCAGTAATGCAATGAAATATGAAAATAAAAATAACGAAGGATATTCAGTAAGTAAGAACTGCGATGCAACACATCCACGATCCGCCACAAAAGATACAAACAAAGCACAGTGTGTTAAACTGGTTTTGAGTAACTCAGAGAGAACAATAAAATAAACTCGAACTCAAATGCGGTTAGTGGAGTGCGTCGTTTTTCTTCGTGCCTTGCTCACTGGTGGATGTATGGTGGAGGGATGGTTGATGCATCGCATGTTCTCATGCGATGAAAGTGGATGTCTCGCGAGGAGGTAGAAATTGAAAAATTGGGTTGGTTTTCGTAGTATGAAGCGAAGTGTCTTTATACTTTATTTTGTCTATGATATGGTGAATTTCCACGCTCCCAACTCCACCGCTGACTCAAATACTGCTGTCAATGCTGCGCTAGCATGGCCACGTAATCTGCTCACTAAACCAAACTGCTGCCATAAAGATGATGAAAAAACCTCGTCCACTGCTTACAACGCCTGTCAAAGCCACTGCACTTTACATCTAGTCTATCTCAGGTGTATTAAGCTTTAATTTGGTAATAGTGAACGATATGCGCAATTAACCATACACTCTCACACAACTCGCGATCGCGAGGCAAAAAACTGTTGTAAAGTGTACAACTTGATGCATACCAAGCACTTTACAACCTCTTTACTACTTCTTACTTTGTATGCAGATGTTTAACCCTACGATCAATGTTGCAACTTCGTAACAATATATTGATAGTCCCAAATAAACATCCTCCCAAATTGCTATTTCAGCTTGCCACTTCCATAAATAAACAATGCTTACTTATGGTCTTTCTTTATTTCCCTTGCGCAACTAAGTGCACAAGTCAATTAACTCGTTGTGCTGATGTCGCACTTCACTTTCCATACGAACGACCGCTTTATGTATGGATCGTATGCGCGACAAAGTAGCCACTTGACTTATCAGGGAATTCCCTTCCGGAAGGGCTCTTACAATCTGGCCATGGTCACCTGTCCAATTTCCAAACGTATACATGACCCAGAACATATCGAAGAAGAACTAGGCGAACTTCTCAATCCAGCAAAAGCTGAAACCCTGCAACACATAAATGAAGCCACATCTCGTCATTCCAAATTTAATGATATATAAAAATTTTATAATAGTACATACATACATATATAAATTATTTTTATGTTAAAAAAAAAAATTCTACATAGTAAAAAAAAAGAAAATTATAATACATAGTACATACATACATATATGAACTAGTTTTATGTTAATTATGAAATTTTAAACAACGACATCAAATGGCCTTTGCTGCCCAGATTTCTTCCATTAAAATAGTTTATAAATTTATTTTTTTGTAAACTATTTAAGTATAAATAAATAAATAAATTCCCTTCCGGATTTCCCAATTCTTTTTGCTTTTCTTCTTCGTTCGTGGAACCTCGAATTGAATGATTTAATCGAGGCTATTTATATTGGTCACTGGGCAATGACGCGACACTCTTGTTTACGCCTCTGCATCGACTCGGTCATATTCTATATCGATTCCTATTCCATATCGTCAAATTCTATACCGTGCATCATCTATATCGTTTCCTAATTCTTAATTCTACATCTAAATCCTAAAATTAAATAGTTTATAAAGTTTAAAATAAATGTTAATAGAATTAAGATAATTTTAATAAATACCTATACAAAATCAAGTGTCAGTGTTCGTTGTTACTTTTTGGACTTACACACAATAACGCATAAACAGGTAAGACCCAACTGAGATTAGTACCTCTCACTCAAAAAGAAAAAGGTACACAACAAAACGATAATTATTGGGAAACTTTCCCGGGTTTCGGCACCAAAATGTTCCGTATAGTTTTACGGACCAACGACGAAAAAATTCAACCAACGTTACTTGTAGCGGTAACAAACCAAAAAAATGTCCAACGAAATAAAAACGACCGTTCTTTCAATTCACAACTGTTGACAATAATCTCCTTTTATTTTTCTCTCACTTTATATGCAATTTCAAACTTGAGTGAAAACTATCTACAACTATTTTTAGAACAATGCAATACAGGGTGCCCAAACAACTTGGAAAAGACAGCAACCACAAAGATAGCAAAAACAAATTGAACTTCGTCCATGAAGAAATTCCCATGCGACCTGTGCGCAGGCGATCACATGGTCTACGGTTCGGACTTCCTGGCGTTGAGTCTTCGAGCAAGGTAAGATTTTGTCGGTAGAAGGCAGCTCTGTCCCAACTGCCTGAAGAAGGGACACAAAAAAAGCAACTGCTACCAGGGTAGGTGCATCCGCTGCCCGGGGTCACCAGTGCATAATAGAAGGAGCTTTATAAACCATCAAGCATCTTGATTGGCAGCAGCGACAGGAAATGACAAATCAGGAAACGGAAAGCAGACAACGAATAGGGAGTTCAGTAGAGATAGAAAGAAGAGGAAAATGGAAAGCTATATCGGAAAGGATGAATATTATTTGTTGTCTAATTTTTATGTGGAAGGGGGAAAGAATTCTCTATATCCTACAGTTATGGTAAAATTATCATGGGAAGGTATATTCTTTGGCCCTATTAGGGTTATTTTAGACACAGGCGCTCTCTTTTGCGCCAGACGAGGTAGGTAAGCACACCTATAGCCAGAAGGCTTGTAGGCATAGACGGTAATCCTTTCCAGGTTCGGCAAGAAATCTCGCTTAATGTGCATCCTTGGTTTGAGTGAGACTATTACATAGAGGATAGATTTTGGATATTACCTAAAGAAAGTTTGTGGCAGCCAGTCACTTCAACAGTAATGGCTGGAGGCTCCATTGGAAAGGCACAGTCATATAAGATTAGCTGATACAGAATACTACAGAGTGCAATCATAATTGAATCGGTTGTTCCACAATCTGTGAGTGGGATGCTGATGATAGATACCAGATTCGGTATGATAAAGTTAGGCATAGCCAACGAAAGTATTAATCAGACATTTTCGGCGATAGAATAATCGGAAATCGAGCAATTATTGGATAGACTTTTAACCAGGTTATGGAAAATGGTTGATATTCGAAAGAGCTCGGAAAGAACGCCAGAGGAAGAGATGGTTGAAAAACATTTTATAACCACACATTATAGGAGACACGAGCAAGGCCGATTTGTGGTTTTCATACCACTCAGAGATAGCGTGCGAGGCATTGGGAAAGCAATAGGAATAACCCTGCATAGATTCTTGTTCTTGGAAAGAAAATTGTAAAGAGGTAAGGAATTGAAAGCAAGGTATGTAGGAAAGATGCGATATGAGATTCAGATCGGACACAATCTAGTATTTAATTCCCTTTAAAACTAGTAAAGGGAAAGTCGAAAAAATTAGGGCCTGTTTATTGTATTCCACACCATTGTGTGCTCCGAACGGATATTTTTAGGATAGGCACGTCATTAAAATGATGTACAATTGCTTGGAGAGAATCTTCACCGTGATTTGCACGAGATTGTCATGAGATTTCGAAGACATGGAAAGTTTCTCCGAAGCTGCGAAAATCGCACTAAACGATTTTTGTATCGATGATTGCGCTTCAGTGGTGGTTATGTGTGTATGAATCGGGCACGCGCTGATTGGCATCAACCTGGCGGTGCCCCGCTGTTATAAAATCTCTCGCTGGATAGAACAAATTTGTCTCCTTTCTCTTTTGTACACTTGCGATTATTTGAGTTGGGTCCTCTCTGTTCAACGCCCGCTTTCTTATGCAACAAAATAACCCGCTTTTCTTCGGGTTATTTGGTGGGTTTTCTGTGTATCTTTTATCTCTGCGCTGGGGTGTAATTATAATAATACGCTTTTCTCCGAGTTATTTGGTGGATTTGAATTGTGTGTGTATCTCTTATGCAGGATAGGCATCGCTGCGCTGTGATGTAGGTCCGTCAGTTCCCTTTTTACCTAGTTAATGATTTTCTGAGTTTTTCTGAGGTAAGTAGGTACTCTCTGTTCAAACTTCAAAGCCCGATTTCTTATGAAACAAAATAACACGCTTTTTTCCGAGTTATTTGGTGAATAGTGAATTTTGTGAGTATCTTCTATCGCAACGGTTTGGTGGATTATTTGACTAGGTCAGTTTTGTTACCGTTTGAATTTTGAAAAACAACAAATTCAGTTGGTGATTTGAGTGCAATGTGTTCAAGGCTAATTTAATTTAATGTGTTCAAGGCTAATTGGTTGTGAATCGAAAATAAAATAATCCAAATCAAAATAAAAACACTGAAAAGTTTATTGGTAAAACCATAGTTTCAAGCAATTGTGTTTTTTTGGTATTTATAGCTATACAAATTACAGATTTTTCTTAGCTAAAAATGGCATTATTAGATTTAGATTGCTGCTTAACCGATTTTCTTTTGGAGGAAGCAAATGAGTTTAGCAAACTAAGTTTTCTTTAAAAAAAAAAAAGTTTTAGAGTTAGGCCGCGCTACTCCTTCTATGAAAATAGATTATAAACGGAAAGATGGTTTTATCTTGCATTTTAGTAAATCCTTTTACCAAAAATATGTAGAGGAAAAATCAGACTCGAAAATTGTCCGATTCAAATAATACAACAAATTAGAAATAAGCGAAAATTGCTCGCCGTGTGCGCTCATTAATTTTGCGCTGAACGCAACATGTCAGCACCCTGATTCGTCAACTTTTGACAATTGAGTTTTGTCAGTCAAGTCGTCGCGCGCGGTTACCTTCGTCGGTAAAACGAAATCGTTTTCCATTCTTTCTTGTGCGGTCGGTTAGACTCCTTGTGCTGAGCAACAAGCTCCTCCAAACCATATTAATAATTAATAAAATTAATTTATAATTAAGAAGTTAAAATAGCGTCGTTTTATTTTGATGGTGGTCGTACCAAAAAGGCTACCACACTGGTGACCCCGAACATTGAACAAAAGTGCAACGCCATTCCAAATTGCTAATTGCAACGACATTATCGAACATCGAACAGAAAAGTGCAACGCCAATACAAAATTGCTAATTGCAATGACGCCATTGAACAGTGAACAAAGTGCAACGCCATTACAAATTGTTCATTGCAACGAAGCGATATAATCCGCTTAACTTTTACGGCCAAAACGCATTTACGCAAATTTTCTAATGCAAAATAGCCAACTGCAATTAATTATTGTAATTTCCACGCTTCATCTGCTCACATACGCAGCCGCCATAAAAACTCCACCAACTGCATACAGTTGTCGCGACGCAATATAACGGCTACCAAAGCTCGTCCGTTATAAGCACAACTATTACAACGCCGCAACCAGCACATTTACCGCCAGACGCACCGCTACAACACAACGCCAGCAAGAACAACCATCTCATCAAGCTGCATCAACGCCATCAGCGCAAAAACCTGCCAGGACATCAGCGCCCAACCAGATGGTTAGGTTAGGTTGAATAGGGTGTGAGTTCATCACATTGGACCAGGCACCATATTGGACCCATCGCCATCCCTGGGGAACCTTAACGGTCAAATAACCTAAACCACTTCGCCCAAGCAATTAATTTCCCTACAGAACCTGGAAATTGTTTCAGTTTTGTTTGCGAGGCCAACCTCCTCCAAATTGTCGAAGAAGTACCTACCGAGGAATTTCCTCCTATACCGAGCAATAGCTTGACATTCACACAGGAGATGATTTATGTCCTCTGTGACATGCAAGTCTTCGCAATACCTACATATGTCCGTATCTGTTAGACCTAATCTCATAGCGTGTCTCCTTAGAAGACAGTGCCCGGAGAGTATCCCTATTACCATTCGTAGCCTTGATCTACTGAGCCTTAGTAATTCTACAGATTTTTTCCGATCTAGAGCCTTAGAGACCCTGTGCCCTACTATATTCAACCATCTCTGATCTGCCCTGTTTTTAATATTCTCGAGAATAATTCTCTTGGCCACGGCTATTGGTGGTCTAATGCCCCCAATTGTTTCATTAGGTGGAAGCTCTGCTCCGGTTTTGGCCAGAACATCAGCCCTTTCGTTACCGTCAATATCACAGTGTCCGGGTACCCAACACAATCTGACTTGGTTCTGCGCACATAATGCTCTGAGCATTGTGCGGCAGCTCCTGACTAGGTCAGATTTGATGATAAAGGACTCTAGCGCTTTTAGCGCAGCCTGACTATCAATGTAGATAGCGATATTCTTGTTGGATATTGATCCCATATCAAGTAGATCCGCGGCTTTGAGCACGGCCAGAACCTCTGCCTGGAACACACTGCATGTATCCGGAAGTCTTAATGACACTTGTTGGTCTATATCCCTGGAGGATATACCTGACCCTGTACCCTCCTTAGTTTTGGAACCATCCGTATAAATCGAAATTTCACTTTCATTCGAAACCTCATTCTTTTGCCAGTCCTCCCTATCTGGATATTGTACTTCGTACGGTGTGTCGAAGTCAATTTCCCCCAAACTTTCATCCGTTTTATCGGGGATGTTGGAGAAGGATTCCATTAGTATGGAGCTATGTCCTACCTGTCTGGTTTTGAAGAACCCTGCGTTAGTTAGCCGAAGCGCACTATTACCTGCTTGCAATTTTATTTGTAGGTCCAGGGGTAAAAGATACATAAACGCCTCAAATGCAGCTGTGGGTGTGGTGCGTAAAGTACCAGTGATGGCAGTGCAGGCTGTTCTTTGCACCCTGGTCAACATATCCCGTATATATAACTTATTTGTTGCTTTCCACCAAACAAGAGCTCCATAGGTAAGGATGGGTCCAACCACCATGATGTATAACCAATGCATCATTTTTTTTTCTGCTGTTCTCTTACAGAGGAAGAGAGCATTATGAGCCTTTCGGACTCTTTCCTGAACGTTAAGTTTCCAATTCAATTTTTTATCTAGGACCATGCCAAGATATCTTGCGCTATCCGAAAGGGAAAGCTCCACTCCACCAATCCTGGGTGGTTTGAAGGGTGGTATCTTGTATTTTGTACTAAAAAGTACTAGTTCTGTCTTTTCCGGGTTGACACGAAGTCCACACCCTTCCGCCCATTTTCTGAGCTTGTTGAGTGCTGATTCCATGGTTTCACTCAAAGTGTTCAAGAATTTACCCCGAACTAGAATTGCCACATCATCCGCATAAGCGGTTACTCTAAACCCTGCGTTATTGAGTTCTTTAAGTATATCGTCTATAACAAGAACCCAGAGAAGAGGAGATATAACCCCTCCCTGGGGAGTGCCTCTAGTAACCGATTTTCTTATTGAACTATGTCTGAGAGTGGAATTGATATTCCTGGTGACAAGCATCGTGCAAAGCCAATTGGTGATGCTATGATCTACCTTTATCTTTTCCAGAGCGCGTTTGATTGCCTCTGCCCTAACGTTATTGAAAGCCCCTTCGATGTCTAAGAAGGCAGCTAAAGCAAATTCCTTGTGGTGTAAGCTTTGTTCTATTTTACCTACCACTTCATGTAGAGCTGTTTCTACCGATTTACCTTTTAAGTATGCGTGCTGAGCATTGCATAGATTTCCATTGCAACACTTGCTTCTTATATGGATATCAAGAAGCCTTTCGAGTGTCTTGAGGAGAAATGACGAAAGACTGATGGGTCTATAGTCCTTCGCAGAGGTATGGCTTGGTTTACCTGCTTTGGGTATGAAAACCACTCGTACCTCTCTCCATGCCGTGGGTATGTAGCCAAATTTAAGGCAATGTATAAAAATTTCCCTGATTCTACCTGTAACCATAGCTGGGGCCTTTTGCAGCATAGCTGGCAGAATGCCATCAGGGCCCGGTGCTTTATATTGAGAGAAGGACATTATAGCCCAACGCACTTTTTTCCAAGTGAAAAGGTGTTCTATTTCGGCTTCGGTTGACACGTCAGCGTACTCATAATGCCCATTCGGGTTCGAAGCCGTTGGAGTGCTACTTCCTGGAAAGTGAGCTTCAACTAAAGCTTCTAGAACTTCCTCACTGCTTTCAGCCCATGAACCATTAGATTTCCTAATAAAGCTGGGTACTACCGCATCTTTAGCAATAAACTTGCGAAGTCTGGAGGCTTCGCTGGTATCTGCAATCGATTCACAGAAAAGCTTCCAAGATTTCCTTTTAGATCGCCTGATCAAGTATTTAAACTCTCTCTTGCTCTCTGCATATTCATCCCATGTAATATCATCCCCTACTACTTTCGCTCTGTTGTAAAAGTGTCTGACCTGCTTTCTTTTGGAGCTTAGCTCCTTGTTCCACCACTGAGGTTGAGACCTCTTAGCCGTTTTCCTGAGTGTACAAATTTGTTCATATGCTTCATTCAAAGTTGTGCATAGTTTGTCCACCGCCCTGTCTATGTCCGGAGGATTGGTCATATGGGTTGGCCCCTCCCCCAGGTGTTGCTCTACTATTACCTTGTACCTATCCAAGTCAGCTCTTCTTGGTACTATAGGTACTGTTTTCCTTATTTAGGAAGCTTATTTGAAAGCGAATCCATTTGTGATCCGATAGGGATGCCTCATCTAAGACCCTCCATTTACAAATTGTGAGAGAATCAGTACAGGATGCTAGAGTGATGTCTAACACTTCCTGTCTGTTTCGCACTACAAAAGTTGGTGTGTTGCCCTTATTACATATAGTAAGCCTTGTTGATAAAATAAAATCAAAAAGTAACTCACCTCTAGCGTTTATGTCAGTGCTACCCCACTGAGAGTGATGCGCATTGGCATCGCAGCCCACGACAAAAAGCCAATCGTCCCTGGCCATCAGCTGCCTCATCTTGTTTGACGGGACTTCCGTAGCCTCGTACGGGAGATAGGCCGATACCATACAAATCGGTTTCTTCCCTTCTCGTTCACAGAAAACAGCTGTGAGGTCTTCATCACTGAAATTATTCAAAAGAAAAGCCCTTATATTGTTCTTTATAAGAATGCAAGCCCTGATTTTACCTTCGTTTGCCTTGAAATAAGGCGTGTATTCCCTGATGCTGAGCCCTTGGATGCGGTTTTTACTGCTGATCCAGGGCTCTTGTATTAGTATGACTGAAACGTCGTGCTTGGTTATGTACTCAACCAAGCACGCCGTCGCAGTCCTACTGTGATGCAAGTTTATCTGCATCACTTCCATCCACATTTGGTTCTTCAGCCTCTGCCCCCTTGGTCATGAGTTTAACCATGACCTTCCCCATGCTGTGCCTTACCATCCCCTTCGTTTTCTCGAGGAGTGGGAGCGATTCCCTATCCTCAGCAAAAAGTGCTGGCCAAATTGCCTTCTGGGCCCTGTCTTCAACACTTTCCATGTGTTGGCATGCAACTCCCTATTCTGTATGTGGAGGAGACCTAGAAGTTTCTCGGGGTAAGTATAGGGAAGCGGAACCCAGACCCAAGCTTTGGGCGGATTGTAGCTAGCCAAATCCGCCACAGACACGCACTTAAGTTGAGCCCCACTCCACACTTCACCTATGCCCGACACAAACTCCCTGAGGAAGCCAACGGAGGCGTTGTTCCCACAAGCAACAACCTTGCGACCGCCTTCCCACCCAGCGCCATCGAATTGAAGATCACAATCCTCTGTGGAGGACATCTTCTTCCACAGAGCATCTTGAAACTTCTCCTCGATGGTTATCCACTGTTCCATGGTCAGGCGATAGCTCGGTTCCTGCTCCTTTACGATGGCAACAAGAAGCTCGTCCTTTGGGTCGAAGACCGGATGCGCCGCAGGCGAAGTACCAGCCTTCACCTTTTTTGCTGCGCTCGGTTCGACGACGTCATCAGATCTGCTCCTTTTGCTCTGAAACATCTCCTTGACTCCCGCAGTAACAGCCTCCTCCTTACTCGTTCCCTGACTATTGTCTGGTCTAAGTCCACTGGTGGACGCCTGACTAGTTTCCCTAGCTGCTTTGCCCGCTTCGGCTACCGATTTTCTGGCAGCCTCCGCGGTCAACGTTCCCTTGGCCCGCTCTAGTTGGGTTCTATCCCAGGCGCTTAGTGATTTGGCATCACACCCGCTGAACTGGTCAACCTTCCGCTTCGCCGTCTCGACTTTGCGTCGTGCGTTGCGTGTCGCTATCCTGCTCAGCTGATGTGCGCTCAACTCCTTCCCTGATTGGCCGACTTTGGAGTGCCCGGAGGCAACAGAGTACCTGCCACCTGCGTCTCCGGTTTCCTTGGTCGGTTTTCTGCCCTTAGCGGTGATAGCGAGAGTACCAGCCATCTCACATTTGCCCTGCGCTATGTTGGTGGGAGTACCTGCCTGCCCACCGTTGCCCTTGTCTACAGTAGTGAGAGTACCAGCCACCTCACTAAAGGCCATACCAGTGTCAGTGAGTGTGCAATCCGCATCCTCACTGTCACTAGCTAGCAGCACCTCCTCCAATTCCTTTTCCAAACCGGAGATGGATGACTGAGGTTCCGACTCGTTAGAGTCCTCACCTAGTTCCATCACTGGCTGGCTGGAGTCTTCCCTGTTGGTTTTTGGGATCGCCCAACCAGAACAGCAGTGTAATTTCAGCCCAACCAGAACACCAGATATACATAATTGCCATCCAACAAAGAAGACATCAAAGAATTATTTTAGATTTCATATTTTATTTTAAGAATAATTGAAACTAATGTAACAGGTGAGTTTTGTTACTCAGCACAAAATTTTTAAAGCTTTTCCAAATTTTGCGCGGTTTGATTTTTTTTTTCGATCATTACGGTTAATCGTTCGTCGGCATACATGTGTACACGCATAGCACATATATATATATAGAAACGTGTGCAACGGTTATAACGCATAAAGTTCCGTTGAACGAAACCTGCTATAAGCAACACGTTTTTACTTTTTCGCGGTTTTATTCAATTTTCTAAGTGCCGAATCGGGGGTGACTCACAAAATATTGAGTTTATACAATAAATTGCACATTTTGTTGTTTCGAACAATTTTCGACTTGTTTGTTGTTTCTTCCCTTTATGGTTGCATCGAGCAACACATGGTCGACATAAAACCAAATATGGAAGGGGACAATAATCAAAGTGTGCCAACTAGTGGCGTAAGAGAAAATGCATTCGACAATCAATCGAGCACCTCCGGGGGGATTTCAAATTCTAACATCGAGTCAATAAAAGTCCGGCTTCCTACATTTTCGAACGCCAATCCGAAAACTTGGTTTATTCAGGCTGAGGCGCAATTCACTGTGTACAGAATCACAAGTTCTGAAACGAAATATTGTCACACAGTTGCTGCTCTTCCGCCAGACACTTGCGATTCGGTGATAGACATTCTTGCATTCATTAAACGTCATTCGGTTTCAGAGACTTGTGGAGAAGGCAGACATCGGCGATCGCAAACCGTCTGAGGTTTTTCGGTCGATGAAAATGTTGGCTGGCGAGACAATTAGCGACGACATTGTTAGGAATTTATGGATGCGACGTTTACCACAGCACATAAATATAGCATTGCTTTCGGTGGAGCACAAGACTGTTGATGAACTAGCTCAGCTTGCGGATAAGATTTATGAGGCTTCACAAAGCGCGAACATCTATAGCGTTTCCGCAACTCGAGTTGGAAATCAGTCGCTTAGCAACAATTCCAATGGAAATGCATTTGAGGATAGGCTGGCTAGAATAGAAGCCATGATCGAGGAATTTTCTTCTCGTTCTTCTTCTTATAGCTCTCGCTCTAATTCGCGATCTCGACAAAACCACAGACCAGATTCCAGATTTTACAGAAATCGATCACGAACTCGTTCAAAATCGCGATCGAACGATGATGTCTGTTGGTTTCACAGGCGGTATGGCAAGAACGCTAGAAAGTGCACCAAGCCATGCAATTTTTTCAACAACCGTCAGTCTCAAAATCGCACCGTTGACCCAAACGAATAAGACCTGCTGTTGCAGCGGCCAACATGCAGAGTCACACTAGTCGCCGCTTATTTATCAAAGATAGAACCAACAACTTACTTTTTCTCATAGATACTTGTGCTGATTTGTCAGTTTTACCTCACAATCCTTGCCGATCATCCAAAGATCCATTTTTCCTGTTGTCAGCCGCCAATGGTACAACGATTCCAACATTTGGCTCCAAACTTCTCAAAGTAGACATGGGTTTGAGAAGAAACCTCGTTCATCCGTTTATTTTAGCGTCAGTTAAACGACCCATAATCGGAGCTGACTTTTTAGCCAAGTTTGGTCTCCTTGTGGACATTAAAAATAAACGGATATTAGTTCCTCTCACAAAACTACATGCCAATGCGTCAATAACTAGAGCAAGTGATCCAACACCCATACAATTCGAGGTTGACAACGAATACGGGAAGATATTGAAACACTTTCCAACCATAGCACAGGAGCCTGACTATTTCAGTCCTGTCAAACACTCTGTAGTGCATCACATTTTAACAAGAGGCCAGCTGCCATCCACTCAAGCGAGACGTCTTGACGCTGATCGCTTTAAAGCAGCTAAGACTGAATTCGAGCACATGCTCCGACTAGGCATTGTCCGACCATCTTCTTCACCTACCTGCTCGCCTCTTCACTTAGTGAAAAAGAAAAATCAAGACTGGAGACCATGCGGTGATTACCGATGGCTCAACTCCATCACGGTGCCTGACCGTCATCCGATTAGACACATCCAAGATTTCTCAATGAACGCAGAAGGATGCACGAGGTTTTCGAAAATCGATATAGTCAGAGAGTATCACTTGATTCCGGTAGCGCCGGAAGACATTCACAAGACCGCAATTACTACTCCTTTCGGAATGTTCGAATGGAATAGGTTACCTTTTGGTCTTCGGAACGCTGCGCAAACGTTTCAGAGATTCATAAACGAAGTTTGTTTTGGTCTCGACTTTGTATTCGGCTATATCGATGATCTCTTGATCGCGAGCGAGGATGACGAAGAACACAAGGAACACTTAGCGAAAAATTTCAAGCGACTTGAAGAGTATGGAGTTAACATTAACCTTTCCAAATGCGTTTTCTGGGTTACATCACTTGATTTTTTGAGCCATACCATAAGTAAAGATGGAATCGTTCCATGCAAAGAAAGAGTTGATGCCATTTCAAGTTTTCCCACACCCACTACAATTAAACATGTCCAGAGGTTCATTGGAATGATAAACTATTATCACCGCTTCATTCCAAATATAGCGCAAATATTAGCACCTCTTCATGAGCACTTAGCTTCATTAGTAAAACTTAAAAAATCAAAAAAGACTTTTTCATGGCCCAATCATCTCAACGATGCGTTTCAACAGGCCAAAAATGCTTTCATGAACGTCACGCTCTTGGCTCACCCAAAATCCAACGGCGAATAGAGCATAGCTACAGACGCATCTGACACGTCTTTTTATGTTTCTATAAACTTTTTATTGAAGAAACTATGTTTCTATGAACTTTTTGTTGAAGAAAATAATAGTAAGAAATTCGCGGCGAATTCCTCTCTATTATTTTCTTCAACAGAAACTATGTTTCTATCAACTTCCTAACTATTATTTTTTTCAACAGAAACTATGTTTCTATCAACTTTCTGTTGAAGAAAATAATAGTAAGGAATTCGCCGCGAATTGTTTCTATGAACTTTCGAATTCGAATATGCTATCAACTTTCTGTTGAAGCAAATTATAGTACATACATACCTACATATGAAAATTTTAATTTGCACGAATTCTTCTGCAGCAGAAATTGATTGATCATATATATATTTACCCTTAGTGATTCTGTAACGCTCCTTACTTTTCTTATTTTTCTTATTTTAAATAAAAGTAGGCGGTGGGTATTTGAATAAATTTTCAATGTTTGTGTTTTCTCATTATTCAAATAAGCACCGCCTATTTTTCATATATTTTAATTTTCTTCAAGGTTCAAACTTAACTATAGTAATGCTCGGCAAGTGTTTTCAAATGGAAATTGCCAAATAAAACCAACCCTTCTTAGGGGGTCAAAGTTTGTACGGGAACATTTTTATTTTTCATCCGATCGACTTCAAACTCGGTTTGTGTACTCTATATAAGTCTTCTCATTATTGCAAAATTGCCGCGGGTAGCAGAAATGTATGAAGACGACGTTGTTGAAATTCCCACGGAAATTAAATTAACAGGAGACTTAATTAAGACAATTTTTGGCGATCTGCTGCAAAAGTCAATGCAGGAACTTTCAGAACGAGTCATTGCCGCGCTGACAAATGTGCAGACATTAGAAATAAATAGGAGCGATTCTGTTATCAGTGAAGACTGAAGATCCAAATGATGCACCAAATTTCCCTGTTGAATTCCTCAATCAGCAAACTCCATCCAGCAAGCCACCTCATGTGCTATACTTAAGCAAGGTGTCATCATCATGTTGCTGAAAAACTTGAACCCTAAAAAAGGACTGCAATGGAACTCGATTGATTGTGGAAGAGCCTGGACGAAATTTGATAAGAGCATGAATTATCACAATGATTCCATTTCCGATAAATTCTAGCATACGCTATAATAATAAACAAGGCTCAAGACCAGTCATTTGATCACGTTGGCATGCATTTGAAGACCGGAGTATTTTCACACGGCCAACTGTATGTGGCTTTATCACAATCGAGAGTTGCAAGACAAAAGAAGGTGTATATTGAATCTAATCCACAGCAAGGAAGATTATTAATTAACCAGATACAATTTACACGCAATGTAGTTTTCAAAGAAGTTCTTTAAATAAAATCAATTTGTTTATCAAATATTACTTTGCATACCCAGCGAAGCGGGTACAACCAACTAGTATCTACATATTTTAGAATTCGGGCGAATTTGTAACTGTATTGTTTTCTAGAACTTAAAATAACTATAAAAAAACTTACATTGTATTTATGTACTTACGTGATTGTCATGTGCAAAGTGAACAACTATCAATTGCTTATAGCCACCAGATGGAACAATGCTCAATGTTCCATCTAACAAGTAATTTCGATTGCAGCTGCTTGGCATGTTTGTAATTGCTGATGCTATCGTTGGTGACATAAACACTGTATAGCAAAAGTTTTCTTCCACAAGCGTGCTCCTATAAAATGGTTCCTTTTTATAGCGAGACATACCAAAGCTTGCCATTACAGTCTCAGTCTTAAAAATATCTGATACCTCTTTAGCAGTTGTGGGGGCTTTTGGGAATGACTGGTTGCGAATTCGAATGAGCTGCCTCCGTAGTTTACCAAATTGAACCTAATAGGACAAATGCATTTTTAAAAATGTCATCTTCTAAACACGGCTACCTTGAAATCCTAAAGTCTGATAACGAAACGAGCAAATATTTTTCAAAACAGTAGTTACTTACCTGAGGAGGATTTTCATTGTCTTTTGAACACACTTCATCAAACACTTCTCGAATGCAACTTCTTTTAAGTGAGGCATTGGCGCATTCGTTTTTAATTTTGTTTACATCTTTCATTTTTTTCATTAGGTCTTCATTGCTGGAATGGTTATGTGCAGCACTTAATTTTGGTATACGGACAAGAGTTTGATTTTGGAAGTCTACAACGGCACTAGCATTACACGTTTTGTTGTAACATATGTAATGCTTTTTCATTTTCGAATTATATTTAAACCGATATAGATGTTTTATATCAGGAATATATAGGAGATTACTTCCTTTCCTAAGGCCTTCACAAAACTCAAAATTAAAAATCAAATCACCAAAATTGTCCATTATGCACACCGAACAACACGTTGCACTTGAAGCCACGCTTAAGAATGAAAAGTGCGCAAATTTATTGACTCTAACAACTACCTACCAATGGTCATCTCTTATTAGTGTTCTAACGGTAAAGACAGGTTTTTGTTATTGACAACATAAACATGTCCCATAGTTTCTTGAAAAATGGCCCTATGTCGCAAAAAAATATGGCCTTATGACGCTTTTGCAAAGCGACACGTTCGAATATGGCCTTATGTCGCTTTGTGAAAGTGTCATAAGGCCATATTTCGAAATATGGCCTTATGTCGCATGGCCTTATGTCACGGCACCGTTTCCATTCGAGGCATAAAATTTGGAATTCCAAATTTCGTTGTATAAACTATTTTTAAACTTGTTTTATGAATACATTTTGATGGGATAATAATTAATTATCCTCCTTTATAGCAAAATGTGCAATTTCCTTTTCATAAATGCATCAAAAGTGGTTTGTTCGCATTTCATCAATTTGTTCGTTCGCTCTCATCTGAATGGTCCTTTATTTCCTCTGGCTTAGCGCACGTTTGAACTGAAACTTTTCATTCAAAACAAAAGAATCTGAAATTTCGTAGTTTTTTCTTCGTCTATTTAGCACAAACTTATCGGTGCCACTACGCCTTCGACGTTCCTCCTTTGAAAAATTACAAATTGTTACTAAATCGACACACGATCTTTCTAGTGTAAGAAATTTTCAGTAATTGAACAAATTTGTAAAACTTTTTGATTTGGTGAAACACAAACTTAAAAAAAATTTGAATTTTAACATATATGTACATGTAAGCAACAAAGAAAATTAACTTTTGGTGAAACGAAAATAATGCAATTTCTACAAATTTCCCTATGTAAATAACAAAAACAATTTTGTAATACAAAATTTTTGTGAAACAGGAAAACTCGATTTTCGCACAAATTTGTTAAAAAAATGCCTGTAAACAACAATTTGTAAGTTGGTGAAATAGGCCACAAATAGTCTACACATATGACACACATTTCGTTTTTCGTTTGTAGCGCAGTGGCTACATTGTGCTAGTACAGAATGTAGCACAGCTCTCAAATATCGGTTGGCTGGTTATTCGTTTATGATGATGCTATCCGCAGTTTTATTGCCCTGTATTCAGTCCTGCACTAGAACTGTAGGTACTAATTGTTTTATTGCTTTGAGTGTACTTAAGTTATGCCGTCGCGTTTGCTACTTTTATGACCCACAAAAAAATAAATATCATGCAGTTCGTAGGTATAAAACACACGCACACAAACTGAAATGCTGAAATTACATTCAAAAATCCATACGAACCGTGCAGGTGCAGGTAACCACTCGACATTACGTAGCGTATTGGCAGGGTAGTACACGGAATGCCGAAAAGCCACACACGAGTGCCTCATATTGTGCCTTATACGTATGAGTACTTTATGTGAGTGGCACAAAGAGGGCTAGTACACGGCATGTATCCATTGGCTTCATACGCTGACGTCAAAATTACGTCAGAGCCACATATATATGAGGCGTGCTACATATCGTGTACTACCCTCTAAAAAATGCGTGGCCGTGGTAGACAGGGACCCATCCCCTTGTCGCCCGGTGAGATACCACCACATCATGCTATAAGCTCCGTGAAATAGTCCTGACTATGTTTCAGAGTTTGGCAGATGGGCCGGTGCAACACGGATGGGATGGTCGGGCACAGGCTACTGTGGGAACACATGTGGCGTATGGTGAACGGCCTGCAGATATGCAGGTTATAGCTGCGCAAAACCAATACGCAGTCCTCGACCAAGAGCGACAGAAAAGGAGGGCATGGCTTAAAAGGTCACAGGAACTCCTATGAACTTTCTGTGACAAGACGTATAGGCACCGTCTTCAACAAAGTGCCCCCCACCTTACAAGGTGGCTGCGATGGATACAGACTAATGTAATTGGCGAGGCCCAGATGTACTCGTCACAACATGGGATATATAAACATCTAATCTTGGAGACAGAAACGTATCTGCCCCTGGCTGATCAACCGTGTTCTATTTTAACACCTTTACCGTTTCACTTGAACAATGACACCGGTACATTTTCTTTTTTTTTCTGCATTAAGACTGAGTCCAGTAAGGTCTTAATTATGGTATACTGGAAAACGAATTTGAATGATAGCTTTGAGGGCTGACGCTTGTAGTATTCTGTTACCTCAGTAAGCAGGAGTGAAATCCTGTTGAAATGGCTTCCAGGCTAATGCTGCAAGCGCCCCCGTCCCGTTAAATCCCTGGCAGGCCTCAGAGAACGCTCAATATTTCGTCGCCATTAAGTTGGTGGTGTAGGTACACATGTAACATTCCTGTTTAACACCGATCTGGCTCTGGCAAAAGACCCCATAAGGGCTTGTGTCAACCCTCGCATGGCCTCACTGCTTGCATAGATAACCATGGGATCAAAAGGTGACTACACACTCGAATATTGATAACGGCTCTGAGTGGGGACCCAACAAACATGATCACATCAACAAATAATAATTTCAAAGGAGTAAGTGGAGATAATTGCGTGAACCCCTTCCAGAGAAGTTCTACGATGCAGAGGTCACCGATAGAAAAGGCGCCAACGCCTCAGAGGATGTCGGAGGAAGGCGCGGTACAACCGACACACTTGACTTCGGAACCACAGCCATCCACCCAGCTGTCTGTCTTCCAAAAACTGGGAGAACAGATTAAAATGTTGGTGGAAATGGTAAAAGACGGTAAGAGGCGTTCCATTCACCAGCCAATGAGAGATGCCATTGAACGTATCAAGGCGTTCTACGAGCTCTCTGCAATTGAGATGCACGACGATAAAGCCAAAGAGGTCATACGAAAAAACAACGCCTCGCAGACATCACCATGGCTAAAAACAGTAGTCGCGGACTCAAAAAGAAGACCGGAACCCATCGGCGAAACCCCGAGTTCAAAGCGCCAGACAGAAAACACCATCGGCTACTAGGAACAGACATCACGGAGCAAAGTGGATAGCCAAAATAATGGCAAAGTTGAAAAAGGTGCTAAAGCTATACCCCCGAAGGCTGACAAAACCGCGAAGGGCGGCCAGGCAGTGAGCGATGACAACAACGCTTGGTCAAAAGCCCTTAATAAAAAAAAGGAACCCAAGAAACCAAGGACAATAAAGTCAGGTGAAAAAACCGAGCAGCTCAAGGGAATGCTCGGCGAAACTCTCGGCACTAATGCGGAGGTCCGGACGCTGACACACCGAACTACGATAGAAATCAAAGACATCGACGAGGTCACCACCAAGAGCGATATCTGTGAGGCCATTAAATCGCAGTTCCAGCTGAAAGAGGTATGCGAAGCGAACATATCGAGCTTAAGGAAGCCCTACGGAGGCACGCAAATCGCGACGGTCGGGTTGCCGGTGGACAGCGCAAACAAAATGCTAAAATCGCGCAGAATTAAGATTGGTTGGGTGAACTGTCGCATTCGCGTGCAGATAACGCTAACAAAGTGCTTTAGGTGCTTAGAATTCGGGCACACGGCGCGCCACTGCAAGAGCGATCATGATCGATCGAAACAGTGTAGAAGATGCGGGGAAGAAGGGCACATTGCCAAAATTTGCACCAAGAAACCGCTATGCTTCTGGTGTAAAGAGGACAAGCCTGAGAACGCGGGACACGTGGCTGGCAGTGGGCAATGTTCGGTATTCAAGAAGGCCCTAACCAATAAAGTATGATGAAGGTCGACCAAATAAACCTTAACCACTGTGCAGCCGCACAGCGATATGGACCTGTGGAATCCACGCTATACAAAAAATCGGTGGGGCGGCGGACTACTTCGCATCCGCTAGGATTAATGGCATCTACTTCTACAGTTGCTACGCACCCCCCAGTACACAAGGGGAATATGTGAAACTCCTGGACGACATTGTAGCGGACGCGCGAGGAAAACACCCAATGATTATTGCTGGTGATTTCAACGCATGGGCTACAGAATGGGGCAGCAGGACCACGAATGCAAGGTCACGAGCTCTCCTGAACGTAAGTTTGGCGAACAACGGTGCAAAAAACACATTCCGGAAAGCGAGCAAGGGGTCTATCATAGATATCACCTTTATGAGTAACTCACTCCTGCGCAAAACGAAATGGCGAGTTAGCGAAGAATATACGCACAGCGACCACCAGGCGATCATATTTGTCATGCACAAGGATAAGCCTAGGCAGCGCCCCAAGCTAACACGGCCAAAGTGGAAAGACACGTACTTCGAAAGAGATGCGTTCGAAGAAATGATGAACACTCATTATACATACAGCAGCGAAGAAGCGGAGACCTTGGCCCAACAACTGATGCAGCAAATCACCACAGCGTGCGATGCAGCAATGCTTAGAAGATCAACTAGTAAAAGGGGTGAACCTTGTTACTGGTGGAACGACGAAATCAGAACGCTTAGGGCAACGTGTCTTAAGGCCAGGGGAAGGCCAGAATTCCAGGAACGATTAGCTACCTTCAGGCTAGCAAGACGGGATCTCGAAAAGGCCATTAAGGACAGCAAGGTGAGATGTTTTAAGGAACTATGCGACGAAGCAGACCTAAACCCCTGGGGGATGGCTTACAGGACTGTGACAAAAAAGCTGAAGGGTAGTAAGTCCCAACAAATATCCTGCCCGGTAATGCTGAGGAAAATAGTAGAGCACCTATTCCCACATTGGCCGTCTACTTCAATGACCATCATAAGGGAGATTAACCAAGAACGCATCCCTGCAATCACCACCAAGGAACTAAGCGATGCATGCAGGAATGTAGGCGACAACAAAGCGCCCGGACCCGATGGCATCCCTAAAATGGTACTCAAAGCAGCTGTTCGAAAAAGACCAGACCTTTTTATTGCAACGATGCAAAAGTGCCTTGAGGAGGGGGTTTTTCCTAAACCATGGAAACTTCAACACCTGGTTTTGCTACCAAAAGGAAAGAAGCCACCAGAAGAAGCATCTTCGTATCGGCCAATATGTTTGCTGGATACAACGGGAGAAATCTTAGAACGTGTCATATACGGCAGACTGCTCGAGGTGGCCGAAGATAAAGGAGCTTTGTCAAATTACCAGTATGGATTCAGAAAATCGCGTTCTACAGTCGATGCCATAAAGGCGGTAGTAGCCACAGCAGCTGAAGCAATACTGGGAAAAAGATGGAGAGGGGGGACAAAGGAATACTGCGCGGTTGTGACGCTGGACGTTAAAAGTGCCTTTAACTCGGCGAACTGGTCATGCATTAGGAGGTCGCTGGCCAAAATGGAAGCGCCGGTGTACCTGCGGAACATAATTGCAAATTACTTTACCGATAGAAAGTTAAGGTATCAGACTGATAATGGAGTTAAGTACTACAACGTCACCGCGGGAGTATCACAAGGCTCCGTTCTTGGACCTCTCCTGTGGAATATGTGTATGACGGAGTCCTGCGACTAACGCTGCCTCAAGGGGTTAAGGTGATCGATTTTGCTGACGATATCGCCGTAGTAACGGTGGCCAAACACATCCACGAGATAGAGTCCGTTAAGGATGAAGCAGTTGCCAGAATCAAAAACTGGCTGTAGTCCGCCGGCTTAGAACTAGCTGACCACAAGACTGAGGCTGACTTGATAACCAGCCGAAAGTCTGTGGAATTTGCAAATTTCCGGGTTGGGAATCAAACCATCAGGTCTAAGGAGTCTCTTATGTACCTAGGAGTAATGCTCGACAACAGGCTAAACTTTAAAACACACATCCAGTACGCCGGCAGGAATATAATAAGGATTCTACTATCCAGAGTGGTCAGCTCAATACTTCTATACGCTGCACCGGTCTGGGCGGGGGCTCTAAAAACAAACGAAACCAGGAGAAAGCTCTCGTCAGCATACAGGCTATGCGCAATACGAACAATAAGGGGATTACGAACAATCTCGGATGAAGCAGCCTGCGTTATATCGGGAATGATACCCATCGACATTATTGCCAGCGAGATGCAAAGGATTTACCTTAGGCAAACAGCCAACCGGCAAGAGGTCCCTAATGGAAGGGTCAAACTAGAACAGAGGGAAACATCGATGGCACTATGGCAAGCCGGGTGGGATAACACGGCAAAAGGCAGATGGACCCACAAACTGATCCCCACTATCGAGGTCTGGACAAAAAGAACAAACGGGGACTACAACTACCACCTTACGCAGTTCTTATCGGGACACGGCGGCTATCGGAAATACGTTCACAGATTTGGTCACGATAGCTCGCCTTTCTGTCCCGAATGCCCAGACGAAGAAGAAGATACGGAGCACGCAATGTTCCATTGTAGGCGCTTTGCAGGGGGAAGAGCGAACTTACCAAACCCTCAAAGTCTAATAAGCCATATTTTAAGGTCAGAAGATGACTGGCTGGAGGTATGCTCCTTTATAACGAGTGTACACGAAGAACTAAGGAGACTTGAAAGACTTAGAAGAGCCGAAATGGGGGACCCGGAGGATTTAGCATGAGTTGCTAATCAGCCCCGCGAAGTAATACCTAACGGCAGTCCCAAAAAAAAAAAACTCTAAAAAATGCGTGTAAAATTACTACGAAAATGTATGTAATTTTTAATGTAAAAATAGGCAAGTTGCGTGTCTATACACACGACAATAGGTAAAAAAAAAATGTAAGCACATAATGTTAGATATTACAAACATTTTTTGCAAATGTACTCCTTTTGTGTACTTTTCAACAACTTTTGTTCAATAATATTCTTTTATTGTTTAAACATTACTCTCAAAATGTTTATAAATAAACAAATTTTGTTTAAATATAAACACGTTATGAAATTTACACACACTGTGTTTAAAGACCAACACACATTTACACCAATCTGATGAAAGTTACACATTTTATGTGTAATTTTGCAATTCGATTGTGAGTGACGGTGCATTTGCAAGCTCATACCTGATCAGTCCTTTGAATGAAGCGGTTGAACCTTTTTCGCTCCCAAGTTCCATCGCATCTTTGAAAGAAGTATTTTTTTACTTTCTTTATGGAAGTATTTTTTTTTTTTTGTTAAATCGAATAATTTTTAATAAATATCTTAAGCATTTTTGGATTGTTTTATTTCGTTTAGACAGGTTCACTGCAGTGGAGGATATCAAGGCCGATGATAACACTTTTACTTGTTTTTAAATTGTTTTGAATATACTTTCTGACGATGTATAATTTTGTTTAATTGTACACATTAAATATTGAATTTGAGCAAAATTACATAAAAAAGGTCTAATTTTAAGCTTCTTTATAAACAATTTTGTTGGATTTTACACATTGTATGTCGAATTTTGCTACAAATTTAAACATAAAAGGTTTAAATTTACACATTTTATATTCATTTATAAGCATTTCTTTCTAAAATTCTGTTGGATTTTAAACATTAATTATGTAGCTGTACATTTAATTTGAGCATCTCAAGTGTAGAAATACGCATTTATATTTAAAATCTGTGTTTAAATTTACACAACAAAGATGTAAGATTTACGCATTAAATATTTAAAATTGATACGTGCGTAAAAATACTGCAATTATGGTAGGCAAGTAGATTCCTCGCTTAATGATAGTAAAATTACACGTTTTTTTTTAGAGTGTAGCACCTTTACCTATGGTGATGACTGATGAGGTAATACAAGCTGCCAAAATGAGATCCCTACCTTTTAGTGCTTTTGTGACCCCTAGAGATCGTATTAGAAAAACCAGAAAGTGAGGAAGTCAAGTCAATGTCGAGCAGCTATTTCTTCGGGTGGGGCGGTCCATGCTTCGGGGGTTTGGTTATGTTAAGCGTTATGTTAAGTCAATTACCAGGATCCCAAAACGTGCTACGGAATCCGTACCATCATATCAATAACTACTGAATAAAACATATCTACTCTAAGTGAATGAAACATCAAAGCTGCAATACAATATACAGGCAAAGCTCGATTGCGCACAAGGTAAAATATAGGTCGTTTGCCAAAGACCGAGCTAACTGAAGAGGCGTATTGGTTTAGGCCCAGGTCCATCCCGGACTGTAGCGCCACCGAAGTACGTATACACTACACATACACTAATTACGTCTACTACATACCAATTAAAAGTCTTTGTTGATTTTTTTAAACAAAAGGAAATATTTATTAGCACCTTTTGTGATCTGCGGTTAAACTAAAACAAACTAACTTAACAATTCTTGAAATACCTCGAACATAAGCTCTACTTTCGCACTCAAGTTTCGTATGCCCATGCGACGGATGTGTGATTTCCGTTCTCACGATTAGTATATCTTCTGCTGCAATTCGACGACTCTCCAGACATAGCGTCAGCGAATAATCGGTGGGGATATTATTTATGCTTAATATTCGTGGTGTTAACTTACCTTATACAGTGTATCCAAAGTTACCACGCTTTCCTAAATTTGTCTTACTAAAAGTATTCTTTTATTATGGACAACTTGAAAATTTCCGTGGAAGTTGTTCTTCCTTGTCATTTAGTGTAAAGCACAGATATTCTCATTTGACGGGTTTACTTTCATACACGATATAATTCAATAATTCAGTGTTTTTGGAAGCAACGAGTAACAGAGATTATCGCTAATTGGATTTAGCGCTGACAAGTGACAGTTTCTGTTTGAAAAAAAAATTATTGTCGAATTTTGATTCCACGGATTATTGGTAAGAGAAAAACAATAATAGCGCACACTGTCACTTTTGGTAGGAATAATAACTATTTCCAACTAAACCACTAATTCATCATCATACTCCCTTTAAGTGATTGCTGTAAGTAAGTACTTTCTCACTTTTATAAATGAAACTCACCTTTCTATAGTCCATATGTCAGAGTAATTCGGAAATGAAATAATGCTTTAATCTATGTACGAAAAAAAGTGTAGCCTATTAATATAGTAATGATAATAGCACCACTTTGCTTGAATAACATTTTAACTTTGAATTGAAAATGTGTAGTATACATATAAAAGAATACCCAGCTATTTTATTTTATTTTCTAATTATTACATACAATTTTTTTTATTGCAAGGGAACAAACGCTACTTATAATGTTTCAATAAATCAAAATAATGACATTATTTACTCAGACGCATTTGATTTACTGCCAAATTCGGGCTACCAGCTTGCAACATTTCGAATTAGTGTAGCTAACGTTGGTCTGTTGGACTTTGAAGATGTAAAATGGAGACAGTTTTTTATAGAGGTATGTACGCCAAAACTGAATTATGGTTAGTATGTGCACTGTGCAGTGCATATAAACATGAATATATGGCATATTGGTAAGACTAGATATACGAGTTTGTTAATATTTTATCATTTTGCAGATTGTGACACAAGAACTGGAAACTAAAAGCCACATCAGAAAGAAAAAATTAGAAATTAATCTGATCAACTGGAATGATGAAAAGCCCACATTTAGTAAAAGCGATTATGTAGCCAGTATTTATGAGAATGCTACAAAGGGACTCACCATATCTACCGTTTTGGCAACTGATCGAGATATTGATGATCATGTCATGTAAGTTTTGATTAAACCTTCAATTCTCCGAAGGAATATTTTAGTGACTTCATGTGTCATGCGCGACGTTGTTAAGTCAGTTTTGTTACCAGAAAATATTCCGAACAAGTAACGTTTTTAGTTCACGGGGAACCTCGTAATGAGAGATAATAAGCAGAATGTACATACCTTAATTATGGCATTCAAAAAGTTGTCTCAAAAGTCTCATAAAATCTATTATGTCGGTTTCTAATTCTATTGCTAAAATGATGTTAACATCTAGGTATTACAAAATTGTAGGGCATAAAATTTGCAACAAATTGTATTTGAAAGATTTTTTTTTGCGCTCAACCGTTTTTGAGGTAGATGGCGGTGAGCGCACAACGTTCAGCCATACGTGGTATATTTTACTTTAGCAAAAAAAAAAATAATATTTTTTTGTTTAATCTGATTGATTTTAATGCACTGAGCTCAAATCTGCAAAAAAAAATTGGCGCTCTCTTACCGTTTCGACGTGGCGGTGGCACGCCTACAAAAGTTCCAAATCGAAAATCTCCGCTAGGAAGACAGACGCATGGTTACCTATAAGGGGTAGTGTAGTCTAATGTTCTCGCTTTCCACGAAGACTCCAGAACCAGACCCCTGTCCGGTTTTGGAGTCATCCGTGAATACACGATGGCATTCTTTCCCTGGCTCAGAGTCTGGCCGAAGCCATTCCGTTGCCTGAGGAAAATTGACGTGGTAGTTTTGTCGCAGTTCATCTCGAGGTTCAACTCGCATAATAAACACAATTTCCAATTAGAAACATTAACCAGCAGGACCGGATTTAGAGGTATGGGTGCCCTAGGACAACAAAGGAGTGGAGACCCCCTGGCCCCTACTTATTTTCCAAATAAAATGCACAATTTTTTTCAGTCGAGTTTTTGAATAAGTAATTTATTGTGAAATTCTTTTAACACACATACATAAATATAATCAAAAACAAGAATTATGCGAAATTAAATTTTAGCATTAACGAACGGAAGCTTCTGGCCTTTCTAAGACGAAAAATCGTTGATGATTTCATTGAAATCAAGTTAACCGATTAAATCACTTTCAATGCTTAGGAGAGAAAGCTTTGATCGACTGGTTTTGTCCCAGTAGTTTGAAGCGTATTTTTTTTAAGTTGCATTTTTGAAAATAAGCGCTATCCGGTGCAATTCGATGCTGTTAATTAGGGTGGAGCGAAATTTTTGTTTTTTTAATATTTTTTTTTCCTGTGTTATAAATTGGTCTTAAATGTATTAATTCCAAATTTCAGTCTTCTACGACAACATCTTCAGGTGGCGCACTAGACTTGAACTTTGAAGTATAAGCGAAAAAAGGTATCTCAAAGCGGTCGAAATGAAATGCATTAAAATATATATTTTTTTGTTTTTATTAAATATATATTATATAAATAGATACAAGAGCCAGTAAGTGGAATTTGAAATAAGTCTAATTGTTTCCATCAGAAGTTGTTGGACCTTCGATACGGTTGAAATATTGCGATTTTGTTTCAAAAAAAGGTAATTCTTGCCTGGATTTGATCTTTGCTCTATTGTAGCCATCTCTTGCCTCTTGTCCACAAACAGATAATGAAGCCTCGGTAACAAGCTTAACGCACCGTTCTACTGCTTGAGTGTGGCAAGGGAACTTCTGCAAAAACATTAAATTTTCCTTTGAAGAAATCATGTTCGATATTTCTGTATCGCTGTATTTTACTGTCATCGGTGGTTCGGTTACTTTTTCTTTCGACCAGTCTATTAAGTCGTAGTAGTTGGATGCATCTATTTGTAGTTTAGGTAGTTGAAACTCACGAACTTGATTGCCTTTTTTTAGTTGTCTTGCCTTTAATAATCTTCGGAGAGCTAGCTCTCTTATATGCGATTGGTCATCTTGCAACATAGCTAGCAACAAATTTTCTGGATGTACAAAGAATGAATTTCTTTGGATAGTTCCGATAACTATGTTCTTAAGGTCATCCCGCAAGTACAAAGACCTTTTAAGCATGTTGAAAATGTGAATGGGACCATATTTACATGATGGCTTGGTTTTTATGTCAAACCAGGTTGGTGCGTAGACAATGAATATGACAACTTCTTTGAGGTTTTCCGAAGGATTTTCTGTGCCAACATATAACCGAAGAATCCTGTTTGCACAAGTTAGCCATCGCGAATGTGCCAGCTTTCCTGGATCCTTGCTAGCTAAAGCGGGCAAAATTGAACCCCTAGAAATAGCTGAGCACATTTGATGCAAATATTTTTGATCTGTGCTTAAAGAGTCAGCATCCACATCCGGAAGTTCTGCATATACTGCTTCAAAATTCACCACTTTGAAGTTCAGACACTTTTCAAGCATTTTCCCAATGCTTCCGGAAAAACTATTGGGGCCAGTTGTGGTTCCATCGAGACTTGCAAACAGATAACGAAGGGGTAGCTCATTTGCATGTAATAAGCACACAAACCATTGAAAAGGACGACCGAGATGTTTTTCTAACAATACAATGACGCCGTTTTTATGTCCTGTATTTACAGCAGTGCCATCACACCCAATTTTACCAAAGACGTACGAAATTCAAATTTTTTTTTCAGAAAGTCAACTATACTTCTTTCGATAGTAACTGCTTTTCCCGAATCAAGTGAAAGATGTCCGATGTACTCTGAATCTGGCTCCGATATAAGTAAAAAAATGTACTGTTTTCTGAGGTGACAAATGTAAATTTACAACCAATGGTTGTTCAAAAATTCTAGCATAATATTAAAACCTTCTTTCGCACATAGTTGCTAGCGGTTGTTAACATTTTCGCAGTTATCACTCTGATTTTTAAAGACTGAAAGCTACTTTTTCATAATGTCAAAAAACGTGTCAATTTTTGAAATTCTCTAATCAATATGACGTCAAATGTCAGATTTTGTCTATGCACAACCTTAGGGCAGAATCTGATAAGATTGACAAGATTTTTGACATTGTGTATTGTGTAATAGTAGTCTAACCGCAAAAGAAGAATTATTGACATTTAAACCGCATCTTTGGCAGGAGTTGGGGACCAAACCCCAAAACAATCCTATGGATGTACACGGCAATCGTGCGGCCTATACTCACATATGGCAGCGTAGTCTGGTGGCAAGCCCGCGGCCGCGGGACAACCAGTGCGATGAGAACCACGCCTACGGCTGGACTGGACAATTCTCAATCTGACTCCTCTAGACATGTACATGGAGGAATCTGCTACCAAAAGTGCCTTAAGGATTAGCCAAACGGTTGGAACGTGAGCAACTTCTGACTATATGATCCCACATCTAAACTTTGATAGACCATTCTCCTGCTCGTTCCCGAGTAGAGATGAATGGAACACAGATGAACCCACAAGGAGGAAATCGATATCCATCTACACAGATGGATCGAAGATGGACTGTGGAACCGGTGCCGGCATCTTCTCCGAGGAATTAAATATACACTGTTCAATCAGGCTTCCTGACAACAGAAGTGTCTTCCAAGCAGAGATTCTGGCAATCGCGGAAGCGGCCCGTAAGGTGTCATTGTTGGCAATACCAAAAAATTATATTACCATTTTCATTGACAGCCAGGCGGCTATTAAAGCAGTTTCTGCTATTGAAATAAAATCAAAGTTAGTTCAACGCTGCCGCGAAGAGCTTAAGGTTCTCTGCTCGCAGCACTCCACGGTCCTCTGCTGGGTCCCTGGGCACAGTGACAAAGCCGGCAATGAGAGGGCCGACGAACTAGCGAGAAACGGGTCTGCAATGGATCATGATCTGGCAGTGCAGTCGATTAAGCCACCACTCTGTAATCTTAGAGAGAGAGTGGAAAATAAAATTCGCATGAAAACCAACAACAGGTGGAAGGGACTAGCTACCTGCGAAGTATCACGGAAGCTTTGGCCAAAATACGACAGTGGCCGAACCATCAAACTTCCACAGTTTGACAGGTCATCGCTCCCTAAATTGGTAGGGGCTCTAACGGGTCATAACTTCCTAAGAAATCATACAATGAAACTAAATCTCAAAGATGACGATATATGTAGAGGATGTGGAGACGAAGAGGTTCATGAGGATACACCTCACTTCCTCTGTCACTGCCCGAGCCTCTGTCACTGCCCGAGCCTCTGTCACTTGAGGAGCAGAACACTTGGAAGTCATTACTTCCATGACCTACACGAACTATCTGATGTCTCACTTTCTGATCTTTACAGGTTTCTGAGGATATCAGGATGGCTGGACAGCGTCGAGTAATCGCTAGAAGAAGCGACACGAGGCTAACCATCCCAACATCACTGGTTAACCCCCATCAAAAAAGGGCATCACAATGGGTCCACAAGGACCTAAGTGTGGCACAGCAGGTTATACCTGCTCTGTCAACCCGTTAACCTAACCTAACCTAACCTATAAAAGCGAAATCAAGAGGTGAAGACATTATGCTGCTTTTCAAAATAAAAAAAAAAGCAATCCAATTTATAAACTTAAATGAATCACAATAGATTGTGAATGACGTGCAGAAATAATGGGTTCGTAGGATTACTTTCAAAGTTCTTGTTATCAGTGTAATCAGTCGGAATTTCTGCGCTGTACAATTTTAAATTGTCCGCATGTTACTGATACATGCAATAAAATTGTTCGTGGTAGAAGGCTACAAAGAAGACTTTTCAATTAGAAAAAAAACGAGTCCTTTCATGGGGAAAACTGCTGTATTACCCCCATTATTATTCGATGGTTAAGTAGGCATCTGTTTTTACAAGGATTTCGGGACTTATTTCACGAAATAAAACATTTTCTAACATCCACAAATGGAATACATCACGAACTTGATAATGAAGATTGGTTAGCTTTCTTGTCGCATATAACTAAGCACCTCAATCACAGACGGTTGTGGCCTGTGGGCATGCAGATGTCAAACAAATTTGCAAAAAAATTCAAGTTTCCCAAAATAAAGTACTAAGGAACAATAAGTAGACTTCTTAATCATGCTAACTCAGAAATGTTTAAATACTGACTATGTAATCAAGATCTTGATCTATAAGAATTAGCTAAGCCCAAGAAAGTAAGGTAATATTTTCAATCAAAAAAGTATAGAAATCCGACAAACGGCGGACTTATCTTCTTATTTTTTTTAAGTGAATCAAAAATAGATTGCCCATTATATCGTAATATCGTAATATGGAATTATTAAAATTTAGAGCTTGAGTTCGAAATTTCAAAACGAAAACAATAGGTACATATCTATCTTTCTCTTAGTAGGAGAAAGTTAAACGAATCAGAAAATTTAACTCCTTCAAAGTGATGTTCTCTGCAGGCTCATAATTCGGATTCCGAGATCCGAGGTATGCTTCTGCAAATTTATAAGCGAAGAGGAGTATGTGAACTTAAAAAAAAGCTCTTCATTTAACGTCATTCCTCTGTTCAACCTATTTATAAGAATGGGGATCACCGCTATCAAAAATGAGCTATAAAAACAAAACATATCTATCCGAAGAGAACTTGGATGCGTATTTGAGATTTACAAACTTAGAAGACGATTGACAGTGTCATACTTCAACTTTTAAGAACTGCTGAATTTCTTAAATTTTTAGTGTACAGCAGTAATGAAATACATATTTTTTTATTTGTTAAATAAACTTTTTCTCTTTATCAATTTTTTGAATTCAAAAAAATAAATAAAAAAAAATACTTAACACAATTTTATTTCTAAAATAAAAAAAAATAATTTGGCGAAGTTTTGTAAAAGGTAAAAGTAGTCCGTCACCTGAAAAAGTTTGCCCACCCATGATCTACACCATCGTCTTGTTCTAAACTACTGAGTTGCAATTTAATGATAAACCATACACTACACAGCGCATAAACAGATGTCAATTGATTGATTTCAATGCCTCAACTAGCACAGGCACACACATTTCGTCGCACCCAACGCAACTCGAGTCAACAAAAAATGCACAAGCATGTTCAACGAGCAAAAAGAGCTCGTACACTACCCGCACACTTCTTCAGCAACGCGGTGAGCAACGATGTCCAACCGGATCAAACGCGTTGGTTGGATAAAATTGAGGGCATCGTACATTAGAGTTGAATGCGTTGAATTCGAAATTGATGAGTTGGGCACTATGTGGACGGGCAGCATAATATTATTTCCAATTTAGATTTAATACACCCACTTAATGGATAAGTGCATGTTTTTATACCCTCCACAGGAAGGTATATTCACTTTGTCATTACGTTAGTTACTGTTTTTGGAAAAAAAAATGAAAATATTAATCCGCAAGGGAATAACATTGTCCTAAATGCACTAAGTCCAAGTGGCCCAACTTGCCCCACCAACGGGGTAAGTTGGGCCAGTGAGTGGGGTAAGTTGGACCACGGCCTAAAAAGTGGAAGAATGAGCTCAATAAAGACGAAAAAGCCAGAATTTATAACAGTATCTTTTTCAAAACATATTAAATAAATAGAATTCTAAACTCAATATTCTTCATGACCTATATAACAGGTGAACACTTGTATGAGCCCACTTTCGACAAGTATGGCACTGTATCCCTTACTCGCCAGCTCTATCAGTTTTTCGCTTGTACGTAAGCATTCTAACAAATAATAATGGACATACAGACAACACATGAATTTATTTATTTAGCGGGGCAAGTTTTTACACCTGGCCCAACATGCCCCACACCTAGTTTGATGAACATTATTGTGTCAGAAAATCAAAAATACTCAAAACTGTCCAATTTCGTATACTGAATACTTACTAAAATGTATTAACGTTTCTTATGACAAAGCCTTACCTTAATGCATATCTTACAACTTATCACCATTAAACCGGTGCAAAGACCGCCAAACTGAAAATTTGACGTGCTTCTCCTCCTGCTGATATGATGCAGCTGGGACCGATTGTGCACGTGTTTGTTATTGTGCAAGCTTCATATGTGTATGATCTTGTTCTTTTAGAGCTTACGCCCTACCCTACCTCCCATACAAACCACTATTAGACCCACGTCTCTCTCTGTCTGTTGAAAGCACGATAGCGTCCAAACGAATCGACTTATGTTAATGAAATTTTGTGATAGGACTTTTTTTAACCGTCGTCAGGTTGGTAATAAAAATTTTCTATGTCGGTAAAATAGTTCTGCTACCTACAATACAAAAATAATATTAGACACCATTGACTTATTATAATATATGGACTGCTAGCGAAATGTCAGTTAATACAAATTTTTCCCAGAAAATGACGCCAACATAAACTAGCGCTCTTGGTTCGGAGCGAAAAATAAGTGAAACAAAGTGACGAACCATCTTTGATTTCTCCACCCATATATGGCGTTTTTGTTTTTAGTTTTAGCTGAGCTCTGGACAAACCTCGAAAATTTTGAACACCTGAACTGAAACACGCTTAAGCACATAGCTGTCATATTTTTGTAGATATATTAATTGTTATTATTTATTAATTTGGTTTACCTTCTGTGCCAGAACAACAACACTCGTCCACCACTTTAACTATACATATTCAGCCTTATTTATAAACTTTATACACTCTCTATAATAACTCTAAACGCAGAAATCTAATATATATTTTTGCGTTTACAGTTATTATAGAGAGTGTATAAAGTTTATAAATAAAGCTGATTTTGTTTATCCGGTCAAATGTTGCTGTAAAGTGTGTAAGCACCTTTTTACTCAGTGTGCTCTGAACGGAAAAAGAAACACAAATTTTGAGCTCTAATGTCAGACATCAGACCATCAAACTAGAGCTAAAAAAGAAACACGAACTTTTTTTGACAGTTCAGCTCTGAACTAAAAAAGAAAAACGCCTATAGTGTAATTGTTGCCTTCCAATAACCACTAATAATCATTTCGATAAAACTACCAGCGAATCCAATCCTGCGATTTGTGGACCCAGCCTGTTTTCGTCCCGAAAATACCGGAATTTGTAACTATATATAAGATAGATACATATATTCACGGGATTTATACGGAACTATAAATAAAAGTATGTATTAAGAAAAGGACGGCCGGCGTTCCTTAAAGTGCCAAGTTTGATTTCGAAATTTTGTCTGCTGAAATGTTGAATTTAGACGAGGTGTAAAAGTACTATAACATAATTTCCTAGCAAGAATCTAATCTAAACTGCAAATATTCTTAATATTCCTACATACTATAATCCAGATTTGAAATTTATCGGGATGAGTTGGTTGAGTGCTGCAATATCATTCAGCGTAGCACTGCGATCTGCATACAGCTGCTCCTAAAATAATTGTACATATTCAAATACAAAAGGTTAATTTTGGGTTTAAAATTAAAATAAACTAAAGAACTCGAACTGTCAGCCTACAAATCGCATACCTACTTATTCACAGTTTGAAGCAAACTACTAGAGGTACAAACGAATCCGTCCTGTCGTTTAGAGTGCAGCCACCCACCACCATGCAGACAAACAGACAGGATTGCGAGACTCACTTTTTGATCTCTACTATCCTCTTAATATCATAATTAATAGATCTAAATTTGGGCTTAAAACAATATCTTTCTGGGTGATCACAGAATCCGTCGTATTCCGAATTTTGCTACGAACCACGAAAGAACTATCACAGATTCCATTGTGGTGGAAATTTTCGCTACGAATCAAATTTAGAATACGACGGATTCATTATGAGAAAACTGAGAAATGGAATCGATTTAGGTACCTACGTGATTTTATTTCCTAAAATTCAACCAAGCTTCCCTACTAATACACTTACACATGCTCACCCATCCCATAACTTTCAAATCATCAAAACCTGCCTTGACACCTAAGTTCAAAAGCCACCAACATGACAGCACAGCTGCCCATAAATCGAAGAAATACAAAATATGTACTGTAAAGAAACTGATCTGTGATTTCATATTATTTCTCAACATTGTTTTCCACTTAAATATAAATTCCAATGCACATCACACTCGTCTCCTCCTGCTAAAAGTACCCTTCGCCCACCCTACACACCACCACAAACTTCCTATACTTACATACATACATACATACATACATACATTTTCAATGGCCCGCTTATCCATTAAGTGGGTCGCGGGTGTAGGTTACCTAAGTGGACCCTCCATAGCTCTCGATCCTCCGCCATCGACTCCAAATCCTCAAGGGCAATCCCCATACGGGTAGAGGAGAGATTATGAATTTGATCTAACCATCTCATCCTGGGTCTACCTAGGGGACGCCTGCCCGATGGTACGGATTCCATAGCGCGTCGTGGGATCCTGGTCGGGGACATACGTTTAACATGACCAAACCACCGAAGCATGGAACGCTCCGTCCGGAGAAGTAGCTGCTCGACATTGAGTTCCTCACGAATTCTGGTATTTCTAATGCGATCTCTACGAGTCACACCAGCAATACCTCGGAGAAATCTCATTTCGGCAGCTTGTATCCGCGATCTTATTCTTTCAGTCATTACCCAAACCTCATGACCATAGGTAAGAGTTGGAACAAACACCGAATTAAAAACTGACAACTTAGCTTTGACACCAAGTTCAGTCCTCCTGATAACAGAATGACCAAGCTGTCTCAAAATCGATCCAGCCTGACCAATCCTACAAGAAAACTCGGCATTGCTCCTTCCATCACTCGTGAATAAGACCCCGAGATACCTAAACTTCTCCACCTGTTTCAATGGGACTCCACTAACATGCAGAGTGCATTGAACAGGCGTTCTAGAGACGACCATCACTTCAGATTTGTTCACATTTACCTTCATCTCAGCTTCAACACAAACGGCTACAAACCGATCGAGTGCGCGCTGAAGTTCAGTCTGAGAGGACCCAAGGATGACCAAGTCATCAGCGAAGAGCAAATGACTTATCCTCAGATCTCCCAATTCGAAACGTTCTTCGCCAAGACTGCGCTGTAACATCCAGTCCATATAAGTAATGAAAAGGAGAGGCGACAAGACGCACCCCTGGCGAAGTCCAACGCCCACGGTGAAAGGTATTGATTTAACGCCGTTTACCCGAACACAGCTTTTACAGTTTGTGTAAAGAGATTGAATGGCTCTCAAAAGAGAACCATCAATTCCATACTGCTGTAATACACTCCAGAGTTTCCCTCGAGGGACTCGGTCGTATGATTTCTCCAAATCTACGAAGCAAGCGTAAACAGGTGTAGCATACTCCCATGCCTTCTCAAGTACCATTCTGAGAGTGAATAACTGGTCGGTTGTGCTTCTGCCGGGACGAAAGCCGCACTGCTCATCTCCTAATTGTGCCTCGACCACAGCTCTGCAACGCGTTTCCAGCACCTTGGCAAAGACTTTTCCGGGGAGACTTAAAAGTGATATACCCCTGTAATTGGAGCAATCCCTTTTATCCCCTTTCTTGAAAAGGGGCACAATCACCCCAATCTGCCAATCGCTGGGTGTTTCGCCGCATTCCCAGGCCACTTTAATGACACGAGAGAGCCATTTGACTCCCTCTTCACCTAAGGCCTTTAGCATTTCTGGCCGGATTTCATCCACTCCGGCAGATTTGCCAGCTTTTAGCGATTTGATCGCAAAAGTGACTTCCTCTACCGTGGGACTATTTTCCGCCCTGCTTAAGGCGATGGATGTGTCATCCTCAATGCCCTGGATTGGATTGAGCAATTCGGAAAAGTGCTCGCTCCATCTGCGCAATATGTCCTTCTCATTAGAAAGAAGTGTACCATCTTTGGATTTGACTCCTTCGATAATGTTCCACTTCCTTCCTCTAAGACGGCGGATGGTCTGCCAGAACACCTTGCTTGCAGATCCGTGATCGCGGTCCAATTTTTCGCCGAACTCCTTCCAAGACTGTTCTTTGGCTGCTTTAACAGCCAATTTGCAAGTTCTTCGCGCCTCAATGTACCGGTTTCGAGAAGGAGAGTCCCCCAAGTGAATCCACACCTTGAAAGCCTTCTTCTTCTCTCTGATAGCTTCTTGAACTCCGGGGGTTTTAAACCACGCAGTTCTTTTCTCACCACCAGCCGCCACACCGAGCCGCTTCACTCCGCAAACATGTCCTGCAGAGGCAATAACTGCTGTTGAAAACAACTGCCATTCTTCCTCTACATTCAATGGAACATTTGGAATTTGTTCAAACCTTGCAGATACCTGCCGTGCAAATTCCTCCCGTATCTCATCGTTCTGCAGCCCCTCCCACCGTATGCGCGTAACCATCCTTGGTTTACGCTTTGGCAGGATAGGTATTTGATCATTGAGATACAATTTGCACAGCACCAGGTGGTGATCAGTTGACAGTTCAGCCCCTCTCAACACACGAACATCACAAACCATCCTTTTAATACACGACGGTACCACAAAGAAATCTATCAGCGATTTCTGCTGCAGACTTCGACGGTACCATGTGTATTTATGGATATCTTTGTGTGGAAAGAAAGTGTTCATAATGGACATTCCATTTGAACAACAAAAGTCCAACAACTTCTCTCCGTTCGCGTTCTGATCGGGATCACCGTGTTTCCCAATCGCGCTGCCCCATGTCGAGAAATCCGCACCCACGTGAGCATTGAAATCACCCATCAGGATATAAGAATCCATATCTGCAACCTTTTCAAGGGCTGCATCAACTTCATCTAAGAAAGCTGCGTACCCTGACTCCAGATTCGGTGCATACACCTGCACTAGAGCCAGAGTTGATCTTTCAAGCTTAAGCCTGCCTGCCAGCCTGGGACTTGTGAGTATCCCCACTCCCGCCTGAGCAGACATTGAAGGTGCTACTCCCGACATGAAGAGTTTCCACCCATCTGCAAGGTCAGTTCCAGAACCCCTTTGCTTTGTTGAGGAAACACCAACTATATCTAGTCGATATTTAACAGCCTCCCCAACAAGCTCCAGGTCTTTTCCCGTGAGCGAAGAGATGTTCCACGTGCCTATCCTAAGTCGATGCCGTTGTCGAGTTGTCGAAAGTCCACTTATGCCCATATTGGTGCATAGCGCATCCACCCTCTGACCCCCATAATGGTTTGCGAGACCATTGATAGGAAGCTCGTAGCCGTTTCGGGTTAAACCCGGCCGACTGCCGAGCGTGACAAGCCGACCACCAGACGCTCGCAAACTGCCACCCTCCAGGCCTGGCTCCAAAGGGCGCCCTATTATGAAAGGCTTGGCAATATCCGAGGCTCTTTTAGTTCTTCTTGTCATCGTTGGGTGTGTGCTTCGTCAGCCATGTCTAGGTAAACCTAGACATGTTGCCCGCCCCCCACCACGGGGAGGTCAGCTACATGAGGGGGCACTTCCTATACTTATTTGCGAAAAGTACCCGATCATTTGATTTCATTTTCCTTTGCATATTCCACTTCTACTCCACAACCATTATTATGCAATCGGTGCAATGTCTTTCATCTGCATGTTGTCAATAAGACGAATAAGAAAAGAAGAAAGGGGTGGTATTCACAAGAAAAAAAATAAACATTGGAATATTTTGGCAAATTATTTTTATTTAATGCACGAACCTATAAGAAGGTGGTAAATGCATACACTAGCTTAATACAAATTTCCGCTGCAATGAAGGTCCGTATGTCGCTTCCACTTCTATTTGTAGTTATTCAATGACGGTAGTGTCCCAGCATTGAATAACTACAAATAGAAGTGGACACAGCTCATTTTGAAGCCACATGCTGGGACACTACCGTGGTCCTAGCCAAGTTCTCTAGTAAAAGCATTTACACTTTTTACAGGAACAAACTCAGGCTGATTTCGACCCCCCTCTAACTTCGGAACCAATTAAGAAAAAATCTTGAAACTTAAAGCATTTACCAAGCTCATGAAAATGGTCTACCTCACCTAATTTCATTTCTACAGCATTATTGGTTCTCAAAATACAGGACTTCAAAAATCGCAAAAACCGTAATTGACTGACTCACTCACTCACTCACTTAGAGATGATCAGATCATAAAAAATTATGAAGCCCTTCCGGCTATCCTAGAGTCCTGAAATTTGGCGCAATGTTAGATTCTGTGGTGCATACTCTGGTGCCACTTTCCATTGCCGTAGAGGTAGAATGTTGAAATTTAGTACAGCGGTAGGACTTGAAGAGAAGTGTGCAGAAAAAAAAAAATTAAAATTGTATATTGTCCATTCAGTCGGCGTGGTATGCGCCCACTTTGAAAATCGGTTATTATATATTTGGGTCACTTTCAATTGCCGTAGAATGATGAAATTTGGTAGAGCGGTAGGACTTGCAGTGTGCAGAAACTGGGTTCTTGTCATAGATATATATTTTTGCGTTTACAGTTATTATAGAGAGTGTATAAAGTTTATAAATAAAGCTGATTTTGTTTATCCGGTCAAATGTTGCTGTAAAGTGTGTAAGCACCTTTTTACTCAGTGTGCTCTGAACGGAAAAAGAAACACAAATTTTGAGCTCTAATGTCAGACATCAGACCATCAAACTAGAGCTAAAAAAGAAACACGAACAGTTCAGCTCTGAACTAAAAAAGAAAAACGCCTATAGTGTAATTGTTGCCTTCCAATAACCACTAATAATCATTTCGATAAAACTACCAGCGAATCCAATCCTGCGATTTGTGGACCCAGCCTGTTTTCTGGTCCCGAAAATACCGGAATTTGTAACTATATATAAGATAGATACATATATTCACGGGATTTATACGGAACTATAAATAAAAGTATGTATTAAGAAAAGGACGGCCGGCGTTCCTTAAAGTGCCAAGTTTGATTTCGAAATTTTGTCTGCTGAAATGTTGAATTTAGACGAGGTGTAAAAGTACTATAACATAATTTCCTAGCAAGAATCTAATCTAAACTGCAAATATTCTTAATATTCCTACATACTATAATCCAGATTTGAAATTTATCGGGATGAGTTGGTTGAGTGCTGCAATATCATTCAGCGTAGCACTGCGATCTGCATACAGCTGCTCCTAAAATAATTGTACATATTCAAATAGAAAAGGTTAATTTTGGGTTTAAAATTAAAATAAACTAAAGACCTCGAACTGTCAGCCTACAAATCGCATACCTACTTATTCACAGTTTGAAGCAAACTACTAGAGGTACAAACGAATCCGTCCTGTCGTTTAGAGTGCAGCCACCCACCACCATGCAGACAAACAGACAGAATTGCGAGACTCACTTTTTGATCTCTACTATCCTCTTAATATCATAATTAATAGATCTAAATTTGGGCTTAAAACAATATCTTTCTGGGTGATCACAGAATCCGTCGTATTCCGAATTTTGCTACGAACCACGAAAGAACTATCACAGATTCCATTGTGGTGGAAATTTTCGCTACGAATCAAATTTAGAATACGACGGATTCATTATGAGAAAACTGAGAAATGGAATCGATTTAGGTACCTACGTGATTTTATTTCCTAAAATTCAACCAAGCTTCCCTACTAATACACTTACACATGCTCACCCATCCCATAACTTTCAAATCATCAAAACCTGCCTTGACACCTAAGTTCAAAAGCCACCAACATGACAGCACAGCTGCCCATAAATCGAAGAAATACAAAATATGTACTGTAAAGAAACTGATCTGTGATTTCATATTATTTCTCAACATTGTTTTCCACTTAAATATAAATTCCAATGCACATCACACTCGTCTCCTCCTGCTAAAAGTACCCTTCGCCCACCCTACACACCACCACTAACTTCCTATACTTATTTGCGAAAAGTACCCGATCATTTGATTTCATTTTCCTTTGCATATTCCACTTCTACTCCACAACCATTATTATGCAATCGGTGCAATGTCTTTCATCTGCATGTTGTCAATAAGACGAATAAGAAAAGAAGAAAGGGGTGGTATTCACAAGAAAAATAAACATTGGAATATTTTGGCAAATTATTTTTATTTAATGCACGAACCTATAAGAAGGTGGTAAATGCATACACTAGCTTAATACAAATTTCCGCTGCAATGAAGGTCCGTATGTCGCGGTAGTGTCCCAGCATTGAATAACTACAAATAGAAGTGGACACAGCTCATTTTGAAGCCACATGCTGGGACACTACCGTGGTCCTAGCCAAGTTCTCTAGTAAAAGCATTTACACTTTTTACAGGAACAAACTCAGGCTGATTTCGACCCCCCTCTAACTTCGGAACCAATTAAGAAAAAATCTTGAAACTTAAAGCATTTACCAAGCTCATGAAAATGGTCTACCTCACCTAATTTCATTTCTACAGCATTATTGGTTCTCAAAATACAGGACTTCAAAAATCGCAAAAACCGTAATTGACTGACTCACTCACTCACTCACTTAGAGATGATCAGATCATAAAAAATTATGAAGCCCTTCCGGCTATCCTAGAGTCCTGAAATTTGGCGCAATGTTAGATTCTGTGGTGCATACTCTGGTGCCACTTTCCATTGCCGTAGAGGTAGAATGTTGAAATTTAGTACAGCGGTAGGACTTGAAGAGAAGTGTGCAGAAAAAAAAAAATTAAAATTGTATATTGTCCATTCAGTCGGCGTGGTATGCGCCCACTTTGAAAATCGGTTATTATATATTTGGGTCACTTTCAATTGCCGTAGAATGATGAAATTTGGTAGAGCGGTAGGACTTGCAGTGTGCAGAAACTGGGTTCTTGTCATAGATATATATTTTTGCGTTTACAGTTATTATAGAGAGTGTATAAAGTTTATAAATAAAGCTGATTTTGTTTATCCGGTCAAATGTTGCTGTAAAGTGTGTAAGCACCTTTTTACTCAGTGTGCTCTGAACGGAAAAAGAAACACAAATTTTGAGCTCTAATGTCAGACATCAGACCATCAAACTAGAGCTAAAAAAGAAACACGAACAGTTCAGCTCTGAACTAAAAAAGAAAAACGCCTATAGTGTAATTGTTGCCTTCCAATAACCACTAATAATCATTTCGATAAAACTACCAGCGAATCCAATCCTGCGATTTGTGGACCCAGCCTGTTTTCTGGTCCCGAAAATACCGGAATTTGTAACTATATATAAGATAGATACATATATTCACGGGATTTATACGGAACTATAAATAAAAGTATGTATTAAGAAAAGGACGGCCGGCGTTCCTTAAAGTGCCAAGTTTGATTTCGAAATTTTGTCTGCTGAAATGTTGAATTTAGACGAGGTGTAAAAGTACTATAACATAATTTCCTAGCAAGAATCTAATCTAAACTGCAAATATTCTTAATATTCCTACATACTATAATCCAGATTTGAAATTTATCGGGATGAGTTGGTTGAGTGCTGCAATATCATTCAGCGTAGCACTGCGATCTGCATACAGCTGCTCCTAAAATAATTGTACATATTCAAATAGAAAAGGTTAATTTTGGGTTTAAAATTAAAATAAACTAAAGACCTCGAACTGTCAGCCTACAAATCGCATACCTACTTATTCACAGTTTGAAGCAAACTACTAGAGGTACAAACGAATCCGTCCTGTCGTTTAGAGTGCAGCCACCCACCACCATGCAGACAAACAGACAGAATTGCGAGACTCACTTTTTGATCTCTACTATCCTCTTAATATCATAATTAATAGATCTAAATTTGGGCTTAAAACAATATCTTTCTGGGTGATCACAGAATCCGTCGTATTCCGAATTTTGCTACGAACCACGAAAGAACTATCACAGATTCCATTGTGGTGGAAATTTTCGCTACGAATCAAATTTAGAATACGACGGATTCATTATGAGAAAACTGAGAAATGGAATCGATTTAGGTACCTACGTGATTTTATTTCCTAAAATTCAACCAAGCTTCCCTACTAATACACTTACACATGCTCACCCATCCCATAACTTTCAAATCATCAAAACCTGCCTTGACACCTAAGTTCAAAAGCCACCAACATGACAGCACAGCTGCCCATAAATCGAAGAAATACAAAATATGTACTGTAAAGAAACTGATCTGTGATTTCATATTATTTCTCAACATTGTTTTCCACTTAAATATAAATTCCAATGCACATCACACTCGTCTCCTCCTGCTAAAAGTACCCTTCGCCCACCCTACACACCACCACTAACTTCCTATACTTATTTGCGAAAAGTACCCGATCATTTGATTTCATTTTCCTTTGCATATTCCACTTCTACTCCACAACCATTATTATGCAATCGGTGCAATGTCTTTCATCTGCATGTTGTCAATAAGACGAATAAGAAAAGAAGAAAGGGGTGGTATTCACAAGAAAAATAAACATTGGAATATTTTGGCAAATTATTTTTATTTAATGCACGAACCTATAAGAAGGTGGTAAATGCATACACTAGCTTAATACAAATTTCCGCTGCAATGAAGGTCCGTATGTCGCGGTAGTGTCCCAGCATTGAATAACTACAAATAGAAGTGGACACAGCTCATTTTGAAGCCACATGCTGGGACACTACCGTGGTCCTAGCCAAGTTCTCTAGTAAAAGCATTTACACTTTTTACAGGAACAAACTCAGGCTGATTTCGACCCCCCTCTAACTTCGGAACCAATTAAGAAAAAATCTTGAAACTTAAAGCATTTACCAAGCTCATGAAAATGGTCTACCTCACCTAATTTCATTTCTACAGCATTATTGGTTCTCAAAATACAGGACTTCAAAAATCGCAAAAACCGTAATTGACTGACTCACTCACTCACTCACTTAGAGATGATCAGATCATAAAAAATTATGAAGCCCTTCCGGCTATCCTAGAGTCCTGAAATTTGGCGCAATGTTAGATTCTGTGGTGCATACTCTGGTGCCACTTTCCATTGCCGTAGAGGTAGAATGTTGAAATTTAGTACAGCGGTAGGACTTGAAGAGAAGTGTGCAGAAAAAAAAAAAAAATTAAAATTGTATATTGTCCATTCAGTCGGCGTGGTATGCGCCCACTTTGAAAATCGGTTATTATATATTTGGGTCACTTTCAATTGCCGTAGAATGATGAAATTTGGTAGAGCGGTAGGACTTGCAGTGTGCAGAAACTGGGTTCTTGTCATAGACGATATTCTTAAAGAACTCAGTAACGCAGGGTTTAGCGTAACCGCTTATGCGGATGATGTGGCGATTTTAGTTCGGGGCAAATTCTTGAACACATTGAGTGAAACCATGGAATCAGCCCTCAACAAGTTTAGAAAGTGGGCTGAAGGGTGTGGACTTCGTGTCAACCCGGCAAAGACAGAACTAGTACTTTTTAGTACAAAATACAAGATACCACCCTTCAAACTACCCAGGATTGGTGGAATGGAGCTTTCCCTTTCGGATAGCGCAAGATATCTTGGTATAGTCCTAGATAAAAAATTGAATTGGAAACTTAACGTTCAGGAAAGAGTCCGAAAGGCTCATAATGCTCTCTTCGTCTGTAAGAGAACAGCAGGAAAAAAATGGGGATTGAGTCCAACAATGATGCACTGGTTATACATCATGGTGGTTAGACCCATCCTTACCTATGGGGCTCTTGTTTGGTGGAAAGCCACAAATAAGTTATATATACGGGATATGTTGACCAGGGTACAAAGAACAGCCGGCACTGCCATCACTGGTGCTTTACGCACCACACCCACAGCTGCACTTGAGGCGATCATGTATCTTTTACCCCTGGACCTACAAATAAAACTGCAAGCAGGCAATAGTGCGCTTCGGCTAACTAACGCAGGGTTTTTCAAAACAAGACAGGTAGGACATAGCTCCATACTAATGGAATCGATACTCCGTACGAAGTACAATACCCAGTTAGGGAGGACTGGCAAAAGAATGAGATATCGAAGGACAATGAAATCTCGATTTATACGGATGGCTCCAAAACTAAGGAGGGTACAGGATCAGGTATTTACTCTAGGGATATAGACCTACACGTGTCATTACGACTTCCGGATACATGCAGTGTGTTCCAGGCAGAGGTTCTGGCCGTGCTCAAAGCCGCGGATCTACTTGATATGGGATCAATATCCAACAAGAATATCGCTATCTACATTGATAGCCAGGCTGCGCTAAAGGCGCTAGAGTCCTTCATCATCAAATCTGAACTAGTCAGGAGCTGCCGCACAATGCTCAGAGCATTATGCGCGCAGAACCAGGTCAGATTGTGTTGGGTACATGGACACTGCGATATAGAGGGTAACGAACGGGCTGATGTTCTGGCGAAAACCGGAGCTGAGCTTCCACCTAATGAAACAATTGAGGGCATTACTTACTTACTTACTTACTTATCGGGCTCCCGACCCGTGAAGAGTCTCTGCCTGAGACACTGCAGCCTTCCATCCTCTACGATCCCGGGCACGCTGCTTCCAATTGTCCAGACCAAGCGCTCTGGCATCCGCGATGGCTTGGTCTTTGAAACGGAGGTTCGGTCTTCCTTGTCTTCTCGAACCTGGGGGCTGGGATTCGAAGACCCTCTTGGCTGGAGCATTATTGTCCATTCGCTCGATGTGGCCGAGCCAATGTAGTCGACGTGTTTTGGCTTTTTGGACTACATCCACATCTTGGTACAGCTCATAGAGTTCGCGGTTGTATCTTCTCCTCCATTCGCCCTCCTCGCACACAGGACCAAAAATCCGCCGAAGTATTTTTCTTTCGAAGGAGCCCAGTATCAGCTCTCCCTTCTTGCTTATCGTCCAGCACTCGGCGCCATAAAGCAGAACTGGCAGGATAAGGGTTTTGTAGAGCACACATTTCGTCCTTCGAGTTAGGAGTTTTGAACCCAGTTGTTTTGCCAAACCGAAGTAGCAACGGTTTCCTAGGGTAATTCTTCGCCGGATCTCCACTAGGGTGTCATTCGTGGAGTTTACGTTTACTCCGAGGTAGGTGAACTCCTTAACTACCTCGAAATTGTTGCTATCAATAGTGACGTTTTGTCCTAGGCGGTGGACAGATGCTTGTTTGTTTGTTGATAGCATGTACTTAGTCTTGTCCTCATTTACTACAAGTCCAACGGATTTCGCCTGTTCTTCAATAGCCGTGAACGCTTCTATTACGGCACGCTGGGAGCGACCGATGATGTCAATATCGTCCGCATAGCCAAGCAGCTGGATGGACCTGTTGAAGATAGTGCCTTCCGTGTTGACACCTGCCCTGCGCACTATGTGCTCCAGTACGAGATTGAAGAAGTCGCATGATAGAGCGTCTCCTTGCCGAAATCCGGTGCATGTTTGAAAAAGTTCGGAAGAGCTGCTTCCAAACTGCACGTTGCAGCGCGTGTTTTCCAGCGTCACGCGACACAGCTTAATCAGTTTTGCCGGGATTCCAAATTCGGCCATCGCCATATAGAGCTCCTGACGATGTATGCTATCATACGCGGCTTTGAAGTCGATGAATAGGTGGTGAGTTTCGACTTGAAATTCGTTGGTCTTTTCCAAGATTTGCCTCAGTGTGAAAATTTGGTCTATAGTCGATCTGCCGGGCCGGAAGCCACACTGGTACGTGCCGATTAGTGTGTTGCAGAACGGTTTTAGACGTTCACACAGTACGTTGGATAGGATCTTGTATGCGACATTTAGCAAGGATATGCCTCGATAGTTCTTGCAAGACATAGGATCGCCTTTTTTGTAGATGGGGCATATGGAGCTGATAGTCCAGTCATCGGGCATGTTTTCTTCCACCCATACTTGGTTGATGATTCGGTGCATGCTCCCTACCAAAACATCACCACCGTATTTAAAGAGCTCCGCTGGTAGACCATCAGAGCCTGCGGCCTTGTTGTTCTTAAGCTTTTTTATAGCTAAGCCAACTTCTTCTATACTAGGTGGTGGAACTAGTTCTTCATTGACTGGACGTGGGTTCTCTTCTTGCCCTATCACTCTCTCTACATGATGCCCATTAAGCAGCTGCTGGAAATGCTGCTTAAACACATCTACTATTCCCTGCGCTTCGGTGACTAGGTTCCCTTCGCTATCTCGAAGAGCCTGCGTTCCGGTTTTGTAGCCAGCAGCCAGTTGCTTAGCTTTTTTATAAAACCTCCGGATGTTATTACGATCGCGCGACTCTTCGATCTCCTTGAGCTGGGAAGCTGCGTAAGCCCTCTTCTTTCTACGCAGGATCTTCTTTTCCTCCCTTCTCCTGGCTCGATACTCTTCTCTCGCTGCCCTTGTTTTGCGCTGCAGCGCTTTCTTGTGTGCATCTTCTGTCACCTTTTTCCTGTACACGCATTCATCATCATACCACGGGCTCTTTCTCTGGGGTGGCTGGTACCCTACGGTGGTTTCGGCTACCTCTTTGATGATGTCGCGATACTGGCACCACTGATTGTTGGCGTTTGTGGTAGGTGAGTGCACAGAGGAGAGTTTCATACTCAGGCGCTCGCTGTAGGCTCTGGCTACTCCGGGTGTGCTAAGGCGTCCAACGTCGAATTTCTTCTTCTGGGCAGTTCGCAGCTTCTTTTCGTTGGACAGTCGAGCTCTGAATCTAGCCGCAACAAGGAAATGGTCAGAGTCGACGTTTGCCCCTCGGAATGTGTGCACGTCGAGGATGTTGGATGCGTGCCTCGCATCGATTAGCACATGGTCGATTTGGTTGGCGGTTTGACCGTCTGGAGAGCGCCAGGTTGCTGTGTGGATCCTTAGCCTTGGAAACCTAGTGCTACTTATCACCGTATTACGAGCTGCTGCAAAATCGATTAGTCGGTAGCCGTTGTCTGTTGTCGTTTCGTGGATTCTGTGCTTACCAACTAATCCGCCAAAGATGTTTTCCTTTCCGACTTTAGCATTGAAATCCCCGAGTACAACTTTTACATCATACTCCGGACAGGCTCCGTAGGCTCCATCCAGGAGGTCATAAAACTCCTCCTTGATGGGATCTTCAGCCTCGTCGGTAGGGGCGTGTGCACATATTAGGCTTATGTTTTGGAAAGTAGCTCTGATGCGGATCACAGAAAGGCGATCACTTATCGGCTTGAAGTTAATAACTTTTGTCCTAAGCCGATTTCCCACGACGAATCCGCATCCTAATACATGCAGCCTTTTGTTGCAGCTGTAATAAATGTCGCAATCTTTTCTTTTCATCATGCCTGATCCTATCCATCGTATCTCCTGGATCGCGGTAATGTCTGCCTTGTACCGCATGAGGACAGACTCAAGTTTTTGAGTGGCACCTGGGGTGTAGAGTGTTCTTACATTCCAGGTACATACTCTTAAATCATAGTCCATTGACGTTCCGGGTCTGGTTGCCATTTGAGGAGTTCCGTTATCCGAGGCTGGTTGCGTCTCTCTCATAACTATTTAGTTTTTTCCATGGTCGGGAAGTTACCCCGACGGCACAACCCCCAACCTGGAGGGCCAGGCCCTGTTTTGACCCTAGGACAGCGGGTCGGATATTCCGATGTCAGTAACCCAATTTTGGGATATGAGCGCTGCCGTTGACCTGTTTAGGGTTCGTCCGCCACCAACTCTTTTCCAACACCCTGGCTCAGTATTGGAGATCCCCATAGACCTGGTATCCAAATATGTCGAAGCAGCTCATACAGGGATTACACTTTAGTTCGACCTGACCGGAACTGTAGACGCCACCGTTGATTCCATCTAGGGAATTCATCCGCTGCCGCCTGAAACAAGAGGAAGTGTCTTAGTGCGTAGACACTCCTCCCCCCCTCTCTCGTTCGCTGCCACCAACGACCTTCCACAGGGGTTGGTTACCCCATCTCCAGTCGAGGTACTAGGCACCCACCAGTCACCAACGTGGAGGTGAGAGTCGGAGTTGATAGTGAGAGGCTAGAGTGGGAACGCTTGTGTTCTCATATAATCGCATCACTACCCTTAAACCAGCAATTGAGGGCATTAGACCACCAATAGCCGTGGCCAAGAGAATTATTCTCGAGGATATGAAAAATAGAGCAGATCAGAGATGGTTCAATATAGAAGGGCACAGGGTCTCAAAGGCTTTGTGGCCTAAGCTAGATAGGAAAAAATCTTTAGAATTACTAAAGCTCAGCAGATCAAGGCTAAAAATGACAATAGGGATACTCTCCGGGCTATGGGGATCTCCAATACTGAGCCAGGGTGTTGGAAAAGAGTTGGTGGCGGACGAACCCTAAACGGGTCAACGGCAGCGCTCATATCCCAAAATTGGGTTACTGACATCGGAATATCCGACCCGCTGTCCTAGGGTCAAAACAGGACCTGGCCCTCCAGGTTGGGGGTTGTGCCGTCGGGGTAACTTCCCGACCATGGAAAAAATAAATAGTTATGAGAGAGACGCAACCAGCCTCGGATAACGGAACTCCTCAAATGGCAACCAGACCCGGAACGTCAATGGACTATGATTTAAGAGTATGTACCTGGAATGTAAGAACACTCTACACCCCAGGTGCCACTCAAAAACTTGAGTCTGTCCTCATGCGGTACAAGGCAGACATTACCGCGATCCAGGAGATACGATGGATAGGATCAGGCATGATGAAAAGAAAAGATTGCGACATATATTACAGCTGCAACAAAAGGCTGCATGTATTAGGATGCGGATTCGTCGTGGGAAATCGGCTTAGGACAAAAGTTATTGACTTCAAGCCGATAAGTGATCGCCTTTCTGTGATCCGCATCAGAGCTACTTTCCAAAACATAAGCCTAATATGTGCACACGCCCCTACCGACGAGGCTGAAGATCCCATCAAGGAGGAGTTTTATGACCTCCTGGATGGAGCCTACGGAGCCTGTCCGGAGTATGATGTAAAAGTTGTACTCGGGGATTTCAATGCTAAAGTCGGAAAGGAAAACATCTTTGGCGGGTTAGTTGGTAAGCACAGAATCCACGAAACGACAACAGACAACGGCTACCGACTAATCGATTTTGCAGCAGCTCGTAATACGGTGATAAGTAGCACTAGGTTTCCAAGGCTAAGGATCCACACAGCAACCTGGCGCTCTCCAGACGGTCGAACCGCCAACCAAATCGACCATGTGCTAATCGATGCGAGGCACGCATCCAACATCCTCGACGTGCACACATTCCGAGGGGCAAACGTCGACTCTGACCATTTTCTTGTCGCGGCTAAATTCAGAGCACGACTGTCCAACGAGAAGAAGCTGCGAACTGCCCAGAAGAAGAAATTCGACGTTGGACGCCTTAGCACACCTGGAGTAGCCAGAGCCTACAGCGAGCACCTGAGTATGAAACTCTCCTCTGTGCACTCACCTACCACAAACGCCAACAATCAGTGGTGCCAGTATCGCGACATCATCAAGGAGGTAGCCGAAACCACCGTAGGGTACCAGCCACCCCAGAGAAGGAGCCCGTGGTATGATGATGAATGCGTGTACAGGAAAAAGGCGACAGAAGATGCACACAAGAAAGCGCTCCAGCGCAAAACAAGGGCAGCGAGAGAAGAGTATCGAGCCAGGAGAAGGGAGGAAAAGAAGATCCTGCGTAGAAAGAAGAGGGCTTACGCAGCTTCCCAGCTCAAGGAGATCGAAGAGTCGCGCGATCGTAATAACATCCGGAGGTTTTATAAAAAAGCTAAGCAACTGGCTGCTGGCTACAAAACCGGAACGCAGGCTCTTCGAGATAGCGAAGGGAACCTAGTCACCGAAGCGCAGGGAATAGTAGATGTGTTTAAGCAGCATTTCCAGCAGCTGCTTAATGGGCATCATGTAGAGAGAGTGATAGGGCAAGAAGAGAACCCACGTCCAGTCAATGAAGAACTAGTTCCACCACCTAGTATAGAAGAAGTTGGCTTAGCTATAAAAAAGCTTAAGAACAACAAGGCCGCGGGCTCTGATGGTCTACCAGCGGAGCTCTTTAAATACGGTGGTGATGTTTTGGTAGGGAGCATGCACCGAATCATCAACCAAGTATGGGTGGAAGAAAACATGCCCGATGACTGGACTATCAGCTCCATATGCCCCATCTACAAAAAAGGCGATCCTATGTCTTGCAAGAACTATCGAGGCATATCCTTGCTAAATGTCGCATACAAGATCCTATCCAACGTACTGTGTGAACGTCTAAAACCGTTCTGCAACACACTAATCGGCACGTACCAGTGTGGCTTCCGGCCCGGCAGATCGACTATAGACCAAATTTTCACACTGAGGCAAATCTTGGAAAAGACCAACGAATTTCAAGTCGAAACTCACCACCTATTCATCGACTTCAAAGCCGCGTATGATAGCATACATCGTCAGGAGCTCTATATGGCGATGGCCGAATTTGGAATCCCGGCAAAACTGATTCAGCTGTGTCGCGTGACGCTGGAAAACACGCGCTGCAACGTGCAGTTTGGAAGCAGCTCTTCCGAACTTTTTCAAACATGCACCGGATTTCGGCAAGGAGACGCTCTATCATGCGACTTCTTCAATCTCGTACTGGAGCAGATAGTGCGCAGGGCAGGTGTCAACACGGAAGGCACTATCTTCAACAGGTCCGTCCAGCTGCTTGGCTATGCGGATGATATTGACATCATCGGTCGCTCTCAGCGTGCCGTGATAGAAGCATTCACGGCGGTTGAAGAACAGGCGAAATCCGTTGGGCTTGAAGTAAATGAGGACAAGACTAAGTACATGCTATCAACAAACAAACAAGCATCTGTCCACCGCCTAGGACAAACGTCACTATTGATAGCAACAATTTCGAGGTAGTTAAGGAGTTCACCTACCTCGGAGTAAACGTAAACTCCACGAATGACACCCTAGTGGAGATCCGGCGAAGAATTACCCTAGGAAACCGTTGCTACTTCGGTTTGGCAAAACAACTGGGTTCAAAACTCCTAACTCGAAGGACGAAATGTGTGCTCTACAAAACCCTTATCCTGCCAGTTCTGCTTTATGGCGCCGAGTGCTGGACGATAAGCAAGAAGGGAGAGCTGATACTGGGCTCCTTCGAAAGAAAAATACTTCGGCGGATTTTTGGTCCTGTGTGCGAGGAGGGCGAATGGAGGAGAAGATACAACCGCGAACTCTATGAGCTGTACCAAGATGTGGATGTAGTCCAAAAAGCCAAAACACGTCGACTACATTGGCTCGGCCACATCGAGCGAATGGACAATAATGCTCCAGCCAAGAGGGTCTTCGAATCCCAGCCCCCAGGTTCGAGAAGACAAGGAAGACCGAACCTCCGTTTCAAAGACCAAGCCATCGCGGATGCCAGAGCGCTTGGTCTGGACAATTGGAAGCAGCGTGCCCGGGATCGTAGAGGATGGAAGGCTGCAGTGTCTCAGGCAGAGACTCTTCACGGGTCGGGAGCCCGATAAGTAAGTAAGTATACTCTCCGGGCATTGTCTTCTAAGGAAGCACGCTCAGAGATTAGGTCTAACAGATATAGACATGTGCAGGTATTGCGAAGACTTACAGGCCACAGAGGATATTACCCATCTCCTCTGTGAATGTTAAGCTATTGCTCGGTACAGGAGGAAATACCTTGGTAGGTACTTCTTCGACAATTTGGAAGAGGTCGGCCTCGCGAACAAAATTGAGGCAATTTTCAGGTTCTGTAGGGAAATTAATTGTTTGGGCGAAGTGGTTTAGGTTATTTGACCGTTATGGTTCCCCAGGGATGGCGATGGTGCCTAGTCCTATGTGATGAACTCACACCCTATTCAACCTAACCTAACCTAACCTAGGGCCTGCATTGTACGAAAGGAGAAATATGAAAAATTGAAAATTGTCCCCTCATGTAGCTGACCTCCCCGTGGGGGGGGGGCGGGCGTGGTAGGTGAACCTAGACATGGCTGACGAAGCACACACCCAATGATGACAAAGCGAAAAAAGCTAGCCTTGGTCAAAGCCTGGAACATATCTTCGCTCACGGGAAAAGACCTGGAGCTTGTTGGGGAGGCTGTAAAATATCGACTAGATATAGTTGGTGTTTCCTCAACAAAGGAAAGGGGTTCTGGAACTGTGGACCTTGCAGATGGGTGGAAACTCTTCATGTCGGGAGTAGCACCTTCAATGTCCGCTCAGGCGGGAGTCGGGATACTCACAAGTCCCAGGCTGTCAGGCAGAGTATTGGAGTGGATTCCATTAGGAGGGAGAGTTGCGATCTTAAAGCTAAACCTTGAAAGATCAACCCAAGCTCTGGTGCAGGTGTATGCACCGAATCTGGAGTCGGGGTACGCAGCATTCTTAGATGAAGTTAATGCAGCCCTTGCAAAGGTTGCAGATATGGATTCTTATATCCTGATGGGTGATTTCAATGCTCACGTGGATTTGGATGCGGATTTCACGGCATGGGGCAGCGCGATTGGGAAACACGGTGACCCCGATCAGAACGCGAACGGAGAGAAGTTGTTGGACTTTTGTTGTTTGCACGGCAGGTATCTGCAAGGTTTGAACAAATTCCAAATGTTCCATTGAATGTAGAGGAAGAATGGCAGTTGTTTTCAACAGCAGTTATTGCCTCTGCAGGACATGTTTGCGGAGTGAAGCGGCTCGGAGTGGCGGCTGGTGGTGAGAAAAGAACTGCGTGGTTTAAAACGCCCGGAGTTCAAGAAGCTATCAGAGAGAAGAAGAAGGCTTTCAAGGTGTGGATTCACTTGGGGGACTCTCCTTCTCGAAACCGGTACATTGAGGCGCGAAGAACTTGCAAATTGGCTGTTAAAGCAGCCAAAGAACAGTCTTGGAAGGAGTTCGGCGAAAAATTGGACCGTGATCACAGATCTGCAAGGAAGGTGTTCTGGCAGACCATCCGCCGTCTTAGAGGAAGGAAGTGGAACATTATCGACGGAGTCAAATCCAAAGATGGTACACTTCTTTCTAATGAGGAGGACATCTTGCGCAGATGGAGCAAGCACTTTTCCGAATTGCTCAATCCAATCCAGGGCATTGAGGATGACACATCCATCGCCTTAAGCAGGGCGGAAAATAGTCCCACGGTAGAGGAAGTCACTTTTGCGATAAAATCGCTAAAAGCTGGCAAATCTGCCGGAGTTGATGAAATCCGGCCAGAAATGCTAAAGGCCTTATGTCAAGAGGGAGTCAAATGGCTCTCTCGTATCATTAAAGTGGCCTGGGAATGCGGTAAAACTCCCAGCGATTGGCAGATTGGGGTGATTGTGCCCCTTTTCAAGAAAGGGGATAAAAGGGATTGCTCCAATTACAGGGGTATATCACTTTTAAGTCTCCCCGGAAAAGTATTTGCCAAGGTGCTGGAAACGCGTTGCAGAGCTGTGGTCGAGGCACGATTAGGAGATGAGCAGTGCGGCGTTCGTCCCGGCAGAAGCACAACCGACCAGTTATTCACTCTCAGAATGGTACTTGAGAAGGCTTGGGAGTATGCTAAACCTGTTTACGCCTGCTTCGTAGATTTGGAGAAAGCATACGACCGAGTCCCTCGAGCGAAACTCTGGAGTGTATTACAGGAGTATGGAATTGATGGTTCTCTCTTGAGAGCCATTCAATCTCTTTACACAAACTGTAAAAGCTGTGTTCGGGTAAACGGCGTTAAATCAATACCTTTCACCATGGGTGTTGGACTTCGCCAGGGGTGCGTCTTGTCCCCTCTTCTTTTCCTTAATTATATGGACTGGATGTTACAGCGCAGTCTTGGCGAAGAACGTTTCGAATTGGGAGATCTGAGGATAAGACATCTGCTCTTCGCTGATGACTTGGTCATCCTTGGGTCCTCTCAGACTGAACTTCAACGCGCACTCGATCGGTTTGTAGCCGTTTGCGTTGAAGCTGAGATGAAAGTAAATGTGAACAAATCTGAAGTGATGGTCGTCTCCAGAACGCCTGTTCAATGCACTCTGCATGTTAGTGGAGTCCCATTGAAACAGGTGGAGAAGTTTAGGTATCTCGGGGTCTTATTCACGACTGATGGAAGGAGCAATGTTGAGTTTTCCTGTAGAATTGGTCAGGCTGGATCGATTTTGAGACAGCTTGGTCATTCTATTATCAGGAGGACTGAACTTGGTGTCAAAGCTAAGTTGTCAGTCTTTAATTCGGTGTTTGTTCCAACTCTTACCTATGGTCATGAGGTTTGGGTAATGACCGAAAGAATAAGATCGCGAATACAATCTGCCGAAATGAGATTTCTCCGTTGTATTGCTGGTGTGACCCGTAGAGATCGCATTAGAAATACTAGAATACGTGAAGAACTCAATGTCGAGCAGCTACTTCTCCGGACGGAGCGGTCCATGCTTCGGTGGTTTGGTCATGTTAAACGTATGTCCCCGACCAGGATCCCACGACGTCCCCTAGGTAGACCCAGGATGAGATGATAAGATCAAATTCATAATCTCTCCTCTACCCGTATGGGGATTGCCCTTGATGATTTAGAGTCGATGGCGGAGGATCGAGTGCTATGGAGGGTCCACTTGAGCAACCTACACCCGCGACCCATTTAATGGATAAGCGGGATATTGAAAATGAATGAATGAAAATTGTTTATTTAAGGGGCGTGCAATCTGCCACTTAAAATATGAGGAGAAGTCAATCTACCTGCTGAATATAATTTTAATGAATAGTTTATAAGAATGAAAGCCAAAGTGATGGTAGTCGGTGTCTATTGACATACATATTAAAAAGCGAAGAAGTTTCAATGTTGTTTGTGAAATCTAATAAAAAAGGCTTTGCAAAAAGTAGTGAAATCACACCAAAAATATAAACGCAAAAAAAGAGCCAAGTTCTCTTATATAGAACAGCAAAATTTAGGTGCATAACTAGTCAGCCACGAAAAGTAATGAGATCTAATTGTACGCCAAGTTCTTAGTGTAAGATGGTTAAATGTAAAAAAAAATGTATAGGTTTACTTGGCAAGTTTTTCGTTTATAACTTCATTATATTGTTACATTCGGCTGGGATTCGAAAAGATAAAACACTATTTTGTTTACTAAACTTTAATAAATCACTTTTATTACAATACGACCATAGTAGTTTTTTTCTAATCCATCATGTAACGGGAGAAATATCAATTTTAATTTTCAAAAATGCCTGCTTCTAATCTTATGTCTTGCAGTGTACGTTAACGATCATCTATTTACTGAAACACGCTGTAGATACTATAAAACCCGTAGCATACCTACCTATCAAAATTGATACCCTACCTAACCTAACTATTGACATTTTGCTGAACAAACACATTCAATAGTTACTGGAATAATCAAGAATTAATTGTGACTTAACAAACAGACCCTAAAACTTAAATTTATTAATGCTTTATATATTTTTGTTAAGGCTAAATTACAATGCAAATAGGTTTTGTAAATAATAAGAGATGTATATGTATACAAAAGTTTTTTTTTGAATATGAGGCGCAACGCTGAACAACCGAAATTATGTCTAAAAATCCAGGATATCTCGGGTAATCCTGGACGACTGGCAACAATAATAAAGACTATTGTTTATAGTTATTCTTTCATATTAAATAAAGCGATTCTTAAACCGACTGTTAACTTTCTATAAATGTTTTTAGTCACTCCATAGTGGGCAGTGCACCAGGCTTACAGATAGATGAAGAGTATGGAATTATTCGTTTATCAGAAGACAATGTGTTCGACTACGAACGACAAAAAACTCTTATTTTACAAATAATGGCAAAAGATTCACTGATCACAGATCATACAAATATCATTAATACAGTATACACGCAATTAACAATAAATATTAATGATGTTAATGATGAAACACCAGTTTTAATAATGGTAAATTATAATAAAGAGACACATAAATAATAAGAAAGTAATACCAATTTAAATTATATTATAGCCTCGAATGATGGCAAATGTAATCGAGAACTCATTGGGTGATATTATGGTTATATCCGTACAAGCTCGTGATCCTGATACAACAGCTGAATTAATATTGGAAATACTTTGGGAAAAATCATACGCCACAAAAGGAGGCCAAGAAGCAGACCGCGCATCTTACGAAGGGTAATTCTAGATTATATATATTTTGGTTCTATGTAATAGAGTATGTATATATACTTACTATTTCGCTGAATATTCTCCTTTTAGTTGCCTGTTAATCGAAAGCGAACGAATTAACCAGAATAATGTTCACGGGTACTTAAAGGTCAATCCGGAATTCCGAACAAAATATGAAATTGACTACGAAAAATATGATACAATATTTTTGACCATCCGTGTTACTGATTTGAAACAGCAATTGAATGACCATTTTAGAGAAGGTAAGTGTAAAGCATAATTATAATGATAATTATATCGGAATCAGTTACCATCTACATACTTAATAGTCCATAGAAGCAAAAAATACCACCCCATCTACGTCTTACTATCTGATTTGTGTCAACATTACGTGTTCTTTAATTGTCGGGCGACTTAGTTACGCGGTTTAGTTAATTAATGAAACCACCAAAATTTCTTATTTCCGAATATCTATATAAGTTATATTCTCACTATTTTGACTTGCTATATCTTCAGATTTTCAGCAAATTACGTTTGAAATCATACCTACTCAGGATGTAGGTACTTAGGTTTAGTAACTGAACCCTTGTTAATGAAAAACGTACTAGATACATAGATAAACATACGTATTGTTACATTCGGCTGGGATTCGAAAAGTTAAAGCACTATTCTGTTTACTTAACTTTAACAAATCACTTTTATTTACAAGACAATACCTATATCACTTAAAATCAACTTGTTCACTTATAAGAATCTTTCCACTTTTATATCACTACCGATACTTTTCGAGCTTTACTTCACACGGTTTAAAAATAAACTGGCCTCTCGTCAGGTTTCGCACCCCCAACTAAAGCTTCTCGAATATTCTATACTCCAACCGGAACAATCGAGATGGTTCTGTTCACCATTCGCTGCGTTTTGAAGTTTCGAAGCTTCGTTGAATAAGTTCATCTACTTTTCATCAGATGGCACTGGGGTCAACAAGTAGTACTTTTCAATCCACACCACAGTATGAATTGAATTTCTACAACACTTTATTTCTTTCTTTTTTTTAAGATTTTATTCATTTTTTATTTCAATAAAAAATACTTCAAAGTTAAGTTAATATTTGTTGCGTGTACCTGCAATACCTGAAAACAAAAAAAAAAGGAACAAAATTAGAATAACAAAAATACATAAAATATCGTCAGGGGGTCGGCTCGAACAGCTGTCCGGCTGTTCAAGCAACAACCCCAATAACAATTCCATCTACGCACCTTATCTGTTGAAATCCTTTCGACCACAAACCAGAGAGAATAGACCACCAGCTTCGGCCAAAAATGAGAGATCCATAGAGACAGTTTTGAAATAATTAGCTCCGCCTCTTTTTTTATCTGTGAATACGTGTGAATAAGCAAAAAAAATAAATTCTAAATGGCGGGAGGTGAAATAATGGAATTGTCATCAAGCTGTCATAATGCCGTGTTGAATTTCTTTTCGTTGACAGTTCAGCTGAAATAAAAATATTTTTTTGTGCAAACAGTTGCGTATTTTGCGCAAAAGTTATTTTAAATTGCTTTTAAATTGTGAAATTGCTTCATAAATCGTGACAAATTATAATGAAAATTACGAGAATCTAAGTGCGAACTCTCAGCAGCTGCAGGCTGCAGGACACCATAGTCGAGTTGCAAGTTCAGTGCAAAACAAGAAGCAACGGGAGAAGATTCGCATGTTGGAGGAGCAGGTTGAGTGAAATTGCAGTTCATAGAAAGTGCTGGTGTAGATTAAAATTTGTTCTTTGTTGCAGAAATTTCATCCACAGACACGACATAACAGTTCCTTTTGACGACCATGCAGCAGGAGATGGCATCGCGAAGCAGTAAAATCGCGTTTGTCTGTGAAAACACTGATCGAGATTATCGAGAATAACAAACAAGTGAGTTTAGCCTTCTTTTGCTATGCTTTAACTGCTCTAACTTTTATCTCTTTTTGCAGACCAAATCCGAAGAATCAGAGTCGTGCTACTGATCCACGTGACGAACCCTAACATTCCAACCGACTGGTTCAGAAGCAAAACGAACGTAAGGCGTAGTTGTACCTAAGCATTTTACAACTAAATTTTAAGAGATAACTTTTGTAATTCCAGATCCGCATTCCCATATCGCCTGGTTTGAATACGACCAGCACAACTCCCACACCAATTACAACAAACACCACGACGAGGACGACGACGAACATCAGTTCGTGTTTAGTTGTATTTCGTTAATTTCATAACATGGAATTCTTAAATGAAAATAAAGTTCAAAAGGAAAAGAAACGTGCGTTAATTTAAGGCATTTATTAACACAATTGTTTTTTTACTTAAAAATAGGGAAACAGCATAAGGAACAACATAACAGACTGGTGATTATCTCTTGTGTACTTAAAATTATAGAATCCACTGAAAGTGTCTTTTGTGAACTCGTTTAGGTTCTCGGTTGATTGGAGAATACTAAGGGGATACCTACTTCAACATGTTTGGTATCCAGCACATTTAGGTGTTTCGAATAAATAACTTGACATCGGGAGCAGCACATCCGTATCCTATGAGTGTATTAAATCAAATGGTGTAATACGAAAAAGTTGGGCATCGGTTAAGACTCTGGTTAGTCTCTGGAAAATCAAATGGAGAGTTATTTAACAAACACGGTTTTGAATGCAGTGTATTACCTGCAAATCTGCCGTCAAACAACCGCGGAACACCCATGGTTCATGATCACCAGACATGAAGTTTGCCTTCCATCCTTTGCTGAACCCTAAAGTGAAAATTTTATTATAGGTAATTGATGGTTTTTATTTGATTGTACTTACATGTGTAAGTATAAGAAAACACATTGCTTGGGAATGGCCAAGAGATAACCACTTCCCAAACGCATTCAGAAGCAAAACGAACGTAGTGCCTTATTCTTGATGCTGCTTGGCGAATGTAGGTATAGACAGGTAAACACTCAGGTAGTGTGGAATTACCATCCAGACATGCTTCTATACAAGCGAAGATTGCGACAAATACGCCAATGAGTTCAGGGCTTTCCAAGTCCTCTAATTTTAGTATGCCTGCATGTAAGTGGGCAGTAATTTAATGCTAATCCAGCCTTAATTTTTTACAGCAAGAAATGCATGCGGTGGTGGAGCACAATTTTTTTTATTATTATCACAAAACAACTGAATTCAATTACGTATAATTTTTTAATTATTTGACAGCTGAAAATGTTTATGGTGAGTTTTAATCAGCTGTTTGGAGTTTGAGTATGAGATTGGATGCGTTCGAAAAATTCGATTTCAATTTAAGGTTTTTTTTTTATTGCATCACAGAGTAAAACAAATCCACAAACACTATAATATTATGCTAATGAAAATAATTTATAAACATGGAAAATGCACGGAAAAAATAAAAATTCGGTAATTTATAGACATATTTTTGACAAAATGTTTTAATTAATTTTTAATGAATTTTGTGATGTCAGATGTCATTTATGACTGCATTGTATTCATCTGCCAGTTGTTGAAAATGCGTCGATATAGCAGTTACGAAGCAACACACTATTTTGCGTTTATTATATTATATTAAATCAATTTTTATTTTTACTTTTTGTTTTGACTGCTATGTCAAAGCTTGAACAAACAAAATTTCAGAAGATGTCAAAATATGTTTTTTTGACGGAAATTTTTTATTTAAACTTGGAAACCTCTGATTTTTGTTGTGTTAATGTACAAAGCAATTACGTATACGATATTTGGTAATGAAATAGTAACATAATAATTATCATATGCCATGATTTGAGTCAATGAACAATTTAATCCAGAGTTAATTTTTTGACGTTGAAAAAAGTTTATGAATAAACTTTTCTGCAATTAAACCAACATTAGCCCTACTTCAAATTTGATTAAGGATATATATATTCAGCCTTATTTATAAACTTTATACACTCTTTGTAATAACTCTAAATGCAAAAACCTTATTTATAAAAATTATATTCAGTTGTATAAAGGCAGCATAAGCTAAAAAATAAATACTTATAGGTACACTGCCTAACTATACAGTTGTTTAGAAGCATTATAGCGAAATCTAATAAATAAGGCTGATGATTATGTATAAGTTATTATTTACTTATTTACATATAATGCAGATTTGTTGTGATATAAGCCGACATGACAATGCTCACTTACGATTTGGTCTTATGTGTGTCAAAAACGTATTTCGTTTTTAGAACGCAAATTTGCTTAAATTCCGATGACCAATTTATTTGTTGTTCAAAATCGATTCATCACATTTTCCTCGTAAATGAAATAAAACATAATTTTAAGCCTGACAAAAAAATGTTTTCTCTGCTTTTTTTTAATTATTTAATTCAAAAATCAGTACACTAATAAAATAAACAATTGAAGAAAATAAAAAATATATTTTCGTTAAAATATTTATAGAGAAAGGTCTAATGTATATCAGAAAAACTTAATAAGAATTATGTTTGATGATTTTTTTCTGATCATGCATTTTAGTTTTGCAGCTAAAACTAATATTTTTTTTGTAATAATGTCAAAGGAGTTTCATTATTACAGTTACTACCCATTTATATTTGTATGCTTTTTAATGAAACATAAGTTGGTAATAAATTCACCACACCGAACACACAATTTGCTTAACACGTCCCGATAACAGCCAATTTATTTAAATTATTTGAATTATTTCAAAGTTACCACCGAACAACGGTAAATGTTACTATGTGCCAGTGTATGCGTGACCAAATCCACCTTCCGTTTACTTTAACATTGCACCCATACTTAACCACGCAGTAACTTTTTGAAACTGGCTCTATGGATCTCTCATTTTTGGCCGAAGCTGGTGGTCTATTCTCTCTGGTTTGTGCTTTCGACTCTTCATGGCCCTGGTTCCTAGCACAAACCCGAGAGAATAGACCACCAGCTTCGGCAAAAAATTAGAGTTTCATAGAGCCAGTTTCAAAAAGTTACTGCGTGGTTAAGTATGCGTGCAATGTTAAAGTAAACGGAGGGTGAATATGGTCACGCATACACTGGCACATAGTAACATTTACAGTTATTCGGTGGTTACTTTGAAAAAATTCAAATAATTCAAATAAATTGGCCGTTATCGGGACATGTTAAGCAAATTGTGTGTTCGGTGTGGGGATATTATTACCAACTTATATTTCATTAAAAAGCTTACAAATATAAATGGGTAGTTACTGTCATAATGGAACTCCTTTGACATTATTACGAAAAAAAAATAGTTTAAGCTGCAAAGCTAAAATGGATGATAAAAAAATCATCAAACATAATTTTTTAGTTTTGCTGATATAAATTTAGACCTTTTTCTATATTTTTAAAGAAAATTTATTTATTTTCTTTGATTGTTTGTTTTATTAAATTTTACCTACTGAGTTTTGAAATAAATAATTAAAAAAAAGGAATGAGGACATTTGTTTTGTCAGGCTTAATATGTGGGTTGGGGTCGATTAACCGCTTTTAAAAATACCGATTCCAAAAAATCGATCAACAAAATACCGAAAAAAAATATCGATTAAAAAAAATCTCGACTGATAAAAATATCGACTGAGAATATGTTGATTTTTTAAAATGTCGATTTTAAAATGTCGAAATAAGACCAAAGTGAGATACGTATGCAAACCCCCATGCTTTTGGTCATTGTAGGATTTGCAGTGGGTGCAAGTTTGGGTATATGCAAAGTTTATATTAGGTATGTTGTTTGCTTAATTTTCTGGGTGAAGTTAAATTGAAGTTACAAGAAGAAAGACCGACAGTCGACAAAAAAAGTCGACATTTTAGGTAAGTGTCGAGGTTTTAATTTTTCGATATTCTCAAAAGTCGATAAAAATTTTGTCGAGATTTTAGCGAGTGGCAAAGTCGACATTAATAGTAATCGACATTTTTTTTATCGGCAATTGGTACGTATCCCTTAATACGTTTATTGTTTTATTTACATCTACAAGAATAATGTGATGAATTTATTTTAACCAACAAATAAATTGGTCATCGGAATTAAAAAAAAAAATACGTTTTGGGCACACATAAGACCAAATCGTAAGTGTGCATTGTCATATCACATATCGGCTTATAACACAAGGAATCTGCATCAGGTGTAAATAAGAATTTATTAACATATAATTATTACGCTTTCGCTAGGGCAAATATGCGAATTTCAGGAAACATTTTTTTAATGCAATTAAATTTTTTAAAACTGCCTGTATGTTTTCGTATTAGTTAATTCCATTAATTAATTTTATATTTGAATGTCAAAACTACATAGAATCAAAATAGTAAAAACCGCGAATGTTATTAAAAATTTATGGATTATTAAATTATGTTATAGTTTCATTGTGAAAATCAAAAGAATACCTACACAAAAAGCAAAACTATGATAACATAACAAAACAAATAAAATAATCACGTGTTTTCAATTAAAATATATCGTACCTACAGTTTTTAGTACAGTTCACTTTTCGCTTTAGTTCACGCGTTACTATGGAAACAATTTTTTTTTTTTTTGAAAAATCAAAAATACCACTTTTGTATTTAAATTTGACGTGTATACGCTACGCTGTGCATTCCGTAGCGCCTATGCAGTTTAAAAACAGGTTTTGTATAGAAATGACAAACAGTCCATGTTTTAAGTGACAAATGTTGATTTCTAACTTTTTTAACAGCCAATTCCTTATAATACCTAATTCAAAATTCATTCATCATATTCTCCTCATAGAAAAATAAAACAATAAACATACCTATTATAGATAGGTAAACAAAATAATTTTCGTTTAACTTTTATAATTATTCCAAAATATTAATAATACTTTAATAACAGACACACTCGTCGAAAATAAACTAAATTTCTTTAAAATATAAGAAGAAAGAGCTCAAAATGTATGTCAACAAAATTACAAAGAACCGCGTTTAGCTGATTAGGTAGGTACATCGTGCTTGCAATTTAGTTCTGCAGCTTAAAATTATATTCTGTTTTGTATAATAATGTCATAGGAATCATATTATTAGATTTTTAATCACCCAAATAGTATATTACATTATTACCTATGTTTTTTAATGAAATATAAGTTGGTAATTAATTCACCACACCATATACACCATTTGCTTAACACGTCCCAATAGTGGTCAATTATTTAAATTATTTGAATTATTTCAAAGCCATCTCAGATTCTATTTTCTTATTACATATTTTTTTGCTTATTCACACGCATTCGCAGATAGAAAAAGAGGCCGAGCTACTTATTTCAAAACTGGCTCTATGAAACTCTCATTTTTGGCCGAAGCTGGTGGTCTATTCTCTCTTTTTTGTGGTTCCTAGGATGTAATTAAAATGTTTTGTAGCACTCCCTAGAAAGATTAAACCGATATTTAATTACAAAAAATGCCGATAATCTAAAACAAATTAAACAAATTACCTGTGGTGAATGTCCAAACGCGTGTTGCTATTTTGTTTTCCGATTTATTTTGACAGTGTTGTTGAGTGTTTTGTGTACGTGTGGTACAAAAAGTACAATACCTACCTCCATCTCGTTCTCTCGCTCTAGTCCAACCGCCAGTCATATCTGTTGTCCAACATTATGGATGGACATACAAATTATATTTAAACCATTGCATACCCGAGGGGATATGGTTAAATTATACCAATTAGATCGACGTGAGTTTAAAGTCATTTAGGTAGTTTATGTCACTTATGCCCAGTTGCACAGTCATGCCCAGTTGTACAGTCAGAGTTTAAACTCTCGTTTTGGTTTAAACCTTCGTTCAACAAATTTTCGGTTTTACTGTGTTCGTTTAAACCCAAAGTGGAGTTCAACTCTCGGTTTAAGTTAAACGCCTGCATTCTGCCGTTTAAACTTCCGTTTCGCATTTTGAGGTTTATTTTGACAACTGCTATTTCATACAGAGAGATAGAGAGAGAGAACAGAAATGAGAAATTGTTTGGGTGCTGCACTTCTTGATTTTATATGAGTGAAAAGTAGAGCTACGATTAGTTCCAGCAGGGAGCGTATCGGAATCCCGCTTTTTGAAATCCCGCTTTTCAAAAATCCCGAAAAAAAAGTTTTAAAATCTCGTCTGCTAAAATACTGCCTTTTTAAAATCCCGTCTTCTAGAATCCCGCTTGTTCGAAATCCCGATCTATTATAATCCCGCTTTTTAAAATCCCGCCAATCCCGTTTTTTTACAAAACATTGTTATCAAAAAAATAGATGTTGGTTATATGCGCTTTTTTATTATATTATTATAAATTTAAAAATATTAAAAATACTCGACCAAAAAGAAAATGCATCCGAATGTTTTTAGTTTTTACTGTAAGCACGCATTTGTTTTTGCTTACATATTCTACATTGTTTTTACGTATTGCGAAAATAGTATATAATGCACATAAAAACCTACCTCTTGCTAACGGTTTTACCCTTATTATTTACTGCTATAACAATAATTGGAGTTTGCACCAATTTATATTGTGTAGTATTGGATTGAGTGCGCACGCAGAACTATTGACCGCGATGAGTAATATTATAAGTGAAGTAAAATCAAACAAAGGTGGCAAAAAATTAATAGTTGCCGGCTACGATTATCACCTTGAAAAACAAGTAGGTGCAGTTTTCCGATGGTGCTGTTCGCAGAGAAAAAAATAAATTTTGCAAGGGAAGAGTCAATACAACTTTAAAAGACGGAAAACATATCATAAAAAAGGCACCATCAGAGCATTGCCACACTCCTGATTCATGTGTTAAAGAAGTTTGCAAAACAAATAGCAACAGTTTAAACTCTGACTGTACAACTGGGCATCAGAGTTTAAACTGAAGTTTAACTAAACCTGACCGAGAGTTTAAACTTTTGGTTTAACTCGTTCAGTTTCACAGTACAAAATAATCTGCCAGTTAACTAAACGCAGTTGTGGAAGCGCAGAACAATTTCCCTTAAGGTGATATTTTTCTACCAGCGCACTTTTGGTTATTGCTTTTCTCTACTTTATCTATTTTACCATTTGTAAATAAAAGAAAATGTGTGCAATATTATCACATTGTGTATTTTGGTATTAACGAAGTGAATTGATTTATTTTCGACACATGTTAGAACTGTCATCTACGTTCACCAATTAATTATTGCAGTAATTATTATTTCTTTTTTTTTTCAATAATAATATCTAGTTGTTGAAATGTATGTGGCATTCAGACGGATGCGATCACAGGTACTGCTTCTTGCAACTCGCTGGGTTTTTACCACATTCAATCACCCGTCGCCAGTAAAATATTGAAAAGATTTTATGAGCCTCTAATTAGGGTCATTGTCTGGTAATAGGTAGGCGCAAAGTTTTTTGCTGGTGTTTCTACGAAAATCTGAGCTATCTTGTTGTGGTTTTACTTTTTTTTTAAACAAAAATGTAGGTAGATCTGTATACAAAAATTGTATGAACTCCGAAACCTTTGAACTGAACCAGGCATTGTCCCGAGAAGTGTGTTCAAAATCGGACAAACAAATTGCATTGTAAAAAGAATAGAGTTGGTAGTGTCTTGTTTCAGCCAAAACAAAATGTGAAAGATTTGAGTATGTAATATGTATAGATATATTTTGTTCGCGAAGAATCTAAAGAAATCAGAAATCAGAATCAGAAATGTTTACCGCAGTAATGCTGGAACTAATCATAGCTCTACTTTTCATTCATATAAATTCAAGAAGTGCAGCACCCAAACAATTTATCATTTCTGTTCTCTCTCTCTATCTCTCTGTATAAAATAACAGCTGTCAAAATAAACCTCAAAATGCGAAACGAAAGTTTAAACGGCAGAATGCAGGCGTTTAACTTAAACCGAGAGTTGAACTCCACTTTGGGTTTAAACGAGCACAGTGAAACCGAAAATTTGTTGAACGAAGGTTTAAACTAAAACGAGAGTTTAAACTCTCACTGTGCAACTGGGCATTAATGATATGTTTTCATTGTACATGGTAACACTCTTCTGATGTGCTTTCCTCACACACACTGCTTATTTTCGTGGATGATAATCAGTGATGCCATTCTAACCGGATTCCGGTCATATCTGACCGAAATCGGTTTACTTTGACCGGAGAAAATTTTGAAATCCGGTCTAACCTTTTTTTGACCGGAACGAAAAATGTTTTTAACCGGAAAACGCTTTTTTGACTGGAAAAATTAAATTGCTCTATTAACTATAAATAAATATATATTTATATAATTTGAATAAAACTTAGCCTTACATTACAAACACACTCTCATGTTCAAACAGAAACCAATTTACTGCGAATAATGCGATATTTACAACATGACGCATGGAATTCTGCTCCGGGAGCATTATCTTATGGGCTAATTTTTGGACGTTTTCTTTTGCTAGAATGTTGAAACTAAACAATAAATTTTAATTATTTAAAGTGTGAAATTCGGTAAATCTCAGATTGGAGTTTGGTGAACTACTCTTTTCAAGTGTCAGAAAATTATCCCAGATCCAGAATACTTATTTAGCCCAATTGACACACAGGCCATAATGGCCATACACGTCTTCCCATGACTTTCATTTCCATTGATGACTTGGCTACAAACAAAAACGAGGCGTCATTGCAATGAAATAAAATTTGACAGGTAAAAGAATATTGAAATCGGAAACACAAACAAATTTTATAGTAAAGCCGAAGCCGACGCTCGTTTCTGACGCCCTCACTCTATGAATGCAAATATCAAATGCAGATTTATATCTGTGATATATCACGCTTTCTTTAATGAAACACAGTCCGACATTTGATACTTATTTTATTAAGCAGAAAAGAGAATTAGACATTAGAAGGTCTGAACTAGACTGATGTAATTTATTTCATACTGTCATTAAGACAGTCCGTTTCATGCTTATTGCTGAGTGCAAATGTGTGTGTGACATAGTTCTTATTTATATAAATTGTAATACATAACCTGCTAATAATACTAATACATTACAATGCTCCCCCTAATTCGCTTATCTAGGTATCTGTTAATAATATTGTAATTAAATAAACCGATTTACAATTATGGCTTATTTATGTGTAAATAACAAAAATAATTATGTAAATATACAAAAGTAAAATATAATAACAAAATTCATTTATTTATTTGAATTCATGCGAGATCTTAATGGATATCGGTCTGTAATCTGGCTAACCAATCTTTTCTGGGTCTATTAGTTGGATCAGAAGTGGTTTCACACGTATTTTCTTGATTTGGAATTTCAGTATTATTTGAAAACGTTTTAAAACTCGAATCAAATAAGGTTTGTGGCACGTAATTATGTTCAGCGTTATTCAAACAAAACCTAATTTGATTAATGTGGCGTTTCCATATGATATTATTTTTTGATGGAATTTCTACCAGAAAGTTCCTTTTCCCTAAAATACGGTTAATTTTACCTCTAATCCACTTGATTTTTCCCGGAACGCTAAAATCTTTAACCATTACCGAATCCTGAATTATCAATTTTCTTTCCCTCTTTCCGATATAGTTTTTTCTTTGCTTTTCTTGCTTATTTTCGACATTATTCTTAAGATCTTCAAAATTTAATTCCCTTTCTTTCATAAAAGGATTCAATAAGTCGAATCTTGTTCTCAAATTCCTATTGAAAATCAATTGGGCTGGTGAGAAACCCGTGGTACCGTGAATCGAATTCCTATAGTCCATTAAAAACGAGTCTAAACAATTATTTAGAGTGCGGCTTGGATTGTTCGAACTTAAGGCTCTTTTAAGACCTGCTTTTACTGTTTTTACGCTGTTTTCGGCTTGACCGTTTGTTGCTGGGTGACCTACAGGAGAAGTCAGGTGTATTATACCATTGTTGCGTAAGAACTGTTGAAATTCTGATGATATGAACGATTTTCCATTGTCGGTGACAATTGTCTTCGGTAATCCGAAACGTACAAAAACCGATCACCTGATCAATGGTTTTCGCACTTGTGATATTTTGATTCATAGGTATACACTCCAGCCATTTGCTATGAGCGTCAACCATTATTAAAAAAAAAGATTCAAAGATGGGCCCCATGAAGTCTAGATGAATTCTGTCCCATGGTTTATCTGGCCAACTCCAGTTTATTAAGGGGCACTTTGGAGGACTGTTTTTGAAAGGCAAATATCCCTCGCATGAGTTTGACACTTCTTCCAAATGTTTATCAAGCGAAGGCCACCACAAATAAGCTCTAGCCATTCCTTTCATTTTTACTATACCTAAGTGAGACTTGTGTAGCTCTTTTATTACGGCCTGTCTTAAAATTTCGGGGATAATTATCCTATATCCCCAGAAGATCGCATCAGATTCTATGGAAAGCTCATTTTTTTTATTAAAGTAAGGAGTTAATGTGTGATCATCTATTTTGTTCGGCCAACCATTTTCAATTAACTTGCGTATCTTCATGAGTGTTGTATCTTTTGCGGTTTCTTTTTGAACGTCTCTAAAGTTTACTACTGAATTCGGTTCTTCATTAAAGTAATTTACGTAAATGTTATCTACCCATAAACCATGACCTTGGAAATCTTCAGGAGACAGGTTTTCGACAGCGCGAGAGGAATAGTCAGCTATGTTTGCCTTTGAGCTGATGTATTGGACTGTATATGTGTAGCCCGATAGAAACAATGCGTATCTTTGTAACCTGTTTGCTGAAAGAGCAGGGATGCCTTTTTTCTCACCAAAAATAGCCACCAATGGTTTATTATCAGTCAGCAGTGTGAATTTGTTGCCAAAAAGGTATTGGTGAAATTTGTTCACGCCGAAAACGATTGCCAATGCCTCTCTTTCTATCTGAGAATATTTCATCTCAGTGGCAGATAGCCTCTTTGAGGCGAATGAAATGGGTCTCTCAACTTTATTTTCATAAACCTGCACAAGCGCCGCCCCTAAACCCACAGGACTCGCATCAACTATTAACTTTAATTCTAAGTTTGGATCATAATGGGCTAAACAAACCTTTGACGACAAATTTGACTTAACCTCCTCAAACGCCTTTTGTTGTTTTATTCCCCATTCAAATTTATTGGGCAACAGTTCGTATAAAGCTGAAGCTACTGTTGCCATATTCGGCATGAATTGCCTATAGAAGTTTACGACTCCCAGAAAAGACTGCAATTCTACTACATTTTTGGGCGGCGACAACTTTATGATGGCTTCTACTTTTTTGTCGTCTTTATGCAGACCATTTTTATCTATAATGTGCCCAAGGTAGTTGATGGATGATTTGAAAAATTCGCACTTTTCTTTTGACACTTTTAGCCCTGCGTCCTTTAATTTCGACAGAACTGTTTCTAATCGTTCTAAGTGTTGCTTCCTGTCTTTGGCGGTAATAAGAATGTCATCCACGAATACCCTGACTCCAGGAATTCCTAACAAAAGGCTGTCAATGGTTTTTTGGAAAATGGCAGGTGCGGAGGCAATACCGTACACCATTCTTTTGTACCGCAATAGATCTAAAGTTGTGGAAATTGTGGTCAAGTTGCTCGACTTTTCATCCAATAAAAGCTGCTGGTACGCCATCGACAGGTCAATTTTTGAAAACTCTGTGGCTCCGTGAATTTGAGCTAATAATTCATCTAACCTTGGAAAAGGGTGTTGGTCCACCAATAATTCAGGGTTTAGAGTAATCTTGTAATCCCCACAAATTCGCACTGACCCATCTTTTTTTATTATTGGTACGATGGGAGTGCCCCACTCACTATATGAAACTGGTTCTAAAACCTTTAAATCAATCAGTTTTTTTAATTCCTTTTCGACTTTGTCTTTTAACGTAAATGGTAACTTACGAGGTCTAAAAAACTTTGGCCTTGCGCCATCTTTTAAGCGTAGGGATACGACATGCTTATTAAAACAACCCAAACCCCCATCAAAAATTTCAGAAAATTTTCCTAATACATGCATTAATTCATTATCTTTAAACTCAACGAAATTGACTTCTCTTATTCCTACATTGAAAACATGCATCCAATTTCGACCGAGTAAAGGGGGCCCTCCGTTTTCGATTACGAAAATCTCGAGGGGCTTGGTAATATTATTAAAAGAAATGTCAAACTTACGGACACCGACTGGATTTAACACGCTTCCGTTATAGCTTCTTAATGTAAGATCAGGTTTATCAAGCCTTAAATTCGAAAAATGCTCATCAAAAATAGCCTTCGACATTGCGGAAATCGACGCACCGCTGTCAATTTCCATTTCAAAGGGAATTCCATTCACAGTAACTTGGGTTGTAATCGGCTTTAAACTCGAATTAGTTCTAAAATAGAAAATTGATAATTCATTTTCGTTACCACCGTTCAAATTGGAAATATTATTACTACAACTTGGTAATACAGTACCATCGCAAATGAAATTATAATTCCTAGTCTGATTGTTTGAATTACACATTTGTTTAAGATGACCTTTCTGATTGCATAATTTGCATATGTAATTTTTAAACTTGCACTGCTCCGTTGAGTGATTTCTGTACCCACAAACTCTACACTGTTTACTGCTACCTGCTGATGAGATGCTATCTCTTGAGTTATTTTGAAATTGTTGTCGCCTTTCACTGTTGTTCCGTATTTGTCCTCCCCCTTGCACTCTGTATATTCCAGCCGAACCTGTTCCATCGAATTTCTCCGTCACGTACTGCCTCCTTACGCACTCCACCGTCTGAGCAATTTGAAGCGATTTTTCCAGTGTGAGAGCTGGATCCGTTGGACTCTCCAAAAATAACTTGTCTTTTTCTGCGCTTTTTTCTAACCCCATGACAAATTTGTCCCGTAGCATAATATCCAAATGACTTCCAAAATCGCATTTTGTTGCTAGACTTCTTACTCTCGCTGCCCACTGTTGGAGTGACTCTCCTTCTTCCTTGTGCGAAGAATAAAATTTGTGTCGCTCAGCAAACCCAGAAGTAGCAGGCTTAAAATGAGCCTCCAGCGTTTTAATCAAAGATTCATATTCTGTTTTTTCAGGCACCGATGGATGAATTAAATTCGTTAATAGCTTGAGAGTGTCATCGTGCAGCGATATCAAAAGCAATGACCGTTTTTGTTCACCTTCAGTGATTTTGTTTCCAACAAAGAATTGTTCGATTTTGCATTTAAAAATGCTCCACTCATTTATTTCATGGTTGTATTTCGGCAATTCACCCATTAAAGACATTTTTACTATGCTGCCGCTACTATGCAGTGGATTTGTATATATATCGTTTACTTTTATGTCTATATGTTGCTCTAATATTGAGTCTTCAAAAACTTCACTTTCACTTTCCGAACTTGAGTCGTGTTTAGGTGGCATTGATTAATTCACCTTTGATATGTTAAAAGACTACATAAAATCACGTGGTTTCGTGTACTTGTTATCATTTTTTTTCGTCTATATTGTCTTATATTTTACTTTGCTTTTTCACTTTTATTGATAACTAAGTAAAGTCCTCGTCGCCAGTTGTGATATATCACGCTTTCTTTAATGAAACACAGTCCGACATTTGATACTTATTTTATTAAGCAGAAAAGCGAATTAGACATTAGAAGGTCTGAACTAGACTGATGTAATTTATTTCATACTGTCATTAAGACAGTCCGTTTCATGCTTATTGCTGAGTGCAAATGTGTGTGTGACATAGTTCTTATTTATATAAATTGTAATACATAACCTGCTAATAATACTAATACATTACAATATCGAAAGCACAATGGTATCTACCAAAAAGAACCTTTATGCCCTGCATATTCCTGAAAATGGATTCTCTGATTTTTTACCTGCCTAAAAGTGTATTTCAGGACATAAAACACGTCACATAAAATTAAAAATTAGTTTCAGTAAATTTTAAACAAACGAAATAAAAAACAAGTTTGCAAACTCAAAATTTGCATATTATAAAAACGTTTTCTCAACATGGATAATGTTTATAATGTAAAAAAAATGGCTAATGATAGTTAACTTTTGTTTTATATTTTAAGTAATACATATTACAGTGGCCGGCATAAGTATTTTGACAAAACTAAAGTTAATTCTGCTCATAATTTAAAAGTTACTTCATGTAAATTTTGGCATCAATAGAAAGGTCATTTAAATTCCGTTTGAATGATACAAAACTTTCCTTAACCCATTAAGTACCCATTTAAAAATTTTTGAATTTAGAATTTTTGTCAAGGTCTACTTTTTTGACTTTTTTTCCTCGGTATCAAAAAAAAATGTTTTGATGCAAAAAGTTTCTCCAAACAATTTTAATAGTGACTGCAAACGAAATAAAAAACAAGTTTGCAAACTCAAAATTTGCATATTATAAAAACGTTTTCTCAACATGGATAATGTTTATAATGTAAAAAAATGGCTAATGATAGTTAACTTTTGTTTTATATTTTAAGTAATACATATTACAGTGGCCGGCATAAGTATTTTGACAAAACTAAAGTTAATTCTGCTCATAATTTAAAAGTTACTTCATGTAAATTTTGGCATCAATAGAAAGGTCATTTAAATTCCGTTTGAATGATACAAAACTTTCCTTAACCCATTAAGTACCCATTTAAAAATTTTAGAATTTAGAATTTTTGTCAAGGTCTACTTTTTTGACTTTTTTTCCTCGGTATCAAAAAAAAATGTTTTGATGCAAAAAGTTTCTCCAAACAATTTTAATAGTGACTGCAAAAAAAATGTATCAAAAATCTCTTCGCTAATATTTTTTATGATTTTTTGAAAATTGCTAAAAATGACTATTTTAGTCACTTTTTCCTCCTTTTCATACAAAATTTTTCTGAGATCATCCCATTCAAAAAATCATAAAAAATATTAGCGAGCAGATTTTTGAAAAAAATTTTTTGCAGTCACGGTCTATTCTTACTGGTTTGTGGTTGTGTGGCAGACTGGTTGTGGATGTGGTGGGCTGTATGCGAATTTTGGGAAAATTATGACAATAATTCCTTGATAAGTCAGTGGTTTGGTTTGTATTTCAGTGGCAATTCTTGTGTTTGAGTGCCGCGAGAGTACCTACAGGCACCCTTGGTAGAAAAAAAGCTCCCCCATAAGGCCTGTACTGACAATTTTTGTTGGACAGAGTATAATAAAAGCTACTCCAACATTTTGTAAGGTTTGATTTAAGAAGCTATACTCTGTCCCATTTATATTTTCAGTACAGGGAAGATAGCTCTCACATGGTTGCCATAGTGAGCACTATAAATTGACATAATTCTCTCACAAATATCGGTAGGGTTACCATCCGTTTATTAAGATTTCATGAACAGAAACATGTAGATCTAAACTAAATCTAAAAAAATTAAACTAAATCTAAATTAAATTAAATCTATCTTTTTCCACACCACCAAGAGGTAAGATAGTAGGCGCGTTTTTTTAAGAGTTCCCCGGAAGGCCTAATCTCTTTTAACGTAAAAATATATTACAGAAAAAAATTATTAAATTACAGCTGGTGGACTGTATATTAATAACCTCCTCCTCCTCCTTATCAGTTTTCGATTTTTTTTACACATTTTTTGAAGCAGCAATAATAATATTATTAAACATACAAAAAATTCCCTGATTGAGCCGATGATACAAAATAATAAAGTAAACAAATTAAACAGTGTTCCATTTCTGCTAAAAGACAAAATCGAAAAAATGGTTTAACTGCATATTAACAGATCCATCAGAATTACAAAATAATTAAAGGAGTACCTAAAAACTGTATGGCAACATCCCACATAATCAAATTCATTTATTTGCTCTCAAAAGCTTTAAAAAGCAACAAAACACGAAAGTTCTTTGACACAATCCATAGAAAAATCCGTAATGATATTTTTGCAAATGAATATGGTAACACTCTTCTGAGGTGCTTAAAACACACACCAACACCACACATGTTTATTTTCTGTGATAAAATAGCACCCTCATCGTCCATCCTCATTCTGACAGAGTATAGCACCATATTATTTTGGCGACGAGTGAAAAATCTGAAAAAGTGGATTATTCAATTAAACGCGATCAAGAGAGTAGTGACTCCGATCAATTTGAGGATACCCAACTGAGTTTCGATTCAGAAGAAAAGAAACACGTGGAAGACCATAAAATGTCACAGTTTTTTGGTACAATTGAATTTTTTACACCCGGTGATGACTTCAACAGTTACGCGGAAAGGCTAGATCAACTACTGTCAATCAACACAATTTCTGATGATAACCTACGAGGGTCATATTCGATCACGCTTATGGGACCCGAAGCGTACAAAATTGTGAAGTCTTTGGTTGCTCCTGCGGAACCTCACTCAAAAGGTTACAAAGAATTAATAAGAATTCTAAAAGATCATTTTAAGCCAACCACAAACATAATAGCGGAAAGGTTCCAGTTTCACAAACGCTTTCAACAAAGCCACGAGACAATAAAAGACTACATTGTCGAGCTCAAGAATCTGGCGGAAAAATGTTGTTGGTATCAAAGACGACAACAAAAACTACTGAACTTCATCCAAATCCCCTTCACCATATGGAATACCAGAGAGGCAAAAAATTTCAACAACAAAGAAGCCGTACTCCGCACCGCAGAGAGTCAAGAAGAACAGTAAGCAGAATAATCGAAAGAGTTCACCAGCAATATACCGTAGCGGAAACAACAGTAACATCAGTCAAAACGCAGACTTCAAATGTTTCAACTGTGGCCGCAATGGTCATTATGCGAGAAATTGCCGGTCAGCAGCAACAGCAAGCGGACGCACAGGAAGAAGATCTCCTAGCAGTCACCGAAACCAGAGTATATCCATTAATGAGTAGGGACACTCTCTCTCCATATGCATTTCATACTACCACAAAGCAAAACGCAGAAAAAATCGTACAATAAGTGGAAGCAGGTCGAAAGAATACTTTTTACCTGAATACAACGACTGCTTGAGAAGAAATGGGTACACAACACATTTTACCTGTACCACTACATAAGGCTTGCTGCGTACGACGAACGATTGTGGGTTTTTTCATAAAGCATTTTTAAAGGCGGTAAACTCGATTTCGATGTGTGTACCACAAACCACTAAGAATAGACCGCCGACTTCCCGTACACCTACCCGATTCCCCCCGGAAAAAATGTCCCTGTCTGTGAATACGTGTAAATGTCAAAATTAATGGCGGCAATGATTTTCCATGCTATACCATGCGACCAGGATTTTTCAAGTATGCGTGCGTTAATGGCGCCCCTTTGATTTAGGAGTCGACGATCTATTCTTACTGGTTTGTGGTGTGTACCTTTTCATTTTTATGCAGTGCATTGCTTTTTGGAAAATGATTTTTTTATGATTATTTTTTCCTGGAATTACACCTAATTCTGAACTCTTACCATTAATATTTCTATCTAAAATATGAAAATAAATGTTACTTCTCTGTTCTGACTTCGCTAAAAATAATGCAATTCGATATTGGGCGCAGTAGAAATAAAAATGATTTTATTTCATAATTGCTAGTTTTTATAATAACTGGTCACACTGGTTCTGCAGTGACGCTGGGGTAGGTTTTTTCATAAAGCATTTTTAAAGGCGCTAAACTCGAATGCTTATCAGCTGTGCGAAAGAAGTGAAATAAACACAATACAGGGTGACCCGTGATAGTTTTCGGTGCGAACAAACTACAGTGCAATTGTTTTTGGATTAAATAGAAATTTAAATAGGAAATGGGAAAACATATTTTGAAGTGTTTAGCCTGCGCGGTCGGGAACAAAAAGAAAATGCAGGTGTAAAATATTTTTATGTGCCGATAATGGAGGGCATTAAAAGTTTAACTTTATTGGTTTTTTAGTGCTAACTCCTGAAACTATCCCTTTTCTGACTTCTTTTTTGGAGGTGTAATTTTTCATTACAATTTTTTTTACGCGCTGTTTATTTTGTTGCACTTATATTACTTAAAGACAATTCCGTATACGACTCTATTAGATGCGTTGAAAATGACCGGGCAAACAAATGCAGCCGCCGCTGCCCGAGAGGTTGTAAGTCGAATTGACAATCTCGGCGATCGGTCGAATAAATGGCGAATGGGGAGGGCAAAGAGAAGACCGAAAGTGCCACAAGCAGCACGTTGATGCTGTGATTTGGCTAGTCAGCTGGGTGTGGGTTCAATCACAATAATATTAGATATGATAAACAAAGGTAAATGATTGGTGTATTTGAATAAGGGCGCCACGCAGTCTTTGGAAAAGGAAGATTGCGAAACCTTTTAGGAGATAATTATGGATTTTGGTGAACGATGTACGACGAAATGAAAAATGAAAATTATGTTTCCCAAATGGAAATTTGATAAGTTTATTGGTACTTATGGTTAGTAATGATTACAAACTGGAGAATGGCCACTGGTTTGTTAAAAAACATCACAGAGCTGGAAGCTCTCAGTATTGCTTTACACAACTGTTTTTTTGTTGCGCGACTTAGTATCCTCTCTGTTCGAAACAAGAACGAGTAGGTTAGAACGCAAAGTAAAGAAAAAGTGAAATTAACAAGCAAACCCTCAAGGTAGGGAATGTAAAAACGAATTTATGAAAAAGAAAATTATTTAACTTTGCGGTTTTAGGCCAACGGATAACTTCCGATTACCATACGGTTCTCGGGACAACGGTCACAAAAGACACAACGGGTCGCGAAAATACAGAGTAGCCGTTAATTGCTACTATAAAAGAACGGAGCGAAATCTCACTCGACTATTTTTCACAAAGTAAAATTTAAACGATACGAACTATACCACACTGAAAACACCCTACTTATCTGTTTTTGTTTTTCCCCTTTTTCTCCTTTAATCCTTCCTCTCCTAGGAAAATAACTATGTCCTCTGACCTGGCGGATGGGGGTGACCAAAAGCTCCCCGCTACAACCACTCGATTATGATGTCCACTCTACACGAAAACTCTTTTTTCGTCCTGTGGATTTTTCTCGTCTTAACTTCCTTTTTTTTTTTCCTCCAGACACAACTTGTCTTTTCTACTTATTTGCTCTTCTTTTCAACTTTCTATACGTCCTGTCTCTCAGGCGGTTAACCAAAAAGTGACGTACGCCTGCGCTGATAATCTTCCACGCACACCCATACACGCACACACACACGCAGCCTTTCATACATGGGGCGAATTCAGCCATCTTTTTTTCCGTTCAAGGCCGAAATCGTAGAATTTATTCACTAGAATTTTTGTGTTTTAATACACTTATTTTTGGTTTTCGCTGTTCGATTTTTCGATATGCGTTTTTGGTGTTTATTAATTAAAATATGACGTCCTTGCCGCCCTGTCATTTTTGGCGGGAGGAGTATTTCTGGTATTAGTGTTGAATTCGACCCAGCTGCCGTCGTCGTAGTTGTCAAAGCAAAGGGAATCACGTCCAGAGCTTTGACAACTTCTCCTTCGGTGATACATTCATTCCAGCAGTATTCACAATAGCGATCTAGCGCTGTTCGATTAGATATCTCAGTGGTTGCTTAGGTTCGCTTTTTTCCAACCCCGACCAGACTTAAATAGGATTATCTTTTAACAGTAATAACAAAAATAACAACTAGGAGTGAAAGGATAAATAACTCGCGACCCCCATATTTTTTTGTTAGTGATGGCTTGTTTTGCCATATTTATTTAGGATGGGCACGGGGCCTTACGATAACTCTTTATTCTGATTCGACGAGGACAGACGTCCTTTTTGGGCTTAAACGCCTTAGTGAAAGAATTCTTTCCACGATCATTTTGATGTCGGTGGGGATCACCTGTCCCTTGTTTTTATCCATATAATGGGGACCGTCCGTCCGCCCATTGAGAGATTCCCGACCGTCCGTCTGGGCTCTAAGAAAAACTACATTTGTCATCCTCCAGGAGCGAAAGGGAAGCGCCCGGAAGACAACGGGAGAAAATGGTTCAAAAGGCCAAAAAGTGGAAATGGTTCAGGAACAGGAGGGATGGAAAGGTCAAAGGTTTTGTGCGTAAATTTTAACGCACCAATTTTGCTTGAACACATTTAAAAGGCATATCTACGCCTTTTGGTTTTAAAATGAATAGTATTGCTTGTGGTCGAAATGTGTCCTAAGTTATATCAATTTTAAATTCATATAAATTTAAAGACCCCAACAAATTCAGAAGACCATTTTTGGAAAATGAAGAGCAAATCAATTTCTTATGAAATGCTTTTTTTTAGTTTTTGCTTTTTTCGATAAGTCTGCCAATATAACTAAAAGGATGGAAGCAGAAAATAAATAGTCTTATTGGTATATCAATTGAGTTAATTGACATTTTAACGCAACCGAGGGAGAAATAATAAGTTGCTGACTCCATTTCAACTGCCAACTGCAAATTTAGAGCTTTCCGGCGTTGAAATAAACGCTTTCAAAACTGAATCTGACTATAAACTGATGATTTCGGTTTTGAAAATGCGCTTTATTATTTTGCATGCTATATTAAAAAAAACGTCAAAAACGCAAATATGAGTTGGAACTAAGTCAGCAACATAGTGTTTCCTCCATATTTACAGATTTTTAAGGAAGATGAAAGTGCGCATTTAACATGTTCTCCTAAAGAATTTGTAGATGCATTAGAAAGTTTCTAGCAAAATAAAAATGTATTACCTACATATAAAAGAATAAATGTGATTGATTACTGGCTGTAAAAATCAAAACAAAGAATTTCTTATAAAATTATATGTAGGCACGTGTTTGAGAGCATGACTTTATCAAAAAATTTAATAGAATACATAATCAAAAAAACCAACAACAAGTATAAATATCTTAGCGTAACACACAAATTGTAATTATAATTTTGTATTTAATAAAAATGTATGACAAGTTAAGAATTTATTTTTTTTAACGGAGCACCCTGTGCCATTTTCCGAAAAAATACTCCTCCTCTTTTTTCTCTCTCTCACTACCCACTTTATATATCCGTCTATTTCTCATATCTGTGTGACACAGTAATACTTGCTGATAAGGAAATTGTCGAGAGTGTCCCTATTCATTATAATGGATATACTCTGACCGAAACTACTAGGAAAACAGATTAAGGCCCATTTTATTCACTTCAAGTTGAACACAACTTGGGGATTTTTATTCTCAACTTGAGAAATTGCTTTTATTCACCCGAAGTTGACTCACTCAACTTTGGATATTCCGAAGTTGAGAAAACCAAGAGTTGATTAACTTTGTATTCGCTCAACTCCCCAAAAAAGTAGAAGTTATGAAGCAAACTTGGGGTTTTACGTCAAACGTCAGAACTTTTTTATTTTTTATTTCTGTGTTTGGCAGTTCAGTTCTTAAGTGACGAAAATAATTAATAATTCCTTTTTAAAATTGAATAAAATAATCAATAATGTATCGTGCAAACTATTTCTGTGCGATATGGCCATCGTCTTCGAGCAGCGAAGATGATGAGGAGATAGATAATTTTGTACGTGAGAGGCGACAATACAAGATGCTGGACTGGAAAAATGGGATGGCCGTAATTTCAACTATGGTTTTCATCTCTCAAAGTGGACGAAAATGATGGTGCTCCAGCAAATAATAAATTCGTTGCCGTGTGATAAGAGAAGGTATTGTACATCGCGAATTAGTTCGAATCGATTGAATTATAAATATAGGATGGAGTGATGTGCTTTTTTTCTTTGGCAGATCGCGTGAATTGCGACCAATAACCCAGTTGCTAATCGTATTGCGGTAGGTACTATCCACTCGTATCAATTCAACTGGCGGTTGCCGATTTTATTGGAGTGAGCATTCGCAACCACCAGCGGCAGAACTAAGATTCACTGATATGCTGTCGGCTACGACTTTGGAAGCAACATCAACATCCACTGACCAGTGACTACGTCTGCTTTCGATTGGTTCGCACTTTATTTCAGTCAATTTTAGATGCTGCTGAAAACAGTTCATTGAATGTAATAGAAGAGTGAATGAGGTAAATAATAAACAGACAAATTTATGTTAGATGTTTTTTAAATATGTGGAAACATAAACTTAATCGAACAAATATAATTTTTTTGCTGCTGGTCTTGAAATGTTGGATGTAATTGCCGTTGCAATTCAATGATCGAACGTCTTTTGTCCAGCGCAGCTCAATCTTATTCCAAAAAAAGCCACGTGAAAGCAATTACTCAGAATCAGAACAAAAATTTAAATAATGGACGTGGACTTAATTTTGAGGCAATTACTATCATCTTTGTCATCTTGTTCTTCATCTATTAATTTAGATTTTTCGATATCATCATCCTTATAAAGTTCCTATGTTTTCATTGACAAACGAAAATAATTTGCACAGCTGATGTACCTACTATCTAATAACGCACTAATTTAATATAGCTATTTACAAAAGCAGATCAATCTGCTTTCATTAATTTCACATTAAAATGCACACATGAAATTACGCGGGAAATGCAAATCTAAAGTTGAACTGACATATTATATGTCATCTGCCACAAATATCCCAGGGATATTTTACAAGCTGCAGGTAGGCCAACTTTAGGATTTCAACTTCGGAGTTGCAAATTAATGTAGTGAATGAAAGCAATTTTCAACTTGCCGTTCAACTCTCGATTTGAGTTCAACTTCGAAGTAGGCCAACTTTGGAGTTTTCGGCAAGTTGATCAATAGTGAATAAAACGGTGTAGAAAATTTACAGTTGGGTCATCTACATCACACTTCCAATATTAATAATGCATGCGTTTTAAGTATAGATATTAATAATAGTTCAGTTAATATGGAAGTTCACACTGGAGCATCTTCTTCGGTGATGAGCAACACAGATTTTTATAATTTGTTTTCGGATTGCGGTTTAAGAAGGGTAGAGAAATGTTTAAGTTTAATTACGGGTGATAGTGTGTGCGTAGAAGGTGTCTGTGATGTTCGAGTTAAGGATTTGCATGAAAATAATTATTTTAATTTGGAATTATTTGTTGTTACGCCATTACTCGGTAGATCGTGGTTAGATAGTCTTTTACCAAATTGGCGCGAACGTTTTGGTGAAGGTGATAGAAGGATTAATAATCTAAAGGACATGTATTATTTTAAAAACAAGTATAATATGACTTTTTTGCCGATCGCGATTGCGCCATCAAACACTTTGAAGTGGAAATTGCTCTAAAAGAAAATGCTAAGCCGATAATTTTTAAACAGTATACTATGCCTTTCGGTCTGCGAGATAGTGTAGAAAGAGAACTAGATCGGTTAGTTTCTTAAGGCATTTTAGTTTCAGTCCGGCATAGTAGGTGGTTGTAGTTGTACCTAAGAAGGACAACAAATTGCGTATCTGCATTGACTGCAAAGTGTCCATAAATAAGTTTGTTCAGACTGAGCATTACCCCTTACCAAAAATAGATGAGATATTTGCGGGTCTAAATAACTGCGCTTACTTTTGCGTTCTTGATTTGTCGGGCGCATATCAGCAGGTAAAAGTTTCTGAAGAATCTCAAGAATATCTTACTATTAATACCCATAAAGGCTTATATCGCTATACTAGGCTTCCCTTTGGTTAAAGTTCAGCCCCCACTATATTCCAATCTATTATAGACCAAATTCTACAAGGAATACCTAAGGTACTTGGATACTTAGACGATATCCTCATAGGGGGAGAAAGCTGGAAGGAATGCGAAAATAAGCTCGAGGAAGTTTTAACGAGGCTTGACTCATATCAGGTTAAAGTTAATGAGCAGAAATGTAATTTTTTTCAGGAAAGAGTAGAATACGCTACGTAGGTCATCAAATCTGCAAAGAAGGCATTAGGCCAACACAAGATAAGATGGATGAAATGAAATATGCACCGGCTCCACATGACGTAACCAGCCTGAAGTCATATTTGGGATTGTTAAATTTGTATGGAAAATTTATGCCCCGATTATAATCTGAGTTGAAGCCGCTTTACGATTTGTTGCGTAAAAATCTACGATTCGTTTGGACAGATGACTGTCAACCTGCATTCCAAAGAAGTAAAGATTTATTACAAGGTAATCAGCTGTTAGTACATTTCGATACAAAAAAGCCAATAGTGGTGTCATGCGATGCTAGCCCATATGGGGTGGGAGCCGTTCTCGCTCATATTATTGAAGGTGAAGAACGACCTGTACTTTTTGCGTCATCAACTCTAAGTGAAGCGGAAAAAAAATATTCGCAGCTTCACCGCGAAGCTCAGGCAATTGTTTTTGCAGTTCGGAAATTCCACCGGTACTTATATGGCAACAAATTTATTTTACTTAGTGATCATAAGCCACACCGAGAAATTTTCGGACACAATAAACAAACGCCAGCAGTTGCAACTGCACGTTTGCAGAGGTGGGCTATTTTTTGGGGTCAATATACTTATGAAATTAAATGCAAGAAGGATACAGAGCTGGGACACGCCGATGCGCTTTCGCGATTACCTTCTGCAGAGTCTACGGGCGAAGCAGCAGATATGATTTGTTCCTTAAACATTCAGGGTTGTTTACCTGATTTGCCTCTTAAATTTTCGGAAATAGTTAGAGAGAGTAAAAATGATAACATTTTAAAAAAAAGTAGCTAAGTTTGTAATGGAGGGCTAGCCAAATAGAAGATATTATGATGAAGTGGGGTCGTATTATAAAGAGAGAAATTCATTAGCATGCGAAAATGGAGCATTATTTTACGGCACAAGAATAGTTATACCTTGCACAATACGAAAAAAAGTGTTAGAATTGTTGCATGCGGGGCACCCAGGTATTGTTCGCTCTAAGATTCTCGCTCGCGGTCATCTTTGGTGGCCAAGAATAGATCAAGAGTGTATTTGGACCTGCTCAGTATGTGAATTAACACAACGAAACTCTTCTGACAAGAGCAAAATAGATTGTTCAAACACATTTCATCCATTTAGTTCGTCATGCTTTTTCTTGAAATTAATTTGCCAGCGCAACTTCGCGCGCGTATAGAGTCATGCCTAAATGCTTACCTGAGTTCGAATGAAGAACTTCTTTGTTATTAATGTACACAGGTATGTGTTGTACGTTTTTATTGGTTAGGTGAACATGGATTGACTTCAGTTCATTTAATTTTATCTGCCATTTCTTGGTCCAATCAGATATATCACTAACTGTCCTTTGCAGTTTTTCTGTAACTTCCTGCACGGCTATTCCGACAGCAAGTACAGCAGTATCGTCTGCAAATGTGGCTACAGTAATTTCGTCATTTTGTCGTAGGTCGTTGGTGTATAAGTTATTAATCAACGCGACGTTTAATTAAAAAAAAGTTATTTCCTGGAAATTTGTCTGGAGTGTGTAAATTGCAGTGCAGTCGAGATTCTTGGAATTCGACTGTGGGAGCTCGTGTATTGACTATTGCAGTGCAATTGGGATTCTTGGAATTCGACTGGCACTCGTGTGTTAACTCTTCCCTCCTTGATTTGATTGTCCTCAATCAATTTACTAAAAGTATGGGATGTCGTTGAACTTCAATGTAGGTGACCGAACTGTGTGATTTATTACTGAAGCGGGATGGACTTGCAGATGTACTGGTTCCAGATTTTGGATGATGATTTCGGTGTTGTTTCGCTTGCAGATATTGTAGGTGGCTATAATTGCAGCTGTGCCTATTATGAGTATGATTGCATACATAGTAAAACTGTGTGCTGTAGCTTTTAATTGTAAAAGCTCAATTTCGTTCGTATTGTTTATATGTAACTCGTTCATCATTTCTAATGAAAGGAATTTACGGTATTGCTTCTCTTTTGGGGTTAGTTGAAGGATTGCGGGGAGTGCTTGATATTCTGATGCTTCTCGTGAGGTAAATGTTCTGTCGTTAATGGTAATGCTGGTATTATGAAATTTGATTAAAAATGTGCCATCGAGCCTTTGCTGTGTTGATTCCATTGCTAAGGTCCCATTAAAATCATTGAGTAAAATTACGCCTGTTGATATTTCGTCTATTTGTGGCAGATGTTGATTGTTTATTATGTTGCAAGTAGCTTTTACACTTTTTTAAATATTAGGAATACATGCTGTGTTAGTTAGATTTACAATATCTTGGATTTTACAAATTGAAAAATAGTTACATGACTTGCAGGTTTGTTTTAAACCATATGTTTCGTTTTCAGATTTCAAAATTGTATTAAACAATAAATCTTTTGCAATATTATTTCTTTTTACGGGTTTTAGGATAAGTTTTACATAATCATTTTGAGTTACTAGGGGTATATTTATAATATAAAGTATTGAGATTGAATTGCTTGCAATTTTTACTTCTGCAAAGCTTAAGGCTTCTTCAATAGTATTGAAAGGCAAATTTTCTTTGGATATGGTGCTTAAGGCCAAGTTAACTTCCTGATTGGATAATATAAGAGAGTTAATAATACCGATTTTAGCCCACTGTATGGCATAATTTAGATGTTCTAGTTCTTCTTTAAATATTTTAAGTTTATATTGGACATTTATCAAAATTTCGTTATTTAGCATTTTATTTTCTTGGATTGATTTTAAAATTTCATTTGACATTTTAGTAATATTGTTCATTCTTTCATTATACAGTGTATTAACTATAATCTGTTTATTGTTATTTTGTAAAATATTGTTCATTTTCTCTGTTATGGTTATATAATCTTCATGGTCGGGGTTACCCGCGACCCATTTCCAAGCCGATCCTGTAAAGTCAAGGGATCTTTTCACCTTCCGTGGTTTAAGATGATGTATTAGATTTTGAATTTGAGTAATTTCATGTTTGAGATAGGGGTACAGGGAGTTATTTCTGTGAGTAAAAATAATTGGGGTTAGTTCATTTAGTCTTGTCTCGTATTGGTCCAAGTCGATCACGTGAATAAGTTTAAAGTTTCCTATATGTAGTCTTGCGTGGCCTGTGTGTATTGCTACCACTTGAGCGTTTGTAAAGTCCAGTATTTGGATTTCGGTCCTACAGAAATTAAGAAGGTATCTGGAATGGTATTTAAGTGTTAATTTCTGATATTGCTTTTGCGAACTGTTCTGCCAGAGTTAGTAATGATTATAGAATGTTTATTTTCTTTGACAATTTCCTTTCGATATCTGATTGTTAGTTTTGACCCTATTCGTTTATTGTGTCTTACGTAAACTATGTCTCCTGGGTTATATTGTCTAATAGGCTTTCTCTTTTTGTTATGGTAGTTTAAATCTTTTTCTTGTTTTAGTTTCAGTCTTTCGATATTGTTGAGTCGTATTTGTTCAAATTTGTCTGGGTCTATGTTTGGGGAACGTCCAAAGAATAGTTCAACTGGTTTTTTCATTGTTGTAGAGTGTATTGTGAAATTGTACTCGTTAAGAGCTCTGTTGAGCAATTGCTCAAATGAACGAGGGCGTCCATCGGCCTTCAAGCATCGCATGATTTCTGACAATGTTGAATGGAAGCGTTCAACCTGGCCGTTAACTTCACTTTTGACGTAAAGACTTTTATCTTCAATTCATTTTCCATCATAGAGAGTATAGAAATAGAGTTGAGTGATTTTTCGTTATCGATTATCACTACTTCGGGAATGCAAAAGAAATATAATATGTTTTGTGATAATGTTTGGAATATATTTCCGTCGGCTTTTTTGGTCATAAGTAGGTGAATGAAACTCGATTATTTCATTTGATTTCCCGACGTTTCGGCAGGGGTTGCTGCCTTCTTCAGGGGTTCTTTATTGAAAAACATTGGTTAATGACAATATAAATATGGAAAAAGAACATTAAACTTACAAAAATTAATTAACGAGCAAAAACAATGAACCTTGACTATGACATGATTATTTGAAACAAAACTGATTAAGATGTGAAACACTCAAATAGAAGTTTAGTCTATAACTTATTTTTGGGGACCAACAAGCGAGCTATATATAGCAGATATATTTTGGATGGCCTGTTTTTTATTCATGTTATTCCTGTTGTTGATGATGTGTAGCGTCTCGAGCGTATACCGTTTTGAGGTATGTCTCTCCGTCTGAAGCACAGTTGCGTTGTCAAAGTCCGGATTGTGGTTCGCTTGGATGGTATGGTTTGCGAGTGCCGTTTTTCCACCGTTTTTTGATTTGATGTCCGACCGATGGTTGGACATTCTTTGGGAAAGAAACTGTTTGGTGGTACCGATGTAACAAAGGTCACAACTTTCAGTGGCGTTGCCCATGCAGTCAATCTTGTATATTACGTCCGTGCGTTTTTGTTGGTCAGTTTTGGGTTTTAGTTTAGAGAAAGATGATGCCAGCGTTTTATGGGATTTGAAAGCTATGCTAACATCCATGGAGCTCCTGTTGATAATGTGTTTGAAGCTGTCGGCAAGTTTCGGAACGTAAACCACACTTCTATAGATCCGCAACTCTTCGTCTGATCCTTCTTCCAGGGGAACTTTATGTTTTTGTCGATGTATAATGTTACGTATGAAACGATCAGGGTAGTTGTTGTCTTTAAGCATTTTCGTAATCTTACGTTCATTGGCAAGGTGGAACTTTTCGTCACTTAATGTGAGGACCTTGTGGACTAGGTTAGAAGCCGTGTTGGTGATGATATGCCTGGCTTGGTTTGAACGGAAGTTGATCAATCTTCCAGATGCCGTATCTTTCTGGTACCAGTTGAATGAGAGCCGGTCTTTATCACGATGAACCATAACGTCTAAAAACGCTATCGCACTATTGTTTTCCCTCTCCAATGTGAATTGGACTCTGGGGTGCAATTTATTGAGGCATTCCAACATGTCGTCAATATTTCGATGGTCGATAACCACGAATATGTCATCAACATATTTGGCTATAAATTTCGGCTTTGGAATGGTTTTGAAACACTCATCCAGTAGATGATCCATCACCAGATCTGCAATTGTGGGCGAGAGTGGGTTGCCCATTGGCATACCGAAAATTTTTTTAAAAGTGTCATCTTTGAACCGTAAAAAGTTGTTTCCTTTTATGCAGAAATCAAGGATTTCAAGAAACTTCGTTTGGCTTAGGTTCGTATTATCTCTTATTAGCTCCCATTTCATCTTGATGATAGAAATTGCCAGTTGCACGGGAATATTAGTAAAGAGTGAAACGACGTCATAAGAAACGAAAACGTCCGTTTCCTGTAATTGAACGCCCCTAGCTTTTTCCACAAAATCATGCGAGTTCTTAACAGAGAAAAAATTCCACCAGAAAGTCCTCAACTTAGAGATCTCGGAGACTTTTCATAAAATTAAACAAACGACCAATATACGAATACTTAATGATGAATGCATCAAAGATTGTCTAACACCTGATGAATACAAACAATTCACAGCCAAACAAAACCAGGTTTTCAAAAAAATCTATATGAAAAAACAACAAAACAATGCGCACAAATTAGATCTGCTAAGACAAACTCTTTGGCGAACGCATAACATCAGAATGCATGACAAATGGTTTGTAAACAAGAGCGATGTGGTATTCCCGCTAGAGATCAGATGGCTGCTCTCACTGGGCAAAAAATTCGCTTTGCCGGTCGACAAACACACATTTCCTCTATTTCAGCTCATAGCCGATGGTGAGGAAGTGATACGAACCGTTCAAGACGAAAGACAGCAAGATGTTATCAGAGCGAAATACTGCAATATGCTGCACTCCTTCCAACGTCATCACCAACACGATAGCTTCTCCAAATACGTACTCAAGGTACACAAAGACATGGTCAAATTCATCAAAAACAATAAAGACATCATTATCATACCAGTTGATAAGGGGAATGTCACCGTTGTTATGAATAAAAATGAGTATGAAGAGAAGATGACTGAACTATTAGCAGATCGATCCATATATAGACATGTCAGAAGCAACCCAGTAGCAGTATTGCAAAATAAAAACAACAACCTTGTGAAATGGCTTCACCGTAATAATATCATTACGGATAGAGAGAAGGCAAAAATGACAACATACACTGCACAGCTGCCCTGCATCTACGGCTTACCCAAAATCCACAAGCCCAACACACCGCTCCGATCAATTACGTCATCAGTAGCAGTACCATGCTACCAACTCGCCAAATATGTAGGAACAATTTTACAGGGTGTAACGAAGAATTCAATATACGCTGTTAAGAACTCGCATGATTTTGTGGAAAAAGCTAGGGGCGTTCAATTACAGGAAACGGACGTTTTAGTTTCTTATGACGTCGTTTCACTCTTTACTAATATTCCCGTGCAACTGGCAATTTCTATCATCAAGATGAAATGGGAGCTAATAAGAGATAATACGAACCTAAGCCAAACGAAGTTTCTTGAAATCCTTGATTTCTGCATAAAAGAAAACAACTTTTTACGGTTCAAAGATGACACTTATAAACAAATTTTCGGTATGCCAAAGGGCAACCCACTCTCGCCCACAATTGCAGATCTGGTGATGGATCATCTACTGGATGAGTGTTTCAAAACCATTCCAAAGCCGAAATTTATAGCCAAATATGTTGATGACATATTCGTGGTTATCGACCATCGAAATATTGACGACATGTTGGAATGCCTCAATAAATTGCACCCCAGAGTCCAATTCACATTGGAGAGGGAAAACAATAGTGCGATAGCGTTTTTAGACGTTATGGTTCATCGTGATAAAGACCGGCTCTCATTCAACTGGTACCAGAAAGATACGGCATTTGGAAGATTGATCAACTTCCGTTCAAACCAAGCCAGGCATATCATCACCAACACGGCTTCTAACCTAGTCCACAAGGTCCTCACATTAAGTGACGAAAAGTTCCACCTTGCCAATGAACGTAAGATTACGAAAATGCTTAAAGACAACAACTACCCTGATCGTTTCATACGTAACATTATACATCGACAAAAACATAAAGTTCCCCTGGAAGAAGGATCAGACGAAGAGTTGCGGATCTATAGAAGTGTGGTTTACGTTCCGAAACTTGCCGACAGCTTCAAACACATTATCAACAGGAGCTCCATGGATGTTAGCATAGCTTTCAAATCCCATAAAACGCTGGCATCATCTTTCTCTAAACTAAAACCCAAAACTGACCAACAAAAACGCACGGACGTAATATACAAGATTGACTGCATGGGCAACGCCACTGAAAGTTGTGACCTTTGTTACATCGGTACCACCAAACAGTTTCTTTCCCAAAGAATGTCCAACCATCGGTCGGACATCAAATCAAAAAACGGTGGAAAAACGGCACTCGCAAACCATACCATCCAAGCGAACCACAATCCGGACTTTGACAACGCAACTGTGCTTCCGACGGAGAGACATACCTCAAAACGGTATACGCTCGAGACGCTACACATCATCAACAACAGGAATAACATGAATAAAAAACAGGACATCCAAAATATATCTGCTATATATAGCTCGCTTGTTGGTCCCCAAAAATAAGTTATAGACTAAACTTCTATTGAAGTGTTTCACATCTTAATCAGTTTTGTTTCAAATAATCATGTCATAGTCAAGGTTCATTGTTTTTGCTCGTTAATTAATTTTTGTAAGTTTAATGTTCTTTTCCCATATTTATATTGTCATTAACCAATGTTTTTCAATAAAGAACCCCTGAAAAAGGCAGCAACCCCTGCCGAAACGTCGGGAAATCAAATGAAATAATCGAGTTTCATTCACCTACTTATGACCAAAAAAGCCGACGGAAATATATTCCAAACATTATCACATACATCAAATTGGTCAAGCACTTTAACAACTATAATATGTTTTGCAGGTGTGGCTTGATGTGTTCAATAGATCTAGATTCGATTATTTTTGCTTGGGCATATTTGGTGAATTTATCTATTGCTGTTAGGACAAAGTATTTTTCAGTGGAAAATATATCTAGGTGAATAGTGTGTCCAGGATAATTTGGAATGGGTGTGGGATTTAATTTTGGGTTATTTGGGTGTCGCTCGTATTTGTTTTCCTTACGTATAGAGCAGTCTTTAACTATTCGTTTAATTCCAGCTGCCATTTTCGGAAAGTAGAATTTTTGTAAGATTTGGAGTCGGTTTTCGTAGGCGTTGCGATGTGCTCGTCGGTGTTCCGTAAGTATTATTTCTTCCTGTTGAGTCTCACTTTCGACGTCTTCGACAATTGTTTGCGTAAAACGAATTCTATAGCTCTTGAAGTGGATTGGGTAAATTTCCTGTATTTTACCCATTGTAGGCTCATTGGTCATTAGGCCATTAACAATATGTGGGTTGAGGTATCTTTTAAAAATGTTGATTATGTCCGATTCTGAATATGTTGGTAGTGTCACAATGTGTCTGGTATGTGTTGAAAAAAGGGGTTTGATTTGGTAACTACTTTCGTCAGCTATTTTGAGGATAAGTTGATTACGAAAGACGTTAACGGGCACTTCCACCGAAGGAATTAGGTTCTGAGATGAACTTTCGTCGCTGAGCATTGTTGGTGTCATTGAGTTTATTTGGGCTGCTATTGGGGGTCTTGAAAGGGAATCTGCAACGATATTTGCTTTACCCGGTTTATATTTGAGCTCATAATTATATTCTTCTAATATCGCCTTCCATCTCTTCATCTTAGAATTTGTATTTTTATGACTCAGCGCGAACGTGAGTGGTTGATGATCGGTAAAGATAATGACTTTTCTAGATCCGTATAGGAAATTTCTTAATGAATTCAAAGACCAAATTATTGCCAACATTTCCTTCTCGTTGGTAGCACAATTTTCTTCTGTTGTGCTTAATGTTCTGGAGAGGAATGTAATTGGCTTGTTATCCTGAGATAACACAGCACCCAGAGCGTAGTCTGATGCGTCTGTTGTTAACTCGAAGCTTTTATTAAAATTGGGATGGGAAAGTATAACTTCTTTAGACACTAGTGCATTTTTTAAATTTTGGAAAGCATTGAAAGCAGTTTTGTCAAGGTGAATCACTTTATTTTTTGAAGCATTTTTGGACACGCGTCCATCTTCCCCTCTTAAAAGGGATGTTAAGGGTTTTGCAAGTTTCTCATAGTCCTTAATGAAACGTCGGTAATACCCTGACATTCCTAGAAACGAGCGAAGGTCTTTAAGATTTTGAGGAGGAGGCATATCGACTATTGCGCGGACTTTCTTTGGATTGGCTTTAATACCATCTGTACCGACGATGAAACCTAAAAATTCAATTTCCTTTTTCAGGAATTCACTTTTATCGAATTGGATTTTCATATTAGCATTCTCGAGGGTTTTAAATACCAATTCTATGTTCCTGAAATGTTCTTCTTCGGTTTCACCGAATATGACGATGTCGTCAATATACACGTAGCATCTCTTTCCTATGTGCTCTTTAAGAATGTCGTCTAGAGCGCGCTGGAAAATCGCGGGGGCATTTTTCAGTCCAAAGGGTAAGCGAACGAATTCAAATTTCCCATTGTTGACTGAAAATGCTGTTTTCTCTATGTCCGTATGTTTGAGTAAGATTTGGTGGAACCCGCTTTTGAGGTCAATAATGGTAAAGTATTTCTGTTTGCCGAGATTAGAAAGGACTTCGTTTATCTCGGGGATAGGGTACCATCAGAGATAGTAACCGAGTTTAGCTTACGATAGTCTATAACCATACGATATTTTTTTTCCCCGGATGCGTCCATTTTCTTTGGAACGATCCAAACGGGAGAGTTGTATGGCGATTTCGATGGTCTAATTATCCCTTCATTAAGTAGTTCTTTTAGCTGCTTTTCCACTTCATCTTTCAATGCCATTGGGTATGGGTAGGATTTGGAGTAAATTGGTGTATCTATATTAGTTCGTATTTCGCCTCTTACTGTCGTAGTGTATGTCAGTTTCTTGTTGGGTTCTGCAAAAAGTGTAGGGCAGTTTTCGATAATTTTATTGAGTTTACCTTTTTGATTGTCGGAAAGGTGCGAAAGTCGTAAATTTATATTATTAACGTTTTCTGTAATATGCTGTTTAAATTTTATTTGGATGTTGGGGAAGATAGTCATATAGTTTTCGTTGGTATGAATAACAGCTTCGAGTTCTCTAAGAGAATCGTTGCCTATTATTCCATCGAAGGAGATCAGGCTGGGAAGAATGAAGAATTTTAATTTTTTCCCATTTTGCTTAAATAAGTTTATAAATGAGTGATGGGTAATTTTTATATTACATCCTACGGAGTTGGCAAAAAAGGGTTTTTCGTTAGAAATAGGGAATTTTAGGTTGCACGTAATTTTTGTTAGAGCCCGTGTCTATTCAAAATTTGAGCGTTTCTCCACTTTTGGGGGGTGAACCTGATTGGAGTTACCTTGATGATGTCGATTCTGTATCTGCGGAATTCGTGGTCGATTAGCATAGTTCACCTGTCTTGAATGAATGCTCTGATCTATATCCATAGGCTTAGGTGGTAGTTGAGGTCTGTGATATTGTGGTCTCATTGGATTGACATTTTGTGGCCAAGAATTTTGTTGAATAGCGTTTTGATAATATGGTCTAGACGGTTGACCATATTGTGGACAAGGGTTTGGTTGAAGTCGTCTTTCAGGTGTTGGTCTCATTTGCATTTGTGGGTTGTGTAGCAATTCTGGGTAGAAGTTGCCTCGCGGAGCTGGTATTGGTTTTGGGGATAGGACAGGGGGTACTTGAGTTTTGCGCGAAGAGTTTTGGCTATTATTTGCATACTGCGTTCTGAAATCTACGTTTTGCAGCTTCAGGTACAGATGTAAGGCCTGTGGAAGGTCGACTGGTTCTTTAATGTTTAAAAGACGTGGTAGATCGCCTCGCAGTCCCCTTACGAAGGTGTCTAATGCCTTGTCTCTGTAGGATTGAGTCATATTATTAAGCGACTCTGTACTCATTTCCATACAGGATAGTTTGTTTAGGATAAGCGAAAGATGCTGATAAACAACCTGATGGAATTCAGGAATTGAATTAGGTCCTTGCACGAGAGTTGTCATCTGGTACTCAAGTGTACCCAGATCTCTCTTGTCGGCATAATGCAAGGTTAAGCACTTTGAAATTTTGCTCCAATTCAAAGGCGTGTTGTACGATCCGAGGGCAATATCAGCTTGCCCTACGATTTTATTTCTTATTGTACTTAATATTCCATAATACTTTGGAGTCCCTTTAAGATGGTCGTATATCGTAAGGACCCTATCTACACTTTTTTTCCAGGAGCTAAACTCTCCCGGTTGGCCTGAAAACTCGCGAAGACTTTTGGCGATTTCAGGTACTTTGTCTAGATCTGAGAGGTCTCTATTACCGTTTATGTCGATAACCTGGTCGATGTCATTGTTAATGTCGGAACTTGGATTGAGTATATTGTTAATAATATGTCGTCCTTCCCTTGCTAATACTTGTGAAACGATTGCTGTAATTTGTTCTGTGAGAGCGTTTAAATATAGAGGTTCGCTCTGGTTAAGAGGAGGAGCTGCGGCAGCAGGTGCCGGATTGTCGTTGACAACAAGTCGAGGTGGTCGGATTAAATTATTAGGATTCATTTTTACGGAGGTGAAAAGATTTAATAAAAAAAAAATCGGCTTGAGAGTGCTTACTAGATTTCTAGCTTTTATGGATAATATGATATAAAAAAAAAATCTTATAATTCAAGTTTGAATATTTTGTTGATTTTAGTTAGATTGATTTATATTTATTTGAGAAATATAACTTAATAATACCTTACATAAAAAACAATCCCACGATGTGCATTGTCCCTTATGGAGTTCTAAGGTGATCCGTCGTGCACTTTACCCGGTGAGTGCGTTGGGTTGATTGGGGCTGAGGGCGGTCTTTCAGATGAAACTGTATGGTCGGCTGTTCTCGAGCTGAACTCCTTTTTACTGGTTACACAGTGACTGGGGGGCCTTAGTTTTACCACTACACTGTTACACTGATTTCATAGGTTTTTAAGCTATTAATTGCCACCTGTCAAGTCTTCATATACTAGAATTAAGTGAAGCTTTGGTTTTTACTTGTAATCAATTTATTTTTTTATTCTTGATTATTTTATTTCAGTTCACTTTCTGATTTTAACTTAAAACACTACTTTATTATTTTTCAAAACACTTTTTAGCTTTCACAAATTCACTCGATAGGTTTATATGAAAAACTTTGTCTTCTGTCCCTGCTCGGGCGCCAGTTAATAATTCAACGCGACGTTTAATTAAAAAAAAGTTTTTTTATGAGGAACTACCTCTTTATTGATATCAAACTTAGAACTAAATTCACATCGATACTGGCACATTTATTTATTAATTATTTTTGCCTATTAAGCTACTTGCATCATTCGATTGTATTCAGGTCAATTTCCTGGAAATTTGCCTGGAGTGTGTAAATTGCAGTGCAGTCGAGATTCTTGGAATTCGATTGTGGGGGCTCGTGTATTGACTATTGCAGTGCAATTGGGATTCTTGGAATTCGACTGTGGGAACTCGTGTGTTAACTTATATAAGGAAAAGTACAGGTCCTAACACTAGTGCGGAGTACCTTGCGGTACTCCCGCTTTTATATATTTTAATTCAGAGTACTCATCTTCTTGTTTAATTCTAAATAATCGCTGGATTATATATGACTCTAATATTTCTGAGTATTGTTTGGGAAGATATTTTTGTAGCTAATGGACCAATCCCTAATGCCAGACTTTATCAAAAGCCTGTGTTACATCAAGGAAGATGGTAGAGCATATTTGTCTTTCTTCTAAGGCCTTTTCTATTTTATCAGTTATTCTGTGAACCTGATCTAAAGTTGAGTACCTATTTCTTAATCCAAATTGATGGTTTGGTATCAGTGTTTTTTCTTCTATGATCGGATTAAGTCGTTTCAGAATAATTTTTTCGAAGATTTGGCAACAAGGAAATCGGACGATATGAGGTAACTTCACTGGGCAATTTGCCCAGCCTTGGTGCCACAATAACTTTGGCGACTTTCCACATGCGTGGAACATACCTTAGTCTAAATGCTGCATTTATTATCTGTGCTATTTTTTTTATACCATTTTTAGGCAGTTTCTTTAGAACTTCACTCGTAGTTAAATCAAACCCCGGAGCTTTTTTCGCAGAGGTTACTGCTGGAATCAATCTCTCGTCTTCGCACATTTTTTCCGTTTAATGTAAATAATCAATGTCTTCTTATGGCTGGAAGACGTTTTCAAGATGTTCCGCAAATACATCCGCCTTTTGTTTATTTGTTTTCGCCCAGCTTCCACTGCAGTTTTTAACTGGTGGAATGTATGCTGTTGGTCTGTTCATTTTTGTGTAGCCTTCCACAGTGATTATTCTGTACTGGCATCATTTGTCAGACTTGTAAGGTATCTTTCCACAGACAAATTTTTCATTTCTTTGATTTGTTTTCTTACTTTATTGTTTAGACTGTCGAGTCTTGTTTTGTCACTTGGCGCTCTCGATAATTGCCAGCGTTTACGAGCTCTCCTCTTTTCTGATATAATGTCGCATATGTGGGATATACGTTTTTTTTTTTATTTTACTAATTGATTCAGGCTTTGCAGGTTGCAGCCCAAGCAGCCTTTTGTATATCTAGAGTGAAAGTATGTACTTCATTTTCTAGTTGCTCTTTTGTATCGATTGTAGTGGGTAGTTCAATCCGTTCATCTAGCAAATATTTGAAATATGTCCAGTCAGTGAGCTTGTTGACTAGGCGTGGGTTCCGTTCCTTCATTATTATTTTATTACCAAGTGTAAGCAACACAGATGAGTGATCTGAGTCAAAGTCTGGCCCTTCCTGTACTCGGGTAGTATTTAAGGAAGTTGTGCACTTCCACTGATTCGCCGCTGGAATTTTAATCGTCCTGAATCATCCGATGAAAGTGCAAGCACTTCCTGCAAATCGCTGTTACGGCGGGAACTTGCTGTTGCTGCAGAGCTTTCCAACAATAAATAAACCATCTCAAACTAAATGTATTTCTTCTCATTTGGGAACTTTTTTAATAATGCCTATAGCTTAATTATTCTCGTAATTTTTAATTTTAAAAACCTATTGACTCTGCAAATTTTTTTTGTGAAGATAGAAATAAAACAGCTGAAAAGTCAAATGTCAACTAGCATAGTGATGCCAAGTCACAGTAAGGCGTTGTTTTTGTGTGTTTATCTAAGCCTATGTATATAGGATTGCAAAAAAAAAAAACACGCCTATTATTACCTTCGCGACTTTCGCATGCTCGGAACATATATTAACTGAAATGCATCATTTATAATCTGCACTAGTTTTTTCAGACTGTCCTTTTTTTATATTTATGCCTTCTTTAATTTCTTTGGCAAGTTTTTTAGTTGTTACCTGTAGTATCTTGAAATACTGTATAAATTGTCAGAATTTTAGTGTATGCTCACACTGTATAAAATGTCAGATTTAATAAAATAAAACTTACTATATACGAGACTACAGAACCAGACGGATGTCATTTATTCAGGATACTACATTTGGCGACGAGGACCAGAACCCGTAAAAGATACCAAACAATATGAGTAAGTTAAACGTAATGTCAATGCGGCTTAACAATGAGCGCAAATTAGTTGAATTTCTGATATCAGATTCAACGAATTTGAACAGATAGCTCAAAAAATGGAGCACAAAAAAAAAATAATTAGCCGCTGTTTCAATAAATTTGGAACAGGGGAGAGATGTTGTCAGCTCGAAAGATGGAGCATTAAGAAAATATTCCGCTGTTTCAATAGATTTGAACAGGGAAAAGATGTTGTAAGCTCGAAAGATGGAGCAGCTCGAAAGATGGAGCATTAGGAAAATATTCCGCTGTTTCAATAGATTTGAACAGGGAAAAGACGTTGTAAGCTCGAAAGATGGAGCAGCTCGAAAGATGGAGCATTAAGAAAATATTCCGCTGTTTCAATAGATTTGAACAGGGAAAAGACGTTGTAAGCTCAAAAGATGGAGCATTAGGAAAAATTTTGTCGGCTCAAAAGATGGAGCATTAAGAAGTCTGATTCTATTGATTTGAACAAGAAAATTACCCAAAACGTTGAGGCATTAATAAATTAGATATCAGTCATTTTTAACGAATCTGCATTAAACGAATTCGCACGTGATGTTTGATCTGGAATCTTTGCCGTTTTTTGTTTTTGTCATGCTAAATTTCAGACATGCAACAAACAAGGTTGGCAGACAGACATTGCGGCGGTGATTGGAGAAAATGGTTGCGGGGTGACACAAATGAAAAAAAAAGGAACACATTTTCTCCATTGGCTCAAATGATAAGGGTAACAAGATTTGGTGTATAATATTGGCGGTATTGACGTTGAATTAATCGTGGACTCAGGTGTCCTATATAATGTTATTGACAAGCTTTCATGGATGGATTTGAAGGCTAAGAACATTGTGATTACGCACAAGCACAAAATGGTTGATATCGATTTTCGTGTGTATGGCGGATATCCACTTAAATTCATTGAAATGTTCATCAAAGTGGGAGAACAGGAAAAGTTGGTCAATTTTTATGTGGCAAATGAATGAAATGGGTACTGATAATTTGCAAACCACTCAGCAAAATCAAAGGAGTGATATGTGAAATCAGTAGCACAGCCATATCGATGAGTACATGTAGCCTAGGAAAAGTTAGTAGACGAAAGAACTGATCAAATGTTGCGTGAGGTAATTTAATTTTGAAAAAGAAGAGAGTAGATGTAGTATCTTGAAATACTGTATAAATTGTCAGAATTTTAGTGTATGCTCACACTGTATAAAATGTCAGATTTAATAAAATAAAATTTACTATATACGAGACTACAGAACCAGACGGATGTCATTTATTCAGGATACTACATTACCGACCGAATAGGTCTATCTTCTTCGCATCTTACTTCGAGTCCTTGATAACCTTTATATTCATAAGGTTTAAATACGTCTTTAAGATACTTTGCAAAAGTGTTTGCCTTTTCTTGGTTGCTTTTCGCCCAGTTACCTTCTCTGGTTTTTACTGAAGGAATATGAGCTATTGGCCTGTTCATCCTCTTTGTTGCCATCCAGTCAGTACTAGCATCACTTGTAGGGCTATTGAGGTACATTTTTAAAGATTCGTTATTGAATTCTCTAATGCCCAGTTGCACAGTCAGAGTTTAAACTCTCGTTTTGGTTTAAACCTTCGTTCAACAAATTTTCGGTTTCACTGTTGTTACCGTCGTTCCTTCGTCGTCCTGCGACGTTAGGCGGGAGAGTGCCAGACCAGCTTGGGAGTGGTCGTGAGGTTGAGATGTTAAAGAATGGGCGCCACGCGATTGCCCTTCCGCCTAACTACCCGCACTGAGAACCGCGACTTAGTGCGAGATTCGCGTTATTACCAGATAACCCCAATTAACAAATCAAAATTATTCAAACACGTTATAAAATTTAATTCAATTTCCTTACAAACTAACTTAAATCTAATACAATGATTAACTTATATCTAACTATCCTAACCCAATATTCAAATATTCAAAATTCACCCCCTTGTATCCTATCCCCTACGTAATGGGATCTACGATACCCCCTTTTATGACCGACGGCGACTGATCCGCTTAACTTCCGACGCGGTCACAATTATCTTATTGTAATTCAAATGGATAATAATAAAAAAAAAAAAAAACGAACAAAAAAAAAAAGACGATTCGCCTCGACGGGACTTGATCACCTCGAGCGCTACACGCTTAGCTTACTGCGCAACCGCTTAAACCCCAACGCTGTTTCGGTGCCTTGCGATATCTTGTAAGATTGGTAATATGTATATTACTACGGCACTTAACTATATTGGCACCCTCGTGTATAACACTTATGTATCTAATTTACTTATAACTTTGGTGTATGTAATTGGTATAATCTAATTAGACTTATCTGAGGGTTGTTGTCCGTGTTGATATCTAGTCGTTTGGCTTAGCGACTACGTTTACCGACGTCCGATATCTTAGGCTGTTGGTTCCAATAGCTTGGGGCTCTGAGGTCTCGATTACGGTAGATACTCCAACAAGATAAAGAAAAACCTCCAACTACTGTAGATAACTCGTAGATTCGTCGATGATCCTATGGGATTGGTGGTAACTAATAAAACAAATTCTAACGAGGCAACTAGATTTCAATTATTACCTGATTTAATTAATAAGAATGCAAAAATATCCGCACTACGCAGACTTCCTATTAATTTCGGGTATGCACGTCCACACACTTTTTCTTATTCACCCACTGTTAGAATGATATTCTCGTTTTTATTTTAATTGTTCTTTTCTTCTTCTACTCGCTATCACTTTCAATACACTCGCACAATGTCAACTATTCACTCTGACTGCCAACCTTTGTCTCATTCCCCAGCTGAAATAATGTTCGCATCGGACCATTTGCCCACTAAAATCTTCTTTTGTTAACTAGAATGCACAGCTATGAGCATCGCGCGATCGCCAGTTCAGCTACTCTTAACGCTATCTCGTAGCGTCATGCCAAAATTAAAATAAAGAAAAAAAAAAAGTATCTCAATAGAAGTTCTAGAACCATTCCCCGCAAGGACTTGAACTCTGGATTCAGGATCCTTAGCCACCCAACCAACCTCTAAGCCTTTTTGGGTTTTTGCATTCTGGTGACAAAAGCGCATCTCATTTGTTCTCAACGAAAACCTTTGCCTTGATATGTCGCCCATAATACTTCCCCCTTCCTTTCGAAAGGTTTTCGTCGTAAGACAATCAGGAAACCTATAATAGATCATCCTTACTATTAAATATTTTCAAGTCCTTGGCGTGCCATATTCCTACTTTCTTCCCGTTTTTATCACTTAACTCATATGTCCAAGGCGATACTCTTCTTATCACTTCAAAAGGACCTACATATCGGGGAGCTAGTTTCGCCGTGAAGTATTTGGCGGCATCCGAAAGAACAAAATTCTTCCTAAGGACCATGTCTTTAGGATAATATTGTGTTTCCCTTCGCCTCAGGTTATACTGTTTTGCCGATTTTTGTGCAGAAATCTGCATTTTATATCTTACGTCCTCTACAACTTCACCTAACGCCCTCGACCATGCTTGAAAATCGATTGACCTATCTGCCATGAAACCACCTGGAGGACTGGGAGAATGGTCGCCTTTGACACTCATCTCCCTTCCAAAAAGCACGAAATAAGGCGTAGTTCTCAGCACCTCGTGAGTCGTAGTTCGAATGGCACAAGCCAATTTTGGAAGGAGAAGATCCCAGGTCCTATGATTATCAGAGATATAAGCGCGAAGCTTAGTTTTGAGAGTCTGATTGTATCGCTCCGCAGGATTGGCTTGCGGGTGATAAAAAGCAGTGAAATTCATGGTTACCCCGTAATTAGCTGCCAATTCAGATATTTCCCTACTTTTAAATTGGGCTCCGTTGTCACACACGACCCACTTAGGTACCCCAAACACTAGAAACACTTGCTCTTCCAAAATAGTGCGCAAGGATTTTGCCGTAGCGGTTCTCACAGGGAAGAATAATGGAAATTTCGAAAAATAGTCAACTACCGTTAATATGTAACAATAGCCCCTTGTAGACCTTGGCAACGGACCTATAAAATCAATGCATAGCATTTCCCATGGCTTACTGACATTGCACCGAGACGCCATCAAGCCAGCAGGCTTCTGTAGGTTAGGTTTTACGGTCTGACAAACCACGCATCTACGAACGTAATGAGCAACGTCGGACCTCATTTTTGGCCAATAATAACTGCTCCCCACCCTATCCAATGTTTTCTGAATTCCACCGTGCCCACTCAATATGTCATCATGCGATTTCCTAAGAACTTCAGACCTAGCCTCCTTTGGAATGACTTGTTTCCACTGATCCTCATCAGATGTCAATTTTGGGTATTTACCGGTTACGCGTTTAAATAGCACGTCGTCGGTTACCCTCCAATCGGGATAATCCCTACTATTGTGTCTAACGACACTCAACATTTTAAGATACCACGTATCTTTAGTACCCTCAGTAGACACTATTGATACCTCCTCGTTGGCTCTGGATAACGCATCCGGGACCAAATGCTCCTTCCCTTTCCGATGTACAATCCTAAAATTGTACTGTTGCAATTTGACTGCCCATCGAGCCAACCTACCCTGCGGGTCCTTCAAATTGCTAAGCCAGAGTAAGGAGTGATGATCGGTTATCACCGTAAAACTGCTACCTTCGAGATACGGACGAAGTTTTTCAACTGCCCAAAGAACTGCTAGACACTCCCGCTCAGTCGTAGAATAATTACGCTCAGTCTTGGACAACGTTCTGCTAAGATAACTAATTACTTTTTCACCCCCACTATCTTGTTCTTGGGTAAGGACTGCGCCTATGCCATACCCTGACGCATCAGTGTGAATAGTAAACGGTAGGTTGAAATTTGGACAAGTAAGGATGGGTGCCGAGACTAGTTTCTCTTTTAACGATCGGAAGGCATTCTCACAGTCATCGCTCCATAGGAACCGACGCTTCTTCTTTAGGAGTCCTGTTATGGGAGCGATGATATCGGAAAAGTTGGGAACAAATCGTCGGTACCATGAAACCATACCAACAAATCTCCGTACACCTGATACCGTAGTCGGCCTTGGATACTCAACCATGCATCGAACCTTATCGGGATCTACAAGGAGACCGTCCCCGTTCACTACGTACCCCAAATATTTCAACTCACTTTTACAAAATTCACATTTTTCCTTGCTTAAAACGAGACCGGCTGCTTTGATCCGTTCCAAAACTACTCGCAATACGTCTAAGTGTTGCTCAAAAGTCTCCGAAACAATAATTACATCGTCCAGGTACACAAACACGTTCGGTTCAAGGTCGGCTCCGATGACTGTATCAATAAACCGCTGCCAAGTAGCCGGAGCGTTATGGAGCCCAAAGGGCATGCGGCGAAATTGATACAGCCCCTTCCCGGGAATAGTGAACGCAGTGTACCTCTTCGATTCTTCGGCCATTGGTATTTGCCAATACGCGGACTTAATATCCAAGGAGGATAAAAATTTGGCATTCCTCAACTTATCAAGCGTGGCCGATACAAAGGGAATGGGGTATGCATCGCGTTCGGTTACTTGATTTAGTTTCCGGAAATCGACGCAGAATCGATACTTGCCATTTTTTTTTTTAATTAATAAAATGGGGGATGACCAGGGACTAGAGGAAGGTTCTATGACGCCTGCGTTAAGCATGTCCTCGACCTCCTTGTTAATTTGTTCCTGAACAATTGGGGAAACAGGGTAATAGCGCTGTTTGATAGGCTCCGCACTAGTCCTTATTACATGTTCCACCAAATTTGTGCAACCTAGCCCCTCCCCCATTGACGCAAATATTCTCTCCATTAACTCGCTCAAACTCTGTTTTTGAAACCCCGATAGGTTCGTACTGCCTTCGACTTCACACAGCTCTTCACCAAAGTTCCAAACCCGCTTACTTAAGTCTGGGATTATGGAAAAACTTACCCAAAAATCCGCTCCCAGTATAAGACTATGAGCCAGTTTTGGGATGACCAATACTTCCATAACTTTAATGGTATTCTCCACTTTAATGGGTACGTGAAGCGCCCCCACTACCTCTACTCCATCACCATTAGCCACCGTCACCGTTTTCAAATCTACCTTGGATAATTTGCATTTTAAAGACTTCAGTATTTCCCATCCACTCCCACCCAGGATTGTACGCGACGCCCCTGAGTCTAACAATCCTAATAATTTAACTCCGTAAATTTCAACATTCATATATGGACGACGATCAGCACCCTTCCTCTCTAAAATGAAATCGAGTGCCAGATTGCACCCCACCGGTCTCCCCCCGGTATTCTCCCGTCTATGTATTGGATTAAGTGCGGTTTCTTTTGTTCGACTCAATGACCCGCCTGCCCTTGAGCCGACGCATTGTTTCCCGAAGTTGACGCTTGCGGCGTACATTGCGGACAACGACTTCTAATGAAGCCAACTGTATTGCAACCATAACAGCGCACTGGTTGTGGACATTGGGCAGCCATGTGCCCAGGTTGCCTACATCTAAAACATGTAGGTGGTCTAGACGACCGGTATGGTGACGAAGCAGCGACCTGCTCGTCCTCTCTACTCGACGCATCAACATAAGCCAAATCCGGCTCCAAAAGGGTATTGTTTCGCCTTGATGGCGGAGGCACAAAATTTTCTACCAGGTATCGCGCGGCTTCTAGTTGGTGGCCAACTTTCACCAGTTGGTCCAAAGAAGAGATTTCAACCAACGCTATTTGTGTCTGATAGAATGGAGAAATATTTCTGAGAATCCACTTGAGTTTGGTCTCCTCAGCGCATGGCTCACTCAGCCTGGCAAACAACCCTAGCATCACACTCACATAAATCCCAATGGTTTCCGCTCGTCCCTGCGTCCTACCCCTAATCTCCTCCCAGAGCCGGTCGTCGTATCCCGGCGGCAAGAATTCCGCCCGAAGCTTCGAGACTAATCGTTCCCAACTGTTAATGGAGGGCTTATTCGCTCTGTACCAGACCGCGGCCGTCCCCTCGAATAAATCATAAGCAGAGCTGAACAGTTCTTCTTTACTAAAACCCCTCGCAACCCTTAGTTCCTCAACTTTCTCCAAAAAGCTGCTAACCGACTGAGATTGATCACCCCCAAACTGCACACCCCATTTCATTATTGGGACCCTTTTGGTTTGGAAGAAAAGAGGTGATGACGTAGCCATTGGTAGGGGGTAGTGTTCGGCTTTGTCTTTCTGGTCGGCGTTCACGCCTAGTAAAATGTTGTTACCTGCTCGTGCCTGCTCTTCTGCTACTGGTGGTGATACCTCAACGCTAGCTTTTATATCTAAATTCGACAACAAAGCTACAATTTGCTGCCTCACCTCTACCAGGAAATCTTTTTCATCCTGAGCAGTTGCTTGTGATCTGCCAATTCGCCTCAGAACCCATTCTGATTTGGCTACCACTTTTTTATACTCCTTGGAGTTTTCATTACCTGCGAACTCGTGTACTAACTTTAGAATCTCTTCTAACTTTGCGCATATGGCGGCTTTATCTTCTAGAAAACTGAAAGGATACTCTGGCAATATGAAACTAGAATCTCTCCTTACTGCAGTGCGGAGTATCTTCCTCATCTCATCCACATCCTTGCCCTTAAGACCCCTTATGTCTAGCTCATATGTCAGTTCTTCCCCATTCAATCTATTGATGTCCATTTTTTTTCCCCCGTCTATGATAAACTAAAAAGAGTAGTTGAAGGTTTTTCTTTTCCCTTGCCCGTTGGCTCTAATATACATTAACTTAAGCGACGAATACGTTAACGAATGTGATTCAACAACTCAACAACAAGGACAACACTAATATAATTCAGAAATCAATAAAAGAACAGATGCGTGCCAATATAGATACATATACGAATCAGTTTGAATGCCACAACGATACAACTTATAATGACGATAACTGTCGATCGGCGTATATTATTTTTTTTAAATTGATATTTATTGGTATTTATGCCCCACGTTGGGCGCCAAAATGTTACCGTCGTTCCTTCGTCGTCCTGCGACGTTAGGCGGGAGAGTGCCAGACCAGCTTGGGAGTGGTCGTGAGGTTGAGATGTTAAAGAATGGGCGCCACGCGATTGCCCTTCCGCCTAACTACCCGCACTGAGAACCGCGACTTAGTGCGAGATTCGCGTTATTACCAGATAACCCCAATTAACAAATCAAAATTATTCAAACACGTTATAAAATTTAATTCAATTTCCTTACAAACTAACTTAAATCTAATACAATGATTAACTTATATCTAACTATCCTAACCCAATATTCAAATATTCAAAATTCACCCCCTTGTATCCTATCCCCTACGTAATGGGATCTACGATACCCCCTTTTATGACCGACGGCGACTGATCCGCTTAACTTCCGACGCGGTCACAATTATCTTATTGTAATTCAAATGGATAATAATAAAAAAAAAAAAAAACGAACAAAAAAAAAAAGACGATTCGCCTCGACGGGACTTGATCACCTCGAGCGCTACACGCTTAGCTTACTGCGCAACCGCTTAAACCCCAACGCTGTTTCGGTGCCTTGCGATATCTTGTAAGATTGGTAATATGTATATTACTACGGCACTTAACTATATTGGCACCCTCGTGTATAACACTTATGTATCTAATTTACTTATAACTTTGGTGTATGTAATTGGTATAATCTAATTAGACTTATCTGAGGGTTGTTGTCCGTGTTGATATCTAGTCGTTTGGCTTAGCGACAACGTTTACCGACGTCCGATATCTTAGGCTGTTGGTTCCAATAGCTTGGGGCTCTGAGGTCTCGATTACGGTAGATACTCCAACAAGATAAAGAAAAACCTCCAACTACTGTAGATAACTCGTAGATTCGTCGATGATCCTATGGGATTGGTGGTAACTAATAAAACAAATTCTAACGAGGCAACTAGATTTCAATTATTACCTGATTTAATTAATAAGAATGCAAAAATATCCGCACTACGCAGACTTCCTATTAATTTCGGGTATGCACGTCCACACACTTTTTCTTATTCACCCACTGTTAGAATGATATTCTCGTTTTTATTTTAATTGTTCTTTTCTTCTTCTACTCGCTATCACTTTCAATACACTCGCACAATGTCAACTATTCACTCTGACTGCCAACCTTTGTCTCATTCCCCAGCTGAAATAATGTTCGCATCGGACCATTTGCCCACTAAAATCTTCTTTTGTTAACTAGAATGCACAGCTATGAGCATCGCGCGATCGCCAGTTCAGCTACTCTTAACGCTATCTCGTAGCGTCATGCCAAAATTAAAATAAAGAAAAAAAAAAAGTATCTCAATAGAAGTTCTAGAACCATTCCCCGCAAGGACTTGAACTCTAGATTCAGGATCCTTAGCCACCCAACCAACCTCTAAGCCTTTTTGGGTTTTTGCATTCTGGTGACAAAAGCGCATCTCATTTGTTCTCAACGAAAACCTTTGCCTTGATATGTCGCCCATAATACTGTTTTCGTTTAAACCCAAAGTGGAGTTCAACTCTCGGTTTAAGTTAAACGCCTGCATTCTGCCGTTTAAACTTTCGTTTCGCATTTTGAGGTTTATTTTGACAGCTGCTATTTCATACACGAGAGATAGAGAGAGAGAATAGAAATGATAAATTGTTTGGGTGCTGCATTTCTTGAATTTATATGAGTGAAAAGTAGAGCTATGATTGGTTTCAGCATTACTGCGGTAGACCCACTGTTAAAAAATGTCATCAGAAAATTTCAATAGATTCTCAACCGTACTTTTCAAGGAAAACGCATTTTTTCAAGTGAACATCAGATAGATTTTAGCCCAAACATAATGTAGACAGCGTAAATTGTATTGAGGTTTTTTTAATACAAATTAATTATTTTCGTGTGTGGAAATGAGGATTATTTTTTTGTATTGCTACTATTGATTTCTTTAGATTCTTGGCGAACAAAATATATCTATACATACTCAAATTTTTCACATTTTGTTTTGGCTGAAACAAGACACTACGCACTCTATTTTTTTATACCCTCCACAGGAAGGTATATTCACTTTGCCATTACGTTTGTAACGCCAAGAAGGATTCACCGGAGACCCTATAAAGTATATATATTCTGAATCAGGATCACATTCTGAATCGATTTAGCCATGTCCGTCTGTCTGTCTGTCTGTCTGTCTGTCTGTCTGTCTGTCTGTCTGTCTGTCTGTCTGTCTGTCTGTCTGTCTGTCTGTCTGTCTGTCTGTCTGTCTGTCTGTCTGTCTGTCTGTCTGTCTGTCTGTCTGTCTGTCTGTCTGTCTGTCTGTCTGTCTGTCTGTCTGTCTGTCTGTCTGTCTGTCTGTCTGTCTGTCTGTCTGTCTGTCTGTCTGTCTGTCTGTCTGTCTGTCTGTCCGTCTGTCCGTCTGTCCGTCTGTCTGTCTGTCTGTCTGTCTGTTGAAAGCACGATAGCGTCCAAAGGAATTGACCTAGGCGAATGAAATTTTGTGAGACGACTTCTTTTTACCGTCGCCAGGTTGGTATTGAAAATGGGCTATGTCGGTCAAGTAGTTCTGGTACCTCCCATACAAAGCCAATATTTGACCCATATATCTGTGTCTGTTGAAATCACGATAGCGTCCAAACGAATCGGCTTAGGTGAATGAAATTTTATGAGAGGACTTTTTGTAACCGTCGTCAGGTTGGTATTGAATATTGTCTATGTCGGTAGAGTAGTTCTGCTACCTACCATACTAACTCGCATGACTTTTATGCAGTGGAGGGTATCAAAGCATCGGCCAGGCCGATGATAACACTTTTACTTGTTTACAATGCAATTTGTCTGTCCGATTTTGAACACACTTCTCGGGACAATGACTGTTCAGTTCAAAAGTTTCGGAGTTAACCATTTTTGTATACAGATCTAGATTACCTACATTTTTGTATAAAAAAAAAAGTAAAACCAGAACAAAATAGCGCAGATTTTCGTAGAAACACCAGCAAAAAACTTTGCGCCTACCTATTACCAGACAATGACCCTAATTAGAGGCTTATAAAATCCTTTCAATATTTTACTGGCGACTGGTGATTGGATGTGGTAAAAACCCAGCGAGTTGCAAGAAGCAGTACCTGTGATCGCATCGTCTGAATGCCACATACATTTCAACAACTAGATATTATTATTGAAAAAAAAAAAAAAGAAATAATAATTACTGCAATAATTAATTGTTGAAAGTAGATGACAGTTCAAACATCTGTCGCCTTTTCTGTTGCCAACGTTTTCTAGCTTTCCTATTTTCTGTAATAATTTCACATATTTCGCGACGATAAGAGTTTTGTTTAATCTTTTTTGTTGTTGTGGGAATTGCAGCCCACGCAGCTTTTTGTATGTTTAATGTTAATATTTGGACTGCTTTTTCTAGTTGATCTTCTGTTTGAATAGCTGTTGACATGTTGAATACTTTCTTCCAACTTCTGTCTGAAGTAGTTCCAGTCAGTCAGCCTATTAAGTACTTTTGGGCTGTTCTTTTATTATTTTATCGCCAACTGTAAGAAGCATAGTGGAATGATCTGATTGAAGATCTGGCCCTTCTTCTACACTTATTTTATTCGAAGATATATTTTTGGATATAAAGAAGTCGACAAGATCTGTTGTTTTATTCCTATCTTTTGGCCAATAGGTAGGTTTTTCCGTTCAGTGATATTAGACGCCATCGTATTTAAATGCTTCATATAACTCTCTGCATCTAGTATTTGTTAATATAGATCCTATAGAAAGGCCAGTTTGTTTATTAAAAATAATATAAACAATTTTATTATTTTATTATGTATTTAAACATTGATTACAATAAAATGACAAAGTGACCAGACAGACAGACAGTGACCAGTGATAGAGGTGCTCGTGCTGGGAGTCGATTCCAAAGTGAAAAATATATGCGATGGAGCACGCCTTTTATAGTCCTCGGATGATTTGAGTTGAGTCACTTACTGCGACTCGCAAATCATCGATTATAATATCGTGTCGTATGAAATCTTGTTCACTATATCTCACTCTAGGCAGAAAAGATCTTAAGCAGCTATAATACAAGTTTGGATAAACGTTTAGCAAATCCTGTTTCCGCAGGAATGAAGATAGACTTTTCAATGATAAAGAATCTGGTTAAATCCGCCACTGGTTACATCCAGGGTGTAGGGCATATTTGTTTTCTTTTAGTTATTTTCTTGCCTATAGCTTAATTATTCTCGTAATTTTTAATTTTAAAAACCTATTGACTCTGCAATTTTTTTTTGTGAAGATAGAAATAAAACAGCTGAAAAGTCAAATGTCAACTAGCATAGTGATGCCAAGTCACAGTAAGGCGTTGTTTTTGTGTGTTTATCTAAGCCTATGTATATAGGATTGCAAAAAAAAAAACACGCCTATTATTACCTTCGCGACTTTCGCATGATCGGAACATATATTAACTGAAATGCATCATTTATAATCTGCACTAGTTTTTTCAGACTGTCCTTTTTTTATATTTATGCCTTCTTTAATTTCTTTGGCAAGTTTTTTAGTTGTTACCGACCGAATAGGTCTATACTTTGCAAAAGTGTTTGCCTTTTCTTGGTTGCTTTTCGCCCAGTTACCTTCTCTGGTTTTTACTGAAGGAATATGAGCTATTGGCCTGTTCATCCTCTTTGTTGCCATCCAGTCAGTACTAGCATCACTTGTAGGGCTATTGAGGTACATTTTTAAAGATTCGTTATTGAATTCTCTAATGCCCAGTTGCACAGTCAGAGTTTAAACTCTCGTTTTGGTTTAAACCTTCGTTCAACAAATTTTCGGTTTCACTGTTTTCGTTTAAACCCAAAGTGGAGTTCAACTCTCGGTTTAAGTTAAACGCCTGCATTCTGCCGTTTAAACTTTCGTTTCGCATTTTGAGGTTTATTTTGACAGCTGCTATTTCATACACGAGAGATAGAGAGAGAGAATAGAAATGATAAATTGTTTGGGTGCTGCACTTCTTGAATTTATATGAGTGAAAAGTAGAGCTATGATTGGTTTCAGCATTACTGCGGTAGACCCACTGTTAAAAAATGTCATCAGAAAATTTCAATAGATTCTCAACCGTACTTTTCAAGGAAAACGCCTTTTTTCAAGTGAACATCAGATAGATTTTAGCCCAAACATAATGTAGACAGCGTAAATTGTATTGAGGTTTTTTTAATACAAATTAATTATGTTCGTGTGTGGAAATGAGGATTATTTTTTTGTATTGCTACTATTGATTTCTTTAGATTCTTGGCGAACAAAATATATCTATACATACTCAAATTTTTCACATTTTGTTTTGGCTGAAACAAGACACTACGCACTCTATTGTTTTTACAATGCAATTTGTCTGTCCGATTTTGAACACACTTCTCGGGACAATGATTGTTCAGTTCAAAAGTTTCAGAGTTCATACCATTTTTGTATACAGATCTAGATTACCTACATTTTTGTATAAAAAAAGTAAAACCAGAACAAAATAGCGCAGATTTTCGTAGAAACACCAGCAAAAAACTTTGCGCCTACCTATTACCAGACAATGACCCTAATTAGAGGCTCATAAAATCCTTTCAATATTTTACTGGCGACTGGTGATTGGATGTGGTAAAAACCCAGCGAGTTGCAAGAAGCAGTACCTGTGATCGCATCGTCTGAATGCCACATACATTTCAACAACTAGATATTATTATTGAAAAAAAAAAAAAAGAAATAATAATTACTGCAATAATTAATTGTTGAAAGTAGATGACAGTTCAAACATCTGTCGAAAATAAATCAATTCACTTCGTTAATACTTTCCTGATTGGGTAAATTGTAATGGACTATGCGGAAAATCATTTCATGCTCTCTGCATTGGGCTAAGTAAGCGCTCCATTACATACCTGAATGACTATAGCAATAATTTCCTTTTCTTCTGTGATGAATGCAAGGGCATATCACTTTCCCACGTCATGCTCGCGATAAAATGCATTAGTGACTCCCTTAATATAAATTCCTCTGACTGTTTTACAAACAAATCGGGTCACAATTTGCAAAGTATGACGAATTGTTCAAGAGCGTGGAAGAAATATCTAATAGCCTAGATGTCTACACCACGTTTTTCAAAACGAAATTCAAAAACATAGAAAAGCAAGTCGCAAGTCTCAGTGAAATAACCAAAAAGTTACCGGCTGATTTTAAATCGAAGTGTTTGACTTTAAAAAGTGATTTGAAAAGTGTCATTAATGCAACTCTAAACCCACATATTTCAACGATTAATGGCCATTTCAACTCCTTTCGAACCTACCTTGATACCAATTTACAAAGCCCTTCATCACCAAATGTCTCATCCCATCAACTCGTCGATCCACTACTGCTTGACATTATAAACAAAATCAATGAGGTCAGCAATGATGTCGCAGCTTTCCGACTAGTTATGGGCGATATTGATGAAAACCTTAGACTGGCATCAAGCAAAATTGATTTCATACCAGAGCTCATTCAGCCACAATCAAGCGCAGTCTACAACACGTCAATACTTACCGAAATCCTGGAATCAGCAGAACACGCAACCCCATTTAATCCTCAACCAGCATCAACGACGACTTCAACAACACCAACAGCCCCTATAATCGCAGCAATCTCCACACCCACTCCGACAACAACATCAACGACGACTACAACCACAACAACAATCACTACATCTGCAGCAATGTCCACACCCACCCCGGCCTCACCGTCAACTGAATCACGCGCTATGCCACAGAGTGATTCGGTGCCCTTAAACCGATACGGTACACTTTGGACACTCGCCGATTGGAATAAAAGACTCGAAAAATTACACAGAACTGCCTGCGAGTATAGTTCCTTTATAATAAATAGCGCTCCTCAGCATGCAGACGTCTCTTGGATGAACAACTTTTTCCTGCAGAAATTTGGCATCTCTATCCGTAACCAGCGTTGCCATTTTGACTGCTTTCCAGTCAGATCTGACTGGATTGATATGCATTTAGCTGGAAGATTTTTTAAAATCCAGCCGGCTGGTTTTTTAGCTGGATACGAATTTTTTTTGACTGTTTTTAAATGTTTCGTGTAATATCACTTTTCTATCAATATAAATTTTTAAATTCAAAGTGAAAATAGAACAAAATAAAAAAAAAACGAACAAATATTGCTTAAATTTCACTATTTTTGTTGCTCTGAGCTTGGAAGCATATCCCACTCATACAATGAACCAATTTATGTGTTTGCATTTGCACAAGTACTTACCTTTGCCAACTTACAAACAAATATTTGAAACTGAAAATTTAGCAGTTGTGTGAGGTTCAACTTTCCTATACCGGCCGAAGTAACAAAATAATTGGTTGGTACTAATATTACTTACAGAAGCAGCAATAAAATATTCGACATTATGTATGTTGATGCAAATGATGAGGAGACAATTGAAGCGCTCAGAGAGATTGCTATATAAAGTTCATTTATAAGTTAATACATTTTGTATACCCTCCACATGAAGGAATATTTCCTTTATCATTACGTTTGTAACTTCAAGTAAGAGTCACCGGATTTGACCAGGATCAAGTTCCGAATCTGAATCGATTTAGCCATGTCCGTCTGCCTGTATGTCTTTCTGATGAAAACACAATATAGCGTCTAAGGGAAATGAATCGACCTAGGCGAATGAAATTCTGTCAGAGGACTTCTTTCTACCGTTCAGGTTGGTATTGAAAATATAGGCTATATCGGTCAAGTAGTTCTGGTTCTGGTACCCCTCACCTCACACCAAACCAACATTAGACCAATGCCCATGCCTCACATGGCAAACTTTTTGCATGACTTGTATATGTATGCAGTGGAGGGTATCAAAAGCAACGGCCAGACCATTGATAACACTTTTACTTCTATTTTTTATTTTTTTTTATACTGACTGGATTTTCAGCTGGATTTTTGTTTGAATTTCTTTGACTATTTTTTTGACTGGATTTTAGGTTTTTGGCTGATTTTTTTCCAGTCAAATCTGACTGGAAGGCGGATTTCAAAACGGCAACCCTATCCGTAACTGCCAGATAATCTCTCCAACCAACACCACAAATAATCAATTCAAGCTCGACTTACCTTCCAAATACTCCTGGCTTTTTTCGAGCCCCTCAACCGACGTCTTCAGCTTGGGAAAGATGACTATCAGCAAGTTGAACAATACAGGACAGGTGAAGCTTAGAAATAACAATAAGCCTAGTATTAAGCCAAATAAAAGAAAACGTAAGTCTAAGAATCATAGCTCTAAATCTAATCCCAACCCTGACCCAAACTGGAGCTTTAAAGTTGGAACATTTCCTCTATTCTCCCCTCTCACTTTTCAGGCACTTACCTCTTTTACACCGTCAGTAACAAATTCTTCTCAACCAACCACTTTTCCCCACACATATTTTAACGGAGCACCACCTCAAGGTATCCCTCATCACCCCACGGTAACTTCAAACCCACCTAACGCCCCTCCTGCCTCCAATTATGCTGCTCATGTTACAAACTCTTCTCAACCAACCACTTCTCCTCATATGATCTTAGCACCTCCTCAAGGTACCCATCATCACTCCACGGTAATTTCAAAGTTACCTAAGCCTCAACGTAATCGCGTATCATTTAACTTGAATCCAGATCCTAGTCTCGCTTCTGATTATCCGCTAGCCCCAGTTAACTCTCCATCGACTTCCAATTACCCGAACTTCATACACTCCCATGTTCTCAATCCTGCCCCGTCTACCTCTGCTGAAGATAGACTTTTCAATGATAAAGAATCTGGTTAAATCCGCCACTGGTTACATCCAGGGTTTAGGGCATATTTGTTTTCTTTTAGTTATTTTCTTGCCTATAGCTTAATTATTCTCGTAATTTTTAATTTTAAAAACCTATTGACTCTGCAAATTTTTTTTGTGAAGATAGAAATAAAAGAGCTGAAAAGTCAAATGTCAACTAGCATAGTGATGCCAAGTCACAGTAAGGCGTTGTTTTTGTGTGTTTATCTAAGCCTATGTATATAGGATTGCAAAAAAAAAAAAAACACGCCTATTATTACCTTCGCGACTTTCGCATGATCGGAACATATATTAACTGAAATGCATCATTTATAATCTGCACTAGTTTTTTCAGACTGTCCTTTTTTTATATTTATGCCTTCTTTAATTTCTTTGGCAAGTTTTTTAGTTGTTACCGACCGAATAGGTCTATCTTCTTCGCATCTTACTTCGAGTCCTTGATAACCTTTATCTTCATAAGGTTTAAATACGTCTTTAAGATACTTTGCAAAAGTGTTTGCCTTTTCTTGGTTGCTTTTCGCCCAGTTACCTTCTCTGGTTTTTACTGAAGGAATATGAGCTATTGGCCTGTTCATCCTCTTTGTTGCCATCCAGTCAGTACTAGCATCACTTGTAGGGCTATTGAGGTACATTTTTAAAGATTCGTTATTGAATTCTCTAATGCCCAGTTGCACAGTCAGAGTTTAAACTCTCGTTTTGGTTTAAACCTTCGTTCAACAAATTTTCGGTTTCACTGTTTTCGTTTAAACCCAAAGTGGAGTTCAACTCTCGGTTTAAGTTAAACGCCTGAATTCTGCCGTTTAAACTTTCGTTTCGCATTTTGAGGTTTATTTTGACAGCTGCTATTTCATACACGAGAGATAGAGAGAGAGAATAGAAATGATAAATTGTTTGGGTGCTGCACTTCTTGAATTTATATGAGTGAAAAGTAGAGCTATGATTGGTTTCAGCATTACTGCGGTAGACCCACTGTTAAAAAATGTCATCAGAAAATTTCAATAGATTCTCAACCGTACTTTTCAAGGAAAACGCCTTTTTTCAAGTGAACATCAGATAGATTTTAGCCCAAACATAATGTAGACAGCGTAAATTGTATTGAGGTTTTTTTTAATACAAATTAATTATTTTCGTGTGTGGAAATGAGGATTATTTTTTTGTATTGCTACTATTGATTTCTTTAGATTCTTGGCGAACAAAATATATCTATACATACTCAAATTTTTCACATTTTGTTTTGGCTGAAACAAGACACTACGCACTCTATTGTTTTTACAATGCAATTTGTCTGTCCGATTTTGAACACACTTCTCGGGACAATGATTGTTCAGTTCAAAAGTTTCAGAGTTCATACCATTTTTGTATACAGATCTAGATTACCTACATTTTTGTATAAAAAAAAGTAAAACCAGAACAAAATAGCGCAGATGAAATAGCTCATAAAATCCTTTCAATATTTTACTGGCGACTGGTGATTGGATGTGGTAAAAACCCAGCGAGTTGCAAGAAGCAGTACCTGTGATCGCATCGTCTGAATGCCACATACATTTCAACAACTAGATATTATCATTGAAAAAAAAAAAAAGAAATAATAATTACTGCAATAATTAATTGTTGAAAGTAGATGACAGTTCAAACATCTGTCGAAAATAAATCAATTCACTTCGTTAATACCAAAATACACAATGTAATAATATTGCACACATTTTCTTTTATTTACAAATGGTAAAATAGATAAAGTAGAGAAAAGCAATAACCAAAAGTGCACTGGTAGAAAAATATCCCCTTAAGGGAAATTGTTCTGCGCTTCCACAACTGCGTTTAGTTAACTGGCAGATTATTTTGAACTGTGAAACTGAACGAGTTAAACCAAAAGTTTGAACTCTCGGTCAGGTTTAGTTAAACTTCAGTTTAAACTCTGACTGTGCAACTGGGCATAATAGATTTTCCAATCTTGTTATTTAAGTTATTCAGTGTAGTCTTGTCAGGTGGCGCCCATTTCTGTTGCCAACGTTTTCTAGCTTTCCTATTTTCTGTAATAATTTCACATATTTCGCGACGATAAGAGTTTTGTTTAATCTTTTTTGTTGTTGTGGGAATTGCAGCCCACGCAGCTTTTTGTATATTTAATGTTAATATTTGGACTGCTTTTTCTAGTTGATCTTCTGTTTGAATAGCTGTTGACATGTTGAATACTTTCTTCCAACTTCTGTCTGAAGTAGTTCCAGACAGTCAGCCTATTAAGTACTTTTGGGCTGTTCTTTTATTATTTTATCGCCAACTGTAAGAAGCATAGTGGAATGATCTGATTGAAGATCTGGCCCTTCTTCTACACTTATTTTATTCGAAGATATATTTTTGGATATAAAGAAGTTGACAAGATCTGTTGTTTTATTCCTATCTTTTGGCCAATAGGTAGGTTTTTCCGTTCAGTGATATTAGACGCCATCGTATTTAAATGCTTCATATAACTCTCTGCATCTAGTATTTGTTAATATAGATCCTATAGAAAGGCCAGTTTGTTTATTAAAAATAATATAAACAATTTTATTATTTTATTATGTATTTAAACATTGATTACAATAAAATGACAAAGTGACCAGACAGACAGACAGTGACCAGTGATAGAGGTGCTCGTGCTGGGAGTCGATTCCAAAGTGAAAAATATTTGCGATGGAGCACGCCTTTTATAGTCCTCGGATGATTTGAGTTGAGTCACTTACTGCGACTCGCAAATCATCGATTATAATATCGTGTCGTATGAAATCTTGTTCACTATATCTCACTCTAGGCAGAAAAGATCTTAAGCAGCTATAATACAAGTTTGGATAAACGTTTAGCAAATCCTGTTTCCGCAGGAATGAAGATAGACTTTTCAATGATAAAGAATCTGGTTAAATCCGCCACTGGTTACATCCAGGGTGTAGGGCATATTTGTTTTCTTTTAGTTATTTTCTTGCCTATAGCTTAATTATTCTCGTAATTTTTAATTTTAAAAACCTATTGACTCTGCAAATTTTTTCTGTGAAGATAGAAATAAAACAGCTGAAAAGTCAAATGTCAACTAGCATAGTGATGCCAAGTCACAGTAAGGCGTTGTTTTTGTGTGTTTATCTAAGCCTATGTATATAGGATTGCAAAAAAAAAAAACACGCCTATTATTACCTTCGCGACTTTCGCATGCTCGGAACATATATTAACTGAAATGCATCATTTATAATCTGCACTAGTTTTTTCAGACTGTCCTTTTTTTATATTTATCCCTTCTTTAATTTCTTTGGCAAGTTTTTTAGTTGTTACCGACCGAATAGGTCTATCTTCTTCGCATCTTACTTCGAGTCCTTGATAACCTTTATCTTCATAAGGTTTAAATACGTCTTTAAGATACTTTGCAAAAGTGTTTGCCTTTTCTTGGTTGCTTTTCGCCCAGTTACCTTCTCTGGTTTTTACTGAAGGAATATGAGCTATTGGCCTGTTCATCCTCTTTGTTGCCATCCAGTCAGTACTAGCATCACTTGTAGGGCTATTGAGGTACATTTTTAAAGATTCGTTATTGAATTCTCTAATGCCCAGTTGCACAGTCAGAGTTTAAACTCTCGTTTTGGTTTAAACCTTCGTTCAACAAATTTTCGGTTTCACTGTTTTCGTTTAAACCCAAAGTGGAGTTCAACTCTCGGTTTAAGTTAAACGCCTGCATTCTGCCGTTTAAACTTTCGTTTCGCATTTTGAGGTTTATTTTGACAGCTGCTATTTCATACACGAGAGATAGAGAGAGAGAATAGAAATGATAAATTGTTTGGGTGCTGCACTTCTTGAATTTATATGAGTGAAAAGTAGAGCTATGATTGGTTTCAGCATTACTGCGGTAGACCCACTGTTAAAAAATGTCATCAGAAAATTTCAATAGATTCTCAACCGTACTTTTCAAGGAAAACGCCTTTTTTCAAGTGAACATCAGATAGATTTTAGCCCAAACATAATGTAGACAGCGTAAATTGTATTGAGGTTTTTTTAATACAAATTAATTATGTTCGTGTGTGGAAATGAGGATTATTTTTTTGTATTGCTACTATTGATTTCTTTAGATTCTTGGCGAACAAAATATATCTATACATACTCAAATTTTTCACATTTTGTTTTGGCTGAAACAAGACACTACGCACTCTATTGTTTTTACAATGCAATTTGTCTGTCCGATTTTGAACACACTTCTCGGGACAATGATTGTTCAGTTCAAAAGTTTCAGAGTTCATACCATTTTTGTATACAGATCTAGATTACCTACATTTTTGTATAAAAAAAAGTAAAACCAGAACAAAATAGCGCAGATTTTCGTAGAAACACCAGCAAAAAACTTTGCGCCTACCTATTACCAGACAATGACCCTAATTAGAGGCTCATAAAATCCTTTCAATATTTTACTGGCGACTGGTGATTGGATGTGGTAAAAACCCAGCGAGTTGCAAGAAGCAGTACCTGTGATCGCATCGTCTGAATGCCACATACATTTCAACAACTAGATATTATTATTGAAAAAAAAAAAAGAAATAATAATTACTGCAATAATTAATTGTTGAAAGTAGATGACAGTTCAAACATCTGTCGAAAATAAATCAATTCACTTCGTTAATACCAAAATACACAATGTAATAATATTGCACACATTTTCTTTTATTTACAAATGGTAAAATAGATAAAGTAGAGAAAAGCAATAACCAAAAGTGCACTGGTAGAAAAATATCCCCTTAAGGGAAATTGTTCTGCGCTTCCACAACTGCGTTTAGTTAACTGGCAGATTATTTTGAACTGTGAAACTGAACGAGTTAAACCAAAAGTTTGAACTCTCGGTCAGGTTTAGTTAAACTTCAGTTTAAACTCTGACTGTGCAACTGGGCATAATAGATTTTCCAATCTTGTTATTTAAGTTATTCAGTGTAGTCTTGTCAGGTGGCGCCCATTTCTGTTGCCAACGTTTTCTAGCTTTCCTATTTTCTGTAATAATTTCACATATTTCGCGACGATAAGAGTTTTGTTTAATCTTTTTTGTTGTTGTGGGAATTGCAGCCCACGCAGCTTTTTGTATATTTAATGTTAATATTTGGACTGCTTTTTCTAGTTGATCTTCTGTTTGAATAGCTGTTGACATGTTGAATACTTTCTTCCAACTTCTGTCTGAAGTAGTTCCAGACAGTCAGCCTATTAAGTACTTTTGGGCTGTTCTTTTATTATTTTATCGCCAACTGTAAGAAGCATAGTGGAATGATCTGATTGAAGATCTGGCCCTTCTTCTACACTTATTTTATTCGAAGATATATTTTTGGATATAAAGAAGTCGACAAGATCTGTTGTTTTATTCCTATCTTTTGGCCAATAGGTAGGTTTTTCCGTTCAGTGATATTAGACGCCATCGTATTTAAATGCTTCATATAACTCTCTGCATCTAGTATTTGTTAATATAGATCCTATAGAAAGGCCAGTTTGTTTATTAAAAATAATATAAACAATTTTATTATTTTATTATGTATTTAAACATTGATTACAATAAAATGACAAAGTGACCAGACAGACAGACAGTGACCAGTGATAGAGGTGCTCGTGCTGGGAGTCGATTCCAAAGTGAAAAATATTTGCGATGGAGCACGCCTTTTATAGTCCTCGGATGATTTGAGTTGAGTCACTTACTGCGACTCGCAAATCATCGATTATAATATCGTGTCGTATGAAATCTTGTTCACTATATCTCACTCTAGGCAGAAAAGATCTTAAGCAGCTATAATACAAGTTTGGATAAACGTTTAGCAAATCCTGTTTCCGCAGGAATGAAGATAGACTTTTCAATGATAAAGAATCTGGTTAAATCCGCCACTGGTTACATCCAGGGTGTAGGGCATATTTGTTTTCTTTTAGTTATTTTCTTGCCTATAGCTTAATTATTCTCGTAATTTTTAATTTTAAAAACCTATTGACTCTGCAAATTTTTTCTGTGAAGATAGAAATAAAACAGCTGAAAAGTCAAATGTCAACTAGCATAGTGATGCCAAGTCACAGTAAGGCGTTGTTTTTGTGTGTTTATCTAAGCCTATGTATATAGGATTGCAAAAAAAAAAAACACGCCTATTATTACCTTCGCGACTTTCGCATGCTCGGAACATATATTAACTGAAATGCATCATTTATAATCTGCACTAGTTTTTTCAGACTGTCCTTTTTTTATATTTATCCCTTCTTTAATTTCTTTGGCAAGTTTTTTAGTTGTTACCGACCGAATAGGTCTATCTTCTTCGCATCTTACTTCGAGTCCTTGATAACCTTTATCTTCATAAGGTTTAAATACGTCTTTAAGATACTTTGCAAAAGTGTTTGCCTTTTCTTGGTTGCTTTTCGCCCAGTTACCTTCTCTGGTTTTTACTGAAGGAATATGAGCTATTGGCCTGTTCATCCTCTTTGTTGCCATCCAGTCAGTACTAGCATCACTTGTAGGGCTATTGAGGTACATTTTTAAAGATTCGTTATTGAATTCTCTAATGCCCAGTTGCACAGTCAGAGTTTAAACTCTCGTTTTGGTTTAAACCTTCGTTCAACAAATTTTCGGTTTCACTGTTTTCGTTTAAACCCAAAGTGGAGTTCAACTCTCGGTTTAAGTTAAACGCCTGCATTCTGCCGTTTAAACTTTCGTTTCGCATTTTGAGGTTTATTTTGACAGCTGCTATTTCATACACGAGAGATAGAGAGAGAGAATAGAAATGATAAATTGTTTGGGTGCTGCACTTCTTGAATTTATATGAGTGAAAAGTAGAGCTATGATTGGTTTCAGCATTACTGCGGTAGACCCACTGTTAAAAAATGTCATCAGAAAATTTCAATAGATTCTCAACCGTACTTTTCAAGAAAAAAGGCCTTTTTTCAAGTGAACATCAGATAGATTTTAGCCCAAACATAATGTAGACAGCGTAAATTGTATTGAGGTTTTTTTTAATACAAATTAATTATTTTCGTGTGTGGAAATGAGGATTATTTTTTTGTATTGCTACTATTGATTTCTTTAGATTCTTGGCGAACAAAATATATCTATACATACTCAAATTTTTCACATTTTGTTTTGGCTGAAACAAGACACTACGCACTCTATTGTTTTTACAATGCAATTTGTCTATCCGATTTTGAACACACTTCTCGGGACAATGACTGTTCAGTTCAAAAGTTTCAGAGTTCATACCATTTTTGTATACAGATCTAGATTACCTACATTTTTGTATAAAAAAAAGTAAAACCAGAACAAAATAGCGCAGATTTTCGTAGAAACACCAGCAAAAAACTTTGCGCCTACCTATTACCAGACAATGACCCTAATTAGAGCCTGATAAAATCCTTTCAATATTTTACTGGCGACTGTTGATTGGATGTGGTAAAAACCCAGCGAGTTGCAAGAAGCAGTACCTGTGATCGCATCGTCTGAATGCCACATACATTTCAACAACTAGATATTATTATTGAAAAAAAAAGAAATAATAATTACTACAATAATTAATTGTTGAAAGTAGATGACAGTTCAAACATCTGTCGAAAATAAATCAGTTCACTTCGTTAATACCAAAATACACAAAGTAATAATATTGCACACATTTTCTTTTATTTACAAATGGTAAAATAGATAAAGTAGAGAAAAGCAATAACCAAAAGTGCGCTGGTAGAAAAATATCCCCTTAAGGGAAATTGTTCTGCGCTTCCACAACTGCGTTTAGTTAACTGGCAGATTATTTTGTACTGTAAAACTGAACGAGTTAAACCAACAGTTTAAAGTCTCGGTCAGGTTTAGTGAAACTTCAGTTTAAACTCTGACTGTGCAACTGGGCATAATAGATTTTCTAATCTTGTTATTTAAGTTATTCAGTGTAGTCTTGTCAGGTGGCGCACTTTTCTGTTGCCAACGTTTTCTAGCTTTCCTATTTTCTGTAATAATTTCACATATTTCGCGACGATAAGAGTTTTGTTTAATCTTTTTTGTTGTTGCAGCCCACGCAGCTTTTTGTATATTTAATGTTAATATTTGGACTGCTTTTTCTAGTTGATCTTCAGTAGGTATTGGGTCGACTTGGACTGGGTATTCGGCGCTAGAAAGAGACAGAAAATGTGCGAGAGAGATAGAGCGAGATGGAAGATTGATTTTGTTTTTTTTTGCTGTGTTGGTTGTTTTGTCTTTTTTTTTTTGCGGAGGGAGAGGGGTTCATATGCTGGCAATGGGTTCAGATATGTTAGCGATGTTCAATGTAGGCGAAGGCAATAATCCAGCCCATGGAACCACATGGCAAAATTGTTATCTTTGCGAACACATAATCCAGTCCATGGTTGGACGACGTAGCGATAGTCTCATCTTTATCATTGTCATGGGCGAATGTAGAACAACAAACATAAATGCGTAATCAATAATGCGATGGCTGGTGGGATCGGTAGTTGGTGGATTTATTTTGTTTATGATCATTTGCGAAATCAATACCTAATGCGCTGGCTGGTTGATGGATCTATTTTTAGATTTGTGAGGGTGGTCGGTTTACTTGGGAGATAAGGGAATTATTTTGTTGCATTTAGTTGTGCGGTTAGTTATTGTTTTGGTTAAGGTTTAAGTTTGATGGTTTGTTTACGGGATGCTGACAAGGGGGAGAAAGATTCATATGCAGTGAGGTTGAGATGGCAAAATTGTTATCTTTGCGAACACATAATCCAGTCCATGGTTGGAATCATAAACGACGTAGCGATAGTCTCATCTTTATCAAGGTCATGGGCGAATGTAGAACAACAAACATAAATGCGTAATCAATAATGCACTGGCTAGTGGGATCGGTAGTTGGTGGATCTTTTTTATGTTTATGATTATTGCGAAATTAATAATGCGCTGGCTGGTGGGATCGGTAGTTGGTGGATCTATTTTTAGATTCGTGAGGGTGGTCGGTTTACTTGGGAGATAAGGGAATTTATTTTGTTGCATTTAGTTGTACGGTTAGTTATTGTTTTATTGTTTTGGTTGAAGTTTAAGTTTCATGGTTTGTTTGCGGGGAATCTGGCAAGGGGAGAGAGATTCATATGCGGTGAGGATCGATGGTGAGGTTGAGATTTTGAGTGTTCTCTTGATTTAAATAAAACTGAAATAAGAAGGAAAAAGAGTTTACACTATATGAAACATTTAAAAATCGATCGATGAAGTTCAGGTTTACACTAAGGCCAGTGGGTATATTTTGTTGTCGACTTGTGGGAGAAGGAACAATTGAATTATGTTTTGGTGTGAGATGTTAAAAGAGGGTGAAAACCTGTGTAGGTACTTGTGAAGTTGGTTGGACACTAATAAAATTCTCGGATGTAATGATGAATAGATCGAATTTCGAACTCTATGCCACACCTGAAGATGGACCCAAGTGTTTGGTTTTTCGTTTGAAAAATGGAGAATGTATAAGTTCTATTGCAAACTTTGCAATAAATCTTTAAGCTTTTCAACATGTTAAACTGCAGGATTTCGGTGGCGACATAATAATATAATATGGTATGGTGAGGTTATACAGAAAAGTAGAAGGAAAACTAATATTTTTGGTGATGTTGAAACATTAAAATTGAGAGCAAAAACCCGTGAAGAGATACTGATTTTGAATTGAAAGTCGATAGTCAAGGGATTACGTCATCAGATCAATCAATTGGTAAGGATAGATAAGTACGTTTTTCTGTATTACACATTTCCAAGTTTAAAGTTGTAAATTAATGTTTCGTTTGTTTTGTTACAGTACTTTATTTTCAGAGGAAAATGCTGCCAACTCTATGGATTATTACACTGTTTCCATTATTTCTTAATGGTCTACCGCAAATTTTAAGTCTATTAAGGAATCAGTACTTAATGCTGAAAACTCTGAAGATATAAAAATGTTATCAGAAAATATCTCCGCGCATTTCTATAACTCATATTGTAATATAATGAATAAAAAATGAAAGAAAACTACATTAAAATAGGACTTTATTTATTGACATCAATTTCTTAATTCTAATTAATTTGCTTTCTGCCAATATACGCAATCTTCTTGACTTAGATTTGGGCTGAGTACCTATAACAAAATTGTACGTAGTACGGACAGATTGTTGATCTTGGGAAACGACCGGAACTCCTTTCGAACTCCTTCCGAACTTGTCAACACTCATTTGATATATTGTTTAGAAAGATATTAATAAATGATGTTTGATTCACGCAGTTCTTCCACTATAGAATTTATTTCATTCTGAAGATTATTATTGCCCGCTTCTTGGGATGCGATCAAAAGTCTTAGTCTATCAACTAGTTCATTGGCATTATCCCAATAGACATAATCGACGGGATTATTGGAGTACACAGAGTATGATTTTCCAACTTTCTTTATAACTTTCTCTGTTAGACGCTTTAGTAGAGGTTGAATAACATGCTTGTACTTGTATCCTTTATTTCCGTTGACTTGTAGAGTACTATCATGGTTTCTTAAATGGGCTTTTGTTTTTTGTAATATCCTAAGATATTCATTTAAGTCTAAATCGGTATACCTATCTTTTTTAGGTTTCTGTCGAAAAATTAGTTCCTTAAGTCCATCTGTTCCAGAGAAAATTTCATCACCGATAACGAAATCCGCTTGTTCGTTAATTGAAAAGTTTGCACTACCTAATTTTACAGAGTTTGACTGTATATCGAAATATGGGCCATAGATTTTGTCATGATTAGAATCCGAGTATGACGATTGGTTGAATGGGGTACTTTGGTTGGTTGGTGTGCTAAATGAAACATCTTCTCCTGGTAGAGTTGATTCTGGAGATGAAAATTCCAAACTCTTTTTTACACTATGAAGTTTGTCTGAGGGACTTTGAAATTGTAATTGACGTTTGACAGTCTCTTTTACATCTTCCACTATATCATTATTTTTATTATTGATTACCAAAATGAATGATTTCAGCAAATGAATTCAGTGGTTCAATTATGGGCTTAAAAGTATCTTCAAATTCGGTTTTTCTCATAATTTTTTCCGCCTTTAGGAGCATGTACTTTTTCTTTAAGGCCTTCTTTGTTTTTATAAGATTTTTTAATAATTTTTCATCTATATTCATATTTGAGCAGGATTCTTTGACAGGTAAGCAGAACTGGTATAATCCCAAACAGGGCTGTTACACTTTCAAAACGGGGCTATTACACTTTCAAAACGGGGCTGTTGCAGTTCCAAGTAGAGCGGTTACGGTTTAGGTTTTATTCGCTTAGACGGATGCTTGACGACTGAGCAGTACAATTGCTTCAAATTATTTCTTATACTTTCCTTTAGCAATACTCAAACTCATTATTCTAAATCGAATACCTTTTTGGTAATTTTTTTTTAACGCTACCTCAATGAAGCTCACATTCTACTTCAAGAACTGCCTTGAGCTCTCCTTATGACTATTCTTTCGCAGATGTCGAGACCAATTTCTTTCATCAATATCTTCATTGCATACAATGACGAATAAACATTACCCACAACCAAACTTCTATTGCTTGATTTTATTTATGAATTTTCTACTCAGCGCCTGCGTTATCATTTTCAGCACACTATTCAGCTTAAATATGCGAAAGGTAAAGACTGACGATCAAACTACTTCTCCCCGTCCAAATTATGATTGCAACTAGTTGGATGGATTTTCAGGTGCAAGGTGCAGTGACGTCACCCGCTAGTACTGGTAGATGTTTGAGTTAGATAGCGCTATGTTCTTTACCTTCTACTTATCAACCACTTTCTTGGATGGAGTTTGCTTCGGAATGCTGAAAAAAGTGTATTTCCGCATACAAATTCGAACCCGAGTATCTTGTACAAGCCTCAGATAAGCCATCCACTAAGCCACCACGAGTTATTATAGATTAGTTTCTAATATATGAATAAAACCACATTCCCAGCACACATGAATGGTTGATCCCCTCTCCAGCAACAAAGTGCAAGTGCATAGTGCAAGGTTTACAACCTGCTCTCCTCTTTGTCAGCATCCCGCAAATATAATCAAACTCTCAACAGTTGGCACATATGAATTCCTCTCGTCCATTCCACTCTTTAGTAAAATAAACCTTCACTTGCCCATTCAAACAATGACTCATCGCACAACTCGCAGCTAAAACAAAAAAAAAACAACAAAAAATATTAGCTTGCATTGATCAACAGTATACATATTTCATATCTCAATCCAAAATCCATATGATCATATTGATTCCATCCTAGATTCTATTATTAGATCATATTATTGTCATCAAGCGCGCCGACCGGCCGGTGCAAAGTTAATCTGCTTGTTACATCAGCGTCAATGCTTTTGTTTTTTACAAATCTCATAGGGAATGTGGTTTTATTCATATATTAGAAACTAATCTATAATAACTCGTGGTGGCTTAGTGGATGGCTTATCTGAGGCTTGTACAAGATACTCGGGTTCGAATTTGTATGCGGAAATACACTTTTTTCAGCATTCCGAAGCAAACTCCATCCAAGAAAGTGGTTGATAAGTAGAAGGTAAAGAACATAGCGCTATCTAACTCAAACATCTACCAGTACTAGCGGGTGACGTCACTGCACCTTGCACCTGAAAATCCATCCAACTAGTTGCAATCATAATTTGGACGGGGAGAAGTAGTTTGAACGTCAGTCTTTACATTTCGCATATTTAAGCTGAATAGTGTGCTGAAAATGATAACGCAGGCGCTGAGTAGAAAATTCATAAATAAAATCAAGCAATAGAAGTTTGGTTGTGGGTAATGTTTATTCGTCATTGTATGCAATGAAGATATTGATGAAAGAAATTGGTCTCGACATCTGCGAAAGAATAGTCATAAGGAGAGCTCAAGGCAGTTCTTGAAGTAGAATGTGAGCTTCATTGAGGTAGCGTTAAAAAAAATTTACCAAAAAGGTATTCGATTTAGAATAATGAGTTTGAGTATTGCTAAAGGAAAGTATAAGAAATAATTTGAAGCAATTGTACTGCTCAGTCGTTAAGCATCCGTCTAAGCGAATAAAACCTAAACCGTAACCGCTCTACTTGGAACTGCAACAGCCCCGTTTTGAAAGTGTAATAGCCCCGTTTTGAAAGTGTAACAGCCCTGTTTGGGATTATACCAGTTCTGCTTACCTGTCAAAGAATCCTGCTCAAATATGAATATAGATGAAAAATTATTGAAAAATCTTATAAAAACAAAGAAGGCCTTAAAGAAAAAGTACATGCTCCTAAAGGCGGAAAAAATTATGAGAAAAACCGAATTTGAAGATACTTTTAAGCCCATAATTGAACCACTGAATTCATTTGCTGAAAGCATTAAGACTGTGGTAATCAATAATAAAAATAATGATATAGTGGAAGATGTAAAAGAGACTGTCAAACGTCAATTACAATTTCAAAGTCCCTCAGACAAACTTCATAGTGTAAAAAAGAGTTTGGAATTTTCATCTCCAGAATCAACTCTACCAGGAGAAGATGTTTCATTTAGCACACCAACCAACCAAAGTACATTCAACCAATCGTCATACTCGGATTCTAATCATGACAAAATCTATGGCCCATATTTCGATATACAGTCAAACTCTGTAAAATTAGGTAGTGCAAATTTTTCAATTAACGAACAAGCGGATTTCGTTATCGGTGATGAAATTTTCTCTGGAACAGATGGACTTAAGGAACTAATTTTTCGACAGAAACCTAAAAAAGATAGGTATACCGATTTAGACTTAAATGAATATCTTAGGATATTACAAAAAACAAAAGCCCATTTAAGAAACCATGATAGTACTCTACAAGTCAACGGAAATAAAGGATACAAGTACAAGCATGTTATTCAACCTCTACTAAAGCGTCTAACAGAGAAAGTTATAAAGAAAGTTGGAAAATCATACTCTGTGTACTCCAATAATCCCGTCGATTATGTCTATTGGGATAATGCCAATGAGCTAGTTGATAGACTAAGACTTTTGATCGCATCCCAAGAAGCGGGCAATAATAATCTTCAGAATGAAATAAATTCTATAGTGGAAGAACTGCGTGAATCAAACATCATTTATTAATATCTTTCTAAACAATATATCAAATGAGTGTTGACAAGTTCGGAAGGAGTTCGAAAGGAGTTCCGGTCGTTTCCCAAGATCAACAATCTGTCCGTACTACGTACAATTTTGTTATAGGTACTCAGCCCAAATCTAAGTCAAGAAGATTGCGTATATTGGCAGAAAGCAAATTAATTAGAATTAAGAAATTGATGTCAATAAATAAAGTCCTATTTTAATGTAGTTTTCTTTCATTTTTTATTCATTATATTACAATATGAGTTATAGAAATGCGCGGAGATATTTTCTGATAACATTTTTATATCTTCAGAGTTTTCAGCATTAAGTACTGATTCCTTAATAGACTTAAAATTTGCGGTAGACCATTAAGAAATAATGGAAACAGTGTAATAATCCATAGAGTTGGCAGCATTTTCCTCTGAAAATAAAGTACTGTAACAAAACAAACGAAACATTAATTAACAACTTTAAACTTGGAAATGTGTAATACAGAAAAACGTACTTATCTATCCTTACCAATTGATTGATCTGATGACGTAATCCCTTGACTATCGACTTTCAATTCAAAATCAGTATCTCTTCACGGGTTTTTGCTCTCAATTTTAATGTTTCAACATCACCAAAAATATTAGTTTTCCTTCTACTTTTCTGTATAACCTCACCATACCATATTATATTATTATGTCGCCACCGAAATCCTGCAGTTTAACATGTTGAAAAGCTTAAAGATTTATTGCAAAGTTTGCAATAGAACTTATACATTCTCCATTTTTCAAACGAAAAACCAAACACTTGGGTCCATCTTCAGGTGTGGCATAGAGTTCGAAATTCGATCTATTCATCATTACATCCGAGAATTTTATTAGTGTCCAACCAACTTCACAAGTACCTACACAGGTTTTCACCCTCTTTTAACATCTCACACCAAAACATAATTCAATTGTTCCTTCTCCCACAAGTCGACAACAAAATATACCCACTGGCCTTAGTGTAAACCTGAACTTCATCGATCGATTTTTAAATGTTTCTTATAGTGTAAACTCTTTTTCCTTCTTATTTCAGTTTTATTTAAATCAAGAGAACACTCAAAATCTCAACCTCACCATCGATCCTCACCGCATATGAATCTCTCTCCCCTTGCCAGATTCCCCGCAAACAAACCATGAAACTTAAACTTCAACCAAAACAATAACTAACCGTACAACTAAATGCAACAAAATAAATTCCCTTATCTCCCAAGTAAACCGACCACCCTCACGAATCTAAAAATAGATCCACCAACTACCGATCCCACCAGCCAGCGCATTATTAATTTCGCAATAATCATAAACATAAAAAAGATCCACCAACTACCGATCCCACTAGCCAGTGCATTATTGATTACGCATTTATGTTTGTTGTTCTACATTCGCCCATGACCTTGATAAAGATGAGACTATCGCTACGTCGTTTATGATTCCAACCATGGACTGGATTATGTGTTCGCAAAGATAACAATTTTGCCATCTCAACCTCACTGCATATGAATCTTTCTCCCCCTTGTCAGCATCCCGTAAACAAACCATCAAACTTAAACCTTAACCAAAACAATAACTAACCGCACAACTAAATGCAACAAAATAATTCCCTTATCTCCCAAGTAAACCGACCACCCTCACAAATCTAAAAATAGATCCATCAACCAGCCAGCGCATTAGGTATTGATTTCGCAAATGATCATAAACAAAATAAATCCACCAACTACCGATCCCACCAGCCATCGCATTATTGATTACGCATTTATGTTTGTTGTTCTACATTCGCCCATGACAATGATAAAGATGAGACTATCGCTACGTCGTCCAACCATGGACTGGATTATGTGTTCGCAAAGATAACAATTTTGCCATGTGGTTCCATGGGCTGGATTATTGCCTTCGCCTACATTGAACATCGCTAACATATCTGAACCCATTGCCAGCATATGAACCCCTCTCCCTCCGCAAAAAAAAAAGACAAAACAACCAACACAGCAAAAAAAAACAAAATCAATCTTCTATCTCGCTCTATCTCTCTCGCACATTTTCTGTCTCTTTCTAGCGCCGAATTCCCAGTCCAAGTCGACCCAATACCTGCTATCTTCTGTTTGAGTAGCTGTTGACATGTTGAATACTTTCTTCCAACTTCTGTCTGAAGTAGTTCCAGTCAGTCAGCCTATTAAGTACTTTTGGGCTGTTCTTTTATTATTTTATCGCCAACTGTAAGAAGCATAGTGGAATGATCTGATTGAAGATCTGGCCCTTCTTCTACACTTATTTTATTCGAAGATATATTTTTGGATATAAAGAAGTCGACAAGATCTGTTGTTTTATTCCTATCTTTTGGCCAATAGGTAGGTTTTTCCGTTCAGTGATATTAGACGCCATCGTATTTAAATGCTTCATATAACTCTCTGCATCTAGTATTTGTTAATATAGATCCTATAGAAAGGCCAGTTTGTTTATTAAAAATAATATAAACAATTTTATTATTTTATTATGTATTTAAACATTGATTACAATAAAATGACAAAGTGACCAGACAGACAGACAGTGACCAGTGATAGAGGTGCTCGTGCTGGGAGTCGATTCCAAAGTGAAAAATATATGCGATGGAGCACGCCTTTTATAGTCCTCGGATGATTTGAGTTGAGTCACTTACTGCGACTCGCAAATCATCGATTATAATATCGTGTCGTATGAAATCTTGTTCACTATATCTCACTCTAGGCAGAAAAGATTTTAAGCAGCTATAATACAAGTTTGGATAAACGTTTAGCAAATCCTGTTTCCGCAGGAATGAAGATAGACTTTTCAATGATAAAGAATCTGGTTAAATCCGCCACTGGTTACATCCAGGGTGTAGGGCATATTTGTTTTCTTTTAGTTATTTTCTTGCCTATAGCTTAATTATTCTCGTAATTTTTAATTTTAAAAACCTATTGACTCTGCAAATTTTTTCTGTGAAGATAGAAATAAAACAGCTGAAAAGTCAAATGTCAACTAGCATAGTGATGCCAAGTCACAGTAAGGCGTTGTTTTTGTGTGTTTATCTAAGCCTATGTATATAGGATTGCAAAAAAAAAACACGCCTATTATTACCTTCGCGACTTTCGCATGCTCGGAACATATATTAACTGAAATGCATCATTTATAATCTGCACTAGTTTTTTCAGACTGTCCTTTTTTTATATTTATGCCTTCTTTAATTTCTTTGGCAAGTTTTTTAGTTGTTACCGACCGAATAGGTCTATCTTCTTCGCATCTTACTTCGAGTCCTTGATAACCTTTATCTTCATAAGGTTTAAATACGTCTTTAAGATACTTTGCAAAAGTGTTTGCCTTTTCTTGGTTGCTTTTCGCCCAGTTACCTTCTCTGGTTTTTACTGAAGGAATATGAGCTATTGGCCTGTTCATCCTCTTTGTTGCCATCCAGTCAGTACTAGCATCACTTGTAGGGCTATTGAGGTACATTTTTAAAGATTCGTTATTGAATTCTCTAATGCCCAGTTGCACAGTCAGAGTTTAAACTCTCGTTTTGGTTTAAACCTTCGTTCAACAAATTTTCGGTTTCACTGTTTTCATTTAAACCCAAAGTGGAGTTCAACTCTCGGTTTAAGTTAAACGCCTGCATTCTGCCGTTTAAACTTTCGTTTCGCATTTTGAGGTTTATTTTGACAGCTGCTATTTCATACACGAGAGATAGAGAGAGAGAATAGAAATGATAAATTGTTTGGGTGCTGCACTTCTTTAATTTATATGAGTGAAAAGTTGAGCTATGATTGGTTTCAGCATTACTGCGGTAGACCCACTGTTAAAAAATGTCATCAGAAAATTTCAATAGATTCTCAACCGTACTTTTCAAGGAAAACGCCTTTTTTCAAGTGAACATCAGATAGATTTTAGCCCAAACATAATGTAGACAGCGTAAATTGTATTGAGGTTTTTTTAATACAAATTAATTATGTTCGTGTGTGGAAATGAGGATTATTTTTTTGTATTGCTACTATTGATTTCTTTAGATTCTTGGCGAACAAAATATATCTATACATACTCAAATTTTTCACATTTTGTTTTGGCTGAAACAAGACACTACGCACTCTATTGTTTTTACAATGCAATTTGTCTGTCCGATTTTGAACACACTTCTCGGGACAATGACTGTTCAGTTCAAAAGTTTCGGAGTTCATACCATTTTTGTATACAGATCTAGATTACCTACATTTTTGTATAAAAAAAAGTAAAACCAGAACAAAATAGCGCAGATTTTCGTAGAAACACCAGCAAAAAACTTTGCGCCTACCTATTACCAGACAATGACCCTAATTAGAGGCTCATAAAATCCTTTCAATATTTTACTGGCGACTGGTGATTGGATGTGGTAAAAACCCAGCGAGTTGCAAGAAGCAGTACCTGTGATCGCATCGTCTGAATGCCACATACATTTCAACAACTAGATATTATTATTAAAAAAAAAAAGAAATAATAATTACTGCAATAATTAATTGTTGAAAGTAGATGACAGTTCAAACATCTGTCGAAAATAAATCAATTCACTTCGTTAATACCAAAATACACAATGTAATAATATTGCACACATTTTCTTTTATTTACAAATGGTAAAATAGATAAAGTAGAGAAAAGCAATAACCAAAAGTGCACTGGTAGAAAAATATCCCCTTAAGGGAAATTGTTCTGCGCTTCCACAACTGCGTTTAGTTAACTGGCAGATTATTTTGAACTGTGAAACTGAACGAGTTAAACCAAAAGTTTGAACTCTCGGTCAGGTTTAGTTAAACTTCAGTTTAAACTCTGACTGTGCAACTGGGCATAATAGATTTTCCAATCTTGTTATTTAAGTTATTCAGTGTAGTCTTGTCAGGTGGCGCCCATTTCTGTTACCAACGTTTTCTAGCTTTCCTATTTTCTGTAATAATTTCACATATTTCGCGACGATAAGAGTTTTGTTTAATCTTTTTTGTTGTTGTGGAAATTGCAGCCCACGCAGCTTTTTGTATATTTAATGTTAATATTTGGACTGCTTTTTCTAGTTGATCTTCTGTTTGAATAGCTGTTGACATGTTGAATACTTTCTTCCAACTTCTGTCTGAAGTAGTTCCAGACAGTCAGCCTATTAAGTACTTTTGGGCTGTTCTTTTATTATTTTATCGCCAACTGTAAGAAGCATAGTGGAATGATCTGATTGAAGATCTGGCCCTTCTTCTACACTTATTTTATTCGAAGATATATTTTTGGATATAAAGAAGTCGACAAGATCTGTTGTTTTATTCCTATCTTTTGGCCAACGTTTAGCAATGATAAAGAATCTGGTTAAATCCGCCATTGGTTACATCCAGGGTGTAGTTCATATATGTTTTCTTTTAGTTATTTTCTTGCCTATAGCTTAATTATTCTCGTAATTTTTAATTTTAAAAACCTATTGACTCTGCAAATTTTTTTTGTGAAGATAGAAATAAAACAGCTGAAAAGTCAAATGTCAACTAGCATAGTGATGCCAAGTCACAGTAAGGCGTTGTTTTTGTGTGTTTATCTAAGCCTATGTATATAGGATTGCAAAAAAAAAACACGCCTATTATTACCTTCGCGACTTTCGCATGCTCGGAACATATATTAACTGAAATGCATCATTTATAATCTGCACTAGTTTTTTCAGACTGTCCTTTTTTTATATTTATGCCTTCTTTAATTTCTTTGGCAAGTTTTTTAGTTGTTACCGACCGAATAGGTCTATCTTCTTCGCATCTTACTTCGAGTCCTTGATAACCTTTATCTTCATAAGGTTTAAATACGTCTTTAAGATACTTTGCAAAAGTGTTTGCCTTTTCTTGGTTGCTTTTCGCCCAGTTACGTTCTCTGGTTTTTACTGAAGGAATATGAGCTATTGGCCTGTTCATCCTCTTTGTTGCCATCCAGTCAGTACTAGCATCACTTGTAGGGCTATTGAGGTACATTTTTAAAGATTCGTTATTGAATTCTCTAATGCCCAGTTGCACAGTCAGAGTTTAAACTCTCGTTTTGGTTTAAACCTTCGTTCAACAAATTTTCGGTTTCACTGTTTTCGTTTAAACCCAAAGTGGAGTTCAACTCTCGGTTTAAGTTAAACGCCTGCATTCTGCCGTTTAAACTTTCGTTTCGCATTTTGAGGTTTATTTTGACAGCTGCTATTTCATACACGAGAGATAGAGAGAGAGAGAATAGAAATGATAAATTGTTTGGGTGCTGCACTTCTTGAATTTATATGAGTGAAAAGTAGAGCTATGATTGGTTTCAGCATTACTGCGGTAGACCCACTGTTAAAAAATGTCATCAGAAAATTTCAATAGATTCTCAACCGTACTTTTCAAGGAAAACGCCTTTTTTCAAGTGAACATCAGATAGATTTTAGCCCAAACATAATGTAGACAGCGTAAATTGTATTGAGTTTTTTTTTAATACAAATTAATTATTTTCGTGTGTGGAAATGAGGATTATTTTTTTGTATTGCTACTATTGATTTCTTTAGATTCTTGGCGAACAAAATATATCTATACATACTCAAATTTTTCACATTTTGTTTTGGCTGAAACAAGACACTACGCACTCTATTGTTTTTACAATGCAATTTGTCTATCCGATTTTGAACACACTTCTCGGGACAATGACTGTTCAGTTCAAAAGTTTCGGAGTTCATACCATTTTTGTATACAGATCTAGATTACCTACATTTTTGTATAAAACAAAAAGTAAAACCAGAACAAAATAGCGCAGATTTTCGTAGAAACACCTGCAAAAAACTTTGCGCCTACCTATTACCAGACAATGACCCTAATTAGAGGCTCATAAAATCCTTTCAATATTTTACTGGCGACTGGTGATTGGATGTGGTAAAAACCCAGCGAGTTGCAAGAAGCAGTACCTGTGATCGCATCGTCTGAATGCCACATACATTTCAACAACTAGATATTATTATTGAAAAAAAAAAGAAATAATAATTACTGCAATAATTAATTGTTGAAAGTAGATGACAGTTCAAACATCTGTCGAAAATAAATCAGTTCATTTCGTTAATACCAAAATACACAAAGTAATAATATTGCACACATTTTCTTTTATTTACAAATGGTAAAATAGATAAAGTAGAGAAAAGCAATAACCAAAAGTGCGCTGGTAGAAAAATATCCCCTTAAGGGAAATTGTTCTGCGCTTCCACAACTGCGTTTAGTTAACTGGCAGATTATTTTGTACTGTAAAACTGAACGAGTTAAACCAAAAGTTTAAAGTCTCGGTCAGGTTTAGTTAAACTTCAGTTTAAACTCTGACTGTGCAACTGGGCATAATAGATTTTCTAATCTTGTTATTTAAGTTATTCAGTGTAGTCTTGTCAGGTGGCGCCCTTTTCTGTTGCCAACGTTTTCTAGCTTTCCTATTTTCTGTAATAATTTCACATATTTCGCGACGATAAGAGTTTTGTTTAATCTTTTTTGTTGTTGTGGGAATTGCAGCCCACGCAGCTTTTTGTATATTTAATGTTAATATTTGGACTGCTTTTACTAGTTGATCTTCTGTTTGAATAGCTGTTGACATGTTGAATACTTTCTTCCAACTTCTGTCTGAAGTAGTTCCAGTCAGTCAGCCTATTAAGTACTTTTGGGCTGTTCTTTTATTATTTTATCGCCAACTGTAAGAATCATAGTGGAATGATCTGATTGAAGATCTGGCCCTTCTTCTATACTTATTTTATTCGAAGATATATTTTTGGATATAAAGAAGTCGACAAGATCTGTTGTTTTATTCCTATCTTTTGGCCAATAGGTAGGTTTTTCCGTTCAGTGATATTAGACGCTGTTGAAATATCTACTTGTTAGATATATACTCTAGAATCAAGACATGACATTTAATATTAAATAGCTTTGTGTTTTCTTGTTCCTAAATATTTTAAAATTATTTTTCATTCTAATAAAAACTTTTGAATCGAAAAGATCTTTCTCTTCTCAATAGAGCTCCTCATAGGTTATGGGCCTTTGAGCAATTAGAAAGAGATTGAGATTGTTGAAAAAGATTTAAACGGTTTTAGCATTAGACTACGAGAATTGAAGCGATTCCATAATGCCGAATGAAGTTGCAGTTACCCAACCGAAGCTGGTTGTTAGCAGTAGCAGTGGCTACGATAAAGTCGAACAATTGGTGGGAGCAGAGAACTGGTCTTCATGGAGCCTGGATGTGAAAACCAGGTTCGAGCTGGACGACTTGTGGGAATGTATTGAGGGTCAATGTAACGATACAGTGAAGCAGAAGAACGCCAGATGCAAACTAATGTTATGCGTTTACAAGACTCTACGGGTTCATATCAAGAACTTGCTCACCACAAAGGATATGTGGAAGAAGCTACAAAGTTTATACGAGGACTCAGGACTTGACAGGAGGATCGGCTTATTACAGAAGCTTTGTTCCATTCAACTCGTTGACTGTCAGTCTGTCGAGGAGTACGTCGGTGAAGTGGTCTCTACAGCGCAAAGGCTTGACAGCATAGGATTCACCGTCGGAGATGAATGGGTCGGCAGTCTTCTGCTCAAGTGTTTGCCAGAGGAGTATAAACCCATGACCATGAGCATTGGTTCCAGCAGTACACCCATGACTGCTGACAAAATTCAGATGAAAATTCTTCAGGACGTGACGCTTGATAAAGGAGTTTCTAAAGGAGCTGCGTTAGTGTCAACCAAATTCAAGAAATTCAAAAAGAAGTCTAAAGATACTGTGAAAACTGGAGATGTAAAAAGCAAGTGCTATAATTGTGGTGGCATTGGGCATAAATCGCCAAATTGTCCATCTCCAAAGCAGGCATCAAATCAGAAAAGCAACGAGGACAAGTCGTTATTCTCAGCTTACTCCGCAGACTTTGTAAGTGACGACTGGATTGTTGACAGCGGAGCTTCGGCTCATATGTCAAAAGCTAGTGAGCTTTTCGACAAGATCGAACATATTGATGGCAAAGTCAGAATTGCTGACAATAACTCATTGGACGCAACTGGAAAGGGAGACATAAGGTTACATCTGAAGGATCAAAGCGCTGTGGTTATACGAAACGCTCTTCATGTACCTAACTTAGCAGTGAACTTACTTTCAATCAGCGAAATCACAGCAAAGGGAAACGTGGTAATTTTCAAAGGAAAACACTGTGATATTTTGGATTCAAAGGAGCAAGTATTCGCAACTGCCACACTCAGCGAAGGTATGTATAAGCTGAATGTCAAGGAATCCCACACAGGCTTGAGTGTCACTGAGGAAAACAATATCGAGCTTTGGCATCGACGCCTAGGACATATGAATGTCAATAGTATGAAGTTTCTTGCCGAATACGTTCCAGGAAGTGTCAAGTTTCCAAGGATCGAGAAGATAAAGTGTATCGCTTGTGCCGACGGTAAACTGCATCGAAATAGCTTCCCGGACAAAGGTCATCGTGCATCGGGTTTGCTCGAACTAGTGCATTCAGATCTATGCGGACCGATGGAGGTGAAATCCATAGGAGGAAGCCGATACTTTTTGACGTTCCTGGATGACTTTTCGAGAAAATTGTACATTTATTTCCTGAAATCGAAGACAGAAGTTCTGACACATTTCCGAAATTTCAAGACGATGGTTCAAAATCAATTGGGAAAGAACATCAAGAAACTGAGAACCGATAATGGTTTGGAGTTTGTCAATAATGCTATGGCTATCGAACTACAAGCTTGTGGAATTATACATGAGACCAGTACTCCTTATTGTCCAGAACAAAATGGGATGGCGGAGAGGATTAACAGAACTGTTGTTGAGAAAGCAAGATGTATGTTAAATCAAGCCAGGATGGAGAAGCGTTTTTGGGCAGAAGCTGTCTCAACGGCTACGTACATTTACAACCGCTCACCGCATAAGGGACTGAAGAATAAAACTCCTCAAGAAGTATGGAATGGAGTAAAACCCAATATCAGACATTTGAAGGTGTTCGGATGTGTTGCTCGTTCACATATCCCTAAACAGAAAAGAACCAAATGGGATGCAAAATCGGAGAAATGTATTTTCGTGGGATATTCTGAGACGACTAAGGGTTATCGTCTTTACAATTCAAGAAAGAATAAGGTATTTGTCAGCCGAGATGTATTTTTTTTCGAAGATGAATTTATGGACTCATCGATTGATCAAACACCACCATTCTTCCTCTCTGATCAACACTATGTTGAAGCGGAAGCTCCTGTTATCACCGTGGAAGTGGGGGCAGATCCAATTGTGGATACAGTTGCAGAACAAGTGGATTTTTCTCAAGATGATTCATTATCTTTCTCGTCTTTGCCAGAGAATGATGATGAAGTGGGGGATATTGAGTTTCAAAGCGGTGGACCCTCTGGTGTTCAGGTCACTAATGAAGTTCAAGTAACAGTGCCATCAGATGATATACAAGAACCGGAACCACCAAGACGAAGTGAAAGAATTCGTAATCAGAATTCCATCAACTACTCATATCAAGCTGAGGAATACTTGAAGGACCCTGAGACTGTAAAGGAAGCTATGGAACGTCACGACTGTGAACATTGGAAGGAAGCCATGAAGAGTGAAATAAACTCACTTGAAGAAAATAAGACATGGACTTCTGCAAAGTTGCCAAAAGGAAAGAATGCTATCAAGACTAAGTGGGTGTTCAAGATCAAAAAGGAAGGTGCAAACCAGATTCGCTACAAAGCCCGGCTCGTAGTGAAAGGATTCACTCAAATAAAAGGCGTGGACTACGAAGAAACATACTCTCCTGTGGTCAGATATTCATCAATCCGATATTTATTCGCTTTGGCCTGCAAGTATGGTTTGGAAGTGGAACAAATGGATGCAGTGACAGCCTTTTTACAAGGTGATCTTAGAGAAGATATATACATCGAAAAGCCCGATGGATTCAAGGACAACACAGGACAAGTTTTTAAACTCCAGAAGGCACTGTATGGATTGAAGCAGTCGAGTCTTGTCTGGAACTCTAAACTTGACAATGCCTTGCAGTCAAACGGCCTTATTCGTTCCAAAGTAGATTCTTGTATTTATTACAAAAGGAATGACAAGAAGATGACTTTCCTAGCAATCTATGTGGACGATATTCTTATATTTAGTAATGATGCAAAATTTCGAGAGACTCTCAAGAAGAAGTTGATGACGCAATTCAAAATGAAGTTTTTGGGATTGGCGAAGCAATGTCTGGGCATCAGGATCACTAAATCAGACGGACAAATTAATCTCGATCAGGAGAAGTATATAGAAGAAGTTTTAAAGAAATTCAAGATGGATTCATGTAATCCGGTTTCGACTCCATTGGACCCCAACCAGAAGTTGACAAAAGAGATGTCACCCAAAACCAAGGAAGAAATTGATGAAATGGAGAACATACCCTACCAACAAGCCATAGGGAGTTTGATGTTTGCTGCTAACGGTACGAGGCCCGACATAAGTCAAGCTGTGAACCATCTCAGCAAATTTAACAATAACCCTGGGAAAGCTCATTGGAACGCTGTAAAGCGAGTGTTCAGATATCTCCAAGGAACAAAGTCGTGTAAACTGACTTATACGAAGACTGGAAATCCTAAGTTGATCGGATATTCAGACGCAGGCTGGGGATCTGACATTGATGAAAGAAGATCTGTAACTGGATATGTCACAGTACTCCAAGGTGGCGCCATATCCTGGAACAGCAAGAGACAACCAACTATCGCTCTTTCCACTACCGAAGCTGAATATATGGCTCTCTCAGCATTGACGCAGGAGATTCTTTGGCTTCGAGAACTGGATGCCGAATTGAATATGGATAATGAAGGAGGACCAACAACCATTTTCTGCGACAACAAGAGTGCAGTTCATTTGGCCTCAACCAACAGCTATCATCCGAGATCGAAGCATATTGACATCCGTCACCACTTCATCCGCGAAAAGAAGGAAGCTGGATTAGTCAAATTCGAAAATATTGGTACTAAAGAAATGGTTGCTGATAGTTTAACCAAGGCCTTATTTCAAGATAAACATTTGTTCTGTTCATCTCGTATGGGTCTCAAGTTCAAGAAAGATGCTTGATTCAGCGGGGGTGTTGAAATATCTACTTGTTAGATATATACTCTAGAATCAAGACATGACATTTAATATTAAATAGCTTTGTGTTTTCTTGTTCCTAAATATTTTAAAATTATTTTTCATTCTAATAAAAACTTTTGAATCGAAAAGATCTTTCTCTTCTCAATAGAGCTCCTCATAGACGCCATCGTATTTAAATGCTTCATATAACTCTCTGCATCTAGTATTTGTTAATATAGATCCTATAGAAAGGCCAGTTTGTTTATTAAAAATAATATAAACAATTTTATTATTTTATTATGTATTTAAACATTGATTACAATAAAATAACAAAGTGACCAGACAGACAGACAGTGACCAGTGATAGAGGTGCTCGTGCTGGGAGTCGATTCCAAAGTGAAAAATATATGCGATGGAGCACGCCTTTTATAGTCCTCGGATGATTTGAGTTGAGTCACTTACTGCGACTCGCAAATCATCGATTATAATATCGTGTCGTATGAAATCTTGTTCACTATATCTCACTCTAGGCAGAAAAGATCTTAAGCAGCTATAATACAAGTTTGGATAAACGTTTAGCAAATCCTGTTTCCGCAGGAATGAAGATAGACTTTTCAATGATAAAGAATCTGGTTAAATCCGCCACTGGTTACATCCAGGGTGTAGGGCATATTTGTTTTCTTTTAGTTATTTTCTTTTTCTGTTATTTATCAGTTATTCTGTGAAATTGGCCTATAGTTGATTAGGTACCTATTTGTAATCTTTCGTCTTCGCATATTGCTTCGGTTTGTTGTCAATAATCTAATCATATGGCTGGAAGTGGAAGACGTTTACAAGATGTTCCACAAATAGATCCGGATATTTTGTTTGTTTTCAGTTTATTAAAAGATCACAGCACTTTAAGAAGACATTTTACGTTATTTTTTCAGAGCTATTGACTGTGCGGGTAATTGATGTAAACGATAATGCTCCAGAATTTAGTCCCGGAACATTAACATTGAGGCGAAAAGTAGCTGAAAATGAGGAATTTGGTACAATAATAGGTAAGCAAATATTTTCGATTTCCAAAACGTTGTACTAATCCATAGTTGTAGACTGAACAGAGTTCTACATAATTATTATATTGCTACTAGCTGCCTGTGGCCATTGGCGCAGTGGCTCAGTGGTTAGTGTACTGGACCCTGGACTACTGTGCGAGGGATCCCAGGTTCAATCCCCGGAAAAACTCAAGCAACATCTTCAGGTTTATTGCGCTGCGCCACCCCACGCGAACGTCTGACAAACATCCGAGAGTATAACTGTCCTGAAAATGTTTCTCAATTAAGCCGTTCGTTGTCGGCATACAATTTTAGGTACATTTCATTCGTCCCAAAAATCAAAAACTCACACAAATGAATGGTTGTGAGAAGCTAGGCCTAGGGCTCATCAGAGTAAATCCATTATAATGAGTAGAGACACTCTCGAGTCTCGACAATTTCGTTATCAGCTAGTATTAGTGTGTCACACACACATGAGAAGAACTATGTAGATGGATATAAAAAGTATTGTAGTAAGAAATAGAAAAAAGAGGATGAGTTTCGGAAAATGGGGCTCCGTTAAAAATGTAAATTTTTAACTTGTCATACATTTTTATTAAATACAAAATTTTAATAACACCCCGTGCCACTTGATTACGAACAGGCAACTTTTTGTTTTAATTTTAATTTAATCTCGAATCCAGCTGATGTGACTTGTTGCAAAATCAAGTCGCTGGATCTTACGTGCCGCATTCAATGGTAGTTTCCTCATTTTTTCATGGCGAATATGGCTGGCCTTCTGTATCACGCGATAAACAGTTGATCTGCTAGCTGTAACTCCAGTTACTGCCTCAATTTTACTTACGGAGAGCCTTGAATTTTAAGCAGCTCTGAGTATCGTCCGCCTTTTCTGACAAGTTGTTGCTTTGCTGACTCTTTGCGGGTTTCTCCATACTTCTCCGGATCCCTAATAAAGCTGTTCACAATAGTGGCGCCTCTTCCAATCTTGCCGGCTATGAAACGGATGTATTGTCTTTGTGCCCGGTAAGCTCGAATTTGGCCTATTTCCTCCTTGGTTAATGCCTCTCCTTTACCCATTGTTGTGTATTGTATGAAGTTATTACTTAAACTAAGCCCCCTAATACTCAATACTCAATACCTAATACTCATTTTATTTGACTTTAAACATGGTAACAAGTAGATTTAGCTACTGTTCGTAATCAAGTGGAACGAAAAAAAAAGTCATAAAAGTTGCATTTATAAACTTAATCCCATTTTTTTATAATATAAACATAATATATCCTTCATTCCTTGTGCAATTGCAATTGATTTTTCCCAGATCAGCGAAGGGTTCGAAAAAAAATGCGCTCCCTCATATTTCTTAAAATCTGTAAATATGGAGGAAACACTAGGTTGCTGACTTATGTAATTCCAACTCACACTTGTGTTTTTGACGGTACCTATTTTTAAAAATGTAGCCTGAAAAATAATAAAACGCATTGTCTAATAAAAGCCTTCCATTCCAAGATTGTAATTACACCCTAGGAATCATCATTATACGTATATGGTTCTCCAGGTGTATCATACTGTTTACTTTACTTCATGCCTATGCCTAATAAGCATTCAATTATACCCTGGGAATCATCGCTAACTATGGGTCTCCAGGTGTATCATATATTCATATTATAGCACAATGTCATTTCATGCCGTTGCTGCATGCAAATTTGTATGCTTGGTCTATGCCGCCAGTTCGACTTGAACCATAAAACATTATCGTTTATAGTCTGTGACCGTGTATTTTGATTAAAATGGGAACAAAACAAACAAAAAATTTTAAAACGGACAATGCCGGTGTTATTAACAATGACGTGATAATTCAACGGGCATCTATCGAAAACGAAGATGTAATATTTTTTGTATATTTAATTGGAATTATTCAAGTTTTTAATTTCGTGATAACCGTGCGTTAAATGTGGCATAAAAACCTAAAAAAGAAATACATAGCTAACTCACGCTCAATCTCGAGAACAAAATATAAACAAAAATAATAAAAACAAGTGACATAAAAGTATCGGATAATATTCTAAAGTTCAATATGTGCAACGACAATGCAAAATCAGACAAAACAAATAAGTAAATACATATCCACAGATAATGCAATTCAGTTCAATTTGATAGCCGAAAAAAAAAAAGAGAAGAAGTAATTAAAAAAAACAGCAGCCCAAGTAGCAGCCAATCGTAAAGCGTAAACCAACAACAACAGCCCAAGCAGCAGACGTTCACAAAGGTAAACACTTGATTTTCTTTTGTGGGAATGTTGAAAATAGGAGTATGGATAATAAGATTTATAAATGCAAACAAATCAATAATAATAAACACTTTAGTAATAACTGTGGTCACAAGGAAAAACCGCTAAAGTCTGTTTTACTCATTTTTCAGGAGAGCAGTTTAAAGTTTTTGACAAACACGTGAAATTACAAATGACTCTATTGGGCGATTTGAAACTCCGATCGCGTCGCCAAATCCGTTTACTACCTCGTCTCCGGATCCATGTACTTCTTCTTTAATCACTAATCCATTAGCTATTCCTTCCTTAAGTCGCGAGCCAACTCCGGAATAAATCCAAATTATACTTAGGGAATTCCACTTAAATCCTATTGGAGGACATTGTGGAGTCAACCGAACTTTCAAACGTATAAAATTATATCACAAATGGAAAAATATGTTCCAAGATATAAAAACGTATATCAAAAACTGCGAACTCTGTCAGAAAAACAAAGTCACAAAATACACCATGGAACCTATGGTAATCACTTCTACTGCCAAACATTCCTTTGAAAAGATATCTATTGATATCGTTGGCCCATATCCTACCACTTCTAACCAAAACAAATACCTTCTAACCTTCATCGATGATTTAACTTAAGATGCTTTTCCATTACCAAATCAGGAAGCTAATACTAGCTACCCCTAAATACGTTTTATCCGACCTAGCTACCCCTAAATACGTTTTATCCGACCAAGGTCAAAACTTCCTTAGTGACATATTTAAAAACGTTTGTAAACTTTTAAAGATCACTAAACTTCAAACAACAGCTTACCGACCTCAGTCAAATGGGTCCTGTGAACGAAGTCACCGAAACTTCGTGGAGTATCTCCGCTGTTTTATAAACAAGTCTCAAGATGATTGGGACTCTTGGATTAAATACGCCGTATTTGTCCACAACACTACCCTACTTCTACTGCTTTTACTCCCTTTGAGTTAGTTTTTGGAAGACAAGTTGAACTTCCTACTAGCTTAACTAAAAATCCTGAAATATGTTATAATATGATTTATATGCGAATAAGCTGAAATCACGATTACAACACGCTCATCATATTGCCAGAGAAAACTTAGTCAAAAGTAAAGAATCTTCCAAGATTCAATATGACAAGAAACAAAATCCTGTAACTTTCACAGAAGGAGACTATGTTTTACTTAAAAACGAAAGTTGTCCTAAGAACAAAAATAAAAAGTTACTTCCTATATGGAATGGTCCATATGAAATTTTATCTTCCTCTGGAGTTAATTCCATAATAAAATACAAAAATCGAGCTATAAAAGTTCACAACAATAGACTCAAATTGTTTTCTTCTTAATAAAAAGAAATTATTCCTATATCTTTCTAGAAATGGACGGAATTTTCGTAAAACTCCTCATCCTATGTACCTTCGTATATTTTACCTCTCCAATGGCTTTATATAACCAACCCGTAACCTCATACGAAATCATCGATCTACAAAACAAAACTAGACTCTACTTGTGTAGCAAACACAAAATATCAGTCCCTTACTTCCAAAACTAATTATGAAACAGATACAAATTTAAACTTTATCTCATCTGCCATTCCAGTATCAGCTCCAAATATTACTCAATTTCATTTCGCCAAACTACCCATCATAGAAACTCAAACATTTACCATTCGCAACCAAATTAATGATCTAAACGCTATAAGTAAGAGTTTAGACGATATAAATTATCAACAAATTTCACAGCCCTTCATAAATTCCTCAAACAACAAACATATCACTACTATTTATATTCTCTTGGCCATACTCTTCCTTATGATGTCCATCGTTATCGCTTTATTAAGGAAACTATATAAACAGAAAGGGATACGCAAAGATCTTGTGATTTCTGACTCTCTGCCTCTGCCTCTACCAAAACCACGATCATCCACAAATCTTTCTCCTCCATTTCTAACTCCACGTAAATCGTCATCAAATCTCTCTCGTTCTCTTCCCTTACCAAAAACTAAAACCATTAATGGTCCGTCTTCTTCTTCTTCTTCAACCGAAACTCGTACCAATCCTAGGTACAAGTTTCGTACTTAAGGGGGGAGGTGTTGTAAAGTGCACCACTTGATGCATACCAAGCACTTTACAACCTCTTTACCATTTCTTACTTTGTATGCAGATGTTTAACCCTACGATCAATGTTGCAACTTTGTAACAACATATTGATTGTCCCAAATAAACATCCTCCCAAACTGCTATTTTAGCTTGCCACTTCCAGCGTCAATGCCCAACACTTCCGACCTAAATAAACAATGTTTATTTATGGTCACTCATCATTTTTAATTTCATTCATTTTCCATTCCCTTGCGTAACTAAGTACACAAACCAATTAACACAAGTCAACCAACTCATTATGCTGTGGTTGCATTTCTTTTACTATACGAGCGATCGTATGCGCGACAAGCAACATGAGCCACTTGACTTGTCCGGGAATTCCCTTCCGGATTTTCCTTTTCTTTTTATTTCCTTTCTTCGTTCGTCGAACCTCGAATTGAATGATTCAATTCGAGGCTATTTATATTGGTCACTGGGCAATGACGCGGGATTCGGTTACACACAGCGAATCGACTCAGTTCTTAGCAGTCATCAACATCGTCACTCTATCCGTTCCACAATCGAGTACGTCTTCTACTACACTAATGCCCAGTTGTACAGTCAGAGTTTAAACTGAAGTTTAACTAAACCTGACCGAGAGTTTAAACTTTTGGTTTAACTCGTTCAGTTTCACAGTACAAAATAATCTGACAGTTAACTAAACGCAGTTGTAGAAGCGCAGAACAATTTCCCTTAAGGGGATATTTTTCTACCAGCGCACTTTTGACCAAGTAAATGGTTATTGCTTTTCTCTACTTTATCTATTTTACCATTTGTAAATACAAGAAAATGTGTGCAATATTATTACATTGTGTATTTTGGTATTAACGAAGTGAATTGATTTATTTTCGACACAAGTTTGAACTGTCATCTACTTTCACCAATTAATTATTGCAATAATAATAATTTTTATTATTATTATTTTTTTTTTTTTTCAATAATAATATCTAGTTATTGAAATGTAGTGGGCGATCACAGGTACTGCTTCTTGCCACTCGCTGGGTTTTTACCACATCCAATCACCCGTCGCCAGTAAAATATTGAAAGGATTTTATGAGCCTCTAATTAGGGTCATTGTCTGGTAATAGGTAGGCGCAAAGTTTTTTGCTGGTGTTTCTACGAAAATCTGCGCTATCTTGTTCTGGTTTTACTTTTTTTTAAAACAAAAAATGTAGGTAATCCAGATCCAGGCATTGTCCCGAGAAGTGTGTTCAAAATCGGACAAACAAATTGCATTGTAAAAAGAATAGAGTGGGTAGTGTCTTGTTTCAGCCAAAACAAAATGTGAAAGATTTGAGTATGTATAGAAATATATTTTGTTCGCGAAGAATCTAAAGAAATCACTAGTACATTACAAAAAAATAATCGTCATTTCCACACACGAAAAGAAATAATTTGTATTGAAAAAACCTCAATACAATTTACGCTTGTCTACATTATGTTTGGGCTAAGATCTACCTGATGTTCACTTGAAAAAAGGCGTTTTCATTGAAAAGTACATTATATTGGTTGAAAATCTATTGAAATTTTCTGATGACAGTGGGTTTACCGCAGTAATGCTGGAACTAATCATAGCTCTACTTTTCACTCATATAAATTCAAGAAGTGCAGCACCCAAACAATTTCTCATTTCTGTTCTCTCTCTCTATGAAATAGCAGCTGTCAAAATGCGAAACGAAAGTTTAAACGGCAGAATGCAGGCGTTTAACTTAAACCGAGAGTTGAACTCCACTTTGGGTTTAAACGAACACAGTGAAACCGAAAATTTGTTGAACGAAGGTTTAAACCAAAACGAGAGTTTAAACTCTGACTGTACAACTGGGCATAAATAAGTTAATGCAAATAATTCTAAATCCTTCTAAATTCAGTGCGTCATCCTACTACACTAAATAAGTTAATGCAAATAATTCTAAATCCTTCTAAATTCAGTGCGTCATCCTACTACACTAAATAAGTTAATGCAAATAATTCTAAATCCTTCTAAATTCAGTGCGTCATCCTACTACACTAAATAAGTAAATACAAATAGTTCTAAATCCTTTACAATTATTGTAAATCATTTCTAGTTAATTAATAATACAGTTAATCATTCTAAGACATACCACTTAAGAACTAAAATTAATAAAATTAAATATACATACGATTGAAATTGAGCGTTTCATTGTTTTGGACATACCACGAAACACATAAAATAATACGACAAAAGGTAAGACCCAACTGAGAGTAGTACCTCTCAGTATAAAAGAGAAAAAGTACAACATTTCGTTCAATTAACGCATGATCAGAATCACACTGGAGGTGGGTGTGGCCAGGTTCCAAAAATTTATGATCTATATATTCCAATGAAGGATTTTCTTTAATGAACAGAAGGAACATAGCAGAAACAAACGAATTTTTATTTTGGCCAGAACATGAGTCACTGTAGGACGTTATTTTAGTGATAGAAGAAGGCAAAGATTGTAGATGTTTGAAAATACATGAAGCAATCTTCCACCCCGCCGCGCAATTCCCTCGTGCCACATAAAACAACCAGAATCATTCGTTTTTAAATCATGGATCGTGAGATTGAAGGTCCAAAGCTGCCTTTTATAAAAGCTAACTGAGTTTCTCAAGAATGGTGTTGGTAGGCACTGTTGTAAGTCAAACGCGAACGCTGCCATATCGTTGTTTTGTTTAGCATTCTCCTTATCGACCCTTTTTTGTTCAAAGCCAAAGTCTCCTTTTTCCACATGAATTTGTTTCCGCTCTACCAAAACTTGTTTTTCTTTTTCATCCTGGGCTATTTTTATCTTAGATAAAAATCCATCGCAAGTTGCGCACGTGTCTAATTTGGGAGCTTTGAATTTTAAATTCATTGTTTTAAATATTTCTGAATATTTGGTAAGGCTTACAGGATTACAAACTCCATCACTATACATCCGATACATTATGGAAAGATTTAAACTGCCATGAATATATTTTTTGGATGTATGGCGACGGCTGTAATGGCTTTCATACGATGGGAACTTATTTATGTGGTTGCGTACTTCCTCTTCTTGATCCAGTGTTAGTTTGTTCACAGGAATCCCCTTACCCCGACAATCCTTAAACGGTTCGCTTGGACTTGAAACTTTTTTGGCTACTACGTTTTTAATGAAACTTTCCGTTTCACAAAAACATATCGTAAAATGTTGTCTGCAAACTTGTGTACGCATGCCATCATATTCCAAAAAGTACTTTACTGAAGTTTCACGGCGTCGCTTTCTTTGCATTGCGTTAGACAGAGTATTACATTTTTTATTTCCTATAGTCAGAAGATTTCCTATGTACAAAATTCTCTGGTCATAGGTTCCCAAAGCCCAATACTGGTTAAATAAGCGTTTTATCTGCTCGAATGAAATTTTGTCTTTGCAGTTGCTTCGACACACTCCAAAGGGTTTTGGAACTCTTGCATGCTTAACTTTTCCAGAAAGAGTTTTATATGACTTTCCAGTGTTTCTTAATGTCTGACGAAACCGTTTTTTATTTTTGATTATCGATTGTGGATCATCGTTGTTGAACGGAATATCCAAAACTTCGCTCTTTTCACTTTCTGGGTGCGAATCCGAAGAAGTAACAGTATTATTTATTATAAAATCAGGGTCTTTTATAGAATCATCGGAATTTTCCCATTCTGGCAACTTATCATACGTTATATTCGCTGATGGAGATATTTCATTTGAATTGCCTAAATAATGGAAAACTGAAAATGTATCTATCCTTAAAGAAAACAAAAATAGTGTTCTTACTTTTGAATACATCTATATCGAAGTCAAATCCGTTCATCGATGATCTAGTTTCATTAGATATCTCAGGAAAGTAATCATTTTTTTCTGATATAATTTCGTGGATCGGATCCGAATATTGATAAATTGCATTTTTTTGTGGCCATTGGTATATTGACTTTCTTGTAAAATTAGTTTCCGGGGATTCAGGAAATGTAAACGAATTTGATACAATGTTTTCTGTGCAAATAAAAACAAAAAAAATTTGACACTTCTTTTAGAAAAGTAAAATATACATCGTTTTATCAATATTTTTATTTTGTTCTGGTGTAGAAGTTCTTTGCATCACAAAAACCTTTCTTGAATGAGCCTCCTTTTCTTTAAAAAAATACATTCAAATACCAAACCCATTAGGTACATTTTAAAAAAGCAAAAAAAAAATTCAAAAATTTAAATGCCAACCACGATAAGAGTTTATAGAGTTATATAAGAGTTATATACGATAACGTCTACTTCTCAAAACAAACTTTCTTGATTCGGCCGACGATCTACCCCCATTACGACGTATGTATCCCTTTTTGGCTCAATTTTCTAACGACAAAGCGAATGCAACACTTTGAGGCTCTCTTTTAGAAAAGTAAAATATACATCGTTTTACCAATATCTTTATTTTGTTCTGGTGTAGAAGTTCTTTGCATCACAAAAACCTTTCTTGAATGAGCCTCCTTTTCTGTGAAAAAAATACATTCAAATACCAAACCCATTAGGTACATTTTAAAAAAAGAAAAAAACAAATTAAAAAATTTAAATGCCAACCACGATAAGAGTTTATAGAGTTATATAAGAGTTATATACGACAACGTCTACTCTCAAAACAAACTTTCTTGATTCGGCCGACGATCTACCCCCATTACGACGTATGTATCCCTTTTTGGCTCAACTTTCTAAAGACAAAGCGAATGCAACCCTTTGAGGCTCTACGAAAAAAATCTTTTGAAGCTAAAGTTTTCAGTGTCAGCGCGACCGACCGACGCACGCGACACCAGATATCTAAAAAGTTGGCGTGTCTAGGCATTGATAAATTAGCCCATTGTTTTTTGTATCAATTTTGTGATGAGGTCGTAGGTCATAATTTAGATTCGGATTTAAGGCAAACTTAATTGCTTTCAAATAAATTAAGTAAGTATCATATCTTATAAAAACAGGCCTCTTCCAAAGGACGTTCGGGCTAAGTAAAAATTAAATAACTCTTACCTGCAGCAGCTCTTCCTTTTTCTTTAAGCATTCGCGCCAATTCCAAAAGTCTTTGCGATCGAGACGTCATATTTTGGATTTAGTTTTTTTTTTCACAAATTATTTAAAAAAACACAGAGGACAACACAAGGAATAACAAAGTTCGTTTAAAAACACAGGAAACGCAACACTAAAGTCTAGTTTAGACAACACTTATTCTTTCTTCAAATATGGAAAAAGAACTAAAGTATATTTAAGAAACACTTTTTTTTAACTTTTGTTACGGAAGAGCAACCAAACTTGAGATTAGATTTTCACGAACTGAATGACTGATGGGGAAAAAAAACTAAAATCAATTTAGGTCCTTCATGCTTCACAATTTAATTTTAGAACAAGCGCTAAACTGCAGATAGGGAAGTTTTTACTCATTCTTCCTTTGGGAATAACCACTAGTCTGAAGTTAAGTCGTTATTCACTTTTAAAAAAATTAACAAAAGAACAAATTTTAACACGCAAAAACAGCTAAACTCAAGTTAAGCTATTTTTCCTCGATAAAAAAATTTAATAATTGTATAAATTTAATGTGGAAAAACAACTAAAGTCAAGTTAAGTCTTTATTCCCTGTTGTAAATCTTACAAACAAATTATCTTAAGTCAACTTTAGATAATAAATTTAGTTTTTTTTTTAGTTTGGTTGTTTTTCCTTAATCTCAACTAAAGAAAGTGACTTAAGCTGTTATGTTGTTTTGAGATTGTGGCCACATTTTTAAAGATAAAAAGCTGAAAAAAATTTACAAAATAAATTTGAGTAGGCTGAATCTAATGGCATCAAAATCTCAATTTTGTCTATAGTCGACTTTAGCGCTTATGGTTTGTGGCCACAGAGTCAATGCATTCGTATAATGAACGTGACAACTGTTTCTGATTCTGTATTTTGATTTTCTTTATGACCATTAATGGACAAATGGTCCAAAATACTGGAAAATATTGTACTATACACTGTAGAGTTCAGTAAATCCTATAAATGTATTAACAAAAGTGTCCCAATTACAGATAGAACAATCAACCTACACATTAACGTACTAATCAGAAATTATAATAGATATAAGAACTTTTCTCAAAGTGCATTTACAACTCAACATAAACAGTCAGCAACAGAAATATGTCATAGTTTTAGGGATAAATTACTCAAAGTCTCTAGCAGACACAGGATAAAACTAGACGTTCCTTTATGTATAAACGAAGAATTTATTTATGATAAACAATTCAAATTAACTGACAAAGACGAACAAAATTTAGCAATGGTTGTCACACAAATAGAATTTATGAATTCAGTCGCAAAAATCTTGCCGGAATTCGACGGAAACTCAAGCGATTTAAAGGGCTTACTTGACGCGATCTCCCTTATAGAAAAAATAAAAGAAACACGTGAGGATATAGCAGTTATAGCCCAGATCCCAACATGCGCAGTAGCACTTTATTTAAGGAAAATTTCTTTCTCTTAAGGATTTTTGGTCGCATGAAATTATTAATGCTTTTCTCTACTTTATCACAAAGTATACCGAAAATTCCATTTCAATCCTTTTTAATACATAGTGGGTTTCACGCTGTACGCTGAAATCTGGCTTTTATTACTAAACACACATAGCTACTTGAGAAGTGCAACACCCAGCAAATTTCCCTCTTCTTTGGGGTGGGCAAATGTGTATCTTTTGCATAAGCCAACGACGGTGTTGTGCTGCTGCTGTTCTTGTGTGGACAATCAGTCAGGCTCAGGACTCGATCGTCGATCAAGAGAGATGTTTTCGCAAGTAGGGGTATGCTTGTTGTTTGAAATGCGTACATATTTTTTTTAGCTGTAGTTCTGGTTGGAAAAGTTGTTTTGTTGTCGCTAAGAAAATAAAATCCCTGATGTGAAGAGACCTGCGCAAGATATTTTCACTTAAGTTGAGACGGGCTATACTCAAGTTAAAACTAAATTTAAGGGATCTGCTCGTGATTTTATTGTAGGGGAAACTACTCTACAGTATATGATAAACAAATTAACATCAGAAATTAAGTCCACGTAATCCGAGAATATGGCAAAACTAACAAGTACACAGCATGTACAAAGTAACACAGATGATTTTGCCACTAAAATAGAGGAATTGATGAAAGCCCTAAATTCTGCATAATATATCAAAAGGCTTCACGCCTGAAGCAGCAAAGAAAATTCCAACACAAGATGCAGTAAAAATTCTCATAGACCATACAACAAATTCTGAACTGCGAATCACAATGCGTTCCTGCAATTTTCGAAACGCAAATGAGGCAGTTGCCAAGTATGTCCAAACTCATTTGGACATAACAAAAAAGTTTGGTGAAATCAGATATTAGGTACAGAGGAAATAAGCAAAAAAAATCGAGGCGCACAAAACCACCTATGACGCGACGGTGAGCAAAGAGGGCGTACCAGAATCTATCAACAATCACGATTTAGCAACCGTGGTCGTGGTAGATATATCGGACGTGGAAATTATAATTCTAACCGCGGGACAAACTATAACAATTACAGGGGACAAAAAAATCGACAATTTCAAGAGAGACGACAAGGACAAGTCCGCCTGGTTAACAATCAGGTCCAGGGAAACAAATTAACACCCCAAGATATTCAGAACCAAATATAAAAATATACCATTTAAGCTTGTTTTTACCCCTTTAAGAGTTGAATTTCCAAAATCGGAGAAATGTATTTTCTTTATTTCTCATAGAAAGTACACAAACCGAGTTTGAAGTCGATCTGATAAAAAATAACAATTTTCCATACAACTTTGCAAAATTTCAGCTTTCTAGAACAAATGGTTTAGGCTGGGCTTTGATCATCTGTCAGTCGAAATCTTCATTTTTATTATAGATAATACATTTATAAAAAAAAATCTTATTTTAAATTTTATAAAAATTATAATTCGTAAATTTAAGTATTACCTTAAGCAATAATCTTAAGTTTTTATTGATCTTACACAAAGAATTAAATAAAAATTGTAATATAATGTTATAAATACCTACTTAATAAATTTAACATTGAAAAATAAAAAATTATAGTAAGTTAAGTAATTAAAAAATGTAATATATTTTTAGATTGTTATAAAACATAGCATTATTAATTGTATTTTATATAGAATTCCTAGCTTAAGAGTTACTAGTTTAAGAATATCTAGCTTAAGGATACCTAGCTTAAAAGTAACTTGTTTAAAAATACCTAAAATAAGAATATTAAAATGTTAGCATACCTTTTTTTTTGATAAAAAATGGACTTAGGGCATGGCGCATAATTTCATTAATATAAAATTATACTTCAAAAGGAGGAAGGTGTAATAACAGTCTTCCAAGATTGTAATTACACCCTGGGAATCATCATTACTTATGGTTCTCCAGGTGTATCATATTGTTCACTTTACTTCATACCTATGCCTAATCAGCATTCAATTACACCCTGGGAATCATCAATAACTACGGTTCTGCAGGTGTATCATATTATAGCACATGTCGCTGCATGCCGTTGCTGCATGCTAATTTTTATGCTTGGCCTATGCCGCCAGTTCGACGTGATCCATTAAGCAGCGCGTTTCATTACAGCATTTTCACTACCAAATAGTCTTATACCTAGTCTTTCTTTTTAGGTGATTCAAACTGGTTTTTAACGTCGAGGCGGGAAGCTCTAGATTTGCAGTTGGCTTGCAGTTTACATGGGTTATATCCTCCATGTACTTTACTGAAAAAGATCTTTTAGATGCACAAATGAATTCAAATGGAGTCAGCAACTTATGTATTATTTCCTCCTCGTTACTTATTTTGGCAGACTTATCGGAAAAAGCAATTTTATTTATATGAAATACCAATTTCGTATAACTTAGGTCATAGTTCGACCACAAGCAATGCTATTAATTTTAAAAACAAAAGGCGTAGGTATTTTTAAATGTGTTAAAGCTAAACAAAAGTAAAATTCACAGCGCATAAAAAATGGAATGAAAAATTACACCTCCCAAAAATTAGTAAAACCGGATCGTTTCAAGAGTTCTCGCTAAAAAACCAAAAATATTAAAATTGTAATGCCTTCCATATATATCTACTTTTTTTGAAAAAGAAGAACAACATCTTAAGTTAAGCGCTACACAAATCGACACGATGCTCTTACTCTATTTTTTTATTAAATAGTTACATTAAAACTAATCTAATTTTGCTTACCTGTCACTATTTATCGGCATTTAAAATTACACCTGAATTTTCTTTTTCTTCCCGACCGCAGGCCAAACACTTCAAATTATGTTTTCCCATTTCCTTTTGAAATTTATATTTAATTCCTAAACACTTTTGAACTTTTAAAAAACACTCTATGTTGTGGGGGCGCTAATAACCTTCCCTTAATACAAACACACATATCTCACCAACACACATTACCCAAAATTACCCACATCAACATCTACATCCATTTCCCATAATCATTCTACAATATCACCTATGTTCTAAAACCACAAAACACATATCATTACACCCTATACATTTCATCATTTCAAAATTTAACGAAAAACACACTTGAACACATCCAGCTAATGATGTCTGCGAAATTCGGCAACTTTTTTTTTTAATTCTAAAAAAAAAATGTTTTCCATTCCGGCCATATATCTTGGCAACAAATTTTTAAGCCTACTTGATTTCAACAAAAAAAAATTTTTCTTTGCAAAAATTTTCAAAATTTTATTCAGTCTGTCTGTGATTTTCAAACGAGCTAGTTAGTGTCGAATATCGAGTCAATGGCCGTATTCACAAATCTAGTTTGGTAAGTGTGACAGCTCTCAAAATTCATGTTGCTAAGTTTTCATTGGGCAAAACTGGTCACGTGATCAGTTTTTTCAGTTGACGTCTTTCTTCGCAACACCGACCAATCTAGTCAAGAATTTCTCGACTTACTAGTAAGTTGACGTATTTGTAGCAACATTTGTGCCATTTGACGTTTGACATTTCGGTTCGCCCTAACGTAGAATATTAAAAGTTTTGTTTTTTTTCGGGTATATTTAATTAAAAATATACAAACTAAGGTCATACTGTGCAGTGGATACCTCAAGATATATGTTATCTTTTAGGTAATACCAATCGGAATATAGGGATACCAAAGTCAAAGCGGTAGCCTTTATAGTTTTTAAACAGGACGTGTGAAAGTGAAATTTTTTTGTTGTTTCATACCAAGAAAATGTGGCAAATATATATACTTTCACACGTCCTGTTGGAAAACTATAAAGGCTATCGCTTTGACTTTGCTATCCCTAGATTCGGATTAATATTACCTAAAAGATAACATATATCTTGAAGTATTGGCTGCTCGGGAGGAATTTTAAAGCTCTCAAGTGTATTCCGTTTTAGTGTACAAGAAAAGTTGCGCTAGTATACAAAAGTGACTTGGAATTTAAAACCAATGCGTGAACCACTTCAAGATACATGCTATCTTTTAGGTAATACTAATCCGAATCTAGGGATACCCAATTCAAAGAAAAAAGCCTTTATAGTTTTCCAAGAGGACGTGTGAAAGTGAACTTTTTTTTGCTTTGTGGTACAAAATGTGGCAGATGTAAAGTGGAACATGCTTCCAGCTGCTTCAAAAAAGCTTCACACATGAAAATGTCAACCAGGTAGGTGGTGTCCCTGATGTTCTTGCCAGCTTCATTTGGGTGCGAGAAGTCAAACAATATGCTGAACACCACGACTGTGTTGTTAAATAAAGAAACGTAAAGAAAAACGTTTCATCACTGACAATGGTTTTCTCCAGGTTTTCTCGTGGAAAGGTGCATGTTCCATATTCCAGATTTCGATACCATCCATTCTGGAGAAAACAGAGTTTAGTATTCTTGGCGAAATCACATTTATACGAACCTTTAAAGGGAGAGTTTTTTGAGGATTTTCTTGTATGCAATGCATTTATTGAATCCATCGTGCTATGGCTAAATTATAAGAGCGAATATTTTGGATTTTTTTACGAATCTTCTTCTTGATTTTCTTTTTTTATGTTTAATGCATTTAAAATATGAAATACATTTATGAAATACAACTTTTGCTGCCAAAATCCAATATCTGAAAAAAAATTGCGACGTCTATAAAAACAAAAAAAAAACACAATTGTCAAGAAGTGACATACCGACAATTCAAGTTAGTTTTCGCATTCACGGCAATTTGAATCCAGACAATTCAAGTCGACTTACCTCGACTAGATTTGTGAATACGGCCAATAATATTCAAATATTTTTTTTTTGTTTACCAGTTGGGTTTTCTTTTATGTTATACCGGAAATCGGTTAGTTCAGTGGTTCTTTTGTGATTTTGAGAATTTTCTGCTGGAATTCTGTTTTTCGTCCACAAAAGAAAGGATTACAAAAAAAACAACAAAATATATATATATATATCAAAATCGACCTAAATTGTGAAAACCTATTAGGAAATACCCATGTGCTTCAATGCGTATCAAATTGTAGTGTAATTTTACAATTACCTATACGTTTAATAAAACCTAATAAATAAATACAAAAATAAACCTAAAAACAATCTAAAAGATTACGCTAAAAAATGATCTTAGCAATAATAATAACAAGATAAACCACTACAGAATTGTTCAACTTTTTTTTTAATAAAAAAAATCAATGCGACAAAGCAAATACCTATCAGTGTGTGATTTTGTGCTAAAAAAAAATAAAAACGTAACTTTCTCCGAGCTCTTCAAGCAGTCCCAGAAGATACCTACCAACTATCAGTTCACTCATTCAAGAGTTTCCAGCTTTCCCAGCAGTGTTAATGTGATGTGATCTCTTCATTTCAATAACTGAATATATATAAAAAAAAACTTAGAGAGTTTAAAAAAAAAATAAAAATTATTTTAATTTGTAGGGTTGATTTGTTTTTTTTTTCTGAATAACTTCTTTGATTTGTTTTACCTATCAGAAAAAAAAAAATAAAATAATACAGCTAGCTAATTTGACTTTTTTTATTTTTATTTACACCTATCATTTAACTTTAATACATAATGAATGTATTACAATTTTTTTATTATGTACTCTATTTAATTCACTGTTAATTTTATAAGTTATTAATTATATAGAGTTCTCACCCTACGATTAGTTAAATATCTATTACTTTTTTTATATACAAAAATAAATGTATACATATATTAATGTCTGATTCAATCTTTATTTTATTTTATAGGTAATGTTGAATTATGATGGCTTTATTTAACCAGCAACCAGCAACCATTTAATTTTAGTTTTTCAAATAAAATATTCCAAATGGTTTGCTAAATTAGTAAATGAACGGGGTGACTGAGATGACGTGGTTGGTGATGATGGGCAACAAGAGTTGTTGAACGTTTTGATACGCGTAGGGGTTGTCACAGGAGTAGGGAGTAAAGTAATGGGGAGGGCCAGCTCACAAGGTACCATAACACCTTCGGTACCGGTGTGGCGAGAGAAGGAGGAAGGCAAACCAACCGAGTCGATAGGTGTGGTTTGTTTTCTTCTTGGCTGTCTAAATTTTAAAAATCTTTTCAATCCTAGTTAGAGTCCTTCCTTTTTCCAATTTTCTTCCTATCCTTTCATCAATCCCACTTTTCAAAAATATCCCAACAGAATAACAGGCATGTGAAAATACGGTAGTCCGCGAGACAAGTAAAAGATCCCACCCATCCGACGAGCTTAGCACTGGCCTAAACAAGCATGCCTGCCTTTGCTTTGTCGACCGGACAGCCCTTCCACCGATGTCAACTTGAGATTCCTGTATCTCTAAGGTGGAAGGGTAACATATGTTTATATGTATACCATTACAGGTGGCGCCCAACGTGGGGCCAAAGCTTACTAAACTTTGGTTCCGAAATATCCTTGTGCCAAATTAAAATTCCCCCTTTTTTTCAAATTCATCTCAATTTTCATTTTTTTCCAACTTTTTTTTTTTTCAAATTCCAATTTCATGTTTGGAACTCAGCCAATAACTAATCGGTTCTTGTATTCTACGGTCGTTTGTTAAGGTTTCCAAGTCTTCTGTCCATTGCTGGTTCCTCAGACCATCAATTGTTTGCAGGGGATTTGAAAACTTTAAACAACATACGAGATATAATAGTGAATGTCTTTAAATGGATATATATTTGCTCCATTTTTATAGCTTTTACTATTATATTTCGTCACATGGTCGGAAGTTCATAAACACCAAGTGCATTGCTGTCCGGGAAAGGGAATTTCCATAGTACCTTTTCGTCAGTTGCTGCAAGCACTTGTTTATGACTTCCTAGATCTTTTTAACATCTTTTGTTCATTTTATCCGGTATCCTTCTAGTTGAACCATGAATATACTAGTTGTTTGTACCGGCAATAATTTCATGAACACAGACGATATGCAGAACTGATGGTTAATTCTCTCAAAGCACCATTCAAAACTCTCTTGTTGTCTTAATTTGTTTGTCCACGTTATTGAAAGTCACCTCCGCCACTCAATACTATTTGTACCAACAACATAAATAGACGATTCTGAAATCGAATCAAATTTTTTTTATCGTATTCTGATACCTAAAAATTTTAAAGATATTAGGTACATATTTAACATATTTTGTTTCTATTTCTTTGTAGTTTAGTCCATTTTCTAGGTTTAATTTTTGTTATAGCATTCCCTTCCCTTAATTTTTCATTAAGTTTTTTTTTTTATCTTCTCGCGTTCTATTTCATTTTCCTTTTCTTCATATTTAACAAAAATGTTTAACCCAAACAGCAATATGGAAGATGGTTACTTCCTCAGAAGCACGCAAGTTAGAAGTGAAGCACAGGGCTTGCACTCATCTAATCCATTAGATTTCCATCCAATACAATCAGCACAAAATTCACCTCCTCGTGGAACTAATATGGGAACTTTAGCTTTCCACGACACGCATGATCAATTATCAGTACCCACTTCAGGATTAGAGCTACATTCACAAATCTCGTCTCCAAATTCAACACTTCATAGTTTAAACCCATTTTTAAATCCAAATCCGTCTCCAGGCCCATCCAAATCTGTAGTTTTAGAGAATATTTCCCACCATGGAAATCCTAATAATACGTCCACTCCCATAAAAATAAACCACCATGACAATACAAACACGGATCAGGTTATTGATTCACTTCGTACCTATGTTCGTGATATAGTGTCTACGATACTAGCCGTTAATAGGTCCGAAGACGAACGTGGCCTACAAAGACAATTAGAAGACGAAAGGGCAAAACTTCGTCTAGAGGTTGCCGAAGCAATTCGCGAAACTATTCGTGCCACAACTCCACCAATTCATACACAAACACATCAACCACAGAACATTCAATACTCTACACTACTACCTACATACAATACTCAGAACCCTGCAATACCCACCTATCAGACCCATCCAAAAAACCAATGCAATTTCTCTCAACAACTTCGAGAAATGCATTTGGTCGATCCCAACCCAAGCATTTTAGGAGCTTAGAGACCGATGAGGAGATAGCGCGAAAGATGGACGATCGACGCCAAAAACCAAATGAGCCATTTGATAGTTTTTATTCTGACCTTCTCAGAATGAATTCTAGACTCCGTGCTCCCAGAGGTCCAGAAAGACTTATTTTTCTTATTCGGCAAAATGTCTGCTCAGACATTGGTGGAAGGTTATTGACCTTTAAGACCGAGAGCCTTCCAGAAATGGTCTACACCTGCCGCAATATGGAAAAGTATACCCTTGAACACTTTGCACGATCCAGACAGCAACCAAATTACCCACCTCAATTCCACAGAAGGGTAAATGAACTGTGCTATGAGACTGCAGACGATGCCTACGTTCAACCCATAGAAGCCGTCCAGTTCTCAAGGCCTCCTAGGGATATAAGTGCAGTGGTATGTTGGAACTGCAAAGTGTCAGGACATACATTCCAAGAATGTCCAAGTCCGCAACATTCGTTGTTTTGTTTTAAGTGTGGACTCACCAACACCACCACACCCAACTGTCAACGATGTTCGGAAAACCGCCGAAGGAGCAATGTAAGGACCGGGGAAAGTTGCTCTCAGATGCATCGTCCGGATACACAACAAAATCAACAACAGTAAACACTGCAGACTGCATAATTAATTCAACACACCACACAGCACCTACACAAATTTTAAAAAGAGACACCACTCCTGTTCTTACCCCAATACAAACTTCGTACCAGCCAAGACCAAGTCTACACGAACGTCTTGTAAACTATAACAAAGTACGTTCTCGGATATTTAACCCGTCACCACATGTGTCCGAGAAAGTCTCTAAGCTTCGCCAACGTTTTGAGGATAAGAAAATTCTGTATAAAGCGATTTCCTCAACCACCCTTTTGAATGCTGAGGATCCTAGACCGTATGCTAACGTGCTGCTATACAATACCCTAGTGTTTGGTCTCCTTGACTCCTGTTTCTCCAGCGGTTCAAAATCTTCTTTATGCGGAGGTGGATCGCATGCTTCAAATGGATGTGATTGAGGAAAGTTCCAGTTCCTGGAGCTCTCCTGTAGTTCTAGTGCGGAAGCAAACTGGTAAAAACGGACTCTGCCTAGACTTTAGGAAAATCAATTCCGTCACTAAGAAGGATGCGTATCCGTTGCCGCATATTGAGGGTTTGCTAGGACGTCTTTCGGATTCTCATTTTATTTCATGTGTGGATTTGAAAGATGCTTTTTGGCAAAATCCGTTGGAGAAAAGCTCAAGCGAAAAGACTGCGTTTACCGTTCCGGGAAGACCATTATACCAGTTCAAGGTAATGCCCTTCGGCCTCTGCAATGCGCCACAACGCATGTGCAGACTAATGGATAAAGTGATTCCACACGAAATGAAAGAGAACATTTTTGTTTACTTGGACGACCTACTAATTGCTTCAAAAGACTTCGACGAACATTTGGCTATGCTTAAGCTCGTAGCTGGTAGATTGGCAGAGGCTGGACTAACCATTCTTAGATTAGATTTATTTCATAGAAAACTTACACTTTAAGACAAAAGAGTCTTATAAGATAGTGAAGATTACAATTATTTAAATTACAACTTTGAATAAGCTAAAGAATAAACGTATTTATAAGAAGAAAAAAAATAAACTAAAGAGAGAAAAGAGGGGGCAAAAATAAAAAAGACAACGAATTTTTCAATAAAACTTAATCATACAACTCCACTAAGTTTGATACAAGATACAAAAAAAAAAAAAAATACTAGTCGAAATTGTTAAGGTAAAAAGAACTAAGTTCAGTCCGGAACCGCCGAGTGCCGCCAGGAGTTCCATAAGCGGATGGAGTTTACAAAAAACTGACGTTCGGATGTAAGGCAAGAAAACCGTGGATGTATAAGTTGAGAGGATCTGTTTGAGGTACTAAAACGCATTTTGTTAAAGAGATAGCTAGGTTGATTAGTCTGAATCACATTAGAAAGCAAAATTAGAGATCTGTAACGAAGCAGGTGGTCAAAGGACATGTTATAAAGTAATTTCGTATAGCTGGAGATACGATCAAATCGTTTAAGGTTAAAAACGTAACGCACGGTGTTGTTAAATGCAACATTAAGCCTTGTCCTGCTATTAGCATCACAATTACAAAAAAGTTCGCAACCATAAGTAAGAATTGGAGTAATGATTGTTTTTGCTAGCAACATACGTGTTTTCAGGGGAGTGTAATAGTGTGACGTCCACAGTTGACGTAAAATACCATACACTTTGCCAACAGCCGCATTGATGTGGGTATCCCATGTCAATTTCCTATTAAAAACCACTCCCAGATTTCTGGCAGTGTCGACATATTCGATTTTGGAACCACCAAGAATTACGTCGGGAAAGTAAGAAAGATCTAATGGTTTTTTACTAATAACAACGCATTTGGATTTAAGGGGGTTAAGAAAGAGCCCGTTTTTCTCTGACCAGCTGGCTATCCTTCCAAGGTCAATATTGATTGAGCTTGCACAGTCTTCTATCATACCAAGAGGGCAACTTTGATACAACTGGACATCGTCAGCATACATATGGACTGATGATTATTGGTATATTAGTGAAGGCATCTCATTTACATATAGCGAGAAAAGGAGAGGTCCAAGAATCGAGCCCTGTGGCACCCCTCTACTATTATAAAGGAAGTCGGAAGTATGATGACCCGCAGAGACTGCTTGTTTTCGAGACTGTAAGTATGAAGATATTAGGGTAACTGCCGAATTTGAGAAACCAAATAGCGTTGACAATTTATTGCACAGATTAATGTGATCGACGGTATCAAAGGCCTTCGAAAAGTCGAGAAGCACTAAAAAGGTCACTTTATCAGAATCCAGTGATACCCTAATATCTTCCACAACTCCGATAATCGCTGTCATGCAACTATGGTTTTTCCTAAATCCGGACTGCATTGGGGTGAGTAAGTTGTTGGTACGAATGTGTGAATTTATTTGTTTTTGCAGTACCCTCTCGAAGATTTTAGAGAGATAAGGAAGGATAGAGATCGGTCGGTAATCTTTACTATTAGGACTTTTTTGAATGGGTATAATTTTTGCAGTTTTCCATTGTTCGGGGTAAATACCAGTAGTAATGATAAAATTAAAGACATGCACTAAATAGGGAAGAATGACTGGTAGAATTATTTTGACAAACTTGGGATGTATTTGGTCAAAACCAACGGCAATTGATTTGACCGATAATAGACAATCGACAATTTCTGTGTTATCAACACAAGCGAACTGAAAAACACCACCAAACGAACTGGGAACACGAGAGACGGACGCATTTGAGGAAACGACATTAATAGTAGGAAAAGGAAGTGTAACAAAACTCTTATTCAGAAGGTTTATGTCCAGGGTTTCATCAACATATTGATTGTTTTTGTTATTTCCAATTCCAATTTCTCGTACATTTTTCCACAGCTGTCGACCTTTCATTAAAGGATTTAATTTGTTTTCATAGAAATTTCGTTTAGCAGTTCTTATTTTCTCGACCACCTGATTACGCAAGTAGCGATAAAGTTGTAACTGTACATTCAACCTGTAACGTTTCCAGTCATTGTAGGCGCGATTGCGCTGCTCGATAAGTAGCCGAATTTCAGACGTGAACCAGGGACATTGACCATTGTTTAAACGTTTTACTTTGATTGGCACATGATTGTTAAAGAGAGCACAAATGTTTCTGTTGAGAAAGTCTATTTGGTCACATGGAGAGGTCATGAAGAACACTCGATCCCACTCAATATTACGCGCATCAAGCTCCAGTTGATGATAGTTAATGCGATTAAAATCTCTATATTCATAGTTTGAGACAGAACAACTTACTAAAAAGTCCATTGTTAAAAATAAGAAGTCATGTTTAGAGAAAGCTGGTGTTGACAACTGGTCATAAAAAAGAATCTCATTACGATCGCTAACAAAAAAAACATCCAGGAGTGTACTGGATTCCGCAGTAAAATGAGTAGGATTATTCGTGTTGACCGGGTACAAGTTAAGTGCCGTCATAACGTGGATAAGTCCAAATTTTGTTTTAAAGAGCTTGCATATCTTGGTTTTGTTGTAGGTAAGGGATGTTTGAAGGTCAACCCTGATAAGGTAGCGTCCATTGTTGAGTTTCCGGTACCAAAGTCACCTCGTCAAGTACGTAGATTCCTTGGACTCTCAGGTTGGTATAGAAGATTTGTAAGGAACTACTCGACATTAGCCGCACCAATCACCAACACTTTGCAAAACGGTAAAAGATTTGAGTTTGAACCTGACGCGTTAAAAGCATTTAATGAATTGAAGGACGCTTTGACTTCCGCTCCCATTCTTGTCAATCCCGATTTCAACAAGCCTTTCATAATCTTATGCGACGCTTCAAACTCTGGTGTTGGATGTGTAGTGTGTACTTTGCCAAATGGATGATGAAGGTATAGAAAGGCCCCTGGCCCATATACTATTACTCCCACAAACTCAATTCTGCACAACGTAACTATTCTGTTACAGAGTTGGAGTGTTTAGCTGCGGTCCTTGGCATACAAAAGTTTCGACCATACGTTGAAGGCCAGAGCTTTAAGGTAGTGACTGACCATGCGAGTTTAAAGTGATTAATAATCCAAAAGGACTTGAACGGTAGGTTAGCTCGATGGAGTTTAAAGTTGCAAGGCTTTACATTTGAGATTGAACATCGCAAAGGTTCTCAGCACGTTGTTCCTGACGCGTTATCGCGAGTATATGCTGTTGATGCCCTTGACGATGTTCCTTCTCTTAGTAGCCCACACGATGTTCTTCACATTGACCTTGCAGATCCCAGTTTTAAATCTGGTGAGTATGCCAAGCTCATAGAAACCATTCTAAATCACAAAGATCAGCTTCCGGACCTACAAGTCTCGGAGGGCTTTGTGTATAAGAAGGTTCGGCATTGCACAGGTCATCCTGTTGGAGACGACATGGTGTGGAAGCTTTGGGTTCCATCGAATCTTACCGAACGTTTGATCCTTTTGGCTCACGAACCACCGAAAGCTGCGCATGGCGGTGTTGCAAAGACCCTGTACCGTCTACGTGATCGTTTTTACTGGCCTAATATGGCGGCTGAAGTAAAAATGATTATTTCCAATTGTGACGTGTGCAAAAGCACAAAGGCTCCAAACTTCACACTGAAACCAAAAATGGGAAGAGCTTTTGTTGTTGAACGACCATACCAGCATTTATATGAGGACTTTCTAGGACCGTATCCCAGGTCGAGAAATGGTAATAGCTACATCTTCGTTTGCTTGGATCAGTTGACTAAGTTCGTCCTCATCCATCCTTTACGCAGAGCGACGAGTGACAGCGTTGTGAAATTTCTCGAGAAACAAGTTTTCTCGGTATTTGGAGTACCAGAATCAATCCTATCGGATAATGGGAAACAATTTGTGAGTAAGGAATTTGCCAAATTCCTGAATACCTATGGCGTCACTCACATCAGAACCGCTGTTTATTCGCCTCAAGCCAACGCAAGCGAAAGGGTAAATCGATCGATTTTAGCTGCCATTCGTTCCTATATCGACAAAGACCAACGTAACTGGGATGAACAGTTGACATCCATTGGCAGTGCATTAAGTTCATTCAGCTATCGGCATGTCACCTTATGAAGCTTTATTCGGTCAGAGTAAAGTTGAACATGGTTCCGACTATAAGCTCCTCAAGTCAAGAGCTTTGAATAATGCTGAATTTGATCTTCTACCAAAAGCTTCCAAAATGAATGTGATACACGCCCACTTGAAAGAATCCCTTGCTAAAGCACATAATGTATACGCTCACACATATAATACACGTAGCAAGGAGGTGGTTGGGTGTGTATGAATCGGGTAGGCGCTGATTGGCATCAACTTGGCGGTGCCCAGCTGTTGTAACTTTTTCATACACATCAATTGTGCTTATTTTACCTCCGCGTGGTAACCACCGGGTACTGGTCCCGCTCAACCGGGCTTGGCTTGCTAAACTTATAAGCGCGAGTGTTGCACACGAAGAAAATAGCAACACTATAATGCTCTGTCGGAATGACTGACTGAACGAGTCTCAGAGGTCTTACATGAGCCCCTCAGAAAGAGGACATACAGCGGATGAATACACCAGATTGAATCAACGGTGTTGTCAACAGTCGAGATGGCAGATACCTTGCGTGAGCATCTCTGACATATTTGGAGCAAAGGTCTGTAAGGATTTTCAGCACTAGTCAGGGTGCTGAAATAGAGATGGTGGCGGATGAACCCTTTATGGGCCAACGGCAGCACTCATATCCCCGAAGTGGGTTACTGACAAAGGAGTATCCGACCCGCTGTCCTAGGGTTATCTTAGGGCCTGGTCCTCCAGGTTGGGGGTTGTGCGTGGGGCTAACTACCCAACCACGGAAAAATTAATGGTTACGAAGCAACCAAAAACCTCGGATACGGATGGATTCACTGTTGACGACCCTGCAAAACGAAAAAAGGACAATGACGTTCGGGTCTGCACGTGGAATGTTCGAACCCTGAACAGACCGCGTGCAGCCGAACAATTAGCGGAGGCCCTAGACTGTTACAAGGCAGATATCACCGGCATTCAGGAGGTGCGGTGGGATGGGCCAGGCAAAAGAAAGATGATTGATTGATTGATTGATTTGATTTATTGATTCATATAGAATATTATAGAATATTAGTAAGCGGATTCGTTGTAAGCGGCAGACTTAGGCAAGAAGTCTTGAGCTTTCGACACGTAAGTGAGCTCCATACAACTATCCGCATCAAGGCTAAATTCGCCAACATCAGCCTGATATGCGCTCACGCCCCCACAGAAGATAAAGACGACGCTACCAAAGAATGTTTCTATGAGCTCCTCGACAAAACATATGAGCAATGTCCTAAATACGACGTTAAAATTGTCTTAGGTGATTTTAACGCCAAAATAGGAAAGGAGGACATCTTTGGTAGCACAATCGGAAAGCACAGCCTACACGACACCACGTCTGGAAACGGACTTAGGCTAATTGACTTTGCTGCGGGACGTAATGCTACTATAGCAAGCACACGGTTTCCACACCTCAGCATTCACAAAGGAGCCATGTCACCAGACCATCAAACGGTCAATCAAATTGACCCTGTTGCGATCGACGCAAGGCACTCCTCCAGTATTCTAGATGTCCGAACTTTCCGAGCGGCCAACATAGACTCGGATCACTACCTTGTTGTAGCCAAGGTACGTATGCGGATATCCCAGACACCACAACAACGAGGAAATACTGTGAGGAGATACAACGTTGAACGGCTACAAACGCAACAAACCGCCAGAACTTTTGCCGATCGCGTATCCCTCAACCTCTCGAGAACTCCTGTACAGCCAGCATCAAGTGCTGAAGACCAGTGGCATCGATGCCAAGAAGCCATCAGAAAAGCCGCAACTGATGTGCTAGGTTTCACCCGACCACCACCGCGAAACCCCTGGTTTGATGAAGAGTGCCGGCAAGCACATGCAGCAAAGCAACTGGCCTACAAAGCGGCGCTGCAGAGAAGGACGAGAGCAGCTCGTGAGCTCTACGAGCAAAAAAGGAGGGAGGAACACCGGCTTCTCCGGAGGAAAAAGAAAGAGCATGAGAAGCGCGAGTTACGTGATGTAACTATACCTATATGTACCTTCGTATCAACCTGAAGCTGCAGCATCACAACAGCAGCAAACTAACAGCACCACAAAGTGACAAACAACTTCAGGGTCACAACCATAGCAGCATCCATGTAAAAGCCGCATATCTATCTACAACAACTGCAAAGCTGAAGCCTCAACAACAGCAGCATCACAACAGCAGCTTTTTAACAACAGCACAATAACAATAGAAAAAACTTCAGGGTCACAACAATAGCAGCATCTATTTAAAACGCCCCACAACAAGTGTACCTACTGCTGCGGCCTGGCCTGAGAGCAACATCAGCCGAGTATGTGCATATTATATTGCTGTTGGTCGCAATCGCAATCGCGATAACCACGCTCTGTACTTCGGTGTTGAGGAGCATGAATTGGAGAAAACTAGGTACATAGTTTGGTTTGCTTTTGATGTAGGTACATAATTTCTGTTATCAGTTTTCTTGGTTTGGTTAAATGTAAAAATAAGTTAGTCTTAAGTTGGTTTTCCTCGAATAAACATATTTATAACTATTAAGTTGTATTTAATTTGAATTGGTTCATTACCAAGGACGTAACTGGCGCAGTCGACAGGGTTTGAGTCTAGATTTGCATATAAGTGAATATTTAGTAGCTTTTATCAAATTTCTGGATTCTAATACACACCTCGAAGGTTTATCGAAGTGGCGGATTAAATTTTCCAAAATAAGAACCTACAGCGTTGGATTTCACCTGTTTAGTGACAAAGACAATAATAATTAAAAACTATCAAAAACTATAAGTGCAAGTGCATAGTTAAAATTAAAAACAGTAATAACAAAATATATATAGTGTAAATAGTAATAGATAAGTTTTGGAATTAAAATAAATACATAATCATAGAAATAAGTTACTTAAATTAATTTTTGCGAAAATTAAGAGTGAATAATTTGTTAATGGTAAGTCCTATCTTATAAGTTTATTTTTGGGTTATGCCTCCAGTTTTTAAATATAATAAAGTGCTAAAACAGAGAGTAAGTTATCTTTTCACCCCTAGCTTTTATAAAAATAAAATTAAGAATAAAACTAAGGAACTCAATTTGGAAACTATTAGAGATCGCGATCTTATTGATTTAGAAAGTTTAGTTAATAATTCCGCTTTTGTTAATACAGTTAATTTTTCTACAGTTAATAAAATAGACGCGCATTCTAATATCGTTTTAAATATGCAACCTGCTATTAATCCCGTTATTGCTATGGATGTATTTAATTCACTGAGAATACCGGATGTCGTTAAGGACTTACCATCATTTGATGGTAACCCGTGTTTATTATTTGATTTCATTAGCAATGTTGAGGAAATTTTGGCCCTGATGCCACAAGTTAATGGTACTTCTTATGGCAGTATTATTTTGCGTGCAATTCGAAATAAAGTTATTGGGCCGGCAAATGAAGTACTGAATATGTACGGTACGCCCGTAGATTGGAACGAAATTAAGAACAATTTAGTGCTTCATTATGCCGATAAGAGAAATGAAACTAGCCTCATTCGTGACTTGCATTTGCTCAGACAGAATCATGACAAAGTAGAATCATTTTATGCTAAAGTAGTTCAAATATTTTCCACAATTATGAACCATGTTAGATTGCATGAAAGCACGGAAAACGTTGTTGAAGCAAAAAGAATACTCTATCAAGAGACATGTCTTAATGTTTTTCTCTCTGGATTGAAAGAGCCTCTAGGTTCAACAATTAGAGCAATGAGACCCACCAAACTAGCCGAAGCCCTAAATTTCTGTTTAGAAGAACAAAATCGTTTCTATTTTCATAGTCCACAACATTTTCAAACGATCTCAACCCCTCAACATCGTCAAATTGGTCCACAAAATTTTCAGAGAACTCCACAAATTAGATATAACCAAAGACCACAGTTTTCTTACTCACAACCAGCCCTTAGAAATCCGCATTATTCTCCTGTTTATAGCAATCCACATCCAGTTCCTAGAAATTTTATCCCTTCAAATTCACAGTACAGACCGATTAGACCAAACCAAAATAATAATAATCAATTTTATAATCCTCATTTTCCAAACAACATACCAATTCAAGGACATAGATATACACCACCTGAGCCTATGGATGTATCTAGTGGCCACACTAACAGGCAATCAGGCAATCAACAATTGCTTAATGTTGAATCAAACGATTTTCATAACAGCTTTCAGTTCAATTCCGATTCTCAGTATGGTTACTATCCTCAGGACTTCGAATATTTCCAAAACTTGGATTTACCAAGCACTTCAAATCAACAACATGCTGCTGAGGTCGATGATACAAATTTTCCTTTGCTTGCCTCGCAAACCCCATCGGATACTTAGATATCAATAGTTTCAGCTCTAATATTTTACCCTATGTAATTATACATAGCCTCAATAATACCAACTTAAAATTTCTGATAGATACCGGCAGTAATAGATCTTTCGTAAGTCCTGGTGTGGCTAAACATTTTAAAGCAATACAAATAGACCCAATTGAAATAAAAACAATATTCAGCACTCAAATTGTCAACCAACATATAATTCTACCAGGTCTGTCTGAGTTTAAAACAAAAAAAGACTTATCATTCCTAATTTTTAAGTTCCACAACTACTTCGATGGGTTAATTGGGATTGATATACTGAGAGACCTTGGGATTATTATTGATATTAAAAACGCCATCTTAAAACTCGAGAATATCACAATTCCATTGAGTTTTAAACCAAACTTAATGTCCAGAACGTTTGTTATTCCAGGATCTACGAAGTCTATTTGTTTGTTACCTGTCGATGTCGAATTTGGTAGTGTGTTTGTAAAACCTATACAAATAAAACCTAACCTAATGATATCAGAGGGGCTATATATTGCCAAAAATTGGTACTCATATATAGAGGTAGTTAACAACTCTGACTTACAACAAACCTTCATTGTTGAACAACCGATCCGAGCTGAAAAAACCGATACTTATTTTGAAATTCACAATTTTTCCATTGAAAATGACCAAGTCCTAGCAAAGCATCATCTTAATGAGAAAATCCGAACAAATCACCTGTATAAGGAAGAAGAAAAGGCAATAAGGCATTTATGCTACGAGTACTACGACATTTTCTTTAGTGAAGGACAGAACTTAACGTTCTCCAACGAAATTAAGCATGAAATAAAAACAACCGACGATATTCCTATTTACTGCAGATCATATCGATATCCCTACGTGCATAAAGAAGAAGTACACAGACAAATTAATGAATTGCTCAGTCAAGGTATCATTCGTCCTAGCTTTTCTCCATGGTCTTCCCCTATTTGGATTGTTCCAAAAAAAAGAGATGCGAGTGGGAAAGATAAATGGAGGTTGGTAATTGATTACCGAAAATTGAATGATAAAACCATTGACGACCGTTATCCTATTCCTAACATAACTGAAATTTTAGACAAATTAGGAAGGAGCATGTACTTCAGCACTCTCGATCTTGCTTCTGGGTTTCACCAGGTTGAAATAAAAGCTGAGGATATCCCAAAGACTGCGTTTTCCGTAGAAAATGGCCATTATGAGTTTCTACGAATGCCTTTTGGGCTAAAAAACGCGCCATCAACTTTCCAAAGAGTTATGGATAATGTGTTGAGGGATATTCAAGGCAAAATCTGTTTAGTTTACATGGATGATATAATAGTGTATTCTACCTCACTACAAGAACACATAGAAAATTTAAGTGCTGTTTTCCAAAAACTAAAAGAAGCTAACTTGAAAATACAGATCGATAAATCTGAATTCCTTCGCAAAGAGGTATCGTTTCTCGGACATGTTATTACACCACATGGAATTAAACCAAACCCTGAGAAGATAAATGCAGTTCAGAATTTTCCAATACCAAAGACACCAAGACAAATTAAATCCTTCCTCGGCCTTCTCGGCTATTACAGGAAATTTATTAAGGATTTCGCTAATCTCACAAAACCTTTGACTGAATGTTTAAGAAAAGGAAATAAAATTGTCCTGGACTCAAGGTATATAAATTGCTTCGAACATTGCAAAACAATTTTATGTAACGATCCAATTCTTTGCTACCCAGATTTTCATAAGCCCTTCAACATTACTACGGACGCAAGTAATGTTGCTATAGGTGCTATTCTTTCCCAAGGTGTGTTAGGCTCAGATAAACCGATTTGCTACGCAAGTCGGACCTTATCAAAAAGCGAACAGAATTACAGCACCATCGAGAAGGAGCTGTTGGCCATCGTTTGGGCAACAAAATATTTCCGGCCATACGTCTATGGTAGGAAATTTAAAATAATAACAGACCATAAGCCCCTCATTTGGCTATTCTCACTAAAAGAGCCTAACTCCAAACTTGTTCGATGGAGACTAAGGTTGGAAGAGTTTGATTATGAGATCGTTTATAAAAAAGGTAAAATGAACTCTAACGCCGATGCTCTCTCACGTATCGAGCTTAATATCAATGAGACAGACTTACCCGCACCTGACCTTGACGACCTAGATGATATAGATATTGTATCTATGCAAAATAATATTGATATTTCTGAAAATGTATCTACAATTCATTCAGGAGAGGAAAATTTGAATGATGGTGTTCCCATATCCGAACGCCCACTCAATCAGTTCTCCAACCAGATTATTATCCGACAAAATCCCTCTAAACCAGAAATATCGTCTAAAATGCTAATTCTTTTCAAACGAAAAAAGAGATTTACCATAGAGCATGCCAATCCTAGAGATGAAACTGTTATAATTTCAATTCTTAAAGACTATCTAAATACAAAGAGACTTACGGCTATTCTAACTGATGATGATACTTTTCGGGCTGTCCAAACGGTTTACTCAAAATATTTCCATCGCTCACGTATCAAATTAGTTAGATCAACTATCTTGCTTAAGGATATCACAGATAGAGATGAGCAGGAGAAATTAGTCAGGGATTACCATGAAAACTCACATCATCGTGGTATAACAGAAAGTTTAGAGCATTTAAAAAGAGATTTTTATTTTCCTTGTATGAAACATATTATTTCAAAAATAATTTCTAATTGCGATACTTGTCGTCAATATAAATATGACCGGAATACTGAACCCCTGAAATTTGAGCTGACTGAAACTCCATCAAGACCACTTGAAATCATTCATATTGATATTTACTCTATCCACAAAGAAAATTTTCTTACTATAGTCGACAAATTTAGTAAGTTTGCGAGTGCATATTTATTAACTGCAAGAACAAGTTTCAATATAATCAAGTCCTTGCGTAACTATTTTTCCCATCACGGAGTTCCAAAAAAGATTGTATCTGACAACGGCAGCGAGTTTATTTCTACCCTGTTCAAAGAATTTCTCGAGCTTTACGAAATTAGTTTCCATACCATATGTGCGAAAACGTCTACTGGAAACTCTCCTGTCGAGCGGTTTCATTCGACGCTCACAGAACTCATTCGCATAATAAAAGTACAGAGAAAAGAAGAACATATTGGCGAAATCGTTGACGATGCTGTATTGACATACAATAATTCCATCCATTCGACAACAAAGCTTACTCCTTTCGAGCTTCTTTCAGGACATCTGCATTCAAGCCAACCATTTCCATCTAACTCAAATTTTAAGACAGAACAAGAATATCTCCGTAACCATAAGGAAAACTATGAACACTTAGCAAAAATCGCTCATGATCGAAGTTTCATTAAAAAACAAAGCTATATAAGCAAACGTAATCAATCGCGCAAAGATCCTCCAAGTTACAGTCCGGATGAGGTTATTTTTGAAAAGGATGATAGACGAAACAAACTTGCACCTAGGTTTAACGATCATATTGTAAAATCAGACAATAAAGTGACTGTTGAAACTAACAAACGCAAGGTACATAAGCAAAAAATTCGAAAGAAGGGTAAAGTAGTATACTGTCGTAATTAGTAACCACCTCAAATAAATAAGTAATTATAAATATCAGTAAATGAAAAATATGCATACATTTATAATATAGTAACTCCAAAGCATAATTGAGTTCCAGTTTTGGTTTTGTTTTTGTTCCTTAAAATATATTCTCGCACTATTAAATAACCCATTAATAACATTAGGATATGGATACTTTGTATTATAGTTAAGGTTAAGGAAAAAACAATATTGTACATATAGGTATCTAAATATTATATTAAGTTGGTAATAGTATACAAAAAATAACAAAAAAAAAAAAAAAAAACACCAAATATTTAATTACAATAATTATTATAATTATAAACTATGCACTTTGCCTATCACTTATACATGAACTTCACCTCATCGTCATCAGTTCATACTTCGGCGGGAAGAGTTACGTGATGTAACTATACCTATATGTACCTTCGTATCAACCTGAAGCTGCAGCATCACAACAGCAGCAAACTAACAGCACCACAAAGTGACAAACAACTTCAGGGTCACAACCATAGCAGCATCCATGTAAAAGCCGCATATCTATCTACAACAACTGCAAAGCTGAAGCCTCAACAACAGCAGCATCACAACAGCAGCTTTTTAACAACAGCACAATAACAATAGAAAAAACTTCAGGGTCACAACAATAGCAGCATCTATTTAAAACGCCCCACAACAAGTGTACCTACTGCTGCGGCCTGGCCTGAGAGCAACATCAGCCGAGTATGTGCATATTATATTGCTGTTGGTCGCAATCGCAATCGCGATAACCACGCTCTGTACTTCGGTGTTGAGGAGCATGAATTGGAGAAAACTAGGTACATAGTTTGGTTTGCTTTTGATGTAGGTACATAATTTCTGTTATCAGTTTTCTTGGTTTGGTTAAATGTAAAAATAAGTTAGTCTTAAGTTGGTTTTCCTCGAATAAACATATTTATAACTATTAAGTTGTATTTAATTTGAATTGGTTCATTACCAAGGACGTAACTCGCGCGATTGAGGAAATAGAGAGGTGCTACTCCAGGAACAATGTTCGGAAGTTTTACCAAAAGGTAAAAAGAACGTGTCACGGGAACAAGACCCGAACAGAGACCTGTAGAGACGAACAAGGAAACCTTGTAGTAGAGTCACAGTCGATGCTGAGGACATGAAAAAACCATTTCTGTAGACTGTTAAACGGCGAAGACGACACAAATTCCGCTGTCAGGCAGAATGAACCATTCAACCTGGGCGATGAAAGCCAAGACTTCCGTCCACCTGACCAAAATGAGGTAAGGATAGCAATATCCAAGCTGAAGTCCAACAAAGCTGCAGGACCGGACGGTTTATCGCCCGAGCTCTTTAAGGCAGCGGGGGATGACTTGGTAGAGAGCATACACCAACTCGTTTCTAAAATTTGGTCAGAGGAAAGTATGCCTGAAGAATGGAGCCTCAGCATTGTTTGCCCGATCCATAAGAAAGGAGACCCTCTAAACTGCGCCAACTATAGAGGCATCAGTCTCCTTAACATCGCTTACAAAATCTTGTCTTCCGTACTGTGTGAACGCCTGAAACCATTTGTCAACGAACTGATTGGACCCTATCAGTGCGGTTTTAGGCCCGGTAAGTCCACAACCGACCAAATATTCACACTACGGCAGATCCTGGAGAAAACCCAAGAAGTCCAAATCGATACTCATCACCTATTTATCGATTTTAAAGCCGCATATGACAGCATTTATAGAGACGAGCTATACAGAGCCATGTCTAGTTTTGGCATCCCTGCCAAACTTGTCAGATTGTGCAGAATGACGATGGAGAACGCTCGCTGCTCCGTAAAGGTCGGAAACAGTCTCACCGAGACCTTTGATGTCAAAAAAGGATTTAGGCAAGGTAATGCGCTGTCATGTGACTTTTTCAACATCATTCTTGAGAAAATTGTGCGAAACTCGGAAGCCAAAACCAGGGGCACAATTTTCCAAAAGTCCGTGCAACTACTTGCATACGCTGACGACATCGACATCATTGGCAGGATACAGCGAGCTGTCACTGGTGCGTTTGCAAGTATCAGTACAGAGGCGGCAAAAATGGGTTTAGTGGTGAATGAGGGCAAAACAAAATATATGCTGTCAACGAGAAGGGACACAGAACATCGACGAATCGGACAGAACGTCACGATAGACAGCTATAACTTTGAGGTAGTTCGGGACTTTGTCTACCTCGGCTCCGCTATTAATTCTGAAAATGACATCACATCAGAAATCAAGCGAAGAATTACACTTGCCAACCGCTGTTACTTTGGCCTAAGAAGGCAATTGATTAGTAAGGCCTTGTCGAGAAACACCAAGGACACTCTATATAAGACCCTCATCATCCCAGTCCTGCTTTATGGCGCAGAATCATGGACGTTGTCAAAAGCGGATGAAGATCTCCTTGGTCGCTTCGAACGCAAAATTCTTCGAGTGATTTTCGGTCCCGTTTGCGTTGACGGGCTTTGGAGGAGGAGATTTAACAGCGAACTCTACGAGCTGTACAGCGACATCGACTTGGTCAGAAAAGTACGTATCAGTCGACTAAGATGGCTAGGACATGTAGAGCGAATGAACACCAACGCTCCGGCCCGAAGAGTCTTCGATTCCAACCCGGAGGGACAACGCAGTAGAGGAAGACCTCGCCTTAGGTGGCGCGCACAAGTGGAAGGGGACCTCAACCAACTTGGAGTGCGCAACTGGAGGCAGTTAGCCAAAGATCGTGCTAACTGGAGAGGCGTGTTGGTTGAGGCCCAGGTCCACCCCGGACTGTAGCGCCATCTAAGTAAGTAAGTAAGCAAGGATATTCAATTCAACGTGGGTGATATTGTATTTAAACGGAATTTTGTTCTAAGCGATGCAAGCAAACACTCAAATGCTAAGCTTTGTCCAAAATTCACAACGCCAAAAATCAAATCCATTCACGGCCACAATCTTTTCGAATTGGAAGATTTTCGAGGTGTCAACTTGGGAGTTTTTCACGCCAAGGATATCCGACATTGATACTCTACCTGCGCCCGTTTTCTTTTACTTTTTCGCACGCTGGCTTTGCTCAAAATTAAATGTGGTGTGGGGGCGCTAATAACCTTCCCTTAATACAAACACACATATCTCACCAACACACATTACCCAACATTACCCACATCAACATCTACATCTATTTCCCATAATCATTCTACAACATCACATATGTTCTAAAACCACAAAACACATATCATTACACCTTATACATTTCATCATTTCAAAATTTAACGAAAAACACACTTGAACACATCCAGCTAATGATGGCTGCGAAATTCGACAACTTTTTTTTTAAATTCTAAAAAAAAAAAATGTCCATTCCTGGCATATATCTTGGCAACAAATATTTAAGCCTACTTGATTTCAACAAAAAAAAATTTTTTCTTTGCAAAAATTTTCAAAATTTTATTCAGTCTGTATGTGATTTTCAAACGAGCTAGTTAGTGTCGAATATCGAGTCAATAATATTCAAATATTTTTTTTTTCTTTTCTTGAAACAATTTTTTCATAAAATTTACCAGTTGGGTTTTCTTTTATGTTATACCGGAAATCGGTTAGTTCAGTGGTTCTTTTGTGATTTTGAGAATTTTCTGCTTGAATTCTGTTTTTCGTCCACAAAAGAAAGGATTACAAAAAAACAACAAAAAATATATATATATATCAAAATCGACCTAAATTGTGAAAATCTTCATGGGTATTTCCTAACCCATGTGCTTCAATGCGTATCAAATTGTAGTGTAATTTTACAATTACCTATACGTTTAATAAAACCTAATAAATAAATACAAAAATAAACCTAAAAACAATCTAAAAGATTACGCTAAAAAATGATCATAGCAATAATAATAACAAGATAAACCACTACAGAATTGTTCAACTTTTTTTTTAATAAAAAAAAATCAATGCGACAAAGCAAATACCTATCAGTGTGTGATTTTGTGCTAAAAAAAAATAAAAACGTAACTTTCTCCGAGCTCTTCAAGCAGTCCCAGAAGATACCTACCAACTATCAGTTCACCCATTCAAGAGTTTCCAGCTTTCCCTGCAGTGTTAATGTGATGTGATCTCTTCATTTCAATAACTGAATCCATCTTAATATTTATTTCATTTTGTGTTATTTGTATTATATTATAGTTCTTTTTGATATCTTTAAATTTAATTTCTCTTAATAACTTAATACGTGAGTTGCTTCATAAAAAAAATAGAAATAAATATCTCTTCTTTTGTGTTCTAAGTTTGTTCCATCTTTCAATCTCATTATCTGCGAAGTCGCTCGATTTTTTTTTGGTTTTATTTAAAAATTTTAGTGATACAGATTCTTCGTCCAGCTGCTCGTGCACTTGCAACCAGGATGTAAGGTATGTTTTTTTTTATATATTTTTTTTCTGTCTTTTATTCTTTTTTATATAAAAAAAAACTTCGAGAGTTTAAAAAAAAAAAAATTATTATAATTTGTAGGGTTGATTTGTTTTTTTTTTTTTGTAAATAACTTCTTTGATTTGTTTTACCTATCAGAAAAAAAAATAAAATAATACAGCTAGCTAATTTGACTTTTTTTATTTTTATTTACACCTATCATTTAACTTATCAAAAATGAACGGGGTGACTGAGATGACGTGGTTGGTGATGATGGGCAACAAGAGTTGTTGAAAGTTTTGATACGCGTGGGGGTTTGCCCCAGGAGTAGGGAGTAAAGTAATGGGGAGGGCCAGCTCACAAGGTACCATAACACCTTCGGTACCGGTGTGGCGAGAGAAGGAGGAAGGCAAACCAACCGAGTCGATAGGTGTGGTTTGTTTTCTTCTTGGCTGTCTAAATTTTAAAAATATTTTCAATCCTAGTTAGAGTCCTTCCTTTTTCCAATTTTCTTCCTATCCTTTCATCAATCCCACTTTTCAAAAATATCCCAACAGAATAACAGGCATGTGAAAATACGGTAGTCCGCGAGACAAGTAAAAGATCCCACCCATCCGACGAGCTTAGCACTGGCCTAAACTAGCATGCCTGCCTTTGCTTTGTCGACCGGACAGCCCTTCCACCGATGTCAACTTGAGATTCCTGTATCTCTAAGGTGGAAGGGTAACATATGTTTATATGTATACCGTTACAATGTATGAACGAACAAAATTAAAATCTATAGGACGAATTATTTTCATGGAGAAAAAACCAAAAAAGTATTAGGTATGTAGGTACTTATATTAGGCAGGTTTTAACAAACTGGACTTTTGCTGCCGAAAGCTGTTTTTTTATTGTTTTCTTTGATAGCAGCCAAAAGTATTATTTATTTATTTTTATTTACTTTTTTAATATATTTATTTTAATCGCGATGAAAATATTTCTTCCTATAAATTTTAATTTTGTTCGTTCATACTGTGAAGACAATTTAAGACTTAACATAGGGTAAAGTACCCACTGACCGACACCCTTAAGAGAAATTTTGACTTTGAAAATTCCGAACTTTTTATCCGTTGCATACATTTTAATGATGTTGATTTAAAATTCAACCGTAAATAAGTTTCTGAAATTCATCCAATGGAACAAGAAAACTGCTTCTGGTCGACTACACTCACCACTCACGTATTGCTGAAATGTCAAAAATTATTGTATGGCTGCTGCCAGCCGGCTTGTTAATAAATATACATAAAATGCACTTCTGTTAGTGCTTCTTGAGCCAAATTCTCTCCTCAGAATCAACAGAAAAGTATTTTTTGCGCCAATGAAACGGTTTCAGAAGTGATTTTCTTGATTCCGGAGGCTCCCGGACGCTTCTTTTTGCCCAATGAAAAACGACATAAGAGAGCTATAATAACAGATATGTAAGAATTCCATAAAATAAGTAAAACAGAAAATTGTAATACCTTACCATACCTGGATTTTAGTTACGGACACCATTATTCCAGTAGTCGACACCCTAAAGTATTTGTAATGGACACAATTACATTAACATAATTGTTCCAAATTTGCGGGCAGAGGCTCGAAAAGAACAATTCCGCATATGCGTGTGTGAAGTACGTTTTATTTTTAAGGAAAAGGTAGTTAGCAATTGCTTCAGGTCTATATAAAAATCTTACTGCAGTTTGCACCTCTGGTCCGCTCAGTTTGGAATCGAAAATTAAATTGCAAAATGAAATGACAGATACTTTGAGCGCAAATTCCAGAAGAGGAAACTGAAGTTGGTTGCAGCTAAACATTCTACTTTTATAAACTAGGAACTACAAGAGGGCGTTCTCACGAGATCTGTTTGTTAAGATCATCCATAGTGGTCGTTCTGTTACATCCCCGCCCCCGTGGATCGACTCGATTCACCACTATCAACGTTAAGAACGGCCAACTTGGACACTGGACGGCGATAAACTCCTGATCTCGTATTCACATCTTCTTGCCGTATTTCACCATCTGCTCCATAATAAACTTGCTGAACTCTTCCACGACACCACTGCTTCCTCGGCATATTTGAATCGCAGATGAATACTAGGTCTCCCTCCTTATGCGGCGTTGTTTTCTGACACCATTTCGTACGGCATGTTAGGGTCGGCAGGTACTCCGCAATCCAACGCTTCCAGAATCTATCTCTTAGTTGCCGGGCGATACGCCATTGTTTGTTTAGAGCACATAACCTTTCAGGAGGCTCGGATAAGCAAGGCGTCTGTGCGGTGTTGGCTGCCCCGAGTAAAAAATGGTTTGGAGTTAGTGGCTCCTCCTGGTCGATTGAAATTAGCAGATGCGTCAGGGGACGTGAGTTGACCACGTTTTCCGCTTCGATGATGAGACACTGAAGTGTATGTTCGCGAGGTGCAATTCCGCGCAGTGTATGACGTAAGACTTTCTTGACGCATTGAACCATACGTTCCCATACGCCTCCTTCCGATGGGTTGTTAGGACAGTTGAAGAGCCATTCAACGCCTCTCGATGATAATTCGTCTTGAATGCGCTCGCATTCAAATACTTCAGGAAAACGTCTTGCTACTTTGTCAGCTCCAACAAAGTTCTTGCCATTATCGCTTCGGATCCTCACTGGTACTCCACGACGGTTGATGAAGTTACGGATGGCAAAAATACAGGCGTCAGTCGAAAGATCACGAGCGACCTCGAGGTGAATGGCTCTCACGACGAGGCACGTAAATAATGCCACCCACCGCTTCTCCTGGCGACGACCAATAGTAACTGTGAGTGGGCCGAAGTAATCCAAGCCGGTGTATGAGAATGGCCTTACGTATGGCGTTAAACGGTCTCTCGGCAACTGACCCAAAATAGGCGTGACAGGTGAAACACGGCCAATTTTGCAAACGCAACACTTGAAGATTATTTTTCGCAAGACCTGCCGCAGGCGTGGGATCCAGAACTTGTGACGGATTTCACATATCGTAGCTTCTATGTTTTGGTGTTTCATCTGGTAGTGGTGATGGAAAACGATCAGTTCTGTCAACGTATGATCAGGTGGCAATATAATGGGACGTCGTGTTGTGTATGGAAGCCAGCTCGCTGCATCAATGCGTCCGTTCACGCGCAAAACACCACTGTTATCAACGTATGGCGAAAGTTTATACAAGGCGCTACCTTTGGCCAGATTTTGTCTGCTTCCGATTTGACTTAACTCTACAGCATATCTCTCAGTTTGAGCTTGGCGACATAGGACGGTTTCAGCTTCATCAAGTTCAGCAACGGACAAACCATGGTCTTCTTCAGGGTGATGTATTTGGCGACATCGATTAACAAATCGTACCACCCAGCCAATTGTCCGCTTGAGCCTGATAAAGGAAGAAAATACTTTAAAGTTAATGAAATGTTCACTTACGACAAGTATCACAAATTTCGGCTGAAGCTCTTCGACGTCTTCTTCTACATGACAGCTCACAATGGCAGGGTCAGCTGGCCACAAATCCTCATTTTTCCTCAGGAACTCTGGTCCGCTTAACCACCTGGACTCTGGACTGAAGTTGACTATGTAGTTCGGCCGCGTGGCTTCATCGGCCACATTGTCCTCGGTAGAGATCCATCTCCAGTTGGATGGCTTTGTGGCAGCTAAGATTTCGGCTATGCGGTGAGCCACAAATGGCTTGTAGCGGCGATTTTTTGATTTGATCCAATTTTGTACCACAGTCTTGGAATCACTCCATAGGATCTGGTGATTTTGACGGAGTGCTCATCAACAATCATTTGCATCAGACGAGTTCCCAAAACAGCAGCCTGGAGCTCGAGTCTGGGGATAGTCATCGGCTTAAGCGGTGCGCACTTCGTCTTTGCACAAACGAATGCAACCGTTGCCACACCGTTCGAGTCAATAACTCTCCAGTAAGCTACGGCGGCAAAGGCATCCTCACTCGCATCCACGAAGATATGGAGCTGCACTTGCTCGGGTACAGTTGCGATGAAATAATGACGTGGAATCTGGAACATGACGACGTGACTTATATTGGAACACCACTTGCTCCATGCTGCATTAATGTCATCCGGGAGTAACTCGTTCCAACGTATGTCGCGCTTCCAGACTTCGCGCATTAGTAGTTTTGCTCCAATTAAGAAGTGGCAAAGAAAGCCAAGGCGTCTTTTTCCAGCAACGATCTCAGCATCCACGCGATGAAATTTAAAATGATACCTGAAGGCATCGCTAGAGGGCTGCCAATACATCCCTAGCACTTTCTCTGTTGCTAAGCTGTCTGCAATCGGGCGATCGCTCATCACCATCGTAGCTTCCTCACCACCCACCAAAGCATTTATAACGTCTGGCCCGTTTGAAGCGAAGCTGCGTAGCTCAAATCCGGCGTCCTTGTGGATTTCGCGAACTTGTTTTGCAATTCTGATAGCTTCCTCTATTGTATCGAAGCTGTCCACAAAGTCATCGAAAGTCATCCACTGTCACGCGTTGACATTTTTTATATATTGAGCTGCGCAAGGCGAACAAGCAGCTCCAAATGTCATTACCATCATCTCGTAGACGTCTGGTGGATGATCGTCATTCCCGTCGCGCCATAGGAACCTCTGGGCACATCTATCCTTTGGCTGGATAAGAACCTGGTGGAACATTTCACGAATGTCCCCACATATCGCGACTGCTCCAATACGGAAGTTAAACAGAACCGATGGCATCGGTTGGTACTGCTGCGGTCCCTTTAGATTAGATTAGATTTAGATTAGATTTAGTAAGCACATATTGAGTGAAGTCCCTTCAACGGTAGCGGCGGCATCAAAAACCAAACGTAGCTTGCCTGGCTTGTTGGGATTTTTCACTGCAAAATGTGGAAGATACCACGTCCTTGGTTCAATGATGGCGGCTTCTGCTGGCGGCAGTTTTCGGGCGTAGTTCTTGGCGATATAACTCCGAATGATTTCATTGTAGGCGACAGCAAACGAGTTATCACGTTTCATTTTACGTTCGATAGCGATTAACCTCTTCTTGGCCATTGCATAGCTATCAGGCAGCTCTACCCGATCGCTCCTCCAAAGAAGTCCTGTTTGGAACCTGCCGTTGATTCTGACAGTAGTAGCTTCCAGGATGTTCTTAGCTCGCAAATCAGCTTCATTTTCCACGACTGGTGCTGGCCGCACTCCGAAGCTCTCCGTGTTTAAGTAATCCTCGACAAGTTCGTAAAGGGCATCCTCGCTGGCGATGCTAGTCATAAAGCACGAAGCACTCGTCGATACCGTTCCTTGGGTGGGACCAAAAACTATCCAACCCAATTTAGTTTTGGAAGCGAATGGCCCTCCAGGTTTCAGCGAAAGCGTTTCAACTGGCAGACCCAAGTGGCAATGGTCCAAGCCTATGAGTAATTTTGGTGTGACGTCTGAATACGGCAGCAATTGTAGACGTTTTATGTCCATAGACATCTCACCGAGATCGCTACAGTTCAGGCTTTGCGTCGGCAACTGAAGATTCAATACACTGAAGATATTTCGTAGCATGTGTCTTCTCTTCATGGTGGCACCACTAATGTGCAAGTTGACCACGATTGAAGGCTCTTGAGTAGCTTTGCCTCCAAACCAGCGAACGCTTAATTGCTGCTTTTGTCCCTCCAGGCCTAATTCATCCGTCAAGTCACAATCTATCATTGTAACAGACGAACCTTCGTCCAATAATGCATATGCATCGATTCGTTTCTTTGGCCCATAGAGAGTAACCGGTAAAACACGGAACAGTAGATTCGATGATTCAGTTGTGTTGACTGCACAGCTGAGAACTTCGCCCACAACACTAACTTCCCGTTGATCCGACTGTGGGGATGGCGGCCTTTCAACTGCATTGCTCTTGTGTTCGTGTAACAACTTGTGGTGACTCGAACTACACCCATTAATGCCACATTGTCTTCGACGGCGACAGTTGCGTGTCATATGTCCCACATCCAAACAAGTGAAACACAATCGACCACGTTTTGCTTCGGTCCACCTTTCATGCACATCACAATCCAAAAACTTTTTGCAACTTATGACTTTATGCTGGTTGTGGCAAAGTGGGCATTTAAAAGAATGATTACGCTGACCCTCCGCTGTGTGAAGAACAACCCTTCGTTTTGTTTCTGCTGTTGTGCGGCTACAACTGTCTTGGATCGTAGAAATTAGGCTTGCGACTGCATTCAACCAATTGCTGAAATCAACAATAGTTGCATACGGCTGTATTGATGCTGCGTAACTAGCCCATTCTATCCTTTTACTCATCGGAAGCTTGGTTATGAGTTCATCCAATAAGGTAGGGTTAGACAAGTGATGTTGGCCATTGATTGATTGCAAAAATACCGCCAAATTTTTTGTCTTCGTTGCAAATGGCACTAATTTCTCCACAGACGTTTCAGATATAGAAGGAATTTCCCGTATTTGTTGAAGCTGGCTTCGTATCAACTGCTCCGGTCGACCAAAACGTAAACGAAGTTGTTCCATCACTGTAGCAACGTTTTGCGGATGTATTAGCAGCGACTTGTCTACTTCCCGTGCCTCACCCTTCAAACTCTTCTGTAGGCGCATACAATTTTCCAAGTTTGAATAATTGTACGCTGCAGTAGTCTCATCATACGTTGTCGAAAACATTGGCCAGTCCTCAGCGCGCCCATAGAATTCTGGCAAATCTATAATTCTACGCGGCGTAGTAAAAGAATGCTGCGACGTACAATTGCTAATTCCATCGGTCGGAGAAAGTCCAATAGTTTGTGAATGCAACGGCTGTGCCCTCAAGTTAATTGGGATGTACTCATATGCAGATGAAACACAATTTGCCTGACTTATATTTGACCTACCAATACCACTAACTGTTGGCAGTAACGGAACGTTTATTGGCACTGAACCCGTTGGTTGTAACAATGCTTGACTAGAAACAGTAGCTGTACTTGGTACCGTATATTGTGCAACGGCATACGACGTCGATAACGGCGGTGTGAACTGAACGTTACTTGGCACAAATGAAACTCCTGGAGGTGTCTGCTCGTTTTGTAACTTCTCCCTCAGCGCTAGGCACTGCAAATCACTTTCTCGCAGCTTCGCTTGTGTGCTTCGCAGTTCACATTCCATCGCACTTAGTTGTTGTAGTACGCGCTCTAAAATATTGTCCTTCTGTGCTGCGACAGCAGAATTACTTGCAAACGTTGGCTCTAATGAAAAAACGGCGGCATCCGATACACTTCTCGATGTGGTGGCAGTGGTGGCGGCGGCGGCGGTGGTGTTCTCCAAAGGCATAGTGGCGGCAATATTTGCCTCTGGATTCAAACGTGGACTTTTCCTTGGTGGTGTTTGACGCAACATTGATTTGAAACGACGGCAAAAATGTTTCAATTTGCTGGCTGCTTTGAAGGTCACTCAATGACAGAGCGACAGAGCGAAGTCTCATGCAGATCGCAATGTATTCACGGCGGCGGCGGAGTTTCGCAGAATGCGAAATAAAAGTTTGTTCCAAATTTGCGGGCAGATGCTCGAAAAGAACAATTCCGCATATGCGTGTGTGAAGTACGTTTTATTTCTAAGGAAAAGGTAGTTAACAATTGCTTCAAGTCTATATAAAAATCTTACTGCAGTTTGCACCTCTGGTCCGCTCAGTTTGGAATCGGAAATTAAATTGCAAAATGAAATGACAGATACTTTGAGCGCAAATTTCAGAAGAGCAAACTGAAGTTGGTTGCAGCTAAACATTCTACTTTTATAAACTAGGAACTACAAGAGGGCGTTCTCACGAGATCTGTTTATTAAGATCATCCATAGTGGTCGTTCTGTTACAATAATCTTTTAGTTCATTATATAAAGGTACTGTATTGTACAGTGTACATGCATAGTTAAGAACGCCGTCATCGTCACTCGTCAGTTAAATCCACTGACTCGGCTCCACCCAACTAGCAATAACAATAAAGGCTTCGTCAAACAGAACGCGTTATAAACGCCGCGGTGAGATTATTTACGCGGCGGTAAGATTATTTTGATACGACGTTCTCAACGCCGCGTTAGACGACGTCAAACAGATAACGAATTATTGAATTTTTTTTGCGTGCTATGGAATTTTCGAAAAAGAAAAAGAATTTGGGTGCACGATATAAATAAAAAGTGAAAATAAGTCGGAGAATATAGTTCTCATATCATTCGCCCTTTAAAAAAATGTTTTTATACAATTTCATCACCCATATCAAAAAGACATGGGTAATTTTATACAAATTCGATTAATTTTTCTGTTTGACACTACAAAAATGACTCTCAACGCTCCGCGTCAGAGAAATAATCTGTAATATATCACAACAGCGCGTTTCACCGCCGCGTTTGAACGCCGCGGTAAGTTCAACGCGCTGTGTGTGTCAGGGGATATGTGTTGCAGTTGATTATAACGCGGCGGTGGAACGCAGCGGTGATACGCCGCGTTAAAACGCGCTCTGTTTGACGGAGCCTTAATACAAATACAAAGAGTACCCATGAATGAGAAAAAACTACGAACATGATCTAATTAGTATATGTATTTCTTGTAAATCAAGAAATAAACAGTAGCGGAATTAAAAAAAACCGCATAAATGAATGGAGATGGCCGAGCGCGAGAGAAGAAACAAAAGTGTGTATGTTATGTGTGTGTAGGTGTACAAGAGAATGAATATCTATTGAAGTTCCAATTCCAATTGGAGAGGATTAAGTTTAAGAGAACAGCCGAAGTGCCGACGCCCCGGAGCAGAGTATATCCATTATAATGAGTAGGGACACTCTCGACAATTTCCTTATCAGCAAGTATTACTGTGTCACACAGACATGAGAAATAGACGGATATATAAAGTGGGTAGTGAGAGAGAGAGAAAAAAGAGGAGAAATATTTTTTCGGAAAATGGCACAGGGTGCTCCGTTAAAAAAAGGGAAATTTTTAACTTGTCACACATTTTTATTAAATACAAAATTATAATTACATGTGTGTTACGCTAAGATATTTATACTTGTTGTTGTTTTTTTTTTGATTATTCTATTACATTTTTTGATAAAGTCATGCTCCCAAACACGTGCCTACATATCATTTTATAAGAAATTATTTATTTGATTTTTACAACCAGTAATCAATCACATTTATTCCTTTATATGTAGGTAATACATTTTCATTTAAAATTTTTTTTTGTTTATTTTGCTATAAACTCTCTACTGCATCTAAAAATTCTTTAGGCGAACGTGTTAAATGCGCTAAAAAATCTGTAAATATGGAGGAAACACTTTGTTGCTGCCTTAGTTCCAACTCACACTTGCGTTTTTGACGTTTTTTTTTATATAGCATGCAAAATAATTTCACTACCGAAATCAGCAGTTTTATACCTAGTCAGATTCTGTTTTGAAAGCGTTTATTTCAACGCTGGAAAGCTCTAAATTTGCAGTTGGCTCGCAACTATTTTCTCCATGTAGCTACTTTGCTGAAAAAGATCTTTTAAATTCACAAATGTATTGAAATGGAGTCAGCAACTTATTATTTCTTCCTCGGTTACGTTAGAATGGTAATTAAGTCAATTGAAATACCAATAAGACTATTTATATTCTGCTGCCATTCTTTTAGTTATATTGGCAGACTTATCGAAAAAAGCAATACATACTTAAAAAATGCATTTTATAAGAAATTTATTTGCTCTTTGTTTTCCAAAAATGGTCTTCTGAATTTGTTGGGGCCTTTAAATTTATATGAATTAAAGATTAATATAACTTAGGACACATTTCGACCACAAGCAATACTATTCATTTTAAAACCAAAAGGCATAGATATGCATTTTAAATGTGTTCAAGCAAAACAAAAGCAAAATAAACAGCGCGTAAAAAAAATTTAATGAAAAATTACACCTCCAAAAAAGGATTCAGAAAAGGGATAGTTTTAGGAGTTATCACTAAAAAAACAATAAAGTTAAACTTTAAAATTATTGGGCAGGAGCTCATAAAATTTTAAGAGATAAGTACCTACAATCTACCGAATCACATGCAAACGTACAAACTATACCCAGAATTTAAAATTGCTTAAAATTTCAGTTATATCTAAAAATATAGATATATGCTAAAATGTATGAATTTAATTTTTGAAATCCAAATTTTGGGTTTTTTTTGGAACTAAACTAACTACCTAACCTACGTACTCTGTTGATGAAAATAAAATCTAACTCAATTTGGCGCTCTTTGGGAATTTTTTTATCTCCGAGTAGTTCAAGCGACCTGGCCTGGCAGCCACAAACCAGAGAGAATAGACCACCAGCTTCGGCTAAAAATGAGAGTTTCATAGAGCCAGTTTCAAAAAGTTACTGCGTGGTTAAGTATGCGTGCAATTTGGTCACGCATACACTGGCACATAGTAACATTTACAGTTATTCGGTGGTAACTTTGACAAAATTCAAATAATTCAAATAAATTGGCTGTTATTGGGACGTGTTAAGCAAATTGTGTGTTCGGTGTGGGGAAATTATTACCAACTTATATTTCATTAAAAAGCATACAAATATAAATGGGTAGTTACTGTCATAATGGAATTCCTTTGACATTATTACGAAAAAAAAACCATTATTAGTTTAAGCTGCAAAGCTAAAATGGATGATAAAAAAATCACCAAACATGATTTTTTAGTTTTGCTGATATAAATTTAGACCTTTTTCTATATTCTACTGAGTTTTGGAATAAATAATTTAAATAAAAAAGGAGAGAGGACATTTTTTTTGTCAGGCTTAATATGTTTATTGTTTTATTTGCATCTGCAAGAAAAATGTGATAAATTTATTTTAACCAACAAATAAATTGGTCATCGGAATTTAAGAAAAAACACGTTTTGCGAATTTCAGGAAATATTTTTTAATGCAATTAGAATGTTTTCGTATTAGTTAATTCGCTAATTTTCCACTATATTTGAATGTCAAAACTACATAGAATCAAAATAGAGGGTCCGCCATCTAACTTTTTTTTTCAACTAGTGCTTATTTGGCGAATGGTAACACTTAGCTCATGTTTGATTTGACAGATAATTAGTTTTATCCTTCCGCTGAACGAATATGGTTGTGTATACGCTTGAACAACGCTGGGAAATATTGCGACATTACTTTGAAAATCGTGGTAATGTGGCAGAATGTGTGCGAAAATTGCGTACGGATTTTGGAAGAAGAAAAGCACCGTCAGCTCCGTATGTTCGTTATCTTGTGAAAAAAGTGAAAGAAACTGGCATCCTCATCGATAAACCAAAGCGTGAAAAGCCAAAAACAGTGCGTACACCCGAGAAAATTGCTGCTGTGGCAGAAAGTGTGCGTGAAGCGCCATCAACATCAATTCAAAATATAACGTACCTACACTTTTCAGTACAATTCACTTTTCGCTTTAGTTTACGCGTTACTATGGAAACGAATATTTTTTTTGTTTTTGGAAAAATCAAAAATGCCACTTTTTCATTTAAATTTGGCGTGTATACGCTACGCTGTGCATTTCGTAGCGCGTATGCAGTTTTAAAACACGTTTTGTATAAAAATGACAAGCAGTCCTTGTTTTAAAAGTGACAAATGTTGATTTTTAATTTTTTGAACAGCCAATTCGTTACAATACCTAATTCAAAATACATTTACCATATATTCTCCTCATAGAAAAATAAAACAATAAACATACCTACCTATTATAGATGAACAAAATAGTTTTCGTTTAACTTTCATAATTATTTATTCCAAAATATTAATAACACTTTAATAACAGACACACCCATCGAAAATAAATTAAATTTCTTTAAAATATAAGAAGAAAGAGCTCCAAATGTATGTCAACAAAATTTCAAAGAATCGCGTTTAGCTGATTACATCGTGCTTGCAATTTAGTTCTGCAGCTTAAAATTATAGGTATTCTTTTTTGTATAATAATGTCATAGGAATCATTTTATTAGATTTTTAATCACCCAAATAGTATATTACATATTATGCCTTTTAATGAAATATAAGTTGGTAACTAATTCACCACAGCATACACACCATTTGCTGAACACGTCCCAATAGTGGTCAATTATTTAAATTATTTGAATTATTTCAAAGCCATCTCGGATTCAATTGTCTTATTTCATATTTTTTGCTTATTCACACGTATTCACAGATAGAAAAAGAGGCGGAGCTACTTATTTCAAAACTGGCTCTATGAAACTCTCATTTTTGACCGAAGCTGGTGGTCTATTCTCTCTGGTTTGTGCTGGCAGCACTCCGGGGCAGAGGAAATCCATTAATGAGCAGTGTTGCCAGTTTGACTGTTTTCCAGTCAAATTTGACTGGATTTTTTCGGTTTTGACTGGAAAAAAAATCAAATCCAGCCGACTGTTTTTTTGACTGGAGTTTTTTCCTAAAAAAAAAATAAAAATAAATTGCACCTCCAATGTAAACCTAGTGTATATGAGATTCGCGCAGTGCAATGAAATGAACACACCCATTTTCCGCAAGCCGATGAAAGTCAAATTGAATCTAGTTTTTCTTACAGTTTGCGCAGCGTTTCTTGAGAATTTTGAATGATTTCCTTTGCATTTAATTCGATTTGTTGTATGTTGTTTATGTTGTTTATGTTTTGAGTTATGACTGCTGTTTGTTCCAGATTTTAGAAACAAAAAAAAACACAACTCTATGTTGACCATTAGAAATACCTAATTTTCGAGATAAAAAAAAATGTTGTATAAATTTTGAAATACTTGACGAAGTTATACAAACAGTTGTAAAGAATATACCTTCTATAGATCAAAATATAAAGGGTGGGCCAAATAAAAGTTTCTTTTTAAAAATGCAATAAAATGAACAAAATAAAATTGTTCCCATGTATTATGGCTTTATTAGTAAGAGCAAACATTCCCATTAATTACGGAATGCAACGTCTTTCAAGTTGCTGCCTCGGCTGGCTTCGCTGTAGCGTATTCTGTCACTCCAATTGTCCAAGACATTGTTGGTGGTTTCGGGCTGTAGCTCACGGATTGCTTGGATGATGTTGGCCTTGAGTGCGGAGGGCGGATTGTCAAATCGCAGCTCCAAGGAGGCCAATTGACATCGCCGAGACGGTTGATAACACGTTTTGGGAAGTTGGTGCGCAAAACATCGATTGTGGCGTGGGCTGTGTGGCATGGCGTGCAATCCTGCATGAATCAGAGGACGTCTAAATCCATGTCTTAAATTCCAGTAAAAAAAAAGTCGGTTAACATGGCTCTGTAACGGCCGCCGTTGACCGAAACGTTGTTCTCAGCCTCGTTTTCGGAGAAAAATGATCCAAACTGTCACTGTCACTCACTTCGTTCCGCGCAGGTATGATACTGGCTTTCTGTAAAGATTTCGAGCAGGAAGCAGGTGTCAGTTTTGAAATAACCTATGATTTAAAAAGAAACCACGATGACCCACCTATTTTTGTTTTCGAAAAAATAGCTGTTTACATTTTCGACTGTTTTTTTGACTGGAATTTTTTGTTTTTAATGTTTGACTGTTTCTTTTGACTGGATTCGGAGAGAAAAAATCCAGTCAAACAGTCAAATATGACTGGATTTTAATATTTTCGCCTGGCAACACTATTAATGAGTAGGGACACTCTCTCTACATATGCATTTCATTCTACCACATAGCAAAACGCAGAAAAAATCGTGCAATAAGTGGAAGCAGGTCAAAAGAATACTTTTTACCTGAATTCAACGAATGCCTGAGAAGAAAAGGGTACACAACACATTTTACCTGTACCACTACATACGGCTTGCTGCGTACGACGAACGATTGTGGGTTTTTTCATAAAGCATTTTTAAAGGCGGTAAACTCGATTTCGATGTGTGTACCTTTTCACTTTTATGCAGTGTGACCTGCTTTGCTTTTTGGAAAATGATTTTTTATGATTATTTTTTCCAGGAATTACACCTAATTCTAAACTCCTACCATTAATATTTTAATTTAAAATATGAAAAAAAAAGTTTCTTCTCTGTTTTGACTTCGCTAAAAATAATGCAATTCGATATTTGGCGCAGTAGCAATACAAATGATTTCATTCCATAATTGCTAGTTTTTATAATAACTGGTCACACTGGTTCTGCAGTGACAATGGGGTAGGTTTTTTCATAATGCATTTTTAAAGGCGGTAAACTCGAATGCTTATCAGTTATGCGAAAGAAGGGAAATAAACACAATACAGGGTGACCCGTGATAGTTTTCGGTGCGAACAAACTACAGTGCAATTGTTTTTGGATTGAATAGAAATTTAAATAGGAAATGGGAAAACATATTTTGAAGTGTTTAGCCTGCACGGTCGTTAACAAAAGAATATAAATAGTCAATTGAAATACCAATAAGACTATTTATATTCTGCTGCCATTCTTTTAGTTATATTGGCAGACTTATCGAAAAAAGCAATACATACTTAAAAAATGCATTTTATAAGAAATTTATTTGCTCTTTGTTTTCCAAAAATGGTCTTCTGAATTTGTTGGGGCCTTTAAATTTATATGAATTAAAGATTAATATAACTTAGGACACATTTCGACCACAAGCAATACTATTCATTTTAAAACCAAAAGGCATAGATATGCATTTTAAATGTGTTCAAGCAAAACAAAAGCAAAATAAACAGCGCGTAAAAAAAATTTAATGAAAAATTACACCTCCAAAAAAGGATTCAGAAAAGGGATAGTTTTAGGAGTTATCACTAAAAAAACAATAAAGTTAAACTTTAAATCCCCTCCATTATCGGCACATAAAAATATTTTACACCTGAATTTTCTTTTGTTAACGACCGTGCAGGCTAAACACTTCAAAATATGTTTTCCCATTTCCTATTTAAATTTCTATTCAATCCAAAAACAATTGCACTGTAGTTTGTTCGCACCGAAAACTATCACGGGTCACCCTGTATTGTGTTTATTTCCCTTCTTTCGCATAACTGATAAGCATTCGAGTTTACCGCCTTTAAAAATGCATTATGAAAAAACCTACCCCATTGTCACTGCAGAACCAGTGTGACCAGTTATTATAAAAACTAGCAATTATGGAATGAAATCATTTGTATTGCTACTGCGCCAAATATCGAATTGCATTATTTTTAGCGAAGTCAAAACAGAGAAGAAACTTTTTTTTTCATATTTTAAATTAAAATATTAATGGTAGGAGTTTAGAATTAGGTGTAATTCCTGGAAAAAATAATCATAAAAAATCATTTTCCAAAAAGCAAAGCAGGTCACACTGCATAAAAGTGAAAAGGTACACACATCGAAATCGAGTTTACCGCCTTTAAAAATGCTTTATGAAAAAACCCACAATCGTTCGTCGTACGCAGCAAGCCGTATGTAGTGGTACAGGTAAAATGTGTTGTGTACCCTTTTCTTCTCAGGCATTCGTTGAATTCAGGTAAAAAGTAGAATGAAATGCATATGTAGAGAGAGTGTCCCTACTCATTAATGGATTTCCTCTGCCCCGGAGTGCTGCCAGCACAAACCAGAGAGAATAGACCACCAGCTTCAGTCAAAAATGAGAGTTTCATAGAGCCAGTTTTGAAATAAGTAGCTCCGCCTCTTTTTCTATCTGTGAATACGTGTGAATAAGCAAAAAAATATGAAATAAGACAATTGAATCCGAGATGGCTTTGAAATAATTCAAATAATTTAAATAATTGACCACTATTGGGACGTGTTCAGCAAATGGTGTGTATGCTGTGGTGAATTAGTTACCAACTTATATTTCATTAAAAGGCATAATATGTAATATACTATTTGGGTGATTAAAAATCTAATAAAATGATTCCTATGACATTATTATACAAAAAAGAATACCTATAATTTTAAGCTGCAGAACTAAATTGCAAGCACGATGTAATCAGCTAAACGCGATTCTTTGAAATTTTGTTGACATACATTTGGAGCTCTTTCTTCTTATATTTTAAAGAAATTTAATTTATTTTCGATGGGTGTGTCTGTTATTAAAGTGTTATTAATATTTTGGAATAAATAATTATGAAAGTTAAACGAAAACTATTTTGTTCATCTATAATAGGTAGGTATGTTTATTGTTTTATTTTTCTATGAGGAGAATATATGGTAAATGTATTTTGAATTAGGTATTGTAACGAATTGGCTGTTCAAAAAATTAAAAATCAACATTTGTCACTTTTAAAACAAGGACTGCTTGTCATTTTTATACAAAACGTGTTTTAAAACTGCATACGCGCTACGAAATGCACAGCGTAGCGTATACACGCCAAATTTAAATGAAAAAGTGGCATTTTTGATTTTTCCAAAAACAAAAAAAATATTCGTTTCCATAGTAACGCGTAAACTAAAGCGAAAAGTGAATTGTACTGAAAAGTGTAGGTACGTTATATTTTGAATTGATGTTGATGGCGCTTCACGCACACTTTCTGCCACAGCAGCAATTTTCTCGGGTGTACGCATTGTTTTTGGCTTTTCACGCTTTGGTTTATCGATGAGGATGCCAGTTTCTTTCACTTTTTTCACAAGATAACGAACATACGGAGCTGACGGTGCTTTTCTTCTTCCAAAATCCGTACGCAATTTTCGCACACATTCTGCCACATTACCACGATTTTCAAAGTAATGTCGCAATATTTCCCAGCGTTGTTCAAGCGTATACACAACCATATTCGTTCAGCGGAAGGATAAAACTAATTATCTGTCAAATCAAACATGAGCTAAGTGTTACCATTCGCCAAATAAGCACTAGTTGAAAAAAAAAGTTAGATGGCGGACCCTCTATTTTGATTCTATGTAGTTTTGACATTCAAATATAGTGGAAAATTAGCGAATTAACTAATACGAAAACATTCTAATTGCATTAAAAAATATTTCCTGAAATTCGCAAAACGTGTTTTTTCTTAAATTCCGATGACCAATTTATTTGTTGGTTAAAATAAATTTATCACATTTTTCTTGCAGATGCAAATAAAACAATAAACATATTAAGCCTGACAAAAAAATGTCCTCTCTCCTTTTTTATTTAAATTATTTATTCCAAAACTCAGTAGAATATAGAAAAAGGTCTAAATTTATATCAGCAAAACTAAAAAATCATGTTTGGTGATTTTTTTATCATCCATTTTAGCTTTGCAGCTTAAACTAATAATGGTTTTTTTTTCGTAATAATGTCAAAGGAATTCCATTATGACAGTAACTATCCATTTATATTTGTATGCTTTTTAATGAAATATAAGTTGGTAATAATTTCCCCACACCGAACACACAATTTGCTTAACACGTCCCAATAACAGCCAATTTATTTGAATTATTTGAATTTTGTCAAAGTTACCACCGAATAACTGTAAATGTTACTATGTGCCAGTGTATGCGTGACCAAATTGCACGCATACTTAACCACGCAGTAACTTTTTGAAACTGGCTCTATGAAACTCTCATTTTTAGCCGAAGCTGGTGGTCTATTCTCTCTGGTTTGTGGCTGCCAGGCCAGGTCGCTTGAACTACTCGGAGATAAAAAATTCCCAAAGAGCGCCAAATTGAGTTAGATTTTATTTTCATCAACAGAGTACGTAGGTTAGGTAGTTAGTTTAGTTCCAAAAAAAACCCAAAATTTGGATTTCAAAAATTAAATTCATACATTTTAGCATATCTATATTTTTAGATATAACTGAAATTTTAAGCAATTTTAAATTCTGGGTATAGTTTGTACGTTTGCATGTGATTCGGTAGATTGTAGGTACTTATCTCCAATAACAGAAGCATTATCTGTGCCAATTCCAATTAGATTTTTTAAATTTGTAACTTTGCAGTGTTGCTTATACTTTTTCCTGTGATGTCACTTCCTTCTAATAAAAATCGTTGATACAATAATTTAATTCGAAACTGATGCGTAAATATATTGACTGTCACTAAGGAGATGCAGTATAGTAATAAATAGGAAAAGAGGCAATAATTTGAGCCATAATCGGGGATTCCAATGAATAATTGCAGGGCGATACCATGTTAAAGTTGAGTACTAATATTTCCGAATGATATAAAAGTTAATTAAATAAAAAGCGCCAGAAATTCCACCAGGAGCTAAAACTTTTTAAAGCGCGCTGAATACATTAGAAAAGCGCCAAGTCTAGCGCCGAAAGCGCTAAACTGACAGCACTGCGCCTCGCCCCCGACCGACATAGAACCAGCGTTACCGTTGATAAATTTTGAAAAGTCGCAAGAAAAAGGTCAGGGAGAAAAAGAAGGCCCATTTAAGAACCATTCACATGGGAGCGCACGAATGAATTGATGAAATGCGAATAAACCACTTTTTTAAACAGAAAATTTCACATTCTATTATTCCAAGATATCCTCCTCTTGGAATAAGGTTAAGTTCGAACGAATGTTTTATTCGCTACTTTGTGGAACGCGATTTAAATGATATGGATTGTGAATAGACTGACAATTCGCGCCAGGGTGTTTTCGTTCGCGGCAAAAAATTTGGATTTCGAAATTTCGTTATTTAAACTGTTAATAAACCTGTTTTCTTAATAAATTTTGATGGAATAATTAATTATCCTCATCTTGGAGTATTAAAATGTGCAAAAGAGGTTTGTTCGCATTTCATCAATTCGTTCGTTCGCTCCCATGTGAATGGTCCTTTAAAGTAACAACTTCAAATCAAAAGTAAACATAATAAACAAACAAGATATTTTACTGGTAATATTCTATTTTTTAAGCTTTACCAATTCAGTCGTATAAAACATACCATAAAAAAAAAACATTAAACGTAAAATCAATTCAATAACTTAACAAATCAATTCATTAAGCAGTGCAGGTTCTAATCCTAAGTCTTCTGAATCGACGATGAAGAAATTGTAGATTTTATAAATATGTAGCTACTTTTATAACCGAGGAATATTCTATAGAGAAAACCATTTCGTGAGAGATGTGTATATTAATGGACTGTAATTTTAGGAAATAAAAACACGAGATATTTTTTTGTGGGAAAAAAGAGCAAGCTCTCAAAAAAACCCATGTTTATTAGCCGCTGTCCAGAAGTGAAGTGATACGTAGAGAAAAGTACAGTCGTACGCGCAGTAGTACGACGATACTCTCTCTTTGTATCTGTGTACATTTACATACAAATTCTTTTATACAATAAACTCGTATGTCAATACGATACAGTGCCACCGAAAACAGAATGTTTTCCTTTAGGGCTCCTTCTATTATTGATTGGGCTGGCGTGGTTGCTGTCATCCTTTTGCTGATGATTGGTTGCTGTCGATCGCTGGCTGCGCTGTTCGATCGCTGTCATCTACGCTGTATGATTGCTGTCAATTGCTCGCTGCGCTGTTCGATCGCTATTCGTTAGCTGGCAGACGCTATTCATTCGCTGGCAGACACTATCCGTTTGCTGGCAGACGCTATTCATTCGCTGGCAGACACTATTCGTTCGCTGGCAGACGCTATTCGTTCGCTGGCAGACACTATTCGTTCGCTGGCAGACGCTATTCATTCGCTGGCAGACACTATTCGTTCGCTGGCAGACGCTATTCATTCGCTGGCAGACACTATTCGTTCGCTGGCAGACGCTATTCATTCGCTGGCAGACACTATTCATTCGCTGGCAGACGCTATTCATTCGCTGGCAGACGCTGTCCATTTAATACCTACCTATCTATTAACTACCCTACCCAATCGCTGGCAACGCTGTCGGTGATGGCTTCTCTGTCCTTTGCTGGCAACGCTGTCGTTTGCTGGCTACGCTGGCAACGCTGTCGGTGCTGGCTTCTCTGTCCTTTGCTGGCAACGCTGGCAACGCTGGCGGATGCTGGCTGCGCTGTTATCTCATTGGTTGATTCTACTGGCAGTATGCAGATCTTCTGCACTGGCCTTGTTAGCTGTCCTGTCTCGGTTTGTATCATGACGGATCGGACTAAACCGTCTCGGCTTGTGATTAGCTGGCACACTCGTCCCATAGACCATTGAGCTGGCGGAAAATTTTCACTTTTAATAAACACTAGCTGTCCCACTTTCAAGCTTTCCTTTTCCCTTCTCCATTTCTTTCGCTCTTGCAAGGTAACAAGATATTCTTCTTGCCATCTTGTCCAAAAATGTTGCAACATAGCTTGCCGTTCTTTGAACATTTTAACCGCTTTCGTATTCGCTTGCTAGCGACAATTATCGGTGGTGGTAGCACTATTGGCTCGCCTACCAAGAAATGCGCTGGCGTTAACGCTTGCATGTCCGCTGGATCATCATTTAATGGATGTAGTGGGCGTGAATTTAATATGCCCTCTATGCTGATAAGCAATGTTAAGAATTGCTCGCACTCTAACACTCGCTGTCCAACTATTCGCTGCAAATGATGTTTCATCGATTTGACAGCTGCTTCGTATATGCCCCCTTGGTGTGGGGCCGCTGGCACCATGAACTTCCATTCAGTTCCCTTTAGACTTAGACGATTAAATACGTCATTCGCTTTCCATTCAGTAAACGCTCGCTTGATCTCTTTGGCAGCACCTACAAAGGATGTGCCGTTGTCGCCGTACATTCTCTCGCATCTGCCACGCCTGCTAATGAATCGTTCATAGCAGTCGATGAAGGACATCGATGTCAGATCTCTGACAACGTCGATGTGCACCGCTCTCGTCTTGAGGCAGACAAAAATTGCGACCCAAGATTTTCTTCGGGTAATTTGCCGACCCTCTCTATCCAACACCTTGAGTGTAAATGGTCCCGCGTAATCGACACCAGTATTTAAAAACGCTTTCCCCGCTTGCACTCTACCCGCTGGCAGATCAGACATCAACTGCTGTTCGAGACGGTAATTATACCGTGCACAAATTACACATTTATGCAAATAGTTCCTTAGCTTGCTTCGCAACCTTGGAATCCAGTATCGCTGGCGGATGGATTGCATCATTAATTGCGCTCCACCATGTTTTGTCATTCTATGCGCTTGCTCAATGAGTAACCATGCCAATCGCGATCCATTAGGTATTATCACGGGATGACGTTGGTCATACTCTCCGCTGGCTCTGTGAAGTCTCCCACCAACACGTAGGATACCTTCGCTGTCGAACACGGGTCTTAGAGACTCGATTTTGCTGGCTTCTGGTAGCTCTCCATTCTCTCAAAGAGAAGAGATTTCTTTCCCATAGTTTTCCTCTTGCGCTTTCCGGATTAAATACTGCATAGCAGATACCCTTTCCTGCACTTGCAGTGCCACCGAGGCATACTCGCCTCTTCGCTGTCTTTTCGCTTGCCGCTTTCCTTTCGCTTGCCGCTGTCCTCTCGCTTTCTGCTTTGCCTTCAGAGCATTCACAAATCGGAGTACATATCCGAGAATGCTTATCGCTTTTTCCAACTTTCCTGCATATTCTGCAATTGTAACTGTCGCTTGCTGATCTGGCATCCAAATGCAAATGCTTTCCTTAAACTTTGTCACCAAACACACATGCATCTCTTCAGATGCTGCCGCTGGCTCTATCTGCTCTATTGGGCAGGCTGGCCATTCGCTTTCCGCTTTCGTTAACCACGCTGGCCCGTGTAACCATAGCTTGTTGTTACACAATTCCGCTGGCATTAATCCTCGACTCAATAAGTCCGCTGGATTGTCTTTTGTACCGACGTGCCGCCATTTAGTCACATCGGTATTTGTTTGTATCGCCGGTACACGATTTGCTACGTACGTCTTTAAGGTACGTGGGAGCTTTCGCATCCAATGCATTGTGACCATAGAGTCAGTCCACAATACATAATCCGCCGCTGTCAGTAACTCCACCAATAATCTGCTCAATAACTCGGCTGCTGTCAGTTCCAGACGTGGTATCGTTACGGTTTTGAGTGGTGCAACTCGTGTCTTTGCTGCCACTAGCTTGCATGTATGCTGTCCATTCGCTTGTTCCACCCGTACATATATTACTGCACCATACGCTGTCGTGGATGCATCTGAAAACCCATGGATTTGGATTTTCCCCTTTCCGCTGGTGCCCAGCCATCTGTCTATTCGAAATCGTTCTAGATATCGAATCCCTTTCCAAAAAGCTGTCCATCGCTCCTTTATTTCTGCTGGTACCTCCTGGTCCCAATCGAGACTTAATCTCCACATATCCTGAATTAGGATCTTCCCCAGTACTGTTACTGGCGCTACATATCCATTAGGGTCATATAGCTGAGCTACACAACTCAGTATTTTTCGCTTGCTGATCTCTCCCGCTATCTCTGGAGTCTTGACTACGAATGTGAATTGATCAGTATCAAACAACCACTGTAGACCCAAGACAGTTGCTCGCTCTTCCTCTTCGAACACCATTGTTCTTTCGCTGTCCACACTGAACTGGTTTGCTAACCATGCGCTATTCGATTTCCATTTTCTTAATTCGAGTCCCGCTGTCCTTAGTACGCTGTCCACTTCGCTGGCTATTGTAAACGCTTGCTGTTCGCTGTCGCTACCTGATACACAGTCATCCATGTATAGGTCATTTTCGATTACTTTCGCTGCATCCGGAAATGATTCGCTGGCATCCCTTGCACATTGTATGACGGCTCGTACAGCATTATACGCTGACGATGTCAAACCATAGGTGACTACTGTCAACCAGTATTCATGTAGCTTTTCCTTAGGCGACTCACGCCAAAATATCCGTTGCAGATCCCATTGATGGGCTGCCACTCGCACTTGCCTGAACATCATCTTTATGTCGGCGCTGAACGCTATCCGATGCCGCCTGAAACGCATCACTGTCTCTGGCAGATCTCGCTGTAGCTTTTCCCCAAGTTGTTGGACTTCGTTGAGTGAGATTCCCTTGTCTGTCTGACAACTGAAATCGAAAACCACTCGGAACTTTTTCGTAACGCAATGATGCGGAACATAGTACGCTTGCTCGCTGGCTCTTAGCTATCGATTCGCTTTCGTCATATGTCCGTAAGACTCATACTCACGCATGAAGTCTACGTATCTCTCCTTTAGTACAGGATCCCTTTCCAGCTTTCGCTCGAGATACATGAATCTCCGTAGCGCTATCTCTCTCGAACTACCGATTTCGCTGGCATTTGGTTTCAGTGGTATTGTGACCACGAAACGACCCTCTTCATCTCTCTCCGCTGTCCGAATGAAGTTGTCTTCAACTTATTTCTCTTCCTTGGTTCTGGTTGGATGAGAACCGACTGGTCCATTTTCCATAGTCGTCTCACCATTCTGTCCAAGCTGTCCATGTCATTGCATCTAGCAACTGACATAACATTCCCTGTCTCGCTGTCCAGGTTCGATGGATGAGAACCAAAAATCACTGTTCCGAAGGCGGTATCTATCATCGCCACATCCCGTATGTACCTTGGGATTGAGCTGGCTAACAATTTTGCGAAGAATTTGACACCTAGAAGTATGTCAAAGGGCGCTCTCCTCCAGTAATCTGGATCTGCTAATGGAACCTTGGATGTCCCTGCTATCGGCTGTACGTTCGCTGGCGGAGTAAAGATTGTCCAGCTGGCTTCTTTTGGTAGGATCCAAAACTCCTCTTTGATGCATGCGTTGGTGTCGAACCAAGGCATCACATCCACTATCGCTCGCTGTCGTAGTGCAATAGGATTGCCATCAATCCCTATCACCCTTTTCGCTATCGACGCTGGCTGAATGTTACAGGCTTGTATAATGCTGTGTAACATTAGATTCGGTTGTGCTCCAGAATCCAACAGTGCTCGCACTGGATTGGATAGAATACCACCTGAGCGTATTCTCACGGTCATGGTTGACATCAATGTTGTCATAGGCTGTGCTATAGGCTGGCAGAAAGAATTAAAAGAGCTCAAATACGTGGCGAACAAGTTAGTATTTATTTTATTTTCATTTTTGATAAGTGGCTTGTTGTCGTTTGGTAGGCTGGCTAGCTGGCTGGTTCGTTGTCGGATTCTCTGACTGGTTCGCTGGCTTGCTGGCTGGTTGGCTCGCTGGCTGGTTCGCTGGCTCTTGTGTTCGCTGGCTCGTTGCACCCTGACGATGCCCGGCACGCTCGCTTGTAAACTTGTTGAAGCGCACTTCAGTCCTCGCTGTCCGGGATGCGCTGGCAGATTCCGCTGGCCTAGTATGCTGGCTGTGGGGTTGGTGTGTGATGGCAGCAGCCTGTTTATCCAGGAACTCCAAGATCTCCTTTGTGGTTGGAGTCTCAGAAGTCCGCTGGAGCTCCCACTGTCTCGGTGTTCCGCTGTCCAGCCGCTCGTGCAGCATGCGCACCACAAACATATCCCATGAATCGACGGGAATATTTTGGGCGCGAAGCTGGCGCAACGTCTCGTGAGTGACGTTTGACATCCTCTGGAGATCATCCGCTGTTGGATTCGCTGGCAGAGTTGGCAGATTTGTGAACTGTCGGAGTAGCTCCCGACAGATGCTGTATTTTTTATTGTAGATCTGGTTGAGGCGGCTCCATGCTTCCAAATAGTTCTCATCTGTCAGCTGCCACTCCCCCATTGCGCTGGCTGCTCTTCCCACCAGGGATTTTCGTAAGAACGAGAACTTATACGCTGGCGATATTCTTGGGTTCTCGTGGATGCCTGCGATGAAGCGATCCCGGAACCCTTGCCACCTTGTAAGGGTGCCGTCGAACTCTCCCCATGAGTTTCGAATGTCCTGCATTTGCAGAGGTAACTCCACCTGCACTGAGATTGGTGGCGGTGGGTTAGCTGTCCTTCCGCTGGCTTCGCTGGCAATTAGTTCGCTGTCCCGCTGGCTTCTGAGCATCCCTAGGCGGCGCCGTAGTGCTGCTTTCATGTCGCAGTATAGCGACTCTGCTTGGACCAACTTGGCCTCTATTTCCGCTGTCCTTTCGCTGGCTAAGCTGTCCAAGAGTCTAGCATGGGCCCTGCCAAGGTTGACCCATGCTTCCTCCAGTCTTTCCAGGCGGACTGTAAGCCCCTCGCTGTCCTCCAGGTTAAACCCGACGCTTTCGATGTAGCTGTGCGCTGAATAGCATTTGCTGCTGCTTCAAACGCTTTTTCGCTGGCTGTATTCCTATAAAGACAAATAAAATATCCTACGTAAATATATTGTAAAAATAAAAAGAAAAGAGAGCTGGCTGCGCTGGCAAGAGCTGGCATGAGCTGGCAAATTGCTTGGCATAGCTATTCCTTTTTCGCTGTCCTGTGGCAAAACGAGTAAAACTAAAAATATTTATCCCTACGCTTTCCGTTCGCTGGCTGTGCGCTGGCTTATTCGCTGGCTGATTCGCTGTCGGTGGCAAGAACGAGCATATGCTTTCCAGAATTTGTTTTAAAATTCAACTCTGGCTGAGCTGTCCGCCTGCAGGCACGCTTTCGTCATTTATAATCTTCGCTTGCCCTCGAATCTCAATTCGGAAAGCTGGCTGAGCTGTACGCTACCTAACTTGACATGCGCATGTCAGAAAAGCTAAGCTGGCGCTGATGTCTGGATTATCTACAGATCATCGAAAATTCGCTGGCCCTTGTGTCCGAATTATACGTGGATCACAGAAATTCACATGTTCGCTGTTCGATTTCGCTATTCCTCCCTTTCCATTTCGCTGTTCCTGTCGCTATTCCTATCGCTATTCCTATCGCTATCCATTTCGCTATTCCTATCGCTATTCCTATCGCTATTCCTCGCATGTTCTATGGAACCATGCTCGCTATCACACGCTGTCACTTTCACTTTCACATCTCTATTCCAATTTAGTAAACAAACACTTCCTTCCTATTTTGTGCACAAGAATTTAAAAAACAACACTTCTCTACCCCTGAGTCCGTATCATCCTATGACAACACCGAATAACAAAACAAAAACAATCTAACTAAAACAAAACCACTCGCTGCCACTGCTCGTCTTGCCGATTCGCTGTCCATTTTTTCACACACCACACACTTTTATTTAATTATTTAAATGGCTTACTTCTTTCTCCTGTTCATTTTCCAAATGATTTCCCTTATTATTATTTTTTACACTTTCGATTTTTCTTCGCTTCTTCAGTTTAAAAATATACTGATCACTTTCCGCTTCAAAGTCTCGATCACAAACCAGTAAGAATAGACCATCGACTCCTCCCACATAACGGACTTTGCCTACAAGCTGCCGGCGAGACCAGGATTTTTCATGTATTGGTGCTGTACAAAATCAAACGGGCGCCATTAACGCACGCATACTTGAAAAATCCTGGTCGCATGGTATTGCATAGAAAAACATTGCCTCCATTAATTTTGACATTTACACGTATTCACAGACAGGGAAATTCTTTCCGGGGGGAATCGGGTAGGTGTACGGGAAGTCGGCGGTCTATTCTTACTGGTTTGTGATATCTATCATCTGCCTGTGCCTTTTTTTTATATGGATAGTTTTTATTGCGTCTTTACATATTTTGTGTATTTGCATACGCTTTCCAGGAATTCTCACTGAATTGGTTTATTTGGTTTCTTTTTACGCTGGCGCCTTTTTTATATGGTTTTTTATTGCGCTGGCACTTTTAGTAATTTCGCTTGCACTGAATTTTATTACGCTGTCTATTTTGTTAGAATTTCGCTTGCACAGATTATTTATTTTTATTACGCTGGCACTGATTTGGATTATTTTTAGGTTATTGCTTTTACGCTGGCACTGATTCTTTTTTTGGGTTTTTTATTACCCTTTTACGCTGGCACTTGAGTCTAATACGCTTGCAGTTTTTCGCTGGCACTTTTCGGGATTTTTTAAGATCCCGGTTTTTACGCTGGCGGCACTTTCCGATATTTTCCACGCTGGCACTTGGTTAATTAATTCCCGGAATTTTACTATTCCCGCTGTCCATAGGTCGCTAGATCAGAATATCCGGTTCGAATGCGACCAAATGTATATTAATGGACTGTAATTTAAGGAAATAAAAACACGAGATATTTTTTTCTGGGAAAAAAGAGCAAGCTCTCAAAAAAACCCATGTTTATTAGCCGCTGTCCAGAAGTGAAGTGATACGTAGAGAAAAGTACAGTCGTACGCGCAGTAGTACGACGATACTCTCCTACAATAAACTCGTATGTCAATACGATACAAGATGTTTGTGATTGTTGTGTGCTCTACTATTCTATGCGACTGCCGACTGGTACTCTGGTAGTCAGCGAATAACATGCGGCAATATGATAGGAGTGCATGAATCGAATCGACAGCATGTCGTATAATACATAGGGTTACTCGCATGCAATAGCTCAACTCAGACCAAAGAACATTACATTTTCAGAAACAACAGCAAAACAACAGAAAGTGGCAACAAAATTTCTACAGCGTGGCTGGCACCTAGATTCCTAAAATTTGGAGCCCTAGAGCGCTTTTAGGAATATCTAACATTAATTTCATCTACTGCATGGGCTTATTTACCTACGCCTGCGTCTGTGGATTTTATTTGTCATTTATTCGACAGTTCAATGAATTTTTTTGCATTTTTAGTACTGATAGTACTGTCAAATTTAAAATAATCGAAGGTTACTTATCCAGGCACAATTTTGCAATGGTGCAACACAAAGACGGGAAGTAACTATTTATAGGTTTATCTATGGTTAGCTATTCAGAAGTTTATTTAGATATCCAATGATTTGGTGCAAGTGGCCCTTACAGGAATAAACTCAGGTTGTTGTCGACGTCCCTCTAACTCCAGAAATTTACTTTAAACTTGAAATATTTACCAAGCTCATTAAAAAGGTCCACCTCACCAAATTTCAATCTCTATTGCATTAGTTTTTCTCAACATACAGTATGTCAAAAATCGCAAAAATCGTAACTGACTGACTGTCTCACTCACTCACTCACGCACTTAGATGATAATCATCAAAATTATCAAGCACTTCCGGCCATCCTAGAATCGTGAAATTTGGCAGAATGCTAGATCCTGTGGTGCATACACTGGGAAAAGGCCAAAAGTTGAGATTTTCCCTTCATTCCATTATTTTTACATTTAACCTCTTAAACTAAGAACATGGCGTACGTAATTTAGATCTCTCCACTTTTCGTCGCTGACTAGTTATACACTTTTTTTTTAACAGAACTTAGCAGTTTTTTATGTTAATGTTTTTGGTGTGATTTGTATCAATCGAGCCACTTGAGCGAAATGAACTTTCTTCAAAGTTTGAAAATTTAATATTTTTGTTGTTCCAAATTGTGAAAAAGGGCCAAAATCAATAAATTTTTATAATGTGGTATCATTGTGCCAATGTGGTAAAAAAAGTGCCAAATTGCAACTTTAGTCTCACAACGGTCACGCTGCATAGAACCGACACCGAGTGAGCCAAGGCCGAGACGCGAGAGCGAAAGAAGGAACAATATTATGTATGTATGTGTATGAAATTGAGTATTTCTTGGAGTTCCATTACAATTCAAATTTGAAAGGAAACGTTTAAGGGTGGGTCTCCCTCAGCTGCGAACTCTGTGCTCAAGTAAACGTGTTTACATGTATTCGTGCACACAATTTAAAATAGCCGAGGACACCCTCCCCTATCAAGATCACAATTGTGGCTGGCATGGCAGTGTGCAGCAGTGTTGTTATAAAGATTTTTTCTAGATCTTAACACTTTTGATTTCATATCTTAATTCATCTTAAATGACAGTTATACCTAGGTAGGTAGGTAGGTAGGTAGTAGTGGCGGTTTTTATTATAAAAACCCAAGTAGCACTAAGTGTCGTTTTGTTACCACTTACTCATTTGACCTGGTTGTTGTAAGTATGTCGAAGGGTGGTTTAGATCCAGCCTGTGGAATTCAAAAATGTTAGAAGTTCGTTGATGTTGTTCTTCGCGACTTCCTCTAGGGATGCGAAGAAGGGTTTACTCAGAGTTCGCTGTCTAGTGCCGGACAAACGCATAGATAGTGAATGAGGGTTTCTTTTTCGGTTGCATCGTTACAACTGCGGCAGTGTGTATTATGTGGTATGCCTAATCTGACTGCATGGTCCCCTATAGGCCAGTGGCCTGTGGTAATCGCTGTTATCCTGGCTATATCTTTTCGTGTTTTACTCAGGAGGTGGGTTGTTTTTTCCCTGCTATAATTTGGCCACATCCTTCTGGTTATGACACAATTAGTTAGCCTCCCCCATCTGAGATTGGCTTTCGATAGGGATTCTGCGGAGATTTTTGCTTTGACTGCTCCTATTGGAATCTGGACCGATTCCTCAAGTGAGCAGTGGAGGCCAGAACCTCGCTTGGCCAGCTCGTCAGCCTGTTCGTTTCCATAAACGTTGCTGTGGCCTGGAACCAAGATCAGGGTGATCCTGAACTGATCAAGCGAGGCCAATTCCTCTCGACACTCTAAGACTAATTTTGAGTTTATATTTGCTGAGGTGATAGCCTTGATCGCAGCTTGACTGTCAATGAATATGTCTATCTTTTGCCTCGGAGCTATGTCCGTGTGTAGTTTGATTAGGCGACAGGCTTCCCGGATAGCAAGTATTTCCGCCTGAAACACACTGGCTGTGTATGGGAGCCTGAAGGATTTTGAGATGCTCAGAAACTCCGAAAATACACCCGCACCTACTCCACAGTCCATTTTCGAACCGTCCGTGTAGATTGTTAAATTCGAGTCCCTGTTCACCCGTCCGTCCTGCCAGTCAAATCTTGAGGGAAATTCTACTTCAAAGTCTTTTTTAAAAAGTATTTTGGGGGTCATGTAATCTGTTGAGAGTGGTACTAGCTCTCTTGCTAAAGTAAGCAGAATGTTGCTATGACCGTAGGGCCTCGCATACCAGCACCCAGACTCTCTGAGTCTGATCGCGCTATGAATTGTGATGTTTGTGATGTGAAGGTCTAGAGGTAAAAGATGCAGAAGGACTGTGAGGGCGTCTGACGGCGTTGATCGCAGAGCGCCTGTGGTGCCTATGCATGCCGTTCTTTGGACTCTGTTGAGCTTGGTTATGTTGTATGCTTTTCCTAGAGCCGGCCACCAAACTACTGACCCGTAAGTGAGTATTGGTCGTACTACGGCTGTGTACATCCAAAGGGTCAGTTTTGGTTGCAGGCCCCATCTTTTGCCAAACGTTCTGCTGCAGGCATAGAATGCTATGCACGCTTTCTTGACCCGTTGTTCGATGTTCAGTTTCCAGTTGAGCTTGGGATCCAGGATCACTCCCAGATACCTAGCACTGGAGGATAATGAGAGCGGTTGGCCGTTTAGACGAGGAAGAGTAAAGTCTGGTATTTTAGTCCTAGTGGTGAAAAGCATCATTTCGGTTTTGCTCGGATTAACCCCGTGTTAAGCATAGAAACAATCCAGAGGCTAAGATGGTTTTCTATCCCTAATTCCGTTAAGGATTCTAGAATCGCTTCAGTATGTACATTGTTAAAGGCCCCTTCAATATCTAAAAAGGTTGCCAAGGTATATTCTTTATAGTGTATTGAGTTCTCGATTGTTCGCACTACTTCGTGAAGAGCCGTCTCTGCCGATCTTCCTTTGAGGTATCCGTGCTGACATTTGGATAGTGATGTTTCTATACTGCTACGCAGATAGTTGTCTAGGATTCGTTCAAGGGTTTTCAATACAAATGAGGACAGGCTGATTGGTCTGAAGTCTTTTGCGCTTTCATGACCGCATCTGCCCGCCTTTGGAATGAAGATCACTTTCACTCGTCTCCATGAATGGGGTACGTGGTTGTTGAGTAAACAGCTCCTAAAAATCGGTGTAAGCCAAGGAATTGCTTTGTCTAGACAATTCTGTAGCATTATGGGGAAAATGCCGTCCAGGCCAGGCGATTTGTATGGGTCGAAACTGTTTATGGCCCAGGAAATTTTTTCCTCAGTGATAATGGATGTTATGTTTTCCCAGGCGCTAGTTGGGGAGCGTTGCGAGTTGTTACACTCTGAACTGTCGTCCTTGCACCCTGGAAAATGGGTATTAAGTAGGAGCTCTATTGATTCAGTCGTTGACTCAGTCCACGATCCATCCGCTCTTCTCAGAAGAGACGGGGTGGAGTGTAGAGCTGTGTCAATCGTGATTGATTCGTTCTTTTTGACCCGATCGCAATAAAGTATTGGTGATTGCAATCACATAACCTCAAGTCAATCGTTCATGGAATCAATACTTTTGTTCTGACTGGTTCATTTATCTCGGTTAACCAGTAAAGAAAGAACGAAACAACACAATCCAAAAATCAATCGTTCACAGAGTCAATACTTTTGTTGCGCATCTGACTCGTTCATTTTGCTCGGTAGCGAGTAAAGAACGAACGACACAAGCCCCAAATCAATCATTCACAAAGTCAATACTTTTATTGCGCATCTGACTGGCTATTTCGGAGAGCAAAAAATAAATCGCTTGATTTGAAGATTTCTTGGACGTTTGTTAATCCACTGGCATCGTAGCCATCCTTTGATGGAATTTGTTACTTTATGTCTTGATAGAAAGAAGACGAATCATATTTTGGGATATATGCTATATTTATTTCGAAATGTCACCAGAAAGCCCTAAAATATTAAAAATTTGAGTGATTTCTTTTTCGCTTGGAAAAATTAAGATTTTAGGGCTTTCTGGTGACATTTCGAAATAAATATAGCATATATCCCATAATATGGTTCGTCTTCTTTCTATCAAGACATAAAGTAAAAAAATCCATCAAAGGATGGCTACGATGTCAATGGATTAAAAAACGTCTAAGAAATCTTCAATTGAGGCGACTTTTTTTTGAAATGGAACAATCGTTTCATCTCTTTTTTTTTGTCTCTGTCTTTAGATAAACATGTTTTGAAGCTTTCATAAGTGATTCACTCTTATACCCTATTCACACCAAGCCGAAAACTGGGTTTTCGCGAAAACAGCCGAAAACTTCCTCAAAAACAGAAGTTTTCCCATACATATTGCAGTTTTCAAAACGAGTTGTTTGAGGTCGTTTTCCATGAAAACGCCACGAAAACGAGTACGATCGTTGGGTTGTTGAAGCAGACACACCTTTTGCAACATTCAGCGAGCTCAGCAAAACTGCTGACAGGATGTGAGAGACTGAGTGAGAGTGAGAGTGAGAGTTTTTTTCTTATCTTTGCTTGCACCATAAAGAGCAAACTACCTGCCAGCCTGCCACAACTAAATGGTATTTTCAGATGTTTTGATTTTGAATGTTGCTTATGTTAATTATTTTATGCATTTAACCATAAGTTAACGATTATCAAGTAGCTTAAATAATTGTGTTTTTATATTATGTCAATACGAGCGAAGATTAGTAACTAAAATAAAAGTCTAGTCGCCACAAACATTTCATAGCTAGTTTCACAGCTAATTGAAACGTCAAACGAAAACGAGTTGGTGTTCGGTGTGAATGCATGTACGAGTTTTGAAAACTTTTTTGACGAAAACTCGGTTTTCGGCTTGGTGTGAATAGGGTATTACAATCTATCAGAATGTATCTGTCTCTACCGAAACAAAAGTGAACGAATGATTGTATTGAAATTGAATGGAGCAATACAATACTCTCATTCTCATCCGTCATGGAATGATTGAATGATTGATTGAAATGACCGAATCATTTTTCCAACCAATACTTGAACGATTCGATCATTGAATTTGAACGATTGACACAGCTCTAGTGGAGTGTTCTTTGGATAGTATTTTACTGAGTCTTGCAGAATCTTTTATTGTTTCAATGGATTGGCAGTAATCTATCCATGACTGGTTTTTAGCCATTTTAATAGATTGTTTGTATATTTTTAGACAGTCTCGGTAGGGCTGTCAGTATTTACACCTGTGGCAGATATTGAAAGTCTCTCTAGTCAGCTTTCTGAGATTAGAGAGTTCGCTATTCCACCACGGAGGGAAGGTTTTTTTGCTATATTTCACCGGACACGAGACTTTAAAAGCTGTACTAAAAGCTTTTTCGAATGCCTTCACTTTTGTTTTGATTTTGAATAATAACCTGGGCAAACTTAGGCCAGTGAATTTTTTTGGGGTTTCTGAAAGGTTTTGGTTTCTCAATTTTGAGATCCACATCAAAGAGTACCCAGCTTTGATCTGAAAAATATTTCAGGTTGGATACTCTCCAATTTTTTTACTTTCGTATTATTACTGGCTCTACTGATTGTGACATCTATAACATCCTCCCACCCGTTAAAACTATCCGTACCAGTGATGTTACATGTAGGGAAAAATTATTGACATGTTTTCTGGGAAAAATCCCTACATGTAGGGATTTTCGATCTAAAAATGGCACCATAGGGAAAAAAGGACAGATTTTTATATCGTAGGGATTTTTATAAAAAAAAAATAATTCAGTTGATTTTTCTGAAAAATCGTACCACACACCCTTAATGCAATAATGTGTTTTCATCTTAATGTTTCTCAAACTGAAATTCGCTGTCAATAAGTCTTTCTCTTTTTCGCATGCGCTTGGTATACCTGCACGACGCACGGTCGACGGCGGCGGAGAAAATAAATTGATCTCTTGTATTGTTTTCTTTATCTCTTGCGTTGCTTGTTTTGCGTTGCTTGTTGCTCTTCAATTTGTTCTTGTGGTTCGTTAGTTTTCGGCTATCAAAAAATTCAAAATACGTACATATTTAATTTGCTACAACCAACTGGTGACATATTTTCGGTAATTTTACACATTTCTCTTGAATTTCTCATTTCTTTGATTTAATTTTTCCATAGTCCAAAATGAGCTCCTCAGATGAGTCATTTACCTCCGGTGGAAGCAAGAAATCAATAAAGGCAAAATCCACTACAACTGAGAAGTATAGAAAGCAAAAATTCAAGGATTCTTGGTTGCAACTAGACAGTTTCAAAGGTTGGTTGTCCAAATTAAAAGACGATGAATACAAGCGCAAGTGCGAAGCATGTAATAAAATTTTAAACTGTGGAAAGTCAGATCTTTTAAAACACGCAGCCACGAAGTTGCACCAGAAAAATGTTTCGTCGGTTACCAACTCAAGACATGTCAATAATTTTTTTAAGCAAAATCAAACTGTCCAGAACATTGACCGAGAAACTCAAAATTTCGAAATTAAACTGAATTTGTTTTTCGCTGAGCACAATGTTGCTTTCCAAGTAGTGGAGCACTTGATACCACTTCTCAAGAGCATAGTTCCGGATTCTAAAATAATTCAAAAGTCGCAACTCGGGAGGAAAAAATGTACAAGCATTATAAAAAATGTTTTGGCCAAACAAGAAACAGAAGAGTTAGTCGACAAACTAAAAAAATACAAATTCTCTGTAATGATTGACGAGAGCACTGACATCGGGATGAATAAATCAATGTGTTTGCTAGTGAGATTTTTTGATGATGAAGATGAAAGGGTTGTTGTTAGATTGCTGGACTTGCTCAAAGTAGGATCAGACTGCTCTGCCGAAGCACTTTACAAAGAATTCAAGGATTTTATTTTGAAAAACGAAATTCCTTTCAAAAACATTATTGGTAATAAAAATATAATATTTCTCTTCGAATCGAGACCCACTTGCAAAAACGTTTTTTGACTCAAGTAATTTGAAGCTTGGCCAAGCAGAAACAAAACATTTTTGGCCATTGTCAAACATTTTGTGTGCTATCATGTTTTCATTTGGTATGTTTCGTGCAAAGTGCGAGTGGGTCCTAGATAAAAAGTTAAATTTGGATAACTTATTTTTTTTATGATCTGTCCCGTCTAATTATAATTCTATACCTAGCTTTAATAATATTTTAGGCGTTTAATAGCTTCCCAAGATCTTTACAGTTATCCAAGTTTGTTTTATCTATTAAACCTCTAAAGTGTTTTTCTTTTTACTTAAGGAATGTGTAGTGATGGCGCTAGTGTAATGGTAGGGCAAAATAATTCCTTTGCTTCAGATTGGTTGCAGACAATCAAAACGCAATTGTTATCAAATGTATTTGCCATTCAGCAGCAATCATTGCAAATAAAGCTTGCCTTAATTTGCCTAGAGCACCAGAAGAATTAATTCGACAAATTGGCAATTACGTTTCGGGAAGCTCGAAACGGTGTCTGTAGTTAGAAGAATTTCAAGAATTACTCAATGAAAAGAGGAGGAAGCTTTTAAGAACATCCGCTACCAGGTGGCTATCACATCAAAATTGTATTAATCGTATTTTAGAAAATTGGGTCGTACTTCTAGAATATTTCAAACATGCAGTAGCCTCAGATAAATTAAAATCAGCCGAGTTAATTTTGAATGAACTCACAAATGAATGTAACAAAGCATATTTGCTTTTTCTGAAATATGTTCTGGGTTATTTCAACACTTTGAACGCTCTTTTTCAATCTAAAAAACCGCTTATACACGAGCTTCATAGAGAGTCAACCAACATTTTTTTCCAAATGGGACAAAATTTTATTAAACGAACTGAACTAAAAGTTACTTGCAATGTAAGATTACCTCATGTAACCTTACAAGTAGAGGAAATATATCTTGGGCCAGAGTGCAGCGAGATTTTAAACACAATTCCAAAAAATGCTGCTAATAAAATCCGGCTTGATTGCTTTCATTTTTACATCGTAGCTTTGGAGGAAATCCAACAAAGATTACCTATTAGAGATACCAACATTTTTAAAGAATTTGGTTTTTTGAACCCAAAAACTGTGTTGGGGTTAGATGGGAACAGAGCCGATTTTAATTTCCAACGTATTTCTCAAAAACTATCTTTAGATTTAAATGCACTTTTACAAGAGTGGAAGAGCATTGAATTCAATTTTCTAGGTGCAGAAAAATCTAATTAAGGCCTGAAACACACATGCGATTTCAATCGCGCACATAATTTCGGATCTTATGTGTGCGCATTCATATTGAAATGCGTGTGTTTCATTTTTTGCGACTAAACAGTCGCGCGATTGAAATCGCATGTGTGTTTCAGGCCTTAGCCGAACTAGAAATTGTGCAGTTTTGGTGCAAAATTAGTAAAACTTTCAATTTTAATGACACAGTTATGTTTCCGATTCAGTCCAATTTAGCAAAGTATCTTTTAGCACTTCCTCATGCAAATGCTGACGCAGAGAGAATATTTTCTGTGGTAACAGATGTCAGGACAAAAAAAAGAAATAAGCTGAACCACGAAAATGTAAACTCCATTTGTATAATAAGATCGTCATTACAAGATAAAAATTTGAATTGCGTATCATTTCAAAGCAAAGAAAGTCATTTTAAACAAATGAATTCAAAAGCATTGTATGATCACCATACGTAATTTTATGTTTTTTTTTATACATAGCTCTTTATTACCGTTGTACCTATAATTTATAATTACATAATTTATAATTTATAAACGAAAAAATACAAAAAATTATTATTTATTTTCTTCGAGTATCGTTTGATTGGCCGTATTCACGAATCTAGTCAAGGTAAGTCGTGTAGATTGTAGGGAAAACTATTCGACGGTGTAGGGATTTTCTTTGTGTGCTGTAGGGATTTTTTTTTATGTACCATCACTGATCCGTACTCGAAAAGATAAAGGTTGGAGTGTTACCTCTATTGTGTATTGAAAGGTTGTTTTCGATAAAGTAATCAAAAAGAGACTAACCTCGTTCGTTGTTTTCAGAGCTTCCCCATAGAACGTGTCTTGCGTTGGCGTCGCAGCCGATCAGCAGATCGGACTTAGTTCTTGTTACCAGCTCTTGGACCTCTTCTGGTGGTGACTGACGCTCGTGTGCCATATACACGGACGCGATTAGCAGGTCCGCCCCACCCGCATTCTCTAATTTAACGGTTGTTAAATCAGACGAGCTAAAATTTGGACATAGAAAAGCTTTAATATGTTTTTTAGCTAAAATGCAGGTTCTTGCCTTACCATGATTGTTGTTATTGCGGATGTATAATAGATCATAGCGGTTGTTGCTTAGGCCTTTGATGGTGTGGCCTTTTACCCAGGGTTCTTGTACAATACTGATGTCGATGTTTTCCTCTCTGAGAAAAACCATCAGATTATCCGTAGCACACTTGGAGTGGTGCAGGTTAATCTGTACGACTTTCAGCATTGGTACTTTCGGTTGTTGGGTTTGCTTGGGCTGTGGGTTGGATGGAGTCGATCAGCATGTCCTCCAACAACTTGCTGGCGCCGTCGACTTCATCTAAGTCGTCGATCTGACTTGCTGATCGAAAGATTTTTACCTTGGCGTGCCTGATACCGAAGCGAAGTTTGCAGCCAATCTTCTCGATCAGGTCCGCCCTGCCTTCGGTTATCAGTAGCAGGAACGATAGTGTATTGTTATGCGGTTCCTCAGCCTTGATAACTTTCCAGTCATCCATGGGAACGGTTGGGTTGTGGAGCTTTAGGCAATTTATTAGTTTGTCACTGTCGATGGTCATATTCGGGAGCCAAATGCGTATTCTTGGCCTTCTCGGAATATCTCCGGCTAGGATCAACTTGAGTCTCAAGCTGTCCCATGCGTCACGAATCTTGTGAACGCTGTCCACTAAGAATTCCTTTGAGAACGCATCCTCGCATTTTATGACTCTGTACCCTCGTACGACCTCGGCTGAATCGAAGCAAGGGAGCGGTCCGCCCTGGTTGTTCAGGAGATAGTCGTTTACCATCTCGGATAGTTTGTTTTCAATCGCGCCCATGCGTCGCTCACTGTCTTGCCGCATTTCTAATGCGATCTCTACGGGTCACACCAGCAATACAGCTTGTATCAGCGATCTTATTCTTTCGGTTATTACCCAAACCTCATGACCATAGGTAAGAGTTGGAACAAACACCGAATTAAAGACTGACAACTTAACTTTGACACCAAGTTAAGTCCTCCTGATAACAGAATGCCCAAGCTGTTTCAAAATTGATCCAGCCTGACCAATCCTGCAGGAAAACTCAGCATTGTTCCTTCCATCACTCGTGAATAAGACCCCGAGATACTTGAACTTCTCCACCTGTTTCAATAGGACTCCACTAACATGCAGGGTGCATTGAACAGGCGTTCTAGAGACGACCATCACTTCAGATTTGTTCACGTTTACCTTCATCTCAGCTTCAACACAAACGGCTACAAACCGATCGACACTGAAGTTCAGTCTGAGAGGACACAAGGATGACGAAGTCATCAGCGAAGAGCAAATGACTTATCCTCAGATCTCCCAATTCGAAACGTTCCTCGCCAAGACTGCGCTGTAACATCTAGTCCATATAAGTAATGAAAAGGAGAGGAGACAAGACGCATCTTTGACGAAGTCCAACGCCCACGGTGAAAGGTATTGATTTAACGCCGTTTACCCGAACACAGCTTTTACAGTTTGTATAAAGAGATTCAATAGCTCTCAAGAGAGAACCGTCAACTTCATACTCCTGTAATACACTTCAGAGTTTACCTCGAGGGACTCGGTCATATGCTTTCGGCAAATATACGAAGCATGCTAAACAGGTGTCCCAAGCCTTCTCAAGTACCATTCTGAGAGTGAATAACTGGTCGGTTGTGCTTCTGCCGGGACGAAAGCCGCACTGCTCATCTCCTAATCGTGCCTCGACTACAGCTCTGCAACGCGTTTCCAGCACCTTGGCAAAGACTTTTCCGGGGAGACTTAGAAGACTTATCCCCTTTCTTAAAAAGGGGCACAATCACCCCAATCTGCCAATCGCTGGGAGTTTTGCCGCATTCCCAGGCCACTTTAATGACACAAGAGAGCCATTTAACTCCCTCTTCACCTAAGGCCTTGAGCATTTCTGGCCGAATTTCATCCACTCCAACAGATTTGCTAGCTTTTAGCGATATTTTCCGCCAAGCTCAAGGCGATGGATCTGTCATTCTTAATGCCCTGGATTGGATTGAGGAATTCGGAAAAGTTCAATTTCAATTCAATTCAATTTCAATTTTATTTTGGCCAGGTACAAATAAGAACAAAAGTCTTTTATAGTACAAAAAGGCTCACAAGAATAAGCACATTAAATAAATTTTAAAAAAACAAGGAGCACAATTTTAAATTAAATATATGTTTAAATTAAATTTATAACTTAAATTAAATTTTAAATTACATTAAAGGATATTAGAGATAAAGAGGAAGGAGTCAAAGAAAAGAAAAGTGGGAAATGAAGGGGGAAAAGAAAAGCTGAGATAAAAGATGAAATAAAAAAAAAACTATAAGAAAAGATTACAATGACGAGAAGTGTGCAAATAAAGCACTTTTAAATTGCTTGGCTCCTATTACTTGCTTGATGGTTATAGGCAGTGAATTCCACAGTCTGGACACATGAACAAAAAAGAGGCGGGACGAATTCAAATATTTAGAGCTAGGCGTAAAAAAAGTTCTTGGCGACTGAACAAATTTTAATTTTTCAAATAAATACGGGGGTGATCGTTCATGTATTAATTTGTGTAAAAATACGCAGCATCTAATTTCCCAAAAATTTAGAAATGAACATCCAAGGACATGCATGTGGTAATGAGATATATGGTCGTATCTTCTAACTCCAAAGGCATATCGAACCAGATCGTTAAAAGCTACAAGTAATTTGTGCTGGGAAATGGAATCTAGTTTACAATAGATAACTATAGCATAATCAAAGATCGGCAAAAGAAGTGATTTTATCAATCTCAGTTTGGTGTTAAAAGGTGTGAAACTAGATAACAGCCACAGCTTTCGCAATCCTCCATAAACACGCGCTATAATATAGTTGACATGATCATTGGCGGAAAGGGACCGATTCAATTTATATCCAAGACTTACAACGGTGTCAGAAAAGGTGAGCCTCGTAGAATTGAGGAAAATGGGCGGCAATACTTCCACATTATACAGTTTTTTTGAGATCAAGATTAACTGACTCTTATTTGGATTTAAAATCAATCCATTATCTACGGACCATTTTGCAATGAATGACAAGTCCGAATTAAATCTGGCCACAAGGTCTTCCACCAACCCAGACGGTCGAGAGAGGTATATCTGTGCATCATCAGCATACAAATGTACAGATGTATTTCGACACACTTGTGGTAAATCATTAATAAAAAGACAAAAAAGGATTGGACCCAAAACTGAACCTTGGGGAACTCCAGAGAGTACAATAGCCGCGTACAATAACATCTCTGAGGCGATCTTTTCGTTGTAGATCAGCTACCTCTTCTTTCAATTTCTCGTTATCATTTCGCAGCGCCAACATATCACTCTCAAATTGTTCAACTCTTTGATTAAGAGAAGCAATGGCTTCACACATTTTGTTGTTAAAGCTGCATTCAAATTCCACGAGCAATGATTTAAATTTCTTCATCAGATTAGATTCCAAATCACGTAATTGATCAGATAAAGATGTTTTTTTATCTGTCGGCTTCATAGATGGTGGATGAGAGTTCGTAGCGTTGTAATTAGATTGGCTTTTGTCTGGAGTAATTGCAGTTGTCAGGGCGGACTTCTCTTTAAGTGCTTGTTGGCGAGTAGTTGACATTATGAATAACAAAGAAACCGAAATTCAGTGACCACAGAAAACAAAAAAAGAAAAAGTCCTCAAACACGTTTTATTGGAACAATTGATGCACTAGTAGTAAGCAAAATAATGCAAATAGTTATTCACTTGTACTACAACGACTGGTTACTAATAATTTGTTAGAACTTGGATAAATAATTGTGGTAAAGACGGAGCGGTTACAAACACGTCTATTCACTTAACATTCTCTTTACATTTTAAAGTGCTCGCTCCATTTGCGCAAGATGTCCTCCTCATTAGAAAGAAGCGTACCATCTTTGGATTTGACTCCTTCGATAATGTTCCACTTCCTTCCTCTAAGACGGCGGATGGTCTGCCAGAACACCTTGCTTGCAGATCTGTGATCACGGTCCAATTTTTCGCCGAACTCCTTCCAAGACTGTTCTTTGGCTGCTTTAACAGCCAATTTGCAAGTTCTTCGCGCCTCAATGTACCGGTTTCGAGAAGGAGAGTCCCCCAAGTGAATCCACACCTTGAAAGCCTTCTTCTTCTCTCTGATAGCTGCTTGAACTCCGGGCGTTTTAAACCACGCAGTTCTTTTCTCACCACCAGCCGCCACACTGAGCCGTTTCACTCCGCAAACATGCCCTGCAGAAGCAATAACTGCTATTGAAAATAACTGCCATTCTTCCTCTACATTCAATGGAACATTTTGAAATTGTTCAAACCTTGCAGATACCTGCCGAGCAAATTCCACCCGTATCTCATCGTTCTGTAGTCCCTCCCACCGTATGCGCGTAACCATTCTTGGTTTACGCTTTGGCAGGATAGGTATTTGATCGTTGAGATACAATTTGCACAACACCAGGTGGTAATCAGTTGACAGTTCAGCCCCTCTCAGCACTTGAACATCACAAACCATCCTTTTAATACACGATGGTACCACAAATAAATCTATCAGCGATTTCTGCTGAAGACTTCGACGGTACCATGTGTATTTATGGATATCTTTGTGTGGAAAGAAAGTGTTCATAATGGACATTCCATTTGAACAACTAAAGTCCAAAAACTTCTCTCCGTTCGCGTTCTGATCGGGGTCACCGTGTTTCCCAATCGCGCTGCCCCATGTCGAGAAATCCGCACCCACGTAGGCATTGAAATCACCCATCAGGATATAAGAATAAATATCTGGAACTTTTTCAATGGCTGCATCAACTTCATCTAAGAAAGCTGCGTACCCCGACTCCAGATTCGCTGCATACACCTGCACCAGAGCTAGGGTTGATCTTTCAAGTTTTAGCTTTAAGATCGCAACTCTCCCTCCTAATGGAATCCACTCCAATACTCTGCCTGACAGCCTGGGACTTGTGGGTATCCCCACTCCCACCTGAGCAGACATTGAAAGTGCTACTCCCGACATGAAGAGTTTCCACCCATCTGCAAGGTCCACAGTTCCAGAACCCCTTTGCTTTGTTGAGGAAACACCAACTATATCTAGTCGATATTTTACAGCCTCCCCAATAAGCTCCAGGTCTTTTACCGTGAGCGAAGAGATGTTCCACGTGCCTATCCTAAGTCGATGCCGTTGTCGAGTAACCGAAAGTCCACTTATGCCCCTATTGGTGCATAGCGCATCCACCCTCTGACCCCCATAATGGTTTGCGAAACCATTGACAGGAAGCTCGTAGCCGTTTCGTGTTAAACCCGGCCGACTGCCGAGCGTGACAAGCCGACCACCAGACGCTCGCAAAACTGCCACCCTCCAGGCCTGGCTCCAAAGGGCACACTATTATGACAGGCTTGACAATATCCGAGGCTCGCTTTTTTCGCTTTGTCATCATTGGGTGTGTGCTTCGTTAGCCATGTCTAGGTGAACCTATAGACATGTTGCCCGTCCCCCACCACGGGGAGGTCAGCTACATGAGGGGGCAAGTAAATTCTGTTTCGGTTAATGGAAATTTTTTGGTTATTGTGAATCAATTAAAATGCGAGTTTTCGGAAGTATTTCAAGAAAAGCTAGGTGCGTACAAAGGCGAGCAAATTTCTTTGAAAGTTAGTGCGGATTCAAAACCTTTATTTTTTAAGCCAAGGCCCCTACCATTTGCATGGAAAAGCAAAGTGGAAAAACAATTAAACAATTGCGAAAGTTAATTCAGGATGGAGTACTTGAACAGGTTGATAACTCCGAATGGGACACGCCCCTTGTTCTGATTTTAAAACCAAACGGTGATTTGCGCATTTACGGTGACTATAAAGTCACAATAAACAAATGTTTGTAGAATTTTATTCATCCATTGCCTAGAATCGATGAAATTTTCGCTTCGCTAGAAGGAGGACAATTATTTACCAAACTCGATCTCTCCAATGCCTATAACCAGTTGTTGCTAGATGACAAATCACAACTTCTTTGTACCTGGAGTACACATATTGGTTTGTTAAAAGTCAAGCGACTACCATATGGTGTTAAAACTGCAGCAGCCCTTTTTCAACGAGTAATGGAGAATTTATTACTCGGTATTAAAAGTGTCGTAGTTTATCAAGATGATATAATTATCACTGGAAACGATATGCTACAGCATATTGAAACCTTAAAAATAGTTTTAAAGAAACTTAGCTCAGCCGGCCTTAAGCTAAATACAACTAAATGTGAGTTCTTCAAGCCCAAAATACGTTACTTAGGATTTTCTATTGATAAAAATGGATTGAGCAAAAACAATCAACGGGTTTCAAGTGTCTCAATGGCACCTATTCCAAAAGATATTTCGGAACTTAGAGCGTTTATAGGTATGGTAAATTACTATTCAAAATTTATAAACAACATTGCTCTAAAAATGCTCCCTTTATACGAACTTCTACGCAAAAATGTTGAGTTTTGTTGGTCACCTAAATGCGAAAAGGCATATAAATTAATAAAATCTGAAATAACATCAGATCAAGTGTTGGTGCATTTCAATCCAAGATTACCAATAGTTTTAACTACAGATGCTAGCAATAGTGCTGGAGTTCTGTCACATAGAATGCAGGATAGTCTTAGGCCAATAGCTATTGTTTCGAGAGCTTTATCTAAGAGTGAAACCAATTACAGCACGCTGGAAAAAGAAGCACTTGCCATAATTTTTTGTGTAACAAAATTAAAACAATATCTTTTGGGCAACAGATTCATTTTACGAACAGACCATAGACCTTTGCTTGGCATATTTGGTGAACATAAAGGTTTACCTATAATGGCATCAGCGCGTATAAAAAGATGGTCGCTGATATTATCAGGTTTCGATTATTCTGTTGAATATGTTATAGAGGTTCTCTAAATAATGCTGATGGACCCTCAAGGATGCCACAGTCATCCTTTACAAAAGATTGTACGGAAAGCAATTATATTAATCTAATAGAAACGGACAACAACCTTCTTTTGAGTTTCAAGGACATAGCTCGCGAGACAAGACGTGATCCAGTTTTGTCAAAGTTAAGTAAGGCCATTCAAAATGGAACGGTTCACATGTTGAAAGGTGATGAGTTCATTCCATTTCGTAACAAGGCTTAAGAGCTTTCTGTTGAATACGATTGCATCCTTTGGGGCTATAGATCCGTTGTACCGAAGAAATTACGAAATATTCTTCTCAAGCAACTCCACGCCTCACATTTAGGAATTGTCAAAACAAAAATGTTAGCTCGTGCCCGGGAATGGATAGCGAGATAGAAGGCTTGATCCATCATTGCATCCCTTGTCAAGAATTACAACAAAGTCCTGAGAAGTCTGCGTTGATTCCTTGGAATCCTGCCCATTCAATATGGAGTTGAATTCATGTAGACTTTGCTGGACCCATTCGAATTTTTTACCTGTTAGTTGTAATCGACTCGTACTACTCTAAATGGGTTGAAGTCTTTAAAACAAAAAAAATTACTGCCTCGTTTACTATTAATAAAATGAGGGAACTTTTCTGTCGTTATGGGTTAATAGACCAGACGTGCTCGTAAGCGACAATGGACGACAATTTACGTTTGAAGATTTTGCAAAATTTAAAAAAAAACAACCACATAAAGCATATTCTTACGGCCCCTGGACATCCGGCAACGAACGGTCAAGCAGAAAACTTTGTTAAAACACTAAAAAAATCTATTTTAGCGAGTCTTAAAGAAGACACTAACTCTTGTTTAGACACTGTTATCAACAAATTTCTGATTGACTCCTACAACTAAAGAAATGATAGTTGAAAATCAAAATAAAAATATTATGAACTTTAAAGGAAAACGCAATACCGTGTTCTCGACAGGACAACCCGTTGTGGTAAGAGATTATAGAAACCCTAACAAACCAAGTTGGACACAAGCTACTATAAAACAAGTAAAAGTGTTATCATCGGCCTGGCCGATGCTTTGATACCCTCCACTGCATAAAAGTCATGGAAAATGTTTGCCATGCGAGTTAGTAGGTACAGTTGCGTTCATGAAAATAGTAGTGTAGTTCTACACAAAAATTGAGCCAAATGAAACGGTACTTCTTCTGTTGAAAAATATAAGGATGCAAACTTTTTGTTTAGAATAGAATGCAAAGAAGAGAATAGCAAAATTCCGTTACTTTCGGTTAAAATGTATTTACTTTTAACTATTTTTGAGAGGTGCACTACTATTTTCATGTGTCTAATATTCGTTTTGTATGGTAGGTAGCAGAACTACTTTACCGACATAGACAATTTTCAATACCAACCTAACGACAGTTAAAAAAAGTCGTCTCACAAAATTTCATTCACCTAACTCGATTCGTTTGGACGCTATCGTGCTTTCAACAGATAGAGATATATGGGCCAAATATTGGCTTTGTAGGGGAGGTAACAAAACGACTTGACCCACATGGACCATTTTTAATACAAACCGGAAGGCCATAAATATAAGACCTCTCATAAAATTTCAGTTGCCTAAGTCGATTCGTTCGGACGCTATCGTGATTTCAACAGACAGAGAGAGACGTGGGTCTAATAGTGGTTTTGTATAGGAGGTACCAGAACTACTTGACCGACATAGTCCATTTTCAATACCAACCTGGCGACGGTAAAAAGAAGTCGTCTCACAAAATTGCATTCACCTAGGTCAATTCCTTTGGACGCTATCGTGCTTTCAACAGACAGACAGACAGACGGACATGGCTAAATCGATTCAGAATGTGATCCTGATTCAGAATATATATACTTTATATGGTCTCCGGTGAATCCTTCTTGGCGTTACAAACGTAATGGCAAAGTGAATATACCTTCCTGTGGAGGGTATAAAAACAATTAGGTCCCCGATCGAATAGTTGCATTCTAACTCACAATAATCGAGAAATTAAGCGGCATTTGGATCAGATAAGAAAAAATAGTAGGAACCAAAACCAAGAAATTGAAACCAATGTTCGAAGTTGAAAATAGTAATATAATTTCGGTAGATAGTGAAATTCCCGCTACTTCTTCTTCAAACGAATTGCTAGAAGCCGCCACTACAAGAATATTGATACCACACGAGGGTGGAAGAATTATAAATAAAGATTATAAACTAAACTATATATAAATAAAGACCTTAATCATAAAACATTTATATACCTACAGATAACATAAGTTAAGTTTTGAATTATGAATTGCTATTCCATGAAAATTTACACAAACTGTAAAAGCTGTGTTCGGGTAAACGGCGTTAAATCAATACCTCTCACCGTGGGCGTTGGACTTCGTCAGGGGTGCGTCTTGTTTCCTCTCCTTTTCATTACTTATATGGACTGGATGTTACAGCGCAGTCTTGGCGAGGAACGTTTCGAATTGGGAGATCTGAGGATAAGTCATTTGCTCTTCGCTGATGACTTGGTCATCCTTGGATCCGCTCAGACTGAACTTCAGCGCGCACTCGATCGGTTTGTAACCGTTTGTGTTGAAGCTGAGATGAAGGTAAACGTGAACAAATCTGATGTGATGGTCGTCTCCAGAACGCCTGTTCAATGCACTCTGCATGTTAGTGGAGTCCCATTGAAACAGGTGGAGAAGTTTAAGTATCTCGGGGTCTTATTCACGAGTGATGGAAGGAGCAATGCCGAGTTTTCCTGTAGGATTGGTCAGGCTGGGTCAATTTTGAGACAGCTTGGTCATTCTGTTATTAGGAGGACTGAACTTGGTGTCAAAGCTAAGCTGTCAGTCTTTAATTCGGTGTTTGTTCCAACTCTCACCTATGGTCATGAGGTTTGGGTAACGACCGAAAGAATAAGATCGCGGATACAAGCTGCCGAAATGAGATTTCTCCGTAGTATTGCTGGTGTGACCCGTAGAGATCGCATCAGAAATACCAGAATACGTGAGGAACTCAATGTCGAGCAGCTACTTCTCCGGACGGAGCGATCCATGCTTCGGTGGTTTGGTCATGTTAAACGCATGTCCCCGACCAGGATTCCACGACGTGCTATGGAATCCGTACCATCGGGTAGGCGTCCTCTAGGTAGACCAAGGATGAGATGGTTAGATCAAGTCCATAATCTCTCCTATACCCGTATGGGGATTGCCCTTGATGATTTAGAGTCGATGGCGGAGGATCGAGAGCTATGGAGGGTCCACTTGAGCAACCTACACCCGCGACCCACTTAATGGACAAGCGGACCATTGAAAATGAATGAATGAATGAATGTATTCCATGAAAATGTATCTTTAATTCATGAATTATAAATCGTTATTTCATGGAAATTTATTTCAATATTTTCTATTAAATTTAAATGTTTAAAATTTGTTTTAAATCCTAATATTTAATAAAGGGTCCGCCATTTAACGTATTTTTTTTTTCAACTAGTGCTTATTTCGCGAATGGTAACACTAAAGGACCATTCACATGGGAGCGAACGAACGAATTGATGAAATGCGAACAAACCACTTTTTATGCATTTATAAACAGAAAATTGCACATTTTACTACCCCAAGATGAGGATAATTAATTATTCCATCAAAATTTATTAAGAAAACAAGTTTATTAACAGTTTAAATAACGAAATTTCGAATTCCCAACTTTTTGCCGCGAACGAAAACACCCTGGCGCGAATAGTCAGTCTATTCACAATCCACATCATTTAAATCGCGTTCCACAAAGTAGCGAATAAAAAATTCGTTCGAACTTAACCTTATTCCAAGAGAAAGATATCTTGGAATAATAAAATGTGGAATCTTTTGTTTATAAATGCATAAAAAGTGGTTTATTCGCATTACATCAATTCGTTCGTTCGCTCCCATGTGAATGGTCCTTTAGCTCATGTCTGATTTGACAGATAATTAGTTTTATCCTTCCGCTGAACGAATATGGTTGTGTATACGCTTGAACAACGCTGGGAAATATTGCGACATTACTTTGAAAATCATGGTAATGTTGCAGAATGTGTGCGAAAATTGCGTACGGATTTTGGAAGAAGAGGAAGCACCGTCACCTCCGTATGTTCGTTATCTTGTGAAAAAAGTGAAAGAAACTGGCATCCAAAAACAGCCGATATACCCAAAACGAGTCACTGTTTGGTGCGGATTTTGGTCCAGAGGCATAATTGGGCCATTTTTCTTCAAAAATGAGCAAGCAGTGGCCGTTACAGTCAATGGCGATCGTTATCGGGCCATGTTGAACGAATTTTTGTTCACAAAAATTGAAGAGGAGGATATTGGCAACATTTGGTTTCAACAGGACGGCGCTACGTGCCACAGAGCCGAAGCTACACTCGATGTTTTGCGCCCTGTTTTTGAAGATCGCAGTATCAGCTGCAGAGCTGATGTCATTTGGCCACCGCGGAGCTGCGATTTGATACCGTTGGACTATTATTTGTGGGGTGCCGTAAAAGATAAGTGTTACGCCGACATGCCAGAGACAATTGACGCTTTAAAGGACAATATTCGTGAAGCCATTGGTGAAATACAGCTGCACACAATCGATAATGTGCTTAAAAATTGAAACGATCGTGTAGGCTACTGCATGGCCAGCCGAGACAGCCATTTGAATGAAATTATTTTCCATTATTAACCGGAAGGATTGTACTTTCAAATAAAAAAACAAATTTGAGAAAATATTCAGTAGTTTTTTTTTATTGCATTTTCAAAAAACAAAAAGTTATTTGGCGGACCCTTTATCTAAACTTGTAACTTTGTCATAAGGGTGGACATGTTAGATACTACCTATGGCAACACTTTAACAATTGTCATCTTATTTACCATTATACCGCATATTGCTGAAAACGAGTAGGTATTGGGACGACTTGGACTGAGAATTCGGCGCTAGAAAGAGACAGAAAATGTGCGAGAGAGATAGAGCGAGATGGAAGATTGATTTTGTTTTTTTTTTGCTGTGTTGGTTGTTTTGTTTTTTTTTTTGCGGAGGGAGAGGGGTTCATATGCTGGCAAGGGGTTCAGATATGTTAGCGATAGCAATGGAACAACAGATGTTCAATGTAGGCGAAGGCAATAATCCAGCCCATGGAACCACATGGCAAAATTGTTATCTTTGCGGACACATAATCCAGTCCATGGTTGGACGACGTAGCGATACTCTCATCTTTATCATTGTCATGGGCGAATGTAGAACAACAAACATAAATGCGTAACCAATAATGCGCTGGCTGGTGGGATCGGTAGTTGGTGGATCTTTTTTATGTTTATAATTACTGCGAAATTAATAATGCGGTGGCTGGTGGGATCGGTAGTTGATGGATCTATTTTTAGATTTGTGAGGATGGTCGGTTTACTTGGGAGATATGGGAATCTATTTGATGCATTTAGTTGTACGGTTAGTTATTGTTTTGGTTGAAGTTTAAGTTTCATGGTTTGTTTGCGGGAATCTGGCAAGGGGAGAGAGATTCATATGCGGTGAGGATCGATGGTGAGGTTGAGATTTTGAGTGTTCTCTTGATTTAAATAAAACTAAAATAAGAAGGAAAAAGAGTTTACACTATAAGAAACATTTAAAAATCGACCGATGAAGTTCAGGTTTACACTAAGGCCAGTGGGTATATTTTGTTGTCGACTTGTCGGAGAAGGAACAATTGAATTATGTTTTGGTGTGAGATGTTAAAAGAGGGTGAAAACCTGTGTAGGTACTTGTGAAGTTGGTTGGACACTAATAAAATTCTCGGATGTAATGATGAAAAGATTGAATTTCGAACTCTATGCCACACCTGAAGATGGATCCAAGTGTTTGGTTTTTCGTTTGAAAAATGCAGAATGTATAAGTTCTATTGCAAACTTTGCAATAAATCTTCAAGCTTTTCAACATGTTAAACTGCAGGATTTCGGTGGCGACATAATAATATATGGTATGGTGAGGTTATACAGAAAGGTAGAAGGAAAACTAATATTTTTGGTGATGTTGAAACATTAAAATTGAGAGCAAAAACCCGTGAAGAGATACTGAATTTGAATTGAAAGTCGATAGTCATGGGATTACGTCATCAGATCAATCAATTGATAAGGATGGAAAAGTACGTTTTTCTGTATTACACATTTCCAAGTTTAAAGTTGTTAATTTATGTTTCGTTTGTTTTGTTACAGTACTTTATTTTCAGAGGAAAATGCTGCCAACTCTATGGATTATTACACTGTTTCCATTATTTCTTAATGGTCTACCGCAAATTTTAAATCTATTAAGGAATCAGTACTTAATGCTGAAAACTCATATTGTAATATAATGAATAAAAAACGAAAGAAAACTACATTAAAATAGGGCTTTATTTATTGACATCAATTTCTTAATTCTAATTAATTTGCTTTCTGCCAATATACGCAATCTTTTTGACTTAGATTTGGGCTGATTACCTATAACAAAATTGTACGTAGTACGGACAGATTGTTGATCTTGGGGAACGACCGGAACTCCTTTCGAACTTTTTCCGAACTTGTCAACACTCATTTGATATATTGTTTAGAAAGATATTAATAAATGATGTTTGATTCACGCAGTTCTTCCACTATAGAATTTATTTCATTCTGAAGATTATTATTGCCCGCTTCTTGGGATGCGATCAAAAGTCTTAGTCTATCAACTAGTTCATTGGCATTATCCCAATAGACATAATCGACGGGATTATTAGAATTCAGAGAGTATGATTTTCTAACTTTCTTTATAACTTTCTCTGTTAGACGCTTTAGTAGAGGTTGAATAACATGCTTGTACTTGTATCCTTTATTTCCGTTGACTTGTAGAGTACTATCATGATTTCTTAAATGGGCTTTTGTTTTTTGTAATATCCTAAGATATTCATTTAAGTCTAAATCGGTATACCTATCTTTTTTAGGTTTCTGTCGAAAAATTAGTTCCTTAAGTCCATCCGTTCCAGAGAAAATTTCATTATCGATAACGAAATCCGCTTGTTCGTTAATTGAAAAGTTTGCACTACCTAATTTCACAGAGTTTGACTGTATATCGAAATATGGGCCATAGATTTTGCCATGATTAGAATCCGAGTATGACGATTGGTTGAATGGGGTACTTTGGTTGGTTGGTGTGCTAAATGAAACATTTTCTCCTGGTAGAGTTGATTCTGGAGATGAAAATTCCAAACTCTTTTTTACACTATGAAGTTTGTCTGAGGGACTTTGAAATTGCAATTGACGTTTGACAGTCTCTTTTACATCTTCCACTATATCATTATTTTTATTATTGATTACCTCAGTCTTAGTGCTTTCAGCAAATAAATTCAGTGGTTCAATTATGGGCTTAAAAGTATCTTCAAATTCGGTTTTTCTCATAATTTTGTCCGCCTTTAGGAGCATGTACTTTTTCTTTAAGGCCTTCTTTGTTTTTATAAGATTTTTCAATAATTTTTCATCTATATTCATATTTGAGCAGGATTCTTTGACAGGTAAACAGAACTGGTATAATCCCAAACAGGGCTGTTGTATTTTCAAACGGGCTATTACACTTTCAAAACGGGGCTGTTGCAGTTCCAAGTAGAGCGGTTACGGTTTAGGTTTTATTCGCTTAGACGGATGCTTGACGACTGAGCAGTACAATTGCTTCAAATTATTTCTTATACTTTCCTTTAGCAATACTCAAACTCATTATTCTAAATCGAATACCTTTTTGGTAAATTTTTTTTAACGCGACCTCAATGAAGCTCACATTCTACTTCAAGAAATGCGTTGAGCTCTCCTTATGACTATTCTTTCGCAGATGTCGAGACCAATTTCTTTCATCAATATCTTCATTGCATACAATGACAAATAAACATTACCTACAACCAAACTTCTATTGCTTTTGCTTGATTTTATTTATGAATTTTCTACTCAGCGCCTGCGTTATCATTTTCAGCACACTATTCAGCTTAAATATGCGAAAGGTAAAGACTGACTTTCAAACTGCTTCTCCCGGTCCAAATTATGATTGCAACTAGTTGGATGGATTTTCAGGTGCAAGGTGCAGTGACGTCACCCGCTAGTACTGGTAGCTCTTTGAGTTAGATAGCGCTATGTTCTTTACCTTCTACTTATCAACCACTTTCTTGGATGGAGTTTTCTTCGGAATGCTGAAAAAAGTGTATTTCCCCATACAAATTCGAACCCGAGTATCTTGTACAAGCCTCAGATAAGCCATCCACTAAGCCACCACGAGTTATTAAAGATTAGTTTCTAATATATGAATAAAACCACATTCCCTATGAGATTTGTAAAAAACAAAAGCATTGACGCTGATGTAACAAGCAGATTAACTTTGCACCGGCCGGTCGGCGCGCTTGATGACAATAATATGATCTAATAATAGAATATAGGATGGAATCAATATGATCATATGGATTTTGGATTGAGATATGAAATATGTATACTGTTGATCAATGCAAGCTAATATTTTTTGTTGCTTTTTTCTGTTTTAGCTGCGAGTTGTGCGATGAGTCATTGTTTGGATGGGCAAGTGAAGGTTTATTTCACTAAAGAGTGGAATGGACGAGAGGAATTCATATGTGCTAACTGTTGAGAGTTTGATTATATTTGCGGGATGCTGACAAAAAGGAGAGCAGGTTGTAAACCTTGCACTTTGCTGCACATGCACTTTGTTGCTGGAGAGGGGGGTCAACCATTCATGTGCCTTGGATTGGCTGTTGGTTTAACTGGTACAGTTTCAAACAGAACTGACACAACTCCAAACAGAGCTGTTGCACTTTTAAATGGGGCTGTTGCACTTTCAAACGGGTCTGTTGCAGTTCCAAGTAGAGCGGTTACGGTTTAGATTCTATTCGCTTAGACGGATGCTTGACGCCTTAGCACTGCAATTGCTTCAAATGATTTATTATACCTTCCTTTATCAATACTTGAATTCTTATCAATAACCAGGAATCCATAGATATCTTTCCAGCATGTTAAACATGAATTCTCCTCCTCCAGCAAATAAACCAACAAACAGCCAATCCAGCGCAAATGAATGGTTGACCCCCTCTCCAGCAACAAAGTGCAAGTGCAGCAAAGTGCAACGTTTACAACCTGCTCTCCTCTTTGTCAGCATCCCGCAAATATAATCAAACTCTCAACAGTTAGCACATATGAATTCCTCTCGTCCATTCCACTCTTTAGTAAAATAAACCTTCGCTTGTCCATCCAAACAATGACTCATCGCACAAGTCGCAGCTAAAACAGAAAAAAACAACAAAAAATATTAGCTTGCATTGATCAACAGTATACATATTTCATATCTCAATCCAAAATCCATATGATCATATTGATTCCATCCTATATTCTATTATTAGATCATATTATTGTCATCAAGCGCGCCGACCGACCGGTGCAAAGTTAATCTGCTTGTTACATCAGCGTCAATGCTTTTGTTTTTTACAAATCTTATAGGGAATGTGGTTTTATTCATATATTAGAAACTAATCTTTAATAACTCGTGGTGGCTTAGTGGATGGCTTATCTGAGGCTTGTACAAGATACTCGGGTTCGAATTTGTATGGGGAAATACACTTTTTTCAGCATTCCGAAGCAAACTCCATCCAAGAAAGTGGTTGATAAGTAGAAGGTAAAGAATATAGCGCTATCTAACTCAAAGATCTACCAGTACTAGCGGGTGACGTCACTGCACCTTGCACCTGAAAATCCACTCAACTAGTTGCAATCATAATTTGGACCGGGAGAAGCAGTTTGAAAGTCAGTCTTTACCTTTCGCATATTTAAGCTGAATAGTGTGCTGAAAATGATAACGCAGCCGCTGAGTAGAAAATTCATAAATAAAATCAATCAAAAGCAATAGAAGTTTGGTTGTAGGTAATGTGTACTCTACAAGTCAACGGAAATAAAGGATACAAGTACAAGCATGTTGTTCAACCTCTACTAAAGCGTCTAACAGAGAAAGTTATAAAGAAAGTTGGAAAATCATACTCTCTGAATTCTAATAATCCCGTCGATTATGTCTATTGGGATAATGCCAATGAACTAGTTGATAGGCTAAGACTTTTGATCGCATCCCAAGAAGCGGGCAATAATAATCTTCAGAATGAAATAAATTCTATAGTGGAAGAACTGCGTGAATCAAACATCATTTATTAATATCTTTCTAAACAATATATCAAATGAGTGTTGACAAGTTCGGAAGGAGTTCGAAAGGAGTTCCGGTCGTTCCCCAAGATCAACAATCGGTCCGTACTAGGTACAATTTTGTTATAGGTACTCAGCCCAAATCTAAGTCAAAAAGATTGCGTATATTGGCAGAAAGCAAATTAATTAGAATTAAGAAATTGATGTCAATAAATAAAGCCCTATTTTAATGTAGTTTTCTTTCGTTTTTTATTCATTATATTACAATATGAGTTTTCAGCATTAAGTACTGATTCCTTAATAGACTTAAAATTTGCGGTAGACCATTAAGAAATAATGGAAACAGTGTAATAATCCATAGAGTTGGCAGCATTTTCCTCTGAAAATAAAGTACTGTAACAAAACAAACGAAACATAAATTAACAACTTTAAACTTGGAAATGTGTAATACAGAAAAACGTACTTTTCCATCCTTATCAATTGATTGATCTGATGACGTAATCCCATGACTATCGACTTTCAATTCAAATTCAGTATCTCTTCACGGGTTTTTGCTCTCAATTTTAATGTTTCAACATCACCAAAAATATTAGTTTTCCTTCTACCTTTCTGTATAACCTCACCATACCATATATTATTATGTCGCCACCGAAATCCTGCAGTTTAACATGTTGAAAAGCTTGAAGATTTATTGCAAAGTTTGCAATAGAACTTATACATTCTGCATTTTTCAAACGAAAAACCAAACACTTGGATCCATCTTCAGGTGTGGCATAGAGTTCGAAATTCAATCTTTTCATCATTACATCCGAGAATTTTATTAGTGTCCAACCAACTTCACAAGTACCTACACAGGTTTTCACCCTCTTTTAACATCTCACACCAAAACATAATTCAATTGTTCCTTCTCCGACAAGTCGACAACAAAATATACCCACTGGCCTTAGTGTAAACCTGAACTTCATCGATCGATTTTTAAATGTTTCTTATAGTGTAAACTCTTTTTCCTTCTTATTTCAGTTTTATTTAAATCAAGAGAACACTCAAAATCTCAACCTCACCATCGATCCTCACCGCATATCAATCTCTCTCCCCTTGCCAGATTCCCGCAAACAAACCATGAAACTTAAACTTCAACCAAAACAATAACTAACCGTACAACTAAATGCATCAAATAGATTCCCTTATCTCACAAATATGAATCTCTATCCCCCTTGTCAGCATCCCGTAAACAAACCATCAAACTTAAACCTTAACCAAAACAATAACTAACCGTACAACTAAATGCAACAAAATAAATTCCCTTATCTCCCAAGTAAACCGACCACCCTCACAAATCTAAAAATAGATCCATCAACTACCGATCCCACCAGCCACCGCATTATTAATTTCGCAGTAATCATAAACATAAGAAAGATCCACCAACTACCGATCCCACCAGCCAGCGCATTATTGGTTACGCATTTATGTTTGTTGTTCTACATTCGCCCATGACAATGATAAAGATGAGAGTATCGCTACGTCGTCCAACGATGGACTGGATTATGTGTCCGCAAAGATAACAATTTTGCCATGTGGTTCCATGGGCTGGATTATTGCCTTCGCCTACATTGAACATCTGTTGTTCCATTGCTATGGCTAACATATCTGAACCCCTTGCCAGCATATGAACCCCTCTCCATCCGCAAAAAAAAAAACAAAACAACCAACACAGCAAAAAAAAAAACAAAATCAATCTTCCATCTCGCACATTTTCTGTCTCTTTCTAGCGCCGAATTCTCAGTCCAAGTCGTCCCAATACCTACTAAAACGGTATCTCGTACAGCAGTATGCAGAATGAGGCCATATAATAAAACACTTGTTAATCAGCCAGCATAGAACAAGGTTGTGTTTCATTTCGTCTTACGAGAACATTACATTAAATAATTAAGATTTTTTTCGAAAACGGCTCTAACGATTTGAACCAAAATTGATCGTTAAGTCCAGCAACGGCAGTTTTAAAAATTGGCTTTTTCTCGAAAGCCCAGTATCCTGCTCGCGCTAACATTTAGCGAACGCAATTCTCTCCACAGCACAGATAAACGCTCGCTAAATTCGTTGTACAGGATATAGATGGGACACACACCCATATTTCATTGCCACATGTATTTTGATTTTTGTTATTTTTTTCACTTTTTTCCTACTCACTTACACCGATTATCAAGTATTCCACGAAATAGTCAATTGAAAATTTGTTTTGTTTCGAAAATGTTAAAATTTATCGCCGATTTAATGTACCAGGCAATTCTTTCGCGCGCTAAATCTGTGGAGACATTTTCTTGGCCGAGTATAACAAAATTGTACGTAGTACGTATAACACACAATATTGTTATACTCGACTGACAATAAGTGTGTCCCATCTATATGAAAAAAAAGAATTTAGCGTGCGGAACAGGATACTGCTTTGCTAAACTGCCTCGCTAAATTTTATCTCTGTAGACATTTTTGTATGGAAGATAAAATTTAGCGCGAGCAGGATACTGGGCTGAAAACGGTAAAAACGATTTTTAAAAAAAAATATTTTTAAGGTACTATTGTCCTTCTTAACTTGAAAGTAAACTCAGTTTTTCTCTAAAAAGACTGCGTCCTTTGATATCCACCCAAATCCCTAATAGTACTTTAAAAAACTGCTCTAAAACGCCATTTTCGATTATGATAAAAATGTTACTGTCAGGTAATGCTTAAATCCATAGTAATACCATTTGCTCAGTTTTGAATACATCGGACTCAGTTTTCAGCTAAACAGTTTAATAACAGTGCTTTTCAAATCCAAATTGTAACATTTGTCAGCACAATTTTACAAAAAAACGCTCTAACGATTTTGATCAAAATACATATTTAAGACAAGATAAGCATTCTTAACATAATCACGTACTTAGTTTTTCTCAGAAAACTCGAATATTGCCGTTTTATGAATATTTCTCAAAAATGACTACCCAAATCCCGATCTTTATTCCACACGGTATATTTTTGCAAAGCCCAAAACTTCAGTGGCAATATAATTCGAAATTCATCGAAATTCAAGTGTCAGTTCGGGGTGAAATTTAAAAGTAAATGTTGAAGTTAAAAAAAATTCTTACGAAACTGTCATACGCCAGTGTGCATTACATATTTTTTGTCGGAACGAAATTCCGAAAAGCTTTTCGGACGAATACCTCGAATCGCAGCAAAAATCTTCAGATTCGTATGAGATCGTTTGTATTATAATACGAAACCATCTCGAGCCAAAGGATTATTATGACTTGGTAGGTAGGTAGGTATTTGGGTGTTCTAGTGACGGTTGCCACAGCTTCACGTAGACCATCAGTTGGGTCCATTGTGTCCAGTCACGGAAACCTTCCATTTCATACCTGTTGGAAACAAAGAATATACCGCTTTTATTGAGTCACCTATATTTGGTATTAATCACAGGCATACACAAGCTCTTGTATCTAGATCTCCAGCCTGTCCTAAGAGTAACCGAAGTATGTAGAGTTTGTTGAACTACTGGAACCATCCCGATTTGAGTATGAATCTCAGGAGTTCCTTAAGATCAACATTCTCCTAATCCTCTAGCTCATCGAAGAAGAAGCTGTTGAGAATCTTTTGTCTGCTGTTTTTAAGGGCTGAGCATTCGCAAAGCAGATGATGAACAGATTCTATTTCTTCAACGTCTCTGCAGCTTCTGTAAAAGTCATTATGCAGTATGCCTAGCCTTCCCGCGTGTACTCCTATCGCACAGTGTCCAGTAATGACCCCCGTGAGTATGCGAATATTCTTGCGGCTCAGTCCGATCATGAATTTGGATCTCTTTTTGCTCACTTCTGGCCACAATTCTTTTGCATGCCTGCAGGTGCTGAGATTTTTCCAGCGTAGGTATGTTCTACTCAATTCTAGGGCCATTGATGCATGCATTTTTGACCCGTTTCTTGCAATCTCATCCGCCTGTTCATTGCCTGGAATATCTAAGTTAACACTCTAGTTCTCCCACTGAGCTATCCATTTTTAAATCACAATAAAAACACAGCAATGCAGGAGGTTAAATCGATTTCCCACACTATTTGGGAACGAGATAATGATCGCGAGAAAACATCTGGCGAACGATCGTAAAACACAACACCTTGCATCATCCGACCCCCATCAACAACATCTAAAAAAATAACAACCGATCGTTAGAACCATCGGAGAACATCTGACCTTTCACCGAGCGACACACCCGGATTAACTATAAAAGGGACATCAACGGTAACCAGACAGTCAGTCAGTGCCCAATCAGTGTAGATTGTAGAAGATTTTTTGTTTCTTTTTTCAAATAAAATTTGTTTTAAATATTTTTAAGAATTGTGAGATTATAAGAGAAAAAATGTTGTATGGATAGATTTAGGAAAACTAAAAACAGATATTTTAAGCCATATAAAACTTGTTTTAAAATTAAACGATTTAGAATCAGATTCCGAACTTGAACATAAAACAGAAATGGCTTTTGGTACTACTCTAAATCAACAAACAGTTGATGAAATTATAGCGAAGGCTTTAACACTCAATAACGAGTCTATTCAAAGGACATTCCAAGAACAAGAAAGTAAACACCAAAAGGAAAGTAATAAATTAGAGAATCTCATATCATCAATGGGAATTACTAGCTCTATTACGGAGTATAAAGTACAGACTATCGATCCTACGATAAACTGTAATGAGACACTTGATGTAATCAAGTCACTTCCCGAATTCTCTGGAATTCAAACAGCATAATATGTGAGTTGGCGAGAAGCTGCTCACAATTCTATATCTTTATACGATATAGGAAACAAAAAATATTTCGCGGCATTGACAATATTCCGCAATAAAATCACTAACCACGCTAACGATGTACTCACCAATCACGGAACAGTACTAAATTTCGATGCGATCATAGCACGTCTTGATTTTGCTTATGCGGATAAACGCCCTGCTCATGTTATAGAACAAGAATTGAGTATCCTTCGACAAGGATCCACGTCCTTGCTGGATTTCTACAATACAGTGAACCAAAAATTAACACTGTTAACTAATAAAACCATAATGACACACGGATCTAATTCTCCAGTCACTTTAGAATTAAATAACATACATCGCAGAAATGCGCTGCGCATATTTATCACGGGGCTAAATGGCCAACTGGCTAATATATTGTTTTCACTAAATCCAGAAGATTTGCCAAACGCTCTTGCCAAGGCTCAGGAATTAGAAAGTAATAACACAAGAGCAAATTTCGCCCTTCAATTTAGTTCCCAGAAAGGGGGAAATAAAAATGGTTATAGAGACAGTTACCACAGCATTGTGAACAAATGGTTCTCGGCAGCTTCGCTAACAAACCTATCAGTTCTCACAAACTGAATAGATTCAAACAAATTCATCAACAGACAAATAATGCCCACCAATTCCGTGGTAACAATAATTATTTTATAATAATAACAAAAATCCACACTGGCAAACACCCCAGTACAACACACACAACAATAATACGCGTCCAAACTTTAAACGAGAGAGAGAACCGAGTGCACAATACTCTGCTAAACCTCCCCCACAAAAAAAAATGAGATAATCAACAATTTAAATGAAGATAATGATTTTTTAGGCGAAAAGTGGGGCTACCCCACTTACGCCGACGAATAAACAATAAAAATATAAGAATACTCATCGATACCGGAGCTAGCTGCAACTACTGCAAATCTGGTATTCTCAGCGATGAGATTATTTTGCCCGTAAACAAAAAAGTATCTACAGTCAATGGTGAGACCATAATTGATTCTTGTCATGAAGCTCTAATTCTGGGGACAAAAACAACATTCTATATTTTAAAAACTTTAGAATATGAAGCTCTGATCGGAGCTAATTTATTGAATCGAGTGAACGCTAAAAAGACTTCGAAAAATGTATCCTTAGCTACGGCGACAAGAAGGAGAAAATTTATTTTAACGATTCAACCAAAATTAATAACATTCAGGAGAAGAATACGGATTACCTTTCTGAATCAATGATGAAGAAAATAGAAAATATTCATAGTAACATTGATACTACTTTACCATTCAGAACGAACGTTTGGCAGAAATTCGCACCAATAACGACAAACCAATCTGGAGTAAACAATATCCGTACCCTTTATCCGCAAATAACTTTGTGAACAAAGAAGTGCAAAAACTATTAAAAGAAGGTAAAATAAGACCTTCCAAATCTCCATACAATAGCCCTGTATGGGTTGTACCAAAAAAATTTACAAATAAAGATGGCTCGCCTAAAAGCAGGTTAGTTACTGACTACAAGAAATTGAACGAAAATACAATTTCAGACAAGTATCCAATACCGGATACCAATGTAATTCTATTCAATCTTGGAAAAGCTAAATATTTTTCCACGTTTAGACTTAGAATCAGGGTTTCATCAGATAAAGATGAAGGAATCCGACATAGAAAAAACTAGCTTTTCTGTCAATAATGGCAAGTAGGAATACATACGATTGCCCTTTGGATTGAAGAATGCTCCTTCAATTTTTCAAAGAGCAATGGACGACATTTTCCGACCATATATTGGCAAAATATGTCATGTCTATATAGACGACATAATTGTGTATTCCAGTGGCGTGGGGTCCATATAACCCGATTCCTACCGGGTTACCTTTTAAAGTTTCAGCTACATAACAATAGGTCTGTTTTTTTGCACACCCATCTCAGTGAAGTAAAGTAAGGTAAGAAAATGTGCAAAAAAAACAGTCCCCAACCACTTTTCTGAACAGTCGGTCTACCCTTGAAAAGTTAACAGCTGGCATTGCTGTCAAAATGGCCATCAATGAAAAATTCAATTTCAAAATCAAAATCCTTCTACAAAAATGAATAATTAACCTTTTAGCGCAAAAAAAAATAATGATTATCAATTTGTACAGAATATTTACTTTTTCTGTTTACTTTCTTTCTCTTCCTGGCGTCTTGTATGGTCAAAATAAAATCACAAATTAATTGCAAAAAAAAAAACAAAAACATGCGCGGGTGTGTTTATTAGGTGAGTCCTAAAGTAGCAAGAGATTTAAAATTAATCCTGAAGTGTTTCCACCAAAAAAAAATAGATTAATTTGACATTTCACCAGATGTTGTCATCAGCTGCTGTCCAATCGAAAAGTGTGGCAAATGATAAAAAATTAAAAAATTTCTGCTTTCGAAATTAAAAGTAAAAACAAAAAATGAGTGGCAGTAATCTAAAAATATTATTACCGCATCATTTTGTCCTCAAAACTAATATGTATAAACATTTTAACGGTTGCATTGGCAAGAAGTCGCTATTAGGGGTGGGCAGAGTATATCCATTAATTATATATATATACTATATATAATGGATATACTATATTATAATGGATATACTCTGGGGGTGGGTACCAAAAAAACGATTTTTTTTCTTTTGCTCACCTATGACTAAATGTCAAATGTAGCTCTGTTTGTTTTTAATTTTAAACCTTTCGGCCTGTGGAGAGTGTGTTCAGAGACCGAACTCTACATGTAAACCTAGTCAGTTTAGGAGATTAATTTTTAATCTCCATTTTATGAGATTAATTTTTGTATGATAAATCTCGAGATTTATACGAGGTTAACGAAAATTAATCCTAATCTCGGAGTTAATCTCCGGTGGAAACGTAGCATAAAGAGTATTCGTTCTAATTCTGAGATTCGATCGAGTTTTCTTCGAACTTAAAACTTTCACTCGAATGAACCACAATCTAAGTTTTGAAGGAAAGAAGTTCATTACATTACCAAATAATTTAATTGTATGAATTTTATTTTCGAAATATGTATGTATAAATATTTCACTGTCGATTGCGTTGATTTTGACTTTAATTTGAGAAAGGATGGGTTTATTTACACATTCTTGGAGGAAGAAACGATCAAATTGAACAGAAAAAATGCAATAAAAATTAAATAAATGAGCACTTCAAATCGTTTTGGTTTGTTCATTTTGATTGTGACATACGATTATTTACATTTGAAATTTTTTCTCCATAAGACGAACAAATGTTGCTTCCAATTTTATATGTTTTATGTAAATTTTACTATAAACAGTTTAAATAAAGACTTAGACCATAAATTTTCAGTCGAAAAAACTCATAACATTTAACTCAATGCAATCGAAAATGAGAATGTGCGAAGAAATGAACAAAAAAAATCCCCATCGAAATCAAAAGTTGGAATGTCAGTTGGCTGAAATCGAATGACTTTCACTTAAAAAAAAGAGTAGCTATGTAAATAATACTTAACCTTTATTACATACTTCAGTTAAAAAATCAACAGGGAATACAAAATGGGAGGATTTGCTATTTATTATCTACAAAAAATGTATCCAATAATGACATATCAAAGAGAGTTTTCAATTATTATAAGTCTATGTGTAGGATATATAATTATATTTTGTAAACAAAATGCAACTTAAATAATAACGGAAAATATTTAGTATTTTATTACTTTCCGTAATATTCAGTTGTCATTTTTAAAGTTTTTTTAAAATATGCAATTCCTTATATGTATATTTACACCCACCACAGCCGACAAAATAGTAGGTATCATAAAAGGAGACACTCTGTGAACAGATCCAAATTATACAAAAATGTGCTCCCCTGGTGTTGAGAATTGAAGAATGCTCCAAAGTTGGTCCTGCTGGAAATGAATAGCTTGTGTGAATCTCAGTGGTGTCAAATTGAGCGCAGTTGTTGTAATTGTGTGCTGAAAATCCTACTTCACTTTACTTCACTGAGATCGATGTGCAAAAAAACAGACCTAATGTTGAGTAAATAACGAGCAACATAAAACCATTGTATCATTGTATATAGACACTATAGTAGATACTATCATTGTATATACACACTATAGTATTCTCATCCCATCGCATTGAATTACGCGTCTTCGACGATCCAGGTGGCGCTTCAGTTGATTTAGTTTGGACACTGCCAGCCAACTCCGAGCATTGGGGAAATGTGTATAGAGAAAACCAAAAGAAACAAAACAAAGTCAAACTGGTTTGCCTCTTTCCTTTCTTCATTCATTATCGCCATTCCCATCCATCAGTATAAAATTATTTCTGATGTGAAATGTGATGTAACAGGGTAGAGAACTGCAACTGGTTTGGTTTTTCTTAGTGAAAGGAGAGGAGAATAGAGGAAAGGAGGTGCAATATTATGAGCAAGAGCAAATATAATTCAACAGCATGGTGGTGTAGGATAGGATGGTGGCGGTGGATGATTTGTGTGTTTGGAGAGGGGTGCACCATGCAAGGGGTGATCCTGATCAGTTGGGAAAGACAAATTGAATAAAAACTGAATTTGGCTTCCTTTCTGTCGTTGCAAAAGATTTGAGGATTGGGCATATTGGGCACTATTTTGCCTATATTTTTGTCAAATATGCATCGATTTAAGGGATTCTTTTTTTAATTGATTCTAAAATATTATAGGCATGTGTATACTTTATGAGGTTTATAATGTAGAAGCATTTTATGTCAGAAAAACGAGCAGCTAACTATTATAGGAGTCTACATCTCTCTCTCTCTATAAAAATCAATTGTTTGGAAACCTCGAGAAAGGATAGATGCTAGACCGATTTGGATGATTCTTTTTTATTTTGTTCGTCTTGAATCAGGGTTTGGCAAAAAAAACGAATTCGGAAACCCCCAAATGAAAAGCCGAAAAATTGCAAAAAATCTGAATTTCCATTTTGTATGAGAATATAAGTACATACCTACACCACTAATGATCGCAAATCTCGAAAACCACCGAACCAAACCCAAAGGTAGGTATTTCTGTGAAGTGTGGAAAATTAGACAATACAAACAAAAAATTTTAAACGCTATTCCTCAACAGTTTTTAAAATTTGCAACATTGATATATATGCATTGTGCTGATGGACACAAATATAGGTATCTGTGCAATAGTATAGATACAATTCCTAGGCACGTGCAAAGCCGGTTATCTTTATATGTAATGTAGTGCAATTATTGTTCCTTTCCCATAACCACTAATACATAATCATTTCGATAAAACTAATATAGGGCATTAAATCTAAAGAGTAGATACATATGTACATAGGTACATATTCAGAGGATTTATGCGGAACTATTTAAATAAAAGTATGTTTTTCTAACAATGTAGGCACTACTATGTATTTAGAAGAAGTTCTAAGTTTGATTATCATGCACTTTGTAGTGCAAAATAGAAAAATAAAATTATCAGTTTCAAATTCATTTAAATAAGAAATAAACAGCTTTTATTGTAATGCTACATGGTACACATTTTTGGGTTTTCCAGGAATCGTATTGCATAAATAGTATTCTTGTCTATCAGGACAATTCATACCAATGTTACAAATTTTACAAACTTTGGCTCCCGTGATTGTCGAAGAATAGCGCCACATCACTTTATCCAATTTTGACCAAACTTCACAGAATATAGCCTTCGTAGAAAGATTTTATCATTTTATCAAAATGTGAGTTCATATACCACGATTTTTAAATGGACGGTGCCACCCCCTTTGTCCAATTTTTTTTACATACAAACCTGTTACAGAAGAATATACCTTTATAGAAAAAAAAGAATCATCAAATTCGGTGTAGCCAAACTCGAGTTATAAACGGAATATAAAAAATAGATTACTAGCAGTCCTGTGATGGTCTTGCTTGTGTTATTTGGGGTTACCCACCTGATGCTGTCATTTCTGGTCTGGAGATAATTGTGAGCTATTCGCTCGTTACCATTAACAAATTCTCCTACATATTTTTATTCCTTTTTGATTTTCATTTTCCCTCACTATCATGTGAAATCACATACCTACCTACTTATGCACAGTTTGAAACAAATTGCTAGAGGTACAAACGAATCCGTCCTGTCGTTAAGAATACAGCTACCTACCACCACGCAGACAAACAGACAGACAGAATTGTGAGACTCAGTTTTTGAGCTGTACCTACTATCATCTTAATACCTATCATAATTAATTGATCTAAAAATTTGTACTTAAAACAATACCATTCTCACACTACATACAAAATTGAAAATTTAGATCGATCTGGGTACTTGATTTTATTTGCTAAGATCCAACCAAACTTCCCCACTAGTGCACCTTACATGCTCACCCACCCCATAATAATTTTCAAATCATCATAACCTACCCTTGATACCTAAGTCCAAAAGCCACGATCATGACACCAATGCTACCCATAAATCCAAGAAATACAAAATACGTATTGTTAAAACTCCGATCTATGATTTCATATTTCTCCTTTCCACATTGTTATCCTCTTAAATATCAATTCCAATCGTCATCACTCAACAGCACCACACTCATCACCATGCTAAAAGTACTCCCCCCACACACCCCCACCATATGCGAAAAGTATAAATCGATCCGATTTTTCATTTCATATTGCTTCTTTTCATATTGTTATTCTCATAAATGCTAAAAGTACACTTCGCCTAACCTACGCACCACCACTACTAACTACCTACGAGTATAGGTATATATCGTATATGCGAAAAGTACCCGATCATTCATTTCTTTCCACTTCCACTCCTTACAATGCAATCGCTGGAGAAAAAAAGACAACAAAAATACTAATTGTTCTTTCTCTTTCATCTGCATGTTGTCAATGAGACGAATAAAAAAAGAAGAAGGCATCATTTAATTTCGTTTCAAATAACCCAATATAACTACCATGTTCGATGTGAGTAGTTGGTCTCAGAGGTGGTTGGTGGCGCTAGTGCATAAATGCGAAGTGATAGTACTATAGTGTCTATATACAATGGAGATACACACACACAATTCAAATTCACCAAATACAGAAATATGTGCTCAATTACACCACAGCGCAGCGATAAAAGATACACACAAAACTCACCAAATAACCCGAAGAAAAGCGGGTTATTTTGTTGCATAAGAAAGCGGGCGTTGAACAGAGAGGACCCAACTCAAATAATCGCAAGTGTACAAAAGAGAAAGGAGACAAATTTGTTCTATCCAGCGAGAGATTTTATAACCCGACTTATTTCGTGTGTGTATTTCCGTGTGTGCTTGAAAATAAAGTTGAATTGAGTTGGTGGAGTGTAGCTTGTGCAGGTTAATGAATAGATACATATTATGTGTATCCCTTGTGTTTTATCATTGTATATACACACTATAGTACCATCATTGTATATAGACACTATAGTACTATCACTTCGCATTTATGCACTAGCGCCACCAACCACCTCTGAGACCAACTACTCACATCGAACATGGTAGTTATATTGGGTTATTTGAAACGAAATTAAATGATGCCTTCTTCTTTTTTTATTCGTCTCATTGACAACATGCAGATGAAAGAGAAAGAACAATTAGTATTTTTGTTGTCTTTTTTTCTCCAGTAGTAAGGCTAAGGAGTGGAAGTAAGTGGGTACTTTTCGCAGGTAGTTAGTGGTGGTGGTGTGTAGGTTAGGCGAAGTGTACTTTTAGCATTTATGAGAATAGCAATATGAAAAGAAGGAATATGAAATGAAAGATCGGATCGATTTATACTTTTCGCATATAGTGGTGGTGTGTGGGGAGAGTACTTTTAGCATGATGATGAGTGTGGTGCTGTTAAGTGATGACGATTGGAATTGATATTTAAGAGGATAACAATGTGGAAAGGAGGAATATGAAATCATAGATCGGATTTTTAACAATACATATTTTGTATTTCTTGGATTTATGGGTAGCATTGGTGTCATGATCGTGGCTTTTGGACTTAGGTCTCAAGGGTAGGTTATGATGATTTGAAAATTATTATGGGGTGGGTGAGCATGTGAGGTGCACTAGTGGGGAAGTTTGGTTGGATCTTAGCAAATAAAATCACCTCCCCAGATCGATCTAAATATTCAATTTTCTCATATTGTATGTAGTGTGAGAATGATATTGTTTTAAGTACAAATTTTTAGATCAATTAATTATGATAGGTATTAAGATGATAGTAGGTACAGCTCAAAAACTGAGTCTCGCAATTCTGTATGTCTGTTTGGCTGCGTGGTGGTAGATAGCTGTATTCTTAACGACAAGACGGATTCGTTTGTACCTCTAGCAGTTTGTTTCAAACTGTGCATAAGTAGGTATGCGATTTGTAGGCTGACAGTTTGAGTTCATTTGTTTATATTAAACCCAAAATTAACCTTTTGTATTTAGATACAATTATTTTAGGAGCAGCTATACGCAGGTCGCAGTGCTACGCTGAATGCTATTGCAGCATACATCCAAATCATCCCTATATAAATTTAAAATATAGATTATTGTAGTATGTACCTATAATATGGATTATTGTAGTATGTAGGAAATTAATGAATATGTATTGAGAAACTTGCAGTTCAGATTAGAAGATTCTTGCTATGCGACGAAGTAAGCTATTGTTTGTTTTAAATAACTGAGTCATCAACGCACAGCCCAAAACGGATAATCTAAGCCCGTTTTCTAACCATTGATCAACGATCACATGAAAGTGAGGGAAAATGAAAATCAAAAAGGAATAAAAATATGTAGGAGAATTTGTTAACGACTTTAACATATAGACGCACTAAACCAATCAGTTGGTAACGAGTGAATAGCTCACGATTATCTCCAGACCAGAAATGACAGCATCAGGTAACCCCAAATAACACAAGCAAGACCATCACGGGACTGCTAGTAATCTCCCTTTATATTCCTTTTATAACTCGAGTTTGGCTACACCGAATTTGATGACTCTTTTTTGTCTATAAAGGTATATTCTTCTGTAGCAGGTTTGTATGTAAAAAAAAAATTGGACAAAGGGGCGTGGCACCGTCCATTTAAAAATCGTGGTATATGAACTCACATTTTGATAAAATGATAAAATCTTTGTTTTTGTTACGAAGGCTATTCTGTGAAGTTTGGTCAAAATTGGACAAAGAGGTGTGGCGCTATTCTTCGACAATCACGGGAGCCAAAGTTTGTAAAATTTGTAACATTGGTACCTATGCAATACCATTCCTGAAAACCCCAAAAATGTGTACCATGGAGCATTACAATAAAAGCTGTTTATCACTTATTTAAATGAATTTGAAACTGATATTTTTATTCTTCTATTTTGCATTGCGAAGTTCGCTAGTACCTACTATAATAATAATCAAACTTAGAACTTCTTCTAAATACATATGTAGTAGTGCCTACATTATTAGAGAAACATATTTTTATTTAAATAGTTCCGTATAAATCCACTGAATATGTACCAATGTACATTATGTATCCACTCTTTAGATTGAATTCCCTTAGTTTTATTGAAATGATTATGTATAAGTGGTTATGGGAAAGGAACAATAATTGCACTACATTACATATAAAGATAACCGGCTTTGTACGTGCCTAGGAATTGTATCTATCCTATTGCACAAATATATTTTTGTCCATCAGCACAATGCATATCAATGTTCCAATTATTATATTGCTTAGTTAATAGTTCAGTTATTTTGGTGTTATTCTTAGTTATTATTTGTATTCGAAATAAATAAAGTTTTTTTTATCACAAAAAGTATTGTGTAAAATTAATTTATACTCCCCTCAGAAAAAGTCAGAAAATCAGGTGAAGGGAACTGACGGACCTACTTATTCTACATCACAGCACAGCGCAGCGATAGGAGATACCATTGTATATAGACACTATAGTACTCTCATCCCATCGCATTGAATTACGCGTCTTCGACGATCCAGGTGGCGCTTCAGTTGATTTAGTTTGTACACTGCCAGCCAACTCCGAGCATTGGGGAAATGTGTATAGAGAAAACCTAAATAAACAAAACAAAGTCAAACTGGTATGCCTCTTCTCTTTCTTCATTCATATCGCTATTTCCATCCATCAGTAGGTATAAAATTATTTCTGATGTTATGTAACAACAGGGTAGCGGTAGGGTAGAGAACTGCAACTGGTTTGGTTTTTCTTAGTGCGGGGGAGGAGAATAGAGGAAAGGAGGTGCAAGTGCAATGTTATGAGCAAGAGCAAATATAATTCAACAGCAGGGTGTAGGGGGGGTAGGATAGGATGTTGGTGGTTGAGGATTTGTGTGTTTGGAGAGGGGTGCACGATGCAAGGGGTATTAGTTGGGAAAGACAAATTGAATAAAAACTGAATTTGGCTTCCTTTCTGTCGTTGCAGAAGATTCTAGGATTGGGCATAAAATAATGTATGTTAGACTCTCACTATTTTGCCTATATTTATGTCAAATATGCATCGATTTAAGTGATTCTTTTTTTAATTGATTTTAAATTATTATAGGCATGTGTCTATTTTATGATTTTTATAATATAGAAGCATTTTATGTCGGTAAAACGAGATGTATCTACATTCTACATCTCTCTCTATATAAAAATCAATAATAATTGTTGTGCGTTAGTCTCGCAATTCGCAAAACTCGAGAAAGGCTAGATGCTAGACCGATTTGGATGATTTTTTTTTGTTTTGTTCGTCTTGAATTAGGGTTTGGCAACAAAATTCTGAAACCCCCAAATGAAAAGCCGAAAAATTGCAAAAAACCTGAATGTCCATTTTTTATGGGAATAGGTATAAGTACACCACTAATGATCGCAAAACTCAAAAACCACCGAACCAAACCCAAAGGTAGGTATTTCTGCGAAGTGTGGAAAATTAGACAATACAAACAAAAAATTTCAAAAATTACAATTCCTAGGCACGTACAAAGCCGGTTATCTTTATATGTGGTTATGGGAAAGGAACAATAATTGCACTACATTACATATAAAGATAACCGGCTTTGTACGTGCCTAGGAATTGTATCTATCCTATTGCACAGATATATTTTTGTCCATCAGCACAATGCATATCAATGTTCCAAATTTTAAAAACTGTTGAAGAATAGCGTTTAAAATTTTTTGTTTGTATTGTGGTTTTTGAGTTTTGCGATCATTAGTGGTGTACTTATACCTATTCCCATAAAAAATGGAAATTCAGGTTTTTTGCAATTTTCGGCTTTTCATTTGGGGGTTTCAGAATTTTTTTGCCAAACCCTAATTCAAGACGAACAAAACAAAAAAAAATCATCCAAATCGGTCTAGCATCTAGCCTTTCTCGAGTTTTGCGAATTGCGAGACTAACGCACAACAATTATTATTGATTTTTATATAGAGAGAGATGTAGAATGTAGATACATCTCGTTTTACCGACATAAAATGCTTCTATATTATAAACCTCTGTAACGAAATTTGCTATCATCGGGGAAATACAAAAAGTGGAAGCCAATACCAAATACCATCATCGGTATGGTGACTTTCATCGAAGGACTCGTGACTCTCTTAAGTGTACGACACTTCTTATATTCCCATATTTTTCCCTTCCACTTCCCTCGCTACTGTCATGACCCCATGCTTACAGGGACATGAAGTCAGTCCGGGCAGCAAAAGTGGAAGGGTGTCCAGGCCACGACCGCTTGGCATGCTAGCTTTAGCACGTTCTAGCTCGTCGGTTTGGGGGGGTCCTTGCTGTCGGAAGCACTGGACGGCTCGTTACGCATTTACATGCCAATAAAAAAAAGCTTCAAATAAAAAAAGCGAGGCCTAAAATGTCTCTATAGGCTATATTGATTCTTGTAGTGGGGAGAGCGATTGCTGGAGGTGCTCTCTGAGGGATACCCACCCCTTGTAACACAGCGACATCCAATTGATATGGATCCGTCGTGGTACTCCATGGCTACCAAGTCCTCAACGATTTATGGTAACCCCTATTAGAACTAACTTTGACTTACGTCAACTCAAAACATAAACTTCATCATACTTGAATTTAAAACAAACCAACTAAAAATCTGCATGTTGTGTCGTCTTCATCGTCGTCGTTGATGACCTGTAAATGCTCACATCTTCCGTTGAAATCTTACCACTTCATATCAATTTGACCTATAAACAAAATTAACTGAATTTAAACTTCCCATATCTTGAGCGGAAACGGATGCTAAAATCAACGAATCAGCAATATCAAATAAATACGAAATAATTTCATTTTCAGAATCCACAATCCACACATTTTATTTAAATTCAAAAAAAAAAATTATGTATTTTAACGAGTAAATAAAATTGCTGTTAATCCCTAAAATATGCAAACAAAAAATAAAATAATAATAATAAATCTTAACTAAGAGTACACTAATTATCAAAATATATTAAATTCGCCAAATGACACGTTGGATTAAGAATTAATTATTTTAGGTCCGATGTCCATAGGGGACCGAACTTATATATAAAAAAAAATCAATCTTATCACATTCACAAAATCCCTTCCAACTTGGCTTCAGGTCTATATTTGCAAATTATATTAATCAAGGTTAATCTAATCCGCAAGCGCAGTACCGCATTAATTACAAAATAAAAACAGTCGAAGGCAAGTATGCTACAAACAAAATATGTAGTTTGCTTTTAGGCTCAATGACCCTGGCAGTTATTTATTTATTCTCAGCTTTTAACGTTTATCTATCCAATAGGAAATTAATCAAAAACTCAACAAACAAAAGAATCCACAAATGTGAATTGCAATAATTCAATTTTAATAATTTAATTTAAACTTTACTTTAGTTTTAATTAATGTCAAAGAAATAAATTCAAAGGTATAATCAATCAGAGAAATTATGTCTACTCAGTCCGTTCAAAAATAATAAAATTTCAAACTCACCTTGGTTTTAAGCTTTGCTAAAGATGAAATTACTTAAATGGTCGACATCCAGATGGTGTGCACAGCATCCTGGGAATCCGAAGAATTTGTTGCTAATGAATTTTGTTTTGTGTTTTGTTTTAGCTTTTAAAATTGTTCCTGTATAAAATTTACGTAGAAAAATGATTTTGAACGAACTTTCACAAATCACTAGGTCCATAAACTTAATTACTTAGCCTTTCATTACAAAATAATTAGATAACAAATCTCGTTTTCTTGCGATTTTTGGTGTGGATGATGTGGATGGTGTGGATGATAGATGATAACAATTAAAGATGAACAGAGGTGCATGTGGTGCGGGTGGAAATTGGTTCTGGTACAGATGAGAACTATGCAATGATGAATGAATGATGAGCGACGAAATTATGATTTCAACGAATCGATTTATTCCAGGTGAATTTTGCGATTGATTGGCCGGTACAATTGGATGTTGAGTGGATTGCTAAGATCGCTGGTACAGGGTGCCCGATAAGTTTTCTTTTATTTTGCGAAAACGTAGGCAAATGTGGTTTTGGTGAAATTTCCTCTTTCTTACCGATTGGCGCATGGATGCGAAGAGCGCTGGGGCGGCTTGCGATTTCAGGTACCGTTTAATCGATCGTTGCCAATACGTGGATGGATTTCGGATGGTGTGTTTTTGTTTTTGACGAAATACCGCTTGTGAAGATGGAGTTTCAATAGCGGGCGTACGTCTTCTTTTTGGTGTGTGTGGGTATGATTTTCCCCTTTATCCTCAGGTGACGTATGGAGGACGAAAATGGAGTCTTCGGTGGGTGCTTTGGGATTCGTAGCACTAGCTTAGGTGACTGATGGTGGTGGTGGTTGGCTCGTGCGAGGAGGGCGGCAGCGTTTTGTCGTGTTTAGGGCGTTTAGGTTGTGCTGTTGATAATTTTATATCCGTGTGCTGGTGTGTAATTGTTTGTGGAGACTCTAAATTTAGAGGTTAACAACAGTGGCACAGTGTTCACTAAATTTTAATTGTTTTTTCACTACGCGCACTGGATATGTCTTTCGTTTTATGCCGGAAAAATATCTGATTTTTACGCGTTACTTTGGCACTTCGCCACACGAACAAAAAAATACAAAATTAGCCTGACGCGACGAGCCAATAAGGCCAACGAGCAAAGTCACGAACACCGAGAATACTGTCCAAAGAAGAGCGAGCTCAGTGCTCGACACCACCTTTTATAGGCCCTATCTGAGGACGCTTCATACTAACACACTCGCACGTTCAGCGCATGATGGTAGAATAATCACTTCCGCGTCATCCTCTAAAAAGTTTGTTTTAACATTGAAAAATTATAATTTTGGTCTTAAAATTCAAGTTAGAATTTTTCGAAAATACATGTGATAAAACTGTAATTTTCTGAATTAAATCTTTATTAGAATTTTGATACCGGAAATCGTTCGTGCTTGAGAGCTTGTTTGTGTGCGAAACACGCTTGTTTACGTTTTTCATCATACCAATAAGCATTGCCAATGTGTGACTCTCCGAAGGAGATTTTACTTAGACAACAGCAAACCAAAACAAAGCTTAGCTCCGTCGTTAAATACGTCGGTACCTCTCCTTTTTCCAACACAACCAGGGTTCAAGCCTAGTCCACGACTTATCTTTTTTTTTTTTTATTATTTAGTATTATTACGTATAGGTATTATGAGGTCATATATTACTATTATTATATTTTGTTATTATCATTATTACATATTATTATTATTTACGCCTTCCCGCAGAGCACCAATCACATTTCGACTTTTTTGGTTTGCCGTAGTGTCCATTTATTAATGCTAGTACTGTGGAGAGATTTATTTTTTTGTTTTGCAAATAAAATCTCCAATAACGAAAGCTTACTACGGACAGAACCCATTCACGATCTCAGCCTTCCACCCAATAGCATCCACAATTCATCAGGAAATCACACCTACATATTTCGCTCACCACATACACCAACCCTATATCTATACAATAATTAAAAAATCTATTGAAAGACCATAGTCTTTTAAACTGTATTAGTTTTATTAATCAAGACGTTTCCCACACCTCATAAAATAGACACATGCCTATAATAATTTAAAATCAATTAAAAAAAGAATCACTTAAATCGATGCATATTTGACATAAATATAGGCAAAATAGTGAGAGTCTAACATACATTATTTTATGCCCAATCCTCGAATCTTCTGCAACGACAGAAAGGAAGCCAAATTCAGTTTTTATTCAATTTGTCTTTCCCAACTAATACCCCTTGCATCGTGCACCCTTCTCCAAACACACAAATCCTCAACCACCAACATCCTATCCTACCCCCCCTACACCCTGCTGTTGAATTATATTTGCTCTTGCTCATAACATTGCACTTGCACCTCCTTTCCTCTATTCTCCTCCCCCGCACTAAGAAAAACCAAACCAGTTTCAGTTCTCTACCCTACCGCTACCCTGTTGTTACATAACATCAGAAATAATTTTATACCTACTGATGGATGGAAATAGCGATATGAATGAAGAAAGAGAAGAGGCATACCAGTTTGACTTTGTTTTGTTTATTTAGGTTTTCTCTATACACATTTCCCCAATGCTCGGAGTTGGCTGGCAGTGTACAAACTAAATCAACTGAAGCGCCACCTGGATCGTCGAAGACGCGTAATTCAATGCGATGGGATGAGAGTACTATAGTGTCTATATACAATGGTATCTCCTATCGCTGCGCTGTGCTGTGATGTAGAATAAGTAGGTCCGTCAGTTCCCTTCACCTGATTTTCTGACTTTTTCTGAGGGGAGTATAAATTAATTTTACACAATACTTTTTGTGATAAAAAAAACTTTATTTATTTCGAATACAAATAATAACTAAGAATAACACCAAAATAACTGAACTATTAACTAAGCAATATAATAAGCAACTGAGCGAACAATAATACCTAGGCACATGTATTTATAGCCTGACGAACATAATGTTGACTTTGCGACGTCAGCATTCCCTGGAAAGGCAGGTGCAGCGATATAGTTCGATGGCATAGAACATATTTGCTGACGCTGTGGGAATCGATGTTGCGCGTGTTGTTGGTTGATAATATTTCGTGGGAATAAATATTGCGCGTGTTTCTGCTTCGTTCGTTAACTCTTCCCCTCTTGATCTTTTGCGTCCACGCAAATTAGTAGAATGGAATGTTGAGGATGCTATTCCGATGTGTTATCACTTCTGGAGGCTGTTCTTCGGTTTTGAGATTCGAATGCATCTGCATCTGAATTGGTATGGGTTGTGGGATGATGTTGACATTAGGTCCTTTCTTAGTTTTAAGCTTTAGAAGCAACACCGCTAATAGGGCCAAAAATACTACTGCAAAGAGAGAGAAGTTTATGGTTTTTAGTGATTCTTTTTCACCCTTTATTAACAGAATCTGCTTCGTGTTGTTTATATGGAGTTCCTTCATTAATTCCAACGACAGGACTTCTTCTATTTCGGATGTCTCGGATAAGACGTTTAGAAGTGGAGGCGCAGCTTTGATATTTGCTATCTCCTCCGAGATGTATTTCTGGTGGTTAATTGTAATGGTACTGTTTCTAAATTTGACTACGTATGTTCCTTGAAGATCTTTCGTCGTTCCGTTCGTTTCTAGCTGACCCTTAAAATTGTTTAAAAGTAGGACTCCTTGTGCTATCTCCTCCACAGGCGTGACATGGTGATCGTTCGTCTTATTACATGTTGCGTTCATGCTTTTGAGCAATTTAGAAATACAGTTATCGTTACTTATATCTATTACATGATTTTTCCTACAAAGGGATAATTCATTTATAGTTCTACAATTTTTACTATTCCGTATATTAAATCATTTTTCCTTATAAGATCTTCAAAATCTATTTTATTAATGACATTATTTTTTCTAATTACTTTGATAATGAATTTCTCAAAAATTACATCTTCTGTTTTAGGAATGCTTACAATATATATAAGTTTACTTGAACTTAATGCTATTTTAACATTAATATTCTTATAAGGAATGTGTGTTTCGTTAATTCTACTTATTATTAAGTTTAATTCTTTCTTTGAGAGGAAATGGGAGCTTACAATATTTGATTTTGCCAGTTCTATGGCGTAAATGACATTTGTCAGATCCTCTTTTAATAGTTTTGTTTTATATTGAAGGCTTAAGGCTAATTCTAACTCAAACGATTTGTCGGTTTTATAAACTTTAATTATTTCATTGGTTATATTTGTAAGTTGATTAATTCTATCATTATATGCTTTGTTTATGATAACCTGCTCGTTATTATTTTCTATTATACCGTTAATTTTACTCTCCATCATGGTAAAATCAGAATGATCTGGGTTACCGGCTATCCACTTCCAAGTGGATCCGATGAAGTCAAGCGATCTTTTTGCTTTGTGAATTTTGATATTGTCAATTAAATTCTCTACTTGTGTTAGTTCATGTTTTAGGATAGGGAATAAGGAGAAGTGCGAAAAATCGTGTTTGCCTATTACGGATAGTATTTCGGATACGAATATTTCGTATTGTTCTATTTCAAGGGTGTGGACTAGTTTTAAGTCTCCGTTCTGAATCCTGGCTTTGCCATAGTTTAAAGCTACTACTTGCGAGTTAGTGTAATCGAAAATCTGGACTTCTGCAATGGCGACGACGGCGCAGAATAACCTCTAGGGAAAGGGAAGAAAATATAAGTTTTCAATTTCGAATATTGCTTTTATAATTCGTCCTTCCGGACTTTGTTACAACCACGGAAGGTTTGTTTTCTTGTACAATTTCCTTTTTATACCTAACTGTTAATTTGGAACCATGACGTTTGTTGTGTTTCACATAAATTGCCTGGCCTACCTCATAATGCTTTTCTGGTTGTCTCTTCTTGTTATGATAAGCTAAGTCTTTTTCCTGTTTTGCTCGCAGACGTTCGATTGTCTCATGTCTACTCATTTCGAATTTATCGGGATCGGTCGATACATTTCTGCCGTAGAAAATTTCGATAGGTTTCCTATTGATAGTGGAGTGAATACTTGAGTTGTACTCATAGACGGATCGTTCTAGTAATTCATCGAAAGAACGGTGGATGCCATCTGTTTTCAGACATCTCATGATTTCAGAGACGGTTGAATGAAATCTTTCAACCTGGCCATTAACCTCACTTTTGTAGGAGGGTGTCTGGAAGATTTCTATGTTTAATTGGTCTTGCATCATAAGAGTGATAGAGGCAGAATTGAGAGACTTTTCGTTATCTATTACGACAAATTTCGGTACTCCGTAGAAGAATAAAATTTCTCGAAGAGGTTTCCGTATATCTTCGATTGCTCTTGATTTTATTGGTTTCGCCTGTGCGAATTTTGAAAATGTATCTAGTGCAGTTAGAATAAGGTTTCGTTCGGTGGAATAGATATCTATGTGTAGTATGTGTCCGGGATATTGTGGAATTGGTGTTGTTTTTATAATGGGATTGTTGGGATGCCTCTCATATTTATTTTCCTTGCATATTGTGCATTGGCTAACAAGGTTTTTGATTTTAGCACTCATCTTTGGGAAATAATATCTTTCCAAAAGTTGCATCCTATTTTCGTTTGCATTGCGATGAGCTCTTTTATGGACTCCTAGAATAATATTTTCTTGTTCGGATTGATCAGTTATATCATCAACTTTAACTCGGGTAAATAGTATTCTGTAATTATTGAAATAAAGAGGGGAGATTTCCTGAATCAAGCTCATGACCTCTTCCGTGGTCACTATTCCGTTGAGGACAGTTGGATTAAGAAATCGCTTAAAAATTCCTATTAAATTTTCTTTGGTGTAAGATGGTTCGGTTATGGTATGTCTACTAAACTTGGGGAAAGGTGTTTTAAATTCATGACTTGACGTATTACCTGTTTCCAAAATAAGTCGGTTTCTGAAAACATTTATTGGTGTTTCGACAGAAGGGATTAAGTTATGGGACGAACTCTCGTCACTATGTTGTGTTCCGGTTAGTGAATTTATTGCTGTATCGCGCGGAGGTCTAGATAAAGCATCTGCTACAATGTTAGTTCTTCCGGGTTTATAGATGATTTCATGGTTGTATTCTTCCAAGATGGCTTTCCATCTCTTCATTTTCGAATTGTTGTTTTTATTACTAAGCGCGTATGTTAACGGTTGGTGGTCTGTAAAGACTTTTACTTTGCGTGATCCGTAAAGGAAGTTGCGGAGAGAATGCAGTGACCAAATGATAGCAAGCATCTCTTTCTCGTTGGTAGCGTATGATTCTTCCGTTTTATTTAACGTTCGGGAGATGAATATGATTGGTCTGTTGTCTTGTTCCAGGACTGCTCCGATGGCGTAATCGGAAGCGTCTGTTGTGAGTTGAAACTCTTTGTTAAAATCGGGATAGGCTAAAAGAAGATCAGTTGATATCAGGGAATTTTTGACTTTATTAAAAGATTCCATTGCTTCATCGTTGAGATGTATTGCTTTTTTGCTCGAAAGATTTTTGGAGATACGGCCTCCTTCACCTCTTAAGAGAGTTGTAAGGGGTTTTGCGAGGTTGGCGTATCCTTTAATAAAACGGCGATAGTAGCCTGAAAGTCCTAAGAAGGATCGTAGATCCTTAAGTGTATTTGGACGCGGAAAATTCATTATTGCCTCTACTTTTGCTGGATTGGTTCTGATACCATTTGAAGAGATAACAAATCCTAAGAATTCAACTTCATTCTTAAGAAATGCGCACTTATCTAGTTGAACTTTCATGTTTGCCCGCTCTAAAGTTTGGAAAACTTTTTGGAGATTAAGGTAGTGCTCTTCCTCATCCTTACTGAAAATTACGATATCATCTATGTACACGTAACATATTTTCCCGATATGTTCGCGCAAGATATCATCAAGTGCCCGCTGAAATATTGATGGGGCGTTTTTCAGACCGAATGGCAGCCTCGTGAACTCGTATTTTCCGTTGTTCACGGAAAAGGCTGTCAAGAGTGAAAGCCACTCTTGAGGTCAATGACTGAGAAGCATTTGCTTTTACCTAATTGAGATAACACTTCCGTTATCTCGGGAATTGGGTATTTGTCCGAAATGGTTATGGAATTTAGTTTGCGATAGTCAATAACCATTCTGTACTTTTTCTCGTTGGATGAGTCAGCTTTCTTTGGTACTATCCATACAGGCGAGTTGTAGGGTGACCGTGAAGGTCGAATTATACCATCATCAAGTAGCTGTCTGATTTGTTTTTCCACTTCATCTTTGAGGGCCATAGGATAAGGGTAAAATTTGGAGTAAATCGGAGTATCTGAAGTTGTACGAATATCTCCTTCTACGGCAGTGGTGAAGGTCAGTTTCTCGTCAGGTTCAGTGAATAAATTTGGAACGGTTTTTACTATATCGTTAATTCTGTTCCTCTGAATAGCATTTAAGTGATCCAACTTTACGTCTATATTGTTTACGTGTAGGCGTTTTGCTTGATCCTAGTTCTTACTTTGTCTTTTATAACCATATAACTATCTCTTGTGAAAATTATAGCAGAAAGCTCTTTAAAGCTATCATTTCCCAGAATAGCATTAAACGATTTTAGAGTCGGAAGGATAAAAAATTTAATATTTGTGTCTTTGAGACCGAAAAGATTGACATTCGTATAGTGGCTGACTTTAACATTTCCGCCAATAGAATTTGCATAGAAGGGTTGTGCGTTTGGTAAAGGATTTGAAACAAGGTTTGCCTGAATGTAGTTCTTGTTTGATCCCGTGTCTATTAAGATTTTTAATATTTGCCCGTTCTTCGTTCTGCACTCAAAGTAGGGCAGCGAAGAACAATTTAGTCTAAAAAATGGATATCTGTGAAATCCAAAATTTCGTTTTCTCATGTGTTTCTGGATTCTGCATATTCCTTGGATCCTGCGAATGGTTGTTCGTGTGGATCGTATTCGGCAGCACATAACTGTTCGTAACTATGTACATCAGCATCTTCTGGCTGAGGTTCGATGTGAAAATTTCTATGGTACTTCATGGGTCTTGGTGGTGGTGCTTCTGCTGGAGCTCTCTTTCCATACATCTGATTTGGCTTTGGTCTATTCATGTAATTTACTCCTCTTGACCGCATGCTTTGATCTACGTCCATTGGTTCTGGCCTTGGTTGTGGCTTAGGCGCATTAGGACGAGGAGGCATTGGTGCATAATGCTGAGCCTGATTTTGTGGGTAACTTTGAATAAACTGTTGTTGTCTGTAAGCGTTTTGGTTGAAATTAGGTTGCCTATGTGTGTTCTGGTTCATAGGTTGATTAAAATGGAGTGGTGGTTGCGGTAAGTATGCTAGTTGGGGATAAAAATCGTGTCTATTTCCTTGAGGATTGGGGAAAGAAGTATTTGCAGCATTTCTGCGAGGTGGAATTGGGGGTACAACTTGATTGTGGGTGGCACGAGAAGGTGCATTGTGAGCGATTGCATATTGAGTACGATAGTTTTGATTTTCAAGCTTAAAGCAGAGATGCAAAGCTTGTGGCAGATCGGTGGGTTCTCTAATACCAAGTAGTCTCGGCAAATCACCTTTCAAGCTTCGAATAAATGTGTCGAGGGCCTTGTCTCTGTAAGTTTGGGTGAGTAAAGTGATGGACTCGTTACTGATATCCATACAACCTATTTTGTTTAGTATAAGAGATAGATGCGAATAAACTTGGTGATAAAATTCTTCAACGGTGTAATTTCCCTGAACTAAAGAACTCATTTGGTATTCGAATGTGGACAAATCTCGTTTGTCTGCATAGTGCATGGTTAAACAGCGAGAAATACACTTCCAATCCAATGGGGTGTTGTATGATTCCAATACCACATCAGCTTGGCCTACTATTTTATTTCTTATAACACTCAAAATTCCGAAGTACTTTGGTGTTCCTTTGGTAGATCCATACAGTTGTAAGATTCTATCTACGCTCTTTTTCCAGGAATTGTATTCGCCTGGTTCTCTGGTGAAGTCTTTTAAACTTCGAACAACGTCTGGAATTTTATCCAGCTCTGTCAGATTTTGCCGGTGTTCTGGGTTAATAGTTTGGTCTGTACCACTAAAACCATCAGCGTTAGGGTTTATTATTGATTGAACCCATCGGCGACCTTCATTTTGAAGGACTCGTCCCACTATTCCCGTTACTAGGGAGTTAAGAACTTCGTTGGTTACTACCTCGCCCGCATTAGGGGGATTTTGAGGATTCGGAGGAACCTCGGGATTAAGGACCGGTGGTCGAATATGGGTTGTGTTTGCCATGATTGAACTAACACAACTTAATAAATTGGAAAAAACTATCTTCTGAATTTAACGAATCAAGAGAGATTCTACAAAAGGGTTTTCTAAAAGCTTACGAAATTAATGTTAATTCACGAAATTCGAGCACTATTTCTGGTTTTAACTTAATAAGAAATGATTTTACAAATGGATATTGAAAAAGATTGTAAGGTTAACACTAATTCACTTATATCAATAATTAATTTTTACTTAAACTATTCTTACTATAAGCACTGTTTCTTACACTAGTGCGGCTTGTTGCATCCTGGAGCGGTTGTCAAGATTGTTTGACTCCTTTTCCTCTGGTTGCGGTTTTTCCAGCTACTGGGGGGCCTCGTTTCTCCAAGTCGATTTGTTTCACAGCAATGTCTTTAATATACAGCAATGTCTTTAATGCACAGTTTTAAACACGCTATTTTATTAAAACAAGTTATTTTATTAAACCCACGTACACGAATTACTGTCGGATTTCAACGCGGGTCCCTGCTCGGGCGCCAATTAATTTTACACAATACTTTTTGTGATAAAAAAAACTTTATTTATTTCGAATACAAATAATAACTAAGAATAACACCAAAATAACTGAACTATTAACTAAGCAATATAATAAGCAACTGAGCGAACAATAATACCTAGGCACATGTATTTATAGCCTGACGAACATAATGTTGACTTTGCGACGTCAGCATTCCCTGGAAAGGCAGGTGCAGCGACATAGTTCGATGGCATGGATCATATTTGCTGACGATGTGGGAATCGATGTTGCGCGTGTTGTTGGTTGATAATATTTCGTGGGAATAAATATTGCGCGTGTTTCTGCTTCGTTCGTTAACTTAATACTCTGTTCAAAGACAGCTTTCTTGCAATAAAATAACACGCTTTTTTCCGACTATTGGGGAGATTTTGTATCTTGTAAAAAATAAACAAACTGATGTGTTTATAAAGAGTATAAACAAGTCGCTAAGTGATAAATCAAGAGTGTTTTGAGTCTTGGCTATGATCTGCGTAACTAAATAAGTGTGACGAAATTTTTCAAAGAGTAGGTAGATGATTTTGCTGATTTTGATTTAAATACTCATTTCAAGAACTTTTATGTAAAAATAAAGGAAAATATTATAGGACAAGATATCAATCGTTCACCCAAATAGTTTTTTTGATTTATTGAACAAATCGAAGTATGGAAGTTTTGCACTATTGAATCAAGATGAAAAAATATCTTCATTATCTAATTTAATTTGTTCCTATAGAGTTTTCGATTTTATGGTTTCAAAAAAACTACTACTACATGTCCCCTTCGACATTTTGATATTTTTCGATTTCGACTTACCATTTAAAATTATTCACGCCACTCCACTGGTGTATCATAGTATTCAAGAACATACAGAACATTTGGACACCATAATCGAAGTACTTAAAAACGCGAATATGAAAATTTCAATTGAAAACTCGATGTTATACCAAGAAACGGTAGACTTCTTAGGTTAAGTCGTGGGACATAACGTTATCAAAACAAACCCAGACAAGGTAGCAACAATCAAAGAATACCCTGAACCAACGACTATACGTCAACTAACTTAGAAGTTTCTTAGGCATGATTGGTTACTACCGTAAATTTATAAAGAATTATGCAAGCATAGCTAAGCCATTAACTAAATATCTCCAAAGCGAGAGCGGGCAAGTGTCTACCCATATGGCAAAAAAGACCAATATAAAATTAGATGCGGATGCGGTGCAAGCATTTAATACACTTAAAGACCACCTAATAACTGAGACTGAACTTACCCAGCCCAACTTTTCAAAAAAATTGTCCTCACTACTGATGCTTCTGACGACGCAATCGGAGCGGTCTTATCGCAAGACGGAAAACCTATTACTTTTATATCCAAAACATTAGGCAAAACTGAGAGAAATTATGCGGCAAACGAGAAAGAACGCCATAGTTTTTGCTCTAAAAAATTGACGTAATTATTTGTATGGAGTGACAAATCTAGAGATTCATACGGAACACCAGCCCTTAACATTTGCGGTTTCACCCAGAAACCCTAATGCTAAAATGAAACGCTGGCATGCCCTTATTGAAGAACATGCACCGAAAATGGTCTATAAACCTGGAACTAAAAACATAGTGGCTGACGCCCTATCCAGACAAAATTTAAACCAAATTTCGGACAGCTCTTCTGAAGCCACTCAGCACTCAGCCGAAAGTAGTGATGAATATCAAATTGAATTGATTAATATACCTCTAAACCAATTTAACCAACAGATAATAATAGAGAAAGGAATAGAAACTATTCACGAACATCTTAAACCTTTCCCTACAAAAGTTAGACACATCCTCACATCTAGTGAACCTTCCGACCTGATACCTATTTTCAAGGAATTTATAAAAGAAGGTTTAGTAGCCTTGTTTGCTACCTCCGAAACAATCTAACAATATTAAAAACATTTTGAAAGAGTGCTTCAAGAATAAATTCATACAGGCAAAATATTTTGCGCACGATATTTCTAATAAAGATGATCAGGTATCAATAGTGGAGCAAACGCACACTCGCGCCCACAGAAACTTCAGAGACTTAAACAAGTTATTGATAAATATTATTAGCCTGGTATGTCAGACGAATTCAAACAATAAACTAGCAACTGCGAGATATGCAACGTAAATAAATACGATAGGCATCCTAATAAACAACCAATTGGCGAGGCACCAATTCCTGTAAAAGAGGGAGAGTGCGTACATATTGATGTAATGTAAAGAAAAAGTAAAGATTCTCACATGCATCGACGCATATTCTAAATTCTTAATTTTAAAAATTCTAGACAATCGTCAAGAAATGCAAAATAAAGTTCTCGAACTACTGCAAGCATTTCCTGATTGCAAAAACTTAGTCTGCGACCAAGATCCCACAATTACCTTTGCTTACTTCGTAGCACTAATGAGATGATCGAAAATCTCTGTACACTATACACCAGCTAACCACAGTACGACCAATGGTCAAGTGGAACGAGCTCATAGTACCCTTCAGGAGATAGCCAGATGCGTTAAAGAAGGGTTTAAATTATTAGATCCAGTTGAAATATTCATTAGAGCAGCTAAAGAATATAATAAAACTATTCATTCTTCTACAGAGAAGAAACCCGCAGAAGTTCTGTTCAACAGAATTAGTCATTCCGATGTTCCATTAAAACTAGCGATGGCCCAAGATAAAATGCTTGAAGCCCTTAATAAAAAACGGAAATCTATAGAAGTCAAATCCAATGAAACAGTGTATCAAAAGACTGCAGGTGCCCACTGGGGCAAATTGCAACCCAAGTATATACCTCGGAAGGTATGCGAAGATTTAGGGAACAAAGTCAAACTTAAAAATGGTAAAACTGTCCACAAAGATAATCTGAAATTTTAATTCCAGACAATGGACTTTATCATCCTTCTGATAACACACATAATAACAATTTCAATATCATACAAATGCTTTAGACCAACTTATGGTTTCTCGCTCTAAACGAGCAATCGAAACAATAGGAACTATATGGAAATGGATAGCTGGTACCCCAGACCATGATGATGAGCTTACGATAGAGAATAAAATTAATGATCTTGTAATGAACAACAATAAACCATTTGTAACAAATTCTAAAATATTCGAAGCAATCAAATCTGTAAAACATGTTTTTAAAAATGAACTTATTTCCGAAAAATGCAAGTTAATTATCTTTGAACTTCAACATTTGATAAACACACTCACTCTAGCCAAGCTAAACATTTTAAATCCAGCTATACCTATTAAATATGGATGATATAAACAAAATTGTAAAAAATTAACCTATTAAAAATTTTACTATAAGCGACCTAATTGAGATGTCTAAATTTAAGATTTTACAAAAAAATGGAATAACTATAATTAACATTAAATACCCCATCATTAACAAAAATTGTAAATTATATGAAAGTAGGGCCATAAGCCAAGAGGATGGGAAATTAAATTTAAGTAAAGAAATAGCCAAATGTAATGAAAAATTTATTAATATACAAAATTGTAAACATGAATTAAAGCACACATTCTGCAAAATAAAAACCAAACCAAACCAAACATGTCTATCAGAACTATTAAACAATCAGAAAACAGTATGTAATAAAATTAAGGAGAATAACCTAGATTTAAAAGTAATTAAAGATGGAACCATTCTCATATCTGGCGAACATACCGTGGAGAATAACACTTTAAAGGGTGTCTACCTTGTAAATTTTGAAATTAATAAAACGATCGATGGAAAATTGTACGAAAATCCTACACGCTTTATCCAGAATTACCTGAAGACCTTCACAATCGATAAATACGAAATTGCCCTATATCTGGAATCACTTGATGAGCAACTAAAGTTTGATAATATAAACCTATTACAATCTTTACGGATAGAAGCAACTAAAAGCTCTATTATCTCTACTCTTGGACTAGTCTCATTCACTGTCTTCGTAATAACATTTATAGTTGTTCTGAACAGACGAAAAACTCCTAAGCCTACCCCAGAGCAGCTCCTCGAACAGAGAGCCGAAAAAATACAAACTCTTGTACGGCAATATGAAGCTGCGGGGCGCGCTTTTTAAAGGAAAGGGGGAGTTAACACTCTAGTTCTCCCACTGAGCTATCCATTTTTAAATCACAATAAAAACACAGCAATGCAGGAGGTTAAATCGATTTCCCACACTATTTGGGAACGAGATAACGATCGCGAGAAAACATCTAGCGAACGATCGTAAAACACAACACCTTGCATCATCCGACCCCCATCAACAACATCTAAAAAAATAACAACCGATCGTTAGAACCATCGGAGAACATCTGACCTTTCACCGAGCGACACACCCGGATTAACTATAAAAGGGACATCAACGGTAACCAGACAGTCAGCCAGTGCCCAATCAGTGTGGATTGTAGAAGATTTTTTGTTTCTTTTTTCAAATAAAATTTGTTTTAACTTAAAAAAAAAAAAATGTAATTGCGTTTTAGAAATATTTAATTTCCATATGCCCTGGTACTAGGCCTGCCAGACGTCCCGATTTTGGCGGGACAATCCCGACATTTAAACCCTGTCCCGATTTCTGTCCCGATATACAAAATGTCCCGATTTTGTCCCGATTTTCTTTCTTTTTATTCTACTTCGTTTGAAAACGATCGGAAATAGCTAACAAATAAATTAATATAAACATGTGTTACAAATCATAACGACTATAAGCAATTGCAATTGTTGCTGTGAATGCATTCAACCATATAGAAATATGAAATAATGAGCTGTAAAGTGCTAGTCGACAGATATAATATATCATATTATAAGTATGTACTTTTAAACTCAAAAAACTGTGGCAGTCTTATTGTTTGTGGCGGCTAGTGTTTTCGATTCTAATAACGAATACTGTTTTAAAGTAGGTACATAAGTATGTTAACTAAATGAACATTAACTAGCATTTATTCGATGCTTCGCTTTTGTTGCAGAAGTACCTAATGCGCTTTACTAAGTGCTCGCTAGGATAAAAGAAAATATTCTCCATACAAACTGAACCCACATTGGGCCCAAACAAAATTTCCAAAAATCCCTCCAATAGTGGGACTTTGTTCTTTATAAACTAAGTCCCAAATGAATTTACTCCCATTTCCCAACCTCCAAATCCAACAGTGACCCCAAGCAGGGAGGTTGCATATACCACTGTGCCTACGGAAGTTGATCTCCCATTATGCACAATTATATGAACGGGCATGCTGCCTCAATTGAGACTTAATTCATTATTCCATTGGGAATTAGTTCATATTGAACTACGAACTATCTCCCAAACATATGAACTAAATCCCACTGCATAATTGGCGGGACTTAGTTCATTTGGCTAGTGGGAGTTAGTTCCATTTGGGACTTAGTTAGTAGGGCCCACTTACTATTACTACGTACGTATAGGAGAGGTAGCGTTAAGAAAACATTTAGTTTTCCTTAATGAGTGTATAAAAATGTATGTTTTTTGTATATCCCGATTTGTCCCGATTTTCAGGCCTTAGTGTCCCTATTTTAATAAAATTTCATCTGGCAGCCCTACCTGGTACCCAGCATAGGGTCACCGTATTGGATCGTGATAGCTCGTTCAGGCATTTCTTGCAATGACTTACTGCCCTCGACTTCACCACGGCTGACTCCATGGCTTTTATGGCCGCTTGGCTGTCAGAGTATATAGTGATTTGTTTGTCGACAATGTGTCGTCTCTTTAGGTCCTTTGCCGCTAGGGTTATAGCAGCAATTTCCGCTTGAAACACACTACAGTCATCGTTGATTCGGAATGATTCTCGCAGGTTTAGTGTTTCGCTGAAGATGCCCGAGCCTGTACCAACATCCATCTTAGAACCGTCGGTATAGAGGGCTATCTCCCCTTCTTCTGTAACTGTTTTGTGTATCCATTCGCTTCTGTCCGGAATTCTGCTTGTGAATCTCCTTTCAAAATCGAGAGTGGGGGTAGGTAGACTCAGACTCCCTTAGTCTGATTGCGGTTTTGACCGCTCTACTGCTACAGTAAATATCCAGAGGGGTGAGGTTTAACACCACCTCCATTGCTGCGGTGGGTATTGTTCGTAAGGAACCCGTTATCCCAATGCATGCCGCCCTTTGGACTTTAGTGAGGCTTGATAGATGGTATTTTATCTCCGTGGCCTTCCACCACACGATTGTACCATATGTTAGGATGGGTCGCACTATTACGGTGTACAACCAGTGTACCACATGCGGCCTGAAACCCCATGTGTTGCCGAATACTCTTCTACAGGCATATAGTGCCACGTATGCTTTTTTGATGCGATCCTCTATGTTTTCCTTCCAGCTAAGCTTGGAATCCAGGATTATGCTCATATATCTCGCTGTCTTTGATATTTTTAGATCCATACCCGGGCCTGCATACCGCCCATCCTCGGTGGATAATATGGGGGAATTACTCTCCTTCTCGTAAACAGCAAGATCTCTGTCTTTGATGGGTTTAGACCCAGTCTACGTCCTGCTACCCAGTTGTTAACTAATAACAGTGCGTAACTGAGTCGTTCGCTAAGAACTGGAGTGAACTTACCTGGGACTAGAATTACTACATCGTCTGCGTATGCGCTCACAATGAAGCCTTCCCTTTCTAGTATTTTCAGTAGTTCGTCTACTACGAGGAGCCAGATGAGCGGTGAAAGAACCCCACCCTGTGGTGTTCCCCTACTCACCCTACGTTCGATACTCACGTCCCCAAGTTGCGACTTGATCCGTCGTGTGCCTAGCATGAGTCCAATCCAGTTTAGTTTAGTTTAGTTTAAAGTGGCTCTCGATGAGAGAAACACGTAGGCCGTTATTCGGCCCATTGTGCATACCACTGGGATTTGGGGAGCTTTTTCTTTACTGGCTACTCATGTAAACCATTTGCTGCCGGTTATAAAGCCAAGAATGTTAGCGGCGCTGATATTACCTAGATCACTGAGATCATTGAGAAAATAGTTTCCGAAATAGGCCCTTCTTAGATTGGCCAGGGCAGGGCAGCTGCAAAGAAAGTGAGTGACGGATTCGTCCTCCTCCTCGTCCCTGCAGCTTCTGCAGAAGTCATTATATGGGAGACCAAGCCTTTGGGCGTGTCTGCCTAATACGCAGTGCCCGGAGATCACATTAACAACTTTCGAGATGCTAGATCTATTAAGTCGAAGAAGCTCCTTGGATCGCTTTGCATCCAGAGCTGGCCAGGTGAGCTTGGCAGTATCGCAGTATCCCAAATGTTTCCATCTGAAGCCTGCACTCATTACTGCGTCCGCATGAATTATTTGTTTAGCGTGGGAAAGTGGTGCATACACGTTGCGCAGGCTTATGCTCTCCACGCCTGAGGAGCCTCGCCTTGCTAGTTCGTCTGCTGCACAGTTCCCTGGGATGTCACAGTGACCTGGAACCCAGCAGAGGGTGAGGTTGTACTGTCCAGCTATCTCGTTTAGAGATATGCGGCAATCTTCCACCGCCTTGGATCTTATTTCGCTGGATATTAGGGATTTGATTGCAGCCTGGCTATCAATGTATATAACGATATCCCTTTGCGATACCGAATTAATCGACAGCCACGCTGTAGCTTGACGAATAGCTGTAATTTCGGCCTGAAAAACACTGCAGGGTATCGGAAGACTGAAGGAGAGGCACAGGTTCAATTCCTCTGAAAAGACTCCGGCGCCCACTCCCTCTGGTGTCTTAGAACCGTCTGTGAATATTGCCACTGATTTGTGTAGGACATTTTGGGAAACCCATTGGTTTCTGTCCGGTATTTCGTGGGTGAAGCCTCTTTCGAAATTGATTTTCGTAGGCAGATAGTCGGTATTTGTGGGCAGGGGGATCGTCTGTAGAAGGATGCTGGCGTGTCCAATTGGTTGCCCTCTCCAGTGTTTCCCCTCCCTTAATCTGATCGCCACGTTGGTGGCATATTCTTTACTGACGATGTCTAGTGGAAGTAGGTTAAGCATGGTTTGCAAAGCGGCGGTTGGAGATGTCCTCAGTGCTCCCGTAATGCACATACATGCCAAGCGCTGAATCTTCTCTAAGACCTTTAGATTGGAACTTTTGTTCAAGGCCGGCCACCACACAACGATGCCGTATAGAATTATCGGTCTTATGACCGCAGTATAAAGCCAATGCATTATATTGGGTTGAAGGCCCCATCGAGAGCCTACAGCCCTTTTGCAGGAGTATAGAGCTACTAGGGATTTCCTAGCGCGTTCGGCAATATTTTCTCTCATCTCTGTGGTTGGAGATGCCGGGTAAGGGGTACTATTCCTGAAGTCAGGATTACCGGTGAAGGGCGTGCAGCCAGGAAAATGAGTGTCCATGAGCAGATCCAGTGATTGTTCCTCTGATTCTGCCCATTGGCCACTGGGGTTTTTTAGTACACTCGGTACAGTGGACGTTTTGGATAGGACCTTACGTAATCTGGAGCCTTCGTTAACGCTGTTAATGTTCTCGCAGAAGTTACGCCAGAATCTGCGTTGTGCCTTTCGAACTTCTTTTTTGAAAAGCCTCAGGCTACCTTTGTAGATCTCCCAGTCTGTGTCTAGCTTCGAGGTTTTGGCTTTGTTAAATGCCTTTCTGCTGTCGCAGCGGAGTTTAATTAGTTGCTTGTTCCACCACGGTGGTTTCTTGCCCTCCTTCATTTTGGTGAGGGGACAGGATCCACTAAATGCCCCATTCAGGGCGGAAGTGAGCACGTTGTTAAGCGAGTCGAGCTCTCTCTGGGCGCCGGGTGGCGAGTGTCTACAGTGAGCTAAATTCGCAGATAGAATGGAGTTATGTTTAACCCAGTCTGTTTTTCGCCGGTTGCGATAAACTGATTTCTGGGGGGTGAAGCTACAGTTTAGAGTGAAGGATATATACCGGTGGTCTGAAAATGAGAGACTATCCGATACTATCCAGTCTGATATAGCTGGGTAAAGATGTTGGGAGGCGAGAGTAACGTCAATTACTTCCTGCCTGTTTTTAACAATAAAAGTAGGACTATTTCCTCTGTTACATACTACTAGATTAGTTCCTACTAAATATTGAAATAAAGACTCACCTCGAGGGTTAGTGTCTGTACTGCCCCATAGATCGTGGTGTGCATTAGTGTCACACCCTAACACAAATCCGGCCCTCTTTTTCTCCGCTTCTCGGACAGCCCGTTGTAGTCCAGCCGATGGCGGGTCATCTTCCTCATACGGTAGATAACTTGACGCCAGCCAAACCGGATTGCCGCTCGATGGAGTTAGCTGCGCTGCTGCTAGGTCACCTGTGCTATGTTGGGGGATGAGAGTTAATTTTAACGACGTTTTAGCGAGAATACAAGTTCTGATTTTACCTTTACCTTCCGCGTAGTAAGGGGTATAGCCAGGAGCCCTAAGTCCAGTGACGTTGTCTTTAACCAGCCATGGTTCCTGGATTAGGGCGATGTCCAGTCCGTCCTCGATGAGGCGGACCAGCAGGTTAGCAGATGCTAATTTTGAATGGTGGAGATTAATCTGAATCAGTTTTAGCGGCATTGCTATCTGATCCAGATTTCTCCACAATGGTAGCGTCGAGATCCTCTGTTGGCGAGACGGTGTCTGCCGAGGATGACGCAGTGGAGCCGGCCCGGTTGGCTTCGGCGGTTTGAAGGTCATCTTTCTTAAAAAGCTCCATCTCAACTTCCTTTAGGCCATAGTTGATGAGGAAGTTCCTATCCCGAAGCATAGGAAGAGATTCGGCTGACATGGAGATGACAAGGGAGCGGCCAGTTCTTTTTAGTTCCTCATTGGAACCGTTGGGGTTTTCCACGATCTTCCAGTCTTTGACTGGGAGACCCGGATTTTGAAAGCTCATTAATGTGAGCACCTTAGCAGGATCACGCGGTTCGAGTGGAACCCAGACCCTCGCTCTCGGTCTGTGGGGGATCGAACTCCGATCCACGACCTCGAGTTTGGCTCCTGGCCATACTTCACCCAGGCTACCGATGGCTGCCTTGATGAAGTCGGCCGACCGTTGGTCATCACAGGCGATCAGTTTTACTGACCCCTGGTGCCATCCTGCGTCCTTGAATGTGAGCGGCTGCTGGTTGGTGAGGAGGTACTCACAGAGACGGTTCATCAGTAGGTTCTCGATGATCCCCCAACTGTCGTAAGAGATTCTACCTTCCTCATCCGAGAGGTCCACTACCGCGACTATGAGGTGGTCCTTGACCGCATCCAAGAAGGATTTGGGGCTCTTTGAGCTCTTGGCCTTCTTGGAAACGTTGGACACCTCACCCAGGGATCTGCGCCTTTTTGGCACCGTTCCAGTCGCCGCTGTGGGCCTGCCCCCTGTAACGCTCGATGAGCTGTTGACTAGGGGGCGACTCTTCCGAGTTTGGTAGTCCCTTACGAGCGGTCTCTTTTTGCCCATGGGTGGGGCAGAAGATTTCGCCGGAATGGAGACCTTTGAAGTAGAGGGAAGGGAGTCCCGGTTCCTTTCATGGTCCAATACCCATGGCGTTGCCCATGAGTAGGACTCCCTGTCTGTCTCGCTCCAGTCCTTTTCCGCCTTCGAGTGAAGACGGGTCAGAATTCGGAGAGCAGCCTTGGTCTCTCGACCAAGCGACCTGTTCTTGAGGTCCGCCCGAGTTGGTGTGGGGGGACGTGGGTAGTTGCACACTGCAGCAGTCGAAATTGGTTTGTCGGTGATTTCGTCCGAGAGTATCGAGCAATCACTGACAGCATCTTCAATGCAGAGTCCCTGCAGATGCTCTTCCACGCTTTGCATGGGGCTGGCGCCGGTGGCAGCCAGGATGGTTGTTTGTTTTTTTTGTTTTATTTTATTAGAGGATGAAATGTTGTTCCCACGAGTAGCTAGGGAAAGAAAAGTCGATCTGCACAGAGCCCCGCATTATGCAGACAAGGCTAAATAATCCAGAGGGCGCCCGGTATCTGGATACTCCGTTAACGGCTGAGCTATGGCCCCCAGCCAGGTTAACCCTCGGCACGGGTCGTATGACACCTTGGTTCGGCCTTGATTTAGGGGCCGTCTACCGATACGGCACACAGTGATTTGAGCTCCCCACAAACTCCCATGTTGCAGTTAATGCATTGCAGAAAGCTGCCCATAGTAATCTAAGTAGAGCCCAAATGCCATGAGTCGCATCAGCAGACGACCTTTAGGGTTGTCTCCCACCTCATCTAATGGTTCACGCTTTCACATCGGTCGTACGTTGCAACGAATCACAGCGTACAGCCGATATGTAAGTGAGAGCCTTGGCTGACACTAACCAGACAAGCTGATTAGCCATTTTCAGGCAGGCGCCCACGAGAAGGACAGAAGTATGAGGATTTTGCCCTAGCCCTAGTCCAATCCAGTTACATAGACTGCTATTTAGGTGGGCTTTCCTCAAGCTATGTTCAGCACTTCCTCCCTAAATTTTGACCAGTTCGCCCTTTTGGGGTTCCTGAACTGTTTCTTACCGTGATAAGCCATTTGCAATTCATAAAGAATCCAGCAGTAGTCGGATAGCGACGCTATACTGGATACCCTCCAATTAGCAACTTTGATAGAATTGTTTTGGGACACAAATGTTACATCTAAAACTTCCTTTCTGCCCGCCGTAATGAAAGTGGGATCATTTCCCCGATTACAGATGAGCAGATTGGTACAGAGAAGAAAATCAAACAAAACCTCACCTCTAGCATTAATATCGGAGCTACCCCAAATAGTATGATGGGCGTTAGCATCGCAGCCTAAGACTAAGTTTTTCTTACCTTGTTCTGACGCAGTTACTAGCGCCTTTACCGGTTCTGGGGGGACTGGTGTGTCGCCATCGTCTGGAATGTACGCTGATGCCACTCTACAGCTTTCGCCCTTGCCCTCTATCTCCACCACTGTCAGGTCACCTGTGCTGAAATGAAGTAGTATTTGCGTGAAGTTCTTTCTTAGCCATGATACACGATCTTACCTTGCCTTTGTTTCCTACATATAGCGTATCGTAGTTTTTCGACCCTAATCCCATCACCTGATTTTTATTAATCCATGGTTCCTGGATTAAGCCCAGGTCCAGCTGTTCCTTCTCAAGGAGAAGCTTCAGGTTGCCTGAGGCGACCTTTCTATGATGTAGGTTTATTTGGACTACTCTCATAGCTGATCGTAACCGTCACCCCCACTGCCTCAGACGCCTTAGGGCTCTCTGCAGTCTGCTTTAGGAGCTTGAGGGTTACCTCATTTTACCATTCTTGGGTTCCTCCTCTGACACGATCTCCCAATCCCTCATCGGAATCTAGGGGCACGGTCTTGGCAAAGTCGTTCGATACCTGGTCCTTGCGGTCGATGTAGGTGATGCCTTTGGACCATCTCGTTTTCCCGTAGGCGGGGACCTTTGTATCCGTCTTTGCTCGAATGTGGGAGATAATCGCTACACCTAGCGCGTTCTCGATTATCTTGCCACATTCCACGGAGTACTTTTCGCTTGGAAATATATATCTATCTATATTTTGCAAAACCTCTTCCGAATTGCTGACTTGTTTGCGAAGGTGGAAACTTGCAGTTGTTAATTGTTGACCATATAATATTTGTATAATTTCACAAGATGTATCTAGAATCCGTTTCATATTGTCGGCTGTCTTGTTGCTCATAGCAACCTGGCCAAACAAAACTTTTGATTGGGTCAATATCTGTTGAAAAGTCGTTTGTTTTTGCGGAAACATTTGGCGATTCCTCGGGCGTTAATTTGTCGTGCCAAGTATCTGTTGCTGATAGTGCCTAGCCATTGTAAATTGTTTTTCCATCATCTTGATGCGAGTTTTGAGGTAATTCGGTTTAGCTAACCTCAACTTATCAGCTTTGCCGAAATTTAACCTATCCTGCTTAATGCTAGCGAGAATATTTAACTAGAGCTTGCCGTTGGAGATATTGAAATTTATGTATTTTTCTTATAGATCACAAGATTAGTTATACAAGATAATTATGTGCAGACTCACCTGCCGACAACAAAAAATGTAAAATGGTGTTGGACGTCTTTATGTTAAGACATCTATCAAGTAAATTCGCAAGTTTGTTCCCTCCATAAAAAAAAGTTAGAAATATTTTACTGTATTTAATCTGTTGCAATTTCTTGTGAACGTAAAAATCTGGGCGGGTACAAATAGGTCAAAAGAAAATGCAAAGACCATTGCAGTTATAAATTCAACCAGTTCTAGTTTTACAGTGCTAAAATTGTTTTTTTTTTTTTTATTACCTTTAGGTACTATTTCGGCTTTCGATATTGACGGACCCGGTAATAATAATGTTACATATAGCTTAAGGTAAGCTGTACTTTTCGTAATGAATCATATTATTTTTAATAACTCGTAACAATTTAAGACCTATCGGCGAATGGACTGATGATGGTTTGGTTACGATTAACGAGAAAACTGGAATTATTCAAGTGCAAAGTATAATTCAATGCGATATTCCTAAAATCGAAAATCTCGAATATGAAATTACACTGTCTGATTCGATTCATATCAAAAAAGGCAACGTGAGTATGAGTATGCATACCTACTCTTAAATTAAATGCCTAATACCATCCTAATTTTTTCTTTAGATACAAATATATATAGTTGACATCAATAACAAGTCTCCTCAAATAGCCAATTTTGAACAACAAATCAGTATATATGAAAATGCGCTTTCAGGACTAAGTATCGCGCATATAATCGCCAGTGATGATGACAGAGACAGTTAGTATTATACCGATAAGAAATTTATTTACAGGATGCTCCGTATAAAGGGATTAATCTGCTGGGGAATGCTGTTTTAAAAATTTCAGGGAATTAGTCCCTTTATGCCACACTGTGGTGCTAATGATAATTTATTCGATTGAAAATATATTATATACATATCTTATCATCTTATACAGGACCGCACAACGTTTTGCAATACACAATTAATGACGCTGGCTCATTAGCTATAAGGAACCTATTTTATATAAATATTTCCACAGGCGAAATTACTTTAAATATAAAATATGGCACTGAATTGGATAGAGATAATGGCATTGGATTTCATTTAATAAACGTTGATGTTACTGATAATTTCGATTACAACAGCCCCGAATATGGTCGTAAGTATTTACGATCTTACTTTAATCGCAACAAAGAATTTTAACAAATTTTTTGTTAAAGCATCGAATCATGTTTCAACATTTGTCAATGTTACAATATTAGATGTAAATGACAATGTTCCCCAAATGCCCCCAAGGAACGCGTTTGCCCCACAACTATTCGAACAAGACCTAAAGGTATGTTAATTTTGTTGGATTCAATACACATACGAAAAATACGATTTCTTTTCTGATAGGGAACTTTAAGCAAAGAAAAAATCATTGCAACTGATAATGATGAGCCGAATACACCTAACTCAAAAGTTTCATATGAAATCGTAAGCATTAAACCAGGTAAGTGGCATCCATACACATATTTTGAAATATGTACCTATCTATATTCGTAAATATTATTACAATATTATGTAGTAGAACACAATGCAACGAACTCAGAAATATCAATTACTCAATGGAAGCTTAGATACCTGTGGGTTTGGCATATTTCACCAAATTATAATTATAATTACACATTTGTATTTGTTGATTACATTTTCAAATTTGTTATCTGATTTCCTGTTTCACATAATACATTCCAACAAATTTGTTAAAAAAAGAAAAAAACAAGTAAAAGTTTTATCATCGGCCTGGCCGATGCTTTGATACCCTCCACTGCATAAAAGTCATGCAAAATGTTTGCCATGCGAGTTAGTATGTTTCTAATATTAGTTTTTTTATGGTAGCTAGCAGAACTACTTGGTGGTTGGGTGTGTATGAATCGGGTAGGCGCTGATTGGCATCAACTTGGCGGTGCCCAGCTGTTGTAACTTTTTCATACACATCAATTGTGCTTATTTTACCTCCGCGTGGTAACCACCGGGTACTGGTCTCGCTCAACCGGGCTTGGCTTGCTAAACTTATAAGCGCGAGTGTTGAACACGAAGAAAATAGCAACACTATAATGCTCTGTCGGAATGACTGACTGAACGAGTCTCAGAGGTCTTACATGAGCCCCTCAGAAAGAGGACATACAGCGGATGAATACACAAGATTGAATCAACGGTGTTGTCAACAGTCGAGATGGCAGATACCTTGCGTGAGCTTCTCTGACATATTTGGAGCAAAGGTCTGTAAGGATTTTCAGCACTAGTCAGGGTGCTGAAATAGAGATGGTGGCGGATGAACCCTTTATGGGCCAACGGCAGCACTCATATCCCCGAAGTGGGTTACTGACAACGGAGTATCCGACCCGCTGTCCTAGGGTTATCTTAGGGCCTGGTCCTCCAGGTTGGGGGTTGTGCGTGGGGCTAACTACCCAACCACGGAAAAATTAATGGTTACGAAGCAACCAAGAGCCTCGGATACGGATGGATTCACTGTTGACGACCCTGCAAAACGAAAAAAGGACAATGACGTTCGGGTCTGCACGTGGAATGTTCGAACCCTGAACAGACCGCGTGCAGCCGAACAATTAGCGGAGGCCCTAGACTGCTACAAGGCAGATATCACCGCCATCCAGGAAGTGCGGTGGGATGGGCCCGGCAAAAGAAGGATGAAAAACTGTGACATCTACTACGGTGATTGCTACAGAGAACAGAAGCAGCGTCTATTCGGATGCGGATTCGTTGTAAGCGGCAGACTTAGGCAAGAAGTCTTGAGCTTTCGACACGTTAGTGAGCGCCTTACAACTATCCGCATCAAGGCTAAATTCGCCAACATCAGCCTGATATGCGCTCACGCCCCCACAGAAGATAAGGACGATGCTACCAAAGAATGTTTCTATGAGCTCCTCGACAAAACATATGAGCAATGTCCTAAGTACGACGTTAAAATCGTCTTAGGTGATTTTAACGCCAAAATAGGAAAGGAGGACATCTTTGGTAGCACTATCGGAAAGCACAGCCTACACGACACCACGTCTGGAAACGGACTTAGGCTAATTGACTTTGCTGCGGGACGTAATGCTACTATAGCAAGCACACGGTTTCCACACCTCAACATTCACAAAGGAACATGGCGGTCACCAGACCATCAAACGGTCAATCAAATTGACCATGTTGCGATCGACGCAAGGCACTCCTCCAGTATTCTAGATGTCCGAACTTTCCGAGCGGCCAACATAGACTCGGATCACTACCTTGTTGTAGCCAAGTATGCGGATATCCCAGACACCACGACAACGAAGAAATACTGTGAGAAGATTCAACGTTGAACGGCTACAAACGCAACAAACCGCCAGAACTTTTGCCGATCGCGTCTCCCTCAACCTCTCGAGAAGTCCTGTGCAGCCAGCATCAAGTGCTGAAGACCAGTGGCATCGATGCCAAGAAGCCATCAGAAAAGCCGCGACTGATGTGCTAGGTTTCACCCGACCACCACCGCGAAACCCCTGGTTTGATGAAGAGTGCCGGCAAGCACATGCAGCAAAGCAACTGGCCTACAAAGCGGCGCTGCAGAGAAGGACGAGAGCAGCTCGTGAGCTCTACGAGCAAAAAAGGAGGGAAGAACACCGTCTTCTCCGGAGGAAAAAGAAAGAGCATGAGAAGCGCGCGATCGAGGAAATAGAGAGGTGTTACTCCAGGAACAATGTTCGGAAGTTTTACCAAAAGGTAAAAAGAACGTGTCACGGGAACAAGGCCCGAACAGAGACCTGTAGAGACGAACAAGGAAACCTTGTAGTAGAGTCACAGTCGGTGCTGAGGACATGGAAAAACCATTTCTGCAGACTGCTAAACGGCGAAGACGACACAAATTCCTCTGTCAGGCAGAATGAACCATTCAACCTGGGCGATGAAAGCCAAGACTTCCGTCCACCTGACCAAAATGAGGTAAGGATAGCAATATCCAAGCTGAAGTCCAACAAAGCTGCAGGACCGGACGGTTTATCGGCCGAGCTTTTTAAGGCAGCGGGGGATGACTTGGTAGAGAGCATACACCAACTCGTTTCTAAAATTTGGTCAGAGGAAAGTATGCCTGAAGAATGGAGCCTCAGCATTGTTTGCCCGATCCATAAGAAAGGAGACCCTCTAAACTGCGCCAACTATAGAGGCATCAGTCTCCTTAACATCGCTTACAAAATCCTGTCTTCCGTACTGTGTGAACGCCTGAAACCATTTGTCAACGAACTGATTGGACCCTATCAGTGCGGTTTTAGGCCCGGTAAGTCCACAACCGACCAAATAGTCACACTACGGCAGATCCTGGAGAAAACCCAAGAAGTCCAAATCGATACTCATCACCTATTTATCGATTTTAAAGCCGCATATGACAGCATTTATAGAGACGAGCTATACAGAGCCATGTCTAGTTTTGGCATCCCTGCCAAACTTGTCAGATTGTGCAGAATGACGATGGAGAACGCTCGCTGCTCCGTAAAGGTCGGAAACAGTCTCACCGAGACCTTTGATGTCAAAAAAGGATTTAGACAAGGTGATGCGCTGTCATGTGACTTTTTCAACATCATTCTTGAGAAAATTGTGCGAAACTCGCAAGCCAACACCAGGGGCACAATTTTCCAAAAGTCTGTGCAACTACTTGCATACGCTGACGACATCGACATCATTGGCAGGACACAGCGAGCTGTCACTGGTGTGTTTGCAAGTATCAGTACAGAGGCGGCAAAAATGGGTTTGGTGGTGAATGAGGGCAAAACAAAATATATGCTGTCAACTAGAAGGGACACACAACATCGACGAATCGGACAGAACGTCACGATAGACAGCTATAACTTTGAGGTAGTTCGGGACTTTGTCTATCTCGGCTCCGCTATTAATTCTGAAAATGACATCACATCAGAAATCAAGCGAAGAATTACACTTGCCAACCGCTGTTACTTTGGCCTAAGAAGGCAATTGATTAGTAAGGCCCTGTCGAGAAACACTAAGGAGACTCTATATAAGACCCTCATCATCCCAGTCCTGCTTTATGGCGCAGAATCATGGACGTTGTCAAAAGCGGATGAAGATCTCCTTGGTCGCTTCGAACGCAAAATTCTTCGAGTGATTTTCGGTCCCGTTTGCGTTGACGGGCTTTGGAGGAGGAGATTTAACAGCGAACTCTACGAGCTGTACAGCGACATCGACCTTGTCAGAAAAGTACGTATCAGTCGACTAAGATGGCTAGGACATGTAGAGCGAATGAACACCAACGCTCCGGCCCGAAGAGTCTTCGATTCCAACCCGGAGGGACAACGCAGTAGAGGAAGACCTCGCCTTAGGTGGCGCGCACAAGTGGAAGGGGACCTCAACCAACTTGGAGTGCGCAACTGGAGGCAGTTAGCCAAAGATCGTGCTAACTGGAGAGGCGTGTTGGTTGAGGCCCAGGTCCACCCCGGACTGTAGCGCCATCTAAGTAAAGTAAGTAAGTACTAAGCAGAACTACTTTACCGACATGGACCATTTTTAATAAACTTGAAGGGCATAAATATAAGACCTCTCATAAAATTTCAGTTGCTTAAGTCGATTCGTTCGGACGCTATCGTGGTTTCAACAGACAGAGAGACACATGGGTCTAATAGTGGTTTTGTATGGGAGGTACCAGAACTACTTGACCAACATAGCTCATTTTCAATACCAACCTGACGACGGTAAAAAAAAGTCGTCTTACAAAATTTCATTCGCCTAGGTCAATTACTTTGGACGCTATCGTGCTTTCAACAGACAGACAGACAGACGGACAGACAGACAGACAGACAGACAGACAGACAGACAGACGGACATGGCTAAATCGATTCAGAATGTGATCCTGATTCAGAATATATATTCTTTATAGGGTCTCCGGTGAATCTTTCTTGGCGTTACAAATGTAATGGCAAAGTGAATATACCTTCCTGTGGAGGGTATAATAAAGGGAAATTGTATTTGTTATTTACAAACAGAAAAAAAAACCGTTTCACCGTTTATTTTTCAGAGTTGTAAACAACAACTGTTTTTCATATTTTTGTAATTCTTCTAACTGATAATATCAAAGAACAAAATTAACAGATAAGAAAAATGTTTTATACGGCAAATTTTATAACCTGTTAGAAATTGATGTATCGATGTCAGTGAAAAGTTTTTTTCAGACTGATTTGAAATCCGTTGTCCAATTTGTTTTAAGGACTGTTTACATGAAAGCGACATTTCGCGAATTTCAGACATCAGTTTCTACCAGAAATTTCTGTAGCGGTTTAACAATGTGGATTGCTAATAAACTTTGGCAATTCGCGTTGAAGGTATTTTCATTCGCGGAATTCGCGGAATTTTGGAATTCGAAATTTCGCTGTTATAACTATTTTTAAACTTGTTTACTTAATAGGTACATTTTGATGGTATAATTAATTATCCTTCTTTTGGAATAGTAATTTGTGCAATTTTCTGTTATAAATGCATCGAAAGTGGTTTCTTCGCATTTCATCAATTCGTTCGTTCGCTCTAATGGTCTCAATAGTATGGTCGTTTATTTCCTCTGCCTTAGCACGTTTTAACTGAAACTTTTCATTGAAAACAAAAGAATCTGAAATGTCATAGTTAATTCGTGGTCGTAAGTTTGTCTTCGTCTATTCAGCACAATCTTACACCACAGATACTATAGTTCCATAGATATCGCACCCAGAGAAAAAAAAAAAAAGAAACTCAATGGGACGTACCGCTGCGTCCCAGTTGGATCAAACTAGCGTGAATCATACTCAGACATGATGTTACCACAGATACAACAGACTTTACCTTTGATCGTTGCATTCGAAAGATAAATACACTTGAATTTGTTTTCGTTTGCCAGTGCAATGGCAACGACTGACTAAAGCGGACGGGGATGGCTTTTTTTTTTTTTGAATGTGGTAATCTTCTAAAGATGCGGTAGCCCGTGCTACCAACATGCACGATTCGCAAACCCGAATAATCGATGCCGGGAGTGCGCCTAAACGTACTAATCCACACCCCAAACACTTCAACCACTCTCCCCGTGGGACTGCCGTTAGGTATTACTTCGCGAGGTTGGTTAGCATTCAAGCTAATCGTGTTGTGTCACCTGCTTCTGGTGTTTCAGCGGCCTCTGAGGCTTCTGCTGTGGCTTTTCTTAGCCTTTCTATTCTCCGTAGCTCATTTTGTAGGATGGTTATAAAATTGCATAATTCCGCCCAATTCTCTTCAGACTGCAACATGTGGTCGATGATAAGTGACGGGCTGGGCAAAGTATTTCTCCATTCCATGAGCGTGGGCAATAAAATACTGCATGCTCCGTGTCTTCATCTTCATTTACGCATTCAGGGCAAGATGGTGAGCTGTCGTGCCCAAAACGGTGCAGATACTTGCGATAGCCACCGTGGCCTGACAGGAACTGTGTAAGGTTGTGGTTACATTCTCCATGGTTACGTTCTATCCATTCCTGGATTGTCGGTATAAGTTTGTATGTCCATGTGCCTTTCGTTGTGCTATTCCAACGAGCTTGCCACATAGCTATTGACGCTGCCTTTTCTTCAGTTTTAATTCTCTTGATTTCACTGGCATCGTATTGGTTTAAAACTCTTTTGTTATATATCCTCAACATTTCGTCTGCAAGAATGTCGATGGGAACCATTCCAGCTATAACAAAGGCGGCCTCATCCGATATGGTTCGGAAGCCGCTGATTGTCCGTAGCGCGCAGAGCCTGTATGTTGACAATAGTCTCCTTTTGGTCTCCTTCGTCGTCAGTGCTTGCACCCAGACTGGGGCTGCTTTCTTGGCTAAATAGTCCACGTGTGTTTTGAACCGCAATCTATTGTCCAGCATTACTCCAAGGTATTTAACAGCTTCTTTGGACCTGATTATTTGGTTACCAACCTGAAAGTTGGCAAACTCTACAGTTTTTCGGCTGGTTATGAGGACAGCTTCGGTTTTATGATCAGCTAGTTCCAGGCTGGCGGTTGCCAGCCACTCCTTTACCCTGGCAATTGCTTCGTTTGAAACGGATTCAACTGTACGAGTCTCTTTACCTACTGTCACAACGGCAATGTCATCGGCGAATCCAATTATCGTCACTCCCTCAGGCAGCGCCAATCGTAAGACTCCGTCGTACATGATATTCCACAATAACGGCCCTAAAACCGATCCCTGTGGAACTCCGGCTGTGACGTTGTAATATTTTTTACCTTCATCTGTATTATATCTCAGCTTTCTGTTGTTGAAGTAGCTCGTCACTATACGTAGCAAGTAGTACGGTGTATACATCCTAGCGAGGGATCTTCTAATGAAAGACCAGTTCGCCGAGTTAAAAGCATTTTTAACGTCCAAAGTTACTACTGCGCAGTACTCCTTTGTCCCATAGAGCCATCTTTCCCCGTCGATGGCGCCTTTTGCAATATCCACTACTGCTCTTATGGCATCAACAGTGGATCTCATTTTCCGAAAACCATATTGGTAGTCTGAAAGGGCACCTTTTTCGTCTGCCACTGCGAGTAATCTATTGTAGATTATCTTCTCGAGGATCTTTCCCATGGTATCCAATAGGCATATTGGGCGATAGGACGATGGTTCTCCTGGAGGCTTCTTTCCTTTTGGTAGCAGGACCAAATGTTGGATTTTCCACTTTTCGGGAAACGTCCCTTCTTCGAGGCACTTCTGCATAGTCATCATAAACAGGTCTGGTCTCTTTTTTATAGCCGCTTTTACTGCCTTGTTTGGGATTCCGTCGGGTCCGGGGGCCTTGTTGTCGCCTATATTGCTGCATGCCTGGAGCAGCTTCTCCTGGGTAACACAAACCACAGAGAACTAGACCGCCGACTTTCCGTACACCTACCCGATTCTCCCCGGAAAAAATTACCCTGTCTGTGAATACGTGTAAATGTCAAAATTAATGGCGGTAATGTAAATAAAACATAAGAGCGGCCATTTATTGGGATGTGTTAAGAAACGTTGGGAACTAAGTTTAGGTACTGTTTACATTTTAGATAAAGTCATTATTGCAAGTAGCTAGACGGCTGGTTGGAATGATTTAAACTTAATTTTGAGCGAAAATATAATCTATATCGTTGATAATATTTTGTTAGCTCATTCGAAAACTAATACTTTTTTCAATCCACAAGAAATTCATCGCAACAACAAATCACCCGCGAATAAAAAAGATGTAGGTAGGTAGTGAATGAAAAAAAATCGCTGGCGATTTATTTTACGTTCCAGCAAAAATTTAAAACCAACTAAGGGATAACTTTTGGAATTGTGGTTTAGTTTAACACGAGAACATTATCTTAGAATTAGCTTGTGGCATTACCATAAATTATTATACTGCTTTCTCTGTCTTACAGCTCATTTCGAATAAACCCTCGCGTCTTTTTTCTTTTCAGCGAGTTGGTTGTATTTTATTCTTGTCTCCGCAAAACTTTAACTTTTTCAGCATTTATTCATCAATAGACCTGTTTTATTGCACATCTATAAAGTAGGGGTATTCATGCAACGTTGTAACGAACGTGGTAAATGAATTGTCAAATTTTGTATGGAAAATCACACAAGATGTTAAAAAAACCGAGATGGTAAACTTACGACGAGGTCAATGTGACATTTCACACTTGAAATAAAGGCGCGAAATCAGGATACTTTGCATGCATTTATAATACTTTTTATGTTTTTATAAATAGAAATTGCACATTTTACTATTCCTAGTGTAGGATAAATTATTAATCCATCAAATTGTATTAAGAAAACAATTTTTAAAAGAGTTTAAATAACGACATTTTCAATTCCAAACAAAGTATGTTTTCGTTCACGTCAAAAAGTTTGGAATTGGAAATTTCGTTATTTAAGCCCTTTTAAAACTTGTTTTCTTAATAAAATTTGATAGAATAACTAATTATTCTACACTAGGAATAGTAAAATGTGCAATTTTCTCTTTACGCGAATGGTAAACTTACGACGTTGCAAGAATACCCTTGTCAAGCAATGTGTAGTTGTTGTAATTGCGTGTTAAAATTTATACTTTTCTTTACTTCACTGAGATAGATGTGCAATGAAACAGGTCTAATAACAAAATCAAAATAACAAATAAAGGATAACCACGTGAATAAACCAAAGCGAAAAATAAATCACGAAAAGAGTTTCATTTTGACACTTTGTTTTGACTGTCAATTCCTGAAGCTCTTCATTCCAAAGTTCCAGAAGCAAGATCACGAAATTAATAAAATGATTTTAGCTAAATCAAGTGAATTTAGCTACACTAAACACTTTTAAACACTTTTATTTGTCGCAACAGTTCGCCAAGTTCAAACATCAATTTCTACTACTTAACAATCTTGAATTTTGTATTTGATAGTTTGTGGAGCGGGTTTTAATGTCGTGAATTTTGAATAAACTTGTGAAAATTCGCACCAAGGGTGTTTTCCTTCGAGGCACCGATTTTTAGTTCGTAATTTCGTTGTTTAAACTCCTTTCAAACTTGTTTTTCCCATATTTTGATGCATTAATTTATTATTCTATGTACTCTTGCAATAGTAAAATAAGCAATTTTTTGTTATATAAATGCATCAAAAGTGTTTTTTTCCCATATTATTTTATCAATTCGTTTGTTCATTTTCATGTGAATATGCCTTTACATCGCCAATTTTAATTGATATCAACAGTTTGAACAATTTAACATTTCCTAAAACTAAAGTGTGATGTGAACGAAGTGTAACTGGAAAATAAGAAGAAACCTTCAGAACACAGCCCCACTGCCACAAACCACTGCCAGGTGCAACTGCCATAGGATTTTACTAAGTATGCGTGTGCCGTAATTTCTTCCCTTTGATTTATACAGGCCCAACACATAAATAAATCCTATGGTGCCAACAGCTTGTAGGCAAAGTCCGTTATGTGGGAGGAGTCGACGGTCTATTTCTTACTGGTTTGTGCTGGGTAATTAGTGGAATGTCATCTGCACTGACTTCTCTCGCGATATTGCACATAGTAGTCGTTACTTGGGGGAAAAGATGCTCTACTATGGATTTCAGAATTATTGGACACGTTATTGGAGGGGTTCTGCAGCCCCTCAGTTTGGTCATCCAGATCCCCATGGGTTAATGTCGGCCTCCTTACAAAGACGTTTAAAACACGTGGTTTTGGTCTCCTTAATGGTTCTATTTAGTGTGCGCCTTGCCAGTCTAAAATTATTCAGGCATTGTAGGAAGTCTGGTCTTCTTCTTGAACGCTGAACCTTGCGTCGAGCTTGCAAACATTTTCTCCGAAGTGTCTTTATTTCCTCGTTCCACCAGTAACATGGCGGTGCCTTCCTGCTGTTTGTTCTTCCAGGCATGGATGCGTCGCACGCGGTAGTGATGGTGTTTGTGAGGTGATGTGCGAGGGTCTCCGCTGTTCCATTTCGCGTTAGGTTGCCGTTCAACATCTCTTCGAATGTTTCCTTATCGAAGTTTCTGTCGTTCCATTTTGGGCCCGTAAGTTTAGGGGGAACGACTGGTTTCCTTCCTTTTATTTCCATTACTATCATTTGGAGGTCACTGTGTGAGTATTCCTCGCTGACTCTCCACTTTATGGTTCTCATAGATGTACTCACAAGGGTGATGTCGATGATAGAGCCTATTCCAGCCTTCCTGTACGTATTTGCTCGACCCTTGTTGGCGATACTTATCGATAGGGGAGCGAATGTTTCCAGTAGTACCTGTCCTCTGGTATTAGTGAGTCTGCTGCCCCATTCCGTAGCCCACGCATTAAAATCGCCACCTATAACCACTGGGGTTCTCCGAAGAGCGTCCGAGGTTAGATTGTCCAGCATTTGTTGGTATTCATTGGACGTTAAGCTGGGTCGGGCATAGCACCTGTAGAAATGAATCCCGTTTATTTTCGCCCGCACGAAGCCTTCTGTTTGGTCGCTTGTGTCTTCGAAAGCATAGCGTCCACATATCCAGATTGCCGTTTGCTTTGCCTTGTCGCAGATCCAGTTATTGTTCTCGTCGGGACACTTATAGGGTTGTGGCGAACTTCTGTGAAAAAAAAAAAAAAAAAAAAAAAAACACCTTAGCAAAGAAAATTAAATAAATAACCACCCTGTATGAAATTGCTTCACATGGAATTCCAAACGAAGTCGCGAATAGCTATAGCGCTTAGCCGTCGAAATTGGCGGAAATTGTTTTTTTTGGCCTCGTACGGCCGCTTAACCTAGGTTGACGAGAAATGCAGCTCGCTCTTTTGCAATTCGGACGTCTAAGAAAGTGGTGGCTTCACTCCCCAGATTTACATAATAGAATTTTCGCGTCAAAAAACTATAAGAGTTACAATACTGACTCTATAGAAAAAGCTTCGAGTTATACTCAGCAAAGACGTACATATTTTTTTTCATTAAATTTCATTACGTAAGTACCTACTTATTGCTAAATTTCATGTGCAAGAATTAAAACGATGCTTCTCGAACAGCATTTGGTCACCGTAATTGCTTGTGCGAGTTAGGGCGAGTAGATTACCTACGATAACATCTCTCGGCAGCAGAAGTGGGCTGAGGAGTATTTATTGCGGTTATCTCCATAAGTAGTTGGTCTGTACCAACGCGTTGGATCATCGCCAAATACGACAGGGAAAAATTCACCCATCGACCCAACCGCATCCCCCCCTCCCCCCCGTAACATAATTTGGAGGAATTTGTACTCCCCACGCTGTTTGGACTGCTTCTTACTCACCCCAAGCTAATGCTAGTGAGCGGATCAACCGTTCAATATTGGCTACCATCAGGTCATATATTAAAAACGAACCGAATCAACTCAACTGGGACAGACAGGTCCAATCGATAGCATCTGCGTTAAGATCAACCGTCCACTCGGCTATAGGCATGTCACCCTATGAAGCGCTTTTCGGGCAATCCAAAATAGAGCATGCTCATGATTACATGCTTCTGAAAAAGCTTAAAGGGTTGAATAATTCGGAGTTTGACATTTTACCAAAGGCATTAAGAATGAACATGATCCATAGTCACTTAAAAGAGTCTTTAGAACAAGCTCATCAAAATTATGAGAAATCCTATAATACGAGGAGCAAAACTTCCAATTATGCAATGGGACAAATTGTATACAAGAGAAATTTTGTTTTGAGCGACGCAGCAAAGCAAAGAAATGCCAAATTTTGTCCTAAATTTACTAAAGCAAAGGTTAAAAGATTAGTAGGCAACAATTTGTACGAGCTGGAAGACGTTGAAGGAAATATTCTCGGCACTTTTCATGCCAAGGATATCAGGAAGTGAGTTCTACGAGAGTCAGATCACTCAGTCTTGTCTCTACGGGTAAATACATCCTCCGCCTATATTCTATCTCAGGCGTGGGTCGACTGTTAAAAAAATAAAATAGGTAAGGGCAGAAGTCCGTTTTTCTTTCCATTTTCACTCTCTTGCGATCGCGAAACTGGCAAGCTTTTTGGCGAACTTCTGTGAAAAAAAAAAAAAAAAAAAACACCTTAGCAAAGAAAATTAAATAAATAACCACCCTGTATGAAATTGCTTCACATGGAATTCCAAACGAAGTCGGGAATAGCTATAGCGCTTAGCCGTCGAAATTGGCGGAAATTGTTTTTTTTTTTTTTGGCCTCGTACGGCCGCTTAACCTAGGTTGACGAGAAATGCAGCTCGCTCTTTTGCAATTCGGACGTCTAAGAAAGTGGTGGCTTCACTCCCCAGATTTACATAATAGAATTTTCGCGTCAAAAAACTATAAGAGTTGCAATACTGACTCTATAGAAAAAGCTTCGAGTTATACTCAGCAAAGACGTACATATTTTTTTTCATTAAATTTCATTACGTAAGTACCTACTTATTGCTAAATTTCATGTGCAAGAATTAATACGATGCTTCTCGAACAGCATTTGGTCACCGTAATTGCTTGTGCGAGTTAGGGCGAGTAGATTACCTACGATAACATCTCTCGGCAGCAGAAGTGGGCTGAGGAGTATTTATTGCGGTTATCTCCATAAGTAATTGGTCTGTACCAACGCGTTGGATCATCGCCAAATACGACAGGGAAAAATTCACCCATCGACCCAACCGCATCCCCCCCCCCCCCGTAACATAATTTGGAGGAATTTGTACTCCCCACGCTGTTTGGACTGCTTCTTACTCACCCCAAGCTAATGCTAGTGAGCGGATCAACCGTTCAATATTGGCTACCATAAGGTCATATATTAAAAACGAACCGAATCAACTCAACTGGGACAGACAGGTCCAATCGATAGCATCTGCGTTAAGATCAACCGTCCACTCGGCTATAGGCATGTCACCCTATGAAGCGCTTTTCGGGCAATCCAAAATAGAGCATGCTCATGATTACATGCTTCTGAAAAAGCTTAAAGGGTTGAATAATTCGGAGTTTGACATTTTACCAAAGGCATTAAGAATGAACATGATCCATAGTCACTTAAAAGAGTCTTTAGAACAAGCTCATCAAAATTATGAGAAATCCTATAATACGAGGAGCAAAACTTCCAATTATGCAATGGGACAAATTGTATACAAGAGAAATTTTGTTTTGAGCGACGCAGCAAAGCAAAGAAATGCCAAATTTTGTCCTAAATTTACTAAAGCAAAGGTTAAAAGATTAGTAGGCAACAATTTGTACGAGCTGGAAGACGTTGAAGGAAATATTCTCGGCACTTTTCATGCCAAGGATATCAGGAAGTGAGTTCTACGAGAGTCAGATCACTCAGTCTTGTCTCTACGGGTAAATACATCCTCCGCCTATATTCTATCTCAGGCGTGGGTCGACTGTTAAAAAAATAAAATAGGTAAGGGCAGAAGTCCGTTTTTCTTTCCATTTTCACTCTCTTGCGATCGCGAAACTGGCAAGCTTTTTGGCGAACTTCTGTGAAAAAAAAAAAAAAAAAAAACACCTTAGCAAAGAAAATTAAATAAATAACCACCCTGTATGAAATTGCTTCACATGGAATTCCAAACGAAGTCGCGAATAGCTATAGCGCTTAGCCGTCGAAATTGGCGGAAGTTGTTTTTTTTTTTTTGGCCTCGTACGGCCGCTTAACCTAGGTTGACGAGAAATGCAGCTCGCTCTTTTGCAATTCGGACGTCTAAGAAAGTGGTGGCTTCACTCCCCAGATTTACATAATAGAATTTTCGCGTCAAAAAACTATAAGAGTTGCAATACTGACTCTATAGAAAAAGCTTCGAGTTATACTCAGCAAAGACGTACATATTTTTTTTCATTAAATTTCATTACGTAAGTACCTACTTATTGCTAAATTTCATGTGCAAGAATTAATACGATGCTTCTCGAACAGCATTTGGTCACCGTAATTGCTTGTGCGAGTTAGGGCGAGTAGATTACCTACGATAACATCTCTCGGCAGCAGAAGTGGGCTGAGGAGTATTTATTGCGGTTATCTCCATAAGTAATTGGTCTGTACCAACGCGTTGGATCATCGCCAAATACGACAGGGACAAATTCACCCATCGACCCAACCGCATCCTCCCCCCCCCCCCCGTAACATAATTTGGAGGAATTTGTACTCCCCACGCTGTTTGGTACCATCAAGCCCCGTCTTCCATCCCGCAATCCCGCAACTCACACTGCGATCGCGCATTCATCGACCACCAACGAAATCCTTGGGAGTAGCCTGAATCGACCTTACAGTGAGTGGTAAAATTGCATGGCATCGCTCTAGCGTGGAAAAAAAAATTGTCTTTCTGCTGTTAGTAAAACAGACAGACGGACGAAAAGAATCTTCGCCTCAGTTAGAGTCAGTCACTGCCAGATCGCGGTCATACACACGACCCATACAACAAGACAATCCACCGCCACCCCCACGTCAAAGAGTCGGTCATCGATCGCCAGTTCAAGAAGACGTCCGAGTTTTTTTTTTCAATCACGTCACCAAATCTACAACTTCACCAGAAGAGAAAGAAAATAATCATCTGCTACCCACCACCACCCACTGCAAGCACTGCATTAATACCAATTGCAATTCGGCAAGAAGCCGCAGGTACAGCAGCCAGCTACCAACAACAACAAGAATTTCATCTCCCGTGTATGTTCCCCAATCCCGAGAATATCGACATTAGAATTAGAAGCTTTATTGCTCAGACGCGCTCAGTAAATTACTAGTAAAGGCTGTGATGCATAGTAGGTTCAAGAGTTAAGTATTTAGTATGTTATTAATGTAAAGTTCGTCAATCGCAAAACAAATTTCTTCTTTTCATTAAAGCAATTTAGATACCTACCCAGACCTTCACTGTATGCTGTGCACACCATCCATTGGGGAGTCAACTTTAGTAAAATAATTATTATCAATCGTCGATCGCAACATACGTAAGCGCATGAAAAAGGTACATGCTAGAGAATCTGTGAGTCAATTTTATTTGTTTTGTTGTTGAACGAGCTGAGAGTTTTATTCAATAGTGTCTCTTTGAGTCATTTTGTTAGTTTTTTTTTTGAGTGAGCATAGATTGTATTAAAAGCAAAAGTGAAATACACGCAAAACACGAATTAAATTTGAGCTACTTAGCCTAATCAAATTTTAAATAATTAATCTAAATAAAATTCGAGTTACCTAAAGTAATAAAATTTGAAATAATCTAATAAATTTGGGCTAGATAAAAGTTTAAGTAAAATAAAACAAGTAAATTTGCCTAAAAAGATACTAAAGAAATTGAATCTACACTTAAAATATAATTGAGTAACATAATATAATACATATAGGTTAAAGCATATGAAAGAAATAAGCTCTTGAGTTGGAGTTGATTAATTGGACAAAATATCAAAGTACGGATCGAGAAAATAACTATTAAATTAGGTATAGTTTTTGTTAGGTACCATTAGAGTCCCTTTTTATATAGAATTTCTTTTGTTGATATTCTGTTGAGCAATATTGCGTATGATCTGAGCATGCTTGATTTATTATGAAATTAATAACATAATGAAAATTTACTCTTTTTAATCTGAGTGAGATATCTCAAAATGAATTCTGATTAGAATTTAAAAGTGCTTTGGGGAAGTGACATCAGTGATTGCATGAGCATTTCGTAAGGGTTGCTTATTGCTTCGTTTAGGGGCTATTGCAAAGATTTAGGCAAAGTGATAGCCACAGATATTCTGTGCTACCTTAATGTAGTGTAGAATATGGGAGGGTTATGCCAAGGAAACCAATTACATCGTGGGTTTCCCAATATTTCTCGGTTTCAGCCTAAGTTCTCCTATAGTGTTTACAACCCGATTTTAATTTTAAAGATATGTGGTTTATGGTTGGTTCTGTCGCTCCACATTAATTTTTTTTGTTTTTTCAATATAGACAAGGCATGATTTTATTGTACGATCGTCCGGCAGCGGGTGCAAGAACCCACGCCTCCGTCGAGCTAATGGTCGCGCATTACGGAAGCATGCCTGCTCGCACTTTGCTGTCAGGACACCCACTTCAGAACCCTTAGATCTCTTACGGATTCCTGTGTCCGTTGAGATTTGTGGGAAGGCAGAACAGCGCCCATTTGTTAGGTGGTAACAGCAGTTTCGTTACACAGGTGGCGCCCAACGTGGGGCAGCGAATCGAAATAACATCCGCCAATCAAAAGACTCGAATAATTTATATCCGTGCAGCATTCAGATATATTTAGTCATCCCTTTTTATAGGTTATAGTGAGTTGTATTTATCCAGAAGATAAAGATCTACCTTTTTTTTCTGTTGCAAACAAAAATTCTTTTCCTTATTGAAACATCTCTACTACGCGGTTCTTTGAAGACCGAGAATTTCTGGCTCTTTTAAAACCATAATTCGGTGCTGCATCAAGATCTGGCTGGTAGCTGTTGATAATGAATAGCTGGTACCTGAAGCAGTTTGTAAGACGACCGGAAGTCAGCGATACATTTGATATCACCCCTTCGACATCAGCGCCTTCTTTCTGTTTTGGCCAGCATGGGTATTATCTATGGTAGTCAATAATAAAATTCTCAATTACCTCAAACACATCTTTAATCAAATCTGTAAAATCGCATTCCATTTAAACACCTGATGATGACATTTAATTTTAAATGTGCAAATAGTTATAGATGCAAAGCGACTTGGAGTATCGGTTAAATTCAAATCCGATTTCAATTTGCGCTTGGTTACTTCGTTGCATCTTATATCCATTGAAGCATTTATCAATTCAAAGTTCAAACAATTTTAAATTGAGGAAGCTTGAAATCCGAAGTAAACATTTTATACGATACATTGATTCCTTTACCTTACACACACCCCAGCACAAATGTAATTATTACAACAAAGAACAATAACGAATCACTTTTTTTGGATATAGATATTTTCTTTTATTACTATTCAATTTAGATCACATGATTTTTTTTAATACACATAATTTGCGCAATACTCGCGAACCAAACGCTAGTATAAGCTTTAGTAACACGCCAGTTCAGCGAACACCACATGAACCATCAACTAGTCAAGCTCATTGTTCGAATCCCCAACCAAACAATACGTCTCAGATTCATGATGACAGTCGTCATGAGGATCAGCTAAACCAGACTAATAGTTCTAACCGAAACCCAATTCGTAATGAAAGCTTAACGCAATATATTAGAGAGGTTGTTGATGCCTCAATAGGTCTTAGTAGATCTGAGGATTTAAGAACAAGACGCGAAGAGTTCGCAATAGAGAGGGGTATAATTCGGCAAGAAGTTGCCAACACGGTGCGCGAAACTATTAGAACTCTTACTCCCCTTCAGAATTCGTCAGAGGAGTATGATGTAAGCCGACGTCAGCATAATCAGAGTACTGCAAATATAGGTACGCTTAACAATGTTGAAGCCCAGGCTGGTCCAAGCAATCCTCCAGCTCAATTTGATGCTACTCATCCCACCGAGAATGTGCGAAATTTTCTATCTCAACTCAACGACCTTCATCTCGACAGTAACGTACAAAACGTACGGCATGTCCCATCTTGTATTTCCAACCGTACGATAGAATACCAGAAGTGGGGACTGAAGTTCGACAACAAAAGCATGACAGTCGATGACTTTATCTTTCGTCTTAACAGATTGAAAGACTGTTATGGTGCCTCTTGGGAAGACATATTCACACACTTTCACTTGTTTGTCACAGGTCCATGCGAAAATTGGTATTGGATGTACTTAAAATCCAATCCAAATGCTAATTGGTCCACTCTTCAGTTGGCTCTATTAGAGCAATATAAAGGTCTCGAAACCGACCCTGAACTTTCTCGTAGGATGTTTGACCGTCGCCAAGGACTCAATGAAAGTTTTGATGATTTTTATGCTGCGATTCAACAATTAAACACTCGCCTATATCGTCCTGCACAAGAGCTGATTGATCTAATCAAGCAAAATGTCCAAAGACGTATCGGAGAGTTGTTGATTACCTTCCGCACAAATTGTCTATCGGAAATGGTTTACATATGTAGAACAATTGAAAGATATGTCAACCAAAGCGATTGTCCACGTACCAAAACCTTTCAGCAACAAAAATTTAGAAGACAAGTAGTTAGTGAAATCGATGCTGAACCTGCCGGTGAAGATCTACCTGAAATTGAAGCGTTAAATACCCATTATAACAAGCGAGACTTGAGTTCATATACGTGTTGGAATTGTAAGCAGAGAGGTCACTCTTTTGTTGAGTGTAATAATCCCCAACGAAATTTGTTCTGTTATAAGTGTGGCTATGAAAATACCACCTCTCCGAATTGTCCACGATGTTCGGGAAACCGACTCCAGGGCGATCCGACTACCGGGGAGAATTGCCCTTTCACAAGGAACCCGGAACGGAATTGATTGAAAGACAAATTTCACTGAATTTACTAGACTTACCTAACTCACCTGATTTACCAAACATACCTGATATTCCAAACTCACCTTATTTACAAACAATACCTAAACTAATACCAAGGGTTTCAAATATTCTATCTATTCTAAAGAGAATTGAAATAAGACCTAAAACATCTTTACCAAAATGCGAATCAAAATCCTTGCATGAGCGGCTGCTTAATTATTATGAAGCTCGCGCTCGAATTTTCAACTCCAAACCTTCGGCACGAATCCAAAACCTACGCACAAGATTTCAGAAAAAACGAAGTCTCCATAGAGCAATATCTGCGACGTCTCTATGTAGTACAGACGATCCAAGGCCATACGCTAACATCAGTATTTTTGGAAAACAAATGCTTGGTCTATTAGACAGCGGCGCAAGTATTAGCTGTTTGGGTTTTGGATGTTTAGAGTTGCTGGAGCGTGAAGGTATTTCATTTAAAAAGTTTTCATCCAAAGTCTAAACCGCAAGCGGCCAATCACAAACAATTGTTGGTGAAATAACTACCCCTGTCACTTATAAGGGAAATACGAAAGAGGTCTCGTTCTTCTTAGTTCCTTCTTTAGAACAGCATCTATATTTGGGGGTAAACTTCTGGAAGGTTTTTGAAATAGCCCCTCACATACTTTCAGAAATCTCCTCCAGATCAATGCAAAATAATTCATGTGATTCAAATGCTCACGAGTTATCGGTGAATCAGTCTAAGCAACTAGAAAAGGTGATCAGTTTGTTTCCGTCCTTTTCCCAACATGGACTAGGGCGAACAAACCTCGAAGAACACTACATCGACACAGGCGATGCTGAGCCAGTGAAACAAAAACACTATCCTGTCTCTCCAGCAGTGCAAAACCTTATGTATGAGGAGCTGGATAGGATGCTCGAAATGGGCGTCATAGAGGAAAGCAGTAGCGCTTGGAACTCTCCAGTTGTCTTGGTGCGGAAACCGGGGAAAGACCGCTTATGCCTGGACTCCCGTAGAGTGAACCGACTGACCAAAAAGGACGCCTATCCACTTCCTCATATAGAGGGGCTGCTAAGTCGTCTTTCAGAAACACACTACATTTCTAGTGTGGATCTGAAGGATGCCTTTTGGCAGATTCCTCTAGAGAGAGCATCACGGGAAAAGACAGCTTTCACTGTGCCTGGCAGACCCCTGTATCAATTTAGGGTTATGCCCTTTGGCCTCTGCAATGCTGCTCAACGCATGTGCAGACTAATGGACAAAGTGGTTCCCCATAAATTGAAACAAAATATTTTTGTATACTTAGACGATTTATTGGTATTGGCTGTGTTTTATGCCAAAAAGATAAAGACGGCATTGAGAGGCCGATCTATTATTATTCGCATAAGCTCAACTCTGCGCAGCGTAACTATAGCGTTACAGAGCTGGAGTTCCTTGCGGCGGTTTTGGGCGTTGAAAAATTTAGGTCGTATATTGAAATGCAAGAGTTTAAAATAATAACCGACCATGCGAGCTTAAAGTGGCTTATGAGTCAGAGGGATCTCAGCGGACGTCTTGCTCGATGGAGTTTAAAACTTCAGAGTTTCAATTTTGAAATAGAGCACCGAAAGGGTTCGCAAAATGTAGTACCGGATGCACTCTCACCGCTCACGAGCATATGGCGTCGATGAGATAGTATCCGATATAGCGTGCGAAGCGAACTCTTTCGATTTTCTGCATATCGATCTTGCAGATCCGTGTTTTAAATCGGATGAATTTGCAAGACTGATAGAAACAATCGAGAAGAATAAACATCAACTGTCTGACCTTCAGGTATCAGAAGGTTTTGTTTACAAAAAGGTCAAACACAGTACAGGAATTCCGCAGGAAGATGATTGCATCTGGAAACTGTGAATTCCATCTTCACTCACGAGCCGCTTAATCCGTTTGGCTCATGATCCTCCGAAGGCTTCGCATGGTGGGGTTACGAAGACGCTGTACCGGCTCCGTGAACGTTTCTACTGGCCTAATATGGCGGCCCAAGTGAAAGCGTTCGTCGCGGAGTGCAGCGTTTGCAAGACTTCAAATGCTCCGAACTCAACGCTCAGACCGCCAATGGGACAAGCGTTTGTAGTGGATAGGCCCTTTCAACACGTCTTTATCGATTTTCTTGGCCCATATCCTAGGTCCAGAAAAGGAAATGCATTTATGATTGTGTGTCTCGACCAGTTGACAAAATTCGTCCTCATACAGCCAATAAGAAAAGCTACGAGTGATGCAGTGGTTAATTTTCTTCAGGAACAGGTGTTTGCAATATTTGGAGTACCAGAATCCATCCTATCGGACAATGGGAAACAGTTTACTTGCAAAGAGTTCCAAAAACTGTTCGCTGCTTATGATATTCGGCATGTTAGGACTGCTTCTTACTCACCCCAAGCTAATGCTAGTGAGCGGGTCAACCATTCAATATTGGCTACCATCAGGTCATATATTAAAAACGAACCGAATCAACTCAACTGGGACAGACAGGTCCAATCGATAGCATCTGCGTTAAGATCAACCGTCCACTCGGCTATAGGCATGTCACCCTATGAAGCGCTTTTCGGGCAATCCAAAATAGAGCATGCTCATGATTACATGCTTCTGAAAAAGCTTAAAGGGTTGAATAATTCGGAGTTTGACATTTTACCAAAGGCATTAAGAATGAACATGATCCATAGTCACTTAAAAGAGTCTTTAGAACAAGCTCATCAAAATTATGAGAAATCCTATAATACGAGGAGCAAAACTTCCAATTATGCAATGGGACAAATTGTATACAAGAGAAATTTTGTTTTGAGCGACGCAGCAAAGCAAAGAAATGCCAAATTTTGTCCTAAATTTACTAAAGCAAAGGTTAAAAGATTAGTAGGCAACAATTTGTACGAGCTGGAAGACGTTGAAGGAAATATTCTCGGCACTTTTCATGCCAAGGATATCAGGAAGTGAGTTCTACGAGAGTCAGATCACTCAGTCTTGTCTCTACGGGTAAATACATCCTCCGCCTATATTCTATCTCAGGCGTGGGTCGACTGTTAAAAAAATAAAATAGGTAAGGGCAGAAGTCCGTTTTTCTTTCCATTTTCACTCTCTTGCGATCGCGAAACTGGCAAGCTTTTTGGCGAACTTCTGTGAAAAAAAAAAAAAAAAAAAACACCTTAGCAAAGAAAATTAAATAAATAACCACCCTGTATGAAATTGCTTCACATGGAATTCCAAACGAAGTCGCGAATAGCTATAGCGCTTAGCCGTCGAAATTGGCGGAAATTGTTTTTTTTTGGCCTCGTACGGCCGCTTAACCTAGGTTGACGAGAAATGCAGCTCGCTCTTTTGCAATTCGGACGTCTAAGAAAGTGGTGGCTTCACTCCCCAGATTTACATAATAGAATTTTCGCGTCAAAAAACTATAAGAGTTGCAATACTGACTCTATAGAAAAAGCTTCGAGTTATACTCAGCAAAGACGTACATATTTTTTTTCATTAAATTTCATTACGTAAGTACCTACTTATTGCTAAATTTCATGTGCAAGAATTAATACGATGCTTCTCGAACAGCATTTGGTCACCGTAATTGCTTGTGCGAGTTAGGGCGAGTAGATTACCTACGATAACATCTCTCGGCAGCAGAAGTGGGCTGAGGAGTATTTATTGCGGTTATCTCCATAAGTAATTGGTCTGTACCAACGCGTTGGATCATCGCCAAATACGACAGGGACAAATTCACCCATCGACCCAACCGCATCCTCCCCCCCCCGTAACATAATTTGGAGGAATTTGTACTCCCCACGCTGTTTGGTACCATCAACCCCTGTCTTCCATCCCGCAATCACGCAACTCACACTGCGATCGCGCATTCATCGACCACCAACGAAATCCTTGGGAGTAGCCTGAATCGACCTGACAGTGAGTGGTAAAATTGCATGGCATCGCTCTAGCGTGGAAAAAAAAATTGTCTTTCTGCTGTTAGTAAAACAGACAGACGGACGAAAAGAATCTTCGCCTCAGTTAGAGTCAGTCACTGCCAGATCGCGGTCATACACACGACCCATACCACAAGACAATCCACCGCCACCCCCACGTCAAAGAGTCGGTCATCGATCGCCAGTTCAAGAAGACGTCCGAGTTTTTTTTTTCAATCACGTCACCAAATCTACAACTTCACCAGAAGAGAAAGAAAATAATCATCTGCTACCCACCACCACCCACTGCAAGCACTGCATTAATACCAATTGCAATTCGGCAAGAAGCCGCAGGTACAGCAGCCAGCTACCAACAACAACAAGAATTTCATCTCCCGTGTATGTTCCCCAATCCCGAGTATATCGACATTAGAATTAGAAGCTTTATTGCTCAGACGCGCTCAGTAAATTACTAGTAAAGGCTGTGATGCATAGTAGGTTCAAGAGTTAAGTATTTAGTATGTTATTAATGTAAAGTTCGTCAATCGCAAAACAAATTTCTTCTTTTCATTAAAGCAATTTAGATACCTACCCAGACCTTCACTGTATGCTGTGCACACCATCCATTGGGGAGTCAACTTTAGTAAAATAATTATTATCAAGATTTATATATTTAAAATCGCGAAAACTTATGGTTCTATTTAAAATCAAAGGCTCACATTGAAAAGTCATATGGATTAGATCGTGACGCGAAAAAACAGGAACAGAGATTTGATTAAAATTTAAAGCTTTATACAGATGGCCGACAAAAAATACATCGAGAAGAGTACTGCTATGACTAGTGAAATGAGTGGGTAATGATGTATTTACCGGAAAAAGATTTAACGCACTCATATTTTGGACAAGAGATGAATCATTAAGTATGTTGCTGTTAAAATCACCACCAACGACAACAAAGGGTGATACAAAGGATAATTCATCAATGACTCTTATAATCATTGTTGTATGTTGTATATTGTTGTTAGGCCTGTACACTGAGCCCAGCAAGATTTTATTTTCCTTACATGATATTTTTACAAAAAATACGTAGTCAATCTCACTTCCAAGTGGCGCTTTCCTTACAAGTTTGCAATCTATTTCTCTGCGGACGTAAATAGCAGCACCTCCCCCACATCTCCCAACCCTATCAGAACGAAAAGGCTTACGAAACCCATTCAAAGAGCATACAGCATCCTTAACATCACTTGGAAGCCAAGTCTCTGAAACACAAACCACGTCAACCTTAGAACCTTCGAATAAGTGTCTGAATTCATCAAATTTCGGTAAAATACTCTGCGCATTGATATGAACTATATGCAAACTACTGCGCTGACTACATAAAACATTAACCATTGCGCGCTTTGTATGTTTTTGGCAAAATACATCTGTGGAGTTTCTGGAATCAACCATTCTCAAAAACTAAAAAAGGAAGGTTCCAAATCAACCCCTGTTCAAAAAGAATGTATAAACTGCAAGACCAAGACCCATTGAAGAAAAAAAACAATAGACAAGAAGACAAAAGGTGTGATGATGAGAGGTATTTATAGTATAAAATATTAGAAAAAAATGTAATCAAGCTTTTAAATTCAAATAAAAATGAAAAATAAAGATAAAAATAAAGGAAAAAAAATACTAAAGATTTATAAGAAAATATTCTACAATACAGAATGATAAAAATGACTAACGTAATGTGCTTATGTTTTGTTGTCATCTGTTAGAGTTGCTTTTGTTGTTGTTCGTAACGTTGTGGCATAGACGGCAAGGTCATCAGCAGTCTCAACTAATTTTGCATCCTCTTCTTTGGTTTCCTTGACATAGACGAGCCCACGGAAAGTGAAGGCGGATTGAAGTTTTTGCTCTCGCTTTAATTTAAGTGCAAGTTGAAGAAGAGAACGATTTCGAACCGTTAAACATTCGTGGATGTAAACAAGAGAAAATTTGTTGTTGTTGTTAGCACCAGTATCACTCAAGCCAAGATTCCGAAGACAAAGCTGCGCTTTAGTTATTTTGCGGTGGTTGCGGATCGACCTCAGAACAAGACTCTTATCATTTAGCGAGAAAAATTTAATCATAACCGGCGGCGAAAACGAGTTGTTTTTAGATGTCAGACGATATATGTTTTTAATTGTTGGCGGTTTCAATTTTAAGCAGTCGCAAAGTTGATTAAAAATTAATTGTAGATTTTCATTTTGAATTTGCGGAACCCCATGTAAAAGTGCGTCACTCATAGTCTCCTTTAGTTGTTGTCTCTCTTCGTTAGTCTCCACGTGAGCTTTTATTTTTTGTATCGCCTCGTCGTGTTTTTGTAATTTTTCTTTGAGTTCCTTGTTTTCATCTCTTAGTGTGTCAATTTCGTTTTGTTTTGATTCCACTAAAGATAATCGGTTGTTAACAGTTTCAAGCGATGACTTTAAAGCTCCAATTTCTAAATCAATCTTTTCCGTATTTCTTTTTTCTGAATCGGCAATTCGGGACATAATTTTCTCCAATTTATCCAAAATTAACTTTAAACCCTGATTTGGATTCAAACTTAAATTATTAAAAAGATCTAAAGTTTCCTTCAAATACCTAAACGAAGAAGAACTTTGAACACTTGTAGGAGCATTTCGTGTGAATGGTGCGATCAGTTATTAAAAAGATCGCAAAAGAGAAGAACATAGAGCATTTTAAAAAAAAAAAAAGGAAAATAACTTTGTCGTCTAAAATCCAATGGCTCAATATTTCAATATGCAGAAATGCATTCCAAGGCCATTGTCTCTCTTATATTTATTTCTTGTAGACGTTCCCGAAAGCTCTATTAAATACTAGTAAAGTTTACAAACATTCATCAGTTGGTACCTTCAGACTCCCAAAGTCACTGTAATCATTTTCTGCAAATATGAAAAATACGAAAGGGCATGTTATTTCGTCATCAGTTTTTAAGAATCATTTTGAACATTTTTTTCCTTAAAAGCATTTTAAAATATCGCACGTAGTTTTTTCTAACGTGATTTCAGTTCCGATCTCCATATCGCTTATGACTTTTTCGTACATAGTCTCATCGCATACTATTTCTTTACGAGATTTAAGCAATGAAGAAGTTTCTGAAATTATTAGGTTGAATTTGGGATGTATCTAGGTTCAAAAATTCTACATCATCATCATCACAATTACTGTAAGGAGAAAAAGTAATAAGATTTGATAAAAGATTTTTTGTTGTTAAAGTGCTTGACCAATTTGATGTATGTGATAATGTTTGGAATATATTTCCGTCGGCTTTTTTGCTCATAAGTAGGTGAATGAAACTCGATTATTTCATTTGATTTCCCGACGTTTCGGCAGGGGTTGCTGCCTTCTTCAGGGGTTCTTTATTGGAAAACATTGGTTAAGGACAATATAAATATGGAAAAAGAACATTAAACTTACAAAAATTAATTAACGAGCAAAAACAATGAACCTTGACTATGACATGATTATATGAAACAAAACTGATTAATGTAAGATGTGAAACACTTCAATAGAAGTTTAGTCTATAACTTATTATATACAAGCAGATATATTTTGGATGTCCTGTTTTTTATTCATGTTATTCCTGTTGTTGAGGATGTGTAGCGTCTCGAGCGTATACCGTTTTGAGGTATGTCTCTCCGTCTGAAGCACAGTTGCGTTGTCAAAGTCCGGGTTGTGGTTCGCTTGGATGGTATGGTTTGCGAGTGCCGTTTTTCCACCGTTTTTTGATTTGATGTCCGACCGATGGTTGGACATTCTTTGGGATAGAAACTGTTTTGTGGTACCGATGTAACAAAGGTCACAACTTTCAGTGGCGTTGCCCATGAAGTCGATCTTGTATATTACGTCCGTGCGTTTTTGTTGGTCAGTTTTGGGTTTTAGTTTAGAGAATGATGATGCCAGCGTTTTATGGGATTTGAAAGCTATGCTAACACCCATGGTACTCCTGTTGATAATGTGTTTGAAGCTGTCGGCAAGTTTCGGAACGTAAGCCACACTTCTATAGATCCGCAACTCTTCATCTGATCCTTCTTCCAGGGGAACTTTATGTTTTTGTCGATGTATAATGTTACGTAAGAAACGATCAGGGTAGTTGTTGTCTTTAAGCATTTTCGTAATCTTACGTTCATTGGCAAGGTGGAACTTTTCGTCACTATATTTTTCCCTCTCCAATGTGAATTGGACTCTGGGGTGCAATTTATTGCACGGTCGGACGGACATCAAATCAAAAAACGGTGGAAAAACGGCACTCACAAACCATACCATCCAAGCGAACCACAACCCGGACTTTGACAACGCAACTGTGCTTCAGACGGAGAGACATACCTCAAAACGGTATACGCTCGAGACGCTACACATCCTCAACAACAGGAATAACATGAATAAAAAACAGGACATCCAAAATATATCTGCTATATATAGCTCGCTTGTTGGTCCCCAAAAATAAGTTATAGACTAAACTTCTATTGAAGTGTTTCACATCTTATATTAATCAGTTTTGTTTCATATAATCATGTCATAGTCAAGGTTCATTGTTTTTGCTCGTTAATTAATTTTTGTAAGTTTAATGTTCTTTTTCCATATTTATATTGTCCTTAACCAATGTTTTCCAATAAAGAACCCCTGAAGAAGGCAGCAACCCCTGCCGAAACGTCGGGAAATCAAATGAAATAATCGAATTTCATTCACCTACTTATGACCAAAAAAGCCGACGGAAATAGATTCCAAACATTATCATCATTATCATCATAAAAGATGAAGAAAATAGATTTTCTAATATGTATTGATGAATTCTCTTTGGGAGTAAATAATCCTCGTTCTCATATAGGCCGTTACTATTGTGAGTAAGTAATAAAACCCCGTTTATCAGCTGCTACATTCCTTTTAAACAAAAGGTTCTTGGGAGGTTATGGTTATCCGATTTTTGTATTTCTTTTAAGTAAGACACAAATTGTTCCAGCTTATTATAAGCTGGATTCCCTAGCTGAACTCGGCGCTTCAAAATATTTTTGTCATAACGTCGCCTGAGAATTGTTTTGTTCCATATGCCATTTTCTTGTTTTTTTAGTTAGCAATTGAACTTATGGTAATTTTTCATGCTCTTTCCAAATCTGCAATCCGTATTTCGCTGAATCTTACCAATCCTGAGAAATCCAGCATCGACTTCGTCCCATATCCATCAAAATCAACGGTTTGTAGAATTGTAGAATAAACCATCTTTTGGCGTTTGGAACAAATTTTCCATACAAATTTTTGTAATTTTTATTTAATAATTGTTTTGTTCTACCTCCATATCATAGTCCAGTCATTTTAGCATAAAAAAGGGGTAAATCTCGGAATGAGAGATAATAAGCTGAATTTTGGTATATACCTTAATTTTGGCTTTCTAAAAGTCGTCCCAAAAGTCTCAGAAAATTTCGTGTCTGCGTCGTAAGTTATTCAAGGTCAAAAGTCAACAAAATCTGTTTTTCGCGATTATCTCTATTGCTATTGCTCCAATGCTGTTAACATCTACTACATGTAGAGCATAAAATTTGCAACAGACAACCATTTTTTCATGGGCTCAACCGTTTTTGAGATAGAGAGCGGTGAGCGCGCAACGCTCAGCCATACGTGATAGATTTTACTTTACTGCCCATCCGAACAAAATTAGCATTTTTTTATTTAATCGGATTGATTTTAATGCACAGAGCTCAAATCTAAAAAAAAAAATTGGCGCTTTCCTACCGTTTGGGCGTGGTACGCACCTAAATTTCCTAATAACTAACCTAATAACTTCAGAAACTTCTTCATTGCTTAAATCTCGTAAAGAAATAGTATGCGATGAGACTATGTACGAAAAAGTCATAAGCGATATGGAAATCGGAACTAAAATCACATTAGAAACAACTGCGTGCGATATTTTATCAGATATCTCGCTTTTAAAATGCTTTTAAGGAAAAAAATTTTAAGTTGTTCAAAATGATTCTTAAAAACTGATGACGAAATAACATGCCCTTTGGTATTTTTCATATTTGCAGAAAATTATTACAGTGACTTTGGGAGTCTGAAGGCACCAACTGATGAATGTTTGTTTACTTTACTAGTATTTAATAGAGCTTTCGGGAACGTCTACAAGAAGGAAATATAAGAGAGACAATGGCCTTGGAATGCATTTCTGCATATTGAAATATTGAGCCATTGGATTTTAGACGACAAAGTTATTTTCCTTTTGTTTAACTTTAAAAATGCTCTCTGTTTTTTGTAATGTTTTATTTTTAAGTTTTTTATTTAAGGTTTGTAACTTAATAATTTATTTTCTAAATTGCACCATACACACGAAATGCTACAAGTGCCTGAAGTTCTTCTTCGTTTAGGTATTTGAAGGAAACTTTAGATCTTCTTAATAATTAAAGTTTGAATCTTCAGCATTCTTCTTAATGTATTTTCTTCCAACAAATTCGGGGCAAAAATGGTATCCACAAACAAAGTATTTGCCTTAATTTTTTCAATTTTACAATTAAATTTTTTCCCCTAAAAGGGCATTGAAAAATGTTCAAATTAGGTAATCTCTTTTCGTTTTCCTACAAACGGAACAAGAAACTCCAAATAATCTCATATCACCCATTGCTATTAAAAAAAATAACGCTGAAAAATATATCGCTAAAAAAGTACATTCCGCAATAAAATTTACAAAGAAATTTTTCTCAACCATAATATAAATGAACATCCAAATCGTTCGAAAGTCGATGGCGAATGGGGGAAAGTATCTAATAAAAATAAGAAGCCACACAGCAGCCGCCGCACCCAGCGCATCCCATTCCCATCCCAGCCGTCCGAAAAAAAAAATACAGATATGTATACCTACACACTACCAAACAAAGCCAACACCACACAAGACCAGCCACAGCCATCCCCGTCCCCATTAGTCAGTCATTGGCATTGCACTGGCAAACGAAAACGAATTCAATTGTATGTATCTTTCGAATGCAACTCACAGCTCACATCCCGATCATAAGTAAAGTCTGTTGTATCTGTGGTAACATCATGCCTGAGTATGATTCACGCTAGTTTGATCCAACTGGGACTCAGCGGTACGTCCCATTGAGTTGAAAAATGATCATTTTTTTTTCTCTTGGTGCGATATCTATGGAACTATAGTATCTGTGATAATATTCTTTGAATATAATTATAAAATTTTAATACGTCTCCACCAAAGTGGGCGCTTCTTAACTCTTCATAGAGTTGATTACTATTTTTAAAACCACCAACACTTTCCAATAACATAGCTTTAATATCTACCCATCTTGTTAGATGTGTATGTATCTCTATGGCTTGTCGAGCTTTACCAATGAATTTTGATTTTAAAATGTTTATGCACATTTTCTGTGACTGTTCATTGTAAGTTAATAATATAGGAATGATATCATCTACATTTGAAATAAAAATAGGTAAATCTTCCGTTTTTCCATCAAAATTTTGTAAACGTTCAATATACTTACTTACAGTGGCGCAACAGTCCGGGGTGGACCTGGGCCTCAACCAACAAGCGTCTCCAGCCAGCACGATCTTTGACCAGCAGTCTCCAGTTTCGCACGCTAAGTTGGTTAAGGTCCCTTTCCACTTGCGTGCGCCACCTGAGTCGCGGTCTTCCTCTACTGCGCCGTCCCTCCGGTGTGGATTCGAAGATTTTCCAGGCCGGAGCATTCACGTCCATTCGCTCTACATGACCCAGCCACCGCAGTCGTTGGACTTTCACCCTTCTGGCTATGTCAATGTCGCTGTACAGCCCGTACAGTTCGTCGTTGTATCTCCTACTTCATTCAACGTCTATGCAGACGGGACCGAAAATTACTCGAAGAATTTTCCTCTCGAAGTAACCAAGAGTAAGCTCATCCGCTTTTGATAGAGTCCATGCCTCTGCACCATAAAGTAGGACTGGGATGATTAAGGTCTTATAAAGGGTCACTTTAGTTGTTCGAGAGAGGGCTTTGCTACTCAATTGCTTTCTTTCGTGACATTCCGATTATGTCGATGTCGTCGGCGTAGGCGAGTAGATGGATGGACTTTTGAAAGATAGTGCCTCTGGTGTTAGCGTTTGAGTTTTGCACTATTCTTTCAAGAACGATGTTGAAGAAGTCACATGACAGCGCATCGTCTTGTCTAAATCCTTTTTTGACATCGAAGGTCTCGGTAAGTTCTTTACCGAACTTGATAGAGCAGCGTGCATTCTCCATTGTCATCCTGCATAAACGGACGAGTTTGGCAGGGATGCCAAAACTAGACATTGCTCTGTATAGCTCGTCTCTATAAATGCTGTCATAGGCGGCCTTAAAACCGATGAAAAGGTGGTGGGTATCGATTTGTACTTCCTGGGTTTTCTCCTAGATCTGCCGCAGTGTGAATATTTGGTCGATGGTAGACTTTCCTGGCCTGAAGCCACACTGATAGGGACCAATCAGGTTGTTGACGAAAGGATTCAGGCGTTCAAACAACACGGCAGATAAGATCTTGTAGGCGATGTTAAGAAGACTAATACCTATGTAGGTGGCGCTGTTCAGAAGGTCTCCTTTCTTGAGGATCGGGCAAACAATGCTAAGGTTCCATTCATCGGGCATACTTACCTCCGACCATATTTTACAGATGAGTTGGTGCATGCTCCTAACCAAGTCATCGCCTGCTGCTTTGAATAGCTCGGCGGTTAGGCCATCTGCCCCAGCGGCTTTGTTGGACTTAAGCTTAGATATCGCTATCTTCACTTCGTCCAGGTCGGGTGGACGGAATTGTTGTCCTTCATCGTTGAATGGTTCATTCTGCCTGACAGCGGGATTTAGTTCGTCATCGCCGTTAAACAGTCTGCAGAAGTAGTTCTTACATATCCTCAGCATCGACTGCGATTCTACTACGATGTTCCCTTGTTCGTCCTTGCAGGCTTCGGTTCGGGCTCTGTAGCCTTGGCAGGTTCTTTTTACCCTTTGGTAAAACTTCCGAACCTCATTCCTGCTGTAGCATCTCTCTATTTCCTCGATCGCGCGCTTCTCGTGCTCTTTCTTTTTTCTCCTGAGAAGCCGGTGTTCGTCTCTTCTTTTCTGCGCGTAGAGCTCACGAGCAGCTCTAGTCCTTCTTTGCAGCGCCGATTTGTATGCCTCTTGTTTTGCTGCATGTGCTTGCCGGCACTCGTCGTCGAACCAGGGGTTTCGTTGTGGTGGTCGAGTGAAACCAAGCACATCAGAGGCGGCGTTACCACTAGGAGGTAAAATAAGCACAATTGATGTGTACGAAAAGTTACAACAGCTGGGCACCGCCAGGTTGATGACGATCAGCGCCTACCCGATTCATACACACAGGGATCTTAAATTTAAATTACCAATTTGTTGATCCGGTTGCTGGATTTTGAGGATTTTGTGATTATTGTTCGGCAACTCCACTATGTCTGGTGATATGTTTCTCCTTAAGATGTTTCTTCTAAGTCTTGCTATTCGTCTAGATTAAGTTGAGATAGTTTATCGTTGGGTTCTACGTTTTTTTCGATCTTCGATCTTTCACTCACTTTTTTTCTACTTCAAACTATTTTTCCTCTACGGATTTCGTAATATAAGTTACTAGCGTAGCCCGCGCACACTTTGTAGTGCAAAATAGTTAAATAGATAAACTGTTTTTATTGTAATGCTCTGTGGTACACTACATTTTTTGTTATTTCAGAAATCGTATTGCCTAGACAATATTATTGACTTTCATTATTTATATCAACGCTAAATTTTAAAAACTTTCGTAAAATGCGAGAAATGATAATAAATCGGCTTGGTGGAATTTTCTTTCTGCCTAAACCTGAAATACAGCAATACGAACAAAACAGAAAAGAATAATGAAAATCGGCCCAGCGGTTATCGAGATATAACGTCATCGAGTTTCACCCATAGAAGATGTTTTTTGTATAGAAGGTATAAGATTTTGAATATTTTTTTGTATCTGAAGTGCCGCTCGCGCTCCCCATTGACCAAATTTGACTGAATTAAGATTATCTGTTAGTTTGAGCTCATTCGATTTGGTGGTTTTCGAGGTATACAACTTTGAATGTTATTTTTGTATGGACGGTGCCACTCCGCTAAGTCCAATTTTGACCGAACTTTACAGGACCAATAACTAAGATTGTCTGTAAGTTCGAGCTCAATCAATTTGGTAGTTTTCGAGATATACGATTTTGAATGTTTTTTTTTTGTATGGGCGGTGCCACGCCCTTTGTCCAGTTTTGACCGAATCTCATAGGACCACTCCAGGGCCAATAACTAAGATCATCTGAAAGTTCGAGCTCAATCAATTTGGTAGTTTTCGAGATATACGATTTTGTTTTTTTTTTTTGTATGGGCGGTGCCACGCCCTTTGTCCAGTTTTGATCGAATTTCATAGGACCACTCCACGGCCAATAACTAAGATCATCTGAAAGTTTGAGCTCAATCGATTTGGTGGTTTTCGAGATATACGATTTTGAATGTTTTTTTTTTGTATGGACAGTGGCACGCCCTTTGTCCAGTTTCGACCGAACTTCACGGGACCACTCCAGGACCAATAACTAAGATTGTCTGTAAGTTCGAGCTCAATCAATTTGCTAGTTTTCGAGATATACGATTTTGAATGTTTTTTTTTTGTATGGGCTGTGCCACGCCCTTTGTCCAGTTTTGACCGAATCTCATAGGACCACTCCAGGGCCAATAACTAAGATCATCTGAAAGTTCGAGCTCAATCAATTTGGTAGTTTTCGAGATATACGATTTTGAATGTTTTTTTTTGTATGGGCTGTGCCACGCCCTTTGTCCAGTTTTGACCGAATCTCATAGGACCACTCCAGGGCCAATAACTAAGATCATCTGAAAGTTCGAGCTCAATCAATTTGCTAGTTTTCGAGATATACGATTTTGAATGTTTTTTTTTTTGTATGGGCGGTGCCACGCCCTTTGTCCAGTTTTGACCGAATCTCATAGGACCACTCCAGGGCCAATAACTAAGATCATCTGAAAGTTCGAGCTCAATCAATTTGGTAGTTTTCGAGATATACGATTTTGTTTTTTTTTTTTGTATGGGCGGTGCCACGCCCTTTGTCCAGTTTTGACCGAATTTCATAGGACCACTCCAGGGCCAATAACTAAGATCATCTGAAAGTTTGAGCTCAATCGATTTGGTGGTTTTCTAGATATACGATTTTGAATGTTTTTTTTGTATGGGCGATACCACGCCCCTTTGTCCAATTTTGACCAAACTTCACAGAAACCGTATATGGACCAATGCCAAAGATGTGTGAAAGTTTGGTTAAAATCTGTAAATGCGTTAAGGCGTGAATCGACGACAAACATTTTAGGGCTCAATTTGTATATACTGTAAAACCCGCTTAAGAGAAACCCGCTTGAGAGAAAAACCCGCTTATCTGAAACACTTTTTTCATAGCCGAGTATTTGTCGACCAATTACCTATAAAACACTCCGCTAAAGCGAAACTGGCTTAAGTGAAAAAACCGGATACCTGAAACATATTTTCAGTTATATTTTATATTTTTCATTGAAAAAAACTCTCTTAAGTGAAAATATTGAATCGAACAGAACAACAAATTTGAACGCTTTCACTTCTTTTTTCTCGAAAATGACATTTGAATTTCTGAAATTCCGCCGAACATAAAATTGTATGACAGGGGGGTCTATTCTCACCATATTTCCCGTTATAGCCCATCAAAGTAGGTGACCTCTAATTTGGAGGTTGTTTACGATAAATCATTATTATTCATTTTTTATTGTAAATAAGAAAAATTAAGTAAAGTTGTGAAGTAAATATGAAAACAAAACTATTGTGAATAAGCCATAAGCCATTTATTGACATTTTGTCATAAAATTCTCCACACTTTTGACATTTGTATATACTCGGTACATAACCAAAATTGCATATAAAAGCAAGTACATTTTTCAAATAAATATATTCAGTTTTTATAACGTAAATTTACAAGCGGTGTTTTATTAAATTGCGGAAGTTAAGGCGTTTTTTCTCGAATTTTCTTTGTTTCAAAAGTTCTAGGCCGAACATTTGGTCCATTCGAGCCACATAACCCTATTTCCAGTGACAGTTTTGTGTGTTTTATATCTGCAATACAGAAAAACAATTATTAAACATTTTAATCATATTTTTTAATGCTAAATTAACTAACAAAAGACAATTCCTTGTGAGTTTTGTGTGTCAATCGGTTTCTCGCGCCGCGTAATTCAACAACTGTGCAAGCAAACCAGTTTTATTCGCTGTGCAACAATTCAGCAACATCAAAAGTGCATGCAAAATTATTGAGGTGAGTGAGTAAGCCAGCCTTTGCCATTTTTTTTTATTCATTTGCCCATATATATTCGTAAAATTTACAAAATGAGTTTAGGCAAGGTAAAAACACCGGTGATAAGCTGGTTATGTTACTGGACGATGAGGACGATATTTCTTTGTTTGAGGGGATTTTAGGGGAAATTCGAAAAGTTTACCTTGAATACAGAACCGAACTCCTTGATTGTTTAGATAAACTTGCGGAATCCACGTCTGCCAACAAACCAGCTTCAAGCAGTTCCAATCCTCATGGCATTCGCCTCCCTGAAATGTCTCTTCCTGTGTTTTCGGGACAGTACGACAAATGGAGACCATTCAAAAGTAAATTTGAATCCATGATTCACAAATATGCTGATTTGACCGAAATTCAGAAGCTGCACTATTTAAAATCTGGGTTGTCCAAGGATGCTGATAGCTTGTTGCAGCACCTGGAGGTTGAAGAGGGAAATTATGAGAAGGCATGGTCACTTTTATGTTCTCGCTACGATAATAAACGATTTTTAGTGAACACTCACCTGAAGATGTTTATTAATCAGTCGTCAATTTCAACCGAGAGCTCGTTTAACCTTAGAAGAATACTGGATACGTCAACTGAGTGTCTTCATTCTCTAAAGAATCTTGATGTTCCTATAGAACATTGGGATACAATCATAATTTATATATTATTACACAAACTACCGTCCTGTACACAGCAGTTATGGGAAGAACGACTGGGTGCGAAGAAGGAGCTACCAAAATTCAGCGAATTTTCAGAGTTCCTGGAAACGAGGTTCCGAACTTTGGAAGTAGTCGACCAGGACAAACCCAAATCGGGAAAAGTTTTTACCGGAGGTTCCAGTCAGCGACAATATACGCCAAACAACGTTTACCATCTGCACCAGAAGCCAAAGGATAAATACAACTGCAAAGTGTGTAGTAAGGGGCAACATTCGCTGCGCAAATGCAACTATTTTGGAAAAATGAATCCGGTTGAGCGATGTAGCATCGTGGAAAAGACAGGTGTTTGCGGCAATTGACTTACTTACAGCCATGCAACTCAGTACTGTCCTAGTCAGGCACGTTGCTACCACTGCCAACAAAAACACCACTCACTTCTGCATTCCGCTCCCATTCAAAACAATTTAGGCAGTAATTGCACTCAAATTTCACAGCCACAAACACACATTAACCCTACACAAACTACAAATACTAATATACAACGAATTCCTCCTAATCCATCTGCATTCCAACAGTCAAATACTCAAGGATCTCACCCTGGTACTTCTGATCACCCATCGACGAGTACTAGTTATGTTAACACTTACTATGCTCATCAGGGTACTAATTCTCAGGTTCTATTAGCTACGGCTGTTGTTAAGGTGATGTCTTCTAGGGGGAAGTATTTCAATCTTCGTGCGTTGATTGATCCAGGGTCGGAAGCCACGTTCATTACGGAGGCAGCGGTGCAAATGCTTAACCTGAGGACACGGAGTACGTTAGTTGAAGTGTCAGGGTTGGGAAAGGTCAGCAGCGGAGCATGTCGCAAGTGTGTCGACATAACCTTTGCGTCTCTGCGCACTACCTTTGAGACCAACACGCAGGCCTTTGTATTTAAGTCCCTGACTGGGCTTCTCCCGGCCAAACAACTGACATTCAGCAACTGGAAACACCTCAACGGCTTGGAATTAGCGGACCCTGCCTTCTATAAGCCGGCTACAGTAGATTTGCTTCTAGGAAGTGACGTCTTTGCGGACTTCGTTCTTCCAGATATTGTCAGAGGAGAAGATAGCATGTCACCCATTGCTCAAAGAACGGAACTAGGATGGATTCTGCTTGGTAAGGTACCCATCGACACATCAAAAGCTTCGAAACATTGCTTTCTTCAGTGTTTTAACATCGACACCCAGTTACGAAAGTTTTGGGAAATGGAAGAAGCACCCTACGCCGAAGCTGAAAGTCAAGAAGATATTGCTTGTGAAAAGCACTATGAAGAGACGACCAGACGTCTATCAGATGGGAGATATGAAGTATCTCTTCCTTTTAAGGATGGATGTAAACCTGGGCTTGGACCCTCGAAGCACGAGGCCTTGCGTAGGTTTCATCAGTTGAGAACCCAACACTTTACAAGGAGTATTGTCAATGCTTAAAGGAATACCTGGAGTTGGGGCAGATGTCAGAAGTTGATGTTCTCAACGATGCTATTCTCGGTACTCCTTATCATTATTTTGTTCCGCATCATGCTGTTCTGAAAGAGCCCAATACGACGACTAAGCTGCGAGTTGTCTTTGATGCCGCTGCAAAGACTTTAGATGGTACGTCCTTGAACGCCACTTATTGATAGGACCTAAAACGCAAAACAATATTAATGACATAGTTTTAGCATGGAGAACACATCAATTTACCTTCACCGCCGACATTGAGAAAATGTTTAGGCAAATACGAATGAGAGAGGACGATTCATATTACCAATTCATTCTTTGGCGCGAAAATCCGACTCAACCCATTCGGACCTATCGCATGCAGACGGTTACCTTTGGTACGGCCAGTGCACCTTACCTTGCCAATCGCACGATACAAAGACTTGCAGTCGATGAGGAGCATCGCTATCCGATAGGAGCGAATGTCGTTCGAAATGGCATGTACGTCGACGATCTAATTGCTGGAGCCGACACATTGGATGAGGCGCGAATTATACGCGATCAGGCCAGACATTTACTGGCATTAGCTGGGTTCAACCTGCGGAAATGGACGTCGAATAACGACATGCTGTTAAACGAGATTCCGATTGAGCAAAGAGAGTTAGGCTTTTCCTTACCCTTTGAAGCTGGTTCCGCTCCACAAATTAAGACGTTAGGTATTAGATGGTTTCCCATAGGTCATTACTTTTCTTTTCAAAACGTCTTTGTAGATACAGCTAAGACTCCAACAAAAAGAACGATGCTATCTACTATTGCTAGACTATTCGATCCTCTTGGATGGATCGCACCATGCATAATCTTAGCGAAGATTTATTTTTAATACATTTTGCTTGTGGGTTTGCTTGGTATTCTGTTGCATTTATCTTTTGGGGACGCACAAGTAGCGTCTGATATAACATATAAATCTGTATCCATAATTAACACTTCCCAATATCAATTCACTGTCAAGTAAGTCTGTTTTGTTTTACCTCTGCTTCACCATTATTGAATCTTTGATTATGCACAGAGCAAATCATCACTGAATAAAAATTGCTGAAGACAGTTTCAAGTGACGAAACTGCTTTTTTAACTGTTTTGAGGAACCAAATGTTAAAGAATTTTGGTTTAAGATAGGCCAAATGCCAAACTGCATGGGGAAAGCCGTATTTATAAATGTTTATTGATTTGTAGTGAAAATACTTACTCTGGGAGCAAGATATTACCTCTCCACTGAGAATCTTACAAACTTGTTATTCAACGAATTTCTGGTACCTACTAGTAAGAACTGAAAAAGCTATCAGCCACAAATTGACAGAAATTTGTCGTCCTATTTGTCATATGCGTGAAATTAGTATTCACATTTGTGGTTTGACTTCATCAAAAAGATGTTCGATTAATTCCAAATCACTTTCGTCGGTAGATGAATTAAGTTAATATTGCTAACAAATAAGTAAATTATTTTTACCACTGCAATTTATGAATAATTGACAAACAAAAAGCTCACATCACAAACTGCAACTGATTACTGCAAAAGCGTTCCTATAATTTTTCATAAGTTTCTCTTCCTGAGAAAGACTTTATCCCCACTGAAATTTTGACAGTCTTTTCCATTTGTACTACAAAAGTTAAGGAAAAACCTATAGAACATGTTTTGTTGAAAATACTGCATCGAGTATTGGGTGGTATGAATAAAACCTAGCAATTGCTTTTACTCAAAATAAATGTCAAAATCGAAGCAATTGCTAAGCTTCGTATGAATAAAAACTGATTTGAGTTGACTCCAACTTTTGACATCTTCGAAAAGCGGCGCCACCGACCTTTTACTCAGATTGGTATGAATAAAACGTGGAAGACAAAGCAATTGCTACGAAAATTCCAAGTCTGCTATTTTGTTGACTCAGAGCATTTGCTAAATATTTTGCGCCCATATTTCTTTACAAAAACAGTATTTTCTTTTGAGTTTTCGGTGTTTTTTGTTTGTATAAATAGTTAAATTAATTTTTCTTTGTTTGATTGGCACATTAAACCTGTTTTAACTACTGTTGTTAACGTTCGTAAAAAAAAACAGTAGGTACTATAAGCAAAGACGAATTGGTTAAGATCACAACTTTAACCAACCGTATCGTTTTTTTATTAAATTAATTTAGCTTTTTTCCAAAAATCGTTTTCCTGATTCTAAATTCAAATTCAAAAAATTAACGACAAAGAGACAAGACAAGAGAGTCCGTTTTCGGTTCAAAAACGGAGTCAATGACATATGGAAGACTCCGCATACAGCTCCGCATACGGATCCGCGAAACTGCGTTTGCCGGCTCAAATTAGTATAGAAATTAGAATCACCGCGGACCCACTTTTGTATGTGTTGGTGAGAGAATGAGAGAGCGAGCTCGCCGCACTCAGTGAAAAATGAATCCAAATCGGATCCAAAAAAAAATTAAAAAACGAGGCAAGCGCTGGCAGATGACAATCGAGTATCGAAGAACTTTTTTCAGACGAAATACAAACAAGTTTGTTTACATTTGCATGCATTTTTTCCAAGAATTTATTAATTAAAATAACTATTTTCACAAAAAAAAAAACGTTTGGTCTTTTCTCCTGCCTCAAGAATAGGCTTAAACAAAAATAGTGGATAATAATATTGTAGTTCAAAGTGAAAATATAAATAAATAAAAATAAATAAGAAATTAAATAGCATTGAAGATGGAAGCATTAAGATGTGTTAATTTTTTTTGTCGGCGGATCCTGTCTTTGGCATAGTGGAACCATTTCTTTATAGCACTGGCGATGTCGCTTCCTCTAGCATTCGGGAATTTTGTTATTAAATTAATTCGTAGAGATTTAATCATGTGCCTGCCACCACGAACGTCAACGAAAGATTAATCACCGGCAGCCGCAGATGTTCACTCTTTCATTGCATAAAAAAAGCAAAACAAAAATTCTCGCGACTCTCGTTCTACACGTAGGTAAAGCTGGATCCACCACATTCGAGTATCGCCAAACAAAGTATGTGGGATTTAGTTGCTATTTAATTGCTATTTAATTGCGGTAATTTTGATTTTTTTGCTCTTCGGGAAGTGGTAAATTCTGTGGTGGACCTAGCTTACCGGTAAAGCTGGATCCACCACATCGCCTTTTCGAAAAAAAAGATGAGGCATATACCGCTGATTTAATTGCTCTGGGAAAATGCAAAAATTTTTCCGATCGGACAAGCCATTCCGCCAGAATTAACCGTTAAAGTTTTAAAACCCCAGTTCGCTACCGAACTCTTTTGTTTTTTTTGGAAAAATTAAAAAAAACGATTACCCCTTTCGAATTGTTCTGCTTTGAATATTGCAAAATAATTGTCAATGCCGAGGCTATCTTACCACTTAATCAAATAATTTGTCGCTCCTCTCTAAAAGTGTCAAACGGTGAAACAATTTTTTAAAAAGTTACTTTATACAACTTACCAAAAACCTATTACCCCGGGCAAATTCCTCCACTTTAAATATGCCAAAATAATCTTGTATTCATTGGCTACAAAGCCTCTTAATCAAATAATTTGTCGCTCTTCGATAAGTGTGCCAAAAAGTCAAAATACCATATAGTACCAAAAAGGGCACTTTTGACATTTTTTATGCAAATTTTCACAAAAACCCATAAAAATCATATACCCAGATTGAATTTGTCAATTTCAAAAATCACAAAATAACCGTCTATTCATTGGCTATTATCCCCCATCTTCAAATAATTTGTCGCTCTTCAATAAGTTTGTCAAAATTGAAAATTTCTTCATAGTATCATAAATGGTACTATGCACATTTTATATGGAAATTTACCAAAAAAACCCCAAAATGTCATATACCCAGATCGAATTTGTCCATTCCAAATATGACAAAAGAACCGTCTATTCATTGGCTATTATCCCCCATCTTCAAATAATTTGTCGCTCTTCAATAAGTTTGTCAAAATTGAAAATTTCTTCATAGTATCATAAATGGTACTATGCACATTTTATATGGAAATTTACCAAAAAAACCCCAAAATGTCATATACCCAGATCGAATTTGTCCATTCCAAATATGACAAAAGAACCGTCTATTCATTGGCTATTATCCCCCATCTTCAAATAATTTGTCGCTCTTCGATAAGTTTGTCAAAATTGAAAATTTCGTCATAGTATCATAAATGGTACTATGCACATTTTATATGAAAATTTACCAAAAAAACCCCAAAAAGTCATATACCCAGATCGAATTTGTCCATTCCAAAAATCACAAAAGAAGCGTCTATTCATTGGCTATTATCCCCCATCTTCAAATAATTTGTCGCTCTTCGATAAGTTTGTCAAAATTGAAAATTTCGTCATAGTATCATAAATGGTACTATGCACATTTTATATGGAAATTTACCAAAAAACCCCAAAAAGTCATATACCCAGATCGAATTTGTCCATTCCAAATATGACAAAAGAACCGTCTATTCATTGGCTATTATCCCCCATTTTCAAATAATTTGTCGCTCTTCAATAAGTTTGTCAAAATTGAAAATTTCTTCATAGTATCATAAATGGTACTATGCACATTTTATATGGAAATTTACCGAAAAATCCCAAAAACTCATATACCCAGATAGAATTTGTCCATTCCAAATATGACAAAAGAACCGTCTATTCATTGGCTATTATACCCCATCTTCAAATAATTTGTCGCTCTTCAATAAGTTTGTCAAAAGTGAAAATTTCGTCATAGTATCATAAATGGTACTATGCACATTTTATATGGAAATATACGGAAAACCCCCAAAAAGTCATATACCCAGATCGAATTTGTCCATTCCAAATATGACAAAAGAACTGTCTATTCATTGGCTATCAAACCCCATCTTCAAATAATTTGTCGCTCTTCGCTAAGTTTGTCAAAACGTTAAAAATTATTTCATAAGCCATAGCTGAGTCATCAGTGTTACCAAATTTGCTCCTGTGACACGCCCTAAAAGTATGCATTACTTTTTGGACCATTTGTTCAACCCTGGAAGTGCAAATTACTCTGACATTAATTTACCTCACTCTCGAGAGAGAGATCCTGGTACTCTGTATTATAAACCCTGAAAATAGTCATTTGTTTTATTATTGGAATATGCATCTACCGGGTGAATAATAAATAAATGTGTCAAACTTTTTGTTAGGTATCGTATGTTGTTCTATGTTTAGTGTCAGTCTTCAATTGCCAAACAAACAAAATTAAAATCTATAGGACGCATTATTTTCATGGCGAAAAAACCAAAAAAGTATTATGTAGGTACTTATATTAAGCAGGTTTTGACAAATTGGACTTTTGCTCCCGAATGTTGGTTTTTATTGTTTTCTTTGATAGCAGCCAAAAGTATCAGATATTTATTTTTATTTACTTGGGTCGTTATCAGTGTTGCCACTAAAAAAAAGTGAATCCGGTCAAATCTGACCGTATGACCGGATTTTTTAACCGGATTTAGTAAATAAAAATCCGGTCATACGGTCAGATTTGACCGGATTCACTTTTTTTTAACCGGATTTAGTAAATAAAAATCCGGTCAAAAGTCAAAATCTGAGTTTTTGACCTGAAATCCGGTCAAAAATAGATTATGGTAACATAATATGTATTACTAAAAATGTAAAACAAAAGTTAACTATCATTAGCCATTTTTTTACATTATAAACATTATCCATGTTGAGAAAACGTTTTTATAAATGTGAATGAGTTAGTAAACTTGTTTTTTATTTCGTTTGTTTAAAATTTACTGAAACAAATTTTTCATTTTATATGACGTGTTTTAAGTCCTGAAATACACTTTTAGTGCATGACCATACAACGTCTTCCAATGTCCAGCGAGGCAGGTAGATTTTGAGTGAGTGGAAAGGAGAAAAGTAGATAGCATAGAAAATACATTTTCAGAAATAATTCTGGCATGGCCTGGGCAGGGCATAAAGGTTCTTTTTCGTAGATACCATTGTGCTTTCGATATAAATCTGCATTTGATATTTGCATTCATAGAGTGAGGGCGTCAAAAACGAGCGTCGGCTTCGGCTTTAAGCCTAGTATCCTGCTCGCGCTTAATTTTAGCGAGCGCTTTTCTCTCCACAGCACAGATAAATGCTCGCTGAATTCGTTGTACAGGATATAGAGAGGACACACACCCATATTTTATTGCCACATGTATTTTGATTTTCGTTATTTTTTCACTTTTTTCCTACTCACTTACATCGATTATCAAGTATTCAAAGAAATATTCAATTAAAAAATTATTTTGTTTCGAAAATGTCAAAATTTAAGCCCAGTATCCTGCTCGCGCTAAATTTTATCTTCCATACAAAAATGTCTACAGAGATAAAATTTAGCGAGGCAGTTTAGCAAAGCAGTATCCTGTTCCGCACGCTAAATTCTTACTTTCATATAGAGGGGACACACTCAATGTCAGTCCGGTATAACAATATTGAGTGTTATACGTACTACGTACAATTTTGTTATACTCGGCCAAGAAAATGTCTCCACTGATTTAGCTCGTGAAAGAATTGCCTGGTACATTAAATCGGCGATAAATTTTGACATTTTTGAAACAAAACAATTTTTTAATTGAATATTTCATGGAATACTTGATAATCGATGTAAGTGAGTAGGAAAAAAGTGAAAAAATAACAAAAATCAAAATACATGTGGCAATAAAATATGGGTGTGTGTCCTCTCTATATCCTGTACAACGAATTTAGCGAGCATTTATCTGTGCTGTGGAGAGAAAAGCGCTCGCTAAAATTAAGCGCAAGCAGGATACTAGGCTTTATCGCCGATTTAATGTACCAGGCAATTCTTTCGCGAGCTAAATCAGTGGAGACATTTTCTTGGCCGAGTATAACAAAATTGTGCGTAGTACGTATAACACTCAATATTGTTATACCGGACTGACATTGAATGGGTCCCATCTATATGAAAGTAAGAATTTAGCGTGCGGAACAGGATACTGCTTTGCTAAACTGCCTCGCTAAATTTTATCTCTGTAGACATTTTTGTATGGGAGATAAAATTTAGCGCGAGCAGGATACTGGGCTTTAGTTTCAACATTCTAGCAAAAGAAAACGTCCAAAAATTAGCCTATAAGATAATGCTCCCGGAGCAGAATAAATTCCATGCGTCATGGTTTCTGTTTGAACATGAGTGTGTTCGTAATGTAAGGCTAAGCTTTATTCAAATTATATAAATATATCTTTATTTAAGCCTAGTATCCTGCTCGCGCTTAATTTTAGCGAGCGCTTTTCTCTCCACAGCACAGATAAATGCTCGCTAAATTCGTTGTACAGGATATAGATAGGACACACACCCAAATTTTATTGCCACATGTATTTTGATTTTTGTTATTTTTTCACTTTTTCCTACTCACTTATATCGATTATCAAGTATTCAAAGAAATATTCAATTAAAAAATTGTTTTGTTTCGAAAATGTCAAAATTTATCGCCGATTTAATGTACCAGGCAATTCTTTCGCGAGCTAAATCAGTGGAGACATTTTCTTGGCCGAGTATAACAAAATTGTACGTAGTACGTATAACACTCAATATTGTTATACCGGACTGACATTGAGTGTGTCCCATCTATATGAAAGTAAGAATTTAGCGTGCGGAACAGGATACTGCTTTGCTAAACTGCCTCGCTAAATTTTATCTCTGTAGACATTTTTGTATGGAAGATAAAATTTAGCGCGAGCAGGATACTGGGCTTTATAGTTAATAAAGCAATTTTATTTTTCCAGTCAAAAAAGCGTTTTCCGGTTAAAAACATTTTTCGTTCCGGTCAAAAAACGGTTAGACCGGATTTCAAAATTTTCTCCGGTCAAAGTAAATCGATTTCGGTCAGATATGACCGGAATCCGGTCAGAATGGCATCACTGGTCGTTATGATTTGTTTTTTTTTGTTTTGCAATGTTGATCTCAAACCTCTGCTGCCCAAAATAAAAAGATCATTGTGCTTGTTTTAATTTATTAAAAGCCTAGAGTACGCTATTGCTGCGAAACCAAAACCCTTAGATACCAAAAAAAGTAACATAGTGAAATCATAAACGAAACATTTATTTGCTGACATTCTTTACGAAATTACAATGAAATTATTAAAAAGAAAATGAGTAAATATACACATAATTATTTGAAAAAAAAAGTTTTGAAAGAAATCCCAGTTATTGCAATGCAAAAAAAATTATCAATTTTTAATTGTCATTTTATAGATGATAATTATGTCGTACCCTTACTGTTAATGAATGCAATAAAGGCCATATTAGTAAGAAAAAAACATTAAAAAAATACTACCGTGAGTCCAAAAGAAGCATACAAAATCCTGTTGAACAACGATGTCGTCACTTAAAATTGATTTTGAATGTGAAAGAAAGAACAAATGCCAAAAGTCAAGCAAAATTATCCAATGAGTGGTAATTGCACTTCAATTATCTCATTTAACACGGCATTTTCTATGAAAAATACACAAGTTCTGACACAAGAAGACATAAGCGCAAATGAAATGAATTTGCAATTTGCTGACTTTTTATTACTGGGGTCAGATCACGTAAAATAAAAACGCATGCTGTCTCTGTCATATCTGTGGCAATAAACAGAGACTGCTATGGTCGAAGCGACGTCATTCGATCGTTTTCATTTAACATGATCTGGCCCCTGGACTTTCGCTCTTTACGAAAACTAATTTCTGTATCGAAGTGCTTGGCTATGTCGCTAGTTCCACCAACAACCAACAATTTATCAAATTTTAGAAATATTTATTTGCTTCACCCTAGCTATATATATTTGAATTTGTATTTGAAACTACATAAATGTATTATGAAAATATAGCGAATGATTTTCTCTCCTGTAACGAAAAAAACTAAGACTTGCCCAACACAGCCACCACAATCACCGAGATTCGATAGCCCACCTCAGCTGTCTCTTCATGTGCAGCCACTTTTTGGCGGCAATTTTTTGTGATGTATTAAGAAACGCCGGGAATTAAGTTTAGGTACTGTTTACATTTCAGATAAAATCATATTGCGAGTAGACGGTTGGTGGTAATGATTTAAATTCAATTCTGAGCGAATATGTGATTTATATCGTTGATATTATTTTGTTCAACAAATCACCGGCAAAAAAAGTCTGTAGTGAATGTAAAAAAAAAATAGGTGGCGATTTATTTTGCGTTCCAGCAAATTTGTCAGAATTGCTAGGTAGGTACCATCTAAAGGACAATAATGTGATAACAAAATAAGAGAATTCCTACTCGAATAAGGTATTTCATTACAAGGCATAGAAAAACCGCAAAAAGAAACAAAAATAGGTAGCAGATGTATACCCCAGTTAAGCAGTATAATTCTTTAAGAGAAGTTTTCTGAAGATCCGCCGAACAAAAAATTGTATGCAGGGGGTGTTTATTTTCACCATATTTCCCGTTATAGCCCTTCAAAGAAGGTGACCTCTGATTTGGAGGTAGTACCACTTAAAACGCTATACCTTCTAAACTATTATAGGTACCTTAAATTCAAAATTTAAAAAAAATGTTGTCACATTTTTAACTTTCTCGTATACGTAGTATCTAAGAGAAAGATATTGTTTTCGTACAAAATTTCGAACTCGAGATTTTGATCAATTCTGATATTACGATGATAGGGGAACTCAAAAAAGTGGGTCTCGCAATTCTGTCCGTCCGTATGCCTGTCTGTCCCGCCCCTGGGGAATCTAAACGCTTGGACGGATTTGCTTCAAACTTCGTATTTAGAGTTTGTAGGCTTCCCGCTCGGGACGTTTTGTTTTTTTTTTATGGTAGCCCTAATATTAACGGTACCTCCCATATAAAAATTTTACGAAATATGACGAAATATGCCTCAATTTATATTTTTTTGAAAACGGCTCTAACGATTTGAACCAAAATTGATAGTTGAGTGAATGTAAGCATGCTTAACATGACTACATACCCAGTTTTTCAGTAAAAAGTCCAGCAACGGCAACGATTTAAAAAAAAAAATGTTTTTAAGGTACTACGTATTGTTCCATCAAAACATGGAAAAACAAGTTTGAAATGAGCTTAAATGACGAAATTTCGAACTCCAAGCTTTTTGCCTCAAAGAAAAATGCCCTTGGCGCGAATTATCAGAAGCTTAGGTATTCAAAATTTACAACATAAAACCCAGTTCCACAAACTATCAAATGAAAAATTCGCACTAACTTAAACTCAAATTAGAGATTGTTTAGTGGTAGAAATTGATGTCTGAACTCCACAAACTGCGATCAACAAAAGTGTTTATGTGAATGGACTGTCAAAGCCTGCGAATATACCTTTCCCTTATACCATTTTCCCACCAACGTAATCAACATGTTGGAGCAGAAATTATAATACGCATTAGATATTACCATTGAGTTTATATAGGCTTATACATATACCACCTCAATATCTTAGAAAATAAGATAATTAAGATCATATAACAACGCTGGGTTGGGGATAATTATGAGTTTTTTTTTATTTCTTTGTTTCTTGGTGTTGATAGTTGATTGGGTTTTCTGGAGCACCCCTAAGTAGGTAATCCGAAAATATTGATAAAAATTCAATTGCTGAACACCAATCCCATGTATGTATGTTCAACGCCCAACAAGGGTAGAGCTAGGAAGAATTTGAAAAGAAATTTCCTTTTATGGCCGAAGTGAGTACTAAGAAGCGAATTGGCGAAATTCGAACTCCAAAAGGAGAAAAAAAGTGTGGGCGGTCAAATTTTGTACTGAAAAATTCTTATTTCTCACCCGATCGGCTTCAAACTCGGTTTGTGTAACTACTCTATAAAAGAAATAAAGAAAATTGTACTTCTATAACGTGAGCGAAGCCGCGGATAATGCTAGTCTTCCAACTAAAAAACTAATAGCTAGTTACAGGTACTATAAATTATATATTATATTATTATATGTATGTCAGGTGGTGCTTTTCAGGACTTTTTCTCCCAAGAATCGGTGCTTATGGAGACACATGGTGCTTTTGAGAACCGTCCTGAATAACATTTTATTAAGATTGTAGCTTATGAGAACAGTCCTGAAAAACGCCAATTCGATCATATTTGCTAATTATGCATAGTTCTAGTTTGTTTTTCGAGATATTCTTCTAAATATATTTAAGTAATACCGTTGTATATGAAACTTATAGTAGTATCATCACGGCTATTTTTTTATTTCTGTCTCCAGCCGCCTAGGGGGTGATCGATCGTTTCTCCCGAGAGAAGAAACATTTGTTCACTCCTATTGAATAGAGTTAATAATAGTGTAATGAGTGAGTTTATGAGTGACTTGAAGAGTGCAAACAACACAAACCGGTTTTGTCGTACTCGCACTAAACTAAATAAGATAATTAGCAATATATATACAATGGTAGAGGTGATCGTTTTCTTTATGATGTAACTTATATGTCGTTTTCCATTGGGACAATCAGATTTTTATTTCAGATATCAGATTTTTAGTGGCGAATGGAACACGATAGCAGATTGATCTGCTTTTGTGATGCAAAATTTTTTTCGTTTGTAGATGAAAACATACGAACTTAATGTGGGTTATCATATCGACGCAGAATCGAAATCCACAGATGACGAGGAAGAAGAAGAAGATGACGAAGATGATAGTATTATACTTCTTATCATATTTTAATCTTTTCGGTGTAGGTATCGAAAATGTAACGCGGTACAGAATTTGTTATTCCAACTTCAGATTTCTGAACGAAACGTGAACCGGGAGATGGAAACCAGCATTGCCGAAGTGGCACGATCGTGCTTTTTGGACACGCAAATTTATTTGTGGCACGGTGGCACGCAAAATTTGAAAATGGCACGTTATCTTCATTTCTCTAACCTTACAAAAATAGTTCAAGCAAAGTGTAGGTTGGTTGGTTGAAAGTGGCTGCCAGCTGGGAAACGCCAACACTCTTTATAAAGCGTAAGAGGCTTCTGATGTCTGCGTTTGTCAGATCGCTCAAACTCGTTGTAATGGAAGGCTTCTAGGTGCACTTGTCGACATAAAATTTGTACTCTCGATAGCATTCAGCTTCAATTTTTGTTTGCAAGTAGCGATGGGTATCCCTAGGGTGCCTTTATCCGGCAGAATGAGTTGAGTTCTTTCTATTCTAGCGAGTTCATCGGCCTTATACAATTCCCTGGAATGTCTCTACGCCCCGGAACTCAGATTAGGTGAATGTTGAACTGTTCGGCCATCTCCGTAAGAGATGATCGCCAGTCGGGGGCTACTAGAGAAGTTATAGAGACCGATTCCAAGGATGATGGCTGCTTGGGTATCCGAAAATATGCAAATATGAAATATGAAATATATCGTTGGCGGATATGACGTTTTTCTTGAGCCAAGATAAGACCTCTTTAATCGCCATTATTTCCGCCTGGAACACGCTACAGTAATCTGGCGGAAGGAGAGCTTAAGATTAAGACTTTCGGAGAAAACACTCCCACCAACTGCGTCTTTGGTTTTTGAGCCGTCAGTTTAGATAGAACTGAATTGATTCATCTTCAGGGGAAAGTATCATCATCTCAGATTGCTCTGGAGGGTTAAAGGATCATTCACATGATAGCTAGCGACCAACTATCTACGAACAAACGAATATTCGAGACTTCTGACATTTCGTTCACATGAACACATTTCTAGGTCGCGGCAGTTCGCCAAGGGTGTTTTCGTTCGCGCCAAAAATTTTGGAACTCGAAATTTCGTTTTTTAAACTGTTTATAAACTTGTTTTCTTAATAGGTACAGTTTGTTGAGATAATAAATTATCCTCCTCTTGGAATAATAAAATGTGCAATTTTCTGTTTGTAAATGCTTAAAACGCGGTTTGTTGCGCATTTCAGCAATTCGTTCGTTCGCTCTCATGTGAATGGCCCTTAACTGTTTCTTCGGTTTTTGTTTCTGTTTGAAAAAACATTTTTTTCCTTTGGACACGCTAAGGGCACGCTCCTCTAAAAAAAGTGGCACGCCTTTTTTATTTTCGGCGGCAACGCTGATGGAAACTGTGAGGGAGAAATTTCGGAGCTTTTGTTAAGAGGTTTGTTAAGAGGTGGTAAAGAGAAATCTCTTACATATGTTACGGGGTTAGCAACCCTTTTAACAGAACTGATAGGTGAACACATTGCAACATTTTCAGTTTCGCCGGCGCCGGTTTCTTGAATAACGTTTGGATTATGGCATATTCTGGAGTTACGTGAAATGAACACAATTAAAAATTCACAGTAAAATTCACCACTTGTCTGTAACCAACTGCCACTGCACTTCACCAAACCAATGGTTGAAAATGAGCGATGAGTATCAATAAAGCACACACACAAAAAAAATAAATAATCAAAAACCGGTTATTGAGTTGAAGCAGAATGCATGCTGTACTTGGACGACGAAGATGATAGGGGATGGGGAACATCATACATTAACATGGAGTTAAACATCTTGCTTCATTATTCACTCAGGCTCAAATTTTAGTACATTGAGTAAATTAACAAAAAAATACGAAAATAAAATTTTAATCTGAGTGAAATACGAAACAAGACATGTACAAGCTCCCTTAGCAAATGGCTTTGCAGCACTGAGATTGAGATATGAAATGCGATTGTTCAGATCAGAGTATATCCATTAATGAGTAGGGACACTCTCCACGTGTTTCTTATCAGTTTACAATTTGCAGTACACATACACGAGAAATAGACGGCACTAAAAGTGCTCTAGTAAAAGAGGAATGGAAGAGTAGTCGAACTATTTCAAAATGTGGTACAGGGTGGACGTAAAAAAAGCAAAATCAATTTGTAATATTTCTTATTGAACATTTTATATCTAATATATATTCACATGTGTGCTACACTTAAAAGCTTAAACTCTCCTTCATTTGGACATTTTCATTAAGAGGAACATGTTCAAACCCCTCTGTTTCGTTAGACGTGACTGAGTGATCATTATTACCTAAGAAAATATAATTCATCAAGTTTATGTTATTTTACACTCAGTGTTTGTTATTACCTTCTGTTATATTGGAAATATTTTTCAAAATGTCCAAATTAGGTGTTGCCGACCATTTTAAGCGCATCGTTGACTTGCCATACATGTCTTTCAAGAAATGTCTTTCGCAGATCCTAGAATCCCCCGAAATTTTTTCATGTATTAAGTGTTGTTTGTTTATGCTATTCAACCACTTCGCTTTTCTAAAAAAAATTAAGAAATAGAACACAGATTTATATTCATTCTTCCCCGATCTATAACTTATATTGCTTATCTCTCACTATTATCCGGTATTTTGAAATATTTAACTCCAAAATTTTCTTTCTGCTCTCGCCCACTCGCCAAACATTTAACATAATGTTTTCCCATTATATTATTTAAAGTTCTTAAACTATGCAAACTTAACTTTTAATTTTCACTATTTTTAATTGTTTGCCACACGCACTGACACTGAACACCCTTTACTTCGTCAATTGATGGTAATGAACGACTGATAACAATCCAACTCCAGGTCGCCTTTAAAAATACGTGCGAAAAAAATGTAAACAATCCCCTCTACAACCAACCTAAGTAATTAGTATGACCATCTGCTGTGAATTATATTACCTAAAAAGTGCTGGCAATAAAACTTAAAATCGTAAAATATGGTAATTAACGAAGTCGTAGCAAGGCAAAAGGGTTGAATTTCGTGATAGAGAATGAAACATTTCTTTTTCATGTCCATAACAAAGACCATTTAATCAATAACCAATGGGAAAAACTACAAAATTTGTTTTTTATTACCAATTCTACGAAAGCAAAGCTGGTTACCTGATCAACCTGCATGGTTGAGAGAAAATACTAATATACTGACATCACTTCAGGTCGCCTTTAAAAATGCTTTATGAAAAAACCCACAATCGTTTGTCGTACGCTTGCGATATGCCAATGCATATGGTATTCTTTTACTCTGAACTGTTTTAGTAGGTAAATGTAAATAAACATGCACTATAGAATTAAGTGCTCAATTAAGGAATTTATAAATCAAACAAAATGTGTGTTTATATTAGATGCAGTTCACAATAAATAATCTTTAATATTATGTAAATTGAAAGAACTGAAATCATATTGAAAAGAAATGATATACAAATATTACGATTGTAATAAAGTGGGAACTCTGACTATTAAACTCAGATGTCATAAATCAAGTTCCGTTGTGCCATGGAGCATACATACACACTTAAACGAAAAATATGCGACTTAATTAAATCGTCAGTAAATGTCACACACTTCCATCGAAGAGCAAAAAAAATCGCCTGAATTGAAGATTTCCTAGACGTTTTTTAATCCATTAACATCGTAGGCATCCTTTGATCGAATTTGTTAATTTATGTCTTGATAGGAAGAAGACGAACCATATTTTGGGATATATACTATACTTATTTCGAATTGTCACCAGAAAACCCTAAAATCTTAGTTTTTCTACGCGAAAAAAATATCGTTCACATTTTGAATACTGTAGGGGGTTCTGCTGACATTTCGAAAAAAATCGCCTCAATTGAAAATTTCTTAGATGTTTTTTAATCTATTGACATCGTAGCCATCCTTTGATGGAATTTGTTAATTTATGTCTTGATAGAAAGAAGACGAACCATATTTTGGGATATATAATATACTTATTTCGAAATGTCACCAAAAAACCCTAAAATCTTAGTTTTTCTACGCGAAAAAAAAATCGTTCACATTTTGAATACTGTAGGGGGTTCTGCTGACATTTCGAAAAAAATCGCCTCAATTGAAAATTTCTTGGGCGTTTTTTAATCTATTGACATCGTAGCCATCCTTTGATGGAATTTGTTAATTTATGTCTTGATAGAAAGAAGACGAACCATATTTTGGGATATATACTATACTTATTTCGAAATGTCACCAAAAAACCCTAAAATCTTAGTTTTTCTACGCGAAAAAAATTATTTAAATTTTGAATACTGTAAGCGTAAGGGGGTTCTGGTGACATTTCGAAAAAAATCGCCTCAATTGAAAATTTCTTGGGCGTTTTTTAATCCATTGACATCGTAGCCATCCTTTGATGGAATTTGTTCATTTATGTCTTGATAGAAAGAAGACGAACTATATTTTGGGATATATACTATACTTATTTCGAAATGTCACCAAACTTAGTTTTTCTACGCGAAAAAAAAATCGTTCACATTTTGAATACTGTAGGGGTTTCTGCTGACATTTCGAAAAAAATCGCCTCAATTGAAAATTTCTTAGATGTTTTTTAATCTATTGACATCGTAGCCATCCTTTGATGGAATTTGTTAATTTATGTCTTGATAAAATAAAGACGAACCATATTTTGGGATATATACTATACTTATTTCGAATTGTCACCAGAAAACCCTAAAATTTAGTTTTTCTACGCGAAAAAAAAAATTATTTAAATTTTGAATACTGTAAGCGTAAGGGGGTTCTGGTGACATTTCGAAAAAAATCGCCTCAATTGAAAATTTCTTAGATGTTTTTTAATCTATTGACATCGTAGCCATCCTTTGATGGAATTTGTTAATTTATGTCTTGATAGAAAGAAGACGAACCATATTTTAGGATTATATACTATACTTATTTCAAAATGTCAGACGCCTTGGCGCGGGTCTGTTGTAATTAGCCTTACCCAGGTATAGCGGCGCTGCCTGGGCTGACCTTGTTTTTTTCCGGCTTTACTCGTGGGAACTAAATGGACACAACTAACTTTAAAAACAAAAAAAAAAGACAAAAGAGGATTGAATATCCCAAAAACCAACAGGGAAGACTCCAGCCAGCCAGTGATGGAACTACGATAGGTGAGGACTCTAACGAGTCGGAACCTCAGTCATCCATCTCCGGTTTGGAAAAGGAATTGGAGGAGGTGCTGCTAGCTAGTGACAGTGAGGATGCGGATTACACACTCACTGACACTAGTATGGCCTTTAGTGAGGTGGCTGGTACTCTCACTACCATAGACAAGGGCAACGGTGGGCAGGCAGGTACTCCCACCAACATAGCGCAGGGCAAATGTGAGATGGCTGGTACACTCACTCAGAAAGCTAGGGGTGGTAGCGAGGTGGCTGGTACTCTCGCTATCACCGCCAAGGGCAGAAAACCGACCAAGGAAACCGGAGACGCAGGTGGCAGGTACTCTGTTGCCTCCGGGCACTCCAAAGTCGGCCAATCAGGGAAGGAGTTGAGCGCACATCAGCTGAGCAGGATAGCGACACGCAACGACGCAAAGTCGAGACGGCGAAGCGGAAGGTTGACCAGTTCAGCGGGTGTGATGCCAAATCACTAAGCGCCTGGGATAGAAGTTCTCTTTTCACTCTCTTTCGTAATTTTCAGCATCGCTTTGTTCTTAAACCGTACTTGGTCGCGTTAGACGTCTGCATTTGCTTTATTTTCGAATTGTGTGCCGTCTGCGCTTCGAAAATGCAGCTACCAAATGCAGACGTTTAGCGCGACCAAGTACGGCTTAAGAACAAAGCGATGCTAAAAATTACGAAAGAGAGCGAAAAGAGAACACAAGAATCGGATGGGAATTCGCGGCCCATCCATGTTTGGCTATCCTCTGCACTTTTCATCCCCTTTACCAAAAATTCTCGAGTCGGACGACATAAATCGGTGCGTGTAAAACGGGTCGAACAGATCAAAATTCAGTGCAGAATGCTAATGTCGATTTCCATTGGGCTTTTACCGTTTTGCTCTCAGATCTCAGATTTTTCCTGCCCAATGGAACATGAAATGAGATCAATTTTTTTTGCATTTGTGTTGGTGTGTGATTTGACAGTCAGCTGTTTTTACATTCCAATTTGTGTTTATAAAATTGAATTGTTAATTGTTAGTTTTTTACTTGTACTTGTACAATAACTACTTACTTGTTTTGTTTTGAACTAGAACTTCGTCCTTCCCCATGAAAACAACCCCATACGACGATCCATTCGTCTACATTAATATCCATTTTCAATTTTCAAATTTATTCCACAATGGGTAGGGGAGACTGGGGCACATTTGTACACGTTTTGCTTTGAGGTAAATCCTATTTGTTTAAATTATTAAACTGTAAAGTATTCTCACTTTAAGAAATGCAAATAAACTTTGATTTGGACAAATAACTTCGTAAATTTAGTAAGGGCATATAATTAATTTTTATTTAAAAACGAAGTAGGTCCTTATGTTCAAAGGTACCCCACCCCATAGGGGACAGTTTTGAACGGCAGTATTTGTAATTGCTTTTAGCAGCTAATAAGTTACTACAAGGTTTGTATTTTTTTAATAAAATAAATTAACTTTATTATTTTAATAAAGAAAACAAAAACGACTTAGAAAAAGCAAACTGAAATTTTGAAATTACTGAAATATTTTACAGACTGAAGAAACTTTATAAAAACAAAAATGAGTTATTTTATTACTCCAACAGAAATTTTGAAAAAATTAAGACAAAAATTATAACCGCAGCTCTCCTCGATGTTCCCGGAGCGTTAATTGGTGGTGGTAGCTTAGCTTTTAGTTCAATGCCACTTACAACCCCTTATTCAAATGTGCCCCGACTGTTTTGTTCAAACCTGCCCCAATAAGTCAAGCGACAGAAAAATGCGCGCAAATATTTATATTTCACGTTCTAATGTGCCCCAGTCTCCCCTAACAATAACTAACCTCAAAGTTTGACATTGGCACTTGTTTTGGTATTGGTGAAAGTATGTGCGAATCTCTCTCTCGAATCGAGATTCGCAAAAGTGATCTGAATCTTTAAAAAAGCGTTTTTTTTTTGCCCAATGGAAATTGATTTTGACAGGCAGCTGATTTCTAGAGAAGAAAAACTGCTCTGAATCTTAAAAAAAGTGCTTTTTTTTCCCAATGGAAATCGACATAAGTTACCTACGTACTAGATTGATCAGTGATGAAAAGCCAGACTTTTCTTCTTTAACCCACTTAAAAAAGAAGTGGGAAATTCACTCATTCACCATAAGGTTGGTTAAACGGAATTTGTAATTGAAAATGATATCAAGTTAGGGTCTGAATAATTTGTCAACTTTATTTGACAATGGGTTAAAAGTTTTTAGAGATGTGTGGATGGATTACACATAATTTTGTTCCAGATTTTAAGACAGCTTAGACGTAAATGGATTAGATACCTACTATTTTAGTTATACGTATTTAGATAAAAGTATTTGGTGCAAATTGCAGGGTGTTTGATTAAAGTTTTCAAGTATTACCTATTGGATGAAAATATGTTAGAAGGTGATTGCATGTTGGCAATGGATTTGTAAAGATTTTTCACGATTATTTGATTGGAAATTGGTTTCAGCGGATTTCGTAGTTGAAAAATCTAATGAAGCACGAAGTAACACATCTTCATCCAAATAAAGTTGAAAATGGAATGCAAATGTGTAGGTACCCTTGAACACATTCCCATTCAATATTACCAAAATGTCGTAAACCTATTTGCATATTGTACTTGTACCTGTACATATCGAAGAACTCTAATGGTGGATTTACATCACCACGCCACGCAATTTTGCATGCCTTCAGAGAGAAAGATCCGTTTTTCAAAGTCAAATCTAATGATGTGAAAGAGTGAGACCACAAATCTCCATAAAAAAGTTATGGCAGCCGAAATTCAACTGTTAGGCTTGTTGTCTCACTCTTACACATAAGTAGCCTTGACTGTGGAAAAACGGATCTCTCTCCCTCAAAATCATGCAAAATTGTGTGGCGTGGTGATGTAAATCCACATACAGGATACAGTATTCAAAATTTAAATAATTTTTTTTTTCGCGTAGAAAAACTAAGATTTTAGGGTTTTCTGGTGACATTTCGAAATAAGTATATTATATATCCCAAAATATGGTTCGTCTTCTTTCTATCAAGACATAAATTAACAAATTCCATCAAAGGATGGCTACGATGTCAATAGATTAAAAAACATCTCAGAAATTTTCAATTGAGGCGATTTTTTTCGAAATGTCACCAGAACCCCCTACAGTATTCAAAATTTGAATGAATTTTTTTTCGCGTGGAAAAACTAAGATTTTAGGGTTTTCTGGTGACAATTCGAAATAAGTATAGTATATATCCTAAAATATGGTTCGTCTTCTTTCTATCAAGACATAAATTAACAAATTATATCAAAGGATGGCTACGATGTCAACAGATTAAAAAACATCTAAGATATTTTCAATTGAGGCGATTTTTTTCGAAATGTCACCAGAACCCCCTACAGTATTCAAAATTTAAATAATATTTTTTTTCGCGTAGAAAAACTAAGATTTTAGGGTTTTCTGGTGACATTTCGAAATAAGTATATTATATATCCCAAAATATGGTTCGTCTTCTTTCTATCAAGACATAAATTAACAAATTCCATCAAAGGATGGCTACGATGTCAATAGATTAAAAAACATCTAAGAAATTTTCAATTGAGGCGATTTTTTTCGAAATGTCAGCAGAAACCCCTGCAGTATTCAAAATGTGAACGATTTTTTTTTCGCGTAGAAAAACTAAGTTTGGTGACAAACTAAGTTTGGTGAACAAAGCGATGCTAAAAATTACGAAAGAGAGCGAAAAGAGAACACAAAAATCGGATGGGAATTCGCGGCCCATCCGTGTTTGGCTATCCCCTGCACTTTTCATCCCCTTTACCAAAAATTCTCGAGTCGGACGACATAAATCGGTGCGTGTAAAACGGGTCGAATAGATCAAAATTCAGTGCAGAATGCTAAGTTACCTACGTACTAGATTGATCAGTGATGAAAAGCCAGACTTTTCTTCTTTAACCCACTTAAAAAAGGAGTGGGAAATTCACTCATTCAACATAAGTTTGGTTAAACGGAATTTGTAATTGAAAATGATATCAAGTTAGGGTCTGAATAATTTGTTAACTTTATTTGACAATGGGTTAAAAGTTTTTAGAGATGTGTGGATGGATTACACATAATTTTGTTCCAGATTTTAAGACAGCTTAGACGTAAATGGATTAGATACCTACTATTTTAGTTATACGTTTTTAGATAAAAGTATTTGGTGCAAATTGCAGGGTGTTTGATTAAAGTTTTCAAGTATTACCTATTGGATGAAAATATGTTAGAAGGTGATTGCATGTTGGCAATGGATTTGCAAAGATTTTTCACGATTATTTGATTGGAAATTGGTTTCAGCGGATTTCATAGTTGAAAAATCTAATGAAGCACGAAGTAACACATCTTCATCCAAATAAAGTTGAAAATGGAATGCAAATGTGTAGGTACCCTTGAACACATTCCCATTCAATATTACCAAAATGTCGTAAACCTATTTGCATATTGTACTTGTACCTGTACATATCGAAGAACTCTAATGGTGGATTTACATCACCACGCCACGCAATTTTGCATGCCTTCAGAGAGAAAGATCCGTTTTTCAAAGTCAAATCTAATGATGTGAAAGAGTGAGACCACAAATCTCCATAAAAAAGTTATGGCAGCCGAAATTCAACTGTTAGGCTTGTTGTCTCACTCTTACACATAAGTAGCCTTGACTGTGGAAAAACGGATCTCTCTCCCTCAAAATCATGCAAAATTGTGTGGCGTGGTGATGTAAATCCACATACAGGATACAGTATTCAAAATTTAAATAATTTTTTTTTTCGCGTAGAAAAACTAAGATTTTAGGGTTTTCTGGTGACATTTCGAAATAAGTATATTATATATCCCAAAATATGGTTCGTCTTCTTTCTATCAAGACATAAATTAACAAATTCCATCAAAGGATGGCTACGATGTCAATAGATTAAAAAACATCTCAGAAATTTTCAATTGAGGCGATTTTTTTCGAAATGTCACCAGAACCCCCTACAGTATTCAAAATTTGAATGAATTTTTTTTCGCGTGGAAAAACTAAGATTTTAGGGTTTTCTGGTGACAATTCGAAATAAGTATAGTATATATCCTAAAATATGGTTCGTCTTCTTTCTATCAAGACATAAATTAACAAATTATATCAAAGGATGGCTACGATGTCAACAGATTAAAAAACATCTAAGATATTTTCAATTGAGGCGATTTTTTTCGAAATGTCACCAGAACCCCCTACAGTATTCAAAATTTAAATAATATTTTTTTTCGCGTAGAAAAACTAAGATTTTAGGGTTTTCTGGTGACATTTCGAAATAAGTATATTATATATCCCAAAATATGGTTCGTCTTCTTTCTATCAAGACATAAATTAACAAATTCCATCAAAGGATGGCTACGATGTCAATAGATTAAAAAACATCTAAGAAATTTTCAATTGAGGCGATTTTTTTCGAAATGTCAGCAGAAACCCCTGCAGTATTCAAAATGTGAACGATTTTTTTTTCGCGTAGAAAAACTAAGTTTGGTGACAAACTAAGTTTGGTGAACAAAGCGATGCTAAAAATTACGAAAGAGAGCGAAAAGAGAACACAAAAATCGGATGGGAATTCGCGGCCCATCCGTGTTTGGCTATCCCCTGCACTTTTCATCCCCTTTACCAAAAATTCTCGAGTCGGACGACATATATCGGTGCGTGTAAAACGGGTCGAACAGATCAAAATTCAGTGCAGAATGCTAAGTTACCTACGTACTAGATTGATCAGTGATGAAAAGCCAGACTTTTCTTCTTTAACCCACTTAAAAAAGAAGTGGGAAATTCACTCATTCACCATAAGTTTGGTTAAACGGAGTTTATAATTGAAAATGATATCAAGTTAGGGTCTGAATAATTTGTCAACTTTATTTGACAATGGGTTAAAAGTTTTTAGAGATGTGTGGATGGATTACACATAATTTTGTTCCAGATTTTAAGACAGCTTAAACGTAAATGGATTAGATACCTACTATTTTAGTTATACGTATTTAGATAAAAGTATTTGGTGCAAATTGCAGGGTGTTTGATTAAAGTTTTCAAGTATTACCTATTGGATGAAAATATGTTAGAAGGTGATTGCATGTTGGCAATGGATTTGCAAAGATTTTTCACGATTATTTGATTGGAAATTGGTTTCAGCGGATTTCGTAGTTGAAAAATCTAATGAAGCACGAAGTAACACATCTTCATCCAAATAAAGTTGAAAATGGAATGCAAATGTGTAGGTACCCTTGAACACATTCCCATTCAATATTACCAAAATTTCGTAAACTTATTTGCATATTGTACTTGTACCTGTACATATCGAAGAACTCTAATGGTGGATTTACATCACCACGCCACGCAATTTTGCATGCCTTCAGAGAGAAAGATCCGTTTTTCAAAGTCAAATCTAATGATGTGAAAGAGTGAGACCACAAATCTCCATAAAAAAGTTATGGCAGCCGAAATTCAACTGTTATGCTTGTTGTCTCACTCTTACACATAAGTAGCCTTGACTGTGGAAAAACGGATCTCTCTCCCTCAAAATCATGCAAAATTGTGTGGCGTAAAGTTGAAAATGGAATGCAAATGTGTAGGTACCCTTGAACACATTCCCATTCAATATTACCAAAACTTCGTAAACCTATTTGCATATTGTACTTGTACCTGTACATATCGAAGAACTCTAATGGTGGATTTACATCACCACGCCACGCAATTTTGCATGCCTTCAGAGAGAAAGATCCGTTTTTCAAAGTCAAATCTAATGATGTGAAAGAGTGAGACCACAAATCTCCATAAAAAAGTTATGGCAGCCGAAATTCAACTGTTAGGCTTGTTGTCTCACTCTTACACATAAGTAGCCTTGACTGTGGAAAAACGGATCTCTCTCCCTCAAAATCATGCAAAATTGTGTGGCGTGGTGATGTAAATCCACCTACAGGATACAGTATTCAAAATTTAAATAAATTTTTTTTTCGCGTAGAAAAACTAAGATTTTAGGATTTTCTGGTGACATTTCGAAATAAGTTTATTATATATCCCAAAATATGGTTCGTCTTCTTTCTATCAAGACATAAATTAACAAATTGCATCAAAGGATGGCTACGATGTCAATAGATTAAAAAACATCTAAGAAATTTTCAATTGAGGCGATTTTTTTTCGAAATGTCACCAGAATACTGTAGGGGTATTCAAAATTTAAATGAATTTTTTTTCGCGTGGAAAAACTAAGATTTTAGGGTTTTCTGGTGACAATTCGAAATAAGTATAGTATATATCCTAAAATATGGTTCGTCTTCTTTCTATCAAGACATAAATTAACAAATTCCATCAAAGGATGGCTACGATGTCAATAGATTAAAAAACATTTAAGAAATTTTCAATTGAGGCGATTTTTTTCGAAATGTCAGCAGAAACCCCTGCAGTATTCAAAATGTGAACTATTTTTTATTTTCGCGTAGAAAAACTAAGTTTGGTGACATTTCAAAATAAGTATAGTATATTGTATATATCCTAAAATATGGTTCGTCTTCTTTCTATCAAGACATAAATTAACAAATTCCATCAAAGGATGGCTACGATGTCAATAGATTAAAAAACATCTAAGAAATTTTCAATTGAGGCGATTTTTTTCGAAATGTCACCAGAACCTCCTACAGTATTCAAAATTTGAATGAATTTTTTTTCGCGTAGAAAAACTAAGATTTTAGGGTTTTCTGGTGACAATTCGAAATAAGTATAGTATATATCCTAAAATATGGTTCGTCTTCTTTCTATCAAGACACAAAATAACAAATTCCATCAAAGGATGGCTACGATGTCAATAGATTAAAAAACATCTAAGAAATTTTCAATTGAGGCGATTTTTTTCGAAATGTCACCAGAACCCCCTTACGCTTACAGTATTCAAAATTTAAATAATTTTTTTCGCGTAGAAAAACTAAGATTTTAGGGTTTTTTGGTGACATTACAAAAAAAAATTAGTATATATATCCCAAAATATGGTTCGTCTTCTTTCTATCAAGACATAAATTAACAAATTCCATCAAAGGATGGCTACGATGTCAATAGATTAAAAAACGCCCAAGAAATTTTCAATTGAGGCGATTTTTTTCGAAATGTCAGCAGTACCCCCTACAGTATTCAAAATGTGAACGATTTTTTTTTCGCGTAGAAAAAATAAGATTTTAGGGCTTTTTGGTAACATTTCGAAATAAGTATTATTAGATATTAATTATCTGAATATATAATAATGTTTATTGAAAATTGACTTTTACATTTACGTAGTTAGATATACTTTAATTTAATAGCAGCTGCAGACATCTTGTGTTCTTGTACTTGTCACACGATACATAGCGCTCGGTCTATACATCATTGCCAGATGTTAATGTCCGCATTAGCATTGCCAGATCTTCAGTATGCAACAAGTATATTGTTTAAGAATATGTTATACATTTATTATGTTTTGTTTACGTTGTATATTTCTTAATGGATTAGTTTAACTATATTATTTTTTCTGTCTATGTTAATTTCAACATTTTGCAATGCACCCTAAGTTTGCAACAGTTAATATTATTTCGTTAAAATTTCATGTACATATCTTATCTACCGTAATTTTCTCTCAGTCTCTATTACACAAACCAGTAAGAATAGACCGTCGACTCCTCCCACATAACGGACTTTGCCTACAAGCTGCCGGCGAGACCAGGATTTTTCATGTATTGGTGCTGTACAAAATCAAAGGGGCGCCATTAACGCACGCATACTTGAAAAATCCTGGTCGCATGGTATTGCATAGAAAAACATTGCCGCCATTAATTTTGACATTTACACGTATTCACAGACAGGGAAATTCTTTCCGGGGGGAATCGGGTAGGTGTACGGGAAGTCGGCGGTCTATTCTTACTGGTTTGTGCTCTATTATGTATTTGTAAACAGTTTTGTTAGAAGAAGATTTTTTGATTTGTCTCGGTCACTTGGATTTCGGACACAGAGCTGGTAACAACAAAATAAATTTGTATAGACAGAATTCGGTATCGCTTTTTTTGGTTATTTGTCTGTTCTTGGTGTGGGTTTGCTGCTTCTCTATTGTAGACCTTTTTCGATTATTAACCATATTTTGGTCCAGATTCGAGCCGGATCTTCAAACCAAATACCATCAGATATTTTAGTTTACCACTCTACGCAAACCATTCTCGTTTCGTCAATATTTTGGAATTTTCGTTAGATATCGAGTAGGAAAATGACTGAATCATCTACGTCTTCGTCTTTGGTTGTGCTTCGACTAACACGCGGTCATATCAAAGGTTCGCTGACCAAATTGGCAACCTATACGGATGCAATTAATGATAAAATCTCCATTACGGATCTTAAAGTGCGATTTAATAAGGCAGAGGAATTGTGGAGTGAATTCAATGCGACACAAAAATTAATGTATGAGTTCGCGGATAAAGAAGGCTACACCGACCCAATGCCAGACTTCGAAGAATTTGAGGCTAAATGTTTAAATATCAAATTCACACTTTTGTCGGTAATTAGGGAACGCGAGAAAACGGATCAAAGCAAGGATCTCGTAGGGCAGTTAGCTTTGTAGCAGAAGGTTTTAATTGATACGCTAAACAAATCAAATTCCTCTGGAACAAATTCTGATCTCTATTTGCCATCAATTCGAATTGAACCGTTTTCGGGTAGTTATCGGGAATGGCCAACATTTCGGGACATGTTCGAGGGAGCAGTCCATAATAAAACCAGCTTAACTCCAATCCAGAAATTTCACTTTTTAAAGTCGTGTCTTCGTAATGATGCGCTGAGTCTACTCAGCCACTTGCCGGTATGCGATGAGACATACGAACAAGCATGGGAACGGCTTGAAAAACCTTATGATAGGCCTCGGCATATTATTAACAGTCATGTCAAAGCGTTTATGGAACTACCATCCACCCATTCTTCCAATGTTAATCTGCGCAAAATATCAGACGGAGCTGACGAAATCGTGAGAGGTCTAACGGCTACTAATTCATTAAACAGGGATCCGTGGCTCATTTATGTCTTGATAAATAAACTGGACCCTGACACTCGTCAAGCGTGGTCTGAGGATAGCGTAGGTGAGGATTATCCCACCATCGACCAATTGTTAGATTTTTTGGACCGTCGGTGTGAGGCCTTAGAAAGCTGTAAGGTCAACGTCCGAGAAAGCAACCGATCGCGAATACGGTTGTTAAGAGCATGCACGCTTCGGCTTCACAAAGTTGCGCCAAATGTAATGCTGCTCACGGACATCCTCAGTGTCCGGATAATAGCATGGAGGTACAACATCGCAGAGAATTCGTTAAAATACACAAACTGTGCTTCAATTGCTTACGAAGCGGGCATTCCTCGGCACGATGCCAATCAAAATTTCGGTGCAGAACCTGCAACACTCGCCACCATAGCCTTGTTCATGATGAATCAATTAAGAAAAACCCTAATAGTTCGGCAAATACAAATCAGAGTCAAAGTAGTGAATTTATTCCCCGAAACACCGCCAACGCTTTAAATATTGCTCCAACTTCCTACGATAGTCCTACGACATCATCAGCAGTGCAGTACCTCATCAACAATCATTCGATTAATATTACTGATCATATCCCACAAACACTATTACCAACTGCTATTGGTAAGGTCTTAGATGCCAGTGGTAAATACCAGCAAGTTCGGCTGCTTATCGATTCAGGCTCACAGGTATCTTTCGTCACTGAGCCATGCGTTCAAAGACTCGGGCTCAAACGAAGAAACGCTCGTATACCCATCAGCGGTATTGGGTCTACCAGTGCTGGTTAATCCAGAGGCCTCATTTCACTGGTTATTAATTCACGTTGTGATTCATTCAGTATATCTGTCGATACTTATATATTATCCAGCGTGACCACAAACTTGCCAACCAATTCGTTTACGATTGACGATTGGGATCATTTGTGTCGTTTGGATCCATCCATCTTTTAACAAGTCAAACTCTGTCGATATATTGCTAGGGGCTGATAAGGCGTGGGAAATCTTACAAGGAAGAGTCGTTCAAAGTAATCGGGGATATCCAATAGCGCAAAAAACTATTTTCGGGTGGGTTTTGGCTGGACAACTATCATCCATCCATGAGCCAAGCATTATCTCATACCAGTGCCAACTTGACATCGATTCGATTTTGCAATCATTTTGGACCATTGAGGAGGTTGATCCAAAATCTATTATATCTGTCGAAGATAAGAAAATTGAGGAACACTTTATTCAAACTCATCGGAGAGATAGGAGTGAAAAATATATCGTCGACCTTCCTTTCAAGTCATCTCCTCTTTTTTCTGACACCTTAAGTGGAGCTATCTCGCGACTCAAATGGATGGAAAGGAAATTTTCTAAAAATGCAGATTTTTTCGAAAGCTACTCTCGGTTATTAGATGAGTATTTGACACTGGGACATATGTCAAAAGTTCCGCAATCCGAAGTCGCCAAACCGAACGTGTTCTACCTACCTCATCACGCGGTTTTAAAGCCAGAGAGCACGACTACCAAACTTCGCGTCGTGTTCGATGGCTCCTACAAGGATTCAGATGGTCTTTGCTTAAACGATTCGTTTATGATTGGACCACCTATCCAACGCAACCTATTTTCTATCTGCTTAAGATTTCGTCGGCACCTGTTTGTGTTTACAGCAGACATTGTTAAGATGGTTCGCCAAATCTGGGTGTCGGAAAAGGATGCTGATTTCCAACGCATAGTTTGGCGAAAATCAACCATTAGAACACTTTCGTTTGCGTACTGTTACGTACGGTACTTCTTGTGCTCCATTCTTATCCGTTTGGGTATTGGAACAACTCGCTAAAGACTACAAAGAAGAGTTTCCAATTGCGTCGGAAATTCTGCTAAACGACTTCTACGTGGACGATGTAGTCTCAGGTGGAGACACGCTAGCCGAAGCCGTTTTGAAACGAGACTCTCTTGTTCAACTTCTTTCGAAATGTGGTATGCAGCTCAGTAAGTGGCAAAGTAATAGTGCGGAACTTCTGAACGGAAATGATGATGTTTCTCGTCAAAATATATCGCTGGACTCAGACGTTGATTCGTGGACAAAAGTTCTTGGCTTGTACTGGAACTCAAAGTGCGACATTTTTAGTTTCCGGTTAAATTATACTCCTAATGAGCCTATTACAAAACGACAGATACTTCGAGACGTTGCCCGCATTTTTGACCCTCTCGGTTTCCTTGCCCCAACGGTTGTGCAACTAAAAATCTTATTAATGAGCTTAGAGTTTCAAGAGTTGCGGCATCGAAAACTAGATTGGGATGACGAAATTCCTGACCCAATCGCTACACAATGGAGTAAATATCGCAGCGAACTATCGTTGCTCACAAAAATAAAAATACCGCGAACTATCGGCCTCGGCAACGCTTCGTTCCAATTGCATGGATTTTCAGATGCATCGTCATCCGCGTATGCCGCAGTTATCTATGCGCGCTACGAACAACCTGATGGTAGCTTCAAAACAACTATCATCGCTGCAAAATCTCGTGTTGCTCCGATTAAGCAACTCAGTATTCCCCGTTTAGAGCTTTGCGGAGCACTTCTTCTCGCTCGCCTTCTCGCTGCCGTTCAAAAATCGTTAGGAATTACGTTCACTAATGTCTACGCGTGGTGTGATTCTCAGGTCGTCCTGTCGTGGCTTTCGTCCCCTCCTCGAAGGTGGAATGTCTTCGTGGGTAACCGTACGGCGGAGATTCTTAGTACCATTCCACGAAACAGATGGTTTCATGTAAGATCAGAAAGCAACCCCGCTGATTGTGCATCGCGTGGGATACCTCCATCGCAACTCCAAGAACATCCAATTTGGTGGACAGGTCCACATTGGCTGGAAAAAACTACTGAGAATTGGCCCATAGTAAATGAGTTTGAAGACGATGTAAACTGTAAGCATGAAGAAAAAAGGATTACGCACGAGTCTTATGTGGTCACCCGTGACGAACATCCATTCGAAGAGCTCTCCAAGCGGATTTCGTCGTGGTATACTCTAATCAGAACCATCGCACAGATATATCGATTTATCGCTAGATCTCGAAAGCAAACACAACGGCCTTTATGTCAGTCAATCCAAGACGCAAAATTAAGAGTGATCAAATGGTACTTTGGCGAATGTATCGAATACTTTCACAAACATGGTTGCTTTCCTAAAAACTCTAAGCTCATTAATCTATCTCCCTTTTTAGATAATGAAAATGTTTTACGTGTCGGAGGAAGGATCCAGGATCCAGGAAGCCAACATCTCCTTTAATGCAAAGCATCCTATAATTATTCCAAAAGGACATACCATAACAAAGCTTATAGTTCTTGATGCCCACGCGCGATTTCTCCATCCCGGAATATCAACGCTTTTTGCTCTACTCCGGCAAGAGTATTGGATAGTGGGTTGCCGGAATCTACTGCGTACAATCACACATAACTGCGTTCGCTGTTTTCGTCAAAGAAAAACTACAATAAACCAGCTGATGGGTAATCTTCCCCCACAAAGGATTCAAACTAGTCGACCCTTCGCGCATTGTGGGTGTGACTATGCCGGTCCAATCAATCTCAAAGTGAAATCGGGTCGAAAATCAGTGCTATCCAAAGGATATATAGCACTTTTTGTTTGCCTGGTAACAAAGGCAATTCATCTCGAGCTAGTGAGTGACCTAACTACAGACGCTTTTCTTGCCGCACTTCGTCGGTTCAGCGCTCGTTGTGGAAAGCCATCACATCTTTACTCTGACAACGGCACACATTTTCGCGGATCGGCTCGGTTACTGTCAGAAATGCATGATCTCGTTTTATCGGAGCACCACAATTCCCTGGTAGCAGAATCATTAGCGCGCGATGGTATATCTTGGCACTTCATTCCTCCTTCTGCACCACACTTCGGCGGCTTGTGGGAGGCAGGAGTGAAATCAGTCAAACAACATTTACGCCGAGTTATAGGGACCGACGTTTTGACATTCGAGCAATTTTACACCCTCTTGACCCAGATCGAAGCGATCTTAAATTCGCGACCCTTGTGCCAAATATCCGATAATGACCTTGACCCAGCGAATCTTATGCTGCTATTCCTGAGCCAACATTAGACGTACCCACGAATCGGTTATCCTGCTGGCAACTGCTGCAGTGCAAAATCCAAGGCTATTGGAGACGATGGCAGATGGAATATTTGACATCGCTACAGCATCGACCTCGGTGGCAACAAACCAAAGCTAACATCAAAATCAACGACCTAGTGGTAATAAAAGAAGCCAACTTACCTCCCGGGAAGTGGGCAATGGGACGAGTCATCGACACCCATCCGGGCAAAGACGGGAATGTTCGTGTCGTAACACTAAAAACGGCAAGCGGGAACTTAGTGCGGCCTATCCACAAATTGGCAGTTTTACCTATATGCTGAAACTATGTTCCAGTGGCGGCGGAATGTTTAAGAATATGTTATACATTTATTATGTTTTGTTTACGTTATATATTTCTTAATGTATTAGTTTCACTATATTATTTTTTCTGTCTATGTTAATTTCAAGCCCCCTCATGTAGCTGACCTCCCCGTGGTGGGGGGCGGGCAACATGTCTAGGTTCACCTAGACATGGCTAACGAAGCACACACCCAATGATGACAAAACGAAGAAAGCGAGCCTCGGATATTGCCAAGCCTGTCAACATAGGGCGCCCTTTGGAGCCAGGCCTGAAGGGTGGCAGTTTGCGAGCGTCTGGTGGTCGGCTTGTCACGCTCGGCAGTCGGCCGGGTTTAACCCGAAACGGCTACGAGCTTCCTAGCAATGGTCTCGCAAACCATTATGGGGGTCAGAGGGTGGATGCGCTATGCACCAATAGGGGCATAAGTGGACTTTCGGTTACTCGCCAACGGCATCGACTTAGGATAGGCACGTGGAACATCTCTTCGCTCACGGGAAAAGACCTGGAGCTTGTTGGGGAGGCTGTCAAATATCGACTAGATATAGTTGGTGTTTCCTCAACAAAGCAAAGGGGTTCTGGAACTGTGGACCTTGCAGATGGGTGGAAACTCTTCATGTCGGGAGTAGCACCTTCAATGTCTGCTCAGGCGGGAGTGGGGATACTCACAAGTCCCAGGCTGTCAGGCAGAGTATTCGAGTGGGAGAGTTGCGATCTTAAAGCTTAAGCTTGAAAGATCAACTCTGGCTCTAGTGCAGGTGTATGCACCGAATCTGGAGTCGGGGTACGCAGCTTTCTTAGATGAAGTTGATGTAGCCCTTGAAAAGGTTGCAGATATGGATTCTTATATCCTGATGGGTGATTTCAATGCTCACGTGGGTGCGGATTTCTCGACATGGGGCAGCGCGATTGGGAAACACGGTGACCCCGATCAGAACGCGAACGGAGAGAAGTTGTTGGACTTTTGTTGTTCAAATGGAATGTCCATTATGAACACTTTCTTTCCACACAAAGATATTCATAAATACACATGGTACCGTCGAAGTCTGCAGCAGAAATCGCTGATAGATTTCTTTGTGGTACCGTCGTGTATTAAAAGGATGGTTTGTGATGTTCGTGTGTTGAGAGGGGCTGAACTGTCAACTGATCACCACCTGGTGTTGTGCAAATTGTATCTCACCGATCAAATACCTATCCTGCCAAAGCGTAAACCAAGAATGGTTACGCGCATACGGTGGGAGGGACTACAGAACGATGAGATACGGGAGGAATTTGCACGGCAGGTATCTGCAAGGTTTGAACAAATTCCAAATGTTCCATTGAATGTAGAGTAAGAATGGCAGCTGTTTTCAACAGCAGTCATTGACTCTGCAGGACATGTTTGCGGAGTGAAGCGGCTCGGTGTGGCGGCTGGTGGTGAGAAAAGAACTGCGTGGTTTAAAACGCCCGGAGTTCAAGAAGCTATCAGAGAGAAGAAGAAGGCTTTCAAGGTGTGGATTCACTTGGGGGACTCTCCTTCTCGAAACCGGTACATTGAGGCGCGAAGAACTTGCAAATTGGCTGTTAAAGCAGCCAAAGAAGTCTTGGAAGGAGTTCGGCGAAAAATTGGACCGTGATCACAGATCTGCAAGCAAGGTGTTCCGCCGTCTTAGAGGAAGGAAGTGGAACATTATCGAAGGAGTCAAATCCAAAGATGGTACACTTTTTTCTAATGAGGATAGAGCGAGCACTTTTCCGAATTGCTCAATCCAATCCAGGGCATTGAGGATGACACATCCATCGCCTTAAGCAGGGCGGAAAATAGTCCCACGGTAGAGGAAGTCACTTTTGCGATCAAATCGCTAAAAGCTGGCAAATCTGCCGGAGTGGATGAAATCCGGCCAGAAATGCTAAAGGCCTTAGGTGAAGAGGGAGTCAAATGGCTCTCTCGTGTCATTAAAGTGGCCTGGGAATGCGGCGAAACTCCCAGCGATTGGCAGATTGGGGTGATTGTGCCTCTTTTCAAGAAAGGGGATAAAAGGGATTGCTCCAATTACAGGGGTATATCACTTTTAAGTCTCCCCGGAAAAGTCTTTGCCAAGGTGCTGGAAACGCGTTGCAGAGCTGTGGTCGAGGCACGATTAGGAGATGAGCAGTGCGGCTTTCTTCCCGGCAAAAGCACAACCGACCAGTTATTCACTCTCAGAATGGTACTTGAGAAGGCATGGGAGTATGCTACACCTGTTTACGCTTGTTTCGTAGATTTGGAGAAAGCATACGACCGAGTCCCTCGAGGGAAACTCTGGAGTGTATTACAGGAGTATGGAATTGATGGTTCTCTCTTGAGAGCCATTCAATCTCTTTACACAAACTGTAAAAGCTGTGTTCGGGTAAACGGCGTTAAATCAATACCTTTCACCGTGGGCGTTGGACTTCGTCAGGGGTGCGTCTTGTCTCCTCTCCTTTTCATTACTTATATGGACTGGATGTTACAGCGCAGTCTTGGCGAGGAACGTTTCGAATTGGGAGATCTGAGGATAAGTCATTTGCTTTTCGCTGATGACTTGGTCATCCTTGGATCCTCTTAGACTGAACTTCAGCGCGCACTCGATCGGTTCGTAACCGTTTGTGTTGAAGCTGAGATGAGGGTAAACGTGAACAAATCTGAAGTGATGGTCGTCTCTAGAACGCCTGTTCAATGCACTCTGCATGTTAGTGGAGTCCCATTGAAACAGGTGGAGAAGTTTAAGTATCTCGGGGTCTTATTCACGAGTGATGGAAGGAGCAATGCCGAGTTTTCCTGTAGGATTGGTCAGGCTGGGTCAATTTTGAGACAGCTTGGTCATTCTGTTATTAGGAGGACTGAACTTGGTGTCAAAGCTAAGTTGTCAGTCTTTAATTCGGTGTTTGTTCCAACTCTCACCTGTGGTCATGAGGTTTGGGTAATGACCGAAAGAATAAGATCGCGGATACAAGCTGCCGAAATGAGATTTCTCCGTAGTATTGCTGGTGTGACCCGTAGAGATCGCATCAGAAATACCAGAATACGGGAGGAACTCAATGTCGAGCAGCTACTTCTCCGGACGGAGCGATCTATGCTTCGGTGGTTTGGTCATGTTAAACGCATGTCCCCGACCAGGATTCCACGACGTGCTATGGAATCCGTACCATTGGGTAGGCGTCCTCTAGGTAGACCAAGGATGAGATGGTTAGATCAAGTCCATAATCTCTCCTATACCCGTATGGGGATTGCCCTTGATGATTTAGAGTCGATGGCGGAGGATCGAGAGCTATGGAGGGTCCACTTGAGCAACCTACACCCGCGACCCAATTAATGGACAAGCGGACCATTGAAAATGAATGAATGAATGAATGTTAATTTCAACATTGTCCAATGCACCCTATGTTTGCAACAGTTAATATTATTTCGTTAAAATTTCATGTACATATCTTATCTACCGTAATTTTCTCTCAGTCTCTATTATGGATTTGTAAACAGTTTTGTTAGAAGAAGATTTTTTGATTTGTCTCGGTCACTTGGATTTCGGACACAGAGCTGGTAACAACAAAATAAATTTGTATAGACAGAATTCGGTATCGCTTTTTTTGGTTATTTGTCTGTTCTTGGTGTGGGTTTGCTGCTTCTCTATTGTGGACCTTTTTCGATTATTAACCATATATTATATATCCCAAAATATGGTTCGTCTTCTTTCTATCAAGACATAAATTAACAAATTCCATCAAAGGATGGCTACGATGTCAATAGATTAAAAAACATCTAACAAATTTTCAATTGAGGCGATTTTTTTCGAAATGTCAGCAGAACCCCCTACAGTATTCAAAATGTGAACGATTTTTTTTTCGCGTAGAAAAACTAAGATTTTAGGGTTTTCTGGTGACATTTCGAAATAAGTATATTATATATCCCAAAATATGGTTTGTCTTCTTTCTATCAAGACATAAATTAACAAATTCCATCAAAGGATGGCTACGATGTCAATAGATTAAAAAACATCTAAGAAATTTTCAATTGAGGCGATTTTTTTTCGAAATGTCAGCAGAAACCCCTACAGTATTCAAAATGTGAACGATTTTTTTTCGCGTAGAAAAACTAAGTTTGGTGACATTTCGAAATAAGTATAGTATATATCCTAAAATATGGTTCGTCTTCTTTCTATCAAGACATAAATTAACAAATTCCATCAAAGGATGGCTACGATGTCAATAGATTAAAAAACATCTAAGAAATTTTCAATTGAAGCGATTTTTTTCGAAATGTCAGCAGAACCCCCTACAGTATTCAAAATGTGAACGATTTTTTTTTCGCGTAGAAAATTTTAGGGTTTTCTGGTGACAATTCGAAATAAGTATAGTATATATCCCAAAATATGGTTCGTCTTCTTCCTATCAAGACATAAATTAACAAATTCGATCAAAGAATGCCTACGATGTTAATGGATTAAAAAACGTCTAGGAAATCTTCAATTCAGACGATTTTTTTTTGCTCTTCGAAATAGTCAATAGCGATGGAAGTGTCTGACATTTACTGACGATTTAATATGAGTTGAATATTTCCATTCACGGATTTGTTAATAGTGACTATATTTTGTGGATTGTGAATTAATTCTGACAGTTCGCGTCAAGAATGTTTAAATTAGCGGAATAAATTTGTTGTCCTAAAGTTATTTATTTAGCTAAAGTAGCTACATAACTTAGGCTGAGTTTTGTTTTAAATAACAATTTATTTATTCGAAGGTCCTTACATCGGCAGTTTAAATTGATCACAATAATTTTAAAAAGCTAACATATCTGAAAAATAAACTGTGATGTGAACTCCGCGTAATTACTAAAATGGACGAAGTTTGCTGAACACAGCCGCTCCCAATTGATATCCAACGTATCCAACCATGAAAACCAATACAAAACATACATAAAGCATACACTCGTACAATGAAGATACTACGTACCACTACATAGGTACCTTGTGTGATACGTTCGCATCTTTTTCGTATTCGGGGGTATGGAAAAACGAAAATTATTTGCAACTTTCAGACCGATCTGATTTTCATGACAAGAGTTCCCACTTTGGTGAAATTGTAGCATTTGATTACATTTTCTATCAATAATGGGCTACATGATACAACATTGTACTACCTATGTACCAATCAATTGAATATATAATATATACCTACCTAATAAGTATGAAAGCGAAATACAAAGTATTTATTTCCAATGGATAGTGACATAGGATGGGGAGAATAGTAAAGGAATCAACACTGCAATTTGAATTGGGTTCCAATTACACCTAATGCTTTTTTCCGCCTCTTGCCAACTCTGATGATATGGCAAACATCGAAAAACTTAACTGTACTGAGAAAGCTTCACAGTTCTCAAATGGGTAAAGTTGGGGTAACGGTTTTATATAGAACCTTTTGCACCAATTATTTATTTTTTACAATCCAGATTAGTTTTTATATATATTAAAGTATAAATTATGTACTAGAAAAAAATGTAATGGTGGATTTACATTACCACGCCACGCAATTTTGCATGACTTTAGAGAGAGAAATCCGTTTGCTACAATCAAGGCTAATGATCTATAAGAGTGAGACCACACATCTCAATAAAAAAGTTATGGCGGCCTAAATTAAACTGTTAGGCTCATGGTCTCACTCTTGCACGTGATTAGCCTTGACTGTGTAAAAACGGATCTCTCTCTCTCTCTGAAGTCATGCAAAATTGCGTGGCGTGGTAATGTAAATCCGGCGTTTGGTAACATTTACTATGTTTAATAGTAAATACAATTTTCTTAAGAAAAATGTTTTGACAGGTGTTTTAAATAAATATTCTTTACTATTTTCGGGCCTAGATTGTTCGATTAAACAAACCAATCAGTGGCCTGAAACCTAGCCTTAGGTAATATATGATATATCTTGTTTTGAAGGTATGGAATAACTTTTTTCGAAAAAAAAAACTTTCAAAAACCGAATTAACTAGGGTTTTCTACAGTTTAGTATGATTTTAGAAATGGTGTCCTGAAAACCACCGTCGAATAACAAATCCTGATTATACGACGTGAAACAAATTTTTTTCGAAAAAACTCTTTCAAAACCGAATTAAATAGTGCTTCTGAATAGTTTTCAGGCCAAAATTTTATGATTTAAAAAATGGTGTCCTGAAAACTACCTAATGGTACCTTATTCTATTTATACGGCGTAATATTACTTTTTTCGAAAAAACTGTTTCAAAAACCGAATAAACTAGGGTATTTGTACAGTTTTTAAGCTTTTAAAAAAAAGTCCTCACAACCACCCCTTGACGAACATATATACATATATTATAATGCTATATGAACTATATATTATTAAGTTCAATATAATACAATCTATATATATAAAAATAAGTTGTATTGTGTTTGTCGCCAATGTTCATTGTAATGCGTGAACCGATTTTGATTCGTGGTTTGTAAGTATATACGGTCTTTGTAGGTGTATTGGTTCATGAGTTATAGGGGCGTGGCACCTCCCATACCAAAAATGCATTCAAAATATTATATTTCGAAAACCACCCAATCGATTGAATTAAAATTTACACACAATCTTAGGTATTGGCCCAGAAGTATACCTGTGAAGATTGGTCAAAATTGGACAAAGGGGCGTTGCACTGCCCATACAAAAAACATTCAAAATCGTATATTTCGAAAACCACCGAAACGATTGAGCTCATATTGACAGATAATCTTAGGTATATAAAGGGGTATGGCGCTATTTTTCGACAGTCATGGGAGCTAAAGTTTATAAAATTTGTAAAATAAAATATGAAATATAAAATTTGCAACACCATGTTAAACACTATTGCTTGAAAAAATGTATTCAGAATTCCATGATCAGAACTAACCGCGGATAATAATATGAAATATGTAAATCCATAGGCATGTGAAATCTAATAATTTTATAGTCATCGCTTTTGGCGAAAAATATACAAACACAATTTAAGAACAATGTTCTTGTAAAGAAATCATATGTAGGGATAGGGAGTAGGGACATATCCACATATTCATACAAATCCACATTTTACTCGAATGGAGTAAAATTTGATTTAGTGTATAAATAGCTTGTCAAACAATAAACATTAAATCATTTTGTATAAATCGAACCCGTCAGTGGTAACTATTTTCGTTTTTATCTCGTCGTTCTGCTCGGTGGCAGTGCAACAGCCACAACTTTCGTCGTCGTCATCAAACTGCAAGTGCAGCGCGGTCAATAACCCCTTACGGTTAACCCAATAGAACTTTTGCCGTTCAAATTGCTAGCGTGTGGCATTCGGTCAAACGCATCAACTAGATTTCCTCTGTCCAATATCGTTTGGGAAAACAAGGAATCTCGGTTGACGTTCGGAATCTAATCCGTCCGTTCATTTTGGCGCCCAACGTAAAAAATCTCATTTAATTTGCTTTGGAAACTTTAAATTTAAATAACATAAACTCAGTGCCGATACAAAGTGCAAGCATTACAGTGAAACGAATTAAGACAATAATTGAATTTCACTTATAGTGCAAGACAATATCGCCGCGCTTTCGGTTTCGGTTTCGGTTTAGAGAGTGCAAGTGTAGGTGGTGGAACTCCAGAAGCAGCAACACAAAAGGCATCCAGGAATCCAGGCATCCAGCGAAGGAAAGAACGCAGAGGAAGCAGAAAACCAGAAGTACTTTTGGGCTAACAAACGCCAAGAAATCAACGAATTTGGTAGATAAGTATATCACCCGCCAAGGTACGGTCATTGTGAAATTATATGAATGTGCGTTAAATAGAATTTACAAGTGGTCGCTCATCAAAACCATATTAAATCTACCTACATTTACCACCGCTATAAAAAGAACGCACCTTCAACATAATTTTGACTACATTCTGCATGCTTATTATTAAATTACAACATTTAATCCAATATTATATTGCTACGAACAACATATTACGTATTAAATCTAACAAATTCAAGTAATCAAACGATTAATAGAAATTGCAAGTCGCTGTCGAATGCGCGCATTAGTGGTCGCTTAAAGAATCGCATTAGAATCCACAATTACGTTACGCATAGATCTAATGCACTGAAAGAAAGCTTTCAAAATTCTTCGTTTTCATCGACTACGTGTTAACACAAGTTAATGCAAATAGATTATTATAGAAAATCAAATTATTTCTACAATCAAACGTTCGCTTAATGAACACTTATGAATAAGATAATTTAACAATAATTATCCCAACTATAATTGAGATTTAGAACACAAATCTATAAACGTACTGCTGAAACCGGATTTGTGGTTAGCAAATTTATATAAAAGATTGGCTGGTCGCATCATCATCGTTGCTCTCAATTCGCTTCAAATATCCGATCGCTTTTCTGTTATTAGTAGGTACGGATATAGGATTTAAGTGGGAATTTTCTTCGTTTCCCTTCGCAATAGTTTTCGTTGGAAAAATCTAAAGGATTTTTGTCATCGGCTGTGTGTATTTTGGATTTCTCTTTATTTCGTTGTTATTGATAAAGTCAGAATGGCGGAAGAATATACGATAGAGGAATTAAGGCTAATGCGTTCATCCACAAAGGGAAGCATAACGCGCATAAAAACGTATTTGGAAGCCAATGCAAATACGCTTTCCTCCACAGAGCTTGAATGTCGGCTAGGAATATTAGAATCTTATTTTAAACAAGTCCTAGCATACCAAACAAAAATCGAACGTTCTTCACCATTGGATACTGGTCGTGCAGAATTAGAGGAACAGTATATTTCGCTAAAAACTAAAATTCTTTCGCTATCGGGAAATAATAGGCGCTCCAGTGTAGTAGACACTACGATGGCAATGCCTAATTCTGTGAGTCATTTTACAAAACAACGTCTTCCAAAATAATTTACTGGAAGATATTCAGAGTATAAAGGCTTCATTGACGCATTTAAAAATCTGGTCGACAACGAATCGAGTCTTTCGAAAATCGAAAAATTTAGATATTTATTACAATGTCTGGATAAGCAAGCTCTGGATACAGTCAAGGCATTCCATCTAACTGAGGAAAATTATCCAAAAGCACTCGCTAAGTTAAAGGAGCGAGATCGGAGTCCAGTCAAAAATGGTCACAGAAACCAAAGATACCATCGTCGTCGTCTCATAAACGTCCTCCGTCTTCATTTACAATATCTCAACGATCTTGCATTTTTTGTCAGGACTCCAGTCATGTTATTTCGAATTGTTTAAGCTTTAGCGGGTTGTCTGTTCCAGATTGTTTCTCAAGGGTTAAGAAATTAGGACTCTGTTTGAATTGTTTAAGGAAGGGTCACGGTGTTTCAAAATGTCCTTCCACTTATAGATGTAAACATTGCAAGCAATCGCATCTCAGCCTACTACATCGGACACAATCAAAAGATTATGGCAGCAACTGCCACGAGGAGCCCTCAACTTCATCAGCGTCAAGCAACACTGCTTTATAAAAAGAGCAAAAATCAAAGGCTCAAGTTATTTTGGCCACAGCAATTGTTTTAGTCAAGGATTCGACAGGCGGTTTTCAAATGGGAAGAGTTTTACTGGATTCGGGATCTCAAGTTAATTTTGTTAATGAGAAATTTGCTAAATCCCTTCATTTGCATAAACATAGGAAGAATGTAGATATCCTGGGAATTGGGGTTTCCGAGACGAAAGTTTATTTCGAAACACAAACAACCATTCGCTCTAGGTATACCAATTTGAGGTTTCGTTAGAGTTCTTGGTCGCACCAGCTATTACAGGGTACCAGCCGGAGTCGTCGCTGAATATTAGCAGTGGAATCTTCCTACAAATTTGGAATTAGCTGACGAATTTTTCAACCAATCGTCCAGAATTGATATGTTGCTAGGTGCAGAAGCATTCTTCGACCTACTCAAGGATGGCCAGGTCGAACTTGGACAAGGTCTTCCCACATTACAAAACACAGAGCTGGGATGGATAGTATCTGGGAGTTACAAATCGCAAATCAAATCCAATAAACAATCTTGTTTTAATAGTTCAAGGGATCACGCGCTGGAGGAATATGTGGAGAAATTTTGGGAGATAGAGGAGGTGCAAGGTCATCACTCCAATTGGACAGAAGAACAGAAGGAATGTGAGGCACATTTCACGGACAATGTTGAGGTTCTATCTACTGGCCGGTTAATGGCTCAACTTCCTATAAAAAAAGATCCCAGTTGTCTTGGATTGTCATACGACATAGCGTTTAGACGTTTCCTCTCACTTGAGCGTAGGTTAGCCAAAAACTCACTTCAGAAAGCACAGTATGTTAGTTTCTTGAAGGAGTATGAGACATTGGGCCATATGTCTGTAGTAAAAAACCCAAATCTTTCGGAACCTCACTATTATTTACCGCATCAATGCGTACTTCGACCCAATAGCACATCGACGAAGCTTAGGGTAGTTTTCGACGCATCGTGTTGCACGTCGTCGCAGATATCGCTAAATGGAATTCTCATGGTGGGTCCTGCGATACAAGACGAACTTTTAATCATTTTACTTCGCTTTCGCCTCTATCAGTACGCTCTTACTGCAGACATCGTAAAGATGTATCGTCAGTTGCTGATACATCCATCGCATCGAAAATTTCAATATATTCTGTGGAGGGAAAGCGAGCAAACTCCGGTACAAACGTATCAACTTATTACCGTCACCTACGGCACTTCGTCTGCTCCTTTTTTGGCAATTCGCTGCCTCAAATACTTAGCAGAACAAAATCAAAACCAGTTTAAACTAGGAGCTAGTGTCCTTCAATGGGACTTTTATGTCGATGATATGTTGACTGGGGCAGCTGACATAGATACACTGGTCCAAAAATAAGTAGAGGTCGTAAAGATTCTGATGTCAGCAGGATTGGAATTATCCAAATGGAACAGCAATCATTACGATTTCGTTCAACAACAAGAAAACAAGGAGATTAAATTAACGGAGTCTAATCTCTCTAGTACTTTAAGAATAGCCTGGAATGCTCCAACGGATGAGTTCAGCTTTTCATACAACCCCAGTCGTTGCTATTCTAAGTATACCAAAAGGTCGATTTTATCGCTTTCGTCATCGCTTTTTGATCCAATGGGCTTGCTAAGTCCTATAATCATAACAGCAAAAATAGTTCTGCAAAAATTGTGGATTGAGAAGTTGGAGTGGGATTCATCGATGCCTGAAACCATTGATACTGAATGGCGTCAGTTTATGGTTGAGATGCACTCGTTGCAAAATGTCTCCATCCCTAGATTTGTCTTCATACAAGAAAAAAAAAAAGCTACCAAATACACGGATTCGCCGACGCATCTATGAAAGCTTATGGTTGCTGCATATATTTAAGAAGCATAGATGAACAAGGGAAAGTCGAGGCAAAACTTTTAGTCGCTAAGTCAAGGGTTGCGCCAGCAAAGAGGAAACAGCTTCCTCGTGTAGAACAATGCGCTGCACACCTTCTTTCTAAACTCTGGGAAAAAATACAACCGATTTTTAAAAACTTTAATGCTGAAATATACTTTTGGACCGATGCAGCCATCGTCCTGCACTGGATAAACTGAGGAAAATTATCCAAAAGCACTCGCTAAGTTAAAGGAGCGATATGACAACGACTGCCTTATCTTTATGGAGTATATTGCAGAATTGTCTGATCTACCCAAGGTTCCAAAGGCTTCTGCAGTTCAACTGAGAAGTTTAGTAGACAACATTTCGGCGTGGTTCAGTTCACTGCTTTCAATTGGATCGCATGAAAATATATGCAATGCCATAATTATTTCAATAGCTCTTTCAAAAGTTGATCTGGAAACACAATCGAAATGGGTGGGACGAGCATTAATTTTGTTAATGAGAAATTTGCTAAATCCCTTCATCTTTATAAACATAGGAAGAATGTAGATATCCTGGGAATTGGGGTTTCCGAAACGAAAGTTTATTTCGAAACACAAACAACCATTCGCTCTAGGTATACCAATTTTGAGGTTTCGTTAGAGTTCTTGGTCGCACCAGCTATTACAGGGTACCAGCCGGAGTCGTCGCTGAATATTAGCAGTTGGAATCTTCCTACAAATTTGAAATTAGCTGACAAATTTTTCAACCAATCGTCCAGAATTGATATGTTGCTAGGTGCAGAAGCATTCTTCGACCTACTCAAGGATGGCCAGGTCGAACTTGGACAAGGTCTTCCCACATTACAAAACACAGAGCTGGGGTGGATAGTATCTGGGAGTTACAAATCGCAAATCAAATCCAATAAACAATCTTGTTTTAATAGTTCAAGGGATCACGCGCTGGAGGAATATGTGGAGAAATTTTGGGAGATAGAGGAGGTGCAAGGTCATCACTCCAATTGGACAGAAGAACAGAAGGAATGTGAGGCACATTTCACGGACAATGTTGAGGTTCTATCTACTGGCCGGTTAATGGTTCAACTTCCTATAAAAAAAGATCCCAGTTGTCTTGGATTGTCATACGACATAGCGTTTAGACGTTTCCTCTCACTTGAGCGTAGGTTAGCCAAAAACTCACTTCAGAAAGCACAGTATGTTAGTTTCTTGAAGGAGTATGAGACATTGGGCCATATGTCTGTAGTAAAAAACCCAAATCTTTCGGAACCTCACTATTATTTACCGCATCAATGCGTACTTCGACCCAATAGCACATCGACGAAGCTTAGGGTAGTTTTCGACGCATCGTGTTGCACGTCGTCGCAGATATCGCTAAATGGAATTCTCATGGTGGGTCCTACGATACAAGACGAACTTTTAATCATTTTACTTCGCTTTCGCCTCTATCAGTACGCTCTTACTGCAGACATCGTAAAGATGTATCGTCAGTTGCTGATACATCCATCGCATCGAAAATTTCAATATATTCTGTGGAGGGAAAGCGAGCAAACTCCGGTACAAACGTATCAACTTATTACCGTCACCTACGGCACTTCGTCTGCTCCTTTTTTGGCAATTCGCTGCCTCAAATACTTAGCAGAACAAAATCAAAACCAGTTTAAACTAGGAGCTAGTGTCCTTCAATGGGACTTTTATGTCGATGATATGTTGACTGGGGCAGCTGACATAGATACACTGGTCCAAAAACAAGTACAGGTCGTAAAGATTCTGATGTCAGCAGGATTGGAATTATCCAAATGGAACAGCAATCATCACGATTTCGTTCAACAACAAGAAAACAAGGAGATTCAATTAATGGAGTCTAATCTCTCTAGTACTTTAGGAATAGCCTGGAATGCTCAACCGGATGAGTTCAGCTTTTCATACAACCCCAGTCGTTGCTATTCTAAGTATACCAAAAGGTCGATTTTATCGCTTTCGTTATCGCTTTTTGATCCAATGGGCTTGCTAAGTCCTATAATCATAACAGCAAAAATAATTCTGCAAAAATTGTGGATTGAGAAGTTGGAGTGGGATTCATCGATGCCTGAAACCATTGATACTGAATGGCGTCAGTTTATGGTTGAGATGCACTCGTTGCAAAATGTCTCCATCCCTAGATTTGTCTTCATACAAGAAAAAAAAAAGCAACCAAATACACGGATTCGCCGACGCATCTATGAAAGCTTATGGTTGCTGCATATATTTAAGAAGCATAGCTGAACAAGGGAAAGTCGAGACAAAACTTTTAGTCGCTAAGTCAAGGGTTGCGCCAGCAAAGAGGAAACAGCTTCCTCGTGTAGAACAATGCGCTGCACACCTTCTTTCTAAACTCTGGGAAAAAATACAAACGATTTTTAAAAACTTTAATGCTGAAATATACTTTTGGACCGATGCAGCCATCGTCCTGCACTGGAAAAACACGCATCCGTCAAAATTAAGTACTTTCGTAGGAAATAGGGTTTCTGAGATCCAAGAAATTACAAAAAACATTTCGTGGAAACACGTTCCAACACACGATAATCCCGCAGACATAGTCTCGCGTGGTTGTACGGTGGAAGAATTAAGGACATCCATTTGGTTTAAGGGGCCAGGATTCTTATCAAAAAGCAAAGAGATGTGGCCATCACTTGTTAATATTCAGCTTTCTTTAGATGAATCCAAAATGGAAATGAAGAAAAAAGTGCTGATCTGTCAAAAATCAGAACCAAACTACTTTTTGGAAAAGGTAGTAGATCGATACAGTTCGTATTAAAAAATTCTCCGCTTCGTGGCATACCTACAGAGGTTCGTTGATTGGTTTGTCAGTCGATCCAAAAAGCAAACCTATCAGGACAACGATATTCTTACAGCGAAGGATTTGGAAAATGCATTGTTCAAGATCGTGAATCTTATTCAACACAGCGCTTTCTCGGAAGAAATCAAAGCAATCAAAAACAACAAAAAACTCAAAGGACCAATAAAATGGTTGAATCCTTTCATTGAGGAAATACACGGGGTCCTTTTGTTGAAAGTAGGAGGAAGGTTGAAGCACGCCAACATTCCAGAGGAATGCAAGCATCCACTTCTACTTCCGAAGAACTGCAGTTTCACCAAAACTATTGTCAGGCATCTACATCTGACAAACTACCACGCTGGTCCGAAAGCTTTAGTTGCTTTAGTCAGACAAAAATTCTGGATAGTGAACGCAAGGGATATCGCCCGGCAGACTGTTCGCCAGTGCCCCAGTTGCGTCTGATATCGACCGAAGTTGTTGCAGCAGGTGATGGGCAATTTGCCTTCAGAGAGGCTTACATCAGCGCGTCCGTTTCAATGTTGTGGAGTCGACTTCTGTGGTCCAATCTACACTTACCTCAAAATTCGTGGCAAAACTCCATATAAATCGTATGTGGCAGTTTTTGTTTGTTTTTCGTCGAAGGCTGTCCATTTAGAAGCCGTGTCTGATTTGTCTGCTGACGCTTTTATCGCGGCCCTGAAAAGGATGATAGGTCGTCGAGGTCTCCCAAGAGATATTCACTGCGATAACGCAACCAATTTCATTGGAGCACTGTCCAAACTTTTAGAGCTGCGAAATATGTTGTTCAAAAAATCTAACAAAGAAAAAATAACAAATTTTTGTACTAATGCCAGCATAAATTTTCATTTTATACCCCCCAGGGCACCACACTTTGGTGGGATTTGGGAGGCGTCCGTCAAGGTAGCCAAAGGCCATCTGTACAGGAGTTTGGTAGGAGCTAAACTCACATTCGAAGAGCTAACAACAGCGTTAGTAGAGATCGAGGCCGTGATGAACTCAAGGCCTCTTACTCCAATGTCCTCTAATCCGAATGACGTCGAAGCAACTACTCCAGCACACCTACTAATCGGGTCATCGCTAAAGACAGTTGAAGAGCCAGCAGTGGAAGTCGCAGACATCAGCTACATCGAACGTTGGCGTCGAATAAACGCCGTGAAGACCCACTTTTGGCAGAGGTGGTCCAAGGAATACATCCACGAAATGCAGCAACGCACAAAGTGGACATCGCCTAGTCCAAATCTATCTATTGGCACACTCGTCAGCATCCATGAAGACAACATCCCACCCCAAAAATGGCTTTTGGGAAGAGTCACAAACACCATCAAGGGACCAGATGGCATCGTCAGAGTCGCTGACGTGAAGACAACCCGTGGGGAATTCAGACGCCCCATCCGCAAGCTAGCAGCGATTCCGTCTTGAAAGAGAGTCGGCGAAATGTTGGAGCAGAAATTATAATACGCATTAGATATTACATAATTGTAAATTCAAATCTCGCGCCAAAAAATGTATACTTATGGCCATAGTTTAATTATTTCAAAAAGCTGTAAAAAATAATGAACTTGTTTGTTAACAGTTGAACTTTTTTGTATAAATAGCTTATCAAACAATAAACATTAAATCATTTTGTATAAATCGAACCCGTCAGTGGTAACTATTTTAATTTTTATCTCGTCGCACGCTTTGATCTCGTCGTTCTACTCGGTGGCAGTGCAACAGCGACAACTTTCGTCGTCGTCATCAAACTGCAAGTGCAGTGAGGTCAATAACCCCTTGCGGTTAACCCAATAGAACTTTTGCCGTTCAAATTGCTAGCGTTTGGCATTCGGTCAAACGCATCAACTATGTAGATTCCCTCTGTCCAATATCGTTTGGGAAAACAAGGAATCTCGGTTGACGTTCGGAATCTAATCCGTATGTCCAAACATGATAAACCATGTCATTAATTACGTGATTTATTATACATTTTCATGATTACGTGATACATATGTATTTCATTCATTCATTTTCAATGGTCCGCTTGTCCATTAAGTGGGTCGCGGGTGTAGGTTGCTCAAGTGGACCCTCCATAGCTCTCGATCCTCCGCCATCGACTCTAAATCATCAAGGGCAATCCCCATATGGGTAGAGGAGAGATTATGAATTTGATCTAACCATCTCATCCTGGGTCTACCTAGGGGACGCCTGCCCGATGGTACGGATTCCATAGCACGTCGTGGAATCCTGGTCGGGGACATGCGTTTAACATGACCAAACCACCGAAGCATGGATCGCTCCGTCCGGAGAAGTAGCTGCTCGACATTGAGTTCCTCACGTATTCTAGTATTTCTAATGCGATCTCTACGGGTCACACCAGCAATACAGCGGAGAAATCTCATTTCGGCAGCTTGTATTCGCGATCTTATTCTTTCGGTCATTACCCAAACCTCATGACCATAGGTAAGAGTTGGAACAAACACCGAATTAAAGACTGACAACTTAGCTTTGACACCAAGTTCAGTCCTCCTGATAACAGAATGACCAAGCTGTCTCAAAATCGATCCAGCCTGACCAATCCTACAGGAAAACTCGGCATTGCTCCTTCCATCACTCGTGAATAAGACCCCGAGATACTTAAACTTCTTAACCTGTTTCAATGGGACTCCACTAACATGCAGAGTGCATTGAACAGGCGTTCTAGAGACGACCATCACTTCAGATTTGTTCACATTTACTTTCATCTCAGCTTCAACACAAACGGCTACAAACCGATCGAGTGCGCGCTGAAGTTCAGTCTGAGAGGACCCAAGGATGACCAAGTCATCAGCGAAGAGCAAATGACTTATCCTCAGATCTCCCAATTCGAAACGTTCTTCGCCAAGACTGCGCTGTAACATCCAGTCCATATATAATGAAAAGGAGAGGAGACAAGACGCACCCCTGGCGAAGCCCAACGCCCACGGTGAAAGGTATTGATTTAACGCCGTTTACCCGAACACAGCTTTTACAGTTTGTGTAAAGAGATTGAATGGCTCTCAAGAGAGAACCATCAATTCCATCGAGGGACTCGGTCATATGCTTTCTCCAAATCTACGAAGCAAGCGTAAACAGGTGTAGCATACTCCCAAGCCTTCTCAAGTACCATTCTGAGAGTGAATAACGAAAGCCGCACTGCTCATCTCCTAATCGTGCCTCGACCACAGCTCTGTAACGCGTTTCCAGCACCTTGGCAAAGACTTTTCCGGGGAGACTTAAAAGTGATATACCCCTGTAATTGAAGCAATCCCCTTTATCCCCTTTCTTGAAAAGGGGCACAATCACCCCAATCTGCCAATCGCTGGGAGTTTCGCCGCATTCCCAGGCCACTTTAATGACACGAGCGAGCCATTTGACTCCCTCTTCACCTAAGACCTTTAGCATTTCTGGGGCCTGTACCACAAAACTACTATTTAACAATTTTACAGGCACTTGTTAGCAATGCCGATTTAACAAGTAACTATAATTTCTGTACCACAAAATAAAAACGCTTCACTTGTTAAATATCAAAATTTCCCTTGTTTGTACAAGTCATTTGTACAAGTGCTTCCGCGACGGACAGACTATGCGCAGGCAAATCGTCTTAGCTGAAATCATTTTAAATAAAATATGTTGTTAATATTTGTTGGTGCCATCAATTCACAACGACACGATTTCTTTATACGATATCTTTATCTATAAACTTAATCAGTTTATCAATTCTATCCGATCGAAACAAAAAATGTTTAAATTATAGTCACTGAGCTGGGCATACGAATGTGCATTAAAAGCAAAAAGTTCGCAGAAAAATTTTCCCCCTTTTCCGATTAACTTGTGGAAATAAGGATTTCGTTTAAAAATATGTCCTATGATAAGACTAGTTTAATATGGTTATAGCCTTATTACATCTGATTACTCGTAATTCTTATTAATAAACATATATTAGCTTTCACTGACATGTTTAAAGAGCGGATAACTTAATTCACCAAATTCGGCGTATAGAGAGTGGTTAACTTACTCACACACAGAGCTAACATATCCACATAATTTCAAATCCACGTATACCAACAAAAAGTTCGATTGGACGCGAGAAATTTAAAAGCTGAAAGAGAATTACAGAGAGAATCTAAAAATCGCATAATCGCAAGCGGAAGCACATAACATGCTCTCAGCATGATAGTGTCAGCTGATGGAATATGACAGATTTACAACCATGTTTAGTACAGTTTGGACGCAGTGCTGTCGTGCGTTTAATGATAAAGAGTGGATAGCTAATATGGATATAAGATGTATTTATAAATAATAAAAGTTATCAAACGAACAAGTCCACTATTCGTCTGCTAGCTATCAGATGGATTAAAGAGCGAATAGGGCTTTTTTATTAATACCGCTGTTAATATTTTATCAAGACAAATGCTTCAAATTTCTTCTTAAAACCACATAAGATATGACTTGTAACGACTTAACAAATTTCAACTCACACGTTAAATTTTTTCAAGTTTATAACTATCGTTTGCAAAATGTTGTCTACACTTGTAGCTTTGTGGTACAGAAAGTGGGGAAATTTAGTATTTCCCAATTGTTAAGGCTTGCTTGTACAATTGTTAATTGTTAAATTGACATGTAGTTTTGTGGTACAGAAACCATTGTTAATTGTTAAAATTCGCCTGTTGTACAAGACTTGTAGTTTTGTGGTACAGGCCCCAGATTTTGTAAGTATGGCTGCGCCATCTTTATTACGATTGTGTGGCTTGTTATTAAAATAAGCCACGTAGTTTTTATATCTTTTGGGAGCGTTTTTTACAAGAACTTTAGTTTCCTGTAGCGCAATGACTGTGGGCGAATACATAGCAATGAGAATATCGAGATAAGGAAGATTATTAAAAAATCTTTGGATATTCCATTGAAGAATTGTTAAATTAATTTTATTGTTTTGTCTATCCATAATATTATTGAAAGAGGGTTTTTTATTGTTTGTTAACTTTCGGTTGTGCGGGAGTCGTTTGTGAGAGATTTACAGTTGATTTAGCTGAATGAATGAATTTAGAGCAAACGTCTTCCTCTCTTAACTCTGGTGACAATTGGTTTGATGAAAGAGAGGGAGCACTGTTACATGCATGAGCATGATGTGACTCAATGTGAGGTATTTTGTTCTAAAATGGCTGAGCAAGGTGTCTCTGTTTCCATACCGCTATTAGAAAAGTTATTGAAACTTATTTTGGGTGAAGTGGTAGCTAATGTTGTGTTAGTTGTAGTTGTAGTTCTATGTCTGGTATCGTCAGTATTATGATATTGTTTTGCAATAGTAAGAGTATGTTGTAGATGTGAAATGTTGGCCGCGTTCAATGTGCTTAGGTACCTAAATATTTAGGTGACAGTTTATCATTGAACGGAAAATTGCCTAGGAGGTACCTAAGCTAAATGTCAAATGCCTTACATGTGTTAAGAATTGAGCATTCACTTGCTGTTTTGACATCAACTGATCAACACATTGACTACCTACTAAAGAAAAATATAACATTATTGAAGTGCAAAATGAATGATTCTATTGATTCTTTTCTAAAAGCAGCTTTACAAATTGTCGGGTAAAAACCCCATCTAAAAGACACATTTTATTTAATTATTATCACACTTGTGTACGTGTTTATTTTATTATTCGTAGTCAATTTGCCGTAAGTTTCCTGGGTATCATCGATGTCACAAAACACCGTCAATTGTAACTTGAAATTTAATTTTTTTTTTTTTTTTCAACAATAATAATAAAACCACATACAAATCTCAGCAAAGTTCAACAATGGAGTGAAAAATTCTTCGATTTCAAACAGCTGTTTATGACATTTCTCAAATCCACTAAGAACTCAGGCAGAAATTCTTGCCTAACTTTCCAGTCACCACAGCTGACCGACCTCACGAAATTTGCCTAGATTTGCAGTCAAATCGACCAATCAGAGGCTGTTGACTAGCTAGGCAAAAGCGCATTGAACGCGGCCGTTGTCTGTCAAATTTATGATTGATTTAGGCGTCGGAGTTGTTGTTGCATTTGGTGGTATATCGTTTGTTGTTCTTAACTTAGAATTTATGAGATTTATGTTAGTGTTATGTCGATTTCCATTGGTCTTTTACCGTTTTGCTCTCAGATCTCAGATTTTTCCTGCCCAATGGAACATGAAATGAGATCAATTTTTTTTGCATTTGTGTTGGTGTGTGATTTGACAGTCAGCTGTTTTTACATTCCAATTTGTGTTTATAAAATTGAATTGCTAATTGCTAGTTTTTTACTTGTACTTGTACAATAACTACTTACTTGTTTTGTTTTGAATTAGAACTTCGTCCTTCCCCATAAAAACAACCCCATACGACGATCCATTCGTCTACATTAATATCCATTTTCAATTTTTAAATTTATTCCACAATAGGTAGGGGAGACTGGGGCACATTTGAACCCTGTTTGTTTTAAGGTCTCATAAAATCACATTTGCTTAAATTATTAGACTGTAAAGTATTCTCACTTTAAGAAATGCAAATAAACCTTGATTTGGACAAATAACTACATAAATTTAGTAGGGGCATATAATTTTATAATTTATTTTTATTTAAAAACGAAGTAGGTCCTTATGTTCAAAGGTACCCCCCATGTGGGACACTTTTGAACAGCAGTATTTGTAATTGTTTTCAGCAGCTAATAAGTTACTACAAGGTTTGTATTTTTTTTAATAAAATAAATTAACTTTATTATTTTAATAAAGAAAGCAAAAACGTAGCAAAAGCAAACTGAAATTTTGAAATTACCGAACTATTTTATAAATACTTAACTGAAGAAACTTTATAAGAACAAAAAAGAGTTATTTTATTAACCCAACAGAAATTTTGAAAAAATTAAGACAAAAATTATCACCGCAGCTGTCCTCGATGTTCCCGGAGCGTTTATTGGTGGTAGTAGCTTAGCCTTTAGTTCAATGCCACTTACAGAACGCTTATTCAAATGTGGCCCGACTGTTTAAACCTCTGCCCCAATAAGTCAAGCAACAGAAAAATGCGCGCAAATATTTATATTTTTCATATATGTCAAAAAACGTACCTTTATACTTTTTCAAATGAAGTTGTGCTTTAAAAATATATTTTACACAAAAAGAAAAGCTCACTATAAAATGTGTACACTCTTACAAATAGAACAATTAAAATATGCAATTTAAGCATAAAACCTCCTCATGCGGCTACTTCCAGGCGACACGACTGCAAAGACATCCGAAAGTCATTGACAACTAAAGAACACGGTATTACCGAGTTTAAATTTTGGTTTATATGTACTTTGAAATATTTTTAAAATGTTGTTTTATTAGCAATGTGCAAATGTGTCTCACGTTAAAATGTGCCCCAGTCTCCCCTAACAACAACTAACCTCAAAGTTTGACAAGAGTCACTTGTTTTGGTATTGGTGAAAGTATGTGCGAATCTCTCTCTCGAATCGAGATTCGCAAAAGTGATCTGAATCTTTAAAAAAGCGCTTTTTTTTGCCCAATGGAAATTGATTTTGACAGGCAGCTGATTTCTAGAGAAGAAAAACTGCTCTGAATCTTAAAAAAAGTGCTTTTTTTTCCCCAATGGAAATCGACATTAGTTACATGTTTTCTTTTATGACTTGTACTAGTGATTTTTTTGGTTCCTGTGGCTGAATTTTTGGGGCATATAAATGCGCAGACTTGGTGTACTCTTCTCTGGCTTCTTTTATGGTGCAGCGATTTTTTGTTTTGATGATCATGATGGTTTTTTCTCGTACAAAAGTAGGACAATTGCGATCCTTTGATGGATGGTCTTCGGTCCTACAATTTACACAATACGTCTTTTTGCATTCATTTGGATGCGGTGAAACTTCTGCACAGGTTGGGCAAACACTTATGATTTCCTTACAGTGATTTTTTGTGTGTCCAATGCGTTGACATATCCTACAAGACATGGGGTTGGGATAATATGGATCCACACTCAGTACCTGCCATCCTAATTTGATTTCAGTTGGAGGCTCGGGAGCATCGAACGTGATAATCGCTACCCCTGTTGCCTTAGGAGCTCCTCCATCAATTTTTGACAGTTTTTTTACTTCTGTCAGTTTAAATTTCTTGAGAGAATCCAAGATGTCTGATTCTTCTAAAGGTATGATGTTTTGCGAAAATATGCGGCCTTGACAGGAGTTTAGAGATTGATGTTACTTAATTTCAACGTGTATATGACCAAGAGACTTGCATTTAATAAATCTTTCTGCGATTTCTTTGTTGTTTACTTGTATTAGTAAGTCACCATTCCGGAGGGCTTTGACATCTTTGTATTGGGAACTAATTGCGTCGATTGCTTTACCTATAATTATTGGATTTCGATTGGCGATTGGTGTTTTGTCGCTGTCCGATGGAGAGTTCGTGATTACAAGAAATCTGGTGAAATCAATTATGGTTTTCATAGGAGGGCTAAGAATGGGACTAGTTTAATATGGTTAATATTTTATCAAGACAAATGCTTCAAATTTCTTCTTAAAACCACATAAGATATGACTTGTAACGACTTAACAAATTTCAACTCACACGTTAAATTTTTTCAAGTTTATAACTATCGTTTGCAAAATGTTGTCTACACTTGTAGCTTTGTGGTACAGAAAGTGGGGAAATTTAGTATTTCCCAATTGTTAAGGTTTGCTTGAACAATTGTTAATTGTTAAATTGACATGTAGTTTTGTGGTACAGAAACCATTGTTAATTGTTAAAATTCGCCTGTTGTACAAGACTTGTAGTTTTGTGGTACAGGCCCCAGATTTTGTAAGTATGGCTGCGCCATCTTTATTACGATTGTAAAATAAGCCACGTAGTTTTTATATCTTTTGGGAGCGTTTTTTACAAGAACTTTAGTTTCCTGTAGCGCAATGACTGTGGGCGAATACATAGCAATGAGAATATCGAGATAAGGAAGATTATTAAAAAATCCTTGGATATTCCATTGAAGAATTGTTAAATTTATTTTATTGTTTTGTCTATCCATAATATTATTGAAAGAGGGTTTTTTATTGTTTGTTAACTTTCGGTTGTGCGGGAGTCGTTTGTGAGAGATTTACAGTTGATTTAGCTGAATGAATGAATTTAGAGCAAACGTCTTGCTCTCTTAAGAGGCCTCTACCCATATTGTAGAACATAAAGTGGAACTCAAAGCGCCATCTATTTTTGATTTGCGAAGCTCTTATCATGGTGTGAAACCACTCTCGTCATTCATTCCACATTTAAAATCAATTCAGGAGGCGGAACTTAGGTGGGATATCATTATAATACTTGGATATGAAAACTGGTTCTGTGTCATTTATTGATCGTGTGTGGGGGATGTTTTTTTTTTTCTTGCTGAGAATTGCATCCAAATGAATGTTGGAGTGAGAGGAAAATGTAGATAAGCATAAGACAAAGAATCCATTCTCCATTGATTACATTATAATGACTTTGAATGTGCAAGGGAAAATTAAATCATGGATGGGGTAGGTATTCTGCGCATATATATAGATGATGTGTGTGGTAGGGTATTTTCAGCATGGCTAGGTTGATGATGATGAAGGATAACAACGTGAAGGGAAGGAATGTGAAAATGCAGATCGGATACTTTGCAATAGGATTTTGTATTTCTGTGATCCATTGGGTTTTTTTGTAAGGGTAGTTTTAAGATTTTAATGGTAGGTATAAGAGGGGAGCAGGTGAGGTAGTAAATGTACTATTGTGTTAGGTAATTGCGGGTAGAAAAATAAAATCGCTCCCACAAGTCAACAAATTCCCAATACACATAAATCTTTTTATTGGATCCTGCATATTATCGAGTGAATGTGCACATCAGGTATATGTATAAATTTGCATTCAGTAATATTCTCTTTAGCAGAACCCACAATTCCTTCCCAACTAAGCCCCATACTTGAATACCCCTTGCATCATCCCCTCTCACAATCCTGGTGTAGCTTTTGCCACTTATCTTAGTGATCTTCATAATGTTGCAAATTCTTTCCTCTGTCCCCCTCTTCATACGAAAAACCAAACACCTACCCTACCATAGGTCATAAAAGGTAAGATAATGGCAACAGCGCAAACAAAATTGCATAATATTTCCTTGTAAATGGCAACAGCGCAATGCTACTTGTGCATACTACAATTTGCTTTCAATTATACCTTCTTTCAGCCTAACCCACCATTTCACCGTCTCCGTTTCGTCTCTTTTCCTACCAACACAAACCAAACCATTATCTGCTTTACACCTGATCACGGTATGACCGGCAAGCACTTTTCAAGATATAAATTTGCTATACATGAAATATATAGAATTTCTAAAAATCTGAGTACATTCATCGTTTAAATTAATTTTTAATTTTTGCTATGAAGTTTAAGCAATTTTGTTTAAACAAATAAATGCATTTTCAATAAGAATTTATTAAATATAGCAACATATTGAAAAGTGCTTCTGTCGACCCCTCCCCCATTTTCATTTTTATTCAAGAAGCAAAAATTACTTTGAATCTCCATGAAGCAAAAATCACTTTGAATAAAGAATCCTCACCTGCTTACACACATATCAACACACGCATCCTTGATTCCATTTCGATCACACTTCACACCAAACCGGTTTCATTTATAACACACCTCTCAATGCAGTTGACAAACTACACATTTATCCCTTATAGCTTGGGTGTCATTCTGATTGGCTAATCAAATCAGACGACAGAACTACCGCCATCTAAATGATAAACTTGGAACTTTTTTCTGAGAATGTGCAACAACTATGACACATGCAGTGTATTTTTCTTGAAAAATATATAAAATTTAAACTCAGTATTTTGCAACAAAATACATGTAAATACATAATTTTTTTTTTGCATCCGATAGCTGGTATGATACTTTGTTGTTTTGAGTAAAAATTGCATCAAGTATAAATCAATATATACAGGAAAAACGTTGTTCTTTAATTCAAAAAATTGTTTGTTTTAAAACACCTGTTTTTTTAAAACCAGGATGAAATTTTAAGATTTATTTTAAACTCATTTGTGTTTTGCATATGACCTTTAAGATGGACAAGTTATCTTAGACTGTTTCGAACTCTATCATATCATGCGTTGGCAAACAAAAAGTCGGTTTTATGCCAATTTTCCCAAAAACAGCTGGGAATTCTTTCAATAAAAGAAAAACGAGATGTCGCTTAAAAAAAATGCTTCAAAGCTTTCAAAGGACATATTCTGTTCTTTCCAATGCATCCAATATCATTTCGATCGCTTCAGTATTGACTTCTCTAGGAGGGAAACAAAATGCCATTTTTCGCACTTTACCTCGATTTCTGGGTAGAGGCCTCTTAACTCTGGTGATAATTGGTTTGATGAAAGAGAGGGAGCACTGTTACATGCATGAGCATGATGTGACTCAATGTGAGGTATTTTTTTCTAAAATGGCTGAGCAAGGTGTCTCTGTTTCCATACCGCTATTAGAAAAGTTATTGAAACTTATTTTGGGTGATGTGGTAGCTAATGTTGTGTTAGTTGTAGTTGTAGTTCTATGTCTGGTATCGTCAGTATTATGATATTGTTTTGCAATAGTAAGAGTATGTTGTAGATGTGAAATGTTGGCCGCGTTCAATGTGCTTAGGTACCTAAATATTTAGGTGACAGTTTATCATTGAACGGAAAATTGCCTAGTACCTAAGCTAAATGTCAAATGCCTTAAATGTGTTAAGAATTGAGCATTCACTTGCTGTTTTGACATCAACTGATCAACACATTGACTACCTACTAAAGAAAAATATAACATTATTGAAGTGCAAAATGAATGATTCTATTGATTCTTTTCTAAAAGCAGCTTTACAAATTGTCGGGTAAAAACCCCATCTAAAAGACACATTTTATTTAATTATTATCACACTTGTGTACGTGTTTATTTTATTATTCGTAGTCAATTTGCCGTAAGTTTCCTGGGTATCATCGATGTCACAAAACACCGTCAATTGTAACTTGAAATTTAATTTTTATTTTTTTTTTCAACAATAATAATAAAACCACATACAAATCTCAGCAAAGTTCAACAATGGAGTGAAAAATTCTTCGATTTCAAACAGCTGTTTATGACATTTCTCAAATCCACTAAGAACTCAGGCAGAAATTCTTGTCTAACTTTCCAGTCACCACAGCTGACCGACCTCACGAAATTTGCCTAGATTTGCAGTCAAATCGACCAATCAGAGGCTGTTGACTAGCTAGGCAAAAGCGCATTGAACGCGGCCGTTGTCTGTCAAATTTATGATTGATTTAGGCGTCGGAGTTGTTGTTGCATTTGGTGGTATATCGTTTGTTGTTGTTAACTTAGAATTTATGAGATTTATGTTAGTGTTAGTTACATGTTTTCTTTTATGACTTGTACTAGTGATTTTTTTGGTTCCTGTGGCTGAATTTTTGGGGCATATAAATGCGCAGACTTGGTGTACTCTTCTCTGGCTTCTTTTATGGTGCAGCGATTTTTTGTTTTGATGATCATGATGGTTTTTTCTCGTACAAAAGTAGGACAATTGCGATCCTTTGATGGATGGTCTTCGGTCCTACAATTTACACAATACGTCTTTTTGCATTCATTTGGATGCGGTGAAACTTCTGCACAGGTTGGGCAAACACTTATGATTTCCTTACAGTGATTTTTTGTGTGTCCAATGCGTTGACATATCCTACAAGACATGGGGTTGGGATAATATGGATCCACACTCAGTACCTGCCATCCTAATTTGATTTCAGTTGGAGGCTCGGGAGCATCGAACGTGATAATCGCTGCCCCTGTTGCCTTAGGAGCTCCTCCATCAATTTTTGACAGTTTTTTTTACTTCTGTCAGTTTAAATTTCTTGAGAGAATCCAAGATGTCTGATTCTTCTAAAGGTATGATGTTTTGCGAAAATATGCGGCCTTGACAGGAGTTTAGAGATTGATGTTACTTAATTTCAACGTGTATATGACCAAGAGACTTGCATTTAATAAATCTTTCTGCGATTTCTTTGTTGTTTACTTGTATTAGTAAGTCACCATTCCGGAGGGCTTTGACATCTTTGTATTGGGAACTAATTGCGTCGATTCCTTTACCTATAATTATTGGATTTCGATTGGCGATTGGTGTTTTGTCGCTGTCCGATGGAGAGTTCGTGATTACAAGAAATCTGGTGAAATCAATTATGGTTTTCATAGGAGGGCTAAGAATGGGCCACTGGTTATTCGAAATAGGTGTGGTTCGAGTTGTTTTTCTTCTCTTCACCCCGTTATGGATTATCATTGGGTCGTCTGGGTTTAGTTCCCCAAACCGGTTTGTTGTTTTTACCGCCATGATGGCGGGAGCTTTTAATAAAACTTAATAAGAGCTTTTTTTTTTTTTGTTATGCCTTTTGCACAAAACTTAAAAAATAAAAAATGGATAGGTACGATCGTTGGATTAAACTAAAGAAAAATTTATGAACACTTCGCAAAAGTTTTTATTATGGTTTAAGAGAAAAAAAAATAACTTTGCACTTTTTTGCACTATATCAAAGAGACAACTTTCAAAGAACCGGTTTTGTAGATTAAATCGGTTAGAGCCTTTTCTGTTTAGACTCGTGTTACTGCAGTTATTGTAACATGGGCCAAAATGCATAAATTCTGAAATAATGATTGTGATATCAGTTGTGTTTCATAAATTATGTATGTATGTAGTTATTTGTTTAAATTAACACCGTGAGAAATTCAATCGTTTTGAAATTTAAACGCTTAAAAACCATAAAACCATAGCAAACCCCTATGGCCGCCATACAAACTTCAAAATGTATACAGCCTGCAACGCACACTAACTTAGTGTATGTGTGAATCATCGCCACCGCTTGTATTGTAGTAACGTTTTGTCGTACCTAATATCTCTTAGATACGAATTTTTATAAAGAAACGCTTTTCACTACAAACGATTGCCTATCGAAATATAAACATCTAAAAAGTGAAAAAGTGCGGGCCAACTTCACATAGGTAACAAACTCTATGAAAAATTTATTGATGCAGTTTTTAAATTTTTGTTCTAGAAAAAGCGCACTAAAATTTTTTTTTAATTCAAAAAAATTATGTTCAGGATGATTCGGCATAATCCGAATGTTCGCGTTAGTGTTCGCGTTTATTTTTCGCAAAGTCAAAGTTATTTATTCCTGGGATTCAAACATGTAACTTTGCACTCAACAAGCGAGTGCCACGGCCACCCACAATATAATAATAGGTACTGTAGCAAAGTACCACCCTAAATAAATATTTTTAAAAAATTAATAATTTTAATTTCTATTTCTTCTTAAAAGTCACACTAACTTATTGAGTAGGTAAATTCTCATAAGACAATTTTTAAAATTTGGTATGATTACTTATCTTTATCTACTGCTGTAAAAAATTATACTGTGAAAATAAAAAGTTATACAAATTTAACTAGTGTCAGTTCATCCTTTTTAACGTGTCCAGAGATAATTTGGTAGCTACTACGCTAGGCGGTCCGGCAGGCCAGTAGTCCTTCCATTTTCCAGCTAAGGCCCTAGGAAATTACTCCGCTAGGCGTTCCGCCCGGCAAGTAATTCGCCTACTCCCCCCCTTACAGTTCCTACATAAAATGAAACAAGTAAAAGTGTTATCATGTACTGGTACAGGTACACGCATGTGTCTAATATTGGTTTTGTATGGGAGGTACCAGAACTACTTGACCGACATAGACAATTTTTTAATACCAACTTGACAACGGTAAAAACAAGTCCTCTCACAAAATTTGAGTTGCCTAAGTCGTTCGATTCGTTCAGACGCTATCGTAATTTCAATAGACAGAGAGAGACATGGGTCTAGTAGTGGTTTTGTATGGGATGTACCAGAACTACTTGACCGACATTATAGCCCATTTTCAATACTAACCTGGCGACGGTAAAAAGAAGTCGTCTCACAAAATTGCATTCACCTAGGTCAATTCGTTTGGACGCTATCGTGCTTTCAACAGACAGACGGACATGGCTAAATCGATTGAGAATGTGATTCTAATTCAGAATATATATACTTTATAGGGTCTCCGCTGAATCCTTCTTGGCGGTACAAACGTAATGACAAAGTGAATATACCTTCCTGTGGAGGGTATAAAAACATCTCGCTCAGATTTACACGATATTATTATTCCTTTCGTTCTTGTTGAGTAGGTACTTTCGAAGTAATGAGTAATTATCATAAGTTATCATGAATGTTGAAAATTATTGAAAATAGGTAAAATCATGAATTGTAAGCGCATCCTAATCCCAAGTATTTTTATCTATATTTTAGGCCAAAATACGATACGCGCCCAGTTTAGCATAGCAAAGCAATAGTGATTCACACACCGTTCTTACACCAAGGATCGATTGCTATTATCTAACTTAAACCTCACTTATATCAATTTTATATTTTTCTTTAGTCACGCGATTGTAATTTAATCTATTTTCTTTTATTTATTTAATTTATAATATTAATAATATAAATTTATAATTTGTTTTTAGTGTTAGAAAATCCAGAGAATGTACAAAATTATGAAGATGTCTTCGGTATTCATGGTGATGAAAATACGTTTGGTCAAATTGTAGCAAAAAAAGACCTTAAGGGTTATTACGGCATTTGGGAAATTGAAATAAAAGCCTTCGACCATGGAGATCCGGTTTTATGGAACACTTCAATTTATGAGATAAATATACGACCGTATAATTTTAATGCACCGGAAATCATATTCCCGATTCAGGACAAGCCCTTGCGTCTTTGGTATGGGGTTCAATATAATGTAATAGCAATTATTATACCTTTTACAGAAATTTTACATTAGCATGGTACAAGAACCAGGACAACCGTTGCTTAATGCAGACTGTACATCACAGCTAAAAACTTTTCAAGCATTTGATCCAGACGGTGGTATATTCGGCGACGTAAATTTCACGCTCAGCAGTGATAGTAAGAAGATTGTATTTCCAAATATTTACTAAAAAAATTATTTTGTTCTTTACATTTAAGGTGGGGATGACCAATATTTCACAATACTGAAAGAAAATCGAAGTAAATCCCATCTTCGTTTAAAAATTCCTACTAGCGCAAGAGTTTATAATGTATAAAATCACATTTACAATTATTTTTTTAAATATTGACTTTAAGATAACATTCCGTTAAATTTATTTTCATAAGCTCAATGTTGCTGCCAGTGATGGTGATGGGAAGATTTCAAACCAAGGAGTTAGACATCTCCGAGTTGTTTTCATTGACGTTCAAGGAAGTCCAGTCTTTACAATCAGTAAATTCAAAACAAACTTTACAGGTATGCATTGACACAATTGCTCATGAGTTGTATGCCATAGTTTTCAAAACCGTTTGTGTGCATGTGTGTGTGTATGTTTTTTTTTTGTTGGCGCCAATGGATGTGGTAATCTTCTAAAAATGAAAATTCGTTACGCTGGTCTTTCCACATCAGGTATTTTATTCTCTTTGCAACAACAAAAAGGTTTCCAACCAGAACTACAGCTAAAAAAAATATGTGCTCACTTCAAACAATAAACGTACCCATGCTTTCGAAGATATCTAACCCAATGAACGATCGAGGCACGGGGCATGGCTGAAGTCCGAGTTTTACTTGACTCGAAAATTGTTAGATTTATGTACTAATGATAAATTAGAAACAAGCGAAGAATTGCTCGACCACGAAGAAAAGAGCGACACTATAATGCTCTGTCGGAAATACTGACTGAACGAGTCTCAGAAGTCTTACATGAGCTCCTCAGAAAGAGGACGTACGGCGGATGAATAATTCATTAGACTGAATCAACGGTTTCGTTAACAGTCAAGATGACAGTTGCTTTACTGGAGCTACTTCGACATAGTCAGGGTCCTCCTCGGGTACGGATTATTTTATTGTTGACGAACCTGGCAAACGAATAAAGGACAACGAAATTCGGATCTGCACATGGAATGTTAGGTCGCTTAACATACCACGTGCAGCCAAACAGCTAGCAGACGCCCTGAACTGCTATAAAGCAGACCTTACCGCCATCCCAGAAGTGCGATGGAATGGATCGGGCAAGAAGAGGATGAAAAACTGCGATATTTATTACGGCGACTGCTATCGGCAACAAAAACAGCGCTTATTTGGATGTGGATTCGTCGTTGGAGGGAGACTTAGGCAAGAAGTCTTAAGTTTCAGATGTGTGAACGAGCGCCTCACGACAATCCGCGTCAATGCTAAATTCGCCAACATTTGCCTAATATGCGCTCATGCCCCCTCGGAGGAGAAAGACGACGACACCAAAGTGAGGTTCTACGAGTAGTGCCCTAACTATGACATTAAAATTGTGATTTTAATGCAAAGATCACAGAGGAACAGAGGGCATCTTTGGTAGTACTGTCGGAAAGTACAGCCTACACGACACTACCTTCGATATCAGATTAAGGCTGATCGACTTCACGGCGGGGCAAGTACGCGGTTCCCGTATCATTCTCCGATCGAGTCTCTCTCAATCTCCCAATAGGTCCTATGCAGCCAGCCAATAGATCCTATGCAGAGCTCGTGAGCTCTACGCGCAGAAAAAATGATACGAGCACACGAGAAGCGCGCGATCGAGGAAATAGAGAGATGCTACAGCAGGAATGAGGTTCGGAAGTTTTACCAAAGCATGCGATCGAAGAAATAGAGATATGCTACAGCAGCAATGAGGTTCGGAAGTTTTACCAAATGGTAAAAAGAACCTGCCAAGGCTACAGAGCCCGAACCGAAGCCTGCAAGGACGAACAAGGGAACATCATAGTTGAATTGCCTACAAGATCTTATCTGCCGTGTTGTGTGAACGTCTGAAGCCTTTCGTCAACAACCTAATTATTGGTCCCTACCAGTGCGGCTTCAAGCCAGGGAAGTAGGCTTGCGTAGTTCACGAACGAACTAGTTCAATGAACTAGTTCACTATAGTTCACACACTTAGTTCACTAGTTCATTTATTTATTAATTGGCCTTACCAATAATCATTTTTAACCTTCAAATTACTATAATAATTATATTTTGACAGTCACAATAGGTAATTTTATATGTAAATTTTGGTGACTTCGTAAAATTTAGCTTGGACACTAAAAATGATTTATTAGTACCGCACAATGACTTTCATACAAACGGAATAAGCTAAAGCTAACCACACACGATTGTCAGATCTGTCATTCCTCTGACAATGACTGACAATAAGCCTACAATAGCCAACTATCTTACAATAAAAAATTGTTCGTTCACATTCTGATAACGTTGTCAGGTTGAAAATGGTGTGTTCACACGGTTGTCAGATATTTGAATATGAAAAATTGGTCTATCTGTCAGACATTGTCAGACAAATTAAAATGTATGGTCCTTGGTTTTTGCAGTACCGCGATAATGAAACAAAATATTGCACTTGCGACTATTTTAACTCTACGTGTTAGAAAACTGCGAAGATGATGAATTGACATAAAAACGACTTAGTGTTTGGACGAAGGAGTGCGGGTGACCCGTTGTCAGCACGAAGGATTCTACTCTAAATTCAAAGCTGAGGAGACGGAACTTTATCACAATTTTTTGCGAATGGACTCAACATAATTCGATGGAATTCTAGCTTTGGTGACTCCACAGTCCACATATAAAAATGCCAGTATACACGAGCATCCAGGGTACTCATTTCATAAAATTTAAGACGACAGTCGTCCAAGCGATAAAGTTTGAGAACTTTCGGTATCTATCAGGAGCTCACAAACAGTAGTTGAAAAAAGGACTAGACGTCATCGTTATTGTCATAAATGACACTTGACAAATAACAATGAGTTATTATGTAATTTAAATCGTAGAAAAATCTGAATTCAATTGCTCGCTTTAAAATTCCTGTAAAATTTTAAAATTGTATTGCAAAATAAACAAATCAATGCATGACGACACCTAATTTTATTAGCTATCGTGCAAACTCTGTCGTCTGGACGATAGTGCTCTGTCGATTATTGAGCTACAAGAAGCAAATGTTGGATCGTAGAAACGATGTCGTGGAGACGATAGCAATTTTCAGTGTTACGTGATGCAAGGCTATCGTCGAAACGGTATCGTCATGCAATTATTGACTTACGGAATGAGTGCCCAAGAAATCGATACGGTTTCATTTGCAGCTTGACCCAATTTTGTTTCTGTATTTACCGAGGTGGCTTTTGAATGTGAATCGCGTCGGCGACCTCTTACCACAGGGCTTCTTTGGGTACTTTATACTCTGCATCCAACAACCCCATGAGCTAAATTGAACTAAAATGAGCGAACTAGTTCAGTAGCGTGATTTGAACTAAATTGATCGATCACTCAAATGAACTAAATTGCCCAACTCTACAAGAAAGTCTACCATTGACTAAATATTCACACTGACGCAGATCTTGGAGAAAACCCAGGAAGTCCAAATCGATGTCCACCACCTTTTCATCGATTTTAAGGCCGCCTATAACTATGACAGCATTTTTAGAGATGAGCTATACAGAGCAATGTCTAGTTTTGCCGTACCTGCCAAACTCGTCCGTTTATGTAGGATGACAATGGAGAATGCACGCTGCTCCATCAAGTTCGGTAAAGAACACACCGAGACCTTCGATGTCAAAAAAGGGTTTAATCGGCAGAACGCAGCGTGATGTCACTGCGTGTTCGTGAGCATTGAGACGGAGGCGGCGAAGATGGGTTTGGCGGTCAATGAGGGCCAGACAAAGTATATGCTGTCATCAAGAAACGACCTCCAACGTCGACGTCTTGGACAGAATGTCACTAAAGACATTATATGACTTTGAGGTGGGAAAGGACTTTGCCTACCTAGGCTCCGCTATGAACTCAGACAATGAAGCGAAGAATAACTCTTGCCAATCGCTGTTTCTTTGGGCTAAGAAAGCAATTGAGTAGCAAAGCCCTCTCTCGAACAACTAAAGCGACCTTAGTCATCTCAGTCCCAGTCCGGTGAATGGAGGAGGAGATACCACGACGAACTGTACGGGCTGTACAGCGACATCGATCTAGCCAGAAGAGTGAAGATCCAACGACTGCGGTTGCTTGGTCGTGTAGAGCGATTAGGCGTGAATGCTCTGGCCTGGAAGATCTTCGAATACACACCCGAGGGACGGCGCAGTAGAGAAAGGCCGCGACTCAGGTGGTGCACGAAAGTGGAAGGGGACCTTAACCAACTTAGCGTACGAAACTGGAGAAAGCTGGCCAAAGATCGTGCTGGCTGCAGACGCTTGTTGGTTGAGGCCCAGGTCCCCGGACTGTAGCGCCACCTTAAGTAAGTAAGTAAGTAACAATAGCCGCCCTGATTTGTCCACTTTTAACAGGCAAGCAGCAAGCTCATGTAGATATATTTAAAGTTCAAATCAAATACCTATATTGTAATTAGAGTAGTGAATTAATATTGGTGCTTTTTATTTTTTCGGAGTTTAATCATATAGTGGCGGCGGCGTTATAGACCACAGCGCCGTGCCACCAAAGGCTACCACATACTTCGTGGTTAGGAATTTATGCTCTACTCACTGTATTTGTTATTTACTCCGCCCTTCTTTTTTTCTATTCGTCGCAGCTTGTTTTGGACGTTAATTACTAGTGTGCTCAGTATCTTCTTCTTCATCTGAGAATTCTGGACAATGGGGTGAGTTGTTGGGACCAAATCGGTGGAAGTATTTCCGATAGCCGCCGTGCCCAGATAGGAAATTCGACCTCCGTTGGGTAGGTCAGCTGTGGGCGCAGTAGCGCAGCCTCTCGCGAACGTCTGACAAACATCCGAGAATATAATTGCCCTGAAAAAACTTCTCATTTCAACCGTTCGGACTCGGCATAAAAATGGTAGGTCCCTTCCATTCGTCCCAAAAATAGAAGCTCACATAAACGAATGCTTGCGAGAAGGCCTAATGTGTCTACCGCCTGTTGCGCCACCTATTTATTATTTATTTATAGGTCAGCTGCCGTGTACTCGGTTTGTCCACACTTCGACGATAGGAATCAACTTCTTAGCATCCATCTGCCTTTTATAGTATTGTCCATCCTGCGGGAACCCTCGCAGAGACTATGTACCTAGTGCTTTACTTTCTTCTTAGTTTCGTACCGCAGTTTTTTGTTAGTGAAATAGCTTGTCACTATCTTTCGCAGGTAGTATGGCGTATCTATCTGTCCTGGCTAGTGAGATCTAATAAATAAATGTCCATTAGTCGAATTAAGAGCGTATTTTATATCCAGTCTTACTACTGCACAGTACATTTTGGTTCTATACTGCCATCTCTCTCCTTCTATTGCTTTAGCAGTTTTATCGATTACCGATTTTATGGCGCGAAAATGTTCCTTATTCTTCTGCCACTGTGAGCAGTATATTATAAGGTCACACACACAGATACAAAATTATTAAATGTAAAAAGAGACATATGAGTGATATTTCCAGGAGGAGAAAACATGTATCCCCAGCTAACGGGTTGCCGCAATACTTAACTGAGTAGCTTTTTAAAGATTGTAAAAAAAATGTATAAACGAGAGCTGCAATAAATATATGTAAAACGAGTGTGTTAAAAAATGTTAAACTGATTGTAAATTCCTAGCTATATACCTATAGCTTTTATTTGTGTTTCTTCTTGTACACAAAAAATATATTTCTTTATGTTCTTAACGAACAGAAACCAACTTTTAAATGAAACAACTTTTTAATTTTTAATATTTTTATTGAGCTTTAGATGCCTTACCACTGGTGGGGGAAATCTTGAGCTTAAAAGAAGTGTGATACAGAACTGAGTGGTCTATGGTCAGATGGACCCTTTATATAGTGATTTTTTGTTTATGCAGCAAATTTGTAGATAAGAATTGTATTTTTTCAACATTCAGTTGAGGTTTATTTATAATACATTTTGTTTATGCAGCATATCTGTGGATTAAATTTATATTGATTCAGTTGAATCTGAAGTCAAGCGTGGGTTTGCTTGGTATTATGTTGTATTTATCGTTTGGGGACGCACAAGTAGTGTCTGATATAACATCTCCCCTTTAGAGTCTTCTAGTGGTCGGAAAGTGACCTTTGGAAGATTTATGCGAGAAACAGATTACCACAGCACCAGCAACAGCAACTTTGACAGCAGCAGCAACTTCAACAGCAGAAGTCGCATGAAACACATTGGAAACATCGACAGCAACTTTGTCAAGGGAGGAAAACAAAATTTGTTGGGAGTTGATTGCAACGCAGCATTACCAGATTACCTTTCATATCTTCAAAAATAAATGGTAAAAGCGAAAAAATGATATTAGGTAGGTACATGACGTCCTGTAAAATGTTAGAGCAAATCACGTACTTAGTACCAGCAGGTAAATACCAGTATAGATACTTGGTGGTAGCTAAAGTATAAAATTCGAAAAACATATCTGATGTCATTTTCGACAGTGTTTTTCAGATGTTTGCTGCCCAATCAAACATCAAATCAAAATTCGTATGCACTTTTCTTTTAATAGCTTGTCAAACATTAATTTTAACACAACTCACGACGATTGAATTAGTAGATAACTCGTTTCCACATTGCAAAACTAGAATTCAAAATCACGTCCAACCGACAGTAAATAATTTGACGCCTGCAAATCAAAAAAAAGAATTGATTTGTAAGAATAAAAAAAGATGAGAATAATTTGTAGACTGCTGAAACTTTTTTTGTCTATATCTGGTAATGATGCTGCACCTTCAGTATGTCAGCATTCGAAAGTTGAGAGAACTGAAAAAGTCACCGTGGTGTTGGTAGCCGTTGCACAGCAACATTGAATTTAGGACTTAGCTCTAGCGTCGATGTCGATGTCGATGTTGCTGTGGTAATGTAACTTCAGCCATTAAAATGCAGGGGCTCTAAAAAGTGCGCTGTGGCTGTCAAAGTTGCTGTTGCTGTTGCTGTGCCAATCTGTTTCTCGCATTACATTATTTATAATCTTCTTATTCCAATTTTGTATTTTTAGATAAACATAAATGATTACAATGATTATAATAGTTACAAAGATAAGGTAAGGTTGGGTTTGAGGTAACGGCTTGCCTATCCTCAGTAAAACCCACCCACAGGAGCCAGTGGTTAACACTCAAAACTCGATATGAATGGAGAACCATACGGAACTGTCTACTCCAGTCCAGGTGGTAATGGCAATAGCCATAATCCATCCATAGTCTTCTCGACTACGGCCGGGGCACGGATTCTGGAGGCCCCAACATTCATACCCGAAACCACAAGCATTCATGCAGCTCTATGTTGTCCGATTCACTCGGCAGATTGAGCATGAGACAAGCTGTGGCTCACTGCACTGCTACTGACGGTCAGACTCGGGATACCTTTATGGTTGAACGAGCTTCTGAAGAGGAGGTCCTTGAGGTGCGCCTATCTAACGGACAGCGGAAAAGGAAAAGAAAGAAGCTGATGGACCTGCGGCGCAAAGATGCTTTATCTGCTAAAGGCGCTAGCAATTCTTTTAGCTCTTCGGCGGTGCCTTTGAAAAGGAACAGGTGGGTGGAGGTCTCAACAACTGAAACTAACCAACCCCTTGGATCGGGCACTGCCTCCTCTTCTGCTGACCCGAAAAGCAAGAAGAAGCGACCCAAGCTCGAAAAGAGAATAAACCCCACTCAAGTCTGTGAGTCTGTTCGTGCACGGTCTCCAAATGAAGCCGGTGCTACTACCAGCAATGGAAGAAGTACTGGCGGACGGAAACCGGACGTCAAGATCTCACCTACAGGCGAGAGCTCCCCAGGCTCTCCAATCGTTGGAGTTGCCCGTGCACTGGTAATGAATGATGCAGGTGCTGAAATCAACTCAGGTTTCAGTACCAGCGGACAGAACTTTGTCGTCGCGGATGGCTCTGATGGTCAGAGAGATTGTTTTGAACGCACAACAGCTGAGGTGCGAGATAAGAGGCCGTCCTATAAGGATGTCGCTGTCTCCTCTTTGGCAGTTCGTACACCAGAGTTTACATCCATTTTGTTTACTCAGGTCAATCTACATCACTGCAAGGCTGCTTCCGCTCTTCTAAGTAGGAGACTTGCTGTCAGTAGAACAAAAGACCGCATAACACCCATCCAGAAACCATGGGTGTGGAAAAATCGTATCTGTGGCCTTGGTGGGTTGAGCGGTTCACACAACGTTCTTTACGATGAACTGTCCGAGAGACCTAGGACATGTCCTGTTGTATCGAAATCCCTCACGGCAGTTAAAATCAAACGGTTTTGCGGCCAAGATTTGGTTGCTGCAACTATATATTTTTTTTTCTTTGTCGGAGGTTGTTACTATCCGATGGAGCACTCAGACACAACTACTGGTCCATTGTACTGCCAAATAGACACATTACATTGCTGTACTTAGTTAGGAGGAGCTTCAGTGATGAAGAGCTTAGATGTTCGGCACTCACCACGTCAGCCCCAAAGATCCGCCACCTGATGCGAGCAAAGGCAGGACAACTACAGAGGAAGTGCTCCGCTGTATCGTCCTCTCCACAAGCAGGACAGATGGTGGTGTTGCTCAAGCCCAACACATTTAAGTGTTTGGCAAAAGCTTGGTGGCCCGAAAGGACGCCCACAAGAAGTCTGCAGTCGATTCTCCTGAGAGACAGAAGGAAAGACGAGGACCTCTTGCAGATGTCCGGACGCAGTCGTTTGGTCTGTCTACACCCAGCACAGTCACGCCAACGACACTCGTGTTCACGAGAAACCCAAGTATCAATGGATGACATAACCACAGATGCAGGCAAACCCAACGCAGGTTCAGGTCCTAAGAAATCTTCTTCTGAACCCACCCTGGCAAGCTCATCAGCGATCTCGATTCCCTGGATACCAGTGTGACCTGGAACCCAAACAAGTTTGACCGTGTTTAGCCTACCGACCAAGTTCAGAGAAAGCTTGAGTTCGAGCACTAACTTGGACGAGGTAAGAGGGTAGAGCAGCGCTTTTAATGCATCTTGGCTATCACTGCAAACGCATATGCTTCTAGCCCTCCACCTGTTTGTCACAATATAGCGCATAGCCATAAGGATAGCGAAAATCTCCGCCTGGAAGACAGTCGCATGGTTACCCAAGGGGTAGTGTAGTCTAATGTTCTCGCTTTCCACGAAGACTCCAGAACCAGACCCCTGTCCGGTTTTAGAGCCATCCGTGAATACACGATGGCATTCCTTCCCTGGCTCCGAGTCTGGCCGAAGCCATTCTGTTGCCTGAGGAAAGTTGACGTGGTAGTTTTGTCCCAGTAGGATTTCTGGTGTCATTGTGTCAGACGGCATATCCATAAGACAGGGGTCAAAGGATAATTCTCGCACAAGTTCTTCAAAATTCCAATGCGCGTGGTACCAAAAGCCACCTCTCTTTAACCGAGAGATGGTTTTCAGCGTACACCCCATGATAAAAATATCAAGGGGGGGGAGGTTCATCAAAGCATCTAGAGCCCCATGTCTTCCCAAAAGCGCCTTTGCACTGCCAGAAAGTCGACAGCGCTTTATCGGTTTTTGATTCAACATGCTTGGACCAAAGAAGTTTTCTATCGAGGATTACTCCCAGATATTTGACTTCATCAGAAATCGGAATAGTGACACCTTTTAGCACAAGTCCAGTGATATTCCTCCTTCTCGTGAAGAGAACAACCGTAGTTTTAAGAGGGTTCACTGAAAGCCCATTCATTGTGCACCAATCATCGATCAAACCCAAGGATCTCTGCGCCAGAGAGCAGACAGTCCCAAGGTCTGAACCGACAGACAGAACGGCGACATCATCCGCGTAGGCTTGAGAGTCGTCAGCAGAGAGTCTACTACCATGCACCATAAGAGGGGAGACAAACATCACCTTGAGGGCAGCCCCTGTTTACCCCGGTCATGACGCATTTGCCACAATCCGCTTCGGCAATCAACGTTCTGTGCTGTAGCGATTCGTTGCAGCAAAAGAAATAAAATAGCTTCTGTTAGATTTATTTCGATTTCCGGCGAACTCTGAAATTATAGAAAAATTTTGGTGGAGAAAATACTGAGACGACCGTTACGTTCGGTTTTAAATTAAACTCTAAACTTTATTCACATAAAGAGAAACGTCAAAGAAAGAAGAATACAAAATATAAATGTAGTAGATTTGAATGATAGAGATGTGAAGTTAAAAGTTGATGTGTAAAGAATATAGCAAAAATAATTCAATGTGATTTTAGTTCATTAATTGAGAAAAGATAATAGTAATAATATAATGAGAATAAAAAATTTTAATGAGATTTTCTTAACATTCCGCCCGCCTCGACGACTATTTCAGGGCGTCGAAACCTCTGGATTGGGATGGTTGATGTGATTCTCGGCAATTGTTGAAGATACCGGCAGTAGACACAGTTTTGATATAGGACGTTTTAGAGTATTAGTCTGCGTTTTGATAGTAACTACGCGTATGAACCCATCCGACCCAGGATGAGTTTCGATGACACGAGCAAGAGGCCACTTTGATGGAGGATAACGTTCGTCCATAAGAAGAACAAGTGAGCCTACCTTGATGTTAGGTGACGGATGATGCCACTTAACAATTGCTTGTAGTCGTTGAATATACTCGATTGACCATCGATTCCAGAATCCTTCAAGCGATTGACGTATTAGTTGATACCGTGATAGCCTTGATTGTGATAGATGCGTTAAAGATGGTTCAGGGATTGTTTTTAAAGCTTCTCCGATGATAAAGTGTCCGGGAGTGAGGGCTTCTAGATCGGCAGGGTCTTCAGATAACGGGCAGATTGGTCGGGAATTCAGCACAGCCTCGATTTGAGCCAAGATTGTGGAGAATTCTTCGTAAGTTAGAATAGCTTCACCAACAACTCTCTTAATGTGAAACTTAACAGATTTGACGGCAGCTTCCCACTTACCACCAAAGTGAGGCGCTGCTGGTGGGTTGAACTTCCATTTTGTCCCATTGTTTGCAAGCAGGTCACTTAATGTTTGAAGATCCTTTGACGCAGCGTCGAATAGTTTTCTCATCTCAGCATCAGCTCCTACGAAATTAGATCCACAATCACTTGATAATGTGGCGCAAATACCACGGCGACTCGTGAACCGTTTGTAAGCAGCTATGAAACCCTCAGTCGTGTAGTCGGTGGATAGCTCAAAGTGAACAGCTGATGTAGAGAAGCAAACAAATACTATAAGATAACTTTTATATGTTTTTGCTCGCCGTCCTCTCCAAGTTCTGATAGTAAACGGCTCTGCATAATCAACTCCAGAATGCAAAAATGGCCGAAATGATTGTGTTCGAAGAGAAGGTAGTTGACCCATGATTTGCTTGGCATTGGTTGCCCGATGACGTATACAGACTACACATCGATGTATGAAGCACCTTACTGGATTACGGCCACCAATGATCCAGTATTGTCGTCTTAATGTATTTAGCATCAGTTGAACTCCCCCATGTAATGTAAATCGATGAATGTTGTCTAGAACCAAGATAGTAAATGGTGAGTTCCTCGGTAGGATTATTGGGTGTATCATATCTGGATCGACCTTTGCAAGGCGTAGCCGCCCGCCAACTCGCAGTATGCCCTGCGAATCGAGGAATGGTGATAAGCGAAGAAGCGGACTATTTGTTTCAGGCATTTTGAACCCGAGAGTTGATTGATTTCTGTTGTAAAGTAGAGTGATTGTGTCGACTTAATCCAATAAATCCTTGCTTGATCTAGCTCCTCAGGTGATAACGATTTGGACTTGATTGCTGATTTTCCCTTGAATGATGATACTGCTCTCTTGCACCAAGCGGTAATACGTAAGAGTTTCAGAAGCGATGAGTACTTATGGATGAGATCCCAGTTGTAAGATTGTGTCCCGCCTGTTGTTGATGCGACAATATGAGTACGTTCTTCAAGATCGATATTTTCATTGAGTTTAGGCGTTAGTTGAGGCCAATGCGAAGAAGGAAGACGAAGCCAGGGCGGTCCGTTCCACCAAATTTCGCTCTCAGATAGCTGTCGTGGTGAGAGTCCTCGTGAGGCATAATCTGCTGGATTATCTTCGCCAGGTAGATGATGCCATTGAGCTTCCGGAAGAATCTCTTGAATTTGAGAAACTCGATTACGGATGAAATCCTTCCATCTTGATGGTTGACCTTGAATCCAGTAGAAAGTCGTACTAGAATCCGTCCACAAATGAATCGGGGTTGATTCAAGTTTTAACACATTTGTAACATGATTGGCCAGCCTTGTTAGAAGTACTGCAGCTGATAGTTCTAAGCGAGGAATAGTGATTCGAGCAGTTCTTGATCTTTTTGGTAATATAGATTCTCTTCTGATTGGTGTAACTTTTGATTTTGACGATATGATAGTAGCTTGGGTGATATTAGATGACTGTACTACTCGCAGATAAACGACAGCTCCAATTGCAGCTTGCGATGCGTCTGCAAACCCGTGTATCTCGATTGATAGACACGACGGAGATAGCCCTATCCATCTGACGACTGATATGAATGAAAGATCCGCGAGTTGGTTGATATATTTCCTCCATCGAGCCTCCAAATTAGAAGGAATAGGTTGGTCCCAGCCTAGGTCTAATTGCCACAATTCTTCAATGAAGATTTTGGCTTTGATGATAACAGGCGATAACCAACCGAGTGGATCGAAGAGCTGCACTGTACGTGATAAAACCATTCTCTTCGTAAAAGTGGTGACTTCTTTACTTTGCACAGGAATGAAAACGAATCTGTCTGCATTTGGCTGCCAATTAAGACCAAGAGTTCGATGAATAGGATGACCATCTATTGTAAGCGATGTTGACGTAGCTGATTTTTCACTTGATTGAATATCTTCTAGCAATGCTTCGTTGTTGGCAGCCAATTTTTGAAGCGAAAAGCAACCTGTTTTGAAGAAATTGATAATTTGTTGAATTTTGCTCTTACCTTCTTCAATGGTTGAAGCGCCGGAATAGATGTCATCCACGTAGATATTTTCTTCAACTAATTCCTTGGCAATTGGAAAGCGGTACCCCTCGTCAGCAGAAAGTTGTCGTATGACACGATTGGCCAGGTAAGGAGCAGGGGAGGTTCCGTAGGTCACAGTTGTTAGAACAAACTCGACCAGATCCGTACCTTCAAACCACAATATGCGTTGTTAACTTCAATCGTCAGGATGAACTTCAATTTGGCGAAACATCTTCACCACGTCCGACGAAAAGGCAAATTCGTATTGCCGCCAACGAGTGAGTACGTCTGGTAGATCCACTTGCAACTTGGCACCTTCGTGCAAATGATTATTTAGAGAAGTCCCCTGATCAGTCTTCAGCGATCCATTGAATACAACTCTAAGTTTTGTTGTTGTACTCGATTCACGAACAACACCATGATGAGGAAGGTAGAAGACGTCTGGTGATTGACTGGCTGTTGATTGTAAAGATGGTGTTCTGCGCATGTGTCCAAGATCTTCGTACTCTTGGATGAACTTAGAGTACTCATCGAAGAATGATTTGTTCTGCTTAAAACGATTCTGCATACGTAGAAGCATTTTTAATGCTGGAGATCGAGAATCACCTAAGGTCGTTGGATGAGATTTAAAAGGCAGTCGCACAATGTAACGCCCTTCTGCATTTCTGGAATGAGTTGATTTGAAGATTTTTTCGCACTCTGCTTCGTCGGATGTCATTTGATTTGAAGAAGATTGAAATGGTTCTTCCTGCATCCAAAATCGTGTTAATAATTCGTCGAGTCCAAGATCCAAATGACAATGATAACTATGCGTTCCGATAAGTGGTGAAATTGATGACACAGCGCCTGATACGATCCAGCCTAGCGATGTATTTTGTGCTATTGGAGCACCCGCTTCACCCTTTCGTAGACCCTCTTGCAAAATTTGGCCATATAACAGTACGCCAAGTATGAGATCCACACGTCCAGGCTGACAATAGTGTGGGTCTGCCAACTTGATTCCGTTTAGATGTGGCCAATTTTTTGGAGAAACATTGGTTGTGGGAAGATGGCCGGTTAGCTTCGGTAGTATATGTGCTTCGATATTGCAGCTGAACTCGGTTACGCACGACGATAGATTAAGTGAAACTGTACCTTTCGATTGATGAGTTGATGAAGAATTTCCCCCGATACCAGTGATTGAAAGTGCTGAATGACGCCTCGTAAGATAAAGAGCCTGAGTTAGATGTTCGGAGACTAAGTTGATTTCAGATCCTTGATCTAAAAATGCTCTTACCGTGAAAAATTCTCCTCTACTTGATTGAATTTTTACTAAAGCGGTTGCTAAAAGTACTGGTTGTGTTCCTGATTTGTTGATACAAGTCACGTGAGATGATGCAGATGCAGGAGTGGTCTCAGTTAGTACTTCGGAAGTGGAACAGGATTGATGAACTGGATGAATTGAGGTGTGATGACGTTCGTTGCAGAATTGACACCTCTTCTTGGAAAAACACTTTGCCAACTGATGATATCCCAGACAATTGAAACATAATTTCAATTGCTTGATAGTTTCAAGTCGCTGGTCGACATTTTTTGATTTATACATAGGACAAAGAGAGATGTAATGGTCACCTTTGCAGTTTGCGCATGTTTGAGCCGATGTTTTCGTTGCTACGTGATGAGTTTTGGCCTTATTCTCTGCAGATTTATTTGATGTTGTTAGAGATGACTTACTTGGCAAATATTTGTTAGGCGAGGCACGTTCGTAAGCCTGAAGTGAGCGAATACGAGTGATGAGAAAGTCCTTGAAAGACGACCACGATGGTGAATCTTGAGAAGAACCTAGCGTTTTATCCCACTCTTTGATTGAAACAGCGTCAAGTTTCCGTGATACGATGTGCACTAGAATATCATCCCATTTGTCCACATCACGACCGAGTCCCTCCAGCGACCCAAGGGCTTGATTTGTTTTGTTGAATAGAGTTTCGAGGTCGGAGGATGACTCGGTGGTAACTGGCTTAGTTGAAAATAGGGAGGTTAGAGCTGCGTCGACCAAAACGCGTTTATTGTCACGACACCAATTCATCCCAAGCGATTTTATAGTTTGCTGCGGTTAACGATAGATTTTGAATGCGTTGTGATGCCTTTCCGATTAAGCATCCCTTTAAATACTGCAGCTTTTCGACGCATGTAAGTGACGGATGATTACCGATTACAGCAATGAATGAGTCCTTAAACGGAACCCAATCAGAATATTCTCCGTTGAAAGATGGCAATCCCATAGTAGGCAATCGCACTAAAATGCGATGGAAGTAACTGTTCCGGTTTGTCCTCCGAATGTTCTAACACGGGCAATGATGATGATGACGATGATGATTGTAAGCTACCCATGAGAATCGTCATCTCTTCGATAGCTTGGAGGTAGTTTTCTTCACATTCGGAGTACATTTTGTCCTTGAAGTAAGTTTCTTCAGCAATCTCGGATTTGACTTCTGGTTTTAGAGATGATTTTATTCCTCCCAAAGCGTCGTGATTTTCTTTAAATTTTCTCCAGTTTTCAAGTAGCGCGGTTTTTCTTGCTTCCACCCTTTGCACAGTAACTGTCGAAGCTGATTTTAGTTTTTTCGCACATTTCTCAATAATATGAAATATTTCGTATTTTTGTTCCAAATAAAATTCTAATTAATCGCGTTTCGACATATTTTACACTTTATTCTACTAAGTAATTGATCAAAACTGATATTAAATACAAAATCGCGCGATTGAATCGATTTCTTTTGTTACTGTTTTGCCGTTTGAACAAAACGTTTTCACCGGTAAATATTACCACTGCAACAAGAACACGCCACTGAGACGGCTTTTCTCTCACAATTCCACTTAGCGGCATATATTTATATACAAGAACATATATACAATACTAAGCGCATACACGATTATTGCAAAATGAAAACTGTTCTTCTTAATGCGATTCGCGCGATATGTATGTTGGTATATATACGTTAATACGCTTCCGATTAAATGATTTTACTCGATATATAGGTATGATAGCGATTCATATACGAACTTAATAATTCAGAGAACAATCCGGCTCAAGAAGGACCAGTATGTTAGATTTATTTCGATTTCCGGCGAACTCTGAAATTATAGAAAAATTTTGGTGGAGAAAATACTGAGACGACCGTTCCGTTCGGTTTTAAATTAAACTCTAAACTTAATTCCCATAAAGAGAAACGTCAAAGAAAGAAAAATACAAAATATAAATGTAGTAGATTTGAATGATAGAGATGTGAAGTTAAAAGTTGATGTGTAAAGAATATAGCAAAAATAATTCAATGTGATTTTAGTTCATTAATTGAGAAAAGATAATAGTAATAATATAATGAGAATAAGTAATTATAATGAGATTTTCTTAGCAGCTTCAACACACAAAAAAGGAACAAAACCATAAAAAAAAACCATCTTCGTACTCGATTACATCATGTACGGAATTCTGTAACGTGTGGCTGAACCCACCCACGATTTTAGACAAATAACCGATTCAATTTCCCTCCATGTTGATGGTCGGCGATGCTTTTCCGGCCAGGCTCGGTCTCTTGGACTTGGGCAGCGAACGAGTGAGCATCTCTTCTCCTCAACAAAAATATATATAAACCAAAAATTTCCGAAATCGATATTTTGCTACAAATCAGCATCATTCGTACCTTGATATACATATGTATATTCTACAAAAATATATAGATACAAAAAAATATATCTATATTTAAAACGTGGTTACTTAAACTACATCTACAAAAAAAAATTGTATCAATTCAATATAACAAAAAAAAATAACTCTTTTAAGTAAAAGTGCGTGTTATATATATATCGTAGATCAAAATCTGCTTACTCGTTAAACATGATATTATACCCCGTAAAAACATTAAGCTTTTCTCGCTTGCCCTTGAGACGTTTGATTTTTGTTATACCTAGGTGTATATAGTAACTACCAAATCAAACGGTCGAAAACAGATATTCGATCGCCAAACTATCTTGTGCTACGCATACGGGATCTCCCTCTCATAAATCTTCCTGCCGGCGAGAATCTGCATACGTCACGAGCAGATTAGACAGAGGAGATCTGACTACACCAGTCCTCTCAAGAGAGTTCCGATCAGCATCGTAATCTTCAACATCATCAACAGTGCGGCAAATAGCTCCGCAAAACAACCAGTGTGTCACCGTGAGACTCTTAATAAATATAAATAAGTACAGTGTTCTCTAACTAATTATAAAGTAAATATATATAAATATGAATTTGAAACATAAAAATAAATCCTCTAAAAGTATATAAAACGTATAACCTATATAAAAAGATAAAAAAAAGATAATAATTTAACTTACAGATTTATATCACAGATAGTTCAGTACACAAAAAAGTGCAACAACAAAAAAAAAAAAGGCATGCAAATTGAAAAGGCCATGTTATCTAATATGTATATATAAAAAAAAATAATAATAATAAAAAATATATATATATAAATATGAATTGCAGTGTTAGAGTGTCATAAACAGTTTTCATTTTTTTTGTAGCTTAAGATATTAATGCGATTATTATATAATTTCTTTTGTGAACATCTGGGTTTATGTGCGCACATCAACAATAGGATGCCAATGCCAGGTATGGAATTTTTATTGTAATTTCTTTTCGATTAAAGCTTTTAGTAGTAATGGAAACCTGTTATAAAACACCTGTTACATATATATATAATATAAAAACTATTTATCAATTCTCACTTGAAGCGTGATATCTATCTACAAGGAATAGAGTGGATAATAAAATATATATGAATTATGATTTATTTATATACGTTTAAATCTTTTATTTAAAATGAGTTGGTAAAATCGTAAAGTTGGAGAAAGACGGGATATGAAAAGGAGCTGGTAAGTGAAGTAGAGTCATAGTGAAATCAGGGGCTAATGAAATAAAAAGGGTAATTTATTAGCACAGGTGCTGAGCGTGCTCAGATGGAAGAGGGTTTACCCAAGTGGTCAAAAACACCGATGACCAATACAAACGGGTCTCCAGCACATGAGACACATTTGACAGGCACGTTTTTTTTTTATTTCTTTGTGTAATAGTAAGATTGAAAGATCATCAAAGTGCAAGTTCCCACCCCAATCCGGCGAGTTGTAGCCGTGCTAGCAGGACGTGCCAAACCGCACTTTGCCAAAGAAACACCATCAGCTATAGTTTCAACCACTACAAAGATTTTGGCGCCCAAAATTGAAGCCGAAGTTAATATATATATAATAATGTATAAAATATATGTATGAACTTTTTGTTTTAGAAGTCAGCGAGCATCTATTTTCAATTCAAGTTGAAAAAGAAGATCCGTTAGAACTTTTTTATTTTTTTTTCTCTCAGTTAGATTTCATATTAACGAAGTGAGCATGAAAATCACTCGAATGGTGTTAAGTTAAGTTCTGCTCCGCGTTTAGTATTGCAAAAGATCGCCGCATGTAATGCAGAGCTGATCAGCGAAATATAAATATCGATTGTGTTTCATGTGCTTGAGAGTCGTTATATGATTTTATTTCACTTCACCTTTTCAAAATCGGCTTCTGACCGTATCCCAGTCCGAACCAACGTATGTAAACTATATAAATTTGTTTGTTTCTAAAAATTTTCTAAATATTTTTATTTATTATGAGTAATCAGAAAGGTGCAGTTTCTAAACCCCGCAGTGGTTTACGTAGTAAGAAAGTAGCTAATGCCCCAAACCAAAACAAAAGCTTAGATATGAGTAACCTTGAAGAAGTAAACTCGTCGTTCGGAGCCTCCGCATCTAGGCAGCCATTGGTTATGCACTCACCAGCTGCAAACACTTCTTCACAGGTATTGCGTCAAGACTTAGATGCCTCTGCTTGCCCGAATATTGACATAGATCGACAGGTGGCTGAATCGATTCGCGGTTTTAATATAGAGTGCGATCCCAATGAACAGTTGGATCTACCAATTTCAGATAATCTTTTATCTCATGATAATAATCGTGTAGATCATAAAATTCAAAGTTGCGTTCGAGATAGTTTGAATAGTTTTCAAAATGCAATGCTTCAATCACTAGAACAGATAGTGAAATCAAATATTCATGACTCGGTTAGAAATACAGTGAGTAGCCTACTTGATAAAGAGCAAATGCTTAAGTCCCATAAACCGAAACATAAGTCAAGAAATCTAAACAACCAGTCCGTTCAATCCGTCCATGTTGAGAATCGAGCAAACTTCCCGTTATTCAATTTGAATAGGGATGGGAATGAAAATAGTCCTGCTCAAACAAATCGTCGTCTTTCTAATAGCCTTACTCGTACGAACAATAGGCAGCGTAATACAAATCTCAATCAAAATTCCAACTCCAACCGAAATAGTGCTAACAGACATTTTCTAACTGAAAATCAGTTTTCACCAGATGCGAATGTACGCAATGGACCCAATGAAAACCACTATAGCACTAACAGTTCTGAATCTACGAAGAAGTTTGATGTTGATAGGTGGGGTGTTTGTTTTAAAGGTACTTCAAAATCCATTACTATTGAAGATTTCATATTTCGTGTGGAAGTCCTCAAAGAGAACTACAACACTCCCTGGAGAGAAATCCTTAAAAACTTTCATTTATTACTGTCTGATATTGCCCAAAACTGGTATTGGCAATATTTGCGCCATCAACCCCGTACCAATTGGCCAGGTTTACGAGCGGCCTTATTGAAACAATTTCAATCCCATGAGTCTGATTTTGAAGTTATCAAACAGTTGATGGAGCGCAGGCAGTACAATGGTGAAAGCTTTGAAGATTTTTATAACGCTATCATGCAACTTATCATCAAATTACGTGAGCCAATCAGTGATACTGATTTGTTAAAAAATAGTCAAGGGAAACATCAATAATAGATTAATGACATTTATATATTCAATGCCTATCTTTACAATGGATCAGTTTCGTGACGAATGTAGGCGAGCAGAAAAAATGCTTTTGTCTCGCGATACTTATCGCAGCCGTGTAAGCCTTGTTCCTCAAAGAAACATTAGCGAAATTTCAGAATGCAACTCTCAAGAGTCATTGGATGCAGTCGATGCTATTGGCTATAATCCAATAACACAGCGTTCTAATGCCCTTCGATGTTTTAATTGTAAAGAGTTGGGTCATTCGTTTATGGCTTGTCCATCTACAACTCGAAGGTTGTTTCGTTACCGATGTGGGATGGATGATGTGACAACACCTACTTGTCCAAGATGCAACCAGGCATCGGGAAACAGAATGACGAGCGTGAGGACAGCCGGGGATTCACGCTCGACGCAGACAAATCCGGTGTCACATATATAAACTCGTCTACAATTACACATCCATTTTCTAGCAATTTGTTACCTAACGATTTTATGAATCAAAGTAAGGTAACAATATTAAAAAGAGTAAAAGAAAATATAGCTAAAAACCCTTCACCGATAAGTCCAGCTCTACCAAAGCAAAACAGTTATGAAAAGAGATTAAAAATATATAATGAACTACGATCCCGGTTATTTTCACTCAACGAACTTCAATTTAACGAACACTCCAAGCGTTTTACAAAATCCAGACTTAGGGGGAGAAAACGTAAGATATATCAGAAACTAATAAGTTCTACCTGTTTTGATTCCCATGGGGATACTAGGCCTTACGTCACAATAACTGTATTGGGTGAACAGCTTCGGGGGTTACTCGACAGCGGTGCCAGTATCTCATGTTTGGGTAAAAATTGTCTGGAAGTTGTAAATCGGCTAGGAATACCAATAATAACATATAACTCCGCAGTAAAAACTGCAGACCGGTCGGAACAAAAGATTGTGGGTAGAATCGCTGTTTCCATTTACTTTAACGGCATAACTAAAAAGTTAGATTTATATCTTGTGCCATCCCTTTCAAAGCCTCTGTATACTTGGGAATCGATTTTTGGCAAAAGTTTGGTATTGCACCACAATTCTTTCAGGAAATAAATAGCATCGAGTGCGAACAGATAGCAAATCCACAACATGATCTTTCAGACGTACAACAATATCGCCTTCAAGAAGTAATATCCAAATTCCCTTCTTTCGCGGACCTTGGTTTGGGTCGCACCAGTGTTGAGACGCACGTCATCGATACAGGTGACGCACAACCAGTCAAACAGCGCCACTACCCAGTGTCACCGGTAATTCAGAAGTTGCTTTTCGAGGAATTGGATCGCATGCTTGAGTTAGGAGTGATCGAAGAGAGTCAGAGTGCATGGAGTTCGCCGGTGGTCCTTATCAGAAAACCGGGGAAAAACCGCCTATGCTTAGACTCTCGAAAGGTCAACTCCCTGTCAAAAAAGGATGTGTATCCTCTTCCTCATATTGAGGGCATGTTGGGGCGACTGAAGGATACCTTTTTTATTTCAAGTGTCGACTTAAAGGATGCCTTTTGGCAGGTGCCTTTAGAGTTGCAATCCAGGGAGAAAACAGCATTCACTGTGCCTGGTCGACCTCTTTACCATTACACGGTTATGCCCTTTGGGTTGTGCAATGCAGCCCAAAGGATGTGCCGTCTAATGGATAAAGTGATCCCAGCTGCACTGTGTTTGTCTACCTGGATGACCTACTCATTATGTCTAATAATTTCGATAACCATTTGCAACTGCTAGAGACGGTGGCTTCATGCCTGAAAAATGCGAACCTGACGATTAATGTCCGGAAGTCGCGCTTTTGTTTCAAAGAACTGAAATACTTAGGACATATAGTTGGGCAAGGATGTATTAAGCCGGACCCCGATAAGGTGTCCGCCGTACTTGATTTTCCTCCACCTAAAACAATGAAACAAATGCGAAGATTTCTGGGCATGTGCGGATGGTATCGCCGATTTATTCAGAATTATGCATCGTTAGCTTCACCTCTTACAGACACACTCAAGAAATCCAACAAATTTCTGTTATCTGAAACAGCGTTGAAGGCATTCGGAGCATTGAAGGAAGCCCTTGTCACTGCTCCTGTTTTATCGGATGCGGATTTCACCAAACCCTTCGTCATCCAATGTGATGCATCTAATCACGGCATCGGGGCGGTGTTATTCCAGGTCGATGAAGAGGGAAACGAAAGACCTGTTGCCTTCTATTCGCAAAAGCTTAACCCGTGCCAGCGTAATTACAGTGTGACAGAACAGGAGTGTTTGGCAGCGTTACAAGCTATTAAAAAGTTTCGCCCCTAGGTAGAGGGATCACACTTCACTGTAATTACGGACCACTCTAGTCTTAAATGGCTTATGTCATTGAAGGACTTGAGTGGTAGGCTGGCACGATGGTCTTTAAAGCTACAGGCTTTCGATTTCGACGTGAAACATAGGAAGGGATCTTCCAACATAGTTCCGGATGTCTTGTCTCGAGATTTTGTCGAAGAACTCACAGATGTTGCTGTAAATAAATTTCACCTGGACTTAAATTCTGACGAATTTCGAGATAAAGAATATCGCTCTATAATTCAGTCCGTAACGGACAACCCAACAAATTTTCCTGATCTCGTTGTACAAAACGACCTACTCTACAAAAAAGTTTTTCCAACAGACGATGACGTAGTGAAATCAGATTTTCAGTGGAGGTTATGGATCCCAAAAAGTATGACCATGAACCTATTTGCCAATTTTCATGCCTCACCTGAATGTTCACATGGTGGCGTGGCAAAAACACTTCACCGATTACGGCAGCTTTATTATTGGCCAAAAATGACAGCTACGGTGCGCGACTTTGTTAACAATTTCGAAAAGTGTAAGGAAGCCAAGTCTGTGAATAAACCACTAAAACCTCCAATAACATATTTACCGAAGCTAGAAAGGCCTTTCCAAAAGGTATTCATTGATTTTATGGGCCCCTATATTCGATCCAAACGCGGGAATTTATATCTTTTTATCGTCCTTGATGGTTTCTCAAAGTTTGTGCTTTTAAAACCAATGCCAAAAGCGTGTACAGCATCTGTTTTGAAATTTCTTGAAGAAAATGTATTTAATGTGTTTGGGGTTCCAGAAACGGTTCATTCAGATAATGGAAAACAGTTTGTTTCGGCACAGTTCCAAAAATTTCTTGATAGATTTGGTGTAAAACACACGAGGACAGCCTTGTACTCGCCTCAATCTGTATTATACTTGTATGTGTATATGCTGAGAGGGACTTCAAATGAAAGACTCTGTTCTGCTTTCTATGACAACTTTAATGATACTGATGATGTGCTTAATGCTAAATACCAATGAGGCAAACTTATATGTAATAATGTTGAGGGAGAGAGTGGAGACTATAGGGTGTACCTTTACATATCTCTACATCTTCCCTTTTAACTACATAAGTTCAATATTCCAAAATCGAATGAATTGAACACCTCAATTGCTTCTGGTCCTAACGCGTTTAACAAAATTGCCACCTTCACAGCATCTCCTTTTTTAGACAATTCAATAGCAGCACCAAAAACCTCGAAATTTTGCCAAAACACCCTCCAATTTTCGGAGATATTACCCTCCAGCCTTAGTTCGTCAATTTTTTTTATGTAGTCCATATTCTGGTAGACAATTCTAGTTTTCGGTGGTCTTCCACGCGGTTTTTTGTCTTGAACGGGATGCTTACTAATCCGTTTGGTTATTCCCATGTGATATTATGTGCCATCAGTTTTTTTTTTTTTCGTTTTACTATTTCGGCTCAGATCAACGACTGCGCCATGTATTATACTTGTATGTGTATATGCTGAGAGGGACTTCAAATGAAAGACTCTGTTCTGCTTTCTATTACAACTTTAATTATACTGATGATGTGCTTAATGCTAAATACCAATGAGGCAAACTTATATGTAATAATGTTGAGGGAGAGAGTGGAGACTATAGGGTGTACCTTTACATATCTCTACACAATCTAATGCGTCCGATCGTGTTAACCAATCGATCTTATCAGCCATTAGAATTTATCTGAAAAATGATCATCGAGACTGGGACCAACACATACACAACATTCAAACAGCCATATGTACGTCTGTGCACCAAGCTACAGGTAAAACACCATATCAAGCCCTGTTTGGAATGGAGATGGTAACCCATGGAACCATGTACAAACTGTTGAGAAACCTCACGGTTCTTAATGATGGCGACTTTCACTGCCTTCCGAAATCAGATCGTCTTGCTTTGGTTAGAGAAGAAATTCAGGCAAATATTGAAAAGGCATTTACCAAAAATGCGAAAACATATAACTTACGGACAACTAAAAATCGAAGAAGAAGTTTACAGACGAAATTTTGTGCTCAGTAGCGCGTCCAAAAAAATCAGTTCCAAGCTTTGTCCTAAATTTTTAAAGTGTAGGATTTTACGATCTGTTGGCAATTGCGCCTATGAAGTTGAGAATTTAAAAGGCAAAAAGATAGGCGTTTAAAGGACCTGAAAAGATAATGCCGAACTTCGTAAAAAGAGCATGAGATTCGTGGGTCGATGTTACATTCATATTGATCCCTGCACTCATCTTTTTTCCAAGCTATTTGGTTTCCTACGATTATTAATCTCCCTTACCAAACCCTTGGCCCTGTAGCGATTCGTTGCAGCAAAAGAAATAAAATAGCTTCAACACACAAAAAAGGAACAAAACCATAAAAAAAAAACCATCTTCGTACTCGATTACGTCATGTACGGAATTCTGTAACGTGTGGCTGAACCCACCCACGATTTTAGACAAATAACCGATTCAATTTCCCTCCATGTTGATGGTCGGCGATGCTTTTCCGGCCAGGCTCGGTCTCTTGGACTTGGGCAGCGAACGAGTGAGCATCTCTTCTCCTCAACAAAAATATATATAAACCAAAAATTTTCGAAATCGATATTTTGCTACAAATCAGCATCATTCGTACCTTGATATACATATGTATATTCTACAAAAATATATAGATACAAAAAAACATATCTATATTTAAAACGTGGTTACTTAAACTACATCTACAAAAAAAAATTGTATCAATTCAATATAACAAAAAAAAAACTCTTTTAAGTAAAAGTGCGTGTTATATATATATCGTAGATCAAAATCTGCTTACTCGTTAAACATGATATTATACCCCGTAAAAACATTAAGCTTTTCTCGCTTGCCCTTGAGACGTTTGATTTTTGTTATACCTAGGTGTATATAGTAACTACCAAATCAAACGGTCGAAAACAGATATTCGATCGCCAAACTATCTTGTGCTACGCATACGGGATCTCCCTCTCATAAATCTTCCTGCCGGCGAGAATCTGCATACGTCACGAGCAGATTAGACAGAGGAGATCTGACTACACCAGTCCTCTCAAGAGAGTTCCGATCAGCATCGTAATCTTCAACATCATCAACAGTGCGGCAAATAGCTCCGCAAAACAACCAGTGTGTCACCGTGAGACTCTTAATAAATTTTTTTTTTTTTTTTTTTTTTTTTTGCGTGTAGCTGGATGTAAAAATCGTTGAAAGACATCGCATGCGAGCTTTGCGATAGTGTGGGACTTGTGGTTAGCTCACCCACTAAAAAACACCCGAGGGAAGCATGGTGTTGCCATCCTTCCAATAATCGCACCTAGTCGTTAAACTAATCAGCAATTTGTTTCTAATACTTATAATAAATACTATGCTATAAGGTACTAACGTTAGTCTGTTACCTTTTGTTTTTTAATTCTTTATCACTTTTGTTAGTGTGATTGAGTTGTGAAATTGTCTTTATTTTCTTTATTCCTAGTCCTAGTTAACTAGTTCGAATGGTTTTACTCTTCGTAATCTTCTAACTAAATTGTTGTTATTAAGTAGTTCGACTACTTCTGAATTAGCATGGTTGCGAAGCCTACCTTCATGTCGTCTTGCGACTTTCCTGACCTCGTCCTCTACCGTTTCAATTTTTAGATCTCTATGTAGATCAGCGTTACGTATGTACCATGGCGCATTAACAATATTGCGTAGTACTTTGTTTTGGAAGCATTGAATGCTTTGCAGGTTTGTCTTACTTGTGCACCCCCAGAGCTGGAGACCATAAGTCCATATTGGTTTTAGGACTTGCTTATATAGAAGCAGTTTATTATATATTGAGAGACATGAATGCCTCCCTATGAGCCAATACATTTTATTGTATCGTATATTTAGTTCGTCATGTTTTTTCTTGACATGAGTTTTCCAGCGCAACTTCGCATCTAGAGTCATGCCTAAATACTTAGCTGAGTTCGAATGAAGAACTTCTTTGTTATTAATGTACACAGGTATGTGTTGTACGTTTTTATTGGTGAAATGAACATGGATTGACTTCAGTTCATTTAATTTTATCTGCCATTTTTTGGTCCAATCAGATATAACACTAACTGTCCTTTGCAGTTTTTCTGTAACTTCCTGCATGGTTTTTCCGACAGCAAGTACAGCAGTATCGTCTGCAAATGTGGCTACAGTAGTTTCGTCATTTTGTGGTAGGTCGTTCGTGTATATAAGGAAAAGTACAGGTCCTAACACACTACCTTGCGGTACTCCCGCTTTTATATATTTTAATTCAGAGTACTCATCTTCTTGTTTAATTCTAAATAATCGCTGGATTATATATGACTCTAATATTTCTGAGTATTGTTTGGGAAGATATTTTTGTAGCTTATGGACCAATCCCTCATGCCAGACTTTGTCAAAAGCCTGTGTTACATCAAGGAAGATGGTGGAGCATATTTGTTTTTCTTCTAAGGCCTTTTCTATTTTATCAGTTATTCTGTGAACCTGATCTAGAGTTGAGTACCTATTTCTAAATCCAAATTGATGGTTTGGTATCAGTGTTTTTTCTTCTATGATCGGATTGAGTCGTTTCAGAAGAATTTTTTCGAAGAGCTTTGATAAAATTGGCAACAATGAATTCGGACGATATGAGGTAACTTCACTGGGCAATTTGCCCGGCTTTGGTACCATAATAACTTCCGCGACTTTCCACATGCGTGGTACATACCTTAGTCTAAACGCTGCATTTATTATCTGTGCTATTTTTTTCAAACCTTTTTTAGGCAGTTTCTTTAGAACTTCACTCGTAATTAAATCAAACCCCGGAGCTTTTTTCGGGTTCATTTTTACTCTTATTTCAGTGGATATTTCCTCAGAGGTTACTGCTGGAATCAATCTCTCGTCTTCGCACATGTCCGTTTGATGTAAATAATCAATGTCTTCGTATGGCTGGAAGACGTTTTCAAGATGTTCCGCAAATAGATCCGCCTTTTGTTTATTTGTTTTCGCCCAGCTTCCACTGCTATTTTTAACTGGTGGAATGTATGCTGTTGGTCTGTTTATTTTTTTTGTAGCCTTCCACAGTGAGTATTCTGTACTGGCATCATTTGTCAGATTTGTAAGGTATCTTTCCACAGACAAATTTTTCATTTCTTTGATCTTTTTTCTTAGTTTATTGTTTAGACTGTTGAGTCTTGTTTTGTCACTTGGCGCTCTCGATATTTGCCAGCGTTTACGAGCTCTCCTCTTTTCTGATATAATTTCGCATATTTCTTTGGGATATACGTTTCTTTTTATTTTACTAATTGATTCCGGCGTTGCAGCCCAAGCAGCCTTTTGTATGTCTAGAGTGAAAGTATGTACTTCATTTTCTAGGTGCTCTTTTGTATCAATTGTTGTGGATAGTTCAATCCGTTCCTCTAGCAAATATTTGAAATATGTCCAGTCAGTGAGCTTGTTGACTAGGCGTGGGTTCCGTTCCTTCATTATTATTTTATTACCAAGTGTGAGCAACACAGATGAGTGATCTGAGTCAAGGTCTGGCCCTTCCTGCACTCGGGTAGTATTTAAGGAAATATTCTTAGTAATAAAGAAGTCGACAACGTCCGGGATTTTGTTCATATCTGTGGGCCAGTATGTAGGATTTCCCGTTGAATGGTAATTAGCATTGTCTTCTTTCATAGATTCGAGGAGTTCTCTTCCTCTTGTATTTGTTAATCTTGATCCCCAAACTTTGTGCTTTGCGTTGAAATCTCCGCCTATTATGAACTTATTTCCAAATTTGTGGAAGAGACATTTAAAATCGTTTTGCTTCAGCCTGTAGCTAGGAGAACAATATGCCGCAGCTACCGTTATCTGGCCGCTGCTTGTTTTTATGATTACGGACTTGGCTTGTATTTCACACGACTGGTATTCTTCACCATCATCGTAGCTAACATTTTCTTTGATTATAACTGCGGCCCCCCCTCTTGCCGTATTGTGAGGATGTGGGGTATGATATGTTTTGTATCCGCGCAGTTTATATTTTGTTCCAATTTTAAAATGTGTCTCGGAGACTAGACATACGTCAATTTTGTTTATATCGAGAGTCACTTGCAATTCGTCTTTGCGATTCTCGAGACCATTGGCATTCCATAATAAAAATTTTATGTTTTTAGTCATTAGGATCTTTTAGGTACAGTTCTTTTATTACTGTTTTGTTTTTCCAGGAAAGATATTCTTTCCAGAATTTTCTTATTATTCTTTTCCATATCTTCCATTCTGTTGAGAATTCTTTGCATAATATCCTCCATGGCATTGCTGCAAGGCTTACGGTCTCCGACTGGTTTGGCAACGTTGCTCGAAGTAACCTGTGCATATGTTTTCTTTGGACCTGATGTGGGACTTAAGTTCACATTTTTGTTTGAAGGTAGATTTTCTCTAGCTTTATCTATTTTTTTATTCTTTTGGGCCCTCGATTTCGGTCCTAAATCTTTTTTGCTTCGATTTCCACTGACTTTAGGCGCGTCTTTTTGGACAGGCTTTTGCAGTTTCTTTAGCTTGTTATCTTTTATCTGTTGCAGCTCTTTTGCTACTATGCAGCCTCTATAGTTGGCTGGGTGTCTTTCGCTACAGTTGGCGCATTTTGGGGTTGCCTTTTTTTCCTTAATGCAGTCCTTTGTATGGTGATCTCCTGCACATCTAACGCATTTCGAGTTTGAGTTGCAGTATTTGTGAGTGTGACCATACTTTTGACAGTTCTTACATTGAGGAACTAGCTTAGACTTACGCAAAGGATGAATTTTTACTTTCATTCCTAGGATATCTTTAATTTCATAAATTTTCTTTATGTCTTCATCTTGCTCAAAAGTAAGCATGAACATCGGCAGTGGTGCTTTGCTTTTATACTTAAGCATATTGACAACTTCTAGTATTTTAAAATTTTTCTTCTTTAGGTCATTTGCAATGCGTTCAGGTGTGCATGAAAAGTGTAGTTTCTTTGCAACAACCTTTATCGGTCTTGTTTGTTTATTTTCAAACGAGTACCATTGCACTTTTTTCTGATTTAGTAATTTCGTCAAGTTTCTGTAGGATTCTTCGTCTACTACATTAATTTTGACATCATTACTATTAAGGAGAACTGTACTAGCCCTTATTTTGTTTTCCTCTATTATATTTAACAAGCCTTCGTACTTCGAAATACAAAGTACTATAATTGGGGGAGGCTTTATTGACTTGAGTGTCTTGGTTTCTTTGTTTTTTGTCTTTTCTGGGCTTTTTTCTTTTACTTTTGGTGGCGAAAGCTCCGGGGACATACTCATTTTTCGTTTTTTATTCATTTTTCTCCTACTAAATGATGGTTCTGTCTCTCTGTGTAATTCCTCTTCGTCCGTGGAGTACACAACAGTTTTTGGTATCTGCTCAATTTTATTGTTATTATTGACCTGTTCTTTAAGCAGCTGCAACTCCAGCTTTAGCTTATCAATTTCGCTTGTCAGCTTTTCACTAAGTTGCTTATAATTGTCTCTTTCTTCACAGGCTCTTTTGTAATCAGTTTCCAACATTGTGACTTCCTTTGTTGGTTTGGATGGTGGTGTTCTTACCATCTTACGACTCTTTATGAATGGGTCATCTTTTAGCAATAAATGGTTCCCCCCAGAATCCATGGAACCGACCTCCGAAGAGGGTGGAGTCACCAGTTTACCTGGCGTACCACCTGGGGTAGTTATATTATTTGTTTTGTTCATTGCATTTTTTTTTTTTTGTTTAACTTTTTTTCAAAAAGTTTAAAAATTTGGACTTTAGTCGCCTCTTACGACAGGCATGCCTACCTCGGGTAAATTCTTTCCCCTAACCCGAAGGGGTTATATAATATAAATAAGTACAGTGTTCTCTAACTAATTATAAAGTAAATATATATAAATATGAATTTGAAACATAAAAATAAATCGTCTAAAAGTATATAAAACGTATAACCTATATAAAAAGATAAAAAAAAGATAATAATTTAACTTACAGATTTATATCACAGATAGTTCAGTACACAAAAAAGTGCAACAACAAAAAAAAAAAAAGGCATGCAAATTGAAAAGGCCATGTTATCTAATATGTATATATAAAAAAAATAATAATAATAAAAAATATATAAAAAATATATATATAAATATGAATTGCAGTGTTAGAGTGTCATAAACAGTTTTCATTTTTTTTGTAGCTTAAGATATTAATGCGATTATTATATAATTTCTTTTGTGAACATCTGGGTTTATGTGCGCACATCAACAATAGGATGCCAATGCCAGGTATGGAATTTTTATTGTAATTTCTTTTCGATTAAAGCTTTTAGTATAGTAATGGAAACCTGTTATAAAACACCTGTTACATATATATATAATATAAAAACTATTTATCAATTCTCACTTGAAGCGTGATATCTATCTACAAGGAATAGAGTGGATAATAAAATATATATGAATTATGATTTATCTTTATATACGTTTAAATCTTTTATTTAAAATGAGTTGGTAAAGTCGTAAAGTTGGAGAAAGACGGGATATGAAAAGGAGCTGGTAAGTGAAGTAGAGTCATAGTGAAATCAGGGGCTAATGAAATAAAAAGGGTAATTTATTAGCACAGGTGCTGAGCGTGCTCAGATGGAAGAGGGTTTACCCAAGTGGTCAAAAACACCGATGACCAATACAAACGGGTCTCCAGCACATGAGACACATTTGACAGGCACGTTTTTTTTTTATTTCTTTGTGTGGTAGTAAGATTGAAAGATCATCAAAGTGCAAGTTCCCACCCCAATCCGGCGAGTTGTAGCCGCGCTAGCAGGACGTGCCAAACCGCACTTTGCCAAAGAAACACCATCAGCTATAGTTTCAACCACTACAGTGCATTAGCATTGCTTTAATCCACAACACCAACGTTTCATCTATACCGTGATGTCTGGCTGCATTACACATGCTATCAAAGGTCGCATTATCAAAAGCACCCTCAATATCGACGAAAACACCCAACGCGTACGCCAAGGCCAAGCTTACTTACTTACTTACTTAGATGGCGCTACAGTCCGGGGTGGACCTGGGCCTCAACCAACACGCCTCTCCAGTTAGCACGATCTTTGGCTAACTGCCTCCAGTTGCGCACTCCAAGTTGGTTGAGGTCCCCTTCCACTTGTGCGCGCCACCTAAGGCGAGGTCTTCCTCTACTGCGTTGTCCCTCCGGGTTGGAATCGAAGACTCTTCGGGCCGGAGCGTTGGTGTCCATTCGCTCTACATGTCCTAGCCATCTTAGTCGACTGATACGTACTTTTCTGACCAAGTCGATGTCGCTGTACAGCTCGTAGAGTTCGCTGTTAAATCTTCTCCTCCAAAGCCCGTCAACGCAAACGGGACCGAAAATCACTCGAAGAATTTTGCGTTCGAAGCGCCCAAGGAGATCTTCATCCGCTTTTGACAACGTCCATGATTCTGCGCCATAAAGCAGGACTGGAATGATGAGGGTCTTATATAGAGTCTCCTTGGTGTTTCTCGACAAGGCCTTACTAATCAATTGCCTTCTTAGGCCAAAGTAACAGCGGTTGGCAAGTGTAATTCTTCGCTTGATTTCTGATGTGATGTCATTTTCAGAATTAATAGCGGAGCCGAGGTAGACAAAGTCCCGAACTACCTCAAAGTTATAGCTGTCTATCGTGACGTTCTGTCCGATTCGTCGATGTTGTGTGTCCCTTCTTGTTGACAGCATATATTTCGTTTTGCCCTCATTCACCACTAAACCCATTTTTGCCGCCTCTGTACTGATACTTGCAAACGCACCAGTGACAGCTCGCTGTGTTCTGCCAATGATGTCGATGTCGTCAGCGTATGCAAGTAGTTGCACAGACTTTTGGAAAATTGTGCCCCTGGTGTTGGCTTGCGAGTTTCGCACAATTTTCTCAAGAATGATGTTGAAAAAGTCACATGACAGCGCATCACCTTGTCTAAATCCTTTTTTGACATCAAAGGTCTCGGTGAGATTGTTTCCGACCTTTACGGAGCAGCGAGCGTTCTCCATCGTCATTCTGCACAACCTGACAAGTTTGGCAGGGATGCCAAAACTAGACATGGCTCTGTATAGCTCGTCTCTATAAATGCTGTCATATGCGGCTTTAAAATCGATAAATAGGTGATGAGTATCGATTTGGACTTCTTGGGTTTTCTCCAGGATCTGCCGTAGTGTGAATATTTGGTCGGTTGTGGACTTACCGGGCCTAAAACCGCACTGATAGGGTCCAATCAGTTCGTTGACAAATGGTTTCAGGCGTTCACACAGTACGGAAGACAGGATTTTGTAAGCCAAGGCCAAGCTAGCGGTGAAAATTCTTTTCAACGTCGGCATCAGCTGACTAAAACCTTGTTTCAGCATAGCCGGGTAAATTCCATCCGGACCAGGTGACTTGAAGCTGTCAAATGATGCAATTGCATATTTGAGAGCCTCATCCGTCACCACTCTGGATGCAATATACCAGCTACGCCGCGTGGAGTTTGTCAGTTCCGTAGTGGCCACCGTTGCCGGTACCACTGAAGAATGCGTAGTGATCTGATTTCCCGGGAAGTGAGTCTCCAGCAGAAGACTAAAGGTCTCCGCCTTTGTCTCAGTGTAGGTGCCATCAGATTTTTGGAGCGATTCCAGTTTATTTGGTCCGTCCCTTTTGAGGACTTTAACAAGCCTACTGGTTGCACTTAGTGATTCGACCTCCTCACAAAATTTCCTATAAGAGTCATTTTTCGATTTTCGAATAAGTCTCTTAAATTCTTTTTGCTTCGATCGATAGAGATTCCAGTCTTCCTCCAAGTTGGTTTTTAAAGACCGATTTAGAATACACTGTAGTTCGGTGTTCCACCAAGGTACCGGTTTTCTACAGGAGTTTTTTGTAACTGGACACGCTTGTTCAAAACAACGGATAAGGACGCTGTTCAGATCCTGAGCAGACCTCTCTACCCTTTGTATTGATCTTAATTTAAGTGGAGCTTTAACAGAGTTGCCAAGTTCCTCCCTAAACCGTGCCCAGTTCGTTTTTCTCGGATTTCTCCTCTCTTGCGAAGGCGAAACTTCGCAGTAGATTTGAAATTCGATGTATCGATGATCTGACAGAGTGCTATCTGGTGATACCCTCCAATTTTTGATAGACTTGGAGTGCCTGTTGGACAGAGTAATATCGATTACTTGCTGTCTCCTGGCTGTAACAAATGTAGGTCGACAACCCACATTGTTGATGGTGATGTCAGACGAGAGGATGAAGTCCAGAAGACGGTCTCCACGTATATTACATTTGCTGCTGCCCCAAACAGTGTCTTGGGCATTAGCGTCGAAACATAGGATAAGACCAATCTTTTTGGACTCGCAGTACTCTATGAGCTCCACAACTGCCTTTGGTGGTGGAGGAGTTAGAGAGTCATAGGGAAAGTAAGCCGATGCAACGACAAAGGTTTCCCAATTGCCGTTTGCAGGGTAAGTGATATTTGCAGCGACCAAATCTTGGCCACAAAACCGTTCGATTTTAACTGCCGTGAGGGATTTCGATACAACAAGACATGTCCTAGGTCTCTCGGACAGTTTATCGTAAAGAACGTGGTGAGAACCGCTCAATTCACCAAGGCCGCAGATGCGATTTTTCCAAACCCATGGTTCCTGGATGGATGTTATGCGGTTTTTTGTCCTACTGACAGCAAGTCTCCTACTTAGAAGAGCAGTAGCAGCCTTGCAGTGCTGTAGATTGATCTGAGTAAACAAAATGGATGCAAACTCTGGTGTACGAACTGCCAAAGAGGAGACAGCGGCATCCTTATAAGACGGCCTCTGATCTCGCACCTCAGCTGTTCTGCGTTCAAAACTGTCTCTCTGACCTTCAGAGCCATCCGCGACGACAAAGTTCTGTCCGCTGGTACTGAAACCTGAATTGATTTCAGCACCTGCATCATTCATTACCAGTGCACGGGCAGCTCCAACGATTGGTGAGCCTGGGGAGCTCTCGCCTGTAGGTGAGATCGCGACGTCCGGTTTCCGTCCGCCAGTACTACTTTCATTGCTGGTAGCAGCATCGGCTTCCTTTGGGGACCGTGCACGAACAGACTCACAGACTTGAGTGGGGTTTATTTTCTTTTCGAGATTGGGTCTCTTCTTCTTGCTTTTCGGGTTAGCAGAAGAGGAGGCAGTGCCCGATCCAAGGGGTTGGTTAGTTTCAGTTGTTGAGACCTTCACCGACCTGTTCCTTTTTAAAGGAACCGCCGAAGAGCTGAAAGAAGTGCTAGCGCCTTTAGCAGATAAAGCATCTTTGCGCCGCAGGTCCATCAGCTTCTTTCTTTTCCTCTTCCGCTGTCCCTTAGACAGGCGCAGCTCAAGGACCGCCTCATCAGGAGCTCGTTCAACCATGAAGGTATCCCGAGTCTGACCATCAGTAGCAGTGCAGTGAGCCACAGCTTGTCTCATGCTCAGTCTGCCGAGTGAATCGGACATAGAGCTGCATGAGTCGCATGTGGGTTCGGGTATGAATGTTGGGGCCTCCAGAATCCGGCCGTAGTCGAGAAGACTACGGATGGATTATGGCTATTGCCATTACCACCTGGAGTAGACAGTGCCGTATGGTTCTCCATTCATATCCAGTTTTGAGTGTTAACCACTGGCTCCTGTGGGTGGGATTTACTGAGGATAGGCTAGCCGTTACCTCAAACCCAACTATCACTTACCCTGCAAATGGCAATTGGGAAACCTTTGTTGTTGCATCGGCTTACTTTCCCTACGACTCACTAATTCCTCTACCACCAAAGGCAGTTGTTGAGCTCATAGAGTACTGCGAGTCCAAAAAGACTGGTCTTATCTTATGTTGCGACGCTAATGCCCAAAACACTGTTTGGTGCAGCAGCAAATGTAATATACGAGGAGATCGTCTTCTGGACTTCATCCTATCTGACATCATTATCAACAATGTGGGTTGTCGACCCACATTTGTTACAGACAGGAGACAGCAAGTAATCGATATTACTCTGTCCAACAGGCATTCCAAGTCTATCAACAATTGGAGGGTATCGCCAGATAGCACTCTGTCAGACCACAGATACATCGAATTTCAAATCTACTGTGAAGTTTCACCTTCGCAAGAGTGGAAAAATCCTAGAAAAACGAATTGGGCACGGTTTAGGGAGGAACTTGGCAACTCTGTTAAAGCTCCACTTAAATTAAAATCAATACAAGGGGTAGATTGGTCTGCTCAGGATCTGAACAGCGTCCTTATCCCTTGTTTTGAACAAGCGTGTCCAGTTACAAAAAACTCCTGTAGAAAACCGGTACCTTGGTGCAACATCGAACTGCAGTGTATTCGCAAAGAAACCAGAAAGCTCCTAAATCGGTCTTTAAAAACTAACTTAAAGGAAAGGAAGACTGGAATCTCTATCGATCGAAACAGAAACAATTTAAGAGACTAATTCGTAAATCGAAAAATGGCTCTATAGGAAATTTTGTGAGGAGGTCGAATCACTAAGTGCAACCAGTAGGCTTGTTAAAGTCCTCAAAAGCGGCGGACCAAGTAAACTGGAATCGCTCCACAAATCTGATGGCACCTACACTGAGACAAAGACGGAGACTTTTAGTCTTCTGTTGGAGACTCACTTCCCGGGAAATCAGGTCACTATGTGTTGGCGCGAGTAAAAGTGAAAAATTAGATTCAACTTCCGAATTCTTAGTTTGTACTTTAATATTTAAATTCAAATAAATATTACATTATTAATTTACATTAATTCAATTAAAATCAACAAGTTAGCGAGACTAAAAATTTCGTTTTTCTTCCTTGGCGCTTTTTTTCACTTCTCCTCGCTCGTTGTTCGATCTTCTTCTCGCTCGTTGTTAAATCTTCTTCTCGCTCGTTGTTTCGGCATTGCCAGGTTTGGCAACACTCCCCCCTGGTAAGCTGGCTACCCTGTCCGGGTTACCATTATCGCCAAACCGATGTACATCCAATATCGCAAGTTTTGCAGTGGGTCGAGTATAAACCCCCGTCGCCGTTTGTACTACCGCTGACCTCGTTTGTCCATCTTTGCTTGTGTGTACTTGTAAAACCCTACCTTTGGGCCAATTACCTTTCGGGCTGTTTGGGTCTACAATTATTACTACATCACCTTCTGATATGGGCTTCACTGGATGAAACCATTTGGTTCTTCTCGTAAGGGAAGGTAAGTATTCGTTAACCCAACGTCTCCAGAACATACTACCATACTGCTCACAGGTTATCCAGTTCTTTCGAAGAGCTAACCCATCATCATAAATTTGGCCAGTAAGCCTCACGCCGTTCGATGAACCCGTCAAAAAATGGTTCGGCGTTAACGCTTCGTCACTGACCTCTTCTATCGGCACGTAGGTCAATGGTCTCGAATTAACAATAAACTCCACCTCCGCCATCATTGTCAACAAAACCTCATCTTTTGGATTACGCATAGTGTGCATTTGTGCTAGAGTTTCTTTCACGGAACGAATTAATCGCTCCCAGCTCCCCCCCATATGGGGTGAAGCTGGAGGAATAAAATGCCACTTAATTCCCTTACCAACAAACCTATCAACAACCTTATCGTCATTTAAATGTGTCATACTGTCTTTGAGCTCTTGACTGGCACCTCGGAAATTAGTGCCATTGTCACTCCATATTTCGATTGGCACTCCTCTTCTCGCACAAAACCGCTGAACTGCCATGATGCACGAATCACTGGAAAGGGTATTTGCTATTTCGATGTGAATCGCTCTGACTGTCAAACATGTAAAGAGCACACCCCATCTTTTCTCCGTGTGCCTCCCAACTGTTACCAATATTGGACCAAAATAGTCGAGTCCTACAAAGGAGAATACCCGAGTAAATGACATCAGTCGTGCAGGAGGCAAGTCAGCCATTAATGGTGGTACTGGAACCGCTTTTCTATTTTTGCATTCTTGACATGCTTTTTGTACCTTTTTCAGCACTGTTCGTAAGTTTGGTATGAAATAGGACTGACGAAGTTCGTTTACCACTGTCTCAAAATAGAGATGCATGTACCTTTGATGAAAGTCTGTAACAATTAACTCGGTAATATGATGCATCCTTGGAAGAATTATGGGCCTTTTACAGTCAAAAGAAACCTCCCTTGAAGCATCAATTCGTCCCTTTATACGCATTACACCGTTGGGGTCCAGATATGGGTTCAGCTTCCACAAGGAATTTGGTTTTGCAGTGCTTGCGCTTTCCGGCATCCGACTTAACGCGTTCATTTCGTTTGGGTAAGCTTCAAATTGGCACAACCTGTAGAGATAGTTTTGAGCTCTATTTATATCCTCTGCTGACAAAATACCACCTAATTTCTTCCGACCCTTCATGCTGATTGTGTCATAAAAGCGATAAACCCAAGCCATGGTCCCACGCAACGCTTTCCATGTTGAAAATTTGGCGTAGTCCACCACATTTGTGATTTCGAGAGTGGTATGAGTCAGAACGGTTAACCCACTTCCAGTGTCATGGCATGCCCTTGTGGTCGAAGGCCAGCAATTCTTCATTTGATATAGGAAATTCGGTCCGTGGTACCATCGGCTGCACGATGATAAATCAACTTTAAGGTTCCACTTCGTAGCGTCGTCAGCTACATTGTCTTCGCTAGGTACCCACCTCCATTCAGCTTCGCTTGACTTCTCTAATATCTCGCCTACTCTGAACATTACGAATTGTTTCATCTTTTTAACGTCGTTTTTAATCCAGCATAATACTGGTTGTGAATCACACCAGAAATACCGTCGGTCGATTTTGATAGAATGCCCTTTCACCACCGCCTTCGCCATCCTTACGCCTAACACAGCCGCCTCTAACTCCATACGAGGTACTGACATCTGCTTGAGAGGACCTACCTTTGTCCTTGAGCATACCAGTGCACATTCCACTCGCGATCCTTTTTGCACACGTAGATAAGCAACCGCTGCATATGCTGACAAACTGGCATCTACAAAGACATGAAGCTCCACAGAACATTCGTTATCAAATTTCAATATATCGAGATACGGCCTTCTAATTTTAATTGCTCTCACTACTGGAAGCAGTTTCAGCCATTCGCGCCATAGCTCAAATTGATCATGGTGTATCTCCTCATCCCATTGAGTTCGCTGGCGCCACACTTCCTGTAAAAGAATCTTTAACAATACAAGGAAATGTGCAATGAGCCCAAGTGGGTCAAATATACTCATGAGGATTTTCAAAACTTCCCTTTTTGTAGGAGGCAGTGTTCCGTTTAGTACTTCCTCACTCAACCGTTTAGTGTTATACAGAAATGAAAATTGGTCATCCGCGGGTGCCCACCACATACCTAACACCTTCTCAGATTCATAAAATCCAGAATGGTTTCTAAAATTCTTTAAACAGCTAGCTGCTTTATCTCCCAGCGCTCTTGTTACAGATAAAGAGTTGCTTAAAAAATTCCTGATCTCAAATCCGCCTTGTTGATGAATTTGTATTACTTGCTTTGCTAAACGAACTGCTTCTTCTTCTGTATCCAAACTGTCAAGGAAATCATCAACATAATGATTTTTCGTTATAGCTTCTACTGCACGGGGAAATTGCGACGAATATTCTAGCGCATTCTTATTTTTTATGAATTCTGCGCAACACGGCGAACACGTCGATCCGAATGTTAATACTTGCATGACATAATCTTCGATAGTTCCCGTTTCCTTATTTTTCCAGAGAAATCTTTGTGCGTTCTGATCAGTCTTTCGCACTACTATCTGGTGGAACATTTCTCGTATGTCTCCACATATAGCTATCTTCCTCTGACGAAAACGAAATAATATCTCAGGTAGTGGTGGTAGTTCGTCGGGACCAGACAACAGCACCGAATTCAGAGAAATCCCGTCTACTCGAGCAGCTGCATCCCACACAATGCGTACTTTCGACGGTTTGTTTGGATTAATGACTGGAAAAACGGGTAAATACCATGTTCTGTTACTCCGCTTCTCTTGCATTTCGCTCTTCGTTAGCTTGCGAGCATACCCCTTTTTTACATATTCTTGAATTTGCATATGAAGATTTTCTGCTAAAGCTGGTTCTCTTTTGAGCCTTTTTTCGAGACACAATAGTCTACGCTCAGCTGCAGGTCTGCTGTCCGGTAGTTCGACGTATTCACTTCTCCATAACAGAGGCACACTAAAGCGCTCAGCGACTCGCTTGGTAAATTTTTCTAATAGATCTTTTGCTCTTAAATCATCCCCATTCAGTCGACGTTGTATCTCTTTCGTACCGATATTTTCTACAGCAAAAAAACCTCGAACCAATTCATCAAGTCTTTCATCTAATTTGTCTTGTCATTCACATATATGGTATGTATATAAGTCCGTTTGTCTCTTTTCAGTGCCGATGCATGGGCCAAATACCGTCCATCCCAGACGGGTTTTAATAGCAGCTGGTTCGTCAATACTTCCTTCGCGGTGTTTCAGTGCATTTGTTAATTTTGCATGATCCAAACCAATTAATATTCTTGGCCTAGCATTATGGTACGAATCAATTGGGATACCCTTCAAATACGGGAAACACGATTTTAACATTTCATAATTCACTGATTGCCGTGGGAGACTCAATGAGTCCACAGTGCGAACGTTCGACAGCAGATGTTTGTTTGTGTCGTTAGAGCCAGACACTTGCAAGCTTACCTTTCTAGATTGTTTTTCAGTTCGACGCGTATTTGATGTCCATTTTAAGCACAACGGTTCTAGAGTACCTTCTAACTGAAGAATGTTGGCTAATTCTTCGTCTAGTAGCGTAATGGATGAGCCATCGTCGAGAAGGGCATACGTATTTACTTTAATATTGTTGTTGTAGAGTGTAATTGGCAAGACCTTGAAGAGTAAAGTTGGCTCAGGATGTTTGTGTACATTGATAATGTGTGTGCTATTTACGTTAGCTGAAGCTGATGATGTTTGGGGTAGTTCGTGTTTGTGTAAAAGCTTATGGTGTTTGTAGGAACAGCCGTTTATTCCGCATCGCTTATTTGAGGTGCATCTTCGATTATAGTGGCGAAGCAAGCATGTGCGGCAAAGGGAATGTTTTTTCAGTTCGTCCCATCGATGCTTAATACTCAAACCGGTAAATTCATTACATCGTTCCACAGATTCGCAATCGTTGTTGCATATTATGCATGGCCTCTGTTCTCTATAGTTGTTGCGTATTTCATCATGGTAACCGTTTAGAAATCGAGCATTTGTCGCATGTCTTCTTTCAGTTTTTGTTTCTGCTGCCCGTATCGATGTCATTTCTGTTACCTCACATGCGGCTTGAGCCACTTTTAGCAAACAGGGGTTGTTGAGATGCGATGTCAATCCAGTAGACTCCATGGTGGCGACTATATTCTGCACCGAGAGTGCAAATGTTACCAGTGAATCCAACCGATCTGCTTTAGGTGCGGGTTCGCTTTTAATTCTTGTAATCAACTGATTGATAATGGTTTCTGGGCGGCCATACAGCATTCGCAGGGTGGATATAATGGATGGTACTTGATCGGGATGTGTCAGTTTGTATCTGACTACTCTTCTTGCCTTATCCTTGAGACACCTATTTAAACGTATTAAATTTTCGTCATTGGTAAGTCCACAGGATCGCGTTGTGTTCTCGAAACAGCTTATGAAGAGCGGCCATTCTTCTGGATCACCTGAGAAACTGGGCAGCTCAGTGGGTACTATATGCCTGGTAGCCAATTGTTGACTATTCAAATTTGATATTGGAGCATTGTTCTCAACAAAGGTTTCATTTACATTGGTGGTTGGCTTCGTAGAATAGTAGTATTGATGAACATTTGGATTAATACTCGAATTAGCCTGAGGATATGCGGTGACATTTTCAGGTGGTTGTTGTTTTCCGGCGTTCGTCGATTGCTCGGTAACCCACTGTTCCACTCTACCGTTTGGGGGTGTAGAACCTGCATCGCTTTCGTCGTCGGACATCTGGCCTAAAATGCTGTACTTAGCGTCGAGATACTCGTTGTCTCGTTTCGCTTTAAGAACTCTTTCTTCCTCTAAACGTTTCAGACCTAATCGAACAGACTTCATACTACCTATCGACTTCACTTTCCTTTCAGCCCCTTTGTATCCTGGCGCTGAATGTTGAACAACAGAACTTGAAACAGTACGATGTCGAGCAACAGCTGGACCAGAAAAATTAACAGCATCCTGTGGAGTGGCGATAGAAGGTGCACTAGTGGGTAGAGGGACAAGGGGTTGCTCAATAAGAGGAGCTTTTGCGTGGCATTTGGGGCACATCCAATCCTTATCTTCGATATCAGAGGTTACATTAACACATTGAAAATGGTGCCATTCCTCACAGTCGTCGCATGCTACCATTTCCATTGTGTCTGGCTTATTACATGACTTACAGTTGTACTCGTTTGGATTAAAAGGCGTTTTCGGTTTGTTGGTTTGTTCTCTGCGGTTATTTTGTGGCGGAGGGGAGTGTACTATTCTACTTGATTTGTTAAATATGTTTTCTTGAGACATTGCTTACCTGTCAGTGACGGCGTGGATGTGGGAGCTCTTTGATTTCTTGCGAATTTTAGCAAGACGATGTAGTATAACCTTACTTATGCTGCTGCACGTGTATAGTTGAAGTTGGTATATTTCTCCAATATGGATATCAGGAAGGCAAGTGATGATATGTGGTGATCGTCTTGCAGTTCTACGGCCTGTCGCAACTGGTTTCCCTAGGAACCTCGTCGTCAGCGGTGAGCACGAGGTTAATAATTATTCAGTAAAGCGCGAGTAAAAGTGAAAAATTAGATTCAACTTCCGAATTCTTAGTTTGTACTTTAATATTTAAATTCAAATAAATATTACATTATTAATTTACATTAATTCAATTAAAATCAACAAGTTAGCGAGACTAAAAATTTCGTTTTTCTTCCTTGGCGCTTTTTTTCACTTCTCCTCGCTCGTTGTTCGATCTTCTTCTCGCTCGTTGTTAAATCTTCTTCTCGCTCGTTGTTTCGGCATTGCCAGGTTTGGCAACACTATGCGTTCTTCAGTGGTACCGGCAACGGTGGCCACTACGGAACTGACAAACTTCACGCGGCGTAGCTGGTATATTGCATCTAGAGTGGTGACGGATGAGGCTATCAAATAGCAATTGCATCTTTTGACAATTTCAAGTCACCTGGTCCGGATGGTATTTACCCGGCTATGCTGAAACAAGGTTTCAGTCAGCTGATGCTGACGTTAAAAAGAATTTTCACCGCAAGCTTGGCCTTGGTCTACATACCTTCCCTTTGACGTATGGTAGCGTCGGAGTTGTGTTTTTTGTGTCTGTTTTTTGTTGTGATGAGGAATTTTAGGGTCGACATGTGTAACATTCGTGGGCTTCGATCGAATCTCTTTTCGGCGTATGCCCATGTCTCCAAATACAAACCAGCTGTTTTGGCACTGTGCGAGACCCAAGTGGGTAAAAAATCTGGTGAATCAGAATTTGATCTGCCTGGGTATCGCTTAGTGCCATTATTCTTTCTTCATCGCGGTCTCGCCATTTATGTGCGTAATGATGTAGCCTACCAAGTTCCTCAAGATTATGGCCAGTGTTCCAATCCGGAATTTAACTTCAAATGGCTCAAATTCCATGTCCGTAGGCAAGTAATTCATTACTGTTTTCTTTATAGAAGCCCTAATTTTGACAGCAACTCGACTTGTAACGAGTTCGATATGCTGTCTGATTCCATAACGAGAATTGTTTCCTTGTACCCTCATACTGAAATCGTCATTGCGGGTGATTTCAATATTCACAATTCTGGACAGACAACACCCGAAGGAATTTATGTTCAGATCTTTGCTGAGGTAAACCAATTAACCCAGCTTGTAAATGCGCCAACACGTGTACCAGACGTTGACGGTCAAAATGCCAACACACTGGACTTGTTTCTCACCTCCCACCCTAATAAATACTCCATTGATGTATTATCGCCTCTAGGCTCGTCAGACCACTGTACCATATCAGCTAATTTCTCGTACTCTGACCACAAAGTTAAAGAAAAAACTCCGAAAAGAACCGTATGGCAATACGAGAAAGCCAACTGGAGCGGACTTAACAGCTTCTTTAGGAGTTTTAACTGGTCGTTATGCTTCCTCGATAACGACGTGGATGCCGCCGCTGATATGGCTACAAATATAATCACCTTAGGTATGAAATCCTTTATCCCTAACAGGATAAAGAGTATCAAACCAAAAGAAAACGCGTGGTACGACTTAAGCTGTAAAGAGGCTATTAGATTAAGGGAGTTGAGTTTTCGGTCTTACAAAGCCAACCCATCTGAGGAAAACCGAAAGAAGTTTAAACGAGCCAGAAATGACTGCAATGCCCTCTTAAAGCGTGTAAAATTCTCCTTTGACCAAAAGCTGAGGCATAAAATACTACAATGTCCCAAGGGTAGTAAAAACTTTTGGTCATTTGTAAAAAATATTAAGAATTCGGCCTCATCAGCGATCCCAACGCTTATTTACAATGACACTCCAGCTGTCAGCTCTTTAGACAAAGCTAATCTGCTCGCTGCACATTTTGCAGCCAGCTCGATGCTACCAGATTGCGCTTTGTCTGCACCTGTACTCGAGTGCGTCGAATTTACCATGGGACCAATCCATTTTCGCACTCGTACAGTCGCAAGAGTACTTTTTGATCTGAACATAAATAAATCCGCTGGTCCAGACTGTATCTCCCCCATCGTTCTGAAGAGGTTATCTTCTACGCTGGCAAAACCACTGCGTAAGCTTTTTCATCTGTCCTATTCTTCTGGACTCTTTCCGAGTAGGTGGAAAACAGCATTTGTCCAGCCCGTCCCTAAAAAAGGCGAATCTTCTTCTCCCACCAATTACCGACCCATAGCACTTACGTCCATTCTTTCTAAGGTCATGGAAACGCTGATAAACCGTCAGCTTATGAAATATCTTGAATCACGGAAACTCCTCAATGACCGGCAGTACGGTTTTCGTGGCAACAGGTCCACTGGTGATTTGATGACTTATCTCACCGAGAAGTGGAACAAATCTCTCCATCACTTCGGTGAATCGAAGATTGTTGCGCTCGATATTTCAAAGGCATTTGACAGAGTTTGGCACCAAGCTCTTTTGTCGAAAATGCGTGCTTATGGGATCGATGCGTCTCTTATTCAATGGATTAGAAACTACCTTTCTGACCGTTCAATTCAAGTTGTTTTGGATGGTTTCAAGTCTGAAACTCACCATATAAATGCTGGTGTTCCCCAAGGCTCTGTTCTGTCTCCGACTCTCTTTCTCATTTTTATAAATGATCTCTTGTCTGCAACTTCTAATCCAATCCATTCCTTCGCTGATGACAGCACTCTTAGCTTCTCATATTCTTTCCAGGACTTACGTCCCTGCTCTTCGGCCGTAGAACTGGAACGGCAACGTATGTTAAGCTCATTAAATTCCGACCTTGACAGCATTTTAAAATGGGGTTCAGCCAATAGAGTGGAATTTAATGCTTCAAAAACACAATGCTGCCTGCTGTCTCTAAAGCGAAACCCAAACCTACAGCCATTATCCATGAATGGCACTTGCATCACTGAAACCGAAAGACTTTCCATTCTCGGTATGTGCGTCCATAACAACCTTCGTTGGAATGACCATATACACGAAGTCGCCAAGAATGCTGCGAAATGTCTAGGTTTTCTCAAACGGTGCAAGAAATATTTTACCCCTTCTGATCTGGCTACAATATATAAGGCGTTCATTCGCCCTAAACTTGAGTACAATTCCCACATCTGGTCTGGTGCACCAAAAACTATATTGCACTTACTGGATAGGATCCAAAATCGTGCGTTAAAACTAATCGGGGACACTAATATTGCGAATTCTATTCATTCGCTTGAACATCGTAGAAACGTTGCGTGTCTCGCTCTGTTTTATCGCTTTTTCAACAAACAGTGCTCAAACGAAATTGCCAGCTGCATTCCACCCCTTCAGCAATTCAACCGCAATACTCGGCATGCTAGGAATGCCCATCAGTTTACCATACAGCCTATCTTCGGACGTACTATGAAATACAGAGACTCTTTCATAAGCCGTACAACACGAATGTGGAATACCTTGCCCGGCTCTGTCTTTCCTCCTCAGTACAATTTACAGACATTTAAAACCAATGTGCATCCGAATCTCCTATCTTCTCTATCCCAATTTCCTTAATGCCCGCGCTGTGTAAATCACATTACACTTAAGAGTAGTCATAACCTTTTTAGCGCGTGTTAATTATAAAAAAAAAAAAAAAAAAAAAAAAATGGTTAAGGTCGTGTTCATACCAAAAATCGGTAAGACTGACTATACTCTCGCCAAAAGTTTCAGGCCCATAAGTCTGTCTTCCTTCTTGCTGAAAAGCTTGGAGAGACTGGTTGAGCTGCACATGCGCTTGTTGCTCTTCGATTACATCCTCTTTCTGAGATGCAATATGTTTATCAGCGCGGAAGATCCTGTGAAACTGCGCTTCAGAACCTCGTTGGTAGGATCGAAAGTGCTCTTGATCGGAAGGAGAGCGCGTTGGGTATTTTCGTTGATATTGAGGGTGCATTTGATAATGCGACCTTTGATAGCATGTGCAACGCAGCCAGACATCACGGTATAGATGAAACATTGGTGTTGTGGATTAAAGCAATGCTAATACACAGGACGTTGATTGCCGAAGCGGATTGTGGCAAATGCGTCATGACCGGGGTAAACAGGGGCTGCTCTCAAGGTGGTGTTCTGTCTCCCTGGTGCATGGTAGTAGACTCTCTACTGACGACTCTCAATCTTCCTGGAACCTACGCACAAGCCAACGCGGACGATGTTGCCGTTCTTTCTGTCGGTTCAGACCTAAGGACTGTCTGCTCTCGGGCGCAGAGATCCTTGGGCTTGATCGATGACTGGTGCACGATGAATGGGCTTTCAGTGAATCCTCTTAAAACGACGGTTGTTCTCTTCACGAGAAGGAGGAATATCACTGGACTTGTGCTAAAAGGTGTCACTATTCCGAACTCTGACGAAGTCAAATATCTGGCAGTAATCCTCGATAGAAAACTTCTTTCCAAGCATGTTGAATCGAAAACTGGTAAAGCGCTGTCTACTTTCTGGCAGTGCAAAGGCGCTTTTGGCAAGAGTCTAAAAGCCTAAAAGAGTCCTTTGGATCTTTACGGCAATAGTAAGACCACTTCTCTCATATGCATCGGTTGTGTGGTGGAATAGGCTTTCGCGGAAACGTGTTACGGCCTCTTTCGCCAAACTCCAAAGAACGGTTTGCCTTGGCTGCACAGGGGCCTTCCCTAGCACTCCGGGCTCTGCTCTAGATGCTTTGATGAAACTCCCCCCCGTTGATATTTTTATCATGAGAGGTGGCTTTTGGTACCACGCGCATTGGAATTTTGAAGAACTTGTGCGAGAATTATCCTTTGGCCCCTGTCTTATGGATATGCCGTCTGACGCAATGACACCAAAAATCCTACTGCGACAAAACTACCACGTCAACTTTCCTCAGGCAACGGAATGGCTTCGGCCAGACTCGGAGCCAGGGAAAGAATGTCATCGTGTATTCACGGATGGCTCTAAAACCGGACAGGGCTCTGGTTCTGGAGTCTTCGTGGAAAGCGAGAATATTAGACTACGCTACCCCTTAGGTAACCATGCGACTTTCTTCCTGGCGGAGATCTTCGCTATCCTTATGGCTATGCGCTATATTGTGACAAACATAGGTGGAGGGCTGGAAGCATATGCGTTTGCAGTGATAGCCAAGCTGCTGCTTACCTCGTCCAAGTTAGTGCTCGAACTCAAGCTTTCTCTGAACTTGGTCGTTAGGCTAAACACGGTCAAACTTGTTTGGGTCCCAGGTCACACTGGTATCCAGGGAAACGAGATCGCTGATAGGCTCGCCAGATTGGGTTTGTTTTTATAATACAACCGGAATAACTCGGAGTCAACGAATCAGGCATTGAGTAAGTAGTCTGGAAGAAGTCAGCAAACTAGGCTTGTGTAGTTCGCGAACGAACTAGTTCAATGAACTTGTTCACTATAGTGAACTAGTGAACTAGTTCATTTAGTTCGCGGTTATTATTTTCAATGGGCCTTACCAATAATCATTTCTAACCTTAAAATTATTATATTAAATTATATTTTGACGATCACAATAGGTAATTTTATATGAAAATTTTCGTGACTTCGTAAAATTTAGCTTGGACACTAAAAATGATTATTAGTACCGCACAATGATTTTGATAAAAACGGAATAAACTAAAGCTAAGTACACACGATTGTCAGATCTGTCAATCCTCTGACAATGACTGGCAATGAGCTTACAATAGCCAACTATCTTAGAATACAAAATTGTCCGTTTACACGATTGTAAGATTTTGTCCCAAATGACTTTTCTGATAGCGTTGTCAGGTTAAAAATTGGATGTTCACATGGTTGTCAGATGAATATGAAAAATCGGTCTATTCGTTGTCGGACAAATTAAACTTTTTGTTCTCCAATTTTCGCAGTACGGATAATGGAACAAAATATTGCACTTGCGATTATTTTAACTTTACGTGTTGGAAGACTCGAGGATGATAATTTGACACAAAAACGACATAGTGTTTGGACAAAGGAGAGGGAGGTTCGTTGCCAGGGGAGGATTCTACTCCAAATTCCAAGCTGAGAAGCCGGAACTTTATCGCAATTTTTGCGGATGGACATGGACTCAACATAATTCGATGGAATTCTGGCTTTGGTGACTCCACACATCAAGATACCAATATGCGCACGAGCATCCAGGAGATCGATACGGTTTCATTGGCAGCTTGACCCAACTTATTTTCTGTATTAGTCGAGGTGGCTTTTGAATGTGGATCGCGTCGGCAATATCTTACCTCAGGGATTCTTTGGGTAGTTTATACTCTGCGCATCCAACAAACCCATTCACTCTGTACTTTCTTTGTGTACGATAGTTTTTTTTTGACTTTTCTAATTCCAATTGAAATTTAAATTCCATTTTGCACTGTTGTTCGTACCAATATCTTCTGAATTATAGTCCATCGGTTAAAAGCAGACTTCGATTTCGCTCCTAAACCACTGGTTATATTGTCTGACAATGAAGAAATTGTAAGCATTTGTTAGCTTCCATAAACAACGACATCTAACAATTTCTAATGAGTCAGACAATGTCCTAATTATATGCAATGATATCTACAAATTGTGTTTCAGACTTCTTCACACAATGGTCAGCGACCTGATGACAATTTCATAGTCAAATGGAGGGTTGACAATGGGCTTACAATGACTTTAATGACAATACTGTCAGACAAAATTGTGAGTTCAGACGGTTGTACGACATTTGGAACACAATCGATGGTTTCTTCTTTATGACATATATATGTGTGTTCCAGACACAGAAGGCAATCATGTCATAAGAGAACAGCTCAGCTCACTTTTTTTTTTTTTTTTTTTTTTTTGTCGGAGGTGTTACTATCTGAAGGAGCACTCAGACACAACTACTGGTCCAGCTCAGCTCACTCACTTATATCTTTTTTTTATATTTCAACAAATTTTAATTTTTTTTTGTAATTTCTGTGAAATTGACAATTTTGAACTAAACTGAACTAAAATGAGCGAACTAGTTCATTAGCGTGATTTGAACTAAATTGATCGATCACTTAAATGAACTAAATTGCCCAACTCTAACACATATGGTACACTATCTGGTGACGTCAGAGTCACATATATATATGACGTGCTACATATCGTGTACTAGCACCTTAAGTCGCATAACAAATATTTTGCATAAGGAGGGTATCAGTGCATCGGCCAGGGCGATGATAACACCTTTACTTGTTCTTATTATTATTTGTAGTCATTGCTATTGGATCCCCACTCAGAGTCGTAGTCCTTAGGAATCCATGGTTGGGTTGTATTTGCAAGCAGTGATGCCATGCATATGTTAACAGAAGCCCTTTTGGGGTTTTGTTCCAGAGCCGGAACACAAACAAGAAATATATACAGATGTAAAATGATAGAACAAAAGCATGTTCAAGAAAAAATATAAAACCAGCTTATGTACACAAATCCAAAAACCAGCATACACATTACAGTACCTGGTATGAAATGCATTCAACGTAAAGCAATTCAGTGAGTGGTGTATGATTAACAAAAATTACATTTTCCTCTTCGTGTGTTTATCTTGTGTGCTTGTGCTTGTAGAGGATATTGTTTTTGTACTGCCTGCTGCTATGGCCATGGGTTTCTGCTTCTGGATTGGAATTTGATTCGTTTTGGTGGTAAATTATGTCTGCATTTTTTCTGTATGAGCACGGGGGTTTATAGTATTTTCTTGTTTCACTTTGTTTTTAGTGCAAATCCAGTTCTGAGAATGAGAACGTATGCTCGTGGATGCAGTTGGGTGCGTATGAATCAGGTAGGCGCTGTTTGGCATCAACTTGGCGGTGCCCAGCTGTTGCAACTTTTTCATACACATCGATTGTGCTTATTTTACCTCCGCGTGGTAACCACCGGGTACTGGTCTCGCCAATCCAGGCTTGGCTTGCTAAACTTATAAGCGCGAGTGTTGAACACGAAGAAAATAGCAACACTATAATGTTCTGTTCGAACTGACTGTCTGCTCGAGTCTCAGAAGTCTAACATGAGCCCCTCAGAAAGAGGACGTGCGGCGGAAGAATTCATGCGATTGAATTAACGGTGACGTCAACAGTTGGCATGGCAGATACTTTAATGAGCTACTTCGACATATTTGGAGCTGAGGTCATTAAGGATTTTTCAATACTAGTCAGGGTGTTGAAATAGAGATGGTGGCGGAAGAGCCCTTAATGGGTCAACATCAACACTCAAATCCCCGAAGCGGGTTACTGACTCCGGAATATCCGGCCCCTTTTGTCCAAGGGGTCACAGAAAGGGCTTTTTTTTTGGATGCGCCAATGGATGTGGTAATCTTCTAAAGATGCGGTAGCCCGTGCTACCAACATGCACAATTCGCAAACCCGAATAATCGATGCCGGGAGTGCGCCTAAACGTACTAATCCACACCTCTTGATTTCATTGGCATCGTATTGGTTTAAAACTCTTTTGTTATATATCCTCAACATTTCATCTGCAAGAATGTCGACGGGAACCATTCCAGCTATTACAAAAGCGGCCTCATCCGATATGGTTCGGAAGCCGCTGATTGTCCGTAGCGCGCAGAGCCTGTATGTTGACAATAGTCTCCTTTTGGTCTCCTTCGTCCCCAGTGCTTGCGCCCAGACTGGGGCAGCATACAACAGGACTGATGTAACTACTCTGCAAAGTAGGATCCTTCTTGCGTATCCAGGACCACCAATATTAGGCATTATGCGCGAGAGAGCTCCCTGCATTTGCGATGCTTTCTTGGCTAAATAGTCCACGTGTGTTTTGAACCCCAATCTATTGTCTAGTATTACTCCAAGGTATTTAACAGCTTCTTTGGACCTGATTATTTGGCTACCAACCTGAAAGTTGGCAAACTCTACAGTTTTTCGGCTGGTTATGAGGACAGCTTCTGTTTTATGATCAGCTAGTTCCAGGCTGGCGGTTTATAGCCACTCCTTTACCCTGGCAATTGCTTCGTTTGTAACGGATTCAACTGTACGAATCTCTTTACCTACTGTCACAACGGCAATGTCATCGGCGAATCCAATTATCGTCACTCCCTCAGGCAGCGCCAATCGTAAGACTCCGTCGTACATGATATTCCACAATAACGGCCCTAAAACCGATCCCTGTGGAACTCCGGCAGTGACGTTGTAGTATTTTTTACCTTCATCTGTATTATATCTCAGCTTTCTGTTGTTGAAGTAGCTCGTCAATATACGTAGCAAGTAGAACGGTGTATCCATCATAGCGAGGGATCTTCTAATGAAAGACCAGTTCGCCAAGTTAAAAGCATTTTTAACGTCCAAAGTTACTACTGCGCAGTACTCCTTTGTCCCATAGAGCCATCTTTCCCCGTCGATGGCGCCTTTTGCAATATCCACTACTGCTCTTATGGCATCAACAGTGGATCTCATTTTCCGAAAACTATATTGGTAGTCTGAAAGGGCACCTTTTTCGTCTGCCACTGCGAGTAATCTATTGTAGATTATCTTCTCGGGGATCTTTCCCATGGTATCCAATAGGCATATTGGGCGATAGGACGATGGTTCTCCTGGAGGCTTCTTTTGGTAGCAGGTCCAAATGTTGGATTTTCCACTTTTCGGGAAACGTCCCTTCTTCGAGGCACTTCTGCATAGTCATCATAAACAGGTCTGGTCTCTTTTTTTATAGCCGCTTTTACTGACTTGTTTGGAATGTCGTCTGCACTGACTTCTCTCACGATATTGCACATATTAGTCGGTACTTGGGGGAAAAGATGCTCTACTATGGATTTCAGAATTATTGGACACGTTATTGGAGGGGCTCTGCAGCCCCTCAGTTTGGTCATTACCATTCTGTATGCCGATCCCCATGGGTTAATGTCGGCCTCCTCACAAAGACGTTTAAAACACGTGGTTTTGCTCTCCTTAATGGTTCTATTTAGTATGCGCCTTGCCAGTCTAAAATTGTCCATGCATTGTAGGAAGTCTGGTCTTCTTCTTGAACGCTGAACCTTGCGTCGAGCTTGCAAACATTTTCTCCGAAGTGTCTTTATTTCCTCGTTCCACCAGTAACATGGCGGTGCCTTCCTGCTGTTTGTTCTTCTAGGCATGGATGCGTCGCACGCGGTAGTGATGGTGTTTGTGAGGTGATGTGCGAGGGTCTCCGCTGTTCCATTTCGCGTTAGGTTGCCGTTCAACATCTCTTCGAATGTTTCCTTATCGAAGTTTCTGTCGTTCCATTTTGGGCCCGTAAGTTTAGGGGGAACGACTGGTTTCCTTCCTTTTATTTCCATTACTATCATTTGGTGGTCACTGTGTGAGTATTCCTCGCTGACTCTCCACTTTATGGTTCTCATAGATGTACTCACAAGGGTGATGTCGATGATAGAGCCTATCCCAGCCTTCCTGTACGTATTTGCTCGACCCTTGTTGGCGATACTTATCGATAGGGGAGCGAATGTTTCCAGTAGGGCCTGTCCTCTGGTATTAGTGAGTCTGCTGCCCCATTCCGTAGCCCACGCATTAAAATCGCCACCTATAACCACTGCGGTTCTCCGAAGAGCGTCCGAGGTTAGATTGTCCAGTATTGTCCAGGAAAACGATTTTTGGAAAAAAGCTAAATTAATTTAATAAAAAAAACGATACGGTTGGTTAAAGTTGTGATCTTAACCAATTCGTCTTTGCTTATAGTACCTACTGTTTTTTTTTTACAAACGTTAACAACAGTAGTTAAAACAGGTTTAATGTGCCAATCAAACAAAGAAAAATTAATTTAACTATTTATACAAACAAAAAGCACCGAAAACTCAAAAGAAAATACTGTTTTTGTAAAGAAATATGGGCGCAAAATATTTAGCAAATGCTCTGAGTCAACAAAATAGCAGACTTGGAATTTTCGTAGCAATTGCTTTGTCTTCCACGTTTTATTCATACCAATCTGAGTAAAAGGTCGGTGGCGCCGCTTTTCGAAGATGTCAAAAGTTGGAGTCAACTCAAATCAGTTTTTATTCATACGAAGCTTAGCAATTGCTTCGATTTTGACATTTATTTTGAGTAAAAGCAATTGCTAGGTTTTATTCATACCACCCATTGTTCTCGTCGGGACACTTATAGGGTTCGCTAATCATGATGACGTCCGCCCTTTCGCCCTTGGCCGTTTGTGCTAGGATGTCCTGGGCTACTCTACAGTGGTTGAGGTTTATCTGTAGAATCTTCATGGTCTCTTGTTAGTGATAGCTCTCCGAAAAACCGGGCATTTGTTACTGCCAGCTACATGCTTCGCGTCATCTGGATTGTCTCTCTTGCAGAGCATACAGAATGGTTTCTTGTCACAGTTCTTTGCTATGTGGCCTTCTGTCCCACATCTCCTATATAGTTTGGAGCGGTCTTCTTCGTTTTTGCATTGCCGAGCTAGGTGGCCAAACTCTAAACATTTGAAGCATTTTTTTAGCAGGGTGCGTTCGCGTATGCGACAGTTAACCCAGCCGATTTTAACCTTTCCGGCTTTTAATATTTTTCCTGCATCTTCGGCGGGGAAGCTGATTGTTGCTGTTTGAGTTCCTCCGTAACCCTTTCGCAGGGACAAGACGTCCGCTGGTAGAACTGTCACTTCGAGCTGGGCTTTAATGGCATCGGTTATGTCGTCTACAGCAGTTATCTCATCGATGTCTTTAATCTCAAGGACAGAGTGGTGTGTAAGTGATCTCACATTCGCTTGGTCAGCTAACGTTTCACTAAGGAATCCTTTTAACTCAGAGGTCTTAATACCCGTCTCCTTGAGTTGTATAAGAAGGTCTCCCTTTTGTGTCCTCCTAATTCTTGACACCGCATTTCCCACTATTTCTAATTTTGGGTCTGCCTTTACCTTGCGCAGGATCTCCGCGTATGAGAGGGTCCCCGTCGCTTTGATGACGATAGCGTCAGGTCTAGGTTTTTTGGCCTCTATCTGCTTCTTTTTAGTGACGTTCTTATTGACGGCATTTTGCCATTCATCATCTCCTTTCGCCTGCTTCTTATCAGTGCCTACATTTTTCACTGGAGTATCAACTCCGGTATTCCCATCTTTCTCCTTGGTTATTTTCATCGGTGGGTATTTTTGTTTCCGTTTTTGCTCCGGGTATCTTTTGTCTGCAACGTTTTTTTCAGCATTAACTTGCCTCCTTTTTGGTTCTGATAGTACGCTGTCTGCAGAACCATTTGGTAAGTTTTGCTCCGTTTGGGCTCCGGGGGTTCATCGTCTGCAAACTGTCTCTTCTTGGGCTCTGTTGTTGCCTTTAACCATGGCGAAGTTTGCGAGGAATTGTTCTGACGAATCACTTCCTTTGCTTTTTCGTCATGTAATTGAATCGCCGAGAGTTCGTAAAGAGCTCTGATGCTTTCAATAGCGTCTCTCATCGGTTGGTGCATCACAGAAAGGGCCTGGCCCTCCAGGTTAGGGGTTGTGCGTGGGGTGACATCTACTACGGTGATTGCTACAGAGAACAGAAGCAGCGTCTAATCGGATGCGGATTCGTTGTAAGCGGCAGACTTAGGCAAGAAGTCTTGAGCTTTCGACACGTTAGTGAGCGCCTTATAACTATCCGCATCAAGGCTAAATTCGCCAACATCAGCCTGATATGCGCTCACGCCTCCACAGAAGATAAGGACGGTGCTACCAAAGAATGTTTCTATGAGCTCCTCGACAAAACATATGAGCAATGTCTTAAGTACGACGTAAAAATCGCCTAAGGTGATTTTAACGCCAAAATTGGAAAATAGGACATCTTTGGTAGCACTATCGGAAAGCACAGCCTACACGAAACCACGTCTGGAAACGGACTTAGGCTAATTGACTTTGCTGCGGGACGTAATGCTACTATAGCAAGCACACGGTTTCCACACCTCAACATTCACAAAGGAACATGGCGATCACCAGACCATCAAACGGTCAATCAAATTGACCATGTTGCGATTGACGCAAGGCACTCCTCCAGTATTCTAGATGTCCGAACTTTCCGAGCGGCCAACAAAGATTCGGATCACTACCTTGTTGTAGCCAAGGTATCCGCATACGTACCATCGTAACATCCCAGACACCACAACAACGAGGAAATACTGTGAGAAGATTCAACGTTGAACGGCTACAAACGCAACAAACCGCCAGAACTTTTGCCGATCGCGTCTCCCTCAACCTCTCGAGAAGTCCTGTGCAGCCAGCATCAAGTGCTGAAGACCAGTGGCATCGATGCCAAGAAGCCATCAGAAACGCCGCGACTGATGTGCTAGGTTTCACCGGACCATCACCACGAAATCCTTGGTTTGATGAAGAGTACCGGGAAGCACATGCAGCAAAGCAACTGGCCTACAAAGCGGCGCTGCAGAGAAGGACGAGAGCAGCTCGTGAGCTCTACGAGCAAAAAAGGAGGGAAGAACAACGGTTTCTTCGAAGAAAAAAGAAAGAGCATGAGAAGCGCGCGATCGAGGAAAGAGAGAGGTGTTACTTCAGGAACAGTATTTGGAAGTTTTACCAAAAGGTAAAAAGAACGTCTCATGGGAACAAGAACAAGTAAACCTTGTAGTAGAGTCACAGTCGGTTCTGAGGATATGGAAAAACCATTTCTGCAGACTGCTAAACGGCGAAGACGACACAAATTCCGCTGTCAGGCAGAATGAACCATTCAACCTGGGCGATGAAAGCCAAGACTCCCGTCCACCTGACCAAAATGAGGTAAGGATAGCAATATCCAAGCTGAAGTCCAACAAAGCTGCAGGACCGGACGGTTTATCGGCCGAGCTTTTTAAGGCAGCAGGGGATGACTTGGTAGAGAGCATACACCAACTCGTTTCTAAAATCTGGTCAGAGGAAAGTATGCCTGATAAATGGAGCCCCAGCATTGTTTGCCCGATCCATAAGAAAGGAGATCCTATAAACTGCGCCAACTATAGAGGCATCAGTCTCCTTAACATCGCTTACAAAATTCTGTCTGCCGTACTGTGTTAACGCCTGAAACCATTTGTCAACGAACTGATTGGACCCTATCAGTGCGGTTTTAGGCCCGGTAAGTCCACAACCGAATATGAATATGTGAAGATGTGAATATTTGCCACACTACGACAGATCATGGAGAAAACCCAAGAAGTCCAAATCGATACTCATCACCTATTTATCGATTTTAAAGCCGCATATGACAGCATTAATAGAGACGAGCTATACAGAGCCATGTCTAGTTTTGGCATCCCTGCCAAACTTGTCATGTTGTGCAGAATGACAATGGAGAACGCTCGCTGCTCCGTAAAGGTCGGAAACAATCTCACCGAGACCTTTGATGTCAAAAAAGGATTTAGACAAGGTGATGCGCTGTCATGTGACTTTTTCAACATCATTCTTGAGAAAATTGTGCGAAACTCGCAAGCCATCACCATGGGCACAATTTTCCAAAAGTACGAATTCTGAAAATGACATCACATCAGAAATCAAGAAGAAGAACATCAGAAGAAGAATTACACTTGCCAACCGCTGTTACTTTGGCCTAAGAAAGCAATTGATTAGTAAGGTCTTGTCGAGAAACACCAAGGAGAATCTATATAACACCGTCATCATCCCATTCCTGCTTTATGGCGCAGAATCATGGACGTTGTCAAAAGCGGATGAAGATCTCCTTGGGCGCTTCGAACGCAAAATTCTTCGAGTGATTTTCGGTCCCGTTTGCGTTGACGGGCTTTGGAGGAGGAGATTTAAGAGCGAACTCTACGAGCTGTACAGCGACATCGACCTGGTCAGAAAAGTACTTATCAGTCGACTAAGATGGCTAGGACATGTAGAGCGAATGGACACCAACGCTCCGGCCCGAAGAGTCTTCGATTCCAACCCGGAGGGTCAACGCAGTAGAGGAAGACCTCGCCTTAGGTGGCGCGCACAAGTGGAAGGGGACCTCAACCAACTTGGAGTGCGCAACTGGAGGCAGTTAGCCAAAGATCGTGCTAACTGGAGAGGCGTGTTGGTTGAGGCCCAGGTCCACCCCGGACTGTAGCACCATCTAAGTAAGTAAGAGTATAACAAAACCAAAAGTATAACAACTTTGCATGTAAAACCAAAAGTGAGTATAAAAGTTTTGCATGTAAAAGTAAAAGTGAGCTAGGTATAGATTCTCAAAAAAATAAATAGAGAATACGTACTGTGTTAGACGTTGCATAAACTCTTGCCGCGCTTAGCGACAAGCCAATTTAAGCACAAATTGTTTTAAATACCCAGCACAAGTGAGAGAGGTTCTTTTAAAAAATTCAAGCCCAGTGATCATGCAGATAGAAGGCAAAAATAGCTCACCAACAAATCGAAGGACCACAATAACAACAATATCCTTAGCACAGACAAAAAGGAAATTGAGAAAAAAAATAAAGGAACGCCAAATAAATTTTCGCTGCGAATCATAGTAAGTACACAACTCATTGCTTCTTGCTTCACATGTTGCAGGCATTTCATCATACCATGTGTATGTATGCTGGTTTCATATTTTTTCATGAATTATAAACCGGTTTTTGTAGTAGGGGGAGTGGTTGGCAACTGCAATTGTAATGCATGTTGCGCCTCATGATCGTACTATAATCGAAAAACAGAGCAAGTGGCGCCATCTAGACTAAGGAAGGGAATTAAACTCGATGTGCACCATATTATACATCTGTATATTTATCTTATTTCTCTTGTCAGTGCTAACCGGGCCCTATTTCACCAACACTTTTCACTTTGCAATTTTTCAAAAAATTTAATTCCTGCAAAGTAGGAAGTGCGATGTGTTTCATTAAAAATGCAAAGTTCGCACGACTTTGCATTTTGCGATTTTTGACAACTTTTTGCAAAGCGCAAAGTCTAGGTGTTTCACCAACTAAAAACAAAACTTTGCATTATAATTATTCTTTGCACATTATTGCAATGCAAATACATTTTTTACTGTTCTCTGGCATCGGTCGGATAATAATTAAAGCAACCGCTCTTTGAGCTCAAATTCACAGACAATCTTAGGTATTGTTCTGGGAATATTCCTGTGAAAATTGGTCAAGATTGGACAAAGCAGCGTGGGCGTGGCACTGCCCATAAAAAAATGGTAACGCTATTCTTCTACAGACTTGGAAGCCAACGTTTTTAAGTGTTGCAACATTAATATGCATAATGCATTGTCCTGATAGACAAGAAAATTATCTAGGCAATACGATTTCTGGAAAAACAAAAAATGTTGCGTTCCACAGAGCATTACAAAAATAACTGTTTGTCACTGATTCAAATGAATTTGAAATTAATTTTTTTATTTTTCTATTTTGCACTACTAGTGTGCAAGGGCTTCGGTAGTTTATTAATAAATTCATATTTAATCGGTCCTATTCTGTTCATGTGAGTACGCTTAATATTACTAGTAACTAAACTAGTAAACGTTTCACTAACAGCTGTTTTTATTATTTCAGTCAAAAGGCGCAGTAAGATTAAAGAAATATATTTAGGTCTTCTATTGAAGAAAGTTGGGAAAGGAATAGTAAAGGGTACGCCAAATAACTTTTTTTTTGAAAATGCTATTGAATATTTTTTCAAATTTCTTGTACAATCCTTCCGGTTAATAATGGAAAATAATTTCATTCAAATGGCTGCCTCGGCTGGCCATGCAGTAGCCTACACGATCGGTCCAATTTTTAAGCACATTTTCGATTGTGAGCAGCTGTATTTCACCAATGGCTTCACGAATATTGTCCTTTAAAGCATCAATTGTCTCTGGCATGTCGGCGTAACACTTATCTTTTACAGCACCCCACAAATAAGAGTCCAACGGTGTCAAATCGCAGCTCTGCGGTGGCCAAACGACATCAGCTCTGCGGCTGATAATGCGATCTTCAAAAACAGGGTGCAAAACATCGAGTGTAGCTTCGGCTGTGTGGCACGTAGCGCCGTCCTGTTGAAAGCAAATGTTGCCAATATCCCCCTCTTCAATTTTTGTGAACGAAAATTCGTTCAACATGGCCCAATAACGATCGCCATTGACTGTAACGGCCACTCCTTGCTCATTTTCGAAGAAAAATGGCCCAATTATGCCTCACGCACACTTTCTGCCACAGCAACAATTTTCTCGTGTGTACGCACTGTTTTTGGCTTTTCACGCTTTGGTTTATCGATGAGGATGCCAGTTTCTTTCACTTTTTTCACAAGATAACGAACAGTGCTTCTCTTCTTCCAAAATCCATACGCAATTTTCGCAGCGTTGTTCAAGCGTATACACAAACATATTCGTTCAGCAGAAGGATAAAACTAATTATCTGTCAAATCAGACATGAGCTAAGTGTTACCATTCGCGAAATAAGCACTAGTTGAAAAAAAAAAAACGCTAGATGGCGGACCCTTTATTAATTTTAAATTTCAATCAAACTTATAGAACATGAACTACTGAAATCTAAAATCCAAAGAATAAAGTAGATACATATACAATTGTTCACTTCCGACAGTTTTGAATGACATTGACAATCCTATTGACGACATTAGCGACGCAATTAACGACATTAATGACATCAGAGTGTCGATGTCGACAATTAAAAACGACGCGTCATGGAACTACACTGTTCGGTGCATAGCAGGTACTCCATGATATTGGCCTCCATTTCCATTCCAACTAGGGATGCCAGACGTCCCGCTCAGTGCGGGACTGTCCCGCCATGAGCCTTTTGTGCCACAATTGTCCCGCAATGAAAATTGTCCCGCAAAATGTCCCGCATTGAAAATTTGTCCCGTAAAATGTCACGCCTATATTATTAGTACATAGGTACAGTGGCCGGCATAAGTACATATTTTGACAAAATTAAAGTTAATTCTGCTTATAATTTGAAACTTACTTCGTTTAAATTTTGGCATCAATGAAAAGGTTAAATTCCGTTTGAATGATACAAAACTTTCCTTAACCCATTAAGTAGGTACTCATTGAAAATTTAGAATATTTGTGAAAGTCTACTTTTTTGACTTTTTCCACGGTATCAAAAAAAAATGTTTTGATGCAAAAAGTTTCTCCGAACATTCTAATAGTGACTGCAAATTTGATGCTTTTTTTTAATATAAGTCACCTTTCCGCATTACTAAACACACCGTGTATTCAGCAAATGCTAAAATAAGTTGGAAAAAAGCTAGAAACGCGTTCAAAAATATACCATTATTTTATCATTCTGCTTTAGAGATATGAGTAACTGTAAAGAGAGTGTTCACTGTAGAGTGTTCTATTTCAAGTGGCAATGTACAAATATGAATTAAGACTTTTATTTGGACCAAATATTACTTATTACAACAAATAAAATGTAAACTAAAATAAAAACGTTTTTTTCGCTTCAAATGCAAAAATGTCCCGGCAGCTAATTTTTCAGATCTGGCATCCCTAATTCCAACGTATAAAAGATTTTGCAAAGGAACTTAAGCAATTATTTCTTTGTCTGTTAAACCTTAGATTATGTAAAATTTTTGTCAAAACACATTCAATATTTGTCTTTGTTAAACGGAAGCTTTCTAGGGTTGAAAAATAATAAGAATGCCAAAAAATGAGTCTGTCTGTCTGTCTGTCCGTCTGTCTGTTGAAAACACGATAGCGTCCAAACGATCGAATTCGATCGAATGTCAGAGGACTTCTTTTTACCGTCGTCAGATTTGTATTGGAAATTGTCTATGTCGGTTAAATATGACACCTTCCACACAAAACCAATATTAGACACATGCGTGTACACTTGTACAGTACATCCTAATTCCCATGGCAAACATTTTGCATAACTTTTATGCAGCGGAGGGTATCAAAGCATCGCCCAAGCCGATGATAACACTTTTACTTGTTTTCTCAACATTTGAGTTCAATTGGTTCGGTCGTTTTCGAATTTTGCTATTATTGGTGGTGGAAATTTCCATTTATTAAATTTTTCGACTTTTGAGGTTTTTAGAATTTGTTTGTTTAATCGGTCCAGCTGTTCTGGAGTATTTGCGAGACTAAAGCACATCAATTGATTTTTATATAATTATGTAGATATGGATTTCAAATATGCCCTTAATACGACCCATTCTAAACTACATATTCGTATCCTCTTTGTCTTTAAAGCATGTTTCGAAACGGTTCATTAAATATTTTTTAACTATTTCCACCAACTGTTTAATAAAACTTCAACTGCAAATAATTTTTTTTCTTTGCATATTATTGACAAATAGTTCCTAATGAAAAAAATCCTAACAATAAAAATGAAAAAAGTCATAAAGTGCAAAATATTTATTTAATTTAGCGTCAGTACAGGTTTAATTATAAACTTGGATGTTGTCAACTACTACGGATCTGCATACTACAGGGCATCTAATTAATTCGTCCTCATCCGAACGTAACTTATCGAAGTATTCGGTACAGAGTTTAAGATGTTTACAAGGCAACAAACACTTACATCTTCGCAAAAAGCATGCGAAGCATGGTTGCTATGTTTTTCAATAGTTGAGTAACTCTTCTTTGACTTCTTATTCAAGAGGACAAACAAGAATGGAAATACCTGTGGATATATAAATCATTATAATTAAATTGACTCCTGTAGTGTATTTAGAGTACATCCAATAAAAAAGGCAGTAGTATTTTATGTATTATTATAATTCAGGTTTTATTAGGTACTTCAACTTAGTTCAATTAATTCAATAGGTTAAATATGACAATCTTGTAATGGATGCTGTAGGTCAATGACGGAATTATTAGTCTGACAGTCCTCAGTCGAACTCTCAGCATTGCCAGCATTGAGTGAGAACTCAACACCTTTCCCCTTGTGAAGAAAAACTGGTGTACTGTAGCCTTTTAGGAGGCTGCCTATTTCGTGATGAACGTCTGCAAAATGCTTCAGATTGAATAGGTCCAGGATCTGATGAGTCGGTATTCGATGGCGTTGAATCACCCTGCACTTCTGGATTGTTCAGTGCATTTTGATCATCTTTATTATTGTTGAGGAATTCTTCTGAGTTGAGGTCTTGAGCACTTGGTAGGGTAGGTATGTTTGTCGGCGTTGGTGTCGGTGTCAAGTCATGTCTGTCATCTCGGGGAGTATCTTTTGTTTCTGCATCACCATCCCAAAATGGTTTTTCGTTAATAGGCTTACATTCTGTTCGGCGTATTTGGTCAATATGTCGGATATATTTTTCGTTGTCGATCATTACCTCGTAATGAAGATTTCCCCTCTTGGCCCAAATAACTCCAAATTTCCATTTGCAAGCCTTATTAGTGTAAACTCGAACTTGTACCAAGTCCCCAACGTTGTATTGATGTATCTTAGTGGAACTTTTGGTAATTTCATTTTTGGTTGCTGCTTCCCTTTTGACGAGATCGATTCTTGTTCTGATTTGGCGTTTGAACATCAGTTCAGCTGGACTGATTCCCGTAGTGCTATTTGGCAATTTCCTCTGCTGCATCAAGAACTTGCACAACTTCGCCTGAAGACTTCCTGCTTCATTCTCCATAGCTCGAAGACCTTGCTTTACTGTGTAAACAAACCTTTCAGCTTGCCCATTTGTCGCCGGGTGATAAGGAGCAGAAAAATGGTGAATTATTCCGTTTAATTTTAAGAATTCAGCAAACTCGTATGATCGGAATTGGGGACCATTATCAGAAACAATTTTTAAGGGAAGTCCAAACCTCGCAAATATCTCCCGTAAGGCGTCAATGGTAGAGGTAGCAGTCGTACTACTTTGTGGTATCACTTCCACCCACTTAGTATGTGCATCGACGACAATTAAAAACGATTTATTCATAAAAGGTCCTGCATAATCTATATGTAATCGCTCCCAGGGTCCCTTTGGATAATCCCACGGATGAGGGTCCACCTTCCTAACATTTGGTTTAATTTTGGCACAGTTGTGACAACTCCTACAAAGTTGCTCAATATCCTTGTCTATGTTTTTCCACCACACATAGCTTCTGGCTAGCGCCTTCATGCGCACTATTCCCGTATGCGCAGTGTGAAGTTCATCGAGCACTCTCTTCTGTAGGCTTGCAGGAATCATAACGCGTATGCTCTTGAAAACACATCCGTGTTGTAAAGAGAATTCCTTTGCATTTTCGCCATTTGGTAAAGGATCTCCTGACTGCAAGGCAGTATAATATCGAATACATTCGGAGTCTTTAATAGTTTCCTTCTGTATTTCATCTCTAGTCACAGGTAAAATCGAGATATGATTCATTAAAAATGTTGAGTCGTTATCTAAATCATCATCGTTTAGAGTCTTTTCATGTGGGAACCGAGAAAGAAAATCCGCATTGGCGTGTAGTTTTGTGTTACGATATTTAATATCGTAGTCGAATCCTGACATGAAATTCGCATAATGCAAAAGGCGTAGGGCAGAAGTTGCTGGCAATTCCTTATCGGGATGAAAAATCCTAGTTAGGGGCTGATGGTCAGTCAGAAGCGTAATTTTTCTTCCATAACAATATTGAAAGAATTTGCGTAAACCCCAATAGATTGCCGTTGCTTCTTTGTCTAACTGGGAATAATTTCTCTCAGATTTCGTTAGCGATCTTGAGGCAAATGCGATAGGTCGCTCTTCTCCACTAGACAACAAGTGAGAAATGACAGCGCCAAGACCTGTCGGAGATGCGTCAGTTGCTAATATCAGTGGTAAATCTGGGTTGTACTTAATAAGAACCCGTGGGCTTGTAATTTCCTTTTTTAGACAACTAAACACATGTTGGCATTTCTTACTCCATACAAATGATTTATCTTTTTGCAATAGATCATTGAGTGGAGATAACTTTGTAGATAAACCGGGGATAAACTTTTGATAATAATTTATCAGCCCTAAAAAGGTACGTAGCTCTGAAACGTTATCGGGTTTTTTACAATCAACTATAGCTTGAATCTTATCAGACATTGGTTTGATACCATCCTGATCAATTACATGGCCAAGATACGAAACCGATTTCAACAAAAATTGGCACTTACTTCGGTTAGCATGCAAGCCTTTCTGACGTAATATTTGTAACACCGTCTTCAAGTTCGTAATTAATTCATTTAGAGTTCTGCCCCGAATAAGAATATCATCAAAAAAACAAGTTACATTTGGTACATTTCGAAAAATTTGATCCATGAATTTTTGCCAAGCATTTGGACTTATCTTCACTCCAAACATTAGTCGATTTACTTTATAGCACCCTTTGTGAGTACTAAGTGCCTGTAGCGAAGCTGTAAAATCATCTACTGGCATGTGAAGGTACGCTTGATGAAGATCTAAGACGCAATAGTATTTACCACCCCCTATCTCGGCAAAGACATCTTCAATGCGCGGTATGGGGTACTTGTCATCCTTAATTAATTTATTGATTGTTGACTTATAGTCGGCACACAGTCGTATATCTCCATTTTTCTTTACGACTGGTACTATGGGAGTGCCCCATTGACAATTTGACGATTTTTCAATAATCCCTTCGTTCTCCAACCTCTCAATTTCAGCTTCGATTTTCTCACGAAGAGCGTATGGAATAGGTCTCGGCTTCATAAAAACTGGCTTCGTTTTCGCATCGTGTAGTTCAATAGCGCATTTGTAATCTGGGATCTTTCCAATCTCAGCTGTAAAAACATCAACATATTCGTTGAGGAGCTTGTTACTCCGTATCCATCCTCGACCTAGAATTGGTTCTACATCAAGTGGTAGTATATACAACTCCCCAACTGCCTTCTTTTGTTCGTAAGCTATTTCCATTTCACAGACTCCAATTGGGTCAATAATTTCCCCTGTAAGTATATGTTTTTAATTTCATCGGTGTAGGATGTATCTTTTTATTTGGCCAAAACTTGGTAAAAGTAGATGATGAGATTGTTGAAACAGCTGCACCTGTATCTAGCTCCATCGTACATTCAATGTCATCCAGTAATATCTTTTTCAATATTTTACCATGACCTGTGGAATTAATACCAACACTATTAATAAAATAATTTTCGTCACTTCTTGAACTTACACATGCCAATTCTACAGATTTTTGCTCTGCTACTTGCTTTAGACAGACACTTTGTACATGCCCTATTTTCCCACAATTTTTGCACTTTAAATTTTTTTCTTTACATGCATTTGCTTTATGGTTGACCTTCCCGCACTTAAAACATTTCCCTTGCAATCTCCTCACCGCCTCTGATTTTGTATTGTTGTTCCTGTAAACCGGATTTTTCTTCCGATCATATGTGCCATTTGGCTTATCCCAACTCTTGCCTATGGAGTTTAATGCATGCTGTGTATGACCTCTGATTTCTTTGCTTTCGACTTTCGATGCTTCAATGGCCAATGCCTTTTTGCAAATAACATCAAACGTCACTGATGATTCCTGTTGCAACAATCGTTCTCTTATCTCATTGTCCCGTATACCTCTAATGAACTGGGAACGTAAGTGAGTAGATATTGTCGATTTCTTGCAATGTTCGCAAACAAAATTGCACTTGGACGCTATTTTCTTCAAAACAGCTTGAAAATTCGAAATAGGTTCTCCTTCATGTTGTGTACGTAAGGTAAATTTATGCTGTTCCGCTACTTCACTGGGCTTCGGGCACACATGATTTTGCAGAACTTCTACTAGATCTTTAATTTGTAGTGTGAAGACAATTGACCAAATTTTTTTTTTTTTTTTTTTTTGTTCGTAAGTAGTATGTCTTGTTCGTAATACGTATTATGTAAATTCGTAATATATGTAATTTATGTAATGTAAAAGTCACCTACCTCGTGCTCTGTTGTTTAATACCAAGAATTTTTTTTTTTTTTTTGTTGGGTACTCCAGTCCTCGTCGCCAATTTGTAGTGTATTTAGAGTACATCCAATAAAAAAGGCAGTAGTATTTTATGTATTATTATAATTCAGGTTTTATTAGGTACTTCAACTTAGTTCAATTAATTCAATAGGTTAAATATGACAATCTTGTAATGGATGCTGTAGGTCAATGACGGAATTATTAGTCTGACAGTCCTCAGTCAGTGTAGTGTATTTAGAGTACATCCAATAAAAAAGGCAGTAGTATTTTATGTATTATTATAATTCAGGTTTTATTAGGTACTTCAACTTAGTTCAATTAATTCAATAGGTTAAATATGACAATCTTGTAATGGATGCTGTAGGTCAATGACGGAATTATTAGTCTGACAGTCCTCAGTCGAACTCTCAGCATTGCCAGCATTGAGTGAGAACTCAACAACTCCCGCGCCGGGCGCGCCGTCCGCGCCGCGGTCTTCCGAGAACCTCGTCGGCGCGTTGGCCGCGACCCCCCCCCGGCCGATAATAGAGTTGATTTTTATGTTTGGAAAAGTTACCTTATTGAAGTATTTAACAAATATAACCAGTAGTTGGTTAAAACATCCAATAGGCACCACAGAAAATGTCCCATCCGCCAGGAAGTTACGGTCTGCCCGTGGAATATTCTCCTCCATTAATTTGAGAAATATGATTTTAGGAAAATGAAATAACTCCTAACAACATTGAGTGTAATAGCTCCTAATTAGGTTTTATTTCATTCACATGATTTTAGGATTTATTTCATGATGAAATAATTCCTAACATTAAAACATGCAATAAGTCATAACTTTAATGTGAATACCTCTAATATTTAGGAGTTCTTTCATATGTAATAACTCCTAACTTTGTATGTAAAATTTTAGGTTTTATTTCATTTATTTTGTTAGAAGTTAATACGTTAGGAGCTATTGCATAGAGCCGTGAACTATATTGCTACGAAAGGCATTAATATTAGCAACATAAAATGTCATAGCCTGACACCGGATAACCTCACAGGTCGCCTAACATCTTCGTTCAAACTTTTATCCCCTCTACCAACTGGAAAATTATTGGTCAACCCGAGCTTCTGGCCTAAAGATATTCTGGTAAAAGAATTTGTGAACAGACCCAGCTTAAAGAAGACTCAGTCAAAAAACGCTCCAAAAAACTCAGACCTAAGGATTTAACTCCTACAGCTTTTAACCTTTACTATCAAAATACTGGTGGTCTAAGAACCAAACTTCGCGATATATTGCTCTTCTCTTCATCTGCTCAATACGATGTTATTGTATTCACTGAGACACTGAGACTTGGCTATGGACAGGGAGCTTCGAAGGAAAAATATGATCATAAAAGGCCTATCGGAATCAGAAAATAATCCCGAAGAACTGGAAAATGTAATATTGATTCTCCTAAATACATGTGCAAACAATCAAATCACAGTGTCCGATATTGATTATATTATGCGCATTGGATCGCGAAATCAGAATCCCCGCCCTGTCAAAGTCGCGCTCACTTCATACAGAGTCAAACTCATTGTCATGAAAAACAAAAAGAAACTAGCTGCTGAACCTCAATTCTCAAAAATTTTTATCGATGATGACTTCAACAAAGAAGTTGCAGATACTAGAAGAATACTCCGCACAAAGGCAAATGTTCTCAGAAATGAAGGTGCAGATGTTAGCATTAAGTACGACAAAATAATTATCAACAATAGACCATTTACACTGCAACAACTTGAGGAAGAGGAGAGGAGAGAAAATTCTGTTACCAAAAAAAGAAACAGGTCCCCGGATGAAAAAAATCATTGTACAACCCAAAGCCTTGAACAGAGTACCTCAAATCAACGTGCAGGAAAACCTAAGAGGCCAAAAAATAAAGCAAAAAATTCAACAGCTACACTATCGATCGATAAGTTTTTCACACCAATCAAGTCTCTTGGTAGTAGAGAAAACTTAGATGACAGAATGCTCTCAGAGCCAAATGGGTCAGCATAGCTTCAAAAAAAGAATAGCATTAAGTATGTAGGGGATACTTATAATAAAAACTTAAGAATTAGTTTTTGGAATATTAACGGAATAAAAAATTTATATAACTTAGATAATACTGAACTAAATTTAATTCTCACTTTTGATATATTATGCTTAAGTGAAACCTGGGTTCTAGATAACACAAAACAAACTCCATTTAAAATGTTTGAAGACTATAAAATGTTTTACTCAAATGCTATCAAAGACAAGTCAAAAGGAAGAGGAAAAGGTGGACTGCAAATTTTTGTAAAAAACCCCGCAAAATACGATGTCTTGAGAGAGATTAGCAAAACAAACCTATCGGTAATACTAGAAGTTGTTTTTCATCAGTCTAAATACATAATATACTTTCCCTATCTGTGCCCGTCTAAAGAAATGGATGATAAATCATGCTGTGAACTAATACAAGAAGAATTGGAATATCTACAGAACAATTACTCAACATATACAATTATAATAGGAGGAGACTTAAATGCTCGCTTCGGACTGTCGAACCAATTAGACAGTGACATTCTGGAAGGCTCACAACTATCTCACACAAGAAAAAGCAGAGACACAACTATAAGTAGGAGAGGTAAATTACTTGGTGAGATATTTGAAAACGCTGGTCTGTTGCTTATAAATGGGAGAACTAGAAGCGATGCATATGGCGACTTTACTTTTGACTCTCACCAGGGTCGAAGTACCGTGGACACTGTGTGGGTAAATTTAGAAGGATCAGCAACCATTGATGACTTTGAGGTATCTCAGCTCTTACTACAATCCGACCACATGTGTTGTATCTTGAGTTTACTGTGCTTTTCAACAACTAGCTTCGTCAATACGCCACAAATGTCTCCAGATTGGAAATTAATCTGGAATTCTACCACAGCTCAAAACTACACTGCAAATATGCAAAACAAAGCAGAAAATCTGCAAATTAGAAATGATACTTGTAACGTGCAGCTGGTTCTAAGTTTTACAATATTTTTAATAAAATCATTCTGCCCAAAAAAATAACAAAATAAAATGTGTTTCCACCCCAAATCGAAAAAAGTATAACCAGGGCCCAAAAGTTTTCGTCAAGTGTCCGATTTCCTTCTTTTTATACCATTCGACCATTAAAACGATCGCTGCTACAAACAATTTCCGCGTACTCGTGCTTTTTCCATTTTGTGCTTCGATCGAGCAAGGTATTCTGCCGAGCTAAGCAATCATTGATCCGAAGCCAAGGAACTCTTAAGAGAAGAGCATTATACGCATACAAAGTTACAAAGTGAGAAAAATACTCCTTTGCCTCAGCTGCTGCTATTTGCTAAAAACGCGGGGAGTGACCAAAGTAAGCTGCTGATATCAGAAATTTATCGGCATTATCTTTACTCCTCGCCCTGCAATTAGCACCTCGTGTTTGGCATTAAAGGGAACAGATAAAACCACTGCTTTAAAGAACGACGAAAGATAGTCATCCCGCCAGAATAGCGACCCATCTCCCTTCATTCGTTGCCGTGAAAAGCTTTGCTTTGCATTAGCACCAGGGCGACCGCTCCTCTTCGTCCCCATCTAATCAGCGAGAAAAAAAAAATATCCGCACGATCGACACCGAGTACTGAACGCAGCGTCCCGCAACAACTCCTGCTTTCTTCCCCGTCCCAGCATACATATATACACCACAGCAAATTCCACTAGAATCATACTTCCCCGGCTAAAGCGAAGAAACCCATTAGACAGTGCTAGTCCGGCCACAGGAAAAGCCAGGGCACGTCATCAATTGTGATCGCCGAAAATCCACCTCTCGCGACACACAGCACAAGTGCAGTCTGAATGCTCAGCCTAAACCGAAGTAAAACCGTATGTATGACAAATAGTTTTAAATTCTTTTTGTGTGGTGAATTAAGTTTTTTTTGATTGCGATCATCTTATCAAGTAGTTGCATAATATTGCACAAAAGTGATCGAATTTATTTATTGGTGAACAATTGATTAAGACAGAAAGCTAAAAGATAAAGAAAGATATAAGAACATATTACAAATAGTAAAAGAATTACTGAATTGAAACTATAATCGTTAAAACTTAAAAATAAAATTCCATACCTATCCTAAAACTAATTTACACTTATATAAAAAAAAAATAAATCTATTTATCTACGTAAACTTAAAATTGAAGAACAGAAAGAAAAGGAGCAATAAATTAAAAGAGAGTATCTCGATAGTTGAATTTTGAAGTCATTTTGCAAGTCAATAGAATAGAAATTTTTTTGTTTTGTAATCCGAGTGGGGTTTATGTGCACATCAACGTCGAGGAAATTAATTGAATTATTTTGTGTAGGGCGTACTAGTTAAGTATAGGTACGTGAAAGAAGTACAACCAAAATTATTACTATAGAGATGCTAGAATTATGTACAAAGTTATCCAAATGAATTAAAGAATATTGAAATGAAGTGTAAACTAGTATGTGTTATTAACTGATATGGAGATTGAAGCAGTGATGATGTTTTAAGTGAACAATAGGTGAGATCAATGGTGAGTGGATGAGGTGAAGCGGCATAATCACGAAGGGGTTATCAGCTAATTTTTTTGTATGACGGCAAGCAGATAACGCGGTGTGACGTTCCCAAAGAATGTCATACGGGGTGGGGTAAGCCGGTAAGATGGACTTTACATCGGGGCCATCAAGATGATAGGGGTATATGAACCTATAACCCTCGTTGGTTATGTATTTGGGCGGCAGATGCATATCAGGCATTTAAGAGAAGGTGAGAAAGCATACAATACGCTATTTATATATTCGTGGTTATATATACATATTTGGATCTATTTATTTTATTTATTTTGCGTACTTTCCGCATTACTTTTTTTGTATGGCACGATTTAATTTTGTTTTGAGTGAGAGAAGTAGGTATCAAGATCCCCGACCAGTACGGCGAGCTAAGCCGAGCCTACGCCTGCGTGCCAACCAGATACCAAAACCAAAGGACTCACCACCACTATGCTAATGCATAGCCAGTCCAGGCTCTCATTACAAACATGGCGCCCAACGAATATTGGCCATATCAGTCTTAGGACTGATATTCCAACTTTTATTTTAAATTTAATTCTATTTCATTACTAAATCATTCCAATTTCAAATGACATCCGCGTCAATTTTTCTTCTTTCTTTCTTTTTGTTTTTCTCACTTTTCTAACTTTATGTTAGAATTCTGTATGCTTTTTGCAACCTTTTTATTTCAAAATCCAGTGGCAGTTCTCGCAAGGAAGATCACATTATTTGCGTAGGGATACCAGAGCCGATAGATATAGTGACTCTTTGTAGAAGACACCAGCACGTATTCGACTAACTAAAAGCATCACTTAAGCTTCCTGTAGATTAAACTTCCTCACTTAAGTGTGCGAACCAGTTGAACTAGGTAGATGTTTTTTTTAGGTGGGTTTCTTTGTCACTCACGTGCAATGGAAATTGTAAGGGGATTATGAGTCAATCGATGTTTTGTAATACCGCCGGTAGTTGGACTCAATTTGCCATAGTCCTTTCGCCTAACCCATACATTATTTTGGATAGCATTTAAGTTTCGTTAAAGATATTTGTTTTTGAAGAAACAACTTGCTTTTTTTTACTTTGAGTATAGTCCTATCGTCATACAGTTTGTAACAGCGTTTCACCTTCGTCTACGATTATTGATCTCACCTAAACATTAATGATAAATTTCTTTACTTTTGGCTATTACCTGATAATTAAGTGTCTTAATTATTGACCGATATAAAATATTCACATTAAATTACATTTTTATTAGTTCATCTATGATGAGTGAACATAAAGGAGCAATTCCTAAAGAAAAAAGAAAAACCACTTTTGGTAGTACTCATAGAAGTATGGTAACGCGATCAGGAGTTAATAGACAACTTGTGTTAGATATGTCGCGAGAGTCGAGTCATATAAATACTTCGAGACAACCAATCGTCCATTCACCTCCGGGTAGGACACATCAGATGGCGACGCCGACTTTAAATATGAATGATGACGTGTCGAATTCGCAAAACGCACAGGGAGCTGATGCCTCTCTACCCGACAGTGGTCCTCTTTTGATACCATCACTAAGTCCAAACGCCAGGACAACTACAACAACAAGCTTTCCACAACCGATACACTTAAGTAGTCAGGATACTCGTTCACAGAATGATATCAATTTAGACCATAATTCTGCCTCGGCAGCAAACCCAGTTCTCATTAATCTTAATAAATCAGCTTTAGGGGCGCATATGAAAAACATAAGGGACGCTAGTATCGGCGCAAGCCAAACATTTATGCTAAAATCTATGTTAGACTCGATGAAGCAGTGCGTTCAGGACTCGGTCAGGCAAGCCCTTGCTTCTAATCAATCAAATAACCAGGGAGAGGGCAACAATCATAACCAGAACCTAAGAGATACTCACTCTCGACATCAGAATACCAGTGAACAAAGTCAGCTAAATCATCATCGTTACGCTATGCCAAGGAATCATAACGATATACACTTTCAACAAAATGATTTTAATCACAATTTAAGCAACGATTATAGATCACATTCCAGCGCTAGGCATATGTCTCGAGACAATGACAGCTTTTCAAATTCGAGTAATCGAAGGTATCCAGATAATTCTCAAGTCCGAAATAGGTCTCCATCAACTGGTCATCGTAAGTTCGATATCGATCGATGGGGAATTAGATATGATGGCTCACCGAAATCTATGTCGGTGCAAGATTTTATCTTCAGAATCGAAGTGCTGAAACAAAATTATGACTGTCCTTGGACAGATATTTTGAAGAACTTTCACGTTTTACTGTCTGGTATTGCACAGGAATGGTACTGGCAATACCTTCGTACCAGTCCAAGACCAGACTGGTTGCGACTAAAAGACGCTTTGTATAAGCAATTTAAAACACATGATAGCGATCATGAAATAATTCAGCAAATCACTGAACGTCGTCAACATCCTCAGGAAAGTTTCGATGAGTATTATAATTTCATTATTCACCTAAAGAATCAGCTTAGAAGACCAATGGCCGAGCGTCAGTTGCTTCACATTATGAAGACGAAAGTCAACAATAGGCTTCTTAATATGGTGTATCCTATGGCAATATACTCACTCGAACAATTCCGAGATGAGTGTCGTAGAGCCGAGAAGTTATTTCAATCACGCGACCATTCTAGATACATTAGACAACCTAATGTCAATGAAATAGGCTATGACGAGTTTGTAGTCAGCGGAGATGATTACCAGGCTGACCTTTCAGCAATGAGAACCGCTGAGACGAACAACCTGAGAGGTGCGGCCAGAAAAGATTTTAGCAGCTATCGTTGTTTTAATTGTAAGCAGATAGGACACAGCTTTATTAATTGCCCTTCACCTGTGAGGAATTTATTTTGTTATAAGTGTGGCGCCGACAATGTCACCACTCCTCACTGCTTAAAATGCAATCCAATGGGAAACCAAAACTCGAGCGGGATGAGATTCGGGGACTCCCGTTCGACCCAGACGTCCCCCGAAAATTAGACAAATCGACCACTACAGATAATACAACCGAAGAATCTTACGATAATAATTATGAAATAAAGATACTTCTCCCAGATATGACCGATGTTAATAAACCCTCACAGCCTATACCAAAAACAATATTACCCCCGTATGAGACGCGCTTAAAAAGATACAATGAAATTCGAGCTAAAATTTTCCAATTAGACGCGTTGAAATTAGGTGGCAATAAACTAAAGTCAGTAAAAGCTAGGATCAGGAATAGAAAAAGAAAATTATATCAGCAGATGGTCGAATCGTCAACCGTCCAAGTAGAAAACGATCCAAGACCCTATGCCAAGATTTCCATCCAAGGAAAAGAGATTATGGGATTGCTCGATAGTGGGGCCACAATCACCTGCCTTGGAAATGGTTGCTTAGATTTGATAAAGGAACTTAAGCTTGACGTGCTTCAATTTTCAACTTGCCTTAAAACTGCTGATGGCAAAGAACAACCAATTGTAGGACGCATACGAATTCCAATTACCTACCTCTCCGTTATTAAGGAGATGGATATATACCTCGTACCGAGTCTTTCGCAATCGATGTATCTCGGCATCGATTTTTGGCTTTTGTTCGAAATATCGCCATCGATAGTTAGTGAGATAGCTACTACAGATGTTGAGATGAAACCAAAACACGATCTCAGTTCAGAACAAGCTCTTGCGTTAGAAGAGGTAGTAAAACAATTTCCGTCATTTAGCAAGCTTGGGCTAGGAAAGACAACATTAGAGACACATCGGATTGACACTGGGGATGCTGACCCGGTTAAACAGCGTCATTACCCTGTGTCCCCGGTAATACAGCAGCTTATTTTTGAGGAACTCGATCGCATGCTTTCGTTGGGAGTAATCGAAGAGAGTCATAGTGCGTGGAGCTCGCCAATCGTTCTTATTCGGAAACCCGGTAAGAATCGTCTATGCCTTGACTTTCGGAAAGTCAATCTACTCTCAGCGAAAGATGCGTATCCGTTGCCTCACATAGAGGGTTTGTTGAGCCGTCTGCGAGATACACATTACATTAGTAGTGTGGATCTCAAAGACGCGTTCTGGCAAATCCCTCTAGAGCCGACATCAAGAGAAAGAACAGCATTTACGGTGCCCGGTAGACCACTTTATCAATTTACGGTCATGCCCTTTGGTCTGTGCAATGCAGCCCAAAGGCTATGCCGATTGATGGATAAAGTGGTGCCTGCTGAGCTTCGTGAATGCGTGTTTGTATATCTTGATGACCTGCTCGTAATATCCAGAGATTTCAATGAACACCTGGAAACTCTGAAGAAGGTTGCGGACTGTCTTAAAAGAGCCAATCTAACCATCAACATTGAGAAATCAAATTTTTGTTTCAAAGAGCTCAGGTATTTGGGATATGTGGTAGGACAAGGGCACTTAAAGCCCGACCCGAGTAAAATTTCCGCCATTCAAGACTTTCCTGTACCGAAGTCGCAAAAACAGGTGCGAAGGTTCCTTGGAATGTGCGGCTGGTACCGGAGGTTTATCCGAAACTTCGCGGCTATAGCCGCACCCTTGTCCGACACTCTGCGTAAGTCCAAACCGTTTGTTATATCGAGTGAAGCTCTTACCGCATTTCATGCTTTAAAGACAGCCCTTATTTCCGCTCCGCTTTTAAGTAATCCTAACTTTGATGATCGTTTTTTCATACAGTGTGATGCATCGAGTCACGGCGTTGGAGGAGTCCTTTTTCAATATGATGAAGATCAAAACGAAAAACCCATCGCGTTCTTTTCGCAGAAACTTAATTCTTACCAGCGAAATTACAGTGTCACTGAGCAGGAATGCCTAGCAGCTGTACTTGCGGTAAAGAAGTTTCGGCCTTATATAGAAGGACTGCCATTTACCATCATTACAGACCACGCTAGCCTTAAATGGCTGATGGGGCTGAAAGACCTCAGCGGCAGGCTAGCTAGGTGGTCCTTAAAATTGCAGGCTTTTCAATTTGAGATTCAGCATAGGAAGGGCTCTCAAAACGTCGTACCCGATGCATTATCGCGAATTTTCATGGAGGAACTAACCAATGACATCAGCACCAATCCTATTGTTGATATGAAAAGTAAAGAGTTTACGTCGACAGAGTATCTGGATTTGATAGAAACGATAAATAATAACAGAGAGTCCCTTCCAGACCTGAAGATAGTAGATATGTTGGTTTTTAAACGTGCTTTGGTTAATGAGCCTGAACGGTATACCCCAAATGCCGAGTGGAAACTCTGGATTCCTTCTGGACTCACAGAGGCCCTGATACAATCAGCTCACGATCCACCCAACGCTTCTCACGGGGGCATCCTAAAAACATTAGCTCGACTAAGAGAACTTTATTACTGGCCAAACATGACAATACAAACCAGAGAATATGTTCGAAATTGCGAAAAATGTAAAATAAATAAAGCGCCTAATATAACTCTGAGACCACCAATGGGAAAGCAATTGGATATCGCAAGGCCATTTCAGAAGCTTTACATAGATTTCATGGGGCCGTACATTCGTTCAAAGAACGGAAACATGTATCTCTTTGTGGTACTAGACCACATGTCTAAGTTCGTTTTCCTGAAGCCGATGCGGAAAGCCTGTACGAAATCTGTGGTTGAGTTTCTGGAAAAGGAGGTTCTCCACAAATTTGGAGTACCAGAGTTCATCGTATCCGATAATGGAAAACAATTTGTGTCGAAGGAGTTCCAAAAATTTGCGGCTAGTTTAGGTATAAAACACATTAGGACGGCTCTATACTCACCCCAAGCAAATGCTGCGGAGCGAGTAAACCGTTCGATACTTGCTTCTATCAGGATGTATTTAAAGGCGGACCAAAGAGAATGGGATGCGAGAATTTCAGAGATTCAAATGGCTCTGTGTACTTCTCACCACGAATCAATCGGAACCAATCCGTATTTCTGTATCTTTGGTTGTAATATGGTGACGCACGGGAGTGCTTACAAACTGCTGCGTACATTGAACACTCTCAATGACAGCGAATTTCCTACTTTGCGACTCTCGGATCGTTTGGAGATTATTCGAAAAACAATCAAAGAGAATCTCGCCAATGCTTTCAAACGCAACGAGAAAACGTACAATCTACGAAGTAATGATAAATCCTTCCAACCTGGCGATGAAGTTTTCCGGCGTAACTTCATACTAAGTGATGCCAGTAAAAGGTTGAATGCTAAATTATGTGCGAAGTTCGTCAAGTGCAGAATACTTCGACCGGTCGGAAAGTGCATGTACGAAGTTGAGAATATTCAAGGCAAGAGAATAGGTATCTTTCATGCGAAAGATTTGAAATATTAGCCCGGCTAGATAGCATTACGTTCATCATTAATCTCAGGGTCATGAGTCGAGGCCACACGCTGTAAAGACCTACCGCAAATCACGAAATAGTTGCCCCAGCCTGCTGCGTATTCAATGGACTTTTGCTTAATAGATACACCAGTAAATATACACAAAACCCATTGCGTTGTAACGTGCAGCTGGTTCTAAGTTTTACAATATTTTTAATAAAATCATTCTGCCCAAAAAAATAACAAAATAAAATGTGTTTCCACCCCAAATCGAAAAAAGTATAACCAGGGCCCAAAAGTTTTCGTCAAGTGTCCGATTTCCTTCTTTTTATACCATTCGACCATTAAAACGATCGCTGCTACAAACAATTTCCGCGTACTCGTGCTTTTTCCATTTTGTGCTTCGATCGAGCAAGGTATTCTGCCGAGCTAAGCAATCATTGATCCGAAGCCAAGGAACTCTTAAGAGAAGAGCATTATACGCATACAAAGTTACAAAGTGAGAAAAATACTCCTTTGCCTCAGCTGCTGCTATTTGCTAAAAACGCGGGGAGTGACCAAAGTAAGCTGCTGATATCAGAAATTTATCGGCATTATCTTTACTCCTCGCCCTGCAATTAGCACCTCGTGTTTGGCATTAAAGGGAACAGATAAAACCACTGCTTTAAAGAACGACGAAAGATAGTCATCCCGCCAGAATAGCGACCCATCTCCCTTCATTCGTTGCCGTGAAAAGCTTTGCTTTGCATTAGCACCAGGGCGACCGCTCCTCTTCGTCCCCATCTAATCAGCGAGAAAAAAAAAATATCCGCACGATCGACACCGAGTACTGAACGCAGCGTCCCGCAACAACTCCTGCTTTCTTCCCCGTCCCAGCATACATATATACACCACAGCAAATTCCACTAGAATCATACTTCCCCGGCTAAAGCGAAGAAACCCATTAGACAGTGCTAGTCCGGCCACAGGAAAAGCCAGGGCACGTCATCAATTGTGATCGCCGAAAATCCACCTCTCGCGACACACAGCACAAGTGCAGTCTGAATGCTCAGCCTAAACCGAAGTAAAACCGTATGTATGACAAATAGTTTTAAATTCTTTTTGTGTGGTGAATTAAGTTTTTTTTGATTGCGATCATCTTATCAAGTAGTTGCATAATATTGCACAAAAGTGATCGAATTTATTTATTGGTGAACAATTGATTAAGACAGAAAGCTAAAAGATAAAGAAAGATATAAGAACATATTACAAATAGTAAAAGAATTACTGAATTGAAACTATAATCGTTAAAACTTAAAAATAAAATTCCATACCTATCCTAAAACTAATTTACACTTATATAAAAAAAAAATAAATCTATTTATCTACGTAAACTTAAAATTGAAGAACAGAAAGAAAAGGAGCAATAAATTAAAAGAGAGTATCTCGATAGTTGAATTTTGAAGTCATTTTGCAAGTCAATAGAATAGAAATTTTTTTGTTTTGTAATCCGAGTGGGGTTTATGTGCACATCAACGTCGAGGAAATTAATTGAATTATTTTGTGTAGGGCGTACTAGTTAAGTATAGGTACGTGAAAGAAGTACAACCAAAATTATTACTATAGAGATGCTAGAATTATGTACAAAGTTATCCAAATGAATTAAAGAATATTGAAATGAAGTGTAAACTAGTATGTGTTATTAACTGATATGGAGATTGAAGCAGTGATGATGTTTTAAGTGAACAATAGGTGAGATCAATGGTGAGTGGATGAGGTGAAGCGGGATAATCACGAAGGGGTTATCAGCTAATTTTTTTGTATGACGGCAAGCAGATAACGCGGTGTGACGTTCCCAAAGAATGTCATACGGGGTGGGGTAAGCCGGTAAGATGGACTTTACATCGGGGCCATCAAGATGATAGGGGTATATGAACCTATAACCCTCGTTGGTTATGTATTTGGGCGGCAGATGCATATCAGGCATTTAAGAGAAGGTGAGAAAGCATACAATACGCTATTTATATATTCGTGGTTATATATACATATTTGGATCTATTTATTTTATTTATTTTGCGTACTTTCCGCATTACTTTTTTTGTATGGCACGATTTAATTTTGTTTTGAGTGAGAGAAGTAGGTATCAAGATCCCCGACCAGTACGGCGAGCTAAGCCGAGCCTACGCCTGCGTGCCAACCAGATACCAAAACCAAAGGACTCACCACCACTATGCTAATGCATAGCCAGTCCAGGCTCTCATTACAAACATGGCGCCCAACGAATATTGGCCATATCAGTCTTAGGACTGATATTCCAACTTTTATTTTAAATTTAATTCTATTTCATTACTAAATCATTCCAATTTCAAATGACATCCGCGTCAATTTTTCTTCTTTCTTTCTTTTTGTTTTTCTCACTTTTCTAACTTTATGTTAGAATTCTGTATGCTTTTTGCAACCTTTTTATTTCAAAATCCAGTGGCAGTTCTCGCAAGGAAGATCACATTATTTGCGTAGGGATACCAGAGCCGATAGATATAGTGACTCTTTGTAGAAGACACCAGCACGTATTCGACTAACTAAAAGCATCACTTAAGCTTCCTGTAGATTAAACTTCCTCACTTAAGTGTGCGAACCAGTTGAACTAGGTAGATGTTTTTTTTAGGTGGGTTTCTTTGTCACTCACGTGCAATGGAAATTGTAAGGGGATTATGAGTCAATCGATGTTTTGTAATACCGCCGGTAGTTGGACTCAATTTGCCATAGTCCTTTCGCCTAACCCATACATTATTTTGGATAGCATTTAAGTTTCGTTAAAGATATTTGTTTTTGAAGAAACAACTTGCTTTTTTTTACTTTGAGTATAGTCCTATCGTCATACAGTTTGTAACAGCGTTTCACCTTCGTCTACGATTATTGATCTCACCTAAACATTAATGATAAATTTCTTTACTTTTGGCTATTACCTGATAATTAAGTGTCTTAATTATTGACCGATATAAAATATTCACATTAAATTACATTTTTATTAGTTCATCTATGATGAGTGAACATAAAGGAGCAATTCCTAAAGAAAAAAGAAAAACCACTTTTGGTAGTACTCATAGAAGTATGGTAACGCGATCAGGAGTTAATAGACAACTTGTGTTAGATATGTCGCGAGAGTCGAGTCATATAAATACTTCGAGACAACCAATCGTCCATTCACCTCCGGGTAGGACACATCAGATGGCGACGCCGACTTTAAATATGAATGATGACGTGTCGAATTCGCAAAACGCACAGGGAGCTGATGCCTCTCTACCCGACAGTGGTCCTCTTTTGATACCATCACTAAGTCCAAACGCCAGGACAACTACAACAACAAGCTTTCCACAACCGATACACTTAAGTAGTCAGGATACTCGTTCACAGAATGATATCAATTTAGACCATAATTCTGCCTCGGCAGCAAACCCAGTTCTCATTAATCTTAATAAATCAGCTTTAGGGGCGCATATGAAAAACATAAGGGACGCTAGTATCGGCGCAAGCCAAACATTTATGCTAAAATCTATGTTAGACTCGATGAAGCAGTGCGTTCAGGACTCGGTCAGGCAAGCCCTTGCTTCTAATCAATCAAATAACCAGGGAGAGGGCAACAATCATAACCAGAACCTAAGAGATACTCACTCTCGACATCAGAATACCAGTGAACAAAGTCAGCTAAATCATCATCGTTACGCTATGCCAAGGAATCATAACGATATACACTTTCAACAAAATGATTTTAATCACAATTTAAGCAACGATTATAGATCACATTCCAGCGCTAGGCATATGTCTCGAGACAATGACAGCTTTTCAAATTCGAGTAATCGAAGGTATCCAGATAATTCTCAAGTCCGAAATAGGTCTCCATCAACTGGTCATCGTAAGTTCGATATCGATCGATGGGGAATTAGATATGATGGCTCACCGAAATCTATGTCGGTGCAAGATTTTATCTTCAGAATCGAAGTGCTGAAACAAAATTATGACTGTCCTTGGACAGATATTTTGAAGAACTTTCACGTTTTACTGTCTGGTATTGCACAGGAATGGTACTGGCAATACCTTCGTACCAGTCCAAGACCAGACTGGTTGCGACTAAAAGACGCTTTGTATAAGCAATTTAAAACACATGATAGCGATCATGAAATAATTCAGCAAATCACTGAACGTCGTCAACATCCTCAGGAAAGTTTCGATGAGTATTATAATTTCATTATTCACCTAAAGAATCAGCTTAGAAGACCAATGGCCGAGCGTCAGTTGCTTCACATTATGAAGACGAAAGTCAACAATAGGCTTCTTAATATGGTGTATCCTATGGCAATATACTCACTCGAACAATTCCGAGATGAGTGTCGTAGAGCCGAGAAGTTATTTCAATCACGCGACCATTCTAGATACATTAGACAACCTAATGTCAATGAAATAGGCTATGACGAGTTTGTAGTCAGCGGAGATGATTACCAGGCTGACCTTTCAGCAATGAGAACCGCTGAGACGAACAACCTGAGAGGTGCGGCCAGAAAAGATTTTAGCAGCTATCGTTGTTTTAATTGTAAGCAGATAGGACACAGCTTTATTAATTGCCCTTCACCTGTGAGGAATTTATTTTGTTATAAGTGTGGCGCCGACAATGTCACCACTCCTCACTGCTTAAAATGCAATCCAATGGGAAACCAAAACTCGAGCGGGATGAGATTCGGGGACTCCCGTTCGACCCAGACGTCCCCCGAAAATTAGACAAATCGACCACTACAGATAATACAACCGAAGAATCTTACGATAATAATTATGAAATAAAGATACTTCTCCCAGATATGACCGATGTTAATAAACCCTCACAGCCTATACCAAAAACAATATTACCCCCGTATGAGACGCGCTTAAAAAGATACAATGAAATTCGAGCTAAAATTTTCCAATTAGACGCGTTGAAATTAGGTGGCAATAAACTAAAGTCAGTAAAAGCTAGGATCAGGAATAGAAAAAGAAAATTATATCAGCAGATGGTCGAATCGTCAACCGTCCAAGTAGAAAACGATCCAAGACCCTATGCCAAGATTTCCATCCAAGGAAAAGAGATTATGGGATTGCTCGATAGTGGGGCCACAATCACCTGCCTTGGAAATGGTTGCTTAGATTTGATAAAGGAACTTAAGCTTGACGTGCTTCAATTTTCAACTTGCCTTAAAACTGCTGATGGCAAAGAACAACCAATTGTAGGACGCATACGAATTCCAATTACCTACCTCTCCGTTATTAAGGAGATGGATATATACCTCGTACCGAGTCTTTCGCAATCGATGTATCTCGGCATCGATTTTTGGCTTTTGTTCGAAATATCGCCATCGATAGTTAGTGAGATAGCTACTACAGATGTTGAGATGAAACCAAAACACGATCTCAGTTCAGAACAAGCTCTTGCGTTAGAAGAGGTAGTAAAACAATTTCCGTCATTTAGCAAGCTTGGGCTAGGAAAGACAACATTAGAGACACATCGGATTGACACTGGGGATGCTGACCCGGTTAAACAGCGTCATTACCCTGTGTCCCCGGTAATACAGCAGCTTATTTTTGAGGAACTCGATCGCATGCTTTCGTTGGGAGTAATCGAAGAGAGTCATAGTGCGTGGAGCTCGCCAATCGTTCTTATTCGGAAACCCGGTAAGAATCGTCTATGCCTTGACTTTCGGAAAGTCAATCTACTCTCAGCGAAAGATGCGTATCCGTTGCCTCACATAGAGGGTTTGTTGAGCCGTCTGCGAGATACACATTACATTAGTAGTGTGGATCTCAAAGACGCGTTCTGGCAAATCCCTCTAGAGCCGACATCAAGAGAAAGAACAGCATTTACGGTGCCCGGTAGACCACTTTATCAATTTACGGTCATGCCCTTTGGTCTGTGCAATGCAGCCCAAAGGCTATGCCGATTGATGGATAAAGTGGTGCCTGCTGAGCTTCGTGAATGCGTGTTTGTATATCTTGATGACCTGCTCGTAATATCCAGAGATTTCAATGAACACCTGGAAACTCTGAAGAAGGTTGCGGACTGTCTTAAAAGAGCCAATCTAACCATCAACATTGAGAAATCAAATTTTTGTTTCAAAGAGCTCAGGTATTTGGGATATGTGGTAGGACAAGGGCACTTAAAGCCCGACCCGAGTAAAATTTCCGCCATTCAAGACTTTCCTGTACCGAAGTCGCAAAAACAGGTGCGAAGGTTCCTTGGAATGTGCGGCTGGTACCGGAGGTTTATCCGAAACTTCGCGGCTATAGCCGCACCCTTGTCCGACACTCTGCGTAAGTCCAAACCGTTTGTTATATCGAGTGAAGCTCTTACCGCATTTCATGCTTTAAAGACAGCCCTTATTTCCGCTCCGCTTTTAAGTAATCCTAACTTTGATGATCGTTTTTTCATACAGTGTGATGCATCGAGTCACGGCGTTGGAGGAGTCCTTTTTCAATATGATGAAGATCAAAACGAAAAACCCATCGCGTTCTTTTCGCAGAAACTTAATTCTTACCAGCGAAATTACAGTGTCACTGAGCAGGAATGCCTAGCAGCTGTACTTGCGGTAAAGAAGTTTCGGCCTTATATAGAAGGACTGCCATTTACCATCATTACAGACCACGCTAGCCTTAAATGGCTGATGGGGCTGAAAGACCTCAGCGGCAGGCTAGCTAGGTGGTCCTTAAAATTGCAGGCTTTTCAATTTGAGATTCAGCATAGGAAGGGCTCTCAAAACGTCGTACCCGATGCATTATCGCGAATTTTCATGGAGGAACTAACCAATGACATCAGCACCAATCCTATTGTTGATATGAAAAGTAAAGAGTTTACGTCGACAGAGTATCTGGATTTGATAGAAACGATAAATAATAACAGAGAGTCCCTTCCAGACCTGAAGATAGTAGATATGTTGGTTTTTAAACGTGCTTTGGTTAATGAGCCTGAACGGTATACCCCAAATGCCGAGTGGAAACTCTGGATTCCTTCTGGACTCACAGAGGCCCTGATACAATCAGCTCACGATCCACCCAACGCTTCTCACGGGGGCATCCTAAAAACATTAGCTCGACTAAGAGAACTTTATTACTGGCCAAACATGACAATACAAACCAGAGAATATGTTCGAAATTGCGAAAAATGTAAAATAAATAAAGCGCCTAATATAACTCTGAGACCACCAATGGGAAAGCAATTGGATATCGCAAGGCCATTTCAGAAGCTTTACATAGATTTCATGGGGCCGTACATTCGTTCAAAGAACGGAAACATGTATCTCTTTGTGGTACTAGACCACATGTCTAAGTTCGTTTTCCTGAAGCCGATGCGGAAAGCCTGTACGAAATCTGTGGTTGAGTTTCTGGAAAAGGAGGTTCTCCACAAATTTGGAGTACCAGAGTTCATCGTATCCGATAATGGAAAACAATTTGTGTCGAAGGAGTTCCAAAAATTTGCGGCTAGTTTAGGTATAAAACACATTAGGACGGCTCTATACTCACCCCAAGCAAATGCTGCGGAGCGAGTAAACCGTTCGATACTTGCTTCTATCAGGATGTATTTAAAGGCGGACCAAAGAGAATGGGATGCGAGAATTTCAGAGATTCAAATGGCTCTGTGTACTTCTCACCACGAATCAATCGGAACCAATCCGTATTTCTGTATCTTTGGTTGTAATATGGTGACGCACGGGAGTGCTTACAAACTGCTGCGTACATTGAACACTCTCAATGACAGCGAATTTCCTACTTTGCGACTCTCGGATCGTTTGGAGATTATTCGAAAAACAATCAAAGAGAATCTCGCCAATGCTTTCAAACGCAACGAGAAAACGTACAATCTACGAAGTAATGATAAATCCTTCCAACCTGGCGATGAAGTTTTCCGGCGTAACTTCATACTAAGTGATGCCAGTAAAAGGTTGAATGCTAAATTATGTGCGAAGTTCGTCAAGTGCAGAATACTTCGACCGGTCGGAAAGTGCATGTACGAAGTTGAGAATATTCAAGGCAAGAGAATAGGTATCTTTCATGCGAAAGATTTGAAATATTAGCCCGGCTAGATAGCATTACGTTCATCATTAATCTCAGGGTCATGAGTCGAGGCCACACGCTGTAAAGACCTACCGCAAATCACGAAATAGTTGCCCCAGCCTGCTGCGTATTCAATGGACTTTTGCTTAATAGATACACCAGTAAATATACACAAAACCCATTGCGTTGTAACGTGCAGCTGGTTCTAAGTTTTACAATATTTTTAATAAAATCATTCTGCCCAAAAAAATAACAAAATAAAATGTGTTTCCACCCCAAATCGAAAAAAGTATAACCAGGGCCCAAAAGTTTTCGTCAAGTGTCCGATTTCCTTCTTTTTATACCATTCGACCATTAAAACGATCGCTGCTACAAACAATTTCCGCGTACTCGTGCTTTTTCCATTTTGTGCTTCGATCGAGCAAGGTATTCTGCCGAGCTAAGCAATCATTGATCCGAAGCCAAGGAACTCTTAAGAGAAGAGCATTATACGCATACAAAGTTACAAAGTGAGAAAAATACTCCTTTGCCTCAGCTGCTGCTATTTGCTAAAAACGCGGGGAGTGACCAAAGTAAGCTGCTGATATCAGAAATTTATCGGCATTATCTTTACTCCTCGCCCTGCAATTAGCACCTCGTGTTTGGCATTAAAGGGAACAGATAAAACCACTGCTTTAAAGAACGACGAAAGATAGTCATCCCGCCAGAATAGCGACCCATCTCCCTTCATTCGTTGCCGTGAAAAGCTTTGCTTTGCATTAGCACCAGGGCGACCGCTCCTCTTCGTCCCCATCTAATCAGCGAGAAAAAAAAAATATCCGCACGATCGACACCGAGTACTGAACGCAGCGTCCCGCAACAACTCCTGCTTTCTTCCCCGTCCCAGCATACATATATACACCACAGCAAATTCCACTAGAATCATACTTCCCCGGCTAAAGCGAAGAAACCCATTAGACAGTGCTAGTCCGGCCACAGGAAAAGCCAGGGCACGTCATCAATTGTGATCGCCGAAAATCCACCTCTCGCGACACACAGCACAAGTGCAGTCTGAATGCTCAGCCTAAACCGAAGTAAAACCGTATGTATGACAAATAGTTTTAAATTCTTTTTGTGTGGTGAATTAAGTTTTTTTTGATTGCGATCATCTTATCAAGTAGTTGCATAATATTGCACAAAAGTGATCGAATTTATTTATTGGTGAACAATTGATTAAGACAGAAAGCTAAAAGATAAAGAAAGATATAAGAACATATTACAAATAGTAAAAGAATTACTGAATTGAAACTATAATCGTTAAAACTTAAAAATAAAATTCCATACCTATCCTAAAACTAATTTACACTTATATAAAAAAAAAATAAATCTATTTATCTACGTAAACTTAAAATTGAAGAACAGAAAGAAAAGGAGCAATAAATTAAAAGAGAGTATCTCGATAGTTGAATTTTGAAGTCATTTTGCAAGTCAATAGAATAGAAATTTTTTTGTTTTGTAATCCGAGTGGGGTTTATGTGCACATCAACGTCGAGGAAATTAATTGAATTATTTTGTGTAGGGCGTACTAGTTAAGTATAGGTACGTGAAAGAAGTACAACCAAAATTATTACTATAGAGATGCTAGAATTATGTACAAAGTTATCCAAATGAATTAAAGAATATTGAAATGAAGTGTAAACTAGTATGTGTTATTAACTGATATGGAGATTGAAGCAGTGATGATGTTTTAAGTGAACAATAGGTGAGATCAATGGTGAGTGGATGAGGTGAAGCGGGATAATCACGAAGGGGTTATCAGCTAATTTTTTTGTATGACGGCAAGCAGATAACGCGGTGTGACGTTCCCAAAGAATGTCATACGGGGTGGGGTAAGCCGGTAAGATGGACTTTACATCGGGGCCATCAAGATGATAGGGGTATATGAACCTATAACCCTCGTTGGTTATGTATTTGGGCGGCAGATGCATATCAGGCATTTAAGAGAAGGTGAGAAAGCATACAATACGCTATTTATATATTCGTGGTTATATATACATATTTGGATCTATTTATTTTATTTATTTTGCGTACTTTCCGCATTACTTTTTTTGTATGGCACGATTTAATTTTGTTTTGAGTGAGAGAAGTAGGTATCAAGATCCCCGACCAGTACGGCGAGCTAAGCCGAGCCTACGCCTGCGTGCCAACCAGATACCAAAACCAAAGGACTCACCACCACTATGCTAATGCATAGCCAGTCCAGGCTCTCATTACATACTTTAGGATACCAGCAAATACACGAAAACATTAAAGATGCGGCAGTGGAATGCGGTATGATTAAATATTATAGGCAAAACACCGCGAAAATGCCACAAAGGAATAAATGGTTTAGTAATGAATGCAGATTACATAAACGAGGTATGAGGCAAAAAATGAAAATATATCGTAAAGACCTCAATAACATAGAAAAAAGATACGAATATATCGCCAGCAGGAAACTATACGCGGCAGCAATAAACGCAGCTAAAAAACAGTACAATCAGAGTATAAGTCAACAACTTCGAAACACAAAAAATAGTAAAGACTTTTGGAGAGCAATCAAAAGTATTCAACCGAACTCCTTTGCGCAAAACCCTATCGCAAAAGACATTTGGGACAATTATCTGCAAGAAATGTTTAGTGGTAATTTAGCCGAGTTTAGTCCTTACGATGATACGTATCACGCATTCCTTGATAGAGATATAAGTCTAAATGAATTAATAGCCGTAATACTAGGACTACGGAATAGTAAAGCCGCGGGTCCAGATAAGATTGCGAATGAGTTCCTGAAGCACCTACCAAACCTATGGTTTGAATATCTGCGCTCTTTCTTTCAAAGTATCATATATATATTTACCCTTACTGATTCTGTAACGCTCCTTACTTTTCTTATTTTTTTCATTTTTTCATTTCATTTCATTTTTATTTATTTAATCATTATCACTAAAAACTAGATTACAATTGTAATAATTCTGCTTAAGAATATAGAGTGATTATAATAAATTCATTATCATTCTTAACTTAACAGTTAGTGTTGAATGATAGCTCAAAAAACGATTTTTATACAAAGAATAACTGACGTGGGGTAACATTAGCTGTTCTTAAATTATAAAAGATATCAAAATAAAATTCAAAGTACGTGAAGAATCTTTTTGCCATTTTTTTTATTTTTTATTTTTTTATTTTCGTTTTATTGTGTAGTTACTTCATAAGTATCTCCAAGTTAGAAGGGTTAACAGTAAAAAGCCAGTCTTTAAGTGATTTCAAAAATGAATGAAAGTTTTGATTTGACCTTATGGATAAGGGGAGTTTATTAAACATTCTAATCGATGAAACTAAATAAAAATTCATAAAATGTGTTTTGTGCACGCGTGGGATGTCAAACAAAGCCATATTATTAACCCTTAAACCATATATTGAAGAAGTTCTAGAGGGAATATTACCGCTACGTTTAAAGAACTCTTTCAGTACCTTGAACACATAGAGATTTCTTAGTGGTAATATTCGCAAGTTAATAAATAGAGGCCAACTTTCCGCATAACGATTTTTGCCACACATAATTCGAATTATATGCTTTTGTGCAATCAATAGTGGCCTTAAAGTATTCATGTATGTACCTCCCCAGCTAACGACTCCATATTGGAGTTTCGAGTGAACTAATCCATAGTAGAACATTGAAAGAACTCTTTGAGAGCAGTATGGTTTTAAGTGATACATTTTACGTGTTACTAACGCCATATATGATTTTAAAGATTGAGTTTGAACCTTCCAATTAAGTTTGTTGTCAATGAAAACACCGAGATATTTGTAGGAATCAACTGATTCAACTTTGAAACAACTGGTTGAACATAGTCCATTAACGTTAAAGTTGTGCCTTCCACAGGTATGTAGTGGTAAGCAAAACTTCTGGCAAAGGCTTGAGTGAAATATGAACTTGAAATTTTCTAAAACATCTTGCGATATTTTGAAGTTCATTATTTTTGTTTTTTGACTGATAATAAGCTTGTGGGCATTAAACCAGACCCGAAGTAATTGAAGATCGGAGCTAACTTTTGATACGCATTCATGGAGCGAAAGGTCCGTGTACGTGAAAGCAATGTCATCTGCAAATGCGCTACGATTGCCATAAAATCTTTGAATGAAAAGAGAGTTAATGTAAATGAGAAACATTATGGGACCTAACACAGACCCTTGTGGGACGCCATTTTTAAGATCGAGTGATACACTATAAGACCCATTTACGAATACTCTTTGTTCCCTTTCCAACAAATATGATTTTAGCCATTCATGTATCATCCCTCTAAAACCAGCCTTATATAGCTTATCAAGTAATATTTGTAGATCCACCATGTCAAATGCTTTGGTCATGTCAATGAACAGAGCCATAGTTGATTGACTTTTGTTAACACCATTGAACAAATCGCAACAAACTTTTAAAATAGCATCTTCCGTGGATCTACCTGGAATAAAACCATATTGGTCTTGTGAAAAAAAATGATTTTGATTTAAGAATGAAAGTATCCTTGATTTCATTAATTTTTCAAAAATTTTTGATATCGTAGGAAGTAGGGAAATAGGTCTGTAGTCGCTTATACATTTGCGATTTCCACGTTTAAACAACGGAATAACTTCTGCCTTTTTTAAAGACTTGGGAAACTTACCGCTATTAACACTGAGGTTGAAAAGATAACACAAAACATCGACAATTTCCCACGCAATTCTTTTCAATAGTATGGCAGAGATACCATCACTGGTGCAAGTATTTTTGTTTTGCAGGGACATAATTGTTTTAAAAATTTCATAAGAAGTTATCTGGTGAAAACAGAAGCTATTACTTTGCATTACTTCTTCGGCTAAGCCCGATGCAATATTACAGTTGCAACTACTGTAAGGAGACTCAAAAAGTTCCAAAGTCTCAGATACATTGACAAAAAAATAATTAAAATGGTTTGCAATTGAGAGTGGATCAGATATGATTGAGTTTTCGGTCTCAATATGAGGAATATCATTCGACTTTTTTTTCCTATCTAATATGCTATTTACTAAGCCCCATTCTTTCTTAGAATCTCCTCTGAATTGTCTTAAACGATTCGCGTAGTATGTGTCACGTGCTTGTGCGACCATAATCTTACTTTTTTTGCACAATTTAGTGTAATACATTTTTAAACTTGTACTATGTGGATGTTTTTTTAATTTTTTTGCGAACTCATTTTTACGTTTTATATTATTTAACAGCCGTAATGACATCCAGGGTTTTAAAAATGTATTACGCTTGCTAATATTTAGAACAGAAGTTGCGCTGTTAATATGATTTGATAAAATAAATATAAAATTATCATATGACACAGAAGGATTTCTCTCAGATAAAACTGGTTCCCAAAATTCGTACCTGAGTTTTTCGCAGAGGACTTGATAGTCCACTCGAGTCTTTATCATGTTCATGTTAGGTTTCCTAGATGAGATACCCACATTGTATTTAAGTACACATAAGTGGTGATCAGTAATTTTGTAGTCGTGCACTTCACTGACGAAAAACGAATTGTTATCCTTATGTAGGCGGACAAAAATATGATCGATGCAGGTATTTGTTGAATCAGTTATGCGAGTTGGTACATTAACTATACTTTTAAGACCATATGAAGCCATGAGTAGCATGTAATTTTCACAATCCGAATCAGAAAGGTTTAGTATATCTAAATTAATATCGCCTAAGACTATTAGATTCTTAGTTTTTGTGTTATCTAGAACGGTATGCAACTCATCAATAAAAACACTTTTTCGACAATTATGTAGTCGATAAATGCAGAGCATAGTATAGCTTATATTTTGAAAAGAGAAATTTACTTTAATAATATCCGCACTTCTTATTTTGATTTTTAAGCAATCGTGCACAATACCACTTTTTATGTAAACGGCTATACCGCCGGCAGAATAATTTTCATTGCAGTTACTAAAAGGAATGTAACCATCTATATTAAAAGAGTCGAATTCACTTTCATACACCCAAATCTCACTAAGCACAATTAAAATGGGCAACTTGTTAAGAGACTGCAAGTGCACCAAAAAATTATCAAAATTCATTCTCAAACTTCGAATGTTTTGATGGATGCAAAAAAATTCTTCAGTACACGGAACATAAATTTCATTATTGATTTTATTTTTGTTTAAATTGGAATGTAGAATGGGATTGTTTACATTTAAGTTAACTCCGTTCATTATTTTAGTTTCTTCAAATCAGAAATACAAGAAATTTTAAAAGAAATATCACCCTCTTTTTTCCTCATGTAAACAATCCCATTTTTAGTCCACAAAAATTTAAAGTTCATAGAATGTTTAACTGCTGCTGCTGCTTTGTAAAGTTGACGTGAGTTGTATGTCAGGCTTTCGTTGATGTAAATATTTCCGATTGCTGCGTGAGCGCTGATAACAGTCGTTTTCAATTTTCCTTTCGCTTCATTCTTGGCTCTCATTATTTTGTCCTTCATGTTCCGAGAGATGAATTTGACGTGCAAAACGTTTCTTGTGTTGTTCACCGCTGCACCATCAGCTTGTTGTGAGCGAAGTTTGATTTGCCTAATGTAACAGCAATCAATGTCCCCCTCACTGACATTAACGTTCAGCCCGTTGCGAAAAACTTTAAGAGCGAGTTCCGTGTTCGTTGTTTGCGTATTGTTAGTGTTTTCGATAGGAACATTAAAAATTTCTATACTTTTCTCAAGCAATTGCTGTTCCAGGTTATTGACCTTCTGCTCCAGAGTGTTAATTTTTTCTTCGTATTGTTTGTTAGCAGTTACAAGTGAATCAATTTGTTTGCTTTGTATGGTTTTAAGAGATATTATTTCTTTATAAACCATTTCAAGAGTTATTGCATGTTTGGATTCCTGTACAGGTGTTAAAGATTGTTCTGGTGTTGATGTAGATGCTGTGGTAGACTGGTTAATGTTATGAATTTGTTTTGTGTTGAGTGATGATGGTATTATATCTGTTGATTGGATTTGTTGGTGAATTGCAGTGTTAGCATCAGAAATAGAAGTACGTCGCTTCTTTGTGCAAGATGTGCACCTCCATGCAGATTTATTCTTTTTCATGAAATCTAATTCAGTGGCCTTTAAGTTAGCGCAGTTTCCATGAAAAAGATTTTTACAATCAGTGCACTCCACTTTCAGATCTGCTCTATCAATTTTGAGATTGCAAATGCTGCACGACATTTTAGTAGGGATAAGGAGAATGTAAAAAAAAAAAACTATGTTAGAGAGAGAATGTTCTCGGCACGTTTGTACCCCACGACGTTACACGAGAAACTTATTTTAAATAAAAGTAGGCGGTGGGTATTTGAATAAATTTTCAATGTTTGTGTCTTCTCATTATTCAAATACGCACCGCCTATTTTTCATATATTTTAATTTTCTTCAAGGTTCAAACTCTACTATAGTAATGCTCGGCAAGTGTTTTCAAAAGGAAATTACCAAATAAAACCAACCCTTCTTAGGGGGTCAACGTTTGTACGGGAACATTTTTATTTTTCATCCGATCGACTTCAAACTCGGTTTGTGTACTCTATATAAGAAATATTTAGGTATTTTGCTTTGGGCTCGAGTTATTGGCAATGATTTTAATGAGAAATTTTTCATAACTCACGAAGGAGTTTGTCGTATCAATATGAAACTTTGTACATTGATAATAAAGAAGTAAAAAGAAGTCAAATATTATTTATACTCATAAATCTAAATTCTAAATCAATAGATACAAAAAAAATAGAAACCGTTTTTAGGCAATATGTATTTTGCTACGAATTTTAAGATCACTGATTTACTAACTGCTCCTCAGGTACTTTAATAGGAAATTTTATTTCGCGATATTTAAATATAAAAGAGAAAACTAACCGATCGTGAAGTAATCTCTGTGGACAAAATCCTGAGGGCTATTAAAATATGAGTTTTCTCATTATTGCAAAATTGCCGCGGGAAGCAGAAATGTATGAAGACGACGTTGTTGAAATTCCCACGGAAATTATATTAACAGGAGACTTAATTAAGACAATTTTTGGCGATCTGCTGCAAAAGTCAATGCAGGAACTTTCAGAACGAGTCATTGCCGCGCTGACAAATGTGCAGACATTAGAAATGAATAGGAGCGATTCTGTTATCAGTGAAGACTGAAGATCCAAATGATGCACCAAATTTCCCTGTTGAATTCCTCAATCAGCAAACTCCATCCAGCAAGCCACCTCATGTGCTGTACTTAAGCAAGGTGTCATCATCATGTTGCTGAAAAACTTGAACCCTAAAAAAGGACTGCAATGGAACTCGATTGATTGTGGAAGAGCCTGGACGAAATTTGATAAGAGCATGAATTACCACAATGATTCCATTTCCGATAAATTCTAGCATACGCTATAATAATAAACAAGGCTCAAGACCAGTCATTTGATCACGTTGGCATGCATTTGAAGACCGGAGTATTTTCACACGGCCAACTGTATGTGGCTTTATCACAATCAAGAGTTGCAAGACAAAAGAAGGTGTATATTGAATCTAATCCACAGCAAGGAAGATTATTAATTAACCAGAGACAATTTACACGCAATGTAGTTTTCAAAGAAGTTCTTTAAATAAAATCAATTTGTTTATCAAATATTACTTTGCATACCCAGCGAAGCGGGTACAACCAACTAGTTTTTGATAATGAGGAAAGGAATTTCTCGGAGCTCCTTAGAGCTGATATAACTATGATATTTAAAAAAGGAGATAAGAATCTACCAGCAAACTACCGCCCTATTGCGATCGAAAATGCCTTAATGAAAGTCTACACCCAAATCTTATCGAACAGGCTTCAAGAGTGGGCAGAAGGGGAAAAATTAATCCCAGAATTTCAAAATGGTTTCAGGAAAGGACGAGGATGTGTTGATAATCTCTTTATCCTACGTACAATTATCGATATTACTCTGGCAAAAACGAAAGGAAGCTTTTTTGTACTATTTGTTGACCTGAAAGGAGCATTCGACAGTGTTAATCACCAAAAGTTGTGGATGCACCTAAGATCCAATGGAGCAAGTGGAAAAATAATCCGTGCTTTTCAAACCATCTACTCAAAAACCAGAATTGCTATTAAAACAATGCATGGCCTAACTGAAAAATCAAGGATATCAAGAGGTGTACTGCAGGGTGACCCTTCAAGTGCTCTGCTATTTAACTTATACACAAATGACCTAGAGGAATTCCTTAGGAGCGAAGGCCTCACGGGAATGGACATTTCACAAACAACGAATGTAATTCTGATTGCATATGCTGATGATATTGCTGTGTTTGCAAAAACTGAACTAGAGCTGAAAAAGTCATTACAAGCGCTAGATAAATATCTGGCAGCTAAAGATATGACATTAAATGCGCAAAAATCAAAAATCTTGATTTTTGCAAAGAGAAAAAGAGCTTCGTGCCCAGAAAGATTTCCATACAAAGAGGATTGGATTGAAGTTGTTAATAATTTTGAATACCTGGAAGTAAACTTAAATCGCACTGGTTCCTGGAATGACGCCATAGAGAAATTCAAAACAAAAGCAAGAATAGCAACAGCGGCATCTGATAAGGCTATGAAAAATTCGAATATGGAAAACTGGGATGGACGAATCAAAGTATTTGAATCAACCATCAAATCGACTGCACTGCATTGTGTTGAAGTATGGGGTCTGGCAGTGGAGAAAAAATTGAAGTAATCCAAACGACAGTTTTGAAGAAATTACTTGGATTAGCCAACAATACCCAAAGCAACGTAGTGCGTGTAGAAACTGGAACTATACCATTAATATACGAAATTGCAAAAAGAATTTTGAATTTCTGGATAAAACTTTTAAGTGCTACGGATGACCGCATTATAAAAAAATGCTATAATGAGACTTTCAGAACCCATCTTTCCACTCAGCGACCAAACTGGATAACACAATTTAAGGACCTCTTAATGAGAAATTTCGCAGATGTATGGGAACAGCAAAGCTTAGCAAGCATACGAGGATCTTATGAAAGCATTCTAAGGGACTTAAAATAAATATTAATAGAAGAAGACTTCAGAAAAGCAACTGGCTCCACTTCCTGCTCTTATTATGCATCTTCGTTAGAAATCATACAAGAGCCGGAATATAAACCGGCTCCATACTTGAATGTGGCCTTGAAACCGTTCATCCATAAGGTCATAGCCCAAATTAGGTGTGCAAACAAGTATGCCCATAGGATCATCTTGCACGGAGATAAACACAATTTCGACCCAGCGAACATTTGTACGATTTGTAACACCTATGAAAAAGACAGTATTGAACATTTCCTCCTAAGATGTCCTATTTTTAATGCAGTGAGAAACCATTACCTTTTTGCTAATAGATTGACCGACTTAAAAAGCATAATGAACGTAGAGGACGTAAACAATGCAAATAATATTTATAAATATGTCGTTAACTCACTCAAACTCAGAGCTTTTATTTTAAATGAATAAATAAATCCAGGTTTCATATTAATTACTCAGCATAATTCTTCGATTGTTATCTAAAAATGAATTAAAAACCGAAATTTAAATTCTATGAGAAATTTTATACTTATAGATACTTTACTAATTAATTTATATTAAAAAATACTAATTTTGTGAAATTGTAAAAAACCATGCCAATCAATTTGTAAAAGCAAAGCTTATAAACAAATAAAATATATCTATCTATCTATCTATCACTGAGACTTGGCTGATACAGAATCATCATAACGAGGAAATGTTCAATAAGGACCAGTACGAAGTTTACCGCAAGAATCGTTGCCCCGTTGTAACTGATTTCGAGAGAGGCGGCGGAGTATTGGTTTCAGTTCGGGCCTCTTTGCCCAGTGATGAAATCGATCTACCTCCAACAGCAGCTGATTTAGATGTTGACCAAATAGCAGTCTCAATCAAATGCATTTCTGGAACTGAAGTTATTGTTATTACAAGTTATATACCCCCAAGGAGTCCTTACTTGTTACATAAAACCCATACAGATAAATGTTCATTTATCTTAAATAATTTAAAAGATCATCAACACGTTATTCTTCTCGGAGACTTTAACTTGCCAAACTTAATTTGGTCGTTTGATTGTGATGACTCTAGACTTCTCCCATTTAACGTTAAGTTAGATTATGAGAGTGAAGTCGTTAATACTCTTGCCCAGCTTGACCTTTGTCAAATAAATAATTTTATATTTAATAATATTCTCGATTTGGTATTCGTTGATTCCGAACTTGACATTAGTATCAACAACTCCATGATTCCACTTTGTCGTAATTCTGTTTTTCATGTAGCTTTATCCATGCAGTTTAAATTTTATGAGTTTTTTAAACCGGGTTCCGGTGACACTTATTTTAAGTATAATTATGCTAAAGCTAATTTCAGCAACATTTGAAGCTATTTAGATAGTATAAATTGGTTCAATATTTTTAACAATAATTGTAGCTTGGACAATCCTTTTAATGTATTTATGAAAACTGTGAAAATGGCAATTGATTTGTTTACACCTAAAATTAAGTCTGTCAAGGGTAACAAGCCCATTTGGTTTAATGACAGAATCATAAACTTAAATAATAGGAAAAATAAGGCCTATAAACGTTTTCGTAATAGAAATAACGACCCGGAACTTCTGAATGTTTATCGGACGCTTGAAAAAGAATTTGATGTTTTAAATAAGTTTCTCTACAGACAGCAGGGGCGTAGCGAGGGGGGGTCTCATATACCGTTTTTAAGAGTCGGCAAATCAAGGAAGTAACATTTTAACTTGAGCAGCTAAAAAAAAAATTAAAAAAATTTAAAAAAAAAATTAAAAAAATTTTAAAATTTGACTCGGAACAAAATGTTAAAAAATAAGAACTGAGTTTGGATTTTCATTAGGTATATGTTTTCAAACTCGTAAATGTATACAAGACATATTTTCAAAGGTTCCACCTTTCGGAAATGCGAATTTATATTTTTTTGACTGTATGTACCTTTTCCGAGTTTTGATTTTAAAAATGACGGTCAGCATCGGTGAATTTGCCGACTGAACGCATTACAATTTATCGATTTTCGATTCGGTTTTAAAAAAGATTGTCGGCATCGCTGAATTTGCCGATTGAACACATTAAAATTTAGCGAGTTTCGATTCGATTTAAAAAAAAAATTGTCGGCATAGCTGAATTTGCCGACTGAACATAATAAAATTTAGCGAGTTTCGATTCGATTTTAAAAAAGATTGTCGGCATCGCTGAATTTGCCGACCGGACATATTAAAATTTAGCGAGTTTCTATTCGATTTAAAAAAAGACTGTCGGCATCGCTGAATTTGCCGACTGAACATATTAAAATATAGCGAGTTTCTATTCGATTTAAAAAAAGACTGTCGGCATCGCTTGGATAAATTGCTGCAATATTAACATTAATTTATTTATTTCATTGTTATAAATTTTTTATTATAAATAATAAAAATGTCTCATATCGTCTTTAATGAAAATGGATCGTGGTTTGTGTTCGGATGCGTAAAACTTGAAAACGACTTGACCAAATTGGATACTTCCTTCTGCTGGTTTGTTCGTAATTGCTACGCGAAGGTTTAGAAAAAAAAAAGTCGGAAAATTCTCAACAGGTGGCGCTGTAGCCCCACATTAGATGTCTCGAAGACCACCAAATCGATTGAGCTCCAATTTACAGGTAGTATTAGGTATTGGCCCAAGAGTATTCGTGTTAAGATTGATCAAAATTGGACAAAGGGGCGTGGCGCCTTCCATACAAAAAACATCTTCTATGGGGTGAAACTCGATGACGTTATAACTCGATAACCGCTGGCCCGATACAGTCGGCAAGTTCCTAAAATAAGTCGGCATTTCAATGAAAGTCACCCCCCCACGGCTCGAACCCTCGCTACGCCCCTGACAGACAGTATGTTCTTTCTGTCGAATCTAATTTAAAAACTAATAGCTTTTGGAGCTTTATTAATATCAAAAAACAATCTAATGGTATTCCTAACTGTATGCGCCTTAATAGTGTATCCTCATCTGATCTGTCAACCATTTGTAACATGTTCGCTAACCACTTTCAATCTGTTTATTCTTGTGGTACAAACATACCTAGAGCCTCATGTAACTACTCAATGCCATTTGAGTTCGTAAATATCGGCAACTTAGAGTGTTCGATCACTGAAGTCCAAATAGCTCTTTCTTTATTAAAACTAGAAAAAAAATACGGGTATGGCCATCCATCCAATTTTACTTCAAAAGTGCTCATCCGCATTTTCTGTACCTTTTTGTTTAGTTATTAATTTATCTCTGCAGTCTGCAATTTTTTTGAATGATTGGAAGAGGTCGTTTTTAACACCCATATATAAATCTGGATCGAGGCATGATATTACTAACTATCGTCCAATCTGTAAAATTTCTTCTTTCCCTAAGTTGTTTGAAAAACTAGTTTGTGACAAACTTACACCTCTCTTAAAAGGATTTATCTCTCCGTCTCAGCGTGGCTTCGTTACAGGCAGATCAACTACTACAATTCTATCAATTTTTTGTAATACTGCCTTGAATTACCTTGAGAATGGCATGCAATGTGATGTTATTTATACAGATTTTGCTAAGGCATTCGATCGCGTCAATCACAGTACACTAATTTCCAAACTGACTACCTTAGGATTTCACTCCAATATCCTAAAGTGGATTCATTCCTACTTAACCGATCGTATCCAGTATGTTCGCATAAACGATATGCTCTCGTCACCAATTTATGTTACGTCTGGAGTACCTCAAGGTAGTCATCTGGGCCGTCTGCTCTTCCTTTTGTTGATTAATGACATTCCGGACTTGTTTTTGAGTTCCCAGTGTCTTATGTTTGCTGACGATTTGAAGATATTCCGAGCAATACGTTCAGTTCAAGATTGTCTTCTTCTACAAGAAGACCTTAAACGTCTTTCTGTGTGGTGTAATAACAATGACCTTCATCTCAATGTCTCTAAATGTCAAAGCCTTTCTTTTTATCGTTACCTCTCTCCAATTCCCTTTACGTATGTAATCGATAATACCCCATTGTCCATTATTTGCTACAAAAAAGATCTTGGAGTTACTTTTGACATTAAACTTAGCTTTTGCAAGCACATTGAGCTTTTGGTTGCCAAAGGTAATCAGATGCTGGGTTTCCTATTGAGGAATTCGAAAGACTTTCAAGATCCGCATACTCTGAAATGTTTATTTTTTGCATTTGTCAGATCACATCTCGAATACTGTAGTATAGTATGGAATCCATTTTACGAAGTACATTCTTTTAGAATTGAGAAGATCCAAAAGCGTCTGACTAGAGTAGCTGTTCGTAGAATACGATGGAATATTGAAATGCTATCTTACGAGACCAGTTGCAAATTATTTGGTATCTTACCTCTTTTCAGACGGAGGCAATATTTCTCCATTATGTTTATTCGCGTTTCGCGATTTGATAGATGGTCATATCGATTGCCCTTTTCTATTATCATTAGTTGGATTTTATGCTCCTGCGAGAGTTTTAAGAAATCGTTTTTATTTCATATACCCTATCATAGGGTTAACTATGGTTACAATGAACCAATTTCTAGATGCCTTAGAGAATCGAATAAATATTGTGATGTTATTGATTTTCATATTAGTAGAGATTCATTTAGGAATAAATTACTACTGTTGTTAGGCTTTGGTGGTAATTTTTAAGAATAATTTTTGTATTAAGTATCTAATCTAGCGAGAACAGTAGATGTACTCATTTAATTGAAATAAATGAATAAATAAATAAAAAATCTATTTAAGCGCCGATTCTGTTGTCAGTGAAGACTGATCCAAATGATGCACCAAACTTCCCTGTTGAATTCCTCAATCAGCAAACTCCATCCAGCAACCCACCTCATTTGATGTAGCTTAAGCAAGGTGTCATCATCATGTTGCTGAGAAATTTGAACTTGAAGACCGGAGTATTTTCACGCGGCCAACTGTACTTGGCTTTATTACGATCAAGAGTTGCAAGTCAAATGAAGGTGTATATTGAATCTAATCCACAGCAAGGAAGATTATTAATTAACGAGAGACAATTCAAACGCAATGTAGTTTTCAAAGAAGTTCTTTAAATAAAATCAATTTGTTTATCAAGTATTTACATAATTATGTGTGAGTGGGAATTATTTACAAATACCATACATGTAGGAAAAGGTCCAGCCGACAAGTAAAGTTTCGACCCCCCGTTAGCTGATCATAGAAAAAATACATAGACAGCAGACCATTCTTATGTACATATATTCTTTTTGTCAGTTAGTCTAGTTCGAAAAGCCGCCAAGTTAAGTTCGCTAAGTCTTTAAAGTCGCTTTAAATTTACTTATTTTTGTAAACTTTTCCTACTTAAACTACCTACCTACCTATTATTATTTGTGAACTAACTATACTTGAATTAAAAAAAACTACGAATTATTATTAAATTGAAAGACGTGGATCTTCTTATTGAACTACATGGTGTCAGAAGTGGGATGCGTCGCGTGTCGGTCGGTTTGTCGCGTTGAACATTATAGAACAAAAGAAACAGAGGAAAAGTGAATGCAACAGCAACACATTGTGAAGCTGCAATCCAAAGTGAAGTCACCCATATAAAGAGCAAGTCTATGAAGTGTGAAAAGTGAAAAAATTTGTTAAGTCAATGTGTCAAAAGAAGTAATCAGAAGATTCAAAAATACCTAAACAAAAAAAAATTGTGAACGTAATACTGAACCTGAAAAGTGAATAAAAAAAAGGTGTTAAGAAATATCGTAAAGCATTAAAAGAATTAAGCCAAAGTCGGTAACGGTTAACTACATGGTGCCATCGTATGTGAAGAGTCAAGAAAACCGCAAGCAAAGAACAAGCGAATAAAGGCATTTCGTGAGCTTGTTTCATTTTATTTGCATGCTATTTACTATAAGTATATAATATTTACTTGTATGCATGACTAGTACAAATATAATATAGCGACCCAATCGACGATTGAGCGACAAAGTTTCGCTGAGATAACTTCCCGTTAAAATCGATTTACATAGGAACCCACTAGCGCTTATCGCTTTTAAGATTTTTAAATTAAATGAGTTTTCGGGGGGGTATTGAATCTTGGACCACGAAGCAACTACAAGAAGTTTTAAAAGAGCGTGGTTTGTCTTACCGATATAATCTAAAATCGGACCTAGTAACGCGACTCCGCATTTCATTAGAAACCGGAGGGGAACATTCAGACGTCGAATTATGGCTTTCAGATTTTGAGAGTGTTTCGCGAGCCTGTTGCTGGAATGAGGTACACAAATTTGTGTATGCAAGGCGATTGTTATCAGGAGCGGGTAGATTAGCAGTTAAGTAAGACTCGGGTATTTCCAGTTGGAAGAAATTGAAGGAGTTCCTTACAAAAGAGTTTGGGACTAAGGGCACAGAGAATGTTCATAAATGTTTAGCAGATTCGAAAAGATATTTATCTGAATCATATCTAATATACTATTACCGGCTAAAAAAAATTGTTACAAGGGGAAAGGTTGAGGATTCGCACCTGATAGGTTACATAATAGGTGGACAGATGCTACCAACAAAAGCATACTTTATCAATCGCAAACCCTAGACCAACTGAAAGTAAATTTAAAGGCGTACGAGAAAATGAAGGAAGAACAGGAGAAAGAAAGAAAGAAATTTGATAGATCACAGCAAAGTACAAGCAGTGTTAAAAAGCAGGACCATGTCCCCCATAGGAGGTGGTGTACAAATTGTGGAGCTACGTCTCATACTCATGGCAACTGTCCTGATAAATCTAAGAGGATGAGGTGTTTTCACTGTAATGAGTTTGGTCACATCGCTCCAAAATGTCCCAAGAAAGCAAACGTCAGCGTCATAAGAGCAGAAGTGCCTGATTTTACAATCCAAGTAGTCGTCGGTGGAGAAAATTGTCGCGGACTTATAGACACTGGTAGCGACATTTTTACCATAAGGGAAAATCTGAAAGATAGGGTAGGTCTATTCCGTTTTGAGGAGCCAGGCATTCCGGTGGTAGGATTTGCCCAAAATAACAAGACAACTTTAGGGGCGGTAGCCATTGATGCCATCATCGATTTCGAGTCCTATAATTTTTTGTGCCACGTAGTCCCGAATGATTGGTTAAGTACAGATATACTCATCGGCAAGAATTTCTTTGCAAATGCTTTACTGGTAATCGAAAACGGTAAGCCTACTATTTCCAAAACTAGCAAAGATCGAACATTTTTAGCCAAGGTCAACGTAATAAATTGCGACTCGTATCCAGATAGCTTGGACAAGAATTACTCGAGCTACGAATTGGAGGTGCTTGCTCTATTACGAGCTCTTAAAAAGCTGCGCGTTTAACTGTTGGGGTTAAAGTTTGACATCTTTACGGATTGCAAGGCTTTTCAGCTAACCATTGCCAAAAAGGAGCTGAATAGTAGAGTAGCAAATTGGGCGCTACAGTTACAGGAATATAATTGCTCAGTACATCATCGGTCGGGGCGGTCCATGCAACATGTTGACGCACTTAGCCGGTATCCGAATATTTTGGTGATCGAAGATGGTGTTACAGAGTCAATTAGGAAAGCACAGGCGAAGGACGATTTTTGCAAAGTTATTTTGCAAGTTCTACAAACATCGGAGCTCGAAGATTACGCGTTGCGGAACGGCACCATTTATAAGTATGTAGAGGGAGACTACCGTATAGAGGTGCCGAAAGTGATTCAACGACAAGTTGTTCAAAATGCGCATAAACAAGGTCATTTTAATAACCGCAAGGTTGAGGCGTTACTTTAACGAGATTACTATATACCTAAATTATCAAAAGTAGTGGAAGCGGTTTCCAGTAGTTGTATAAGCTGCATTCTTACTTCGAGGAAGGCTGGGAAAAAGGAGGGATTGCTGAGTCCAATTGACAAGATGGATATTCCTCTCCATACATTTCATCTGGACCACATAGGACCGTTATCTTCGACTGCCAAGAGCTACAAATTTTTGTTAACGGTCGTTGACGCCTTCAGCAAATTTACCTGGATATATCCCGTGAAGAGTACCGGAACAGGGGACGTTTTGTGGAAGCTGGAGGTTCAAGCTAATGTTTTTGGGAGTCCGCACCGGATAATTACGGATAAGGGAGCTGCTTTTACCTCAAATCTATTCAAAGAGTACTGCGAAGCGCGTAACATCTACCATCATCTCGTAACAACAGGGGTACCCAGAGGAAATGGACAGGTCGAACGTCTGAACAAAATCATAATTGAAGTCATTTCGAAGCTCTCTGTGGAGGACCCTCTAAAATGGTATCAGCATGCAAGTCGTACTCAACGAATCCTGAATTCTACAATTTCGCGGTCTAACCGAGTTACTTGAAGAGTAGATTCGTGTAGACTTTGAACAGAACCGACAGGAAATCAGACATCAAGCGAAGCGGGAGATTCTGAAGGTGCAAGAGTAAAACAAGAAGGGGTACAATCGTGGCGGAAAAGAAGCTATCAAATATAAAATTGGTGATCTCGTAGCCATCCAACGGACGCAGTTTGGGACAGGGCTTAAGCTATGCCCTAAGTTCCTAGGCCCGTATGAGATCTCAAAGATAAAGCGTAATGACAGGTATGAAGACCGTAAAGTGGGGGAGCATGAAGGCCCAAATTATACATCGACATCAGCCGATTATATCAAGCCGTGGAAGATTTATAATTCTGATGGGGAAGATGAGGACGAAAATGAATATGTGGAAGACTGCCGTTCGCCCGAGCCGGGCGAAGACCAGAATGGCCGAATGTAGGAAAAGGTCCAGCCGACAAGTAAAGTTTCGACCCTCCGTTAGCTGATCATAGAAAAAATACATAGACAGCAGACCATTCTTATGTAAAAAACGTTGATAGCTTTTGCTTGTATTTAAACAATTCTTTTAAAATATTTCCTGATATAATAGTCTTATCTGAAATTTGGATATTTGACCATGAATTTAAATATTATTCAATTCCGGGTTATATACCATATGCTGAATGCAACGAAAAATATCCGGCGGGTGGAATTGCAATTTTTGTGAAAAAGAATATTATTGTTGAGGATGTTATCTCACCTGATTTGGAAAGTGCTGATAGCATTATTGTAAAACTTAAACTTCATAGTGATATTTTTATTGACATTATTTGCATATATCGGCTCCTTTTGTCTTCTTTGGGCTTTGAATCTTTATTAAATGTTCCAACGAGAGTAACTCCTACAAGCAAAACATGCATTGACCATATTTTTATTCGGGCTCAAAACCTTGATAATATCCGTCCAATCGTGCTTGAATGGGACATAACTGATCATTTTGCTACTGGTATATCTTTTCTGGATACAATCATAAACTCTAAAACAACAAATCAAAACTCAGAAACCCAAATGACTCAAAAAATTAACTACTCGGTGCTGCGCGAATGCCTCTCTACAGAAAGTTGGAGTAATGTATACAGTTGTAATTGTACTTCAAACGCTTTTAGTAACTTCGTTACTACTCTCTCTATCCATGTTTCTGCAAGCAAGTACATAAAACAAAATCGTAAATACAGAAAAATCAAGCCATGGATGACTGACTATATCTGTGAGAAAATACATACTAAAAATATTTATTACGCTAGGAACAAAAACAACTTACATCTACCACGCATAAAAAACGCATACAAACAAATGCAGAGGGATATTCATGAACTAATAAATGCACAAAAAGAAACCTACTACAAAAGAAAGTTCGAAGAAAATAGGTTCAATCCTAAGCAACAATGGAATATTATCAATAATCTGTTAGGTAAAAGGAATGAAGACAACGGCCTAAAAAATATAAAGTTTTCAGAAAATATGTTATCAGTAAATGATGAAGAAATAGGAAATGGCTTTAATATATTTTTTAAAGATGTGGCTGAAAGTCATAAACCCAGTTCACATTGCAACCTTGAAAATTTTCACGAAGAATCTCTACTTGACAACGAAAACTTATCGTCATTTTTCTTTGGTGTTGTGACTGAAGCTGAAATACTCCAAGTGATATCCAACCTAAAATCAAAGAACTCGTGTGGAATAGATGGCTTGAGTAGCATAGTGATAAAAAACATTAGTAATTTCATCATTGAACCCTTAACATATCTTGTGAACATGAGTTTTGAAAGCGGTATATTCCCTGAGTACTTGAAAAAAGCAATAATAATTCCAATACATAAAAAAGGTAGCAAATCTGACCCAAACAATTACAGACCAATTTCCTTATTATCAGTCTTTTCAAAAATATTTGAAAAAATAATTACTAAAAGAATGACACGTTTTTGCGATAAATATAAAATCCTTAGTACATCCTAATTTGGGTTTATGAAAGGGAAATCCACTGAAGACGCCATACAGTCTTTTTTGGAAAATATAAACCTGGCATTAGATAAGAGCAACAAAACTGCAGCTTTATTTCTTGATCTGACAAAAGCATTTGATCTCGTCAATCATAAATTGTTGTTGAAGATTCTCTACAGATATGGATTCAGAGATAATATTTTGAACTGGTTCTCGTCCTATCTTCAAAACAGAACACAGCTTGTTCGTGCAAATGCAACCTTGAGTGATCCAATTTCTTGTCCAGATGCAGGAGTTCCTCAAGGATCTGTCCTTGGGCCGTTGCTCTTCCTTATTTATATAAACCCTATATTTAAACTGTCGCTAAATGGACATATTATCGCCTTTGCTGATGATATAGTCCTGTCATATGCTTCTTCCTCTCTAGAATCGGTAAAAACCCAAATGAATATTGACCTAGCTATCTTGACAAGGTGGTTTAGGCATCATCAAATGGTCGTTAGTTGCAAATCTAAAGTAATGTGTTTCTCTCTTTCTAATGAGTTATATATCCAAGGAGTTGGCCTACATGATACAAACTGTGATCACCTAAATTGCAATGATTCCTGCATGCAGCTAGAATCTGTCTCAGAATTTAAATATCTAGGAGTTACTCTTGATACAAAACTTAATTGGAAAGCACATATTAAAAATTAAAAAAAAAATATATATATATTGCTTTAAATAAAATATTTCACTTACGTAAACTGTTGCCGCCGAATCTACTTACATCAGTTTACTACGCGTTGGTTAATTCTCGTTTGGAATACGGCATTTCTTGCTGGGGTAGCGCTTATATCAGCATTTTGCAACCTGTTATTACAGCCCAAAAAAAGATAATCAGAGTGATGATGTTCAAGCCAAGATGGGGGCCCTCTTTTCCACTATTTAAATCAGCCAAAGTTTTGCCATTTAGACATTTATACGTCTATAAAGTATTGAGACTGTTCTACCTGCGAGGTGGCTATAACAATTTAATTGGAAACAATGTAACCTATTCACTTAGATCAACAAATAATGTTGTAGTTCCAAGAGCTAGAACTGAACACTTTAGGCGTTCCATTACTGTTATAGCGCCTCAAATGTATAACAAACTACCTGCAGAGTTATGCAGTAATGTCGGATCTAATAGGTTTCTTAAGAATCTCAGAAATTGGCTATTATAAAGATCAGGTGTAGAGGATTTGATTCTAGTAGTAACTTAGAAAGATATTTTCTACTTGTTTAAAATAATGTTGTATTGTCTCATAAAAAACCCATATTTAATTCTAAATTGCCTCCAAAATCCTCCTTAACTTTTCGAAATCTCAACTTAGATTAAACTTATTACTGAAATTAATTTCTCTTAAAACCCTTTCGGTACATCTTTTTTGTTCTAAGGCTAAAAAATTATATTTTTTCTTTTTGTGGCTACGTATACACCTCCTAAAAACATTGTAAAATTATTTTTGATAAATATTGGTTCTAAAGTGGTTTTTGGGGACGTTGCCATACGGCATCAATTGTCTCAAGTAGTAGCAAAATATATGAGAAAATTAATATTTTTGTTTTAGTTTCTTATTTTTATAAATTAATTTTTAAACAAAATTGAAGAGAAAAATGTATAATTAATTTTTTTAAATTAAATACATTGTAAAAAAATAAGGATTTTTTAAAATATTTAAAAAAAAACACATATTTTCATATATGTTTAAAACTAAAAATATAAAAAAATAATAAATTGTTGCATTTATAATTGATTTTCTTTGTTTACTTCAAACATTACAAGTACTACACATTAAAAAATAAACATATTCCAAGATAAACACGTGTATTTATAAAAAAAAATAATTAAAAAATAAAAAAAATATTACAAAAAAATTAAATATTCAAAAAAATCTAAGTATTTATTTTTTAATTGAAACTAAACTAAAATGTAATGATATTCAAGACTACTTATGCATAAAAATACATTTATTTTTATACATATGTAGGTATATATATAATTTTATTCATAGAAATTATGCCTTAAAATGCACCTCTAAATAATATTGATGCCATATGGCAACACAGAAAAGGAAAATTGTGCCAAATTGAATTGACGGAACATATATGTTCATTATATTTTTTTAATTGTTCGCCTGATATTAAACGTTGAAATAAAATCGAAATTTATAATGTATTTGACAATTATCAATTTAAAAAATAAATAATAAAAATAGTCTTCCGACGAAAAAATTCGAACTCTATTGCAGACCCATCTTTCACGAAAGCTAAAAGCACAACGATAACAACTATTACCCAATTTTTTTGCTTCCAATGATTAGGGAGATACTTAACGAGGTTAATCAGAAAAAAAAAATAGAAAAAATATACTCAGATAGAGAGAATGGGCATTATGAATATTCGTGTTGCCATATGGCATCAAAATACCGAAAGGGTTAATAAATCATATTATTTATTTTTTTTTAACTTCCTTTCATTGCTATTCCTTACCCTTCTCAGCGCGGCTCTCGATAGTAAAGAACAATTTTTATTTTTATGAATAATACACTTGAAACTGGTACCTATACCACAAAGTGTATAAAATACATCATTTCAATTAAAAATTCATGGTTAATAGCAACAAATTTCTTTTCATTTTAAAGTTTCTTTTGTCAATTGTTTGATTAATAATTTATATTCAACTGCTTCTAGTTAATTGTTCTTTCTAAGAGAAAATAACTTTTATGCTAAAATCTTGTATAAGAATAAGAATTGTTGTATAACATATTGTAATATTGTAAAATTGAAATGAGAATAAACATTCATTCATTCATTCATTCACATATATTCATTTTGTCAGTTAGTCTAGTTCGAAAAGCCGCCAAGTTAAGTTCGCTAAGTCTTTAAAGTCGCTTTAAATTTACCTTTTTTTGTAAACTTTTCCTACTTAAACTACCTACCTACCTATTATTATTTGTGAACTACCTATACTTAAATTAAATAAAACTACGAATTATTATTAAATTGAAAGACGTGGATCTTCTTATTGAACTACATACATGTGAGGAAGAACGAAGAAAAGAAGATATAGCCCGTGCCCGTCCCCCAACTTAAAGGAGCTAGTACACGATATGTAGCACGCCACATATATATGAGGCTCTGACGTAATTTTGACGTCAGCATATGGAGCTAATGGCTACATACCGTGTAGTAGCCCTCTTTGTGCCACTCACATAAGGTACTCATACGTATGGTATGAGGCACGATATGAGGCACTCGTGTGTGGCTTTTCGGCATTCCGTGTACTACCCTGGCAATACGCTACGTAATGTCGAGTGGTTACCTGCACCTGCACGGTTCGTATGGATTTTTGAATGTGATTCAGTTTTTTGTGCGTGTGTTTTGTACCTACGAGCAGCATGGTATTTTTTTTTGTGGGTCATAAAAGTAGCGAACGCGACGGGAAAACTTAAATACAACCAAAGCAATGAAACATTTAGTACCTACAGTTCTAGTGTAAGACTGCACACAGGGCAATACAACTGCGGATAGCATCATGCATCATCATAAACGAATAACCAACAGCCAACCGGTATTTGAGCGCTGTGCTACTTTCCGTGTACTAGCACTATCGTGGAGTAGCACCTTAAGTAAAAATTTCTTATTGGCGTATTCAAAAGATACACATTTACCCACCCCAAAGAAAAGGGAAATTTGCTGGGTGTTGCATTTCTCAAATATGTGTTTAGTAATGAAAGCCAAAGTTTTGAGTAACTTCATTATAACAGCGTAAAAGCCACTATTAAAAACGGTTGAAATGGAATTTTCGTTATACTTTGTGATAAAGTAAAGAAAAGCATTAACAATTTCATGCGATCAAAAATACCTTAAGAGAGAAAATATCCCTTCAATAAATTGCTACTGCGCATATAGGGATCTTTATAAATATATATAAAAAATGCGTGTAAAATTACTATGAAAGTGTATGCAATTTTTAATGTAAAAATAGACAAGTTGCGTGGTTATACAAGGTTTTTCAATACGGACGCTACAAAAGTAGAGCGACAGGGACCACGAAGCAACTACAAGAAGTTTTAAAAGAGCGTGGTTTGTCTTACCGATATAATCTAAAATCGGACCTAGTAACGCGACTCCGCATTTCATTAGACACCGGAGGGGAACATTCAGCAGGATTAACTGTAAGCCGTGAAGTCCAGTCTGATACGTCATCACTCGACGATTCTGATACGTCATCTGTGGTATCATCCGCTTCGGCGACATCAAACATGTCTGTAAAGGAGGAGGCTATTCAGAACAACTATCAATTTAAGGACGTCGAGGAGTCATTGGAAAAGTTTGATGACGAATCTAAAGACGTCGAATTATGGCTTTCAGATTTTGAGAGTGTTTCGCAAGTCTGTTGCTGGAATGAGGTACACAAATTTGTGTATGCAAGGCGATTGTTATCAGGAGCGGGTAGATTAGCAGTTAAGTAAGAGTCGGGTATTTTCAGTTGGAAGAAATTGAAGGAGTTCCTTACAAAAGAGGGCACCGAGAATGTTCATAAATGGTTAGCAGATTCGAAAAGATATTTATCTGAATCATATTTAGAATACTATTACCGGCTAAAAAAAATTGCTACAAGGGGAAAGGTTGAGGATTCGCACCTGATAGGTTACATAATAGGTGGACAGATGCTACCAACAAAAGCATACTTTATCAATCGCAAACCCTAGACCAACTGAAAGTAAATGTAAAGGCGTACGAGAAAATGAAGGAAGAACAGGAGAAAGAAAGAATGAAATTTGATAGATCGCAGCAAAGTACAAGCAATGTTAAAAAGAAGGACCATGTCCCCCATAGGAGGCGATGTACAAATTGTGGAGCTACGTCTCATACTCATGGCAACTGTCCTGATAAATCTAAGAGGATGAGGTGTTTCCACTGTAATGAGTTTGGTCACATCGCTCAAAAATGTCCCAAGAAAGCAAACGTCAGCGTCATAAGAGCAGAAGTGCCTGATTTTACAATCCAAGTAGTCGTCGGTGGAGAAAATTGTCGTGGACTTATAGACACTGGTAGCGACATTTGTATCATAAGGGAAAATCTGAAAGATAGGGTAGGTCTATTCAGTTTTGAGGAGCCAGGGATTCCGGTGGTAGGATTTGCCCAAAATAACAAGACAACTTTAGGGGCGGTAGCCATTGATGCCATCATCGATTTCGAGTCCTATAATTTTTTGTGCCACGTAGTCCCGAATGATTGGTTAAGTACAGATATACTCATTGGCAAGAATTTCTTTGCAAATGCTTCACTGGTAATCGAAAACGGTAAGCCTACTATTTCCAAAACTAGCAAAGACCGAACATTTTTAGCCAAGGTCAACGTAATAAATTGCAACTCGTATCCAGATAGCTTGGACAAGAATTACTCGAGCTACGAATTGGAGGTGCTTGCTGTAGTACGAGCTCTTTAAAAACTTGCGCGTTTAACTGTTGGGGTTAAAGTTTGACATCTTTACGGATTGCAAGGCTTTTCAGCTAACCATTGCCAAAAAGGAGCTGAATAGTAGAATAGCAAATTGGGCGCTATAGTTACAGGAATATAATTGCTCAGTACATCATCGGTTGGGGCGGTCCATGCAACATGTTGACGCACTTAGCCGGTATCCGAATGTTTTGGTGATCGAAGATGGTGTTACAGAGTCAATTAGGAAAGCATAGACGAAGGACGATTTTTGCAAAGTTATTTTGCAAGTTCTACAAACATCGGAGCTCGAAGATTACGCGTTGCGGAACGGCACCATTTATAAGTATGTAGAGGGAGACTACCGTACAGAGGTGCCGAAAGTGATTCAACGACAAGTTGTTCAAAATGCGCATAAACAAGGTCATTTTAATAACCGCAAGGTTGAGGCGTTACTTTAACGAGATTACTATATACCTAAATTATCAAAAGTAGTGGAAGCGGTTTCCAGTAGTTGTATAAGCTGCATTCTTACTTCGAGGAAGGCTGGGAAAAAGGAGGGATTGCTGAGTCGAATTGACAAGATGGATATTCCTCTCCATACATTTCATCTGGACCACATAGGACCGTTATCTTCGACTGCCAAGAGCAGAGTATATCCATTTAGTGGTGAGACTGCTATTGCGATCGCTGCTACTAATCACTCTGCTATTTCAATGAGCAGATAGCAGTTGCTATTGCTCTTCAATATACCTGCTCACTAGTCACTGCTCAGTGCTCAGCTCATTGATCAACCTACAAAAAATCTATAGATGAATCCAATCAGACAACAGACACATATACAACACAAAACACACAAGAAAGATAAAAATTCAACTCATAAAACCTGTAGGCTTAGATAGATATAATATATCTCACAAATATGCATTCCATTTCCCACACATATGTACATTATTTATATGTTAAGTCCAAGCCAAAGAGGACACACAAAAAGAAAAAGTAAGCAACAAAAAATGTGCTCGAGATCGAGTATCGAGAGTCGCAGTCACAGCCACTGTAACAGCGGAGTGGACATACAGATACACACACAGTGATTGAGAATTGAGTTGAGACATTAACATGCTCTCTTATCCGCTCACTGCTTTTTCAACCACTATGTTCAAAGAAGCTAATAGCATTCAACTGAGCAGATGAGCAGTGAGAACCTATGAACACTATAAATGCTCACTGCTCAGTAATCACTGCTCAGAGATCACTGCTCCGTAATCACTGCTCAGAGATCACTGCTCCGTAATCACTGCTCAGAAATCGCTGCTCAGCAATCACTGCTCAACAATCACTGCTCAGCAATCACTGCTTTCTCAATCGCTGTGACTGTGTAGTGTGTGTTGTAGGTATATGATTATGATATGCTCCGTTGGCTATTTCTTGCAATGTAGGGTAGGGATGTAGAAAATGAGGAAAAAAGTATATTACGATTTATGAATAGGTAGAGTACCTACAATACAAATTCGATTTACTCGATTTCATTGTCAGGTAAATATTTTTAATATTTTAACGAGCTAATATGTTTTTTTGTTTTTCGGTGGTCGGTGGAAATCTTAAAAGACACCTTTTTTTATTTATGACCCAGTTAAATTGCATCGCGGAAAAACCAACACTAAAAATATCTGCGCACAATTATGAATTACTGGCGAAGGAAGTGCTGATGCGGGAAAAACCCAGCAAGGGATAGGGTTAAGAGTATATGCGAGATGCGAACGACACCCGTACAATGTGCAAGTAATTTAAAATGTTTAAATATATCTTTAAACCAATAAATGGGGTTTAAAAAAGTGTTCACAATCTTATGTATATTTTCTGACGTTAACTGCTATCTAAAGAGTGATTAAATAGCTGCTATTGAGAGCAGCTATTTTTGTATACTGCTATCTGCGATCGCTGCTCATTAAAAATAGCTCTTTAGCACAACACTATATCCATTAATGAGTAGGGACACTCTCCACGTGTTTCTTATCAGTTTACAATTTGCAGTACACATACACGAGAAATAGACGGCACTAAAAGTGCTCTAGTAAAAGAGGGATGGAAGAGTAGTCGAACTATTTCAAAATGTGGTACAGGGTGTGACGTAAAAAAAAGCAAAATCAATTTGTAATATTTCTTATTGAACATTTTATATCTAATATATATTCACATGTGTGCTACACTTAAATATTTTTGTTTGTTGGTACATTTTTTGTTATTTTTATTGAACTGTTTTAGAATAAAGTAAACCCGTACTCGGACGTAAAATTTGATAAGAAATTCCTTATTTTGATTTTTGCAACAGTTGTAATGAAATTCATTTTTCAAAAAGTTAAAAATATTCCCCTCAAAATTATTTAGGTAGTACATATTTGGAAAACAAGAAATAAATTTTTGTTCAAGATTCTCTAACGAGTCTAAAAATTATTGATTGGGCCGTGTCAATTTCGCATCTTCATATTCTTTAAAACCTGTAAAAAGGGAGGAAACGTTAAGTTGCGGACTCAATTTTAACTCACACTTGTGGTTTAGGCGGTATTTTTTTAAAATATAACCTGCGAAGTAGTAGAATGCATTATCAATGCCAAAGTCCACAGTTTTATAGTCAGGTTCAGTTTTGAAAGCGTAAACCAAATTGTCCTTATTTTGTTTTTGTGGTTCCATCTGCACTTCAATGTCTGGAAGTTCCAGGTAAGCAGTTGGCTCACAGTTTCCACGTGTAATATCTTCCATATACTTTGCCGAAAAAGATCTTTTAAATGAACAGATTTATATTCATTCTTCCCCGATCTATAACTTATATTGCTTACCTCTCACTATTATCCGGTATTTTGAAATATTTAACTCCAAAATTTTTTTTCTGCTCTCGCCCACTCGCCAAACATTGAACATAATGTTTTCCCATTATTTTATTTAAAGTTCTAAAACTATGCAAACTTGCACTTCAACTTTTAATTTTCACTATTTTTAATTGTTTGCCACACGCACTGACACTGAACACCCTTTACTTCGTCAATTGATGGTAATGAACGACTGATAACAATCCAACTCCAGGTCGCCTTTAAAAATACGTGCGAAAAAAATGTAAACAATCCCCTCTACAACCAACCTAAGTAATTAGTATGACCATCTGCTGTGAATTATATTACCTAAAAAGTGCTGGCAATAAAACTTCAAATCGTAAAATATGGTAATTAACGAAGTCGTAGCAAGGCAAAAGGGCTGAATTTCATGATAGAGAATGAAACATTTCTTTTTCATGTCCATAACAAAGACCATTTAATCAATAACCAATGGGAAAAACTACAAAATTTGTTTTTTATTACCAATTCTACGAAAGCAAAGCTGGTTACCTGATCAACCTGCATGGTTGAGAGAAAATACTAATATACTGACATCACTTCAGGTCGCCTTTAAAAATGCTTTATGAAAAAACCCACAATCGTTTGTCGTACGCAGCAAGCCCCATGTAGTGGTACAGGCAAAATGTGTTGTGTACCCTTTTTTTCTCAAGCAGTCGTTGTATGCAGGTAAAAAGTATTCTTTCGACCTGCTTCCACTTATTGTAAGATTTTTTCTGCATTTTGCTTTGTGGTAGTAGGAAATGCATATGTAGAGAGAGTGTCCCTACTCATTAATGGATATACTCTGGCCAAGAGCTACAAATTTTTGTTAACGGTCGTTGACGCCTTCAGCAAATTTACCTGGATATATCCCGTGAAGAGTACCGGAACAGGGGACGTTTTGTGGAAGCTGGAGGTTCAAGCTAATGTTTTTGGGAGTCCGCACCGGATAATTACGGATAAGGGAGCTGCTTTTACCTCAAATCTATTCAAAGAGTACTGCGAAGCGCGTAACATCTACCATCATCTCGTAACAACAGGGGTACCCAGAGGAAATGGACAGGTCGAACGTCTGAACAAAATCATAATTGAAGTCATTTCGAAGCTCTCTGTGGAGGACCCTCTAAAATGGTATCAGCATGCAAGTCGTACTCAACGAATCCTGAATTCTACAATTTCGCGGTCTATAAAAAGAACACCATTTACGCTACTCCCTGGCGTGCCAATGTTTACCACAGAAGATTTAAAATTGACCGAGTTACTTGAAGAGGAGATTCGTGTAGACTTTGAACAGAACCGACAAGAAATCAGACATCAAGCGAAGCGGGAGATTCTGAAGGTGCAAGAGTAAAACAAGAAGGGGTACAATCGTGGCAGAAAAGAAGCTATCAAATATAAAATTGGTGATTTCGTAGCCATCCAACGGACGCAGTTTGGGACAGGGCTTAAGCTATGCCCTAAGTTCCTAGGCGGGAGATTCTGAAGGTGCAAGAGTAAAACAAGAAGGGGTACAATCGTGGCAGAAAAGAAGCTATCAAATATAAAATTGGTGATTTCGTAGCCATCCAACGGACACAGTTTGGGACAGGGCTTAAGCTATGCCCTAAGTTCCTAGGCCCGTATGAGATCTCAAAGATAAAGCGTAATGACAGGTATGAAGACCGTAAAGTGGGGGAGCATGAAGGCCCAAATCATACATCGACATCAGCCGATTATATCAAGCCGTGGAAGATTTATAATTCTGATGGGGAAGACGAGGACGAAGATGAATATGCGGAAGACTGCCGTTCGCCCGAGCCGGGCGAAGACCAGAATGGCCGAATGTAGGAAAAGGTCCAGCCGACAAGTAAAGTTTCGACCCTCCGTTAGCTGATCATAGAAAAAATACATAGACAGCAGACCATTCTTATGTACATATATTCATTTTGTTAGTTAGTCTAGTTCGAAAAGCCGCCAAGTTAAGTTCGCTAAGTCTTTAAAGTCGCTTTAAATTTACTTTTTTTTGTAAACTTTTCCTACTTAAACTTCCTACTATTACTTAAACTAGTTCAACTATCCATTATTACTTAAACTACCTATTATTATTTGTGAACTACCTATACTTAAATTAAATAAAACTACGAATTATTATTAAATTGAAAGACGTGGATCTTCTTATTGAACTACATACATGTGAGGAAGAACGAAGAAAAGAAGATATAGCCCGTGCCCGTCCCCCAACTTGAAGGAGCTAGTACACGATATGTAGCACGCCACATATATATGAGGCTCTGACGTAATTTTGACGTCAGCATATGGAGCTAATGGCTACATACCGTGTACTAGTCCTCTTTGTGCCACTCACATAAGGTACTCATACGTATGGTATGAGGCACGATATGAGGCACTCGTGTGTGGCTTTTCGGCATTCCGTGTACTACCCTGGCAATACGCTACGTAATGTCGAGTGGTTACCTGCACCTGCACGGTTCGTATGGATTTTTGAATGTGATTTCAGCATTTCAGTTTGTGTGCGTGTGTTTTGTACCTACGAGCAGCATGGTATTTTTTTTTGTGGGTCATAAAAGTAGCGAACGCGACGGGATAACTTAAATACACCCAAAGCAATAAAACATTTAGTACCTACAGTTCTAGTGCAAGACTGCACACAGGGCAATACAACTGCGAATAGCATCATGCATCATCATAAACGAATAACCAACAGCCAACCGGTATTTGAGAAAATTTCTTATTGGCGTATTTAAAAGATACACATTTACCCACCCCAAAGAAAAGGGAAATTTGCTGGGTGTTGCACTTCTCAAATATGTGTTTAGTAATGAAAGCCAAAGTTTTGAGTAACTTTATTATAACAGCGTAAAACCCACTATTAAAAACGGTTGAAATGGAATTTTCGTTATACTTTGTGATAAAGTAAAGAAAAGCATTAACAATTTCATGCGATCAAAAATACATTAAGAGAGAAAATATCCCTTCAATGAATTGCTACTGTGCATATAGGGATCTTTATAAATATATATAAAAAATGCGTGTAAAATTACTATGAAAGTGTATGCAATTTTTAATGTAAAAATAGACAAGTTGCGTGGTTATACAGGGTTTTTCAATAGGGACGCTACAAAAGTAGAGCGACAGGGACAGGAAACGACGCCGAATTTCTTGCCGCTCTTTTGACATTTCTCTTCAATAAGGTTTGCCATTTCATGATGGAAAGATATACGAGCCAACAACGAGTCGAAATTATTAAAATTTACTACCGAAATTTGGAGTCAGTGGGCTCAACGTTAAGAGCGCTACGTCCAATTTATGGTCGTCATAATCGTCCTAGCAGATCAACAATTGAGCGTCTAGTGGAAAAATTTGAATCCACAGGCACAGTACAAAATGTTCCCGTGCCAGTGAGACAAAGTGAGACATCTGTAAACTGCTTGCAATCTTTACAGTGTGTGTAAATTTCGTAAGGTGTTTATATTCAAACAAAGTTTTTATTAGGATTTTGCGTTTAGAGTTATTATAGAGAGTGTATAAAGTTTATGAATAGGGCTGACAATGTTTAAAGACCAACGACCAATGCTTATATTTACACCCATCCGATGAAAGTTACACATTTTATGTGTAAATTTGCAAATCGATTGCAAGTAACGGGACGGTGCATTTGCGAGCTCATACGTGATCAGACCTTTGAATGAAGCGGTTGAACCGCTTGCGTTCCCCAAGTCCCATCGCATCTTTTAACGAATCTAGAAAAACTAGTTTTGAAATAGAATAATTTTTAATAAATATGTATCTTAAGCATTTTGGATCGTTTTTTTTTCGTTTAGACAGGTTCAGTGCAGTGGAGGGTATCAAGGTCGAAGATAAAACTTTTACTTGTTTTTAAATTGTTTTGAATAGGCTCTCTGACGATGTACTATTTTCTTTAATTGTACACATTAAATATTGAATTTAAGCAAAATTAAATAAAAAAGTCGAAGCTTCTTTATACACAATTTTATTCGAGTTTACACATTGTCGAATGTTGCTTCAAGTTTAAACATAAAAGGTTGTAATTTACACATTTTTTATGTTGATTTAAAAGCATTTTTTTTTCTAAAATTCTGTTGGATTTTAAACATTGATTATGTAGATGTACATTTATGTAATTTAAACATCTTAAGTGTAGAAATACGCATTCATATTTAAAATCTATATTTGAATTAACGCAACAAAGATTTATTCATTCATTCATTCATTCATTTTCAATGGTCCGCTTGTCCATTAAGTGGGTCGCGGGTGTAGGTTGCTCAAGTGGACCCTCCATAGCTCTCGATCCTCCGCCATCGACTCTAAATCATCAAGGGCAATCCCCATACGGGTATAGGAGAGATTATGGACTTGATCTAACCATCTCATCCTTGGTCTACCTAGAGGACGCCTACCCGATGGTACGGATTCCATAGCACGTCGTGGAATCCTGGTCGGGGACATGCGTTTAACATGACCAAACCACCGAAGCATGGATCGCTCCGTCCGGAGAAGTAGCTGCTCGACATTCAGTTCCTCACGTATTCTGGTATTTCTTATTCTTTCGGTCATTACCCTTATGACCATAGGTGAGAGTTGAAACAAACACCGAATTAAAGACTGACAACTTAGCTTTGACACCAAGTTCAGTCCTCCTAATAACAGAATGACCAAGCTATCTCAAAATTGACCCCTGCCTGACCAATCCTACAGGAAAACTCGGCATTGCTCCTTCCATCACTCGTGAATAAGACCCCGAGATACTTAAACTTCTCCACCTGTTTCAATGGGACTCCATTAATATGCAGAGTGCATTTAACAGGCGTTCTGGAGACGACCATCACTTCAGATTTGTTCACGTTTACCTTCATCTCAGCTTCAACACAAACGGTTACAAACCGATCGAGTGCGCGCTGAAGTTCAGTCTGAGAGGATCCAAGGATGACCAAGTCATCAGAGAAGAGCAAATGACTTATCCTCAGATCTCCCAATTCGAAACGTTCCTCGCCAAGACTGCGCTGTAACATCCAGTCCATATAAGTAATGAAAAGGAGAGGAGACAAGACGCACCCCTGACGAAGTCCAACGCCCATGGTGAAAGGTATTGATTTAACGCCGTTTACCCGAACACAGCTTTTACAGTTTGTGTAAAGAGATTGAATGGCTCTCAAGAGAGAACCATCAATTCCATACTCCTGTAATACACTTCAGAGTTTCCCTCGAGGGACTCGGTCATATGAAAGCCGCACTGCTCATCTCCTAATCGTGCCTCGACCACAGCTCTGCAACGCGTTTCCAGCACCTTTGCAAAGACTTTTCCGGGGAGACTTAAAAGTGATATACCCCTGTAATTGGAGCAATCCCTTTTATCCCCTTTCTTTAAAAGGGGCACAATCACCCCAATCTGCTAATCGCTGGGTGTTTCGCCGCATTCCCAGGCCACTTTAATGACACAAGAGAGCCATTTGACTCCCTCTTCACCTAAGGCCTTTAGCATTTCTGGCCGGATTTCATCCAGTCCGTCAGATTTGCCAGCTTTTAGCGATTTGATCGCAAAAGCGACTTCCTCTACCATGGGACTATTTTCCGCCCTGCTTAAGGCTATGGATGTGTCATCCTCAATGCCCTGGATTGGATTGAGCAATTCGGAAAAGTGCTCGCTACATCTGCGCAAGATGTCCTCCTCATTAGAAAGAAGTGTACCATCTTTGGATTTGACTCCTTCGATAATGTTCCACTTCCTTCCTCTAAGACGGCGGATGGTCTGCCAGAACACCTTGCTTGCAGATCCGTGATCGCGGTCCAATTTTTCGCCGAACTCCTTCCAAGACTGTTCTTTGGCTGCTTTAACAGCCAATTTGCAAGTTCTTCGCGCCTCAATGTACCGGTTTCGAGAAGGAGAGTCCCCCAAGTGAATCCACACCTTGAAAGCCTTCTTCTTCTCTCTGATAGCTTCTTGAACTCCGGGGGTTTTAAACCACGCAGTTCTTTTCTCACCACCAGCCGCCACACCGAGCCGCTTCACTCCGCAAACATGTCCTGCAGAGGCAATAACTGCTGTTGAAAACAACTGCCATTCTTCCTCTACATTCAATGGAACATTTGGAATTTGTTCAAACCTTGCAGATACCTGCCGTGCAAATTCCTCCCGTATCTCATCGTTCTGCAGCCCCTCCCACCGTATGCGCGTAACCATCCTTGGTTTACGCTTTGGCAGGATAGGTATTTGATCGTTGAGATCCTTTTAATTCACGATGGTACCACAAAGAAATCTATCAGCGATTTCTGCTGAAGACTTCGACGGTACCATGTGAATTTATGGATATCTTTGTGTGGAAAGAAAGTGTTCATAATGGACATTCCATTTGAACAACAAAAGTCCAACAACTTCTCTCCGTTCGCGTTCTGATCGGGGTCACCGTGTTTCCCAATCGCGCTGCCCCATGTCGAGAAATCCGCACCCACGTGAGCATTGAAATCACCCATCAGGATATAAGAATCCATATCTGCAACCTTTTCAAGGGCTGCATCAACTTCATCCAAGAAAGCTGCATACCCCGACTCCAGATTCGGTGCATACACCTGCACCAGAGCTAGGGTTGATTTTTCAAGTTTTAGCTTTAAGATCGCAACTCTCCCTCCTAATGGAATCCACTCCAATACTCTGCCTGACAGCCTGGGACTTGTGAGTATCCCCACTCCCGCCTGAGCAGACATTGAAGGTGCTACTCCCGACATGAAGAGTTTCCACCCATCTGCAAGGTCCACAGTTCCAGAACCCCTTTGCTTTGTTGAGGAAACACCAACTATATCTAGTCGATATTTTACAGCCTCCCCAACAAGCTCCAGGTCTTTTCCCGTGAGCGAAGAGATGTTCCACGTGCCTATCCTAAGTCGATGCCGTTGTCGAGTAACCAATAGGGACATAATTGGTGCATAGCGCATCCACCCTCTGACCCCCATAATGGTTTGCGAAACCATTGACAGGAAGCTCGTAGCCGTTTCGGGTTAAACCCGGCCGGCCTGGCTCCAAAAGGCGCCCTATTTTGACAGGCTTGGCAATATCGGAGGCTCGCTTTCGTCGCTTTGTCATCATTGGGTGTGTGCATCGTTAGCCATGTCTAGGTGAACCTTGTTTATTGTTAGCATACGCTAAAATTTATCGGAAATGGAATCATTGTAATTGCATGTCGAAATAATTCGAAACATTTCTTCCATGCTCTTCCACAGTCAATCGAGTTCCATTGCAGTCCTTTTTTAGGGTTCAAGTTTCTCAGCAACATGATGATGACACCTTGCTTAAGCTAAAGCACAACTCTCTGGTTTGTGTAAAGCACATGAGGTGGCTTGCTTGATAGAGTTTCCCTTTTGAAAACACTTGACGAGTTTTTATTTTTATTTTATTTAGTTTTATTGAGTTTGAACCACGAACAACTTTTATTTAAAATAAGAAAAGTATGGAGCTTTACGGAGTCAGTACTGGTAAATATGTATATGATGATAGCTGGTATGAGAGAAAATTAGTGTAGGTATGTATATGTATACTTCAGCAATGTTTTTTTTTTAACATTTTTAATGTTTGAGTCAATTTTTTAGGCGAAAATATGCATCATCACTAGATTTTAGTTAGAATATGCCATTACCGGTTATACTGGGCAAAATATGCAAATGCATATGCAATATGCAATTGCATATAATCTAATCTCTAGTTATTATATTACCATTAATAGTAGTTGTCAATATGGTCTTACTCTTCCTACTCTACAATTATATACCATTTGTTTTAGTAGGTATAATACTAATGTTATAGCATTATACTACAATATATAAATATATGTATGTATGAGCTTGTGCAGTCACTTCCTGGTTAATGAGCTGCACATTTCACGGTGCTTTTATATCCCCAGCATTATTTTGCCTTCACCACGAGTCGCTTGACGCTTTGCCTTTGGGACACGAGTGAATTTTAGTCGCCCTTATGACAGACATATGTTACCTCAGGTCTATTCTAACCCCCAGCCTGAAGAGCATATGTGCGTGTGTGTGTGTTACTGTGTGTGTGTACTGTGTGCGTGTGTTATATTTACGTGGCCATATTACCATTAGCCATTGGACTTGGTGCTCACAAAATACTTTTCTATCGATTTCATTTTACACAGAGAACGAGGAAGGTTTGCTTGAAAGGCGTTATATACCAGAAGCCGAAGATCCAAAAAATGAGGGAATCGATATTGGGGACGAAGTTTTTGAAATGTATTACTACATTGATGGTAAGATATTTTCAATAATTTAAATATGTAGTTTAAAAGCAAATTAGCAAAACAATTTATAGAATCGTTCCGACCGGAAGATGCGAAGCTTTTCATATTAAACAAAGAAAATCGAGAGCTGAAACTATCTACTACTTTGGACAGAGAAAAAGTAGACGAATATGTTATTAGAATTAAAGTCACTAATAATATAAATGGAACAATTTCCAATCCTAACATAATAAATTACTTAACAGTAGACATAACCGTAAGTTTCACATTTACAAAATGTATTTTTCCAATAATTTTTTATTCTTAAAGGTTAACGACGTTAATGACAACATCCCTAGTTTCAATGAAACAAGCTATGCTGCAGGTATAACCGTAAAGGACTCACGAAGCAAACCCATTTTAACATATTTTGTAAGTGCATAGATACATAGGTACATATTAAACTTGTCTACGCTCAGTGCTGTTATGTTTAGCGCTTCTGGCGCTATATGTCGCGCTTAGTTAATGTATTCAGGGCGTTTTAGCTTTTGGTGGAGTTTCTAGTCTTCTATATAGATGCTTCACTCGGAAATATTAGTACGTAGCTACTAAACTTCAACATGGCATCGCCTTACAATTCATGTGAATCCCCGTTTAGGGTTTAAATTATTGGATATCTCCTTCTTATTTATTACAACTTCTTAGTGACACTAACTATAATATCTATGCATCAGTTTCGAATTAACTCGCATACGCGTTCAGTTAATCGATAAAATAGGCCATATTTGACTTTCAAATGCAAAATAAAGAAGAAATTCCCATATATACAAACGCATTTTTAGTGAAATTATCATAAAAAATAAAACAAAATAAAAATAATCTAGCTTAATACATAATATGTACCAGTATAAACTCGTCACGAATAACCACGACGACTGTTAAGTTCTGCGGATTCTGCGTAACTGCCTTTGGTCCAGGACCGTCTGACTAGGACCGTCCTAGTCATTACCAGAATAACTCACAAAAGCGCAGATTCCCCTCCTTTAAAAAAAGGAGACCACATTCTCTTTTCTGCTCTTTAACTAACCTACCTTAATTCAGCATACCAATACACAGTCAACCTTCCATTGGCTATACCATGACCATGTCCTTCATACCCTACGGGAATCGAAAAGAGGAAGAGAACGAACTTTTGATGTTGCTTTATTTAATTCTTTATTTTGTTTGTTTCTCTTGTTACAATCACTCTAACATACATTATATTCGAAATTGGTATATTTAAAAATAAAAAAAAAACAAGTTGGCCAATTTAGTTCATTTGAGTGATCGATCAATTTAGTTCAAATCACGCTACTGAACTAGTTCGCTCATTTTAGTTCAGTTTAGTTCATTTTAGTCAAATTCATAGAAAATGAAAAAAACAATTTCGATGGAAAATATAAAAAAAGTACACTCCTATGCACCTGAATGGGGACAAGATTTTTTAATCATTTCATGTTGTGTTTCTCTTTATCATTCCTAAATATGGGTATTTACTTTTATTTTATTGGCAACTTTTAGAAGCGAAACTAAATTTTCACAATTTTACAGTTATACGTTATTTTGGTTTTTCTTTGACCGTGCTTCACTTTTTTGCATCACTTGAATAGGGACAGAGGCAATTGCTATGCTGTGGATCAATTTATTGATGGGGCAAGAAAAAGACGTAACTACAGAAGAGAAATGCAAAATACTTAGCCAGAAGGAGTGTAGTCTCACCTATAGCGATATTGCCATAAACAAATTTGAAATAAGCAAGTCAGTGGTTTCGAATTTTCTTAAAAATAAGTGCAAATATGGAAACACCATGAAGGGAGGACCAAAACAGCTACTGAAAGTAGACGGATTTTTGGAGAAGCATCAAATTCGCACTGTTCTTCCTCTCAGATCGGATCAAATTTGGGAATCATTGGTAGAGTTAACACAGTAAGACGAGTAATTCGGATAGCGGGATATCTAAAAAAATTCAAATTAAAGAAAAACCGCCTCTTACCACTACTCGTAAGGAGACTCGCATGGTTTTTGCTCGGAATTGCATGACATGGAATAGCTAGTGGCATCAAATAGTTTTTTTTCGGACGAAACTCGATTTAATTTAGATGGCCCTGATGGTTAAATTACTTATTTAATGACATACTCAAAATAAAACACTATCTGTCTCATTACCATAGCCGTGAACGAGGTGTAATGGTATGTTTTGCGATCTCTTATTATGACCAATGTTAATTACAGTTTCCGTTATCAAGAATGAACGCGAATAACTACAAAGGCGTATTGCATAAAGCCTGAACTACATCCAAACAAAACTGGAAAAAAGTACAAAAAAGTAGGCTCTTCCTAATAATGTAATAATAATAATAATAATGTAATTGGAACCCGTGCAATGGACTTTCCAGCCGGATAAGTGTATCCATACCCAAAACGTGCCTATACTGAAGTGACCACCTTATTCCCCTGATCTCAATATAATTAACACTGTTTGGCGATGATTGTCACGTAAAGTATACGAACGAAAGCAACGTTTTGTTATTGATCCTTGTTTCCAGTTATTGCCCCTATTCAAGTGCATGGGAGCTAGGAGGTACATAAGTGAGTGACATGATTGGCTTCAGTATGTGTATCCGTAATCCATAGTCTGTTTAATTTGTAGCGACACCGACACACATAATGTCATAAAAAATAAATTATGGATTGTTTTCTTTAGTTTATTCCGTTTGTATGAAAATCATTGAAAATAATATCCGTGAACTAATTGAACTAGTGTGTGAACTAGTTCATTGAACTAGTTCGTTCGCGAACTACACAAGCCTATCAATAGGTAAGTATTTTTAATTAATACAACATTAAACAACATAACAAGAAAAAAAGGATCTAAATTTATTACTTTATAGATGCATACTTTATAAAAAAAAAATACAACACTGTAACAGTAACAAAGAACAAGAAATATAAGAAAACTAAGTTAAGTACAGTACATTCATTCATATTGTTTAATCCCTACTAATACATATACAGCCTTATTTATAAACTTTATACACTCTTTATAATAGCTCTAAACGCAAAAATATATATTAGGTTTTTGCGTTTAGAGTTATTATAGAAAGTGTATAAAGTTTATAAATAAGGCTGATAATGTATATAAATATATATTGTTAAGAATTTGTGGGTGATGGTTTTCTTTTATAAGAATTAAATTAAAAAGAAAATGTACAATTTTATTGAACACAAGATTGAAAGGTAATTTTCCACGATGTTCTCTACTTGCCAACTATCAGTCTCCGCAAAATATCAAGTGCTGTCAAAAGCATAGGATAAATGGTGTTTTGATTCTTAACCTCGAGTTCAGGAGGGTAGATGACTCGTAACATTCTCCCCCACTTGGAGCGAAGCCATCCCGACGTCCAAATTATTCGATTTAGGTTTAGGCCACACGGCCACATCTTTTCCGCGGTATGTTGATAGTCTATCGATGTGCACGATCTTAGCTTTCGTCCTCGGAGTTCGTTAAATTTTATAGGTGACATCGGTCAACACCATCATGATCCTATAGGGTCCCTACTAATCCGACTGGAGCTTGCGGGATCTACCGACTTTCCGTTTGGGATTATGAAACCATACGAAGTCTCCTTCTTTAAAATGATCGCCGTTCGAAGTAAAATCGTATCGGTTCTTCATGCGATATGCCATACGCGGCTTTAATCATCTTTTGTTGAGTTTTTCTTGTAATTCCTTGGCATAGCCCTGAATGATGATGGTATTTTCTGGAACTATTCCAAACAACAAATGAGGTGGAAGACTCACCTTCCCCCCCCCCCCTCTTCCATAACTGGTTTAAAGACCTTTAACCAGACGTGGATCTAAGCCGGAACAAAAAACAAGCGAAACGATTTGTAGAAGACGACTTTCCCCAATTACCAATGATTAATAATGACTCTAACATACCACGCCATATTAGGTCTGTTTTTTTGCACACCTATCTCAGTGAAGTAAAGTAAAGTAAGAAAATGTGCATTAAAACAGTCCCCAACCACTTTTCTGAACAGTCGGTTTTACCCCTGGAAAGTTAACAGCTGGCTGTCAAAATGGCCATGAATGAAAAATTCAATTTAAAAAGCAAAATCATTCTGGAAAAATGTGTAATCAATGAGGGAAAGAAGTTCATTACCGAAATCAGCTGTATAAATATTTCACTGTCGATTGCTAGTTGGTTTTGACCACAACCCACAGCTTCGGGCAAAACTGAGAGATCCATAGATCCAGTTTCAAAAAGTTATTGGGTGAATAAGTATGTGTGCCATGTTAAAGTAAATAGAGGGTGAGTTTGGTCACGCATACAATGACACCTAATAACATATGTTATAAAAGTAAATATTTACTTTTATTTTTGTGTGTTAGTATTAACAGATACAAAAAGAGGTGGATCTATCAAAACCGGAATTCTCTTTTTTGTTCTCAGCTGGCGATCTATGGTTTTGACTTTAATTTGAGAAAAGATGGCTTTATATACATTCTTGGAGGAAGAAACGATCAAATTGAACAAAAAACAAGTAAAAGTGTTATCATCGGCCTGGCCGATGCTTTGATGATACCCTCCACTGCATAAAGGTCATGCAAAATGTTTGCCATGCGAGTTAGTATCTGTCTAATATTAGTTTTGTATGGTAGGTAGCAGAACTACTAATAGTGGTTTTGTACAGAGTATATCCATTATAATAAGTAGGGACACTCTCGACAATTTCCTTATCAGCAAGTATTACTGTGTCACACAGACATGAGAAATAGACGGATATATAAAGTGGGTAGTGAGAGAGAGAGAAAAAAGAGTAGGTGTATTTTTTCGGAAAATGGCACAGGGTGCTCCGTTTAAAAAAGGAAAATTTTTAACTTGTCATACATTTTTCTTAAATACAAAATTATAATTACACGTGAGTTTGGTCACGCATACAATGACACCTAATAACATATGTTATAAAAGTAAATATTTACTTTTATTTTTGTGTGTTAGTATTAACAGATACAAAAAGAGGTGGATCTATCAAAACCGGAATTCTCTTTTTTGTTCTCAGCTGGCGATCTATGGTTTTGACTTTAATTTGAGAAAAGATGGCTTTATATACATTCTTGGAGGAAGAAACGATCAAATTGAACAAAAAACAAGTAAAAGTGTTATCATCGGCCTGGCCGATGCTTTGATGATACCCTCCACTGCATAAAGGTCATGCAAAATGTTTGCCATGCGAGTTAGTATCTGTCTAATATTAGTTTTGTATGGTAGGTAGCAGAACTACTAATAGTGGTTTTGTACAAAGTATATCCATTATAATAAGTAGGGACACTCTCGACAATTTCCTTATCAGCAAGTATTACTGTGTCACACAGACATGAGAAATAGACGGATATATAAAGTGGGTAGTGAGAGAGAGAGAAAAAAGAGTAGGTGTATTTTTTCGGAAAATGGCACAGGGTGCTCCGTTTAAAAAAGGAAAATTTTTAACTTGTCATACATTTTTCTTAAATACAAAATTATAATTACATGTGTGTTACGTTAAAATATTTATGGTTGTTGTTGGTTTTTTTGATTATTCTATTAAATTTTTTGATAAAGTCATGCTCTCAAACACGTGCCTACATATAATTTTATAAGAAATTCTTTGTTTTGATTTTTACAGCCAGTAGTCAATCACATTTATTCTTTAATATGTAGGTAATACATTTTCATTTCAAGATTATTTTTTTTTATTTTGCTATAAACTTTCTAATGCATTTAAAAATTCTTTAGGCGAACGTGTTAAATGCGCACTTTCATCTTCCTTAAAAATCTGTAAATATGGAGGAAACACTATGTTGCTGACTTAGTTGCAACTCACACTTTCGTTTTTGACGTTTTTTTTTAATAAAGCATGTAAAATATGGCGTATTTTTTTTGGGAAGTGAGTATAACAAAAACAAAAGTTTACCAATGGATGTGGTAATCTTCTAAAGATGCGGTAGCCCGTGCTACCAACATGCACGATTCGCAAACCCGAATAATCGATGCCGGGAGTGCGCCTAAACGTACTAGTCCACACCCCACACACTTCAACCACTCTCCCCACGGGACTGCCGTTAGGTATTACTTCGCGGGGTTGGTTAGCATTCAAGCTAATCGTGTTGTGTCACCTGCTTCTGGTGTTTCAGCGGCCTCTGAGGCTTCTGCTGTGGCTTTTCTTAGCCTTTCTATTCTCCGTAGCTCATTTTGTAGGATGGTTATAAAATTGCATAATTCCGCCCAGTTCTCTTCAGACTGCAACATGTGGTCGATGATAAGTGACGGGCTGGGCAAAGTATTTCTCCGTGCCATGAAGCGTGGGCAATAAAATACTGCGTGTTCCGTGTCTTCATCTTCATTTACGCATTCAGGGCAAAATGGTGAGCTGTCGTGCCCAAAACGGTGCAGATACTTGCGATAGCCACCGTGGCCTGATAGGAACTGTGTAAGGTTGTAGTTACAGTCTCCATGGTTACGTTCTATCCATTCCTGGATTGTCGGTATAAGTTTGTATGTCCATGTGCCTTTCGTTGTGCTATTCCAACGAGCTTGCCACATAGCTATTGACGCTGCCTTTTCTTCAGTTTTAATTCTCTTGATTTCATTGGCATCGTATTGGTTTAAAACTCTTTTGTTAAATATCCTCAACATTTCATCTGCAAGAATGTCGACAAAAGCGGCCTCATCCGATATGGTTCAGAAGCCGCTGATTGTCCGTAGCGCGCAGAGCCTGTATGTTGACAATAGTCTCCTTTTGGTCTCCTTCGTCCCCAGTGCTTGCGCCCAGACTGGGGCAGCATACAACAGGACTGATATAACTACTCTGCAAAGTAGGATCCTTCTTGCGTATCCAGAACCACCAATGTTAGGCATTATGCGCGAGAGAGCTCCCTGCATTTGCGATGCTTTCTTGGCTAAATAGTCCACGTGTGTTTTGAACCCCAATCTATTGTCTAGTATTACTCCAAGGTATTTAACAGCTTCTTTGGACCTGATTATTTGGCTACCAACCTGAAAGTTGGCAAACTCTACAGTTTTTCGGCTGGTTATGAGGACAGCTTCTGTTTTATGATCAGCTAGTTCCAGGCTGGCGGTTTATAGCCACTCCTTTACCCTGGCAATTGCTTCGTTTGTAACGGATTCAACTGTACGAATCTCTTTACCTACTGTCACAACGGCAATGTCATCGGCGAATCCAATTATCGTCACTCCCTCAGGCAGCGCCAATCGTAAGACTCCGTCGTACATGATATTCCACAATAACGGCCCTAAAACCGATCCCTGTGGAACTCCGGCAGTGACGTTGTAGTATTTTTTACCTTCATCTGTATTATATCTCAGCTTTCTGTTGTTGAAGTAGCTCGTCAATATACGTAGCAAGTAGTACGGTGTATCCATCCTAGCGAGGGATCTTCTAATGAAAGACCAGTTCGCCAAGTTAAAAGCATTTTTAACGTCCAAAGTTACTACTGCGCAGTACTCCTTTGTCCCATAGAGCCATCTTTCCCCGTGGATCTCATTTTCCGAAAACCATATTGGTAGTGTGAAAGGGCACCTTTTTCGTCTGCCACTGCGAGTAATCTATTGTAGATTATCTTCTCGGGGATCTTTCCCATGGTATCCAATAGGCATATTGGGCGATAGGACGATGGTTCTCCTGGAGGCTTCTTTCCTTTTGGTAGCAGGACCAAATGTTGGATTTTCCACTTTTCGGGAAACGTCCCTTCTTCGAGGCACTTCTGCATAGTCATCATAAACAGGTCTGGTCTCTTTTTTTATAGCCGCTTTTACTGCCTTGTTTGGGATTCCGTCGGGTCCAGGGGCCTTGTTGTCGCCTATCTTGCTGCATGCCTGGAGCAGCTCCTCCTGGGTAATTAGTGGAATGTCATCTGCACTGACTTCTCTCACGATATTGCACATAGTATTCGTTACTTGGGGGAAAAGATGCTCTGCTATGGATTTCAGAATTATTGGACACGTTATTGGAGGGGTTCTGCAGCCCCTCAGTTTGGTCATTACCATTCTGTATGCCGATCCCCATGGGTTAATGTCGGCCTCCTCACAAAGACGTTTAAAACACGTGGTTTTGCTCTCCTTAATGGTTCTATTTAGTGTGCGCCTTGCCAGTCTAAAATTGTCCATGCATTGTAGGAAGTCTGGTCTTCTTCTTGAACGCTGAACCTTGCGTAGAGCTTGAAAACATTTTCTCCGAAGTGTCTTTATTTCCTCGTTCCACCAGTAACATGGCGGTGCCTTCCTGCTGTTTGTTCTTGTAGGCATGGATGCGTCGCACGCGGTAGTGATGGTGTTTGTGAGGTGATGTGCGAGAGTCTCCGCTGTTCCATTTCGCGTTAGGTTGCAGTTCAACATCTCTTCGAATGTTTCCTTATCGAAGTTTCTGTCGTTCCATTTTGGGCCCGTAAGTTTAGGGGGAACGACTGGTTTCCTTCCTTTCATTTCCATTACTATCATTTGGTGGTCACTGTGTGAGTATTCCTCGCTGACTCTCCACTTTATGGTTCTCATAGATGTACTCACAAGGGTGATGTCGATGATAGAGCCTATCCCAGCCTTCCTGTACGCATTTGCTCGACCCTTGTTGGCGATACTTATCGATAGGGGAGCGAATGTTTCCAGTAGGGCCTGTCCTCTGGTATTAGTGAGTCTGCTGCCCCATTCCGTAGCCCACGCATTAAAATCGCCACCTATAACCACTGCGGTTCTCCGAAGAGCGTCCGAGGTTAGATTGTCCAGCATTTGTTGGTATTCATTGGACGTTAAGCTGGGTCGGGTAGAAATGAATCCCGTTTATTTTCGCCCGCACGAAGCCTTCCGTTTGTTCGCTTGTGTCTTCGAAAGCATAGCGTCCACATATCCAGATTGCCGTTTGTTTTGCCTTGTCGCAGATCCAGTTATTGTTCTCGTCGGGACACTTATAGGGTTCGCTAATCATGATGACGTCCGCCCTTTCGTCCTTGGCCGTTTGTGCTAGGGTGTCCTGTGCTACTCTACAGTGGTTGAGGTTTATCTGTAGAATCTTCATGGTCTCTTGTTAGTGATAGCTCTCCGAAAAACCGGGCATTTGTTACTGCCAGCTACATGCTTCGCGTCATCTGGATTGTCTCTCTTGCAGAGCATACAGAATGGTTCCTTGTCACAGTTCTTTGCTATGTGGCCTTCTGTCCCACATCTCCTACATAGTTTGGAGCGGTCTTCTTCGTTTTTGCATTGCCGAGCTAGGTGGCCAAACTCTAAACATTTGAAGCATTTTTTTAGCAGGGTGCGTTCGCGTATGCGACAGTTAACCCAGCCGATTTTAACCTTTCCGGCTTTTAATATTTTTCCTGCATCTTCGGCGGGGAAGCTGATTGTTGCTTTTTGAGTTCCTCCGTAACCCTTTCGCAGGGACAAGACGTCCGCTGGTAGAACTGTCACTTCGAGCTGGGCTTTGATGGCATCGGTTATGTCGTCTACAGCAGTTATCTCATCGATGTCTTTAATCTCAAGGACAGAGTGGTGTGTAAGTGATCTCACATTCGCTTGGTCAGCTAACGTTCCACTAAGGAATCCTTTTAACTCAGAGGTCTTAATACCCGTCTCCTTGAGTTGTATAAGAAGGTCTCCCTTTTGTGTCCTCCTAATTCTTGACACCGCATTTCCCACTATTTCTAATTTTGGGTCTGCCTTTACCTTGCGCAGGATCTCCGCGTATGAGAGGGTCCCCGTCGCTTTGATGACGATAGCGTCAGGTCTAGGTTTTTTGGCCTCTATCTGCTTCTTTTTAGTGACGTTCTTATTGACGGCATTTTGCCATTCATCATCTCCTTTCGCCTGCTTCTTATCAGTGCCTACATTTTTCACTGGAGTCTCAACTCCGGTATTCCCATCTTTCTCCTTGGTTATTTTCACCGGTGGGTATTTTTGTTTCCGTTTTTGCTCCGGGTATCTTTTGTCTGCAACGTTTTTTTCAGCATTAACTTGCCTCCTTTTTGGTTCTGGTAGTACGCTGTTTGCAGAACCATTTGGTAAGTTTTGCTGCTTCCGTTTGGGCTCCGGGGGTTCATCGTCTGCAAACTGTCTCTTCTTGGGCTCTGTTGTTGCCTTTAACCATGGCGAAGTTTGCGAGGAATTGTTCTGACGAATCACTTCCTTTGCTTTTTCGTCATGTAATTGAATCGCCGAGAGTTCGTAAAGAGCTCTGATGCTTTCAATAGCGTCTCTCATCGGTTGGTGCATCACAGAAAGGGCCTGGCCCTCCAGGTTGGGGGTTGTGCGTGGGGTGACATCTACTACGGTGATTGCTACAGAGAACAGAAGCAGCGTCTAATCGGATGCGGATTCGTTGTAAGCGGCAGACTTAGGCAAGAAGTCTTGAGCTTTCGACACGTTAGTGAGCGCCTTATAACTATCCGCATCAAGGCTAAATTCGCCAACATCAGCCTGATATGCGCTCACGCCTCCACAGAAGATAAGGGCGGTGCTACCAAAGAATGTTTCTATGAGCTCCTCGACAAAACATATGAGCAATGTCTTAAGTACGACGTAAAAATCGTCTAAGGTGATTTTAACGCCAAAATTGGAAAATAGGACATCTTTGGTAGCACTATCGGAAAGCACAGCCTACACGAAACCACGTCTGGAAACGGACTTAGGCTAATTGACTTTGCTGCGGGACGTAATGCTACTATAGCAAGCAAATTGACCATGTTGCGATTGACGCATGGCACTCCTCCTGTTGCGATGCAAAATGTTCCCTCAGTATGATAGCATGAAAGTCGAGAATGAATAAAACGCAGCAGTTAGTTATATAATAATAATGTGGTTTATTTCAATCTAAGGAGACAGATAGGTCTTACCTCTAAGAGAGTTAGTTGAAGAAGAAGGAAGTATGGGTCGGAAAAACTATGGTAGGCATGAATTCTTCATTGTTAGCCCTTTTGACGTGCCATCTATGGGGTGGCGATGAAACTAATATACTTAAGCGGTAAATACAATAAGTACTTTTATTACTATTTTGGGGAGCATTTGACTTCAACATTGCCGCCCGCCTTGCAGAACATGGGTCTGCAAATAACTATATAATATCTAAGCCCTATATCTAATCCCTATATCTGAATCATGGATTCAGATGGGGAATCTTTTGTTTTTTTTTTTTCGAAGGGATTCCACTCACTCCGGAAAGGAAAGTTAGTAAGGAATAATAGCTAAACTAAACTAAACTAATACCTAGGAATTTAACAAATTGTTAACATAGATTATGTAGATATTAATTAGCTATGAATACAAAGGGATATGTTGTGCATAGATACTGGTGCAATTCATTTAATTCGGTTTTAATAAATATGATTAAAATTGTAATTGTTTAGAAGTAAATCTAATTAGGAGTTGATAGCTATTCGGAAGGAATAACACAAAGTTTAACAATGGGTCTTGTTATTTCTCCCTGCTGTGTTCGAATAGTAGCCACACGCACATTACCATCATTACCCGTAAAAACGTTAGTTACGCGTCCCAACCGCCATTCGGTAGGCTGTAGCATTTCTTTTCGTACGACGACAATATCGCCAATCTGTATATTCCTTTGCGGAAACTTCCACTTGTACCTTTTATGCATTTCCTTGAGGTACTCCTCTTTCCATCTCTTACAAAAAGTTTGGTGAAGAAGCTTGAGTTTTTCCCACCTGTTCACAAGGGATATTGGGGACTCTTCCAAAACAGGTTCCTGTAAAGAGACTAAAGGACTTCCTACAAGGAAATGCCCAGGGGTGAGAGCCAGATTTTCGTTTGGGTTTTCGGAAAGTGCAGAAATAGGACGAGAGTTAAGACACGCCTCAATTCGACAGAGTAATGTCGAGAACTCTTCAAATGTGTGCTTAGTACCACCAGCTACCTTTTTAAAATGAGTTTTAAAACTTTTGACGCCAGCCTCCCACAGTCCGCCCATGTGCGGAGCACCTGGTGGGATAAAATGCCATGAAAGTCTGGGGCTATGCGAGGCACTTAAAGCAGATTCGGTTTCATTGAGACATTTTCGTAGGTTTTCCTTAAGAATGCGGTCAGATCCAACGAAGTTAGTTCCGTTGTCGGAATACATATCTTGCGGAAGACCTCTCCTAGCAATAAATCGCTGGAAAGCTGCTAGAAAAGTTGCTGTAGACAAGTCAGTGGTGGCTTCCAAATGGATAGCTTTAGTTGAGAAGCACACGAATACGCATACGTAGCCCTTTGTTATGCGACAGCTTCTACCAAGGTATGACTTTATTTCGAAAGGGCCAGCAAAGTCAACGCCAGTCTTCGAAAAAGGTTTTGAAAACTCTGACCTTTCAGGGGGCAGAGCTGCCATAATTTGTGAGCGCAGATGTTTTTTGTGAATCACACAAACCTTACAGTGGTTGACACATGTTTTAATCAGATTTTTGAGCTTAGGTATCCAATACTCCTGACGAATGAGAAGAAACATTAATTGATTTCCTCCATGGAGTGAAATCTCATGTACGAATTGTAAAAGAAGCTTCGCATATTGTGACTCATATGGGAGGATAATTGGATACCTTTCAGCCCATGATATATTAGAATAAATTAGTCGACCATTGACACGCATTATACCCTTAGAGTCTAAAGTCGGGTTGAGTGTTAGCACTTTACTTGATCGCTTAACGGGTTCATTGTTCTCTAGTGAGTTGTATTCACTCTGGAAGTAGATTCTTTGAGAAAGGATTACAAGTCTTTCTTTGGTGAAAATAATTTCTTCACGTTGAATATCACGACTGGTATACACATATCGAGATTTGAAACGAGGGTTTGTACGGTGCAAAAATCGTAATACGTACGATATCACTCGAAGTGCTCGAGAAAATGATGAAAATCTTGAGAGTATATCTTCTATTTGCTTTGAATTAGTATATAAGGATTTAATAGGTTTAGATTCAAGGTCAGCTTCATTAACAACAGTGTGAGCGAAATGTGGCCATAGCAACTCAGACTTGCGTAGCCATTCTGGACCATGCCACCATAGCTCGTTGTCAATAAGTTCACCAGGAACCATCCCCCTAGTCGCAAGGTCAGCTGGGTTATCCCCCGAGCACACATGCCTCCAATTGATATCTCCAACGTACTTCTTTATTTTGCTAGTACGATTAGCGACAAACGTTTGCCACGAGCAGGGTGGTTTTCCAAGCCGCGCAAGGACAATAGAGGAATCTGTCCATAAAAATATGCTGGGATTTTGTGATTTGAAAATGGGAATAATAGATGCCATAAGCTTAGACAAAAGAAGAGCACCACACAGTTCCAGTCTTGGCAAAGATAATGGGTCAACGGGTGCAACTTTCGTCTTCGCACATAACAGATGACATGCGATTTCATTGGGACCTTTTAAAATTCGAACGTATATAGCGGCGGAATATGCTTGCTCCGATGCATCACAAAACCCATGGATTTGTGTTACAGTATTAGAGCCTGTTTCGACCCATCGAGGTATTCGCAATTTGCTAATATCTGGAAAAGATGCGGTAAACCGTTCCCAAGCAGCTAAGGATAGCGGTGTGAGGTTTTGATCCCATTGGGTTTTATCTTTCCATATTCGCTGCATTAGAATCTTGGCTTTTACTACTATGGGTGCGACCCAACCAGCTGGGTCGAAGATCTTAGCAATGTGGGAAAAAACTTCACGCTTTGTGCAAGTGTTTCTGAAGGGTATGGGTTTAGTTTGGAAGTGGAAGGCATCAGAGCTAGCATTCCAGTAAACCCCAAGAGTTTTGATCGAGCTTTGATCATTGAGATCTAGAAATCGTTCATTACAAAGATGATCTTTTGGTATATTTTGCAACAAAGTACTATGGTTGGACGTCCATTTACTTAGAACAAAACCAGCTGTTTCAAGGATTGATATGATTTCTGACTGAGCTCTGAGCGCTTCTTCGAGAGAATGAGATCCCGACAACAAGTCATCTACGTAGAAGTCGTTTCGAAGCATTGCCGAACCGAGAGGAAATTTCGATTCCTCATCATTGGCTAGCTGTAGTAGTGTGCGTATCGCTAAGTAGGGTGCGCAGTTAACCCCGAATGTCACGGTTAGCAACTCAAAGTCTTTAAGTTTTTCATTCGAAGAAGTTCTAAACAGAATCCTTTGAAAGGGTGTATGGCTAGAGTGGACACGTATTTGCCTATACATTTTGGCTATATCCGCATTGAAAACATATTGGTATGTTCTCCATCTGAGGATTAACGATACTAGATCCTGTTGTAAAATAGGACCTGTATACAGGACATCGTTAAGACTTTTACCATTTTCGGATGGGTTTGACGCGTTAAAGACTACTCGGAGTTTTGTAGTGGCGCTTTCAGGCTTTAGAACAGCATGGTGTGGCATATAAAATGAGGCAACATTGCCATCAGTGTACAACTCCTGAGAGGATACTTCTTTTATATGGCAAACATCAGAGTATTCGGACACGACATTGTTGTATTCGGATGCCAAAATTGGATTCGATTTTAGTCTACGTTCTGAATTTTTAAAACGGTTTGCACAGATCTGACGTGACAATCCAAGTTGCATGCTCTTAGGAAACTCAACTTTAAATGGTAACTTTACAACGTATCTTCCATCAGTTTCGCGATATGTTGTTTGGGAGAATAAGTTCTCGCAATATCTATCTTCGTTCGAAAGAGGCCTGCATTCTGTTACCTCTTCTACTTCCCAAAAGCGCTTGATTTCATCATCGAAAGAAACCTGATTTAAATACGTGACAAACGTTTTAAATGATGATGTATGTACCGACGATATAGGACCGGAAATGATCCAGCCAAAAATTGTGCTCTGGGCGACAAGATTTCCCAGAATATTATGATGGAGACCATTTAAAATTACTTCTGGATAAAGATCAGCCCCTATGAGTAGATCAATTCGCGAAGATTTATAGAAATAAGGGTCAGCAAGGCTGAGCGCAGATATTTCTGATAAGTCAAGTGAGTCAATCGTTTGAGACGGAAGGTTTCCAGTTGGATTATCAACAACCAGGGCTTGTGCGAAAATGTGGATGTTTGAAGTTGAGACGGGTCCGAGCGTAAAGTGGCATTGCATTTTTGAGGTTGTGGCTAATGATGTGTTAACGCCAGATATTTGGGCATAAGTATGTGTGAATGGGATTCCCAACCGTACTTGAGCAGCTTTAGAAATTAAAGTGACTTCTGACCCAGGGTCAATTAATGCTCGGAGAGTGTATCTAGTACCCTGACTATAAAGAGACACTAAAGCTGTTGCCAAAAGCATCTGCTTTTTAGAAGTCGAAAAGTGCGACTTAACATTAGCTGAAGATGATTGAGCAATGGACTGTATTTGTAAATGAGGATCGATATTGGATCGGACACTATTCGATGAAGATGGCATATCACTTACCGATTCTGTTATATTTGATATATTTAACAACACTTTTAACTGACTGTTGACTAAAATTCGTTTATTTTCGAATTGGTCAGCGAGAGCCTTCCATGCTAGCTCGAAATTATCATCCGTTAAGGAAAATTTGGCTACAATATTGAATGCTTCACCTCGAGTCTTTGCACGAAGGTGAAATAATTTTTGAACGGGACTTAAACGACAATGATTTATGTAAACAGCGGAAAACATATCCCGAAATGATGGCCACGATAGATAGTCGCCGTGAAATAATTCTAAATCGCATGGCGGAAGTGAGAATGAATTACTTTGGGGAATACTAGAAACATTTTCTTGCGTTGTTGGCAATATTGCCGTCTTAGGGGCTTGCGGATTACTTAGCACTTCGTTTTCCAGGCGATCGCTACTAGATGTAGTACATAAATTTTGAGATGCACTTAAAATGTATTCTAAGCACCCTATATAAGTTTCTCTCGATAGCTTATATTTACACTTCACTGCACTTAAATTCTCTTGTGTAAGAACGTCCGTAGTCCCACGAACACAATCTGTGTATGCAGATTTCACCTCTGCCCACAAACTCTCGAGTTCAATCTTTCTCGCTTCAAGCGACATTAGCGTTAATGAAGCTTTTTGGATTTCTTTTATATCAGCGAAGTACTCTACTACTTTATCCGCGCAAAAGATAAAAGATTCCATATTGTCCGTCATTTTTACTGATCGTATCAACTAATTTGAGTACGTGGGGCAGATATTCGAACTAATTTCTTAATTGCTTATGAATTCGATAAATAATGATAGACTTAATAGGAAAAAAAAAACACCGAATTGCACCAACAAACATGCAGAACACATACCTTTTACAACGAGGTGGTCGCGAGATGATTTTCCGTGTAACTGATGAAGCAAATTTGGCAGTACATATGCGGGAGCGAGCGATGGGAATGTGATAGCGGATTTTTCCTTAAATATGTTTAGTGGCCAAATGTTCAGCGCAGGTAGATTTCAATAGTCTACTCTCTTGACCTTCGGAGACTTTTATTCTGATGAGTCGATTGAGATGATTTTGATGATAATGATGATGATGAGTAGGATGATTTTTAAGATGATGATGATAAGATGATTTTGATGATGATGATGATGATGATGGGATCGATATCGATGTGGTCAATGTGTTGGGTGGGGACCACCTTGGTGAAATTGGGTGCGTAGAGAATCAAACGAAAATTTGTCTTCTCGTACCTACTCTCTTTTATTAAATTATCCGGTTCGTGTAGGACCAAATGTTGGGATGCAAAATGTTCCCTCAGTATGATAGCATGAAAGTCGAGAATGAATAAAACGCAGCAGTTAGTTATATAATAATAATGTGGTTTATTTCAATCTAAGGAGACAGATAGGTCTTACCTCTAAGAGAGTTAGTTGAAGAAGAAGGAAGTATGGGTCGGAAAAACTATGGTAGGCATGAATTCTTCATTGTTAGCCCTTTTGACGTGCCATCTATGGGGTGGCGATGAAACTAATATACTTAAGCGGTAAATACAATAAGTACTTTTATTACTATTTTGGGGAGCATTTGACTTCAACACCTCCAGTATTCTAGATGTCCGAACTTTCCGAGCGGCCAACAAAGATTCGGATCACTACCTTGTTGTAGCCAAGGTATCCGCATACGTACCATGGCGATCACCAGACCATCAAACGGTCAATCAAATTGACCATGTTGCGATTGACGCATGGCACTCCTCCAGTATTCTAGATGTCCGAACTTTCCGAGCGGCCAACAAAGATTCGGATCACTACTTTGTTGTAGCCAAGGTATCCGCATACGTACCATCGTAACATCCCAGACACCACAACAACGAGGAAATACTGTGAGAAGATTCAACGTTGAACGGCTACAAACGCAACAAACCGCCAGAACTTTTGCCGATCGCGTCTCCCTCAACCTCTCGAAAAGTCCTGTGCAGCCAGCATCAAGTGCTGAAGACCAGTGGCATCGATGCCAAGAAGCCATCAGAAACGCCGCGACTGATGTGCTAGGTTTCACCGGACCATCACCACGAAACCCTTGGTTTCACCCACCTTTATTGTTCGAGTTGTAGTGGATCGTTGCCCCTGACAACAAGGCATTTAGTGTTTGAAGGGATATGGCTATTTTTTTTTTTTGGGAAACGCTATTGGTAAATGGGGTACAAAATCGTTGATTTACAAACACGTGCACACATGCGTGTATTCATATTATGCAAAAGTGAGATTGAGATTGAAAGAAAAACAGAGAATAATTAACTTTATACATACATTTTCAATTATGTGTAATATCCATGTATTGGCAGTAAAACTGTTCATATCCAAATTTAATTGTTAAATAACTTCTAAACGGATATATAAATATATTTTTTCTCTTAATAATAGAATAAAGAAATTTCTCCCATTTAGCCTAAGTACCTAAGTTTTTTTTTAATTTACCGACCTTTTCTGTTTTTTGAAGACATGATATCCATGATCTTAGATATGTTCGTTCAGGAATCATTTGGAAATATTTGGTGAAAAACAGCAAACTGTAGCAGGAGCAAATTAAAAGGCAGCCAATCAGTTTGAGTACAGAATCCAGAAGAAGGAAAACAAGTTTAATGACATTTAAAATTTACAGAAACCAAATGACAGCGTTCAGAAAGGTTAATAAGCGCTTACATATAATGATTGTGTTCAGTTGACTTTAGATATAGTATTTCATTCTAAAAACATCAATATTTGACTAGGATGTTACATAAAAACTAAAAAAGTTAACTAGAGCTAAAGGCAAAAAAACAAGTACATATTACACAACTCATATTAGAAAACCAAACACGACTTATTTTTATTTAAAATAAGTTAGTTATATGTACCTAATTAACGCAATCATTTTTTTTTTTTTATTATCTAGATGCATACGTAGGTACGTATTTATACGTATTTATTTAAAAATGGTAGCGACCATTTTTCTTTGTCTTGTGTAACGTTTTCTAATTTTCTGTTGGTAATCGCTATCTTAAAACTAACTCTAATTATTTAGGTCGAATTGAAAAGTAAAAAAATATATAAAAAATATGTTTATTCCTCAGTAATATTGGAGTGATATATCTATACTAAACTCTAACGTTTTATAAAAAGCAATATCAGTCAAAGTAATCAATTATTTCAAAAGCTATCAGTATTATAAAATGATATAATACTCAGGCTTAGTATTAGTCTATGTAGCAAGACCATATTTTTGTATGAAACATTTTGTATTAATGTTTAAATGCTGCATATTATGTACAATTGGACTTCGATATTCTTCACTCAGCTGAGTTCAGTGTTTAAATGACACCAAGGTTGGTAATAAGCGCCATATATCTACCAATCAAATCCACTCATAAAACAAATACTACCACATAAATGTAGCTTAAATTATCAATTTAAATAAATATGTAGTAAAATTTAAATATATTCCGTTGACACTATTTTAAGCCGTTATTTTTATTTTGGTTGTAAACGTTTTGTTCAATTCACATAAATTGTTTCCTCGATACAATATTTTTTGTTGTTTAGATTATTCTAATTTGAGACAGAGCAACAAAAAAACGTTAAACACAAGATACAATTGAATCTTTGTCTGTAATTCAAAAATTTCTAATAAAGCCGTATTCTTTTTATTTTATAATCTAAAATGGATTTTTGTAGAAAAGCAATCTCGAAATTAATTCAAAGGTACCTATTTTAAATCGTAGGAAGTATTTTGTAAATAGTACTGAAATTGGTTTCGAATTTTATGCTATGGCCACACTAATTTTTCGAATTAATTTGACACAACAGCTGACATTTTTGGTGATTTCGTAAAATGTGTTTTGTTTTTTGCTTTTAATAAGCATTTCAAAGCCTTTTGGAGGAATATGATGGGCGAATTTAAATACAATTTGGGTGTAAATTCACTTAGAATAATTTTTATTTGGCATATAAATTATCATTGGCCTTGTTTTCAGGGAAAATAAGTTATGGAATTCAAATTCTTCAATGACAGCACAGCTGCGTATGCGCTGTCATCTTCTCACATAAGACAAACGCAAAAGCGTCATCTATATATTAATCACATGCAACTTTTCAAAATAAGTCCAAGATGAGGACTATTCCCTGTACCACAACCAAACAAATTTAACAAGAATGAAAGTATTTTCGAACGCATATTTTTTATCGTTCCACAAGAAGAAACAATACATTAAACTGTTTGGGGTCATCGCAACTCACCCGGTCGCATTTCACCCGACCCTAGACAGGAACCTAAAAGCCACCTATGTTTCAATTCACGACATAAACGCTTACCTTCAAACCACTCACCTTTATTGTTCGAGTTGGACTGGATCGTTGCCCCTGACAACACGGCATTTAGTGTTTGAAAGGGTGTGGCTATTTTTTTTTGGGAGACGCTATTGGTAAATGGGGTACAAAATCGTTCATTTATGAACACATACACATGCATATGCAAAAGTGAATAGGTATGATACATATATGGAGATTGAAATTATTATAATAAAGTTTTTATTAAAAGGGGAAAACCCGTGGCTGTGAAACGTCAAATGTAATGTCGAGGAGTTTGAAGCACAAGTGTTGCCACTTATACATAATTGCAAAAATTCGGTAGATTGAATGGAAAATCAGAGAGAATTAAAAAAAAATAAAACAGTTCACATCCAAATTTAATAATTGTTCAATAACTTCTAAACGGAAACTTAAATATATTTTTCCTTTTATTTATAATAAAGACATCAAACATTTTAAATAGATAAAAAATGTTTTCTAAGTTCTCCCATTTAGCCTTAGTACGTTTTTTTTTCAATTTGCACACCACGATAATTCATCTACTCATTTAGAAATAAATTATTGAAAATGATAGCTAGTTTCTTTTAAAGACAATTATTAATATTGGAGATGTTCGTTCAGGAATCATTTGGAAATTTTTGACTAGGATGTTACATAAATGACTAAAAAAGTTAACTGGAGCTGGAAGCAAAAAAAAGTGAATACTAAACAACTTATATTAGGAAAACAAACACGACTTATTTTTGGTTAAAATAAGTCAGTTATAATTAACGCATTAATTTTTATTTTATTAGGTATATATAGATGCATACCTAGCTACGTATTTATATGTATTTAAAAATGGTATCGAACATTTTTCTTTGTACTAACTTTAGTCCTTAAGGTCGAATTGAAAAGTATAAAAATATATACCTCAGTATATTGCAGTAATTTATATCACTTTTGTTTTAGGTATATGAAAAAAGCAATATCAGTTGAAGTAGGTAATCTTTTATTTCAGAAGCTATCAGTATTAGGAAAAACATTTTGTATTAATGTTTAAATGCTCCATATTATGTACAATTGGACTTCGATATTCTTCATGCAACTGAGTTCAGTGTTTTAATGACACCAAGGCTTGTGATAATCGCCACATATCTGCCAATAAAATCCACTCATTAAACAAATTATACAACAGAAACGTAGTTTAATATTATCAGCTTAATAAATTAAATAAATAGTAAAATTGAAATATTGGCACTATTTAAAGTCGTTGTTTTTATTTTGGTTGTAAGCGTTTCGTTAAATTCACGTATGATGGTACATTGTTTTCTCGAAACTATATTTTTGTCGTTTAGATCATTCTAATTTGACACACAGCAACAAAAAAACGTTAAACACTAGATATAATTGAATCTTTATCTGTGCAACTTAATACAAAAACTTCTAAAAACTATGTTCTTATTATTTTATAATCTGAAATGGATTTTTTTTAGAATAGCTATCAATCTCGAAATTAATACAAAGATATTTTAAATCGTAGGAAGTGTTTTGTAAATAGTAGTGAAAATGGATTCGAATTTTACGCTATGGCCACACTGATTTTTCGAATTATTTTGACACAACAGCTGATATTTTTGGTGATTTCGTAAATTGTGTTTCGTTTTTTGCTTTTAATAAGCATTTGAAAGCCTTTGGGAGGAATTTGATGGGCGAATTTAAATACAATTTGGGTGTTAATTCACTTAGAATTATTTATTTCGCATACAAATTGTCAGCGGCCTTGTTTTCAGAGAAAACAAGTTACGGAATTCGAATTCTTTAGTGACAGAACAGTTGCGTGTGCGCTGTCATCTTCTGACTTAAGACAAACGCAAAAGCGCCATCTATATATTAATCACATGCAACTTTTCAAAATAAGTCCAAGATGAGATGAGTCCCTGTACCACAACCAAATAAATTTAGCAAAAAGGAAACCATTGTCAAACGGATATTTTTTTGTCGTTCCACAAGAAGGAACAATACATGAAACAGCTTGATGCAACCTTAAATCGTAGTACTGTTGACAAATCAGATTGTTGGATTACTGATTAATTCTATTCACACACTCACATTGTGTTCGAATGAGATTATGGGGTTTTGCAGCGTTGCCAGATGTGCGGTTTTCCCACTTTGTGATTATTTTAATCAAATGGAAAAAACGAAATTATTCTTTTCGATTTTTTTATTCCACATTAAAAAAACAAAAATATCCATTAGTAGTTATAGGTAGCGTTTGCTCCCAGCGCATGCAAATCTTGTAGGTACTGTTCTCAACCACAAACCAGAGAGAATAGACCACCAGCTTCAGGCAAAAAATGAGAGATCCATAGAGCCAGTTTTGAAAAAAGCGCCTCCGCCTCTTTTTCTATCTGTGAAGACGAGTGAATAACCAAAAAAATAAAAAATAATTCTAAATGGCGGCAGGTGAAATAGGTAATTGAACTTTCTTCAAGCTGTCATAATGCCGTGTTGAAGTTTTTCCCTGTTGCATATTTTGTGCAAACGTTTTTTAAACTGTAAAACTGCCTCATAAATCATGAAATATTATAATGACGGTGACGAGAATCTAATGCTAGCCTTCGCCTCTCCAGGCTATTACGAAATATTCGCACGTTCCCTCTGTCCGATATCTAAAGAGTGTTCGATTTCGCCTTGCGCGGCAGTAAAATTAGTGAGGACATTAAGTTGATTATGCGAAAACGAGAAGTATTAGCAAAAATCCTTCGGTAATTATTTAAAATACAATTCTCACTGCTCTTTAAATAATCGATTTTTGTTTATCGTAGACTTTTGAAGCGATCTCGAGATAGGTACATAGATATACTGAATCGCTGATATCAAGGGAATTATTTCAACAATAAACGTGTGATACATTACCACTGTTGCAGATCACCATGCATTGTACGATGAAAGCGATACAGAATTCAGCGGTAATACCACACATTTACTCTTAACTTTGGGTTTTTTTTTCTCACATGCTTAATTATGTGTTTTATACTTAAGTAAAAATTAATTTTCACATACCCACATATACGTAATGCTACGTTTCCACCGGAGATGAACTCCGAGATTAGGATTAATTTTCGTTAACCTCGAATAAATCTCGAGATTAATCATACAAAAATTAATCTCATAAAATGGAGATTACAAATTAATCTCCTAAGCTGACTAGGTTTACATGTAGAGTTCGGTCTCTGAACACACTCTCCACAGGTCGAAATGTCTAAAATTAAAAACAAACAGAATTACATTTGACATTTCTGTCATAGGTGAGCAAAAGAAAAAATTCGTTTTTTTTGTACCTGCCCATAATAGCGACTTCCTGCCAATGCAACCGTTAAAACGTTCATACATATTAGTTTTGAGGACAAAATGATACATTAATAATATTTTTAGATTACTGCCACTCATTTTTTGTTTTCACTTTTAATTTCGAAAGTAGAAATTGTTTAATTTTTTATCATTTGTTACACTTCGATTGGACAGCTTATGCCAACATCTGGTGAAATGTCAAATTAATCTCTTTATTTTTTTGGTGGAAACACTTCAGGATTAATTTTAAATCTCTTGCACTTAATCTCGTGCTTAGCGTTCGGTGGAAACATAGCATAACTAAATTAAACTACTGCTGTCTAATTTTCCCTTAATTTTAACTTACATAAAATTATTTCTTTCTAAAAAAATTTTGAGTATTGTCATAACCAGCGACACAGTGTATTCCCGCGAAAATGTAAATTGTCAATAAAACGAATTTTGAAGTAAAGACTTATAAGTCTCGTACAACGTTTATTTTAAGGCTGATTCTCGGAATTTATTTCACAGTCAGCACTTAATTGCTGACAAATTTAATTGACTTGTATTTAATACCCACCTAAGAACTGAGTTATGTTTTCGGGAGCCTAGTTTTAGTTAACTTATCTAATATTTTCAAAATTAAAAAAACTGAAGAATGTTTAGAAAAAAAATATGTATAAATAGTTATTCTTATTCATTCCTTTTTAATCTTGATGAAAATTAAGAAAAGATTGGAAAGTGGGTGTTCGGAAAACCATTCACACTGACATTTCCTAGGACTCGAAGCATATAATTTAGACAATTATTCATTAACCGATTCCAATTAGCTGGGATAAAACAAGTAAATTATTTGGAGCCTGAAAAATACAAAAACCACGATATAATAAAAATATTGTATTTTCTTAGGTACCTATATTTGGTGTGTGTTTAGAAAAAAATCTTTCAAATCGTTAAACAACATAATTCAATCATTTATTGGAGCAAAGTGTAAGCCCACAAGTAGTTCAAAAACTTCTATAAACTATGCTCTCATTATTTTATAATCTGATATGGATTTATTAGAATAGCTATCAAACCTCGAAATTAATAGTACAATACAAATGTATTTTAACGCGTATGAAGTGTTTTCTAAATAGTAGTGAAAATGGATTCGAATTTTACGCTATGGCCACACTGATTTTTCGAATTAATTTGACACAACAGCTGATATTTTTGGTGATTTCGTAAATTGTGTTTCGTTTTTTACTTTTAATAAGCATTTGAAAGCCTTTGGGAGGAATTTGATGGGCGAATTTAAATACAATTTGGGTGTTAATTCAGTTAGAATTATTTATTTGGCATACAAATTATCAGCGGCTTTGTTTTCAGGGAAAACAAGTTATTGAATTCAAATTCTTCAGTGACAGAACAGCTGCGTGTGCGCTGTCATCTTCTGACATAAGACAAACGCAAAAGCGCCATCTATATATTAATCACATGCAACTTTTCAAAATAAGTCCAAGATGAGATGAGTTCCTGTACCACAACCAAATAAATTTAGCAAAAAGGAAACCATTGTCAAACGCATATTTTTTTATCGTTCCACAAAAAGAAACAATACACAAAACTGTTTGATGCAACCTTTATATTGTAATACTGTTGACAAATCAGATTGTTGGATTCCAGCGCAGAGTTACCTTCGCACATTTTTCTAAAGTGTTCAAAAAGGTGTCTGCGAGGTAAAAAATTGTCTCATACAAATTTATATTAAAACGAAACGACATTGGAAAGAGAAAAAAGTAGGTAGGTACCTACATAATAATCCATGCAGAAAAACTTGTGGACGTTCGCTATGTGTCTGAAGAAAGAACATTTGGGGCTGAATTTAAATACAAAGATACAAATCATGTCAAAGGATAGTATGAAATTTATAGAAATAGATATAATTATTTTGAATGATTGATAACAGGCTGGGTAGAAATAATTTTTTGAAGAAATTATTATGTTTATTACAAAACAGTTTCCAAAAGTGCCTAAATTTCAGAAATGTGTGCTCGAAAAGGTGTCGCAAAGATAACCCTGATCCATTTTTCTTTTCACTACACCCACATCGTGTGGGTTTGTGTTGGAATGAGTTTATATGCTTTTGCAGCGATGCCAGATGTGCGGATTTTTTCCCATTTTGTGATTATTTCAATCAAAATATGGGGAAATATACAATTGAAATGGGAAAACGAGGCTCTACGTTTTGGTTTATTTATAGTGTGTATTTAAATTAAAATCTTCTTCATTAAAAAACAAAAATATGCAATTCAACGGCGACTCTTTTTATGAACCTGAAAAACATCAGCCTGAGGGAAAAACGTATTTTTTAATAATTATTACCTATTATTAGCGTTTGCTCCCTGCGCATGCAAAAAAAGAATGCTATGGTAACAGGTATAGTCCCTAGAAATGTATATCAAAAAGTCAAATGTTGATTTGATGGAATTGTCCCCATACCCCTAAGTATAATTATATAGGTACAGTGAAAGTGGAACTTCCATAAGTGCAACTCTCAAAATGACAGAAAATAAATTCGAGTTATAGAAACTTCTAGTTAAAGAAATGTAAACGAAATGTGGCTATTCTATATAGGCTTAGAAAAATAATTTCATACGAAATTAATTCTATATAGATTTTGTTAGCCCGGATAATTATCGGGGCTTATTCCTTAGCCTCGATAAAGACTCTGCAACCAAACTATCATTGTCTTTAAAGTTATCGAAAAGTTATATCGATTTTGTCATAAAATGACAACTGACAAAACAAAATTCATTAAAAAAAATAGAAGCATTTTACCAAAAATATGCCTATAAAATACCGAATTTGTATTTTTCCATGTTTATTAACTTTCTCGTATACGTAGTAAGAGAAAGATATTGATTTCGTACAAAATTTTGAACTCGAGATTTTGATCAATTCTGATATTACGATGACAGGGGAACTCAAAAAAGTGGGTGTCGCAATTCTGTTCGTCCGTATGTCTGTCTGTCCCACCCCTGGGGAAACGCTGGACGGATTTGCTTCAAACTTCGTATTTATAGTTTGTGGGCTTCTTGCTAGGGACTTTTTTTATGCTAGCCCTAAATATAACGCTGCAGCGTTCCCGATGCCCAAAATAATAAAGTCGCCAAAAAGTAGCCAAAAGTTTAAAAAGGAACTTCATACAAATAAAACTTAATAAAACCTGGGAAATGACTGTCAAAGTGGCATTTGTGGCCTGTGGGGATGAATTCTTTCTCAGAGACAAACTTACGAAAAAGTTAGGAAACGCTTTCTTTAAAAAAATGCATGCATTTTGTTTTTCCGTAAATTTAAGTATGTGATGTTTGTCAATTCATACATCTCAGTGGTAGAAAAATTTTTAAAACGTCTGATACACAAACAGGCGAATAATTTGCTACTTTATCATGCAAAATTGCGTGGCTTGGTAATGTAAAGCCAGTATAAATCGTGTAAAATGTTTTTAATACCCGGACGGAAACTTCATTCACAGGAGGGACCAAAAAGTCAAAAACTTGGAAAAATTAAAACGTATCTGGAAAACAAAAAAAAATGTATTTACCTACCCAAGAATTATTTTCCAAAGTAGGTAAATACATATTGATACATATTTAAATTGGAAATAGTAAATACATATATATACCAAATATTATATGCTGTCTGCATATCAATTACCTTCCTATTTTTTTAAATCTAATTTTTTATTCAATTTGTTCCTTTCAATCTAGTGACAACACTTATATGTATATCAAACTTCTCGCCATTATATTTGACGTTTCCCAGCCACGGGGTTTCTCCCCTTTGGTTTAATTAAAATCTCTATTATAAATTCCACATCTACCTACTCACTTCCATAATTTAAACACATCGACGTGTGTACCTGTACGTATTTATAAATTAATATCAATATAAACGATTTTGTCAACCATTTACAAATAGTGTTACCCAAAAATAAAGAAATAAATAAATAAATAGCGCATATAGCTAATTAAGCATTTTATTTTTTAATTTGGCATATTCCGTTAGAAAATTGCTGGCTACACTGCCAACATATATCTATTAAAATCATTCATGCTATATGATACTATTTTTCCTACTAACGCATTTCCCACCCCACCCTTATCCATACTACTTGCGAATTGCGATAGTACCTACCTCCTACAACAACAAAACATTCCAAGTTCAACAAGGGCATCCATTTATAATAACTTAAACCGCCCCCCTCCAACAGTATATTTGTCATTTTAGTAATCGCAACACTAACCCACAACAATAAACACGCTCGACTACGACACGTTCCACTAAGGGTGAGTGATGCGAACATTCGCTATCGTTGTAAAGTTAAGATGTAGGCGGCGTTACTTGTCTCCGGATGACTTGCCACCGGATGAGTTGCACCCGACCCAACTGTTTGATGCCAACCTTATATTGTAGTGCTGTTGACAAATCACATTGTTGGCTTCTAGCGTAGGGTAACCTCCGAACATTTTTGTAAAGTATCCGAAAATGTGTCCGCTATATAAAAAATGTTCTCATACAAATTTATATTAAAACAAAACGACATTAGAAAAAAAAATTTAGCTACATATATACAAGCAGGAAAACTTGCAGACCTTCGCTATGTGTGTGAACAAAGAACATTTGGGACGGAATTCAAAGCCAAAGATACAAATCATGTCAAAGGATAGTATGAAATTTATAGAAATACCTAGATATAATTATTTTGAATAATTGCAAACAGGCTGGGTAGAGATAATTTTTTGAACAAATTATAGGTATGTTTATTACAAACAGTCTCCAAAAGTTCCTAAATTCCAGAAAGGTGTCCAAAACTATTTTTAAAAAAGGTGTCCTGGTGTCCGAGTGCTCGAAAAGGTATTCCAAAGGTAACCCTGCTCCAAGTTAATTTTTTTCACTACCCCCAGGTGGGTTTGTGTTGGAATGAGTTTATAGGCTTTTGCAGCGATGCCAGATGTACGGATTTTTCCTCATTTTATGATTATTTCAATCAAATAGGGAAATATACAATTGAAATGGGGAAACGATTTTCTACGTTTTGTTTTATTTATAGTGTTTATTTCGAAAAGCCTGATTCTGTTAAAGATATAAAATGTGTACTATTACATAGCACATAATTAATTATTTGTTAAAAAACCTTAGGTAGGTACCTAAATAAATAAAAAAAATTCTAATCAATCCACTAAACAAATTAGGTATATTTATTTTTTCTCGCTTTTAAAAATATGTATATCAAATTTATTTAATAAAAAAAAATTTGTTCAATCTGAACATACCCAAATACAGCTACATGGCGAAATTTGTACAATTTTCATGCAATAGATGTGAATATTTATCTAGCAGATTTCTCCCTTTATTATGTATTATGTATGTATTTTGGGGTTGAATCTAAGCAATTCAACTATGAAAATATTTTCTTTTCAAATCGTATTTCCTATTTTATCCGTCGCATCCGGCACGTTCGTTGCTCATGGGTCACGTTCCATAAGCTACTGTGTATTCTATCAACCTGTCAGTCGAATACGTTGCCGCAACGGATGTGACGGATTCTATGGGTCGGGGCCTTTAGAAGCAAAAACAAATATGCTGCAAAGCAATTACCCCTAAAACAATTCAATCTACTGATTTTTTTAGAGAATTTACTGCGAAAAAATAGTCCTAAAGTGGTAACGCTGAAGGTTGTAGGTAAAAGTAACCGCCAGCTGAATGTAAAAAGAGAGTTCCACAGAGCCAGCGTTACCGATGGACAATTTAAAAATATCCCCAAAATATATCGCTCGAGCCAAAAAATGGTCCCACCCAATTTATCGAAAAAAAAAAACTGCTTTCAGTTAAAAATTATAGAGAATTAATTTTCTTAATGAAATAAAATTTGATTATGTATATGTATAAAATTAAAAATAATATCAAAAAATAATAGTTCATGTCGATAGGTAGGTAATAAAAAGCACACACACATAGAAGCAAATGAGGTTTTGCTGGCCAATATGTATTTCTCTTTTCAAAATTTTTTGGTGTTATTTAAATTGAAGTTTTGAAAATGCGTCCCATGTCGCCTGTTTTTGTGAATAGGATCCAAAAAACGCTTATTTCGAATTGTTGTCGGTACGCGTTTCAACTTTAAAAAAGTCTCCATTTAGCGACTTATGTCGCCCATCGGTAACACTGCATAGAGCAAGTTTTGAAATAGGAAGCCCCACCCATTTAATTTTTTATTTGTCAATATGTAGGTACGTCTGAATAAGCAAAAAATAAATAATTTCTAAATGCAGGTGTAAATGGGTGGTAACTGTAATCATATAAATTCGTATGACATTATTACAAAAAAATATTATTTTAAAATATAATTTTTTATTTATCAGCAAAATGCGGTGGGGTGGCTTGTATACTCACTCTTACACGTCGTTAGTCTTGACTGTGAATAAACGAATCATTCTCTCTGAAGTCATGCAAAATTGTGTGGCGTGGTGTGGTTATGTAATGCCAGCATAAATCGTGTAAAATGTTTTTAATACCCGGACGGTAACTTCATTCGCAAAAGCAACTAAAAAGTCAAAAATTTGAAATAATAAATGATGTAGATATCTGGGAAGCCAAAAAAAGATTTAATTTAAACCCAGTTAAAAGTATGTAGGATCATTTCTTCTAAAATGGAAGCTATAAACAAAGTTTTTCTAGTCAGTAATTATCGGACTTAGTTAGCTATTAATTGTGTTAACATGCTCAAGATTTTTGTCTTATCTCATAGGTACACACCCAAGAATCATTTTTCAAAGTAGGTATACTGATTGATTTAAATTGGAAATAATAAATACATATACGTATACCTACCAAATGTTCTATGCAGACAAACTTCTTATCAATTACCTTGCTACTTTTTTTAAATCAACCTGTATTTTTTCCTTTCAATCTAGTGACAACACTTATACCTACATCAAACTCCTCGACATTATATTTGACATTTCCCAGCCACGGAGTTTCTCCTCTGGTTTAATTAAAATCTCTATTATCAATTTAGCAATCTCCAAATCACACATACCTACCTACTCACTTTTCGATTATGAATACATGAATACTTTTCGATTTATGAATTTATAAATCAAAAGGATTTTGTAAACTATTTACGAATAGTGCTTCCAAAATAAATAGCGCATACAGCTAATAAAGCATTTTATTTTTTAATTTAGCATATTCCGTTAGAAAATTGGTGGCAACACTGCCAACATATATCTATTAAAATCGTTCATGCTATATGATAGTATTTTCGTACTATAGCTTATACATTATCTGAAAATTCCAACCCACACTAACCCGCAATCACTACTTTTTAATAGTGATGACAATGTCATCAATGTAGACGTAACATCGTTTTCCGATGTGTTCTCTTAGGATATCATCGAGAGCTCTTTGGAAAATTGCCGGGGCATTTTTTAAACCAAAGGGAAGACGGGTGAACTCGAATTTCCCGTTATTGATGGAGAACGCCGTTTTTCTATACCAGATTCTCTGAGCTTAATTTGGTGAAATCCGCTCTTCAAATCTACTACAGAAAACCATCTATTATCGCCGACGTTGGCTAGCCTCATTAATTTCCGAAATTGGGTATTTATCTGCAATGGTGACCGAGTTGAGCTTTCGGTAGTCAATCACCATTCGATATTTCTTCTCTCCTGAAGCGTCCATTTTTTTTTTGACTATCCAGACTGGCGAATTATATGGAGATTTCGATGGTCTGATAATGTTGTCATTTAGAAGTTGGTTAATTTGTTTTTCGACTTCTTCTTTAAGTCCTCTTGGGTATGGGTAGGATTTTGAATAGACTGGTTCGTTACTTATTGTACGAATTTCTCCTGTCACAGTTGTCGCGTAAGTAAGTTTCTCGTCGGGATCGGAGAAGAGTTTGGGGAAAAAACTAATAATTTTAGTGAGACAGTTAGAATCTTCGTCATTCAAATGAGAAGTTCGGATATTTACGTTATTTACGGTTTCAGTTAGATGCTGTTTGAGTTGGATAAAAGTGTTCTGATGAATTCTCATATAATTATCTTTTATGTAAATAACCGCATTCAGACTTTTAAGGGTGTCGTTCCCTATTATGCCGTCGAATGATATAAGGGTAGGAAGTATGAAAAATTGTAAGCAGCCTATTTCGTTACCAAAAAGAGGAATAAGACTATGGTGGGTTATTCTAATGTTACCCCCTACGGAATTAGCATAAAAACACTTTTTGTTGGGGAGAGGATTTCGTACATGTCGTGGTTCGAGCCTGTATCAATTAGAAATTTATACACCTGTCCACTCTTTGCAACGTGCTCAAAATAAAGAAGCGAAGAGTGTTTTAATCTAAAAAATATATGTCATCAACTTATTGCGGTGGATCAAAATATTGTTCATCTGTTTGATCGTCACTGTATTCCGTAAGTGTTTGTTCGTGGTTTTGGTCTTCTTGATTTATCATGCCTTCGTATTGTTCTATTTCTTGTTCTTCGGCGACGGATTCTCCAGTATGGTAGATTCGTTGCATTTTATAGGGTTGATGAACTTGCTGTGAGTGCTCTCGTTTGTGTGCAGTTGGTTGGCCTCTTGGTCTATTTAGATAATTTACCCTCTGAGTTCTAATGGAACAATCTATGTCCATAGGTTTGGGAGGAAGTTCGCGTTGGTTTAGTGGAAGCCGTTGCGGCTGGGCTTGTTGGAAAGACCTTGAATGATATTGTGGTTGCTGAGGTTGACGAGGGTTATGAAGTAGTTGTGGATAGAACTCTCGCCTTGGGGCTGGAACAGGAACTGGGTGTGGAAGATTGAATCTTCTCGGAGGAACCGGTGGGGGTGTTTGCTGAAAAGTTTTCCTAGCTGTTGCCTGAGAATTATTGGCATGTTGAGTTCTGAAGTCAACATTTTGGAGTTTAAGGCAAAGATGGAGAGCCTGCGGCAAATCCGCGGGTTCCCTTATGCTGAGTAATCTGGGAAGATCACCTTTCAACCCTCTAACGAAAGTATCAAGTGCCTTGTCTCTATAAGATTGAGTCATGTTATTTAACGATTCATGGCTCATGTCAATACAACCAAGTTTGTTAAGAATCAGAGATTCATTCATTTTCATTCATTTTCAATGGTCCGCTTGTCCATTAAGTGGGTCGCGGGTGTAGGTTGCTTAAGTGGACCCTCCATAGCTCTCGATCCTCCGCCATCGACTCTAAATCATCAAGGGCAATCCCCATACGGGTAGAGGAGAGATTATGAATTTGATCTAACCATCTCATCCTGGGTCTACCTAGGGGACGCCTGCCCGATGGTACGGATTCCCTAGCACGTCGTGGAATTCTGGTCGGGGACATGCGTTTAACATGACCAAACCACCGAAGCATGGATCGCTCCGTCCGGAGAAGTAGCTGCTCGACATTGAGTTCCTCACGTATTCTGGTATTTCTGATGCGATCTCTACGGGTCACACCAGCAATACTACGGAGAAATCTCATTTCGGCAGCTTGTATTCGCGATCTTATTCTTTCGGTCATTACCCAAACCTCATGACCATAGGTAAGAGTTGGAACAAACACCGAATTAAAGACTGATAACTTAGCTTTGACACCAAGTTCAGTCCTCCTGATAACAGAATGACCAAGCTGTCTCAAAATCGATCCAGCCTGACCAATCCTACAGGAAAACTCGGCATTGCTCCTTCCATCACTCGTGAATAAGACCCCGAGATACTTAAACTTCTCCACCTGTTTCAATGGGACTCCACTAACATGCAGAGTGCATTGAACAGGCGTTCTGGAGACGACCATCACTTCAGATTTGTTCACATTTACTTTCATCTCAGCTTCAACACAAACGGCTACAAACCGATCGAGTGCGCGCTGAAGTTCAGTCTGAGAGGACCCAAGGATGACCAAGTCATCAGCGAAGAGCAAATGACTTATCCTCAGATCTCCCAATTCGAAACGTTCTTCGCCAAGACTGCGCTGTAACATCCAGTCCATATAAGTAATGAAAAGGAGAGGCGACAAAAACGCACCCCTGGCGAAGTCCAACGCCCACGGTGAAAGGTATTGATTTAACGCCGTTTACCCGAACACAGCTTTTACAGTTTGTGTAAAGAGATTGAATGGCTCTCAAGAGAGAACCATCAATTCCATACTGCTGTAATACACTCCAGAGTTTCCCTCGAGGGACTCGGTCATATGCTTTCTCCAAATCTACGAAGCAAGCGTAAACAGGTGTAGCATACTCCCAAGCCTTCTCAAGTACCATTCTGAGAGTGAATATCTGGTCGGTTGTGCTTCTGCCGGGACGAAAGCCGCACTGCTCATCTCCTAATCGTGCCTCGACCACAGCTCTGCAACGCGTTTCCAGCACCTTGGCAAAGACTTTTCCGGGGAGACTTAAAAGTGATATACCCCTGTAATTGGAGCAATCCCTTTTATCCCCTTTCTTGAAAAGGGGCACAATCACCCCAATCTGCCAATCGCTGGGTGTTTCGCCGCATTCCCAGGCCACTTTAATGACACGAGAGAGCCATTTGACTCCCTCTTCACCTAAGGCCTTTAGCATTTCTGGCCGGATTTCATCCACTCCGGCAGATTTGCCATCTTTTAGCGATTTGATCGCAAAAGTGACTTCCTCTACCGTGGGACTATTTTCCGCCCTGCTTAAGGCGATAGATGTGTCATCCTCAATGCCCTGGATTGGATTGAGCAATTCGGAAAAGTGCTCGCTCCATCTGCGCAAGATGTCCTCCTCATTAGAAAGAAGTGTACCATCTTTGGATTTGACTCCTTCGATAATGTTCCACTTCCTTCCTCTAAGACGGCGGATGGTCTGCCAGAACACCTTGCTTGCAGATCTGTGATCACGGTCCAATTTTTCGCCGAACTCCTTCCAAGACTGTTCTTTGGCTGCTTTAACAGCCAATTTGCAAGTTCTTCGCGCCTCAATGTACCGGTTTCGAGAAGGAGAGTCCCCCAAGTGAATCCACACCTTGAAAGCCTTCTTCTTCTCTCTGATAGCTTCTTGAACTCCGGGCGTTTTAAACCACGCAGTTCTTTTCTCACCACCAGCCGCCACACCGAGCCGCTTCACTCCGCAAACATGTCCTGCAGAGGCAATAACTGCTGTTGAAAACAGCTGCCATTCTTCCTCTACATTCAATGGAACATTTGGAATTTGTTCAAACCTTGCAGATACCTGCCGTGCAAATTCCTCCCGTATCTCATCGTTCTGTAGTCCCTCCCACCGTATGCGCGTAACCATTCTTGGTTTACGCTTTGGCAGGATAGGTATTTGATCGGTGAGATACAATTTGCACAACACCAGGTGGTGATCAGTTGACAGTTCAGCCCCTCTCAACACACGAACATCACAAACCATCCTTTTAATACACGACGGTACCACAAAGAAATCTATCAGCGATTTCTGCTGCAGACTTCGACGGTACCATGTGTATTTATGGATATCTTTGTGTGGAAAGAAAGTGTTCATAATGGACATTCCATTTAAACAACAAAAGTCCAACAACTTCTCTCCGTTCGCGTTCTGATCGGGGTCACCGTGTTTTCCAATCGCGCTGCCCCATGTCAAGAAATCCGCACCCACGTGAGCATTGAAATCACCCATCAGGATATAAGAATCCATATCTGCAACCTTTTCAAGGGCTGCATCAACTTCATCTAAGAAAGCTGCGTACCCTGACTCCAGATTCGGTGCATACACCTGCACTAGAGCCAGAGTTGATCTTTCAAGCTTAAGCTTTAAGATCGCAACTCTCCCTCCTAACGGAATCCACTCCAATACTCTGCCTGACAGCCTGGGACTTGTGAGTATCCCCACTCCCGCCTGAGCAGACATTGAAGGTGCTACTCCCGACATGAAGAGTTTCCACCCATCTGCAAGGTCCACAGTTCCAGAACCCCTTTGCTTTGTTGAGGAAACACCAACTATATCTAGTCGATATTTAACAGCCTCCCCAACAAGCTCCAGGTCTTTTCCCGTGAGCGAAGAGATGTTCCACGTGCCTATCCTAAGTCGATGCCGTTGTCGAGTTGTCGAAAGTCCACTTATGCCCCTATTGGTGCATAGCGCATCCACCCTCTGACCCCCATAATGGTTTGCGAGACCATTGATAGGAAGCTCGTAGCCGTTTCGGGTTAAACCCGGCCGACTGCCGAGCGTGACAAGCCGACCACCAGACGCTCGCATCATTATTGATGTCTGAGGCTGGATTCATAATTGAATTAAATATCTGTCGTCCCTGAATGTGAAGTGTTTCGGCCACAAGTCTTGTTATGAGATGTATTAAATTATCGCCAGCTGGGTTTGGAATGGGGGGAGCGGGATTAGGAGCAGGATGAGAAGCGGCATGTTCTCCCGGCATTTCTAATCGAGCTGGTCTAATTAAATTATTTTGGTTTGCCATTTTGCGTTTAGGAATCGAGATTTAAAATTGCAATTGAGTCTATGTTCTACAATATGATAACTAAAAATATGGTCTTATTCTAGTTGAGTCTAATTACAAATTACAAAAAGGAAAAATATTCTTACTGAAGTATAGCGGCTTCAATTCTCATAACGTTGAAAGTGGTTCTGGACCGTGGATGTTGGTGTTGGGGCGGCTGTACCTTATGCTGGAACTCCTTTTTATCCTTCTGGATTACTCGGGGGCCTCTTTTCCCCTACACGAACGCTAGACAGTCTCGTGGCCTGGTGTCCACGTTATAGACTTGTGGCTTGGTGTCCACTTTGTTGTTTATACGCACTTGCAAAACTTTGCGGCTTGGTGTCCACTATGTTTTGATTACACGCACTAGCAATGCTTTCGCGGCTTGATGTCCACTTTATTGCTTAAATGCTCTTGCAAAAACTTCGCGGCTTGGTGTCCACTATGTTTTGATTACACGCACTAGTAATGATTTCGCGGCTTGGTATCCACTGTTCACGAGCTAGCACTATTTTTGCGGACAATTATTATGTGTTTAATTACACGCGTATTGACTGTTTAGCGAAAACCGCACGGTCCCTGCTCGGGCGCCAGTTAATAAAATTTACGCCGAAATTACAAAAAAAAAATATTTTAAGAGCAGGTTGCTCTTACCTTTATTGTTCAATGATCGATTAAGACTAACTTAAAAAATAATGAAAACATGTTCAAGTTAATTTATCAAAGCTTGCATTTAATTATTAATTTATTACAGTAGGTTTCAATTTCCCATAGCTTGCAATCTATTTTCCAATGTGAATTTTCGTTGAAATTCGTTTCTTGCCATAGACGCTCGGTCAGCATTTCCGATGCGCGTGCGAGTGGTTTGCCGGTGTTAACTTATATCCACTTGGGAAGACACTTCTGTTTTCCCCTGTCAGGAAGTGAACTTGCACCTCGATTTTTCTCAATTGACCAAGTGACTACCACCTGCGCTAATTGAGCGACGATTACAAGCCCGCCAACTGGTGATTAGAACGGAGGAGAAGACCAACCTCTGTGCGTTGTTGTTTTCTTCGCCTTCCTCTCTTTTTTCGCAAGCTGGGAGATTCAACAGATTCATACGAAGAGAGAGTCTATTATTGGGAAGTATTATTATTATTATTATTTATTTTCATTATTTCTTAATTTAACAATTTTTATAATAAATACTTATTCTAACAAAGTTTAATTAAAAAATATAGGTAGTGACATTTCTATTTGAAAATGAAAATAGTGATAATGTCACATCTTGAAAAATATAATTTAGAAGTGGGGTGAACAGTATTAAATTCAAATATACTGCACATATACATTATACATAATATAAAATTATCAATCAAGTAAAAGGAAAAAAAAAAACAATATACGTAAAGAGAGAGAGAGAGGATAAATAAAAGCTGAAGAAAAATAAAATAAATCAAATAACATAGCGCAACAAAACTTTGATTTCTTCATGATCGAAGCCAAGAAGCCAAATTTTGACTTTAGATGTAAAATCGGGCAGAGATCTAATTACACGAATATTCGAAGGAAGGCTATTAAACAGTTTACGGGATACATAACAGTAGAAGTTTTTGAAAAAAGCGGTACGAAAAGTAGGTAAAACGACATAGTTACTTGAATTACAACGCAAAGCACGGGTATTAGAAATTGGACTCTGCATATAGCCACCTCTTATAAAAAAATTTTTAAAACTTTGAAGTAATACAAATGTTTAAGCGGTAGAATTTTCAATGTTCTGAATAAAATCAAAGAACGAGCCCGGTGTGCCCCACAAACTATCCTGATAGCGCACTTTTGTAAAACAACCAATGGCTGCAGTTTCGTTTGATAGGCACCTCCCCAGCAACTTATTCCATACTGCAATTTTGATTGAAATAATCCAAAATAAACTGTTTTTAAAGTACTATGACTACAGTATTTTTTCAGACGCTAAAAGCTTCGGACAGTAGAACGAAAATAATTTTTTAAATTAGAAATATGTTCAGACCAGCTCATATTTTGGTCAAAAGTAACACCCAAGTATTTAAACTGATAGACTTGTTCAATTTTGAAATAATTTATCCCACATGATATTTGGTCATTCAGCAATGTTCTTGTAGATACACAAACGCAATTAGACATGACAGATCTAGTACAATTTTGCTCATGAAAATGTATTTCATAGTCAGGGGACACTTGCATACTTGAGCTGAAGTTCATCAATTTAGTTTTGTTGCTAACAACGAGCTTGTGCGTAGAAAACCATATCCTCAGAATGTTAACATCCTGTTTTATATCGGCCTCTAAGCTTAAATGGTTATCTGACTGTAAAGCAATGCCTAGATCATCAGCAAAGGCTGTTACTTTCCCAACGAACGGTTGACTAAATAGGGAATTAATATACACTAAGAACAGTATTGGATCAAGAACAGAACCCTGCGGTACACAAAGTTACCCATTTTAACTTTTTGAATTCTGTCCTTCAAATAAGACTCAAACCAATCATACATAAATCCACGAAATCCTGCACAATATATCTTGTGAAGGAGTACATTGTGGTTAACCATGTCAAACGCTTTGGTGATGTCTACGAAGAGACCAGCGCAACATTTCTTATTGTCAATTGATTTATATATAAATGAGCAAAACTCTAAGAGGGCATCTTCTGTAGAAAGCATTTCTCTAAATCCAAACTGAGAAGGGTGAAGAAAATTTATTTTTGCAAAATAGTCCAGTAGTCTACTCTTAACAGCCTTTTCAAAAACCTTTGAAATTGAGGACAATAAAGAGATAGGCCTATAATTATTTTTATCACTTTTGCTTCCCTTTTTATACAGAGGTATAACATTGGCATATTTTAGTTTTTCAGGAAAAGTTCCTGAACAAATACTTAAATTAAAAATGTAAGCAAGAATGTCCACTATATTAAGGGCTATATTTTTAAGAGTATAATTTGAAATACCATAATTTTCACAAGAACTAGAGTTGATTAATGCATTGATTATCTTGTATAGCTCTAAACCTGTGATTTCTATAAAAAAGAAGCTACTATTTCTAGCAGTATCGCCGACTAAATGAGAACTGAAGCAATGGTGTGTAGCAGACTCATTAGGAAGAGATCTCTGACCCACAGTAGAAAATAACTCATCATATATATATTTACCCTTACTGATTCTGTAACGCTCCTTACTTTTCTTATTTTTCTTATTTTAAATAAAAGTAGGCGGTGGGTATTTGAATAAATTTTCAATGTTTGTGTTTTCTCATTATTCAAATACGCACCGCCTATTTTTCATATATTTTAATTTTCTTCAAGGTTCAAACTCTACTATAGTAATGCTCGGCAAGTGTTTTCAAATGGAAATTGCCAAATAAAACCAACCCTTCTTAGGGGGTCAAAGTTTGTACGGGAACATTTTTATTTTTCATCCGATCGACTTCAAACTCGGTTTGTGTACTCTATATAAGTCTTTTCATTATTGCAAAATTGCCGCGGGTAGCAGAAATGTATGAAGACGACGTTGTTGAAATTCCCACGGAAATTATATTAACAGGAGACTTAATTAAGACAATTTTTGGCGATCTGCTGCAAAAGTCAATGCAGGAACTTTCAGAACGAGTCATTGCCGCGCTGACAAATGTGCAGACATTAGAAATGAATAGGAGCGATTCTGTTATCAGTGAAGACTGAAGATCCAAATGATGCACCAAATTTCCCTGTTGTATTCCTCAATCAGCAAACTCCATCCAGCAAGCCACCTCATGTGCTGTACTTAAGCAAGGTGTCATCATCATGTTGCTGAAAAACTTGAACCCTAAAAAAGGACTGCAATGGAGCTCGATTGATTGTGGAAGAGCCTGGACGAAATTTGATAAGAGCATGAATTATCACAATGATTCCATTTCCGATAAATTCTAGCATACGCTATAATAATAAACAAGGCTCAAGACCAGTCATTTGATCACGTTGGCATGCATTTGAAGACCGGAGTATTTTCACACGGCCAACTGTATGTGGCTTTATCACAATCAAGAGTTGCAAGACAAAAGAAGGTGTATATTGAATCTAATCCACAGCAAGGAAGATTATTAATTAACCAGAGACAATTTACACGCAATGTAGTTTTCAAAGAAGTTCTTTAAATAAAATCAATTTGTTTATCAAATATTACTTTGCATACCCAGCGAAGCGGGTACAACCAACTAGTTAAAAATGTTAGCTGTTGCTGTAGGATCATCAATAATAACACCATTATTACACAATACTATCGAATTGGAAGAATTAGAAGGGTTGCCAGCAATAATACTATTTACCGATTTCCATTCCTTTCTTGGGTTGCCAAGAGCACTTTGGACTTTAGAGAAATAATATCTATCCCGAGCCAACTTAATATCTTTATTAACTCGTTTGCTAATAAGTTGAAAGCGGGTTTTAAGTGCAATATTAAGTGGATGCTTAAATCATTTTTTCCATAATTTATTTTTAAGTTTAATCTTCTTCAAAATCGAAAAGCTTATCCATGGTTTTAGCCTCACCTCAGATTTCTTACGAATAATATTATACGTGAAATTGTTTATATAATTTTGAAGAAACGATAAAAACAGATCGTAAGCTTTAGAGGCATTGCCTTCTGCAAATATTTCTTCCCAAGTTTCAGAGCGTAGCTCAACAAAATACCAGTCATACAATGATCAGTAATGCGGAGATCAAAGTTTACGCTGGCACATTGATTCACGGACAGTTTCATGAAACGACCGAATACGTGGTCAAGGCAAGTACTAGACGTGGGCCTCGTTATTTCATTTAGAAAACAATAAAGACCGTGCTCAGCCATTGTGGTAAGATAAGAGTCTGATGTAGTATTCGAAGTCAAAATGTCTATGTTAAAATCACCCAACAATACAAGGTTTGCGGATTTTACACTATTTAAGAACATTGAGAATTCATTCAAAAACACTTGGAACATTAAAACCGTGTAGCCTATAAACGAAAATAAATTTAAACGATTCATTACCTATATTGCAGGCCAACTTAATAACATCCGCACTCAAAAATTTGGGATAATTAATTTTATAGTTCCCAAAATTCAAAGAATCACGAACGAAAACTCCCATACCACCCGCAGCATACGTTTCATTTGTGTTTGGATACAAATTAAAACCCGGAATAAAATAGTCTTCCTTCTCACAATCAAAAATCCAAATCTCGCTAACGAATATTAGATCAGGTAAGAACACTAGCGGTGGGCGCAGTAGCGCAGTGGTTAGTGTGCTGGACTACTGTGCGAGGGATCCCAGGTTCGATCCCCGGAAAAACACAAATTACATCTTAAAGTTTTTTCTACTGCGCCACCTCTCGCGATCGTCTGACAAACATCCGAGAGTCAAATGGTTTTATTTTTAAAAACACTAGCGCTTCCAAATTACAAACTAATAAATCAAAGTTTTGCCGCAGACTACGTATGTTTTGATGAAAAAAAGGGTCCCCTTCAGTCGAACTACAATACAAATTTTTATCATTGATGTTTACTATTTTATTAATGGTAGGGTGGTTTCTTAAAAGATTATTATTAGTATTAAATTCAATCATACAGGAATGTATTATCAAACAGCAAAAGACAATCAGTCTTTCAATGCAGCAAAATCAAGAAACGATCTTATAGCAACAACCCTACCCCGCTCAACTTTTCTCATTAAAATTTGCGAGTTTTGAAACCATAAATATTTGTACTTTTTTTCTAGGTACTTTAATTTTTTTTGCTTCCATAAATAAGGCTCTAGTGGAACTAGTAAAACTATGATTAATAAAAATATTGTCTTTAGTACCCGGAACAAATAATGAGGAATTTAATTTTTTCATAGCAGATTTTTTGCACTTCATGACTTTTTCTTTGGCCTCTGAGCAAGAAAAATGTACACAAATAATATTCTTGCGTTTGTTGTTGTTGTTTTTCCCCCAAGCGCTCTTAACATAGCATTTTTGTATGTCAGTGGGAGCCACAGGCACCTCCAAGGCATTGTTGAATATTGTCTGCACACATTCTCCTGCATTCGTATTGTTGACCCCAGGCACTCCAATAATTTCAATAACGTTTTCTATAGACTTCTGCTCCCTCCAGTTTAGTCTGCTCTCTAGCGATGTTACCTTCGATTTCAGATTCTCGTTTTCTTCTTTCAGCTGATTGATTGTGCTGAGGAAGTCACAGTTCATTTTCTCCAGGCATATTATATTTTTATAGAGCATTTGTAACGTACCTGCACAATCATCGTCGGCCTGCGCTGGTGTATCATTTGCTATGGAATCTTGTCTTGTCTTCGTTGGCTAATACCCAGGCCATGGTTTTTGTTAATTGCTGAGAGGGGAAGCGAGGAGTAACAACGATTCTCGCTTGTTTGGGATAGACCCTGACAATTTCTGTTGGGAAATTATGTCGAATTTCAGTCTCTGAATTATTGTTTGAGAGAATTACATTAACAACAACTCGTAGACACAGTCACTTTGGTAGGAATGATAGCTATTTCGCACTACACCACTAATTCATCATCAGACTCCTTTAAGTGATTGTTTGAGTAGTTTTTGAATTCTGACAGTCAATTCTCCGTATATATCCACTTGGGAAGACACTTCTGTTTTCCCCTGTCAGGAAGTGAACTTGCACCTCGATTTTTCTCAATTGACCAAGTGACTACCACTTGCGCTAATTGAGCGACGATTACAAGCCCGCCAACTGGTGATTAGAACGGAGGAGAAGACCAACCTGTGTGCGTTGTTGTTGCTACGAGGTGTTTTTGTTTATTGTCGTTCTCTCATTTTTGTTTTTTAACATCATAAAAGTTCATCGAGTTAACGGTTGAAACTTCGCCAAATTATATAGCTCGACGAGACTAACCGAAATATATAGGGTTGCCTAGATTAGAATGGTCGGATGGGGTTGGCAGCCCCTTTTTTAGGGACATGTTTTTCGACTATAAATGTCTAAGAAATATGAAACCAATGAAGCCAAAAACTTCAAAAATCATTTACCAAGGTCATTAACTCGTTTTAATTGACCAGTGAACCTATACCAATGTTTTTTAACATTGAACCTTCTTAAACTAAGAACTTGGCGTACATTTAGATCTCATTACTTTTCGTCGCTGACTAGTTACACACATTTTTGTTTTCTTTATAAAAGAGCTCGGCTGTTTTTTTACATTTATGATTTGGTTGGGTGTGCTTTTACTACTTTTTGAGAAGTTTTCTTGATTCGATTTCACAAACAACGCTGAAACGTCTTCGTTTTTCTGTACACTGCAAGTCTTACCGCACTACCAAATTATAACATTCTACGGCAATGGAAAGTGGCCCAAATAAATAATAACCAATTTTTAAAAGCGGGCGTATAATAGGCCCCCTGAACGGAAAATCTCAAGTTTTGGACTATTGCTAGTGATTGTACTACAGGATATAGCATTCTGCCAAATTTCACGATTTTATGATGGCAGGAAGTGGTTCAAAATTTTGATGATCATCATCTAAGTGTGTAAGTGAGTCAGTTACGGTTTTTGCGATTTTTGAAGTCCTGTATGTTGGACCTTGGTAAATGATTTAAGTTTGAAGTTTCTGGCTTCATTGGTTTCATATTTCTTAGCCATTTATAGTCGAAAAACATGTCCCTTAAAAAGGGGTTGCCACGGCCATCCGACCATTTAATTCTAGGCAACCCTATACATTTCGGTTAGACTCGTCGAGCTCTATAATTTGGTGAAGTTTCATCCGTTAACTCGATGAAATACCAGTATTTTTATGATGTTTACAAACAAAAATGTTATACTTTTTTATTTCTTTAAATGCGGTTGCCAAGGCCATCCGATCGTTTTAAAGGTGGTAACCCTATATTTTTGTTAATCGCATCGCCGTATCTTTCATTTGGCACTTATGTCAACCTTTAACTCGATTAGCTAAGTTGTAGTCGAAAAACAGGTCCCTTAAAAAGGGGTTGCCAACCCCATCCGACCATTTTAAACTAGGCAACCCCATATATTTCGTGTAGTCTCGTTGAGCTCTACAATTTGGAGAAGTTTTAAACGTTAACTCGATGGACTAAGTTGTGGTCGAAAAAACGCACCGGAAGTGACCCGTTTTAGACGTCATCCGACCAAAATATTTTAGGCAACCCGGGTGCGTTTTCTTAGTCTCGAGTAACTCTATCGACTAACTGGCATACGAATCTTTAACTCGATAAGCTAAGTAATCCGACGGTCGCCGCTTGGACTATACCACAACTTATGCAACGCCTTGGAGCAGAACAAGTATTCGACAGATGACCATATTCGTTGCAATTGAAACATCTCAACCGCCGACCAGGTTGAATGTCTCGATTGACAACAGCAACCATTGGTGTCTCCTCGACCGCTACGTAAGCTAAATCGGGTTCCAAAAAGTTCCTTGAACGAGGGGGAGGAGGTGGCGCAAATGTATTCACATTCGCTCGAACCATCTCGAGTTTCCTACCTAAAGCGACTAAGTCAGGAAACAAACAAATCAACCGAAGTCCTGAAAAGCTGCAATTCGCTTACTCCTCGAGCCTCGCGTAATTCCTCCACCCGCTCTAGGAAGGAGTTCACGGATGCCCCACAACGCTCCCCTGAAAACTTTAGGTCCCATTTGGCCAATTTTTTCGTCCTCTCAGCCTGTACGTAGACCGGAGCACTATTCTCAGCAACGGTTACATCTCCTCTTAACGCTGAGGTAGATGTCGATGGAGGAGAAAGATCTGGTATTTTCTCTACTTCCTTCGTTCCTTCTTCTTCTTCTTCGTCTAAGCTAGCTAAGAGCATAGTCAGCTCAGTCTTTATTACTCACTTATATTGTTCTTCTTCTTTTGAGTTAGGGCGCGACCTTCCCATTCGCATCATTGCCCACTCAATTTTGGTAAGAATTTTGAGATACCCCGAAGAATTTCGTTGAGGAGGGTTCTCCAACAACTTTTCTGTTTCAGCCATTTTAAGCTGAACTGCCTCTTTGTCCGCTGCGAAATCAAATGGATAATCGGTGCAGTCGAAGGATCCGTTACGTTCGAGAATCATTGCCGCCCGAAGCGATTTCCTCATTTTGTCAACCGATGTCGGCGCTAAACCTCTGCTTTCCATTTCGTAAGAAAGCTCCTCTGCCGATAAACGATTTACTTCCATTTTGTTTTTATCTAAGCTAAACTAAACCTGAATAACAAAAAAAAAATCTCACAATAAAACTTTCGGAGTCTCTAAACTCACTAAATTTCTTAGGCCGAAAAAGAAACTAATCCCACGATCCACAAACTAATTCAAAATCAATTTTTGAACTCAAAAAAATGTAACCCACAATGAAGTAAAGTCTCCTATCGATGAACGATGAAACACCAAAAGAGCAAAATATTCCCACTCACAAAAAAAAATCAATTCGATTTTGCTACGAAAAGCTTCTAATTAATTCCCCAATTACTAATCCTAAACTAACAAACGAAAAAAAAGTTTCAGAAAAAGGTACACGAAAGTATCAAAAAGGTTCCAGAAAAAGTTACACAAAAGTATCAGAAAGGTTCCAGAAAAAGTTACACAAAAGTATTAAATAGGGAACAAATACAAATTTGACGCGATGGTAACGCGAACACACACCGGTGATCAAAGAAAGCAAAAAAAAAAATTACAATAATCAAACGAGAGCAAACCGTATGAAAATGTACCGTACGCAGGTACGCTATACGTACATACATCATATACATATTTTCCAGTACTGACTCCGTAACGCTCCATACTTTTCATATATTTTTCTTATATTAAATAAAAGTAGGCGGTGGGTATTTGAATAAATTTAAAAAATTTTAAAATTTTAGTTTTCACATTATTCAAATTCCCACCGCCTACTTTTCTTCATGGTTCAAACTCAGCGATACTAATACTCGGCAAGTGTTTTCAAATGGCAATAACCAACCCTTTGCCTAGAAACCTGAAATTTTGCACAGAGGTTTCCTCTAAAATGTATAGGTACAAGCAATGAGGAAGAATATTTCCAGATTCAACTCTTAAAGTGGTTAAAAGGGGGTCAAAGTTTGTACGGGAACATTTTTATTTTTCATCCGATCGACTTCAAACTGGGTTTGTGTTGTGTACTCTATATAAGAAATATGTAGGTATTCTGCTTTGGGCTCAAGTTTTTGGCAATGATTTTAATGGGAGCTTTTTCATAACTCACGAAGGATTTCGTCGTATCAATTTGAAACTTTGTACATTGATAAAGAAGTTAAATATTATTTATACTCATAAATCTAAATCAATAGATAGGTACAAACAAAAAAATCTAAATTATTTTTAGGCAATTTGCTACGAATTTTTGGATCACTGACCTACTAAATATAAAAGAAAAAACTAACTGATCGTAAAGGAATCTATGTGGACAAAATCCCGAGAAAATTTGAGTTTTCTCATTATTGCAAAATTTCCCGGGTAGCAGAAATGTATGAAGAAGACATTGTTGAAATTCCCACCGAAATTATATCAACTGGAGACTTGATTAAGACAATTTTTGGCAATTTGCTGCAAATGTCAATGCAGGAACTTTCAAAATGAGTCACTGTCGCGCTGACAAATGCGCAGACATTAGAAATGAATAGGAAGATAATCGATTTAATTGGTAATAACTCCTAAACTATTAGCGCCGATTCTGCTGTCAGTGAAGACTGAAGATCCAAATGATGCTCCAAATTTTCCAGTTGAATTCCTCAATCAGCAAACTCCATCCATCAGTAAGCCACCTTATGTGCTGTAGCTTAAGCAAGGTTTCATCATCATGTTCCTGAGAAACTTGAACCCTAAAAAAGGACTGCAATGGAAGAAGAATAATAAAATCAATTTGTTTATCAAATATTACTTTGCATACCCAGCGAAGCGGGTACTACCAACTAGTATATCAATAATTCAAAGAAAATTAAAGCGATTTATATAAATCAACACAACAGTAAAAGAAAATAGATGCAAAAAAGAACTGACTTACAGATTTCCACAGGTCTTACTCAGTTTCTCCAATTGGGATTTTGTGATGAATTCTGTTTTGCTTAAGTTCTCACCATCACCTAAATTGTCGTCACTTCGACTTGCTATAATTTCTGCAAATAACGAGCGAACCAATTAAACCCTACCACAAAGTGAGCGATCACGCTCTGAAGCCTGCCCATGTGTCATATTAGTTCGTTCCGGACTGAACTCGCCATTTTTGGTAGTAATCCATTTTTCTTTTCACATTTGGCGGAACCGCGTGGTCGCGACCACTCATACTCCGGGTGGAGGATACAAAAAAAAAGTAATTTTTAATTCTTCCTACAAGGGAACCACACCCTTTGTCCAATTTTTTCGCCACCTCAAGGTAAAAACCGTGATTTTCATCGCGCACCCCTACATTAGGCAGACTCTGCATCGGAGGATACAAAAAAAAATTATTTTTTACGTAAAGGTTAGTACTTGTATTCTTGGTATAATAATACCCTCTTCTGATCCCCATTTTTCAATAAAGGATTTGATCCTAATTTCTCTCGCCGCAGCTAGGAGCGAATTTAGTAAAAACGGCGCAGAATACCACGGTATTTGTTAGCCGCGGAAACGTACGAAGTATATTAATATTTCATTGGCACAAGGTTGGTATTATCTTAGGATTAAATGTGTAACATTATAATCCACCCTTTTACACAAAGGAAATCTCCATTGTACGCTCGTTGCAGCGAAACAAGGATTGATAATACACTGCGCAGCAACTGCAGTAATATTTCCCGCGGCCTTGGAATCAGGGCAAACAAATTCGCCAAACCTCACAGTCGCACGTGTTCCGAATAGCCAACAAACGGCGCTGATTTTTACGGTACCTGCAACAGCCGACCGCAATTTTCAAGGGGTAATCACGATCGCATACAGGCTCGAGTTGCGACGTCCGAAATATCTTTTTGACACACCCTCGGCTGTACGATTAGTGCACCCCAACGACGCCCCTATTCTACTGTCTAACAGGCTGCAGTTCACCAAGCAACCTCAACATAAATCCCAGGATTGTTTCGACAGATCAGTGACATGTACATCTTGTTATTAATTACTAGCGATCGGTGTATGTATGTATCTATCGAGATACGTACATAATATTCTAGTCTCTTTCACTACTGCGGTGTAGAAGATTAATGTAACGTAACGAAAAACGAATTATGTTTGCTTAGTTTTTCAATAAACCTCTCTCCGTTCGGTAAAACAAAAAAAAGAAAAAAAAAAACATTTGTAAAGAAAAAGGAATTAACTTCCAAAGTATGGCAACAACAAAAAGAAAAATAAAAGGAAACCAAAATAACTATTTTAATACTGAAAATCATCTTAAAGGAAACTCGACCAGGAAGGAGCAAATGTGCGCACATCGGCTGGCTGGCGGTGAGTAATATGTGTTGATTATTCATATTGTATTTGATTGTTCCGGTCAAAAGAGACCGTGTGTTTTTTTGTTTTTTTTGGTTTAATTTGGGGACCTCCTAAGATCAAGGTGAGTTACATCACCACCCCCACCACCCATTACAATATATGGCGCCCAACGACTAAAGACCAACGACAGGACTGACGACTCACGACGGAACGACATTACGTTAGGACAAACACAACGACGATAGTAGGCCCATGATAAGTCCTCAAGAAGTACACGAGTCACAAAGTTTTTCTGTACTCGCCGTAGTATTCAGAGTTCTTGCTTGACGGGTCTAAATCAAGTCAATTATAATTTTTTTTGTTTGACATAGGGGTCTAGAAGCTGATTAGAGTCTCGTACAATTATTATTCAAACGCGAGAACAGTCAGAGCTTCACGCTCCTCTCACCTTATAGTATAGTTAGTGATATTGTCCATTCGATTTAATATCCATCTATATTTTGTTTTTACGGGTTGCAGAGAAGCAAAGAAAACGCACTTCTCAATGCGCTTTGCTTCCGCTCCCACTCTTGAAAGAAAAAAAAAAAAAATAAAAAATACGAATCCGGAACTTGTCTATTACGCACTTCCTTTTATTCATAAAACGTTCATTTCTATCCAACGCCCACCCTTCTCTTGTTTGATGATTATATAACCTACATATATTACATATATAGATATCCTGGTATTTACAACACTTATACTAGTATTATTTGCATTTAATTTTATAAAAAAAAAAGAAAATTTGTTTGTCACTGATATTTGAATAATTTCTTAAGAATGGATACGTCGTTAGGTACTATTCCGAAAGGTAAACGGAATGTACCCTTTTCTATAGAAGCCCGACAGAAAGCGAAAAATGCAGGTGCTCGCCATCGTGAGCAAGGACATCATTCGGATTCCAGATCCTTATCTAAAGTAGTACACTCCCCAGTGCGCAATTCCATTTTAGTTGTCTTGAATAATTCGGTACCTGGTGAAAATCCGATTGGTACAATTCGAGACTTTAGTATTGAATCTGACAATGCAGATAATCTTGATTTGGTTACTGAGATGTATCAGGCGGAGGACCTGGACGGCGCCCGGTCTCTTCTTACAAATGCTGACGAAATACCGTTGGTAAATACAGAGCCAGTTCAGAGTACGAACCAGCAGTTCGGCCCCGCTATGAGCAATTACGTTCATAAGTGTGTGAAGGACAGCTTAGGCAATTTCCACAAGACTTTGTTAGCTTCTTTACAGGGTGTTCTTGAAAAGAACATTCAGAAGACAGTCACTTCAACCGTGAAAGATGTGTTACAGGTCAAGCCTGGTAACAAGGCTCAAGTCTTAATTCCAAATGAGTTTAATAATAAGAAGAGAAATACCAATCAGCGTTCGCGCTTACATAGAAGAACCCTAGCTAGTTTAGAATCCTCTTTTCCATGCCTAAGCGAGCGATCGGAGAATCCGAGAGTGTCCCTGGACCTCCCAAATCAACCGGAGCGGGAACGTCACCTCCCTAGACCCACAATCCGTAACAACGTCACGCGTGATGATGTACGAGTTAGGAGCCCTCCTGACCATTTCCACGATGTCCGGCATCCTCGACATTTGCCCGAAGAACATGTTGCGAGAGCTCATGGCGAATCTAATCGAAAGTGTGTCGTAAGATGGAGAAAATGTTGAAGTCACGGGATCCGCCTCGTATTCGGCCAAGTCAGCCCGATCCCAAATATGTTAGTGAGATTGATCAGAATGAAAACTCTTTTGAGTATTACTATGACGAAGAAGTTAGTGCCATGGACAATACTAGTGGACCAACTCATAAGTTCAAGTGTTTTAACTGCAAAAACGAAGGTCAGTGTCGTAAGATGGAGAAAATGTTGAAGTCACGGGATCCGCCTCGTATTTGGCCAAGTCAGCCCGATCCCAAATATGTTAGTGAGATTGATCAGAATGAAAACTCTTTTGAGTATTACTATGACGAAGAAGTTAGTGCCATGGACAATACTAGTGGACCAACTCGTAAGTTCAAGTGTTTTAACTGCAAAAACAAAGGTCATTCGTTTATGTCTTGCCCTTCTTCGAACAGAAGGTTATTTTGCTATAGGTGTTGCCTGGACAACTACACCACCCCAGATTGTCCAAAATGTAATAGCAGTGCGGGAAACTGGAAGCAGAGCGTGAAATCCACCGGGGATTCTCGCTCCACCCAGACGAACCCGGTCTAAAAATAGATGCCAGCACAAATACCATTCCCGAAGTCCAACAGATTTTAAGTAGGCCAGGATCGGGAAAAATTAGCCTGGACCCGGTAAAGATATCTTTGGCTAAAACTCCCGTTATGTCGTATGAATATAGATTGAAGAGGTACAAGGAGATACGAGCGAGAATATTTTCGATTGAGGAGTTATCCACACTTAACCCTACATTGTATCTAAACAAACCATCACGTAGGCGTCGGAAGAGAAGGTTATTTAGGAGTTTGATTGAATCGTCCGAAATTGGCTTGGGCGATGATCCAAGACCGTATGCCCTAGTTCAAGTGGGTCGAGAAAGTATTCGTGGCCTTATGGACAGCGGCGCATCAGTTTCGTGTCTTGGAAAAGGCTGTGTAGACTTCGTTCGGCGGAACAATTTGCCTATAATAAACTACGATTCTGAGTTAAAGACTGCTGATGGTAATAACCAGAAAATATTGAGAAGGGTTGAAATTTCGATTACGTACAACAATATCACCAGCCTCTTCAATTTTTATTTGGTGCCCTCGCTAACGCAAGCCTTATATCTGGGCATAGATTTTTGGCAGACTTTTCAAGTTGTCCCAAAACTGATTTCTGAAGTTCTGGCTTCCGACTCCCCTTCTGTTGATTCAAGCCGACCCCGACATGAACTTACCATGACACAACAGCGCTTGCTCGATGCAATAATAAGCAAATTCCCATCCTTCTCTGCTAAAGGATTGGGAAGGACCTGAGTTGAGACCCACCTCATCGACACCGGTGATGCGGAGCCAGTGAAACAGCGGCACTATCCGGTTTCGCCCGTGATCCAGGGATCCAGGGAGTAATATGTGTTGATTATTCATATTGTATTTGATTGTTCCGGTCAAAAGAGACCGACGAAAGTTTTTTTTGTTTTTTTTGCTTGCCCCACCCCCCCCCCCCGCGATTCGATTCTTAAACAATTAATGAGATATACCGTAACAATAAAATTTAATCCCGAGAATTTTTGTAATAAGTATTTTTGAATTATTAAAAAGATAACGATGCAGTTTAAAATAATTGTAGTTGCGTTTGCATTCGTTAAGTTCTAGGCACCTATACAATACAATGTGTTTGTAAGATAGATAGGACAAAAAACCGCATAACATCCATCCAGGAACCATGGGTGTGGAAAAATCGCATCTGTGGCCTGAGTGAATTGAGCGGTTCTCACCACGTTCCTTACGACAAACTGTCCGAGAGACCTAGGACATGTCTTGTTGTATCGAAATCCCTCACGGCAGTTAAAATCGAACGGTTTTGTGGCCAAGATTTGGTTGCTGCAGATATCACTTACCATGCAAACGGCAATTGGGAAACCTTTGTTGTTGCATCGGCTTACTTTCCCTATGACTCTCTAACTCTTCCACCACCAAAGGCAGTTGTTGAGCTCATAGAGTACTGCGAGTCTAAAAAGATTGGTCTTATCCTATGTTGCGACGCTAATGCCCAAAACACTGTTTGGGGCAGCAGCAAATGTAATATACGTGGAGATCGTCTTCTGGACTTCATCCTCTCGTCTGACATCACCATCAACAATGTGGGTTGTCGACCTACATTTGTTACAGCCAGGAGACAGCAAGTAATCGATATTACTCTGTCCAATAGGCACTCCAAGTCTATCAAAAATTGGAGGGTATCGCCAGATAGCACTTTGTCAGATCATCGATACATCGAATTTCAAATCTACTGTGAAGTTTCGCCTTCGCAAGAGAGGAGAAATCCGAGAAAAACGAACTGGGCACGGTTTAGGGAGGAACTTGGCAACTCTGTTAAAGTTCCACTTAAATTAAGATCAATACAAAGGGTAGAGAGGTCTGCTCAGGATCTGAACAGCGTCCTTATCCGTTGTTTTGAACAAGCGTGTCCGGTTACAAAAAACTCCTGTAGAAAACCGGTACCTTGGTGGAACACCGAACTACAGTGTATTCGTAGAGAAACCAGGAAGCTTCTAAATCGGTCTTTAAAAACCAACTTGGAGGAAGACTGGAATCTCTATCGATCGAAGCAAAAAGAATTTAAGAGACTTATTCGAAAATCGAAAAATGACTCTTATAGGAAATTTTGTGAGGAGGTCGAATCACTAAGTGCAACCAGTAGGCTTGTTAAAGTCCTCAAAAGGGACGGACCAAGTAAACTGGAATCGCTCCAAAAATCTGATGGCACCTACACTGAGACAAAGGCGGAGACTTTTAGTCTTCTGCTGGAGACTCACTTCCCGGGAAATCAGATCACTACGCATTCTTCAGTGGTACCGGCAACGATGGCCACTACGGAACTGACAAACTCCACGCGGCGTAGCTGGTATATTGCATCCAGAGTGGTGACGGATGAAGCTATCAAATATGCAATTGCATCATTTGACAGCTTCAAGTCACCTGGTCCAGATGGAATTTACCCGGCTATGCTGAAACAAGGTTTTAGTCAGCTAATGCCGACGCTGAAAAGAATTTTCACCGCTAGCTTGGCCTTGGCCTACATACCTTCCCTTTGGCGTATGGTTAAAGTCGTGTTCATACCAAAAATCGGTAAGACTGACTATACTCTCGCCAAAAGTTTCAGACCCATAAGTCTGTCTTCCTTCTTGCTGAAAAGCTTGGAGAGACTGGTTGAGCTGCACATGCGCAATGTTGCTCTTCGATTGCATCCTCTTTCTGAGACGCAACATGCTTATCAACGCGGAAAATCCTGTGAAACTGCGCTTCAGAACCTCGTTGGTAGGATCGAAAGTGCTCTTGATCGGAAGGAGTACGCGTTGGGTATTTTCGTCGATATTGAGGGTGCTTTTGATAATGCGACCTTGGATAGCATGTGTAATGCAGCCAGACATCACGGTATAGATGAAACGTTGGTGTTGTGGATTAAAGCAATGCTAATGCACAGAACGTTGATTGCCGAAGCGGATTGTGGCAAATGCGTCATGACAGGGGTAAACAGGGGCTGCCCTCAAGGTGGTGTTTTGTCTCCCCTCTTATGGTGCATGGTAGTAGACTCTCTGCTGACGACTCTCAATCTTCCTGGAACCTATACACAAGCATACGCGGACGATGTCGCCGTTCTGTCTGTCGGTTCAGACCTTGGGACTGTCTGCTCTCTGGCGCAGAGATCCTTGGGTTTGATCGATGATTGGTGCACGATGAATGGGCTTTCAGTGAACCCTCTTAAAACTACGGTTGTTCTCTTCACGAGAAGGAGGAATATCACTGGTCTGTCTCAACTTGTGCTAAAAGGTGTCACTATTTCGATTTCTGATGAAGTCAAATATCTGGGAGTAATCCTCGATAGAAAACTTCTTTGGTCCAAGCATGTTGAATCAAAAACCGATAAAGCGCTGTCGACTTTCTGGCAGTGCAAAGGCGCTTTTGGGAAGACATGGGGCTTATCTCCTAAAAGGGTCCTATGGATCTATACGGCAATGGTAAGACCACTTCTCTCATATGCATCGGTTGTGTGGTGGAACAGGCTTTCGCGGAAACGTGTTATGGCCTCTTTCGCCAAACTCCAAAGAACGGTTTGCCTTGGCTGCACAGGGGCCTTCCCCAGCACTCCGGGCTCTGCTCTAGATGCTTTGATGAACCTCCCCCCCCTTGATATTTTTATCATGGGGTGTACGCTGAAAACCATCTCCCGGTTAAAGAGAGGTGGCTTTTGGTACCACGCGCATTGGAGTTTTGATGAACTTGTGCGAGAATTATCCTTTGACCCCTGTCTTATGGATATGCCGTCTGACGCAATGACACCAGAAATCCTACTGCGACAAAACTACCATGTCAACTTTCCTCAGGCAACTGAATGGCTTTTGCCAGACTCAGAAGCAGGGAAGGAATGCCATCGTGTTTTCGCGGATGGCTCAAAAACCGGACAGGGGTCTGGTTCTGGAGTCTTCGTGGAAAGCGAGAACATTAGACTACACTACCCCTTGGGTAACCATGCGACTGTCTTCCAGGCGGAGATTTTCGCTATCCTTATGGCTATGCGCTATATTGTGACAAACAGGTGGAGGGCTAGAAGCATATGCGTTTGCAGTGATAGCCAAGCTGCTTTAAAAGCGCTGCTCAACCCTCTTACCTCGTCCAAGTTAGTGCTCGAACTCAAGCTTTCTCTGAACTTGGTCGGTAAGCTAAACACGGTCAAACTTGTTTGGGTCCCAGGTCACACTGGTATCCAGGGAAACGAGATCGCTGATGAGCTGGCCAGGTTGGGTTCAGAAGAAGATTTCTTAGGACCTGAACCTGCGTTGGGTTTGCCTGCATCTGTGGTTAGGTCATCCATTGATACTTGGGTTTCTCGTGAACATGAGTGTCGCTGGCGTGACTGTGCTGGGTGTAGACAGACCAAACGACTGCGCCCTGACATCTGCAGGGGGTCGGCGTCTTTCCTTCTGTCTCTCAGGAGAATCGACTGCAGACTTCTTGTGGGCGTCCTTTCGGGCCACCAAGCTTTTGCCAAACACTTAAATGTGTTGGGCTTAAGCAATACCACCATCTGTCCTGCTTGTGGAGAGGATGACGATACAGCGGAGCACTTCCTCTGTAGTTGTCCTGCCTTTGCTCGCATCAGGTGGCGGATCTTTGGGGCTGACGTGGTGAGTGCCGAACATCTAAGCTCTTCATCACTGAAGCTCCTTCTCATCTTTCTTCGAAAGACGGGAAAACTATGTACAGCAATGTAAGGTGTCTGTTTGGCAGTACAATGGACCAGTAGTTGTGTCTGAGTGCTCCTTCAGATAGTAACAACCTCCGACAAAGAAAAGAAAGAAGAAGATAGATACGGAGAAGGGCGAAGTGAGGATGGAAGTCACGTTGTGAATTGAAGTTATATATATATATATACGACTTGGGGGCTGCGCCTAATATCGGCACAGGGCAGCGCGGAGAGAGGCACTCAGGTGTCCTCCAGGAAGTGGGACTGCCACGTGATCAAATAGATCGCGATTTATGTACGATCAACAGCTAACGTACAGAAGGGTGTGGGACAGGTTCACGGGTTACTATGTTACCATCTCGACGTAAAATTGTTATTTTTTTTTGTGTGTTTTTTTTTATATATCGACCGGCACGAATATTTAAATATTGTGGGTGTGTACGTTACGCAGCAACAACTTCTTGGAGGGGTATTCAGGCCAAAAAATCTGCACGGGCTCTAACAACCGTAGTTGCCCTACGAAGTAAGTTAAAATACAAAAATTATATGCTCATATTAACTAAATTTATTTTTTTTAAGATGCATTTTACGCCAATTACATCTACAACCTTCCGGAGGATTTTTTCGAGCAAACAGCGATGAGGCACTTTCAATACGCCAACGAGCGGCTCAAGCCAAAAAAACATAAAACATTTATAAACGAAGAAGTTAAAATATGTTGTATGGTACTAAAACAAGTATGGTAATAAATATTTATTTTGAGACTAGCATTATATTCATTTTAGTGAATGTTTCTCCAATCATTTATGAATTATTTAAAAGATTCATAAATGATCATTTATGATGATTTAAAAATGATTCAGTCAATATTCACTTAAGTGCAGATGTATAGTGACATTTTGCATGACACTGATGATTGATTTTTTTTTTGATTCCAAACGATTTGATCGATTTTATATTTATTGAATCACGGATGATTATTCTATTATTTAATCAATTGTATTAATACAAAAGGCGCCACGTTCGGGCGTCAATTTGTTGCACTTATTTTACTTAAAGACGAAAATAATGAGATGCGTGGAAAATGACCGGGTAAACAATGCAGCCGCCGCTGCCCGAGTCGAAATGACAATTTCGGCGATCGGTCGAATAGATGGCGAAGAAAGAAAAAGACCGAAAGTGCAACAAGCAGCACGTTGATGCTGTGATTTGGCAAGTCAGCTGGGTGTGGGTTCAATAACAATAGTATTAGATATGATAAACAAAAGGTAAATGATTGGTATAGTTGAATAAGGGCGCCACGCAGTCTTTGGAAAAGGAAGATTGCGAAACCTTTTTGAAGACAATTATGGATTTTGGTGAACGATGTACGACGAAATAAAAAAATGAAAATTATGTTTCACAAATGGAAATTGTATAAGTTTATTGGTACTTATGATAAGTAATGATTACAAACTGGAGAATGGCCACTGGTTTGTTAAAAAAACATCACAGAGCTGGACGCTCTCAGTATCGCTTTACACAACTGTTTTTTGTTGCGCGACTTAGTATCTTTTCTGTTCGAAACAAGAACGAGTATGTTAGAACGCAAAGTATAGGAAGAGTGAAATTAACAAGCAACCCCTCAAGGTAGGGAATGGAGAAACGAATTTATAAAAAGAAAATTATTTAACTTTGCGGTTTTAGGCCAAAGGATAACTTCCGATTACCATACGGTTCTCGGGACAACGGTCACAAAAGAAACAACGGGTCGCGATAATACAGAGTAGCCGTTAATTGCTACTATAAAAGAACGGAACGAAATCTCTATTTTTCTATTTTTCACAAAGCAAAATTCAAACGAAAACGAACTATCTACCACACTGAGAACACCCTACTTATCTGTTTTTGTTTTTCCCTTTTTTTCCTTTTATCCTTCCTCTCCTAGGAAAATCACTACGTCCTCTGACCTGGCGGATGGGGGTGACCAAAAGCTCCCCGCTACAACCACTGGATAATGATGTCCCCGCTGCACGAAAACTATTCTTTCGTTCTGTGGATTTTTCTCGTCTTCACGTCTTTTTTTTCTCTAGACACAACTTGTCTTTTCTACTTATTTGCTCTTCTTTTCAACTTTTTCTCTATACGTCCTGTCTCTCAGGCGGGTAACCAAAAAGTGACGTTCGCCTGCGCTGATAATCTTCCACACACACGCAGCCTTTCGTACATGGGGCGAACCAACATAGACCAAAACACCGGAGGATTAATAGAGAAGACCATTGAAAATCCCTTTCAGGGAGGATCAAGGATGCTAAGGTCACCAGTGCCACAGAGGAGTACCGAACGACGCGAGTCACCCACGGTACGAACAAGGGCGACCGAATCAACAGTCCAACAATCAGACTTCCACAAGCTTGGTGAGCAAATAAGATGGCTGGTAGAAATGCTGGAAGATGGCAAAAGACGCTCGATCCACCAACCGATGAGAGACGCTATTGAAAGCATCAGAGCTCTTTACGAACTCTCGGCGATTCAATTACATGACGAAAAAGCAAAGGAAGTGATTCGTCAGAACAATTCCTCGCAAACTTCGCCATGGTTAAAGGCAACAACAGAGCCCAAGAAGAGACAGGTTGCAGACGATGAACCCCCGGAGCCCAAACGGAAGCAGCAAAACTTACCAAATGGTTCTGCAGACAACGTACTACCAGAACCAAAAAGGAGGCAAGTTAATGCTGAAAAAAACGTTGCAGACAAAAGATACCCGGAGCAAAAACGGAAACAAAAACACCCACCGGTGAAAATAACCAAGGAGAAAGATGGGAATACCGGAGTTGAGACTCCAGTGACCAGACCCAAGCAAAAGAAAAATGTAGGCACTGATAAGAAGCAGGCGAAAGGAGATGATGAATGGCAAAATGCCGTCAATAAGAAGGTCACCAAAAAGAAGCAGATGGAGGCAAAAAAACCTAGACCTGACGCTATCGTCGTGCGTGCCATCAAAGCCCAGCTCGAAGTGACAGTTCTACCAGCGGACGTCTTGTCCCTGCGAAAGGGTTACGGAGGAACTCAAACAGCAACAATCAGCCTCCCCGCCGAAGATGCAGGAAAAATATTAAAAGCCGGAAAGGTTAAAATCGGCTGGGTTAACTGTCGCATACGCGAACGCACCCTGCTAAAAAAATGCTTCAAATGATTAGAGTTTGGCCACCTAGCTCGGCAATGCAAAAACGAAGAAGACCGCTCCAAACTATGTAGGAGATGTGGGACAGAAGGCCACATAGCAAAGAACTGTGACAAGGAACCATTCTGTATGCTCTGCAAGAGAGACAATCCAGATGACGCGAAGCATGTAGCTGGCAGTAACAAATGCCCGGTTTTTCGGAGAGCTATCACTAACAAGAGACCATGCAGATTCTACAGATAAACCTCAACCACTGTAGAGTAGCCCAGGATATCCTAGCACAAACGGCCAAGGACGAAAGGGCGGACGTCATCATGATTAGCGAACCCTATAAGTGTCCCGACGAGAACAATAACTGGATCTGGGAAAAGGCAAAACAAACGGCAATCTGGATATGTGGATGCTATGCTTTCGAAGACACAAGCGAACAAACGGAAGGCTTCGTGCGGGCGAAAATAAACGGGATTCATTTCTACAGCTGCTATGCCCGACCCAGCTTAACGTCCAATGAATACCAACAAATGCTGGACAATCTAACCTCGGACGCTCTTCGGAGAACCACAGTGGTTATAGGTGGCGATTTTAATGCGTGGGCTACGGAATGGGGCAGCAGACTCACTAATACCAGAGGACAGGAACTACTGGAAACATTCGCTCCCCTATCGATAAGTATCGCCAACAAGGGTCGAGCAAATACGTACAGGAAGGCTGGGATAGGCTCTATCATCGACATCACCCTTGTGAGTACGTCTATCATGAGAACCATAAAGTGGAGAGTCAGCGAGGAATACTCACACAGTGACCACCAAATGATAGTAATGGAAATAAAAGGAAGGAAACCAGTCGTTCCCCCTAAACTTACGGGCCCAAAATGGAACGACAGAAACTTCGATAAGGAAACACTCGAAGAGATGTTGAACGGCAACCTAACGCGAAATGGAACAGCGGAGACCCTCGCACATCACCTCACAAACACCATCACTACCGCGTGCGACGCATCCATGCCTACAAGAACAAACAGCAGGAAGGCACCGCCATGTTACTGGTGGAACGAGGAAATAAAGACACTTCGGAGAAAATGTTTGCAAGCTCGACGCAAGGTTCAGCGTTCAAGAAGAAGACCAGACTTCCTACAATGCATGGACAATTTTAGACTGGCAAGGCGCACACTAAATAGAACCATTAAGGAGAGCAAAACCACGTGTTTTAAACGTCTTTGTGAGGAGGCCGACATTAACCCATGGGGATCGGCATACAGAATGGTAATGACCAAACTGAGGGGCTGCAGAGCCCCTCCAATAACGTGTCCAATAATTCTGAAATCCATAGTAGAGCATCTTTTCCCCCAAGTACCGACTAATATGTGCAATATCGTGAGAGAAGTCAGTGCAGACGACATTCCACTAATTACCCAGGAGGAGCTGCTCCAGGCATGCAGCAAGATAGGCGACAACAAGGCCCCTGGACCCGACGGAATCCCAAACAAGGCAGTAAAAGCGGCTATAAAAAAGAGACCAGACCTGTTTATGATGACTATGCAGAAGTGCCTCGAAGAAGGGACGTTTCCCGAAAAGTGGAAAATCCATTTGGTCCTGCTACCAAAAGGAAAGAAGCCTCCAGGAGAACCATCGTCCTATCGCCCAATATGCCTATTGGATACCATGGGAAAGATCCTCGAGAAGATAATCTACAATAGATTACTCTCAGTGGCAGACGAAAAAGGTGCCCTTTCAGACTACCAATATGGTTTTCGGAAAATGAGATCTGTGTAAAATAACGACTTTATACTTTAGTTAATATTTAGTTTTTATGTTTGTTTTATTTGTTTGAAAAATATGCCTTGTTCAATTTTGAAATTGATTCAATTTGAAAAATTATAAAAAGAAAGCCGATCAAAAGGAGAATATTTTTATATTGCTGAAAGGAAAAAAAAGAAATGGTTTCAGCAGAAGGGAAAAGGGTTATCGAATATGGTCCTTCGAGCCGGATGGAACTAGCTGATCTATGGATGATGCGGACTTCGCTTTTGATAAGAAAACTTTCATAAGCTGTTGCTTTTGTTTTACGTCCATTCAATTTTTAGCACGAAGATTTGGGGCCGAAATATGCGTTTGCATGTCGGAAATGAACGAAAGCAATTGGATGATGACGCAGTTTTCGATCGATCAAATACGAGTTTGATGGTATTATCACACAGACGGGAATGGGTCCGAATGCAGTAAACGTTAAAAAAGCAGGTATGTACTTGAGTATAAATGCCGAATGGCGTATGGGTTGGGTCACAATAAGCGTGGCCATAACCAGTTAGCAGAAAGGCTTATGGGTCACATAATGCGTGGCCATAACCAAACTAGTTATGTAGAAAGGCTATGAGTCACATAATGCGTGGCTATAACCATTTTGCAGAAGGGCTTATGGGCCACAAATGCGTGGTCATAACGAGAGCAGAGTCGCATGCATTTAAAGCTGTAAAGACAGGTACGCAAGTACAAAGCAGAAAGCGTTATGGGCCACAAATGCGTGGTCATAACGAGTGCAGTCTTTTTTAACAGAAGGATAAAAGAAGAGTGCAGATACAGAAGCCAAACAAAATGAAGCAGTAGCAGAAGTCAATCTACTTCGGACTTAGAGATCGAATTCATGGCGCAGTCGTACACTGGACGATTGGCTCCATCGTATGAATCTGCATAGATTAGTTATGATCCTATAACCACTGCAGTACCATTAAAGAAAAAACACCGCAGCAGACAGGGGTGTGTAATGAGGATGAATTAGGTTTAATTCTTTGACGCTGATGAGCATGCTATTAAAATTAAGCTGAATTTATGTTGGATATCAGATTCGAGTGCACATACAAGAAAGCAGCTGGTTGACAATCAGTTTCTGCATCAGATCGAGGAGTTGTTAGACACGGAAGGGGGGCGTGAATGGGAAATGCGGCGCCATGTTAACAAGTTACCCACACTTACTGGGATTTTTCCGTATTTGAAGCAGTGTGCAAACTGTTTGGCTAGTTTGTCGATCGTTATCAGCACTACACCCCAGGCGGCAGAAATCAATTCACGACATGGTTCACACCTTTGAATAAATTTGATGAATCTGCACTTGCAGTCTCATCAAGGGGGGAATGTGTAAAATAACGACTTTATACTTTAGTTAATATTTAGTTTTTATGTTTGTTTTATTTGTTTGAAAAATATGCCTTGTTCAATTTTGAAATTGATTCGATTTGAAAAATTATAAAAAGAAAGCCGATCAAAAGGAGAATATTTTTATATTGCTGAAAGGAAAAAAAAGAAATGGTTTCAGCAGAAGGGAAAAGGGTTATCGAATAAGATCCACTGTTGATACCATAAGAGCAGTAGTAGATATTGCAAAAGGCGCCATTGACGGGGAAAGATGGCGCTATGGAACAAAGGAGTACTGCGCAGTAGTAACTTTGGACGTTAAAAATGCTTTTAACTCGGCGAACTGGTCTTTCATTAGAAGGTCCCTCGCTAGGATGGATACACCGTACTACTAGCTACGTATATTGACGAGCTACTTCAACAACAGAAAGCTGAGATATAATACAGATGAAGGTGAAAAATACTACAACGTCACTGCCGGAGTTCCACAGGGATCGGTTTTAGGGCCGTTATTGTGGAATATCATGTACGACGGAGTCTTACGATTGGCGCTGCCTGAGGGAGTGACGATAATTGGATTCGCCGATGACATTGCCGTTGTGACAGTAGGTAAACAGATGCGTACAGTTGAATCCGTTACAAACGAAGCAATTGCCAGGATAAAGGAGTGGCTAGCAACCGCCAGCCTGGAACTAGCTGATCATAAAACAGAAGCTGTCCTCATAACCAGCCGAAAAACTGTAGAGTTTGCCAACTTTCAGGTTGGTAGCCAAATAATCAGGTCCAAAGAAGCTGTTAAATACCTTGGAGTAATGCTAGACAAAAGATTGCGGTTCAAAACACACGTGGACTATTTAGCCAAGAAAGCATCGCAAATGCAGGCAGCTCTCTCGCGCATAATGCCTAACATTGGTGGTCCTGGATACGCAAGAAGGATCCTACTTTGCAGAGTAGTTACATCAGTCCTGTTGTATGCTGCCCCAGTCTGGGCGCAAGCACTGAGGACGAAGGAAACCAAAAGGAGACTATTGTCAACATACAGGCTCTGCGCGCTACGGACAATCAGCGGCTTCCGAACCATATCGGATGAGGCCGCCTTTGTAATAGCTGGAATGGTTCCCGTCGACATTCTTGCAGATGAAATGTTGAGGATATATTACAAAAGAGTTTTAAACCAATACGATGCCAGTGAAATCAAGAGAATTAAAACTGAAGAAAAGGCAGCGTCAATAGCTATGTGGCAAGCTCGTTGGAATAGCACAACGAAAGGCAGATGGACATACAAACTTATACCGACAATCCAGGAATGGATAGAACGTAACCATGGAGACTGTAACTACAACCTTACACAGTTCCTGTCAGGCCACGGTGGCTATCGCAAGTATCTGCACCGTTTTGGGCACGACAGCTCACCACTTTGCCCTGAATGCGTAAATGAAGATGAAGACACGGAACACGCAGTATTTTATTGCCCACGCTTCATGGCATGGAGAAATACTTTGCCCAGCCCGTCACTTATCATCGACCACATGTTGCAGTCTGAAGAGAACTGGGCGGAATTATGCAATTTTATAACCATCCTACAAAATGAGCTACGGAGAATAGAAAGGCTAAGAAAAACCACAGCAGAAGCCTCAGAGGCCGCTGAAACACCAGAAGCAGGTGACACAACACGATTAGCTTGAATGCTAACCAACCCCGCGAAGTAATACCTAACGGCAGTCCCGCGGGGAGAGTGGTTGAAGTGTGTGGGGTGTGGATTAGTACGTTTAGGCGCACTCCCGGCATCGATTATTCGGGTTTGCGAATCGTGCATGTTGGTAGCACGGGCTACCGCATCTTTAGAAGATTGAAGATTGATAGAAGAAAAAAAAAAAACATGGGGCGAATTCAGCCATCTTTTTTTTCGTTCAAGGCCGAAATCGTATAATTTATTCATTAGAATTTTTGTGTTTTAATACACTTATTTTTGGTTTTCGCTGTTCGATTTTTCGATTTTCTTTTTTTGTGTTTATTAATTAAAATATGACGTCCTTGCCGCACTGTCATTTTTGGCGGGAGGAGTCTTTCTGGTATAAGTGTTGAATTCGCCCCAGCTGCCGTCGTCGTAGTTGTCAAAGGAAAGGGAATCACGTCCAGAGCTTTGACAACTTCTCCTTCGGTGATACATTCATTCCAGCAGTATTCACAATAGCGATCTTGCGCTGTTCGATTAGATAACTTTGTGGTTGCTTAGGTTCGCATTTTGCCAACCCCGACCAGACTTAAATAGGATTATCTTTTAAAAATAATAACAAAAATAACAACTAGGATTGGAAGGATAAATAACTCGCGACCCCCATATATGTAGTGATCCTGATATAATCAAGGCAATCCTTTATGTTTTTGTTTAGAAAATTATTATTTTAATTTGTATTCTGAATTTATCCTTCTTACAATAAAAATTGAATCTTTATTGCTCCGGTCTTTTAATAAAACTATAACAGGTTATGTTCGGACGTGTTTTTCTCTTTTTGTTTAATATTTTTTCCTTGAAAGAATAGAAAAAAAAACAATTATCTGCTAAAATGTCTATTAAACATTGCTCTTATTGTAATCAAGAGCTTGCTGATAGTGCTTTATTATTTTCGAAAATCGATCAACTGCATCGCGAAATAATTGAATTAAAAAAATTAATTTCGACAGCTGTGAGTGAACCTGTCGCGAAATCACAAATTGTTACCCGCTCTCAGTTGTCAAGTTCTCCCGACTCTGCTCGTGCACCACCCTCTCTTAAGTCCTCAGTATCGCTTAAGAAGTCTATTGCTAAAAAAAAAACAAATTCAAACGCTCCCCTCACCCCACGGGTTATTGCTCCCATTGCTAAACTGTGCTCTATAATACCTGTTAAAGAAAAACAATCCTCTTTGCAAACAAAGTCAACTGAGCATTCTGCTGTTGTTGTTGTGGACGATGATGAGGCTGCTATTGTGGAAAACCCATCGAGTGTTTGCGGTACCATTTCTAGTGTGACCAGTGAATCTAGTGCTGTGTCAGCTAAAAAAAAATCAACTATACCTAGACGTTCTAATAATCGTGCCAAGACTATTGTTGGAACGAACACAAATTCTAATCTAGGAATGGAAGTTAATGTCATAAAACATTTAAAATGGCTCCATTTATCATCTTTTAAGCCAACTACAACATGCCAATCAATTGTTGACTATGTGTCGTTGGCATTTAAAGTGGATTCATCGATTTTATCCTGTCACAAGCTGATTAAACTCGATACAGATGAAAATATTCTTAAGTTTGTTAACTTTAAACTTGGTGTGCCGGAAGATATGCTTTCTAAGTTTCTTAACCCAGATATTTGGAAGAGTGGGCTACGTATTCGGATTTTTAAACCAAATTCAAAAAACGAGTTGGTCACTCCAATCGAGCTCCCTCAATCATAACAAATAATGCTATTCCTGTTCCTGTTGCTGTTGCTGTTGCTGATGTCTTGATGCCGCGGTCTAGTCCAATTATTTCAATCTGTGATGAAGTGTCGTCTTTTGCTGCTGTTGTCGATCATTCGGTTGCTGCTTGTACTGATGGTGCTGCTGTTGAGGCTGATGGCGTTATAAATGATGCTGATTGTGTGCTTAGTACGCTCGCCCAGTCTTCCACTTCTTCTTTATCGTCATCGACATGTGAACTAAGTGTATATTACCAAAATATGAGTGGTTTCTCTTCGAAATTAAGAGAACTGTCTATAGCGATTGATGCTTGCGACTATGATGTCATTGCTTTAACGGAGACGTGGCTGCATAATAAAATACATACGAATGAGCTATTTGATGACAAAGTTTTTGCTGTTTTTCGACGTGATCGATTTGATTTAAACAAAAGTCGTGGTGGTGGCGTTCTGATAGCTGTTCGTCGCAATTTTACTCCTTCCGAGATTCCAATCGACCGTGTTTTCGTGGAAGGTGTATTAAATATCGAGCAAGTTTGTGTTCGAGTGACTGCTGCTAATGTTGAAGACCCCGATTTGTTAATATTTCTTAGTTATTTCCCTACTGACAGTACCGCATCTATTTATAATAAACACCTGCAAAATATCGAGACGGTCATTTCAACTTTCGTAGACCAACGCTCCATCAACATTTGTGTTCTTGGGGATTTCAATTTTAGAGAACTCGATTGGTTTTCTGACGGCAATAAAGTGCTACCGTATCGTTTTTCATCGGAAGTTGAAAAGACCACTCTGGATTGTCTTCAGTCATTGGATCTCTGCCAATTTAGTAATGTACGTAATTCTTTTAATAACTTGTTAGATCTTGTCTTCGCATCCGATGAGATGAATGTTTTTGTTGAGGCTTGCTTACCTCTGTTAAGAAATTCTGTATCTTATAACGCTATTAGCATTTTAGTCAAAACTTATGTTTATAATAATGAAATCTTGTTTAATGATCCGACTAAATTAATTCTTAAATTTAAAAGTTTCAACTTAAAGTTAATGAGTAATCAATTTGCGTTAGTGAACTGGGATGATGAACTTCGGTACAATTCGGTGGCTGAAAATTTTACCGCATTCTCTAACATTTTTTTTAGTATTTTAAATAATTCTGTACCTAGAGTACAAAAACGAGTTAACTCTCATCCACCATGGTACAGTCAACGGTTACTAAATCTAAAAAATGCTATAAATAGAGCTCATAAAAAGTTTAAAAGGAGTAAATCTCTATCGGATTATGAATTATTTGCTCGGTTAAGGAAAGAATTTATTTTTCTTTCAAGGTTCCTCTCGAATAAACACATTTAATCGTTGGAAAGGAATTTAAAATCAAACCCAAGGTGCTTTTGGGCGTTCATAAATTCCAAACGGGCTAATATCGGTTTTCCGTCAACTATGAATTTTCAAGGCAATTCATCTAGTAATCCCGAAGTTATTTTGAACATGTTTGCGTCTTTTTTCAAAGTATTTATGATTCTTCCAGTCTCACTTCTTTTAATGATGACTATTTCGGTAACCTGCATGCTTTTACTGCCTCAAGCTCTCTGGTACTTATTAGATCGGAAATATTATCGGCATTACGTGATCTGAAGGATAGTAAAAAAAAAAGATTTCTTGGGTTATTACCTTATTGTTTTAAAATCTTGTGCCGATTCTCTCAGCTTCCCTCTCCTCACTATTTTCAATCAGTCATTGACTAGTGGGAGTGGGACATTCGTTGATGAATGGAAATATTCGATTATAACTCCAATTTTTAAGAGTGGTAAAAAAGACCAAATTTCAAATTACAGACCTGTCTCTAAACTGTCTATTATACCTAAACTTCTGGACCGTCTAGTGAGGGAAAGGATGATATGCATTTTAAGTGAATATGCTGAGAAGGATTTTGAAAGGGTCGGTCGACTTGCTCCAACCTAGTGCAGTTTACCAACTATTGCTTAACTTCTATTGAAAATCATAAGCAAGTGCATGTAGTTTATACCGATTTCGTGAAAGCGTTTAGTAGAATCAATTCGCATATCCTTCTAAAAAAAACTTGAGTGTTACGGATTTTTCGGTGCATTACTTTCTTGGTTTAAATCCTATCTTTTTGGTAGAAAACAGTTCGTCTGTATAAGAAATTTATTTTCTGAAGCTATTAATGCTGTGTCTGGTGTTTCGGAGGGGAGTCATCTTGGACCGATCGGTTTTCTCATTTTTATCAATGATTTACCAAAAATTTTTATTTTTTGTTGTTGATGGAAGAAATCAAGCTGTCGGAAAGAGAAGAAGAGCAAGAAAATCCAGGTACAAGTGACAAAGCTGCATTTTTGTCAAAGAAGAAGGCCTACAGATTTAAAGGAAAGTGTTTTAAATGCAACAAGTACGGTCACAAGTCCGGCGACTGCAAAGTGAAGGACGAAAAGCCGAAGAAATCTGAAGCTAGAAGTGTCAAAAGTGCAACTGGATCTAGTGCTGTTTGCTTCATGGTGCGTACTAATGCTGGAGGCAAAGTGCGTTTTCTTTTGGACTCTGGAGCAAGCGACCATTTGGTGAAAGATAGATGGTGTTTTTCTCATCTAAATCAACTTGAGTCTCCAGTTGTAATAGATGTTGCTAAAGATGATGAAAGTCTTGTGACAAATTTCAAAGGAGAAATTGAGGGGAAGAGCTATAGGGGAGATGAATTAAAAATTCAAAACATTTTGTACGTGCCAAAGTTACGAGATAATCTGTTGTCAGTAAGAAAACTCGTAGAGAAAGGTATGAAAGTGAAATTCAAGAAGGAAGTAGCTATAATATCGAAGGACGGTGTCAATGTAGCTACTGCAACTCCTCGAGGACAACTTTATGAAATGGAAGTTACTCTTTTCCAAAAGAATTCATCAGCGAACGCTTGCAATGCAGAAAAATCAGAACTATGGCATAGAAGATTCGGCCATCTTGGACAAACGTCATTCAATGCTTTGACAAGACAAAACATGGTTATTGGGATAGATATAAAAGCTAAATCTTTTCGTTTTTGTGATGTTTGTGTCAAAGCAAAACAGGCTCGTGAACCATTTAATGGAAGCAGACCAAAAACAACGAGATCCCTTGAGCGCATCCACTCAGATGTGTGTGGACCATTCAATACAACTGCATGGGAAGGATCTCGTTATTTCGTTTCTTTTGTGGATGACTTTACCCATTTCGCCGTTATTTATGTGATCAAGAACAAACATGAAGTTTTTGTAAAATTCAAGGAGTACGAGACGGTGGTAAGTGCGAAGTTCAACTATTCAATATCCATTCTTCGAAACGATCAAGGAGGGGAGTACTGCTCCAAAAAGCATCAGGCTTGGTGTAAGAAAAAGGGCATTCAAATTAAAGACCACATATCGTATACATCGCAACTCAATGGTGTAGCAGAGCGGTTCAATATAACTTTAGAAGAGAAAATTCGTTCTATGCTGTTGGAGTCCAATATTCCAGGGGACTGTTATATATTAACTAACACAACAAAGAATGTTATATATTAACTAACACAACATTATGAATTACTCCATGCATTTCTATATTAAATACTAATATGAATTGTATATATAAACACATATACTAATATGAAATAAATGAAGCACGGCTTACGTCAGTCAGTCTGTGCTAACCTTCTGTCCTAAACACATCATTTATTGGCGACGAGTGTTCGAAGAAAAACCCCGCTCAGAAGTTATAAAAATTGTATATACGTAGAGGAAACAAAATCCTAAAATAACGCGTAAAAACACTGTTAAAAAAAAAAAAAAAAATAAAAAATTAGAATGTCATTCATTGGATCGATTGAGGTGTTCGACGAGTCGAAAAATGATTTCGTAACCTATATGGAGAGATTAGAGCAATTGCTAAAAATTGACAAAGTGGAAGCGGGTCAAAGGTTGCCATTGCTAGTTACTTTGCTGGGTGGTGATACATATACTGTCTTAAAAAATCTTTGCATGCCAGACAAACCGGTTGACAAAACCTACGTTGAATGTGTTGCCCTTTTACAACAACATTTCAGCCCAAAGACACTTGTCATGATTGAACGGTTTAAGTTTCACAAACGGGACCAAAAACCGTCTGAGACTATTGCGGATTACATTGTCCAACTTAAGCAATTGGCAAGAACATGCGATTTCGGAAGTTTTCTGAAAGATGCATTGCGAGACAAATTTATGTGTGGGTTACATAGCGAGGTAATTTAGAAACGTTTATTATCGGAAGGCGAAATTTCATTTGAAGATGCATGTAATAAAGCTATAAGCTTTGAACTTGCTTCTATTGAATCTAAAGCCATTCACGATCCATCTCCGTCCAGTTACTGTGTAGCAGAAATCCGTCATGATGTCTCAAATAAAGATTTATCAAAAAAAATGCAGTTGCGTTAGGATCTAGGTACGCTAATGAAGAAAGTAAATGGAGAAATAGGTACGAATGTTTCCGCTGTGGGAAAAATCATAAAGCTGAGGAGTGTCCAGCAAATAACTGGAAATGTTTTCGTTGTCAACGGAGAGGGCACATAGCAGCAAAGTGCCGCGCTGCAGGTATCAATAGTGGAAAAAAAAGTAGTGAATCGATTAGGTGAAGGGGATATAAGTGATCAAATATTGGACGATGATGAAGACGTCTTAAGTTACGTAAATATGTTACACATCGATGAAATAGGTGCTACAAAATCACTTGTTCAACGGATGCCACCCGTAACCTTAAAAGTCAAAGTAGATGGGCCTGTAATTGAGTTCGAGATTGACACGGGAGCATGCGAAACTGTAATGCCAATGAAAGATTTTGCAAAATATCTTAAGCATCTTAAACTTGGCCCTGCTGATTGTCTTAAAACGATCACGGGTGAGATAATCAATGTCATAGGTAAAACAAATGTTCATGTACAGGCTGATGGAAAAGATTATGAACTAAGTATGTATGTAGTACAAAATGGCATTGCTTTCAAACCACTAATGGGTAGAACATGGATTGACGTGTTGTTTCCGCGGTGGCGGGACCTTTTTTCTATTCCGAGCAACGGCATAAATGTTATTACTGATAATAAAATTAAGCAGTGTGAACAATCCATTAAAAATGAATTTCCAAACGTTTTCTCAAATGAATTCTCTTCGATTATGGGATTCAAAGCATCGGTAGATTAAAAGAAAATGTTTCACCCATTTTCTGCAAAGCATATTCAGTACCCTACGCCTTACAGCCAAAGGTAGAAGAGGAGCTCTTACGGCTTGAAAGCGCATGTATCATCCGCAGAGTAATGGCAAGCAGGTGGGCTAGTCCTATAGTCACCGTGGGAAAGCGCGATGGATCTATCAGAATATGTGTGGATCTAAAAGTTTCACTTAATAGAGTGATCGACATGCAACATTACCCGTTGCCAACGGTGGAGGAGATTTTAACATGCATGGGAGGTGCAAAATACTTTTGTGTATTGGATTTGGCTGGGGCTTTCCAACAAATTGAAATAGCAGAAGAGTGTCATGAACTTTTTACCATCAACACGCACATTGGCTTGTTCAGGTATGTACGATTACCCTTTGGCTTAAAAACCGCTCCTTGCATATTCCAGAGCATTATGGACAATATACTTCGTGGAGTCAGCGCAAAATGCTACATTGATGATGTGATCATAAAGGGTGCGAGTTTAGAAGAATGTAACTCCAACTTAAGGTCAGTACTTGCAAGGTTGTCGGAGTACAGAGTACGAGCAAACGTGAGTAAATGCCAATTTTTTAAGCACACCGTAGAGTACTTAGGACATATCATTAGTGAAAAGGGTATAGAACCAAGTTCAAGTAAAGTAAGCGCAATTTTAAATCCGCCCGTCCCATCCACTGTTACGCAGCTAAAATCGTATTTAGGAATGCTGAATTATTATAGGAAATTCATTCCTATGCAATCCAATATGTTAGCCCCTCTTTATCGTCTGACTAGTAAGAATATTGAATTTAAGTGGGACAAAAATTGTGAGGATTCTTATATTAAAAGCAAAAAGGCAATTTCCGCCAAGATAATACTAGCGCACTACGATCCAGTTAAGCCAATAATATTGTCATGTGATGCCAGTCAGTACGGAGTAGGAGCAGTGCTCAGCACGGTGCTGGAAGGAAAAGAGTTTCCAATAGCGTTTGCGTCAGCGTCTCTTTCTGCAGCAGAGAGGAATTACCCACAAATAGAGCGAGAAGCATTAGCTATTATCTTCGGGGTAAAACGATTTACCAAGTATTTAAGTGGGCGTAAATTTACACTTCAAACCGACCACCAACCACTAAAAGGCCACTTCGATAGCTGCTGCTGGAAGATTACAGCGATGGAGTTTAGTTTTGTCTTCATACAGCTACGACATTCAATACAAAAGGGGTTCCGAGCTATACGGCGCTGATGCTATGTCTCGTTTGCCACAGCCTGACGTTAAAACAAATGAAATGACTAACCAACTACTTATTCAATCGTTTTCATATCGTTTAAAGATGTTGCTTATCACACTAAAAAGGACGTAATACTTTGTAAAGTAATGGAATTAGTAAAATCGGGATGGGGTATGAGTGTGCATGATACAAATCTTAAGCCTTTTTTCGAATTAAGGAATTCATTAACACTGTATTGTATTTTATGGGGAATACGTGTCATTATTCCTTCGTCGTTGAGGCACCACGTTCTACAAATTTTGCATCGCGAACATCCGGGTATTATAAAAATGAAGATGTTGGCAAGATCCATTTGTTGGTGGCCTAAGATCGATGCTGACTTAGAGTCCGTAGTCAATTCTTGTCAAGCATGTCAACGCAATCGAAAAAATATTACCGTTTCCCCTTTTGTTGGATGGCCAAAGAGTGATATACCTTGGAAACGAGTTCATGTTGATTTTTTCCATTTTCTAGGCCATGTCTTTTTCGTACTAACGGATGTCGCTTCAAAATGGATAGAAACCACGCCTATGAAAGATACGTCTGCAGTCCTCCGTATTATCCAAAATGCAATGGAAGTGCAGAGAGAGCTGTCCAGACTATCAAAAATGTTTTAAAGAAGACCATTCTCCCTGGACAACATTATACTTTTAATCAAATAAAAACTCATATTAATAATTTTCTATTTTCATACAGAAATTCGCCTTGTCCGTCAACAGGAATGAGTCCATCCGAAGTAATTTTAAAATACCAACCTCGTACAATTTTGCGTCAAATAAAACCACCACTTGGGTCAAATCAGCGCAGCGCAGAAGTTGAGGAATTTAGCCCGTCAAGAATATTCTCCCCTCATCAAGAAGTATGGTATCGATTTGCTAATAATTGGGAGAAAGGTCGAATATTAGAGCAGTTGAGTGGCAGTCGATATCTTATTCAGCATAAGGGAATAACCAAGCAAGCTCACCAGAATCAACTTAGACCGGTTAAAGAATTCCTAACAGTCAACGGTGCGGCAACGGCAGGTGCAGAATCTTCAGCAAAAAATGGCGGGAATGTCGATTCACCACTGTTCGGGGGCTCGGGAGATGGAATTGAAACACCATTAGAAGCAGTGTCAACTTCACCAAATGAGTCGGTAGAACATTCGGACCAGGCTGCGATTCCACGACGATCTAGCCGTGTGAGGAAACTTCCGGAGCGACTAACTTATCAATAAATTTGCATGTAATCAAAAGTTATCTATTATTTGAGTTTTTTATTTCATTTGCCTATTCAGTGTGGAATAATTAAACTTACAGTAAATGAATTACGAAAATGTAAATGTAAATCTATAAAGTAAATTTTGTAATATGAAGAGGAAAGAATGTTATATATTAACTAACACAACAAAGAATGTTATATATTAACTAACACAACATTATGAATTACTCCATGCATTTCTATATTAAATACTAATATGAATTGTATATATATACACATATACTAATATGAAATAAATGAAGCACGGCTTACGTCAGTCAGTCTGTGCTAACCTGCTGTCCTAAACACATCAGGGACATGTGGAATGAAGCTGCTCTGGCGGGTGTATATCTTATAAATCGAAGCCCTACAAAAGCAATAGACCAACCTGTTACTTCTGCTGAGTTGTGGTATGGTGTCAAACCAAATGTTAGTAATCTCCGTGTGTTTGGTTGTAAGGCTTTCTCATGGATACCTAATCAAAGAAGAAAGAAGCTTGATCCAAAAAGTCGTGAAGCAGTTATGATAGGATATGCTCCGAATGGGTACAGGCTTTGGGATATCAAAAAATTTTCACAGCGAGGGATGTCAAATTCGACGAGTTCAATTATCCAATGAAGAACAGCAACATCATTGAGCCGAGGTCAACACCGCAGGAAATCAGAATACATTTTGAGCAAAAAGGGGAAGATGAAGATAATGTCTCTGTGCTCGAAATGAATGATTGTGGCAATACCAATGACAGTGTGATTGGAATTAATGCTGAAGCTAATCCAGAAGAAATTGTGCCAGAAGAAATGAATGACAATTCTGCGATTAATGAAGAAGATAATTCAATGGTTGAAGCGGAACAAACTCAAGCAGACACTGTACATGGAGCAGAAAACGATACAGAAACTGAATTTATACCAAGACGGAGTGAAAGAGTTAGTCGTGAACCTATAAGATTCTTCGAGCTTTTTGGGTATAGAGTGATATTGAGCAGAGCTGAACAAAACCGATGTTAACAATTCAGATATATTTTTTTAAAAGAGAGCACAAATGTTACAAAAGAATAGCTTATATAGTGGAGTGTATGTAACTATACAATTGGTATAAAAATATCAAGTGGGTATGGGTAGGTACCTTTGGCAAGATAAATAAGCATAGGGTTGCGTTTCAAGTACAATACAATTTAGCAAATAACAATAATATAATAGATGAATAAATTACTTCAACACTCCCACTTTTATTCAATATTAGTAATGTTTTAAAAAAAATTCAAAAATTTAACGAAATAATTTAGGTTTGTTTCGAAACAATGCCTATGGCATTTCTAAAATACTCAAATCTTGTTTTGGGTAAACCTTTTGTGAATATATCGCCAAGTTGTTCATTAGAGCACACGTAACTAACATTGAACAGTCCCTCTTCAAATTTCTCGCGAACGAAATGGTATCGCACATCAATGTGCTTTGTCCGTTTGTGATACTCCGGATTCTTGATGAGTTTCATTGCACTTTGGTTGTCAACAAATAGAGTTGGTGGATCTGTAGAGTGCGGCAGCATCTCCATTAATAGTTGGCGTAACCAGATCAACTGTTTGACGGCTTGAGCGGCAGCTATATATTCCGATTCAGTCGTTGATAGTGCTACTGATATCTGCTTCTCGGAAGACCAACTGATAGCTGATGGACCAATCATAAAAACATAGCCGGAAGTTGACTTTCTTGTATCTGGGTCTCCAGCAAAATCAGCATCACTATAAGCAGAAAAAAGTAAATTCACATTTGAGTTAAATAGTATACCAAAAGAGAGGGTTTTTCTGAAGAAAAGCAATTGAAATAATTGTTAATACCAAAAACTTGTGACTAACGGGTAGAATACATAAGTATATAAAGTAAATTTACATTTGAGTTAAATAGTATACCAAAAGAGAGGGTTCCCTTTACGTAGCGTAAAATACGTTTTAGCGCCTTAACATGTTGTTCCATGGGTTTTTCCACATATCTGCTAGCATTGTTAAGAGCGTAGCAAATATCCGGACGAGTTGCAACAGCCATATACATTAAACTCCCAATGGCTTCACGATATGGAAAGGTTACAGCTTTGCTAGCACCATTTGCTAAGCAATAAGATTTGTCGGATGGAGTTGAGACCGCATTGCATTCCATCATTTTAAAACGTTGTAGAACTCTTGCAGCATATGTTGATTGACAAAGATGAATGCTTCCATCAGAGTAACGTGATATTTCCAAGCCCAAAAAACATTCCGCATCGCTCCATTTAACTTCAAACTCCTTACTCAGATGATCGATTAGTGGTTGTACAAGTTCATCAGTACTTGCTGCAACTAGTCCATCGTCTATGTATATTGTATATCGCCAAATACATTTCAGCATCTCCTTTTTGATAAATGAAAACGCATTGGTCTGCTTCCGAAACTTTGAATTTAAATTTTCGAATAAAGGATGTGAATTTCCTATTCCAGCACCGTGATGCCTGTTTTAATCCGTAAAGGCTTTTTAAAAGCTTACAAACCTTACCACTACCATCCTCGTAATCTTTTGGCTGATGCATGAACACCTCGTCTTGAAGCTCTCCGTACAAGAATGCTGTTTTGATATCAAATTTCTTTAAAACCAAATTCTTGCTTGCTGCAATTGATAGAATAATTCGAAGGGAATCGAACTTTGTTGTGCCACTAACATGCGCGAGAGCATTCCACGATATAATATGTCATATACGTATCATACACTGTCTGCATGCGATGCCTATTGTCGAAATAGTATACGCGAGACATTTTAATATGCACAATCAGCAGAATCGACATCGTGTGAAAATGCAATTCCCACGATGCGACTGCTGGTTTAAGCTAAAACGGCACTGCGTGAGGCTTCTCTCATTTTTGGACGAGGGAGTCGTTTAATATCAATGAAAATGTTCGGACGTTTATTCGTTTACGAAATAAAGAGTTAACACCTTAACATGTTGTTCCATGGGTTTTTCCACATATCTGCCAGCATTGTTAAGAGCGTAGCAAATATCCGGACGAGTTGCAACAGCCATATACATTAAACTCCCAATAGCTTCACGATATGGAAAGGGTACAGCTTTGCTAGCACCATTTGCTAAGCAATAAGATTTGTCGGATGGAGTTGAGACCGCATTGCATTCCATCATTTTAAAACGTTGTAGAACTCTTGCAGCATATGCTAATTGACAAAGATGAATGCTTCCATTAGAGTAACGTGATATTTCCAAGCCCAAAAAACATTCCGCATCGCTTCGTTTAACTTCAAACTCCTTATTCAGATGTTCGATTAGTGGTTGTACAAGTTCATCAGTACTTGCTGCAACTAGTCCATCGTCTATGTATATCGCCAAATACATTTCAGCATCTCCTTTTTGATAAATGAAAACGCATTGGTCTGCTTCCGAAACTTTGAATTCAAATTTTCGAATAAAGGATGTGAATTTCCTATTCCAGCACCGTGATGCCTGTTTTAATCCGTAAAGGCTTTTTAAAAGCTTACAAACCTTACCACTACCATCCTCGTAACCTTTTTTGGCTGATGCATGAACACCTCGTCTTGAAGCTCTCCGTACAAGAATGCCTTTTTGATATCAAATTTCTTCAAAACCAAATTCTTGCTTGCTGCAATTGATAGAATAATTCGAAGGGAATCGAACTTCAGCACAGGGCTAAACGTCTCACGAAAATCAATTCCATATTCCTGTGAAAATCCCCTGGCTACTAATCTAGCCTTATATCTGTCTATTGTTCCATCTGATTTATGTTTTATCTTATATATCCAACGATTGTCTATAACCTTTTTTCCATTCGGCATTTCAACTAAACTCCATGTTTTATTTTTCAGCAATGAGTTAAACTCCTCATCCATAGCTTCCACCCGAAAGAAACTGGCTCCTGATGGCATTCTGCAAAGAAAACTGAAACTTCTGAGGAATATACATATCTCACCGGTTCCTTTTTTCTAAGTTTCTCCTTTTAATCGTTGTCTGGGGGAAAATGATCGTGACTGCTTTCATTCGAAGATGTACTTTCTGCCTCATTACTGGGATCATCTTCTTCCGTTTTCGGGTCATCTTTAATCACGCATGCATCATCATCCTTCTTCAGCTTTTCTTTTATTTCATCATCAATATTACCTAGATTTATTATGACCTCAGATGATTTCTTATCATCTACCTTTTCTCGGGAAATTGCATCTCTGGATATTTGAACCTTATTACATTCAGAATTCCATATGCGATAAGCCTTAACGTTTCGCAGTAGCCAATAAACAAACATTTTTGGGATTTATGATCCCATTTACGGCGCTTTTCTTTAGGCACGTGTACAAAGACTTCAGAGCCGAAAACCCTCAGGTTATCTAATTTTTGGCTTAGAGTTGAACCAAATCTCATAGGGACTTTTATGTTCTATTGAACTTTTACCGGTACGATTTAGAATGTACACTGCCGTATTCACAGCTTCCGCCCAAAATTTTAATTCGAGATTAGCAGAAAAAATTAACGTCCTTGATGCTTCAACAATAGTGTTCTTAAATCATGCTCGGCTCGGCCGTTTTGCTGTGGTGAGTACGGAGCACTGTGCTGGTGAAGAATGCCTTCCTTCTTAGTTATCTCCTCCATTGCATGGTTGACGAACTCCAGTCCATTGTCGCTTCACAAAACGTTTATACTATGTCCAGTGTCTTTTTTCACAACTTCCAGAAACTGTGCGAAGAATTTAGTTACCTCCGATTTATTTTGCATGAAAAAAACAGTGCGAAAATGGGAGAAATCATCTTTAAAGAGAACAAAATATTTTGACCCACCTATTGACGTCTCTTGCATTGGACCACAGACGTCTGCATGCACTATCTGACCACATCGTGTTGCTTTGCTCTCACTTGGGGGGAAACTTGAACGATGTTGTTTCCCGAAGATACAGGCTTCACACAAAAAATCCTTATCATCACCAAAATCAATGCTTAGATTTTTAAGAAAATTTTTGATATATGATACGCTTTGGTGTCCCAAATGTTCATGCCACAACCTCAAAGATCCACTAAAAGCAACATTTACGTCGCTCACCATACGTTCTCTTGTCTTGTTTTCCTCCATAACCTTGAACATCATTTTGAAGAACTTCGACTCACGTACTCCCACTGCAAATGTTCGGCCGCCCTTTCGTAACTCGCATTGTTTTTTATTTGATGTACACTCAAAGCCTTTATCCAATGCACACCCAACAGAAAACAGATTTAACCTTATCTCCGGTACAAAAAGTACATTCACCAATTGCATTTCTCTCCATTGATCACCATCGAAAGCCAAACTATTAATTATTCCTCTTCCATGAGCGTAAATTGTATTCCCATTTCCCACTCTGACAGGAACAGCATCACTGAGTGCCTCGTACTGACTAAACCAACTTCGATTATTAGACATATGGTCACTGGCACCCGAATCGAGATACCACCCACTTTCATTGACCCCGTCTCGTCTGACAACAATGCTTCACTGATAAAAGCTTCACTCGAGTTCTTAGGTAGCTGTGTGTGTTTGCCTTTTTTCTTCGTGCAATCCCTCTTCCAGTGACCGCTCTCGTTGCATGCGAAACATTTTCCCGGTTTGGATGTAAAATTACCTCTGTGATTTTTTAATTGCTTCGTTCTTTTTGCAACTAGTGCTTCGCTTGGTTCAATTCCTACCTGGGAGGTCACTCGGGTTTCTTCAATCATGAGCCGCGACATCAAATTTTCCAGTGTACGCTCAGTTTCCATTGTTGATTCCCATGCGCTATGAAAATAGTTGTAGCTTGAAGGAAGAGTCATTAATATTTTAGTAATAACCATGGAATCTGAAATAGGTTCACCTAAATCTTTGAGCTGCTGAACGATCTTTTCTAGTTTGGATATATGGCACGCCATACTGTCACCGGGATCTTTGGTAAAACTGTAAAAACGTTGTTGGAGGAGATGGATTCCGGAGTCAGACTTTTGCTCGTAGACACTATGTAGTTTCTTCCACATTTCGTTGGATGAGTTACAATTTATAATGTGTAGCAATGGTTGTTGTCCAATGGTTGTTACAATTTGCTTTTGCGCCATGATGTCTTTCTTTGCCCATGCAGCTAAATTATTGCCATCAAGAGTATTTGGTTTTAAACACGTCCCACATGCCACGTCTAGTAAGTCGCTTGCACTTAAGAGGCCTCTACCCAGAAATCGAGGAAAAGTGCGAAAAATGGCATTTTGTTTCCCTCCTAGAGAAGTCAATACTGAAGCGATCGAAATGATATTGGATGCATTGGAAAGAACAGAATATGTCCTTTGAAAGCTTTGAAGAATTTTTTTTAAGCGACATCTCGGTTTTCTTTTATTGAAAGATTTCCCAGCTGTGTTTGGGAAAATTGGCATAAAACCGACTTTTTGTTTGCCAACGCATGATTTGATAGAGTTCGAAACAGTCTAAGATAACTTGTCCATCTTAAAGGTCATATGCAAAACACAAATCAGTTTAAAATAAATCTTAAAATTTCATCCTGGTTTTTAAAAAACAGGTGTTTTAAAACAAACAATTTTTGGAATTAATGAACAACGTTTTTCCTGTATATATTGATTTATACTTGATGCAATTTTTACTCAAAACAACAAAGTATCATTTTTATACCCGGTACCACATTGTGGCGAGGATATATTCACTTTGGCATTCCATTTGTAACGCACATAAGGAGGCGTTGTAGGTATGACAAACTATATATATTATTGATCAGCATCACTTTCTTAGTCGATCTAGCGATGTCCGTCTGTCTGTCCGTCTGTCCGTCTGTCCGTCTGTCCGTCTGTCCGTCCGCACGATTACGGCCGTAATTTAAGAGCTATCGATTTGAAATTTGGTACGTAAGCTTTTATCCACCAAACTGAGGCTAAGTTCGAAGATGAGTAAGATCGGATGAAAACTACTACTACCTCCCATACAAAAATATCGGATTTATATAGCTTTTTGATGTTAAAAATTAAATTTAAATAGCTACAATAAAGATAGCAAGTTTAAACTTTGCGCATATTGTTTTAATAATATTTAAAATTTTTTGACAAAAAATGAGCTTGGTTGAATAAAAACTACCCATACCTCCCATACAAATATATATATTTTTAGTACTAAAATATTATTTTTTATTTTTACAATAATACAGTACCGGGTATTTGAGCTTCGGCATAGTCGAAGATAATTGTCTTACTGGTTTTTTTTTTTTTTAAAAAAGGGGATTCCAAATCCTGGAGCACTCAGACGAATCTCGGTCCATTGTACTACCAAGCAGAAACCCCTTTTTTGGTGTAGTGGTGGAGAAACTCTGCTATTATTCGTTTCTCTTTATGGTCGGTGGCAGAGTATTGCTGTCCCCGCCGGGGCTCGAACCAACGCCGCTCGGGTCACAAGCAATGACTCTAACCACTACACCATGGCCACCGCCTACAAAGTATCATACCAGCTATCGGATGCAAAAAAAAAATTATGTATTTACATGTATTTTGTTGCAAAATACTGAGTTTAAATTTTATATATTTTTCAAGAAAAATACACTGCATGTGTCATAGTTGTTGCACATTCTCAGAAAAAAGTTCCAAGTTTCTCATTTAGATGGCGGTAGTTCTGTCGTCTGATTTGATTAGCCAATCAGAATGACACCCAAGCTATAAGGGATAAATGTGTAGTTTGTCAACTGCATTGAGAGGTGTGTTATAAATGAAACAGGTTTGGCCTGAAGTGTGATCGAAATGGAATCAAGAATGCGTGTGTTGATATGTGTGTAAGCAGGTGGGGATTATTAATTCAAAGTGATTTTTGCTTCATGGGGATTTAAAGTAATTTTTGCTTCTTCAATAAAAATGAAAATGGGAGAGGGGTCGACACAATATGTTGCTATATTTAATAAATTCTTATTGAAAATGCATTTATTTGTTTAAACAAAATTGCTTAAACTTCATAACAAAAATTATAAATTAATTTAATCGATGAATGTACTCAAATTTTTAGAAATTCTATATATTTCATGTATGGCAAATTTGTATCTTGAAAAGTGCTTGCCGGTCACACCGTGATCAGGTGTAAAGCAGATAATGATTTGGTTTGTGTTGGTAGGAAAACAGACGAAACGGAGACGGTGAAATGGTGGGTTAGGCTGAAAGAGGTATAATTGAAAGCAAATTGTAGTATGCACCAGCAGCATTGCGCTGTTGCCATTTACAAGGAAAGATTATGCAATTTTGTTTGCGCTGTTGCCATTATCTTACCTTTTATGAGCTATGATAGGGTAGGTGTTTGGTTTTTCGTATGAAGAGGGGCACAGAGGAAAGAATTTGCAACATTATGAAGATCACCAAGATAAGTAGCAAAAGCTACACCAGGATTGTGAGAGGGGATGATGCAAGGGGTATTCAAGTGGGGCTTGGTTGGGAAGGAATTGTGGGTTCTGCTAAAGAGAATATTACTGAATGCAAAGTTATACATATACCTGTGCACATTCACTCGATAATATGCAGGATCCAATAAAAAGATTTATGTGTATTGGGAATTTGTTGACTTGTGGGAGCGATTTTATTTTTCTACCCGCCATTACCTAACACAATAGTACATTTACTACCTCACCTGCTCCCCTTATACCATAAAGTTCTCAAACTTTGTTCAAAATAAACGATGGTGGTAGAGTTACGTGAAGCAAATAAAAGACGATCTCGTGCACTACTATCGCTTGGACGACTGTCGTCTTAAATTTTATGGAATGAGTACCCTGGATGCTCGCGTATACTGTCATCTTGATGTGTGGACTGTGGAGTCATCAAAGCTAGAATTCCATCGAATTGTGTTGAGTCCATTCGCAAAAAATTGTGATAAAGTTCCGTCTCCTCAGCTTTGAATTTGGAGTAGAATCCTTCCTGCTGACAACGGGCCACCTGCTCTCCTTCGTCCAAACACTACGTCGTTTTTATGTCAATCCATCATCCTCGCAGTTTCTAACACGTAGAGTGAAAATAGTCGCAAGTGCAATATTTTGTTCCATTATCGCCGTACTGCAAAAACCAAGGACCATACATTTTAATTTGTCTGACAATGTCTGACAACGGATAGGCTTATTGTCAGTCATTGTCAGAGGATTGACAGATCTGACAATCGTGTGTGCTAAGCTTTAGTTTATTCCATTTGTATGAAAAGCATTGCGCGGTCAAGAAAATTTCCATATAAAATTACCTATTGTAACCGTCAAAATATAATTTAATATGATAATTTGAAGGTTAAAAATGATTATTGGTAAGGCCAATTGAAAATAATAACAGTGAACTAAATGAACTAGTGAACTAAGTGTGTGAACTAGTTCGTTCGTGAACTACACAAGCCTAGTTTGGAGACTTGAAAAACCTCCAGGTCCTGTGAAGCTGTTGAAATCAAGATGGGTTTTCTGTATAAAAACGGATGGAAACGGAATCCCTAGTCGATATAAAGCGAGGTTAGTGGCAAAAGGATATCTACAAAGAGCTGGAATTGATTACAGCGAGACATACTCGCCAGTTGCCAAGTTAACAACAATTAGAATCATTTTGGCAGTAGGAATTCGATATGGCATGAAGTTTCATCAGTTGGATGTTAAGACAGGAAAGTATATATATGGATGTACCAGAAGGGGTTGAGTCAGCAGATGGGAGGTTTGTAAGCTTTTTAAGACAATTTATGGACTCAAACAGGCCCCCAAATGTTAGAATGATAAATTCAACGCATATCTTATTCAACTGGGATTCAAGAGGTCGAACCATGATTACTGTCTTTACACGATGATTCGAAGTAAATCTAACATGATGTACCTGATTCTGTATGTTGACTATTTAATCATTGCTGCAGACTGTAGAAAACTTAAATATTTCCTTGGTATGAAATTGGAATTTGATGCGACTGGAATCAAGATTTCTCAAGAGGCTAGCATCAACAAACTTCTTCGGAAATTCGGAATGGATGATTGTAATTCCATAAGAACTCCTATGGAAAAAGGAACTTATACCTAAAGAAGATGATAAGCTCCTGGGCAAACCATATAGAGAACTGTTGGGAAGCTTGATGTAGGTATGTAATGTTAACTGTCAGACCTGATCTGTGTTATCCAGTGGGATATCTAGGCCGATTCCAACAAAATCCATCAGAAAGTCACTGGCAATCCCTAAAGAGAGTTGTTCGATTTTTGAAGGGAACTTCCGAAAAGGGTCTTTATTTTCAACGAAATACCGAAAGTGAGCCTATCGTCGGTTTCACTGATGCAGATTGGGAAAGTGATGCAGTTGATAGAAAATCAGTTAGCGGATATGTCATCAAGGTTTTTGGTTGCACTGTTGCATGGGGTAGTAAGAAACAACCTACAGTTGCAACATCCTCAAGTGAAGCTGAATGCATAGCACTGAGCGCAGCTGTATCAGAGATCATTTGGGTACGAGGTATCATGCAAGATTTGCAACAAATTGGTGATGAACCTACAAAAATCTATGAAGATAACAGAGGATGCATTGGCATGGCCAACAATTTGAAAAGCAAACGGGCCAAGCATATTGATATAAAGTTTCACTTTATACGAGATAACATAGAAAAAGGGATCATCAAAGTTGAAGCTATCAAGACTGAACTCCAGTTAGCAGATTTATTCACAAAATCTTTGGAGTTCAACCGTTTCAATAATTAATCGTCTGAACTAGGACTCAAGGATTGAGAAGGGGTGTAGTGATCCTGATATAATCAAGGCAATCCTTAATGTTTTTGTTTAGAAAATTATTATTTTAATTTGTATTCTGAATTTATCCTTCTTACAATAAACATTGAATATTTATTGCTCCGGTCTTTCAATAAAACTATAACATTATTAATGTCGAGTGAGCTTTCGCGCAGAGAAAGGGTAAGCTAACTGAACCCAGGTAGTTGGAAGTTATCGTTAACAATATTATTTTTCTGTTAGTGATGGCTTGTTTTGCCATATTTATTTAGGATGGGCACGTGGCCTTTCGATAACTGTTTATCCTGTTTCGGCGAGGACAGACGTCCCTTTTGGGCTTAAACGCCTTAGTGAAAGGGTAGAATTCTTACATACATACATACATACATTTTCAATGGCCCGCTTATCCATTAAGTGGGTCGCGGGTGTAGGTTACCTAAGTGGACCCTCCATAGCTCTCGATCCTCCGCCATCGACTCCAAATCCTCAAGGGCAATCCCCATACGGGTAGAGGAGAGATTATGAATTTGATCTAACCATCTCATCCTGGGTCTACCTAGGGGACGCCTGCCCGATGGTACGGATTCCATAGCGCGTCGTGGGATCCTGATCGGGGACATACGTTTAACATGACCAAACCACCGAAGCATGGACCGCTCCGTCCGGAGAAGTAGCTGCTCGACATTGAGTTCCTCACGTATTCTGGTATTTCTAATGCGATCTCTACGAGTCACACCAGCAATACCACGGAGAAATCTCATTTCGGCAGCTTGTATCCGCGATCTTATTCTTTCAGTCATTACCCAAACCTCATGACCATAGGTAAGAGTTGGAACAAACACCGAATTAAAGACTGACAACTTAGCTTTGACACCAAGTTCAGTCCTCCTGATAACAGAATGACCAAGCTGTCTCAAAATCGATCCAGCCTGACCAATCCTACAAGAAAACTCGGCATTGCTCCTTCCATCACTCGTGAATAAGACCCCGAGATACTTAAACTTCTCCACCTGTTTCAATGGGACTCCACTAACATGCAGAGTGCATTGAACAGGCGTTCTGGAGACGACCATCACTTCAGATTTGTTCACATTTACCTTCATCTCAGCTTCAACACAAACGGCTACAAACCGATCGAGTGCGCGCTGAAGTTCAGTCTGAGAGGACCCAAGGATGACCAAGTCATCAGCGAAGAGCAAATGACTTATCCTCAGATCTCCCAATTCGAAACGTTCTTCGCCAAGACTGCGCTGTAACATCCAGTCCATATAAGTAATGAAAAGGAGAGGTGACAAGACGCACCCCTGGCGAAGTCCAACGCCCACGGTGAAAGGTATTGATTTAACGCCGTTTACCCGAACACAGCTTTTACAGTTTGTGTAAAGAGATTGAATGGTTCTTAAAAGAGAACCATCAATTCCATACTGCTGTAATACACTCCAGAGTTTCCCTCGAGGGACTCGGTCGTATGCTTTCTCCAAATCTACGAAGCAAGCGTAAACAGGTGTAGCATACTCCCATGCCTTCTCAAGTACCATTCTGAGAGTGAATAACTGGTCGGTTGTGCTTCTGCCGGGACGAAAGCCGCACTGCTCATCTCCTAATCGTGCCTCGACCACAGCTCTGCAACGCGTTTCCAGCACCTTGGCAAAGACTTTTCCGGGGAGACTTAAAAGTGATATACCCCTGTAATTGGAGCAATCCCTTTTATCCCCTTTCTTGAAAAGGGGCACAATCACCCCAATCTCCCAATCGCTGGGTGTTTCGCCGCATTCCCAGGCCACTTTAATGACACGAGAGAGCCATTTGACTCCCTCTTCACCTAAGGCCTTTAGCATTTCTGGCCGGATTTCATCCACTCCGGCAGATTTGCCAGCTTTTAGCGATTTGATCGCAAAAGTGACTTCCTCTACCGTGGGACTATTTTCCGCCCTGCTTAAGGCGATGGATGTGTCATCCTCAATGCCCTGGATTGGATTGAGCAATTCGGAAAAGTGCTCGCTCCATCTGCGCAAGATGTCCTCCTCATTAGAAAGAAGTGTACCATCTTTGGATTTGACTCCTTCGATAATGTTCCACTTCCTTCCTCTAAGACGGCGGATGGTCTGCCAGAACACCTTGCTTGCAGATCCGTGATCGCGGTCCAATTTTTCGCCGAACTCCTTCCAAGACTGTTCTTTGGCTGCTTTAACAGCCAATTTGCAAGTTCTTCGCGCCTCAATGTACCGGTTTCGAGAAGGAGAGTCCCCCAAGTGAATCCACACCTTGAAAGCCTTCTTCTTCTCTCTGATAGCTTCTTGAACTCCGGGGGTTTTAAACCACGCAGTTCTTTTCTCACCACCAGCCGCCACACCGAGCCGCTTCACTCCGCAAACATGTCCTGCAGAGGCAATAACTGCTGTTGAAAACAACTGCCATTCTTCCTCTACATTCAATGGAACATTTGGAATTTGTTCAAACCTTGCAGATACCTGCCGTGCAAATTCCTCCCGTATCTCATCGTTCTGCAGCCCCTTCCACCGTATGCGCGTAACCATCCTTGGTTTACGCTTTGGCAGGATAGGTATTTGATCATTGAGATACAATTTGCACAGCACCAGGTGGTGATCAGTTGACAGTTCAGCCCCTCTCAACACACGAACATCACAAACCATCCTTTTAATACACGACGGTACCACAAAGAAATCTATCAGCGATTTCTGCTGCAGACATCGACGGTACCATGTGTATTTATGGATATCTTTGTGTGGAAAGAAAGTGTTCATAATGGACATTCCATTTGAACAACAAAAGTCCAACAACTTCTCTCCGTTTGCGTTCTGATCGGGATCACCGTGTTTCCCAATCGCGCTGCCCCATGTCGAGAAATCCGCACCCACGTGAGCATTGAAATCACCCATCAGGATATAAGAATCCATATCTGCAACCTTTTCAAGGGCTGCATCAACTTCATCTAAGAAAGCTGCGTACCCTGACTCCAGATTCGGTGCATACACCTGCACTAGAGCCAGAGTTGATCTTTCAAGCTTAAGCTTTAAGATCGCAACTCTCCCTCCTAATGGTATCCACTCCAATACTCTGCCTGCCAGCCTGGGACTTGTGAGTATCCCCACTCCCGCCTGAGCAGACATTGAAGGTGCTACTCCCGACATGAAGAGTTTCCACCCATCTGCAAGGTCCACAGTTCCAGAACCCCTTTGCTTTGTTGAGGAAACACCAACTATATCTAGTCGATATTTGACAGCCTCCCAAACAAGCTCCAGGTCTTTTCCCGTGAGCGAAGAGATGTTCTACGTGCCTATCCTAAGTCGATGCCGTTGTCGAGTAACCGAAAGTCCACTTATGCCCCCATTGATAGGAAGCTCGTAACCGTTTCGGGTTAAACCCGGCCGACTGCCGAGCGTGACAAGCCGACCACCAGACGCTCGCAAACTGCCACCCTCCAGGCCTGGCTCCAAAGGGGTCCCTATTTTGACAGGCTTGGCAATATCCGAGGCTAGCTTTCTTCGCTTTGTCATCATTGGGTGTGTGTGATTCGTTAGCCAAATGTTGCCCGCCCCCCACCACGGGGAGGTCAGCTACATGAGGTGGCTCGTGTATAAGGTAAGCTCGATAAACCTTTTTACATTTCCAATGTCAGAGTATTTGCAATGAGACCTAGGTACATATATGGATAGCATCTGCAAACAATTTTTAAATGTTATGCCTAATATCCCCAAAAATATAAAGATCTCCATGATTTGATCATGGATAAATATGAAATAAATCCATGTTATAAAGGCATGTGAAATCCAAATTATTTATAGTCGTCGCATTTGGCGAAAAATATACAAATTTAATTTCAGAACAATCTTCTTGTAGGGAAATCATAATATGTAGGTACATATCCACATATTCCAAATATTCATACGATTAGGCAACCATCAACGTATGCAAAACCTTTTATAAAAACGTTCCTATCGAAAAATAAAACAGTTAATTAAAATTCCAGTTTATTAATTTGTTTGAGGAATCATACATCCAATTCCAATTCTATAAAGAAGAGTTATACAAGAAATATATAACTACATTCATTTACTTCGTCTCGAATCGAGTTCAATATGATTGAGTGGGGTGGATTTCATAAGTTTGTCTTTGAGTGTTTCTAAAAGTACTCACTCTCTTTCGATTATATTAAATTTTTCCTGATGTGGTAATGGTAGCGACATCTGTTATGAGTACTGGCCAACCAACATGATTCCTCTATGTATAAATAAATACTCAATGCTACTATACTCTTAATGTAATACAAGAGTGCAAACTGCAAACACAACACACCACGCAACCACTCCTCAGTGTTGCCACTAATAAAAATTGAATCCGGTCAAATCTGACCGTATGACCGGATTTTTATTTTCTAAATCCGGTTAAAAAATCCGGTCAAAAGTCAAAATCAGTGTTTTTGACCGGAAACCCGAAACGTGGTTATAATATGTGAATCTTGACTTTGTAAACTTGTTTTTTATGTCGTTTGTTTAAAATTTACTGAAACTAATTTTTCACTTTATAGGTATGATGTGTTTTAAGTCCTGAAATACACTTTTAGTGCATGGCCTTACAAATACAACGTCTTCCAATGTCCAGTGAGGCAGTTAGATTTTGATTGATTTTGAAAATCCATTTTCAGAAATAATTTTGGCATAGTCTGCGCAGGGCATAAAGGTTCTTTTTCGTACCATTGTGCTTTCGATATAAATCTGAGTGAGTGCGTCAAAACCGGACGTCGGCTTCGGCTTTACTATACAATTTGTTTGTGTTTCCGATTTACCTGTCAAATTTTATTTTATTGCAATGACGCCTTGTTTTTTTTTGTAGCCAAGTCGTTAATGGAAATAAAAGTCTGGGAAAGACGTGTATGGCTAAATAATTATTTTTGGATAATTTTGTGACACTTGAAAAGAGTAGTTCACCAAGCTCTAATCTGAGATTTATCGAATTTCACACTTTTAATTGAAATGCATTGTTTAATTTCATCCTCAACATTATAGCAAAAGAAAACGTCCAAAAATTAGCCTATAAGATAATTATCCTGCTCCCGAAGGAGAATTCCGCGTGTTATGCTGTTAATGTTCTAATATTCGCAATATATTGGTTTCTGTTTGAACTTGGGAGCGTGTTCGTAATGTATGGAAAATTTTTATTAAAATTAAATATAGAAATCTATCTTTATTTATAGTCAGTAGAGCAATTTTATTTTTCCAGTCAAAAAAGCGTTTGCCGGTTAAAAACATTTTTCGTTCCGGTCAGAAAACGGTTAGACCGGATTTCAAAATTTTCTCCGGTCAGATTAAACAGATTTCGGTCAGATATGACCGGAATCCGGTCAGAATGGCATCACTGCTCCTAAGCAGGCCACTGAACCGCCTACATACACCAACATGGAACATGAATCACATACAACCAAAAAACTATTGACTTTGTCATCCTCCAATGGAACCTTCAAGCACAGATACTATAGTTCCATAGATATCGCACCAAGAGAAAAAAAAATGACCATTTTTCAACTCAATGGGACGTACCGCTGCGTCCCAGTTTGATCAAACTAGCGTGAATCATACTCAGACATGATGTTACCACAGATACAACAGACTTTACCTTTGATCGTGATGTGAGCTGTGAGTTGCATTCGAAAGATAAATACACTTGAATTCGTTTTCGTTTGCCAGTGCAATGCCAACGACTGACTAATGGGGACGGGGATGGCTGTGGCTCTTGTGTGGTGTTGGCTTTGTTTGGTAGTGTGTAGGTATACATATCTGAACGATTTGGATGTTCATTTATATGGTTGAGAATTTTTTTTTGTAAATTTTATTGCGGAATGTACTTTTTTAGCGATATATTTTTCAGCGTTATTTTTTTTGATAGCAATGGGTGATATGAGATTATTTGGAGTTTCTTGTTCCGTTTGTAGGAAAACGAAAAGAGATTAGCCTAATTTGAACATTTTTCAATGCCCTTTTAGGGGAAAGAATTGAATTGCAAATAATTTGTGGAGGCAGGCGTGTGATTTCAAAAATGAAGACAAATGCTTTGTTTGTGGATACCATTTTTGCCCCGAATTTGTTGGAAGAAAATACATTAAGAAGAATGCTGAAGGATGATCCTTCCTTAACTTTAAACCCTGATTTAGATTCAAACTTAAATTATTAAGAAGATCTAAAGTTTCCTTCAAATACCTAAACGAAGAATAACTTCGAGCACTTGTAGCATTTCGTGTGTATGGTGCAATCAGTTATTAAAAAGATGCGCAAAAGAGAAGAAAAAAAAGTGCAATTTAGAAAAGAAATTATTAAGTTACAAACTTAAAATAAAAAACTTAGAAATAAAACATTACAATAAAATGTGCGCATACTGCTTTTAAATGGCTCAATTTTTTTGACCATTCAAATTCCTTTCGCGCTATGTTGATGGTGTTGTCGAAATCTACAAAATACAACAACAACGAAAAATAACTTTCTGAGTGGGGAAGCGAGGAGTAACAACGACTCTCGCTTGTTTGGGATTGACCCTGACAATTTATATTGGGAAATTCTGTCGAATTTCAGTCTATGAATTATTGTTTGAGAGAATTACTGCCCCTATTATTGAGTTTTCTTCAATTCAACCCAATTTTCACACAACCCAAACTAATTAACAACTTATAGACAACCACCGCCATATTTGTTGTGTTTTGACAGACAACTTTTCTCTCATGAAAACGTCATGAAAATTGGAACGTAAGCTCATAATAAAACAAACTTTATATGGAAAAAAAATAAAAAGAACCTATCAGATTTTGAATAATAAGTGCACAAACATTTAACTTCGTTTTTCTCGAAACAGAGTCAATTGCGTATGGGACAAAACAATTCTGAGGCGACGATAATATGAACCACTATCCATGAAATCAAATGAATTATTTATTTACATTCACGTTGTCAATTACCAAATTTTATATTTCTCTGAAAACATCCAAAGAAACTTTACCATCTGGATTGTAAATCTGATTTCAGTAAAGCATTAGCTATGAAGTCATTTTAATAAGTGAGGAAAATCATAAAACAAAATATTTTTACATCGTTGAAAATTTTATATGGCTTTTCTTTAGAAACACCTAATATTTTATAAACTTTTATATTATTAGGTCCTTGACCGCAGACTACAGCGCAAATATAAGACCAAGATCTTGACAGATTTTCAAATTGTTTTTTATAATTTCGCTTAGGTTGGCCCCATTTACACCGTTTGCTGACACAAAATAGTTTAAAACACTTTTTCAACTATCAAACAAACCATTTACCATTACACATATTTTATTGGCAACAAATCATTTCTTTATGCTCTTAATACTCTTAATGCTCTTAGATACAAATGGGCATTGTTTTTATATCCTGGTTGTAATCCTTTTACAGGGACCCATCTATAAAAAGAGAATATGTGAGGAATTCTGAAGCCCAGCTCATCTCTCCGAAATTTTTAAGCGCTTTGCAATCTATAAAAAATATTCTGGGTTGTTGTTAATGTATGTGTTGGGGAATAAACGAAAAAAACGACGACGAGATGAACAATTGAAGGACCAGCACTTGGGGAAGCAAAAAGAAATCAACCCAAGACTCCAAGAGAGACCAAACCAAAAAAAAGCTGTGCTCAGGCTGACGATCGAAATCCAAGTGGACGAGAGATCGATCTCGCCCATTGCGCAAACATAAATTCTAATAACAATTAAGTATGTACATAAAAAATGCCAATTACAACAATCAAGTGACAAAACCAGTATTTTATGAGAGCAAGAAAAAGAGAGAAGTTGTATGCAAATTCTTACGTTACGTTTCATAGAGTAAACTTCAAAATGTAGGCAATTCAATTAAAAATAATAATAAATCAACAATAAACGATTTTAACAAATTAGAAGTAATTTAACATTTAGGAAAATGAATTTAATTATTGAAATAAATACGATATATTTCCAAACATTCCGCCGCCCCTGGAACATAGTTTCAGCTAGTGGGGAGTGGTGCCAATTTATGAATTGGTCGAACTAGATTTCCATTAGCAGTGCGTAGTGTTACGACTCGAACATGGCCATCCTTGCCGGGATGGATGGTGATGACTCGTCCCATTGCCCATTTACCTGGTGGTAAATTTGAGTCCTTGATGACAACCAAGTCGTTCAACTGCAGGTTTCGTTCGGGTTGCGACCATCGAGAACGTTGTTGTAACGAAGTCAGGTACTCCATACTCCAGCGCTTCCAGTACCCATTGATTTTTGCCTGTATTGCTTGCCAACATGATAGGCGATTTTGCGGTATTTCAAGCGATGGCTCAGGAACAGCTGCGTACGATTCACCGATAATAAAATGAGCTGGAGTTAATGGGTCTAAATCATTATCGGAATTTTGACATATAGGACGACAATTTAAAAGGGCTTCAATTTGGGTGAGAAGGGTGTAAAGTTCTTCGAAATTCATAACATCAGAACCGATAACACGACGAAGATGTTGTTTTACAGACTTTACCCCCGCTTCCCACAAACCGCCGAAATGTGGTGCGGATGGGGGGATAAAGTGCCAGGTGATTGTGTCGCGGGCAAGAGACTCTGCAACTATGGAGTTGTGGTGTTCGGATAAGGTGAGTTGGTGCATATCGGATAAGCGTTTTGATGCTCCCCGAAAATTGGTACCATTATCCGAATACATATGGGAAGGTTTCCCACGACGTGCGATAAAACGACGAAGAGCTGCGAGGAATGCGTCAGTAGTCAAGTCACTCACAAGCTCTAAGTGTATGGCTTTAGTAGCCAGACAGACGAATAGCGATATATATCCCTTTGTATAGTGAGTTTTTCGACCGATTTTAACTTTAATTGAAATGGGTCCAGCGTAGTCACAGCCGCAGTGTGCAAATGGTCTACTTGTCTGGATGCGAGGTGCCGGAAGGTTGCCCATGACTTGTGTAGCAGTAGATTTCCTTTGGCGAAAACAACGAACGCAATCATGTGTGATCTTTCGAAGTAGATTCCTGCAGCCGATAATCCAGTACTCCTGCCGAATAAGGACGAATAATGCGGATACTCCCGGATGTAACATGCGTTGATGGAAGTCAATTGCAATCAGTTGCGTCACTGGATGTTGCTTTGGTATGATGATTGGATGTTTAACGTTGAATGCGACGTTAGCTTCGAGAGTCCTTCCTCCCACTCGCAGTATATGTTGATCATCTAAAAATGGACATAAATTAGCAATGCGACAACCTTTTTGAAATGGCCATGATTTTCAAAGTATGCAATATCATCGCCGAAATAAAGATGCTGTAGCCATTTTATGATACTGCATTTCGCATTAAATATTTCGCGAAAGCGAAGTTGAAGTGTTGTGGATATATTTTCCTGCGATAATTTTTTACTTTTCGTAATAAACCGATAGACAAAGGCGACGATTCGAATTAGGCGATACCACGATGATACTCTAGGGTATAGTTGATGAAAAGGGTGTTCGATGTTGACAACTAGGCACGATTGTTGGAAGTGCTTTTTCTCTTCCAATTTACAGTCTGGGTGGTCTTGGAGATGCTGTTCGATTGGCCAGTGTTCCTCACTCTGTCTTAACCAATGAGGACCTGTCCACCAGATTGGATGTTGAACAAGAGCCGACGGTGCTATTCCGCGCGAAGCACAATCCGCTGGATTCTGTTCCGACCTTATATAAAACCACCTATTTCTATCTATAGTGTTCAAAATTTCAGCTGTCCGATTACCGACGAATACATCCCAACGACGAGGGGGGGAAGAGAACCAAGAAAGAACCACTTGAGAGTCACAAAAAGCATAGATATTTGAGCAGACTATGCCCAATGATCTTTGAACAGTAGCTAACAGTCGTGCGAGTAATAGCGCTCCACACAATTCCAGACGTGGAATGCTAAGCTGTTTTATTGGAGCTACTCGGCTCTTAGCTGCCACGATATTTGTTTGTATGGTTCCATCGGGTAAAACGTAACGAGAATAAACGACGGCCGCGTACGCTGAGGGTGAGGCATCCGAGAATCCAAGCAGTTGAAGTGTAGCATTAGCAACACCTATGTACCGAGGTATGCTCAGGTTAGCGATATCAGGAAGTTCCTGGCGATGTTTACGCCATTGTGTAACAAGGGAATCAGGTAGAGAATCGTCCCAGTCAAGTTTTAAATGCCACAATTGTTGAAATATAATTTTAAGTTGTACTACCGAGGGGGCGAGAAAACCGAGAGGGTCGAAAATTCGAGCAACTTCCCGCAGAATTTGACGTTTTGTTATAGGTTCGCTTGGGGTTAGATTTATACGATACGAGAAGCAATCGACCTTAGAGTTCCAGTACAACCCGAGTACTTTAACCCATGATTCACTTTCGAACGAAACGTTTTCACTTTGAAGGGATTCTTCTTCATACAAAAGTTCTTTGCAATTACTTTGCCATTTGCTTAGCTCTAAGCCACATTTTGAAAGAAGTTCGATTAAGTGTTAACCAATCTATAAACATAATTCTTGTGTTAGTCAATACATGAACCAACTATTGGTATTAGCTTACTTGGGTAGGGAAATCCCTCCTACTCAAAGGTTTTATACATTAGTGTATTTTCTGCACATGCAGCTCGTCAGGTGAGACAGACGTATTGAGTTAAGTTCGCAGTTCGTATCTGATCTAAAAGGGCGCCTGGCGAGTTCGCGAAGTGCAGTTAATTTATATTAAATAGTTTTTGTAAAAGTGCGGGTATTAATTTCAGAAGTGGGATTGTTACCATTTCCCTCTGCCAAACGTAGTGCTTGTAATTTTTAAACATTGTGTAATAATGTGACTGTGATAACCGCAAAAATAAAAGATTTTTTTCTGCATTCTGTTTTGTGAAAAATAAAATCGAAATTTGCACGTGAAGTGATCATGAACAGGGTTGAATTGGGTGATATGTTAAAGTTAAGGAATAGATATACAGTACAGATCCTTACACGTGAAAAAATAATAGTGCAAGATGTTTTGTTCGGGCCTCATCATGGGGTGTTTCGAAAAAAAAAAAAAACAAAAAAAAAACACCAATGATGCGCGTCGGCGTATATGTCCAATGTGCATGTGTATCTCGTGATGTTGTTGTGCTGTGCCGTATTCATGGTATTCATTGTCTTGGTTGTAATGGTGTAGATGTTGTACTGATCAAGTGTAGGAATTCTGATTAGTGTGAATTCCAATTGCATTCTGCGTCAAATGGAAAGGAGGAGAATCCTACTAGTCCAACTAGAAAAGTGGACTGATGCCCATGTGCCACAGAAATGTTGAAGTGTGTGTTTTCGTTGTTGGACTAGTTGCCTTGTCAAGTAATGTTTTTGACGCCACGGAGAGGTTCTGGAATATCGCTCTACTGCGGCTTTCTTTAGAACCACGATCACATGGAAGGATTAAACGGATAAGTACCCAGCAAACATTTTTCTTCAGAAATGAATCATAAATGATTCAGTTAAATGAAGAAAACATTCAGATATGAATTCATTTATGATTCAATTTGAATCCTTTTTCCTGAGAAATGGGCCTTCATTTATGAATCTTTTAAATGATTCATTAATGATTGGAGAAACATTCACTAAAATGAATGTAAGCATATTTACTTATAGAAAAGTGTCATGCAAAATGTCACGATACATCTTCACTTAAGTGAATATTGACTGAATCATTTTTAAATCATCATAAAGATTCATAAATCATATCAATAAATGATTCATAAATTATTGGAGAAACATTCACTAAAATTAATGCTTATATTCAGTTTTTTTTTTGGCTTGAGCCGCTCGTTGGCGTATTGAATGTGCCTCATCGCTGCTTGCTCAAAAATATCCTCCGAAAGGTTGTATTTGGCGTGAATTGCATCTTTAAAAAAAAAAATAAATTTAGTTAATATGAGCTTATAATTTTTGTTTTTTAACTTACTTCGTAGGGCAACTACGGTTGTTAGAGACCGTGCAGATTTTTTAGTCTGAGCACCCCTCCAAGAAAATGCTTTTGCTCGCAGATGCTTTTATTGCTGGTCTTTCTGTCTTTTTTATACTTTTCAATCTTTTCATTTTCGTGAGTGGGGACCACCGTCCGTTGCAAGCAATTAATCGAACTGACGCATCTAATTTTTATATTTTCTTTGTTTCATTTCCAGGTTCCGTTATCACTATCCATTTGCGCAAAAACAAGTTTTCTCTTGCACAAAAATAACCCTCGATCTTTGTCTTTACGATCTTGTGCACCACATATTTTATTCATTTAAGTGAAGGCAATTTGAATGTCGTTTGAAATTTGAATTCTGAAAATGTAGTGCGAGATATTTGTTTTTTGAGATAGCTTGCTCATAATCATTTTTGTTCACTTATGTGAATGAAAATCGAATGTCAATATTCGTTTTAATCTGAAACCAGATTTGATTCACATAAATGAATGTTAAATGAAGGCATGTTCTTCATTTTTACTGAATGTAAAGTGATTCTTCACTTTTACTGAAGAAAAATGTTTGCTGGGTAGTCATTTTGTCATTATTGTAATACAATTTTAGTAGTTTTTGAATATTACTGTGCGTTGAATATTCGTCAGGATCTTTCATATTAAATTATCCGTTTAGTAGATGTCGGAATGCCGGAAGGGGCAGAGGATATAGGGTGGTCTCGCGGGTTAGTGTCGGCGCCGTGCCGGTTGCATATTATAGCGGTAGATTTTGGTTCGGCATGCGATGCGGAGTAGGACTATCACGTGTATGTGAGAGTAGAGGATCTTTTTCGGGTAGTGCAGCTGGGGCATTAATTACGTATACGAGAGTGTCGTTCAGTTTTGAGAGGATGGTCGTGGTTGCCGTTGAATATAGTCAGATGCATGGCGTGAATTCGGTTATTTTGCATCACTCGTTATCGGTTTATTTTATATTATGAAGGGTTTAGAGAAGGAAAGACAGAAACGCTAGATTTGGGGTTAGTGAGTGGTGGTTGCGTTCGTCGTGTTTGAGGAAGGATTGTCACTCAAATAGTATTGAATCTGTAATGGTTTTCTTTATGTTTGTTGCTGTCTCTTGGAGAGCACTGTGGGGGATACCTACATGGGATGTTGTTGTGCAAATGTAATGCTCATAATTGGAGTTGCAGGCATTGAAAAAATTGAAAAAAATATGTGCCTGATGAAGGGCAGAGATAGCTGAAGCTTGCGGCTTGCCTGATGTTGTGATCGGTTTGGTTGGTTTTGTTATGTGTCATGATTGGTCTGGGCCGAGTCTGGGTTTTCCGTCGCGAGTGAGGCTGTGGGTGCATACAGTTTTTGATTAAGGATAGCTATGAGAGGTAGTCTATGAAAGTATAGGAAGAATGGCATTTTAAATGCTCTTGAAATTGAGATTTCGGATAAAGCAGAAAGAGTGGAGAATGTTAGCAGCTTCGATTATTGGCGTAGGCACATGAAACTGTGCATTTCGTGTTTGAGTCGCGTCACGTGTTGTAATAATAGTGTATTCGACTTCGTTCTGTTATGTAAGGAATATTAGCTTTGCTTTTAGAAAAGAGAGAAGGATTTGCGTTTTATTCCAGATACCAAGGTACCAGAGGGAGAAGCTTTTCTCTCAAGCGATTATTGATGAATAGAATTATGAGAGTACACAGACACAGTAGGACTCTTATCTGAGTTAATAGGTTGTTAAGCTGCACAGAGATGTGGAATAGAGGGAGGAATGTGAAGGATTTTGGGATTGGAAGTGATGTCTGCTTTAAGTCTTATGGGGCTGTTATATGCTGTCAGGTTCTGAGGTGGGGCACAATTTCTGCTGTTTTGTTGCAGGTTCGGATTGCTTATTGATAGGCATTAATTAAAGTTGTTGTAATTTTGTCCAGTACGGTTTCCATTATAATAGAATCGTTTAAGGCTTTAACTTTAAGCGGAGTTTTTGCTATTGCTAATTTTACTTGTGTTGTATATGCGGAATATTCTATCGTTGTCAGAGGCAAAGTAGAGCGATGGTTGATCGAAGAAGGGAATAACTGACGACGGATCGGAGATAGTTAGATAGGTTTAGAAGACTGAGTAGTCAGTCATGTGCAGGTAGTTGGGTTAGTGGTGTTTGCTATATTCGGTCATAAAGAGAAAAGTGGCTGTGTGATAAAAGAGAAAAGAGGCTGTGTGGAAGCTATATGCAAAGAGAAGGGCAGCGTGCCAAAAGAAAGAAAGGCTGTGTGCAAAGTGGCTATGTGAAAAAAGAAAAAAAAGAGGCTGTGTGCAAACTGGCTGTGTGCAATGTGGCTATGTGACAAAAGAGGCTATGTGCAAAGTGGCTGTGTGATAAAGGCGGCTGTGTGCGCAACGGCTGTGTGCAAAGTTACTGTGTGTCAGGAGGCTGTGTGCCAGAGCTGTGTGCCAGAGCTGTGTGCCGGGGCTGTGTGCCAGGGCTGTGTGCCAAAGCTGTGTGCTAGGGCTGTGTGCCAGGATGCTGTGTGCTAGAAGGCTATGTGCGCTGTGTGCAAGTAAGGCTGAGTGCAAAATGCGAAAAGGGCTGTGTACGTGTCTTTTAAAGTACAAACTCGAGAAGCAGAAGGATTGGTGCATAGAAGACTAGTATTGCCTCTCCAATTTATTTGTATCGGAGCACTGAGGACAGTGCTAAACAGGATGGCCGAACTGTTAACCAATCTATAAACATAATTCTTGTGTTAGTCAATACATGAACCAACTATTGGTATTAGCTTACTTGGGTAGGGAAATCCCTCCTACTCAAAGGTTGTAACGAACTATTGTCGTGCCGTAACCGGAAGCTCATGTTAGAGCTGATGTTGCAACGACAAAATTTTAAAATTCCTTTCACCTCATATGATATCCTTATGACTCAAGGCCACAGGACTCCTTGAGCCAGTCCAGATAGCGAAAATGAAAGGGTGTTCAGGCCACCTCGCAGCGTCAGGCATGCTAGCTCTAGGCACGTCCTAGCTCGTCGGAATGGGGGGTTCTTGCTACTGCGGCACTGAACGGGTGTTACGAATTTTTACCATGCCTGTTGAAACGATGTTATTTTCAAAAAAATATTAAGTATAAACCTGTGAGGCTCGAATGGAATGTAAACAAAATTGTCAAGACCTTGACCATTGTCTCCAGTTAGTATAATATCGCTATAGGGAAACCCTGTATGTTATCTATGCCACCAAAGCAGTAGATACTATCGCTAGACTAACAAGATGTTGTGGGGGGGAGCGCTTGGTGGTAATTGCTCCCTGAGGGATACCCACCCCTAGTATCACACGACATCCCACCGTGGAATGTGTTGCGATACGTCCATGGTTACCATGTCCTCATATTTATGGCAACCCCAAAATGATAAAATTCTCTCAAAACTTTTCTCTTTCAATTAAAAATTCAACTCAAAACCTTACACTTCCCAATCCATCTTCTTCGACTTCGTCATCCGATTCCTAATATTCTTCCAGCTTACCACATCCACCTGAAAGTCCTTAAACAGAAGTCATGTTCAATGACAAAAAGCTTCCCTTCAAAGTCAATAAAAACTGAGCGGATAACATACCCTTAATAAGAACCAAATGGTTTTCAATTTCTTAATCCATAATATATCTTTTATTTCTATTCTTTAAATACAATAATGGTTCCTTAATTATCTACTCGTTCTAAGTTTTAATTCTATATATCTAATCTTTATTATGTTTTGTAATTTAAATCTTCGCTAAAATGTATGCCAAAAAGAAAATTCACAAAAAGGGAATACAAATAAATGTTGCATACTTCTGAAAAAAAAATAAAAGTCCTTTCATAAAAGTACCACACAAAAAACACACAATATGTAATTATTGTATGCCAAATATAGGGATACAAGGAAAAATAGACTACAAATGCAAAAAAAAAAAATAAATCAAATTGTCGAAGAGTATTAACATTAACAAAAAAAACTAATTAATTTAATATTATAATAGGTAATCGTAATTATGGCATGTTTTCAAATTTCACCTTTTAGTTAATATTTATTGGGGGAAATTTATTCTCACTCCGCTCTAGATTATGCTACGTTTAATGTAAGTATTGTATTTATGTATTCTTAGCATAGTTTTAGGGATGTACTTGTTTATCTGTTTTTTTCGTTATCAAACGCAATCTCACAATCTCAAGGTTATAAGTGGTTATAATCAAAGAAACAATTTATGTATTAAAATTAAGTATAACATTAGGAAAATTCAAAATTTAGGGAGATAATACATATATTTAAAAACAAAACAATAATAACTATAGGTATATTATAATATAAGTAGATAAATCAAATTAAAAAAATTGTTGTTCGTGAAAGTTTGTGTATATGTATATGTATGGTGTGAATATATTGTTCACTTACCCGGTTTGTTGTTGGACGTCTCCGATGTTGTGCACAGCATCGCAGGTATGAAAATTGATGACAATCTTATGTAGCTAAAATTGCGGTGAATATTCGGAGATAAAAGAAATCAAACAAATTTTTACGAACCTTACACATCACATTAATTTTAAACACTATATATGTTTTTTTTTTTTTTTTTTTCTTTGCGTTTAAGTCTATAGTTTGTTTTTTTGTTTTGTCTTTCTTTTTTTTGTATTTAGAGGTAGTGGAGGAGGATCTTGTGAGATTATGGCACAGAATGGTGAGCGCAATGGTGATGATACAGGTGTATGTTGATCGGGGAACAGGTGCTGATGAGGAGTTGGTCAGAGGGATGCGTAGGTGAATTTTTCCGTCATCATTACATGAGTTTTCTCGGACGCTTTTGGGTCGTATTCTAACGTGTTTCCGTAGGTGTCGACGTTGTGCTTTGGCTGGCGGTCTCTTACCTGCTGCTCTCGGTGTCCTCTCTGATGGATAGATTGAGGATGAGGCGAGGCAGGGGACAGTTTGGCGAATTTTTAGGCGATTTTCAGCGGTGGATGGTGTGCTGGATGATCTTCTTAGATAGCAATTTGAGGCAATTCGCCAGCCTTTGCGTGGCGATCTCGGGGTGTCAACGAGGAAGTTTTGGCGTGGGTTTCTTTTTGTTTCTGGGTGGTGAGCTGGTATCAGCGTTTTTGGTGTACACTAACATGTGCAACGAACGAGCGTTTGTTCAGTATGTGCACTTCACTTTTATAATACAAATGTACGTATGTATAAGCGAGGATGGATGAATATTATTTTTAACACCATTTATTGGTCGAGAACAATATAAAAAAAAAAACGCACTCTGACTTCCCGACTTTTAATTTAATTTTGCCGCGTAATTTTTACTTTTGGATGTTGGGGCTTACAGCACCCGCGTTTTAACCACGACGCCACTGTTTTTTGGTCGAAACGAACGACACCAAAACTCACAAGAAGAAGGACGCTTTTCACATTCGTCGGGCGTTTTATAGCCCAGGAGACTGAAGGCTTGGGCACACCAATACAGGGACAATTAGACATTAAGATGGCTGTTCCATCACTTCCTCGATTCCTCTATTTCGGAAATTTATCCCTGGAAAAATTCTGTTTTTGGTTTTAAAATTCAAATTGGATTTTTCCAAGAATAAGTGTGACCCAAAACAGAACTTCCAATCATAAATCCCCGAAATCTCAACACCAGGATGTCGTCCACGTTTGCCCGCCATGAATTCTTTTTAGTTTATTTTATCTGTATGAGTGAGCATCTCATATACTACCAGCTGTCCTCTCTAACTCATCTCCTCTTTTCCCATTTTGTTTTGTTCTCATAGTTTTTTTTTTGTCTCTTTACCATCACCATTCGCATATCAAGGACACCATCCCATCTGTACATACGATCTTTGCCTTCCTAATTTACGATCTATGCTAAGCAAATAAAGGAACCAATTATTGTCCTCGCTACTCCGAAAAAGCTACAATTAAATACAATTGGTATAAAGCTAAATGCCCTTACTCCTACACCAAAGGCTTTTCAACTATATTCAAACTAAATGAAATAAATATTTTCTATTCTTCAATCGAAGATTTCCCACAAAACTTTTTCGTTAAACAAGTCCTGACGCGTAAAACGAAAATGCAATGAAAACCGAGATTGCTAAATTAGAAACAGGAAGTCGGCCCACGCCTGAGAATAAATGTCTCATGCGCAGACTAACTAGCCTTACGATCAGGCCCCAAACTATCCTCAACTGAATTCACCTGCGAAGATCCTTGCCATGAAAAACTCCTATTTGTTTACCTTGTAAGTTTTCTAATTCATAAAGGTTGTTACCTATAATTTTTCGAATTCGCGTCTTTACAAATTTTGGGCATAATTTGGCACAGATCTTCTTCGACGCATCGCTTAATATGAAGTTCCTCTTAAAGACTATGTCCCCGACTGAATATTTAATATTTTTGCTACGCGTGTTGTATTGATTTTCATACCCCTGGTGGGCTCTTTCCAGTGACTCTTTGATGTAACTATGGAGTATATTCATTTTCGCTGATTTTGATATGACGTTTAAATCCGAGTTGTTTAGCGCACCCAACTCTCGCAGCAGTTTGTAATCGGAGCCATGTTCTATCATTCTTTGACCAAAGAGGGCTTCGTACGGGGACATACCTATCGCTGAGTGCACTGACGTACGCAGTGCCGAAGCAATCGAGGGAAGATGGAGGTCCCATGTTCTTTGGTCTGGATCTATATACGAACGAATGGCCCCAAGAATTGATCTATTCACCCTCTCACTAGCATTTGCCTGTGGCGAGTAAGAGGCAGTTCTTATATGGGTAATTCCAAATGAGGTCATTAGCTTCTGAAACTCTTGGCTGGTAAATTGTTTTCCATTATCCGTTAGCACAGACTCAGGAACACCAAATAGGTAAAATATCTTTTCTTGTAGAAACTGAAGCGTAAGTGCGGTTGTTGCTGCCTTGATAGGTTGGATGATCACAAACTTAGTCAGTTGATCTAACGCGATAATAATATGGGTGTTGCCTTTTTTAGAACGCGGATAAGGACCAAGGAAATCTAAGTATACGAGTTGAAAGGGTCTTTCAACTCCGAAAGCTTTGCCCATGGGAGGTCTTAAGATGGCGTTGGGGGATTTAGTTGTCTTACATACCTCGCAACTTGAGATGTACCTTTTCACTTGCGCTGCCATGTTTGGCCAGAAAAATTGTTGGCGGAGCCTGTAGAGCGTTTTGGCAATACCCCCATGCGAAGCTCGAGGTGGCTGATGGGCCATAAAAATCAGGTGGTTGGTCAGCTCCTCAGGAACCCATAATTTCCAAACAAAATCATCCTCTAGTGGGTTTCCTGTACAATGTCTGACCTTCTTGTACAGGAACTGATTCTCCACTCGAAGGTCAGGAAGCTGGTCTTTATGCTCTAGGATGTTGTCAATGAGCTTGCGGTATTTTTCAGATTGAAAACAGGGATCGGTAAGATCAATGTGTAACGCAGAAGAAGAATCTCCTACCATTGAAACATTTTCCAGCTCCAGAGCGTCAACCTCATACGTCCTGGACAAGGCATCAGGAACGACATTCTGGGATCCCTTCCGATGTTCGATGGTGAAATCGAATCCCTGAAGCTTCAAACTCCAACGAGCTAACCTTCCACTGAGATCTTTTTGGCTCATCAACCACTTCAAACTAGCATGGTCTGTGACAACTCTGAAAGGCTGGCCTTCTATATATGCTCTGAATTTCTGAACCCCCATGACAGCCGCAAGACATTCACTCTCTGTCACGCTATAATTTCTTTGTGCCTGGTTTAATTTATGCGAGTAATAGTATATAGGACGTTCGGTACCATCCTCATCCGTCTGACACAATACGCAACCAATGCCCGATGCCGAAGCGTCACAAAGTATAATGAATTCTTTGGAGAAATCTGGGTTTATCAGAACTGGCGCCGATGTCAGAGAGGTCTTGATGGCATTAAACGCATTAATAGCCTTATCGTCAAACACGAATTTCTTTCCTTTTTTCAGTGTTTCGGTTAGAGGAGTAGCCAAGGTTGAAAAATTTTGTACGAAGCGCCTGTACCAACCTGCTATTCCCAGAAAACGTCGAACCTGACGCGCTGTTTGTGGGATCGGAAAGCTGGTAATCGCCGCAACTTTCCCTGGGTCAGTTTTTAGACACCCCTCTCCAACTAAATAACCTAGATAATTCAGTTCTCGGAAGCAAAATTTCGATTTATTTATGTTTATAGTCAAACCTGCATCTTTAAGTCTTTTGGCTACGATCTTTAACATATCGATATGCTGATCAAAGGTGCGGGAAATTATCAGGAGGTCGTCTAAGTAAACAAAGATGTTTTCTCGCAGTTCATGTGGTACCACCTTGTCCATTAATCTGCACATGCGTTGAGGCGCATTACAGAGGCCAAAGGGCATAACATTAAACTGATATAAAGGTCTGCCCGGAACCGTAAAAGCTGTCTTTTGCCTCGAATCCTTCTCCAGCGGGATCTGCCAAAAGGCATCCTTCAGATCCACACTAGAAATAAAGTGTGTATCTGAAAGACGCCCTAGCAATCCCTCTATATGAGGAAGCGGATACGCATCTTTTTTTGTAACTTGATTTACTTTCCGATAGTCCAAGCAAAGCCGGTTTTTACCCGGTTTACGAATTAGGACTACCGGAGAGTTCCAAGCGCTTGAACTTGTCTCAATTACGCCCATTTCTAGCATGCGATCGAGCTCCTCATATAGAAGTTTCTGCACCGCTGGAGAAACGGGGTAGTGACGTTGCTTTACCGGTTCGGCATCCCCAGTGTCTATATAATGTTCCTCTAGCATTGTTTTTCCCAAGCCAACTGTGGCAGAGGAAGCGAACATGCTGACGGCCTCTTTTAGTCTACTTGACGCCTCTTGGGATAATTCGTGTGCACCAAAATCAGCTTCACGAATGTCGGAAATATGGGAAATTGCGGATATCAAATTGGGAGCTAGGCCAAACTTCTGCCAGAAATTTATGCCCAAATATAAATTTTGTTTCAAAGACGGAACCAGAAAGAAGCATATATTTTCATTTTGACCTTTGTAACCTACTTCTGCCACAATTTTACCAACAATAGGCTGTTCTTTTCCGTCCGCTGTCCTTACATCTGATGAGAATTTAGTAAAAGGAATGTTCTTTGTTCGCAGAAATCATAGACAATCGGCGCCAAGACAACTTATGCTCGCTCCACTATCCAGAAGTCCTAACATGGATTCCCCACAGATTGACACGGTAGCGTATGGGCGCGGATCTTCCGTAGAGCAGCATAGAGTAGTCGCTTCTATAGCCTTGTACATTTTCTTTTTCTCGCTAAATCGCTTTCGAAGTTTTTGAATTCTATCGGACGCTGGGACTGGACAACTTTCGGCACTGAAAATTCTTTTTCGTACGGCATTGTAATTTGCGACACGCTCGTTCATTGATCTTACCGGGAGTCTGGGTTTCTCGGGTCTTAAAATGGGAGTGAAATGGGCTGGCTCACGCTTCAATATTTCCGAATATTCGGGTAAGGGTGGATTGTTGTTAGATTTAAAGGCAGCTTTGGAATCGGCAGGGAATGATTTGGAAGGAAATTGAGTTAGTGGTTGTCCCGATCTTGACTCTGAGAGCAATTCTGTCCGGGTGCCAAATTGCTCTTTGTTCTGTTTCCCGAACATCGGGGACATTTAGGAGTGGTTGTGTTCTCCCACCCACACTTAAAGCAGAAAAGCGATCTCTGAGAATCAGGGCATTCAAAAAAGGAATGGCCCACTACTTTACAATTCCAACAAGTATATTTGATGGTATCTTTCTTGACATGGATTGCTTCTACTTCTATATTTCCTTCTTCAACTATCGGATTGAATTCGACCTCAATCTCAGAGACGTTTCTACGAAATGGAGGAACAAAACTATTTTTACTCCTTTGATGGTCATGGTCATTTAGGTATTTCTCGATGTTTCGGCATACGTAAACCATTTCTGGTAAGCTATTGGTATTAAATGTGATGAGTAGCTCACCCATTCGTCTGCGAACATTTTGCTTCAATAGCTCAATTATTTCTCTGGGTGGTTTTGGAACTCGCAATCTACTATTAAGTTCTTGGATGGCGGAAAAGAAATCATCGAATGTCTCTGCCGTCTTGCGCTCGAGGGTTTGCTTGGGTATGCGAAGGAGAGTAAGAAGGTCTTTCACTTTGGTTGTCATTAAGGGATAAATGGTTCAACTGATTTAGAAAATCAGTAGCATTAGCACTGTATGGTGGTGGGTCATGCAACGGGGCTGGAGGGCGATTTCGGACCGGGGCGGAATTATGATTTCCAGGGACTGAAGCAAACGACGCTCTGTTTGGCGGAGCCGAATTGGCTGGCATGGTTCTAGGGACAGCGCCTTGACTAAATCTACCGCTTTCGACATACCTATCCAAATTGGTTGGGGGTGTTTTTTGTACTGAAAAGGTATCCCTAAGAACTCGGCCTATTTCATCTCTCATGTAATCTCTGTTTCTTTTCATCTCTTCCCTAATGAAACGAAGGTCTGCCGCTCTATTTCCGCCAACGGCAGCAGTAACAACTTCTTTAATATAGTCGGCAAGGTGTTCATCTTCAGCGTCATCAGTTCTAGAGATATTTGGTCCTAAACTTAGTCTTCTTTGGCCTATTGATGGACGGGTATGATCAAATGTTGCATCTCTATCAGGATTATTACCTTGACTCGCTTGGGCAAGCAGCGACGCAGCACCCTCGCTACTAGGACTGGTCCTAGTCAGATCTGATGGAGACTTACGAGGATTAGGCATTTCAAGAGAAAAATCAACTCGGCGAATGGGTGTATTGGCTGGCTCAGAACTTCGCAAATTATATTGGTGTTGGCCCTGATTCAACCGTTGCTTAGGCATTAGGAAGTAAAACGAAAATGCATAAAGAAAAAAAAATTTTAACTCAATTTTTGAGGCAAGGGTCGTAACAAAAGAATGTCTATTCTATAGTAAACTAGGAAAAATTATAACTGCTACCAAAACTAAACGATATGGAAAAAGAATTTAATAGCTATTTATAATCAATCTAATAAGAAAAAAAAATCAAAATATATATCTCTAACTCAGCATTATGACTAGGTGGATGTGACTTACTATCTAGAATCAGGAAACGGACGACTGTGACTATCTTTTATCTACCCACAATAGGAAGTCTAACCAAGTAATAAGTATATTTTGCGATTTTAAGGTTGATTTGATTCGGATACTAACTAATAATGCAACTTACTCACGCATCGCTTTCGAAAGCATGCTTTTCGCAGGACACTATGCTGAATATCCGAACATGCAGTCAACAGTACTAGAAACTGAAAATCTATTATCAAGGATCAGAGTAAGTAGCAGCTGACTCAGCTGGCGATTTCACCCAACTAACGGACAACCTACTCCATCTCCAAGACTTAACTTTCAAATCGTTGCTTAACATGGATCGAATGTTCCGCCCAGTCTTCACATCAGACTTAGAATGGTAACTGAAGACCACAACTACCGGATGAAGACATCGGCGTTGCACTCAAACAAGGCGAAAAGTGATTACAGGTACACTGAACATATCCTGGTTAGCGACAGACGCAAATAGGATTCCATCGAACCGCTTACCGGACAAACCAGGTTGAATGTCACTTAGCTGCAAACACCAAATGTACTGTTGAGTCCCACTGATAAATTTTACTACGAAGAGATAAATTTTCGATTCCATTCGGGCCCCACGTTGGGCGCCACCTGTAACGAACTATTGTCGTGCCGTAACCGGAAGCTCATGTTAGAGCTGATGTTGCAACGACAGAATTTTAAAATTCCTTTCACCTCATATGATATCCTTATGACTCAAGGCCACAGGACTCCTTGAGCCAGTCCAGATAGCGAAAATGAAAGGGTGTTCAGGCCACCTCGCAGCGTCAGGCATGCTAGCTCTAGGCACGTCCTAGCTCGTCGGAATGGGGGGTTCTTGCTACTGCGGCACTGAACGGGTGTTACGAATTTTTACCATGCCTGTTGAAACGATGTTATTTTCAAAAAAATATTAAGTATAAACCTGTGAGGCTCGAATGGAATGTAAACAAAATTGTCAAGACCTTGACCATTGTCTCCAGTTAGTATAATATCGCTATAGGGAAACCCTGTATGTTATCTATGCCACCAAAGCAGTAGATACTATCGCTAGACTAACAAGATGTTGTGGGGGGGAGCGCTTGGTGGTAATTGCTCCCTGAGGGATACCCACCCCTAGTATCACACGACATCCCACCGTGGAATGTGTTGCGATACGTCCATGGTTACCATGTCCTCATATTTATGGCAACCCCAAAATGATAAAATTCTCTCAAAACTTTTCTCTTTCAATTAAAAATTCAACTCAAAACCTTACACTTCCCAATCCATCTTCTTCGACTTCGTCATCCGATTCCTAATATTCTTCCAGCTTACCACATCCACCTGAAAGTCCTTAAACAGAAGTCATGTTCAATGACAAAAAGCTTCCCTTCAAAGTCAATAAAAACTGAGCGGATAACATACCCTTAATAAGAACCAAATGGTTTTCAATTTCTTAATCCATAATATATCTTTTATTTCTATTCTTTAAATACAATAATGGTTCCTTAATTATCTACTCGTTCTAAGTTTTAATTCTATATATCTAATCTTTATTATGTTTTGTAATTTAAATCTTCGCTAAAATGTATGCCAAAAAGAAAATTCACAAAAAGGGAATACAAATAAATGTTGCATACTTCTGAAAAAAAATAAAAGTCCTTTCATAAAAGTACCACACAAAAAACACACAATATGTAATTATTGTATGCCAAATATAGGGATACAAGGAAAAATAGACTACAAATGCAAAAAAAAAATAAATCAAATTGTCGAAGAGTATTAACATTAACAAAAAAAACTAATTAATTTAATATTATAATAGGTAATCGTAATTATGGCATGTTTTCAAATTTCACCTTTTAGTTAATATTTATTGGGGGAAATTTATTCTCACTCCGCTCTAGATTATGCTACGTTTAATGTAAGTATTGTATTTATGTATTCTTAGCATAGTTTTAGGGATGTACTTGTTTATCTGTTTTTTTCGTTATCAAACGCAATCTCACAATCTCAAGGTTATAAGTGGTTATAATCAAAGAAACAATTTATGTATTAAAATTAAGTATAACATTAGGAAAATTCAAAATTTAGGGAGATAATACATATATTTAAAAACAAAACAATAATAACTATAGGTATATTATAATATAAGTAGATAAATCAAATTAAAAAAATTGTTGTTCGTGAAAGTTTGTGTATATGTATATGTATGGTGTGAATATATTGTTCACTTACCCGGTTTGTTGTTGGACGTCTCCGATGTTGTGCACAGCATCGCAGGTATGAAAATTGATGACAATCTTATGTAGCTAAAATTGCGGTGAATATTCGGAGATAAAAGAAATCAAACAAATTTTTACGAACCTTACACATCACATTAATTTTAAACACTATATATGTTTTTTTTTTTTTTTTTTCTTTGCGTTTAAGTCTATAGTTTGTTTTTTTGTTTTGTCTTTCTTTTTTTTGTATTTAGAGGTAGTGGAGGAGGATCTTGTGAGATTATGGCACAGAATGGTGAGCGCAATGGTGATGATACAGGTGTATGTTGATCGGGGAACAGGTGCTGATGAGGAGTTGGTCAGAGGGATGCGTAGGTGAATTTTTCCGTCATCATTACATGAGTTTTCTCGGACGCTTTTGGGTCGTATTCTAACGTGTTTCCGTAGGTGTCGACGTTGTGCTTTGGCTGGCGGTCTCTTACCTGCTGCTCTCGGTGTCCTCTCTGATGGATAGATTGAGGATGAGGCGAGGCAGGGGACAGTTTGGCGAATTTTTAGGCGATTTTCAGCGGTGGATGGTGTGCTGGATGATCTTCTTAGATAGCAATTTGAGGCAATTCGCCAGCCTTTGCGTGGCGATCTCGGGGTGTCAACGAGGAAGTTTTGGCGTGGGTTTCTTTTTGTTTCTGGGTGGTGAGCTGGTATCAGCGTTTTTGGTGTACACTAACATGTGCAACGAACGAGCGTTTGTTCAGTATGTGCACTTCACTTTTATAATACAAATGTACGTATGTATAAGCGAGGATGGATGAATATTATTTTTAACACCATTTATTGGTCGAGAACAATATAAAAAAAAAACGCACTCTGACTTCCCGACTTTTAATTTAATTTTGCCGCGTAATTTTTACTTTTGGATGTTGGGGCTTACAGCACCCGCGTTTTAACCACGACGCCACTGTTTTTTGGTCGAAACGAACGACACCAAAACTCACAAGAAGAAGGACGCTTTTCACATTCGTCGGGCGTTTTATAGCCCAGGAGACTGAAGGCTTGGGCACACCAATACAGGGACAATTAGACATTAAGATGGCTGTTCCATCACTTCCTCGATTCCTCTATTTCGGAAATTTATCCCTGGAAAAATTCTGTTTTTGGTTTTAAAATTCAAATTGGATTTTTCCAAGAATAAGTGTGACCCAAAACAGAACTTCCAATCATAAATCCCCGAAATCTCAACACCAGGATGTCGTCCACGTTTGCCCGCCATGAATTCTTTTTAGTTTATTTTATCTGTATGAGTGAGCATCTCATATACTACCAGCTGTCCTCTCTAACTCATCTCCTCTTTTCCCATTTTGTTTTGTTCTCATAGTTTTTTTTTTTTGTCTCTTTACCATCACCATTCGCATATCAAGGACACCATCCCATCTGTACATACGATCTTTGCCTTCCTAATTTACGATCTATGCTAAGCAAATAAAGGAACCAATTATTGTCCTCGCTACTCCGAAAAAGCTACAATTAAATAAAATTGGTATAAAGCTAAATGCCCTTACTCCTACACCAAAGGCTTTTCAACTATATTCAAACTAAATGAAATAAATATTTTCTATTCTTCAATCGAAGATTTCCCACAAGGTTTTATACATTAGTGTATTTTCTGCACATGCAGCTCGTCAGGTGAGACAGACGTATTGAGTTAAGTTCGCAGTTCGTATCTGATCTAAAAGGGCGCCTGGCGAGTTCGCGAAGTGCAGTTAATTTATATTAAATAGTTTTTGTAAAAGTGCGGGTATTATAAGGAATTTCGTTTTTCAGTTGCATCAGGGAGTGAGTCTCCACCTGACACAACATAATCGACGTAAAAGTCATTAAGGAGTATTTCTGACGCAACAGGATACTCCTCGCGATAGTCACAAGCAATTTGTTGTAAGACACGCACCGATAAATATGGAGCACACGATGTGCCATATGTCACTGTACATAACCGAAAATGTTCAAGAGGATCCTTTGGTAGTCGGTATCTTCCTCTGCTACCCAAATCTGCCGAAACATTTTCACGATATCGGCAGTGAAAACGTATTTATGACGACGAAATCGTAAACAGACGGAAAAAAGGTTGCGTTTGGTGGTCCGATCATAAGCGCATCGTTTAAAGAGTTTCCGCTCGCATCTCTAAACGAACCGTCGAAAACAACACGAAGCTTCGTTGTTGCGCTGTCAGGCTTTAGCACCGCGTGATGTGGCAGATAAAAAACATTAGGTTTGGAGACCTCCGACGACGGTATTCTACGCATGTGTCCAAGTCTTAAATATTCCTCTAGGAAATCGGAATAAGAACAAAAAAGCGCTTCGTCTTTACGGCATCTTCTTTCCATGGCCGACAATCGAGAAACCGCACCCCCGAGGGTGTCCGCGAAAACCGGAGGTTGTTTAAAGGGAAGATTAACGATGTATTTTCCATCTTTACCCCTGCGATGTGTACGAACAAAGTGGTCTTCAATGGCCTTGTCTTCTTTTGAGACAATAGACTGCGGATCAACCTCTTCGATTGTCCAAAAGGCCTGTAAAGTTGAATCGATATCAAGAAGAGAGTGATGAGATTGAATGTTACGGTCAACCCCCGAAAACAGTTGTCCTGCCAATACCCAGCCAAAGGCTGTTTTTTGTGCTATGGGGTACCCATTAGCACCACGAACGACTTCACCTAATAGGATGTCCCACACCCTATCTGGTCCGAGCAAAATGTCTATAGCGCTGGGTTGATTAAACGATGGATCGGCTAAATTGAGTTTTGAAATATGACCCCAATCTTTGACGTCAAACGAAATAGATGGCAATGCTGATGTTACGTTTGATAGAATATAGGTATCTACCGGGATACTAAATGAATCAAACCGTGAACAAATTGCCATTGAAACTAGACCCCGGGATGTCCCTGCGCAGGTTGCGCCAATACCGCTTATCGGTATCCGGGCATTTGTTCGTTTAAGTCCGAGTCTTTGGACACAAGACTCGGTGATAAATGATACCTGCGATCCAGAATCGATCAGGAGGCGGACTAGTTGGTAGTTTCCATTGCAATCCTTTACTTTACCGACCGCTGTGGGTAGCAATGTTTTTGGCAGGAATTGGGAGAAATTGATGGAGTGGTGAGCTACGAGATGATTTGAGTTGAACGACGAGAATGGCTGATTCGAGTTAGATGAATGAGGACGAGATGTTGCTGTATTTTCCGAAGAAGAGCTAGCGATATTTGCATTATCTGTACCAAGATGTACAAGGCTATGATGCGGTGAACCACAAGAGTTGCATCGAAACTTCGATTTACAACGAGCAGAGTTGTGACCACGGCGCAAACAATTAAAACAAAGTCTTTTGGATTTGACAAATTCCCTCTTCGATTCTATTCCCATACTTATAAATTCCGGACACTGAGGAAGAGTATGAGATTGACTACATTTTGGGCAATGTATTTCTGACGAAACATGCATACTTTTCAACGACGCAGACTTTCGATTTGTTCCGGGTTCACGAACATGCGATCGACACTATTCTAACGCCTCACACCGGCGTTCCAAGAAGTCTAAAAATTCCTGTATAGTGGGATAGTCAGAGTCTACACTATCAGAAGACCAAGCCTGTCGGGTATCTGGATCGACCTTGCTTATTAAAATATAAATCATCCATGGATCTCTATCGATGGAGTTAAGAGACGTTAGACCACGTAGGATTTCATCAGCGCAATCCGAAATCTTGCGCAGAACTCTAACGTTTGAGCTCTGAATTGATGGCAGTTGCATGAATGTTTCGAGAAGACCATTTATAATATAACGTGGCCTATCATATCGTTTCTCCAATCTTTCCCATGCCTGTTCATAGGTAGCATCAGACAATGGGAGATGAGACAGCAAATTTAAGGCATCGCCGCGAAGAGACGAACGAAGATATTGGAATTTTTGCGTTGCTGTTAAGTTCACCTTGTAATGAACCGAACTTTCGAACATGTCGCGAAAAGATGGCCAGTCACGATAATTCCCTGAAAATGGCTCGATATGGAATTTAGGAAGGTGGTCATTTATATGCATAACCGAATTTGTTGCGATTGATTGCGAACCGACAGGTGCACGTGTGTTGACTGACTGGTCAACTTCTACTAAATTTCTTGCAGGTTTCTTTTTTTCCCTTATAGATGAAAGCAATACCGATTTAATTAGGAGATATTTAGACTCGAATTCCTCAAATTCAGGTTCAGGATCAATGTAACCTTCTAGCCCCACGAATGCATACATATCTTGTTGAGACGAATAAAACCTTTTCCACAGATCATCAAGCTTTTCCACGCGTACTTCGAGTGCATCTACGGTGATTGATTCCGTAATCTTTTCGGAAAATGTGGCTAATTTAGTTAGCGAGCCTTTCAAATTTCCGCGAATAGCTCGTAGAATCGAAATATTATTTGAGGTCATTTTTTATATGATAAGTCTTTATCACTAAAATATGAAAAATAGGGAAGTAAGTATACGAATATTAATTATCAAATCAGCACGTGCAAATTTCAAAGTTCACGCGATGTATATCATATACATACATATATTGTATCGTATATATACACGTGGGAGATAGATTTAATTCACCACGTGATCAAAAATGAACGACTATATGCACAAACCCGGGTCGGGTGCAACTCATCCGGTGGCAAGTCATCCGGAGACAAGTAACGCCGCCTACATCTTAACTTTGCAACGATAGCGAATATTCGCATCACTCACCCTTAGTGGAACGTGTCGTAGTCGAGCGTGTTTATTGTTGTGGGTTAGTGTTGCGATTACTAAAATGACAAATATACTGTTGGAGGGGGGCGGTTTAAGTTTTTATAAATGGATGCCCTTGTTGAACTTGAAATGTTTTGTTGTTGTAGGAGGTAGGTACTATCGCAATTCGCAAGTAGGGGTAATCGTAGCTGTCGGTAGTATGGATAAGGGTGGGGTGGGAAATGCGTTAGTAGGAAAAATAGTATCTATAGCATGAATGATTTTAATAGATATATGTTGGCAGTGTAGCCAGCAATTTTCTAACGGAATATGCCAAATTAAAAAATAAAATGCTTAATTAGCTATATGCGCTATTTATTTATTTATTTATTTATTTTTGGGTAACACTATTTGTAAATGGTTGACAAAATCGTTTATATTGATATTAATTTATAAATACGTACAGGTACACACGTGGATGTGTTTAAATTATGGAAGTGAGTAGGTAGATGTGGAATTTATAATAGAGATTTTAATTAAACCAAAGGGGAGAAACCCCGTGGCTGGGAAACGTCAAATATAATGGCGAGAAGTTTGATATACATATAAGTGTTGTCACTAGATTGAAAGGAACAAATTGAATAAAAAATTAGATTTAAAAAAATAGGAAGGTAATTGATATGCAGACAGCATATAATATTTGGTATATGTATGTGTTTACTATTTCCAATTTAAATATGTATCAATATGTATGTACCTACTTTGGAAAATAATTCTTGGGTAGGTAAATACATTTTTTTTTGTTTTCCAGATACGTTTTCATTTTTCCAAGTTTTTGACTTTTTGGTCCCTCCTGTGAATGAAATTTACGTCCGGGTATTAAAAACATTTTACACGATTTATACTGGCTTTACATTACCAAGCCACGCAATTTTGCATGATAAAGTAGCAAATTATTCGCCTGTTTGTGTATCAGATGTTTTAAAAATTGTTCTACCACTGAGATGTATGAATTGACAAACATCACATACCTACTTAAATTTACGGAAAAACAAAATGCATGTATTTTTTTTAAGAAAGCGTTTCCTAATTTTTTCGTAAGTTTATCTCTGAGAAAGAATTTATCCCCACAGGCCACAAATGCCACTTTGACAGTCTTTTCCCAGGTTTTGTTGAAAATACATCGAGTATTAAGTTTTATTTGTATGAAGTTCCTTTTTAAACTTTTGGCTACTTTTTGGCGACTTTATTATTTTGGGCATCGGGAACGCTGCAGCGTTATATTTAGGGCTAGCATAAAAAAAACGTCCCTAGCAAGAAGCCCACAAACTATAAATACGAAGTTTGAAGCAAATCCGTCCAGCGTTTCCCCAGGGGTGGGACAGACAGACATACGGACGAACAGAATTGCGAGACTCACTTTTTTGAGTTCCCCTATCATCGTAATATCAGAATTGATCAAAATCTCGAGTTCAAAATTTTGTACGAAAACAATATCTTTCTCTTACTACGTATACGAGAAAGTTAATAAACATGGAAAAATACAAATTCGGTATTTTATAGGCATATTTTTGGTAAAATGCTTCTATTTTTTTTAATGAATTTAGTTTTGTCAGTTGTCACTATATGAAAAAATCGATATAACTTTTCGATAACTTTAAAGACAATGATAGTTTGGTTGCACAGTCTTTATCGAGGCTAAGGAATAAGCCCCGATAATTATCCGGGCTAACAAAATCTATATAGAATTAAATTCGTATGAAATTATTTTTCTAAGCCTATATAGAATAGCCACATTTCGTTTACATTTCTTTAACTAGAAGTTTCTATAACTCGAATTTATTTTCTGTCATTTTGAGAGTTGCACTTATGGAAGTTCCACTTTCGCTGTACCTATGTAATTATACTTAGGGGTATGGGGACAATTCCATCAAATCAACATTTGACTTTTTGATATACATTTCTAGGGACTATACATGTTACCATAGCGTTCTTTTTTTGCATGCGCAGGGAGCAAACGCTACCAATAGGTAATAATTATTAAAAAATACGTTTTTCCCTCAGGCTGATGTTTTTCAGGTTCATAAAAAGAGTCGCCGTTGAATTGCATATTTTTGTTTTTTAATGAAGAAGATTTTAATTTAAATACACACTATAAATAAACCAAAACGTAGAGCCTCGTTTTCCCATTTCAATTGTATATTTCCCCATATTTTGATTGAAATAATCACAAAATGGGAAAAAATCCGCACATCTGGCATCGCTGCAAAAGCATATAAACTCATTCCAACACAAACCCACACGATGTGGGTGTAGTGAAAAGAAAAATGGATCAGGGTTACCTTTGCAACACCTTTTCGAGCACACATTTCTGAAATTTAGGCACTTTTGGAAACTTTTTGTAATAAACATAATAATTTCTTCAAAAAATTATTTCTACCCAGCCTGTTATCAATCATTCAAAATAATTATATCTATTTCTATAAATTTCATACTATCCTTTGACATGATTTGTATCTTTGTATTTGAATTCAGCCCCAAATGTTCTTTCTTCAGACACATAGCGAACGTCCACAAGTTTTTCTGCATGGATTATTATGTAGGTACCTACCTACTTTTTTCTCTTTCCAATGTCGTTTCGTTTTAATATAAATTTGTATGAGACAATTTTTTACCTCGCAGACACCTTTTTGAACACTTTAGAAAAATGTGCGAAGGTAACTCTGCGCTGGAATCCAACAATCTGATTTGTCAACAGTATTACAATATAAGGTTGCATCAAACAGTTTTGTGTATTGTTTCTTTTTGTGGAACGATAAAAAAATATGCGTTTGACAATGGTTTCCTTTTTGCTAAATTTATTTGGTTGTGGTACAGGAACTCATCTCATCTTGGACTTATTTTGAAAAGTTGCATGTGATTAATATATAGATGGCGCTTTTGCGTTTGTCTTATGTCAGAAGATGACAGCGCACACGCAGCTGTTCTGTCACTGAAGAATTTGAATTCAATAACTTGTTTTCCCTGAAAACAAAGCCGCTGATAATTTGTATGCCAAATAAATAATTCTAAGTGAATTAACATCCAAATTGCATTTAAATTCGCCCATCAAATTCCTCCCAAAGGCTTTCAAATGCTTACTAAAAGCAAAAAACGAAACACAATTTACAAAATCACCAAAAATATCAGCTGTTGTGTCAAATTAATTCGAAAAATCAGTGTGGCCATAGCATAAAATTTGAATCCATTTTTACTACTATTTACAAAACACTTCATACGCGTTAAATTACATTTGTATTGTACCTATTAATTTCGAGGTTTGATAGCTATTCTAATAAATCCATATCAGATTATAAAATAATGAGAACATAGTTTATAGAAGTTTTTGGACTACTTGTGGGCTTACACTTTGCTCCGATAAATGATTGAATTATGTTGTTTAACGATTCGAAAGATTTTTTTTTCTAAACACACACCAAATATACCTAAGAAAATACAATATTTTTATTATATCGTGTACATTCAAGTCCTTTTTGTATTTTTCAGGCTCCAAATAATTTACTTGTTTTATCCCAGCTAATTGGAATCGGTTAATGAAATTGTCTAAATTATATGCTTCGAGTCCTAGGAAATGTCAGTGTGAATGGTTTTCCGAACACCCACTTTCCAATCTTCTCTTAATTTTCATCAAGATTAAAAAGGAATGAATAAGAATAACTATTTAAACATATTTTTTCTCTAAACATTCCTCAGTTTTTTTAAATTTGAAAATATTAGATAAGTTAACTAAAACTAGGCTCCCGAAAACATAACTCAGTTCTTAGGTGGGTATTAAATACAAGTCAATTAAATTTGTCAGCAATTAAGTGCTGACTGTGAAATAAATTCCGAGAATCAGCCTTAAAATAAACGTTGTACGAGACTTATAAGTCTTTACTTCAAAATTCGTTTTATTGACAATTTACATTTTCTCGGGAATACACTGTGTCGCTGGTTATGACAATACTCAACATTTTTTTAGAAAGAAATAATTTTATGTAAGTTAAAATTAAGGGAAAATTAGACAGCAGTAGTTTAATTTAGTTATGCTATGTTTCCACCGAACGCTAACCACGAGATTAAGTGCAAGAGATTTAAAATTAATCCTGAAGTGTTTCCACCAAAAAAATAAAGAGATTAATTTGACATTTCACCAGATGTTGGCATAAGCTGTCCAATCGAAGTGTAACAAATGATAAAAAATTAAACAATTTCTACTTTCGAAATTAAAAGTAAAAACAAAAAATGAGTGGCAGTAATCTAAAAATATTATTACCGTATCATTTTGTCCTCAAAACTAATATGTATGAACGTTTTAACGGTTGCATTGGCAGGAAGTCGCTATTATGGGCAGGTACAAAAAAGATTTTTTTCTTTTGCTCACCTATGACATAAATGTCAAATGTAGCTCTGTTTGTTTTTAATTTTAGACATTTCGACCTGTGGAGAGTGTGTTCAGAGACCGAACTCTACATGTAAACCTAGTCAGCTTAGGAGATTAATTTTGAATCTCCATTTTATGAGATTAATTTTTGTATGATAAATCTCGAGATTTATTCGAGGTTAACGAAAATTAATCCTAATCTCGGAGTTCATCTCCGGACGTAGCATTACGTATATGTGGGTATGTGAAATTTAATTTTTACTTAAGTATAAAACACATAATTAAGCATGTGAGAAAAAAAACCCAAAGTTAAGAGTAAATGTGTGGTATTACCGCTGAATTCTGTATAGCTTTCATCGTACAATGCATGGTGATCTGCAACAGTGGTAATGTATCATACGTTTATTGTTGAAATAATTCTCTTGATATCAGCGATTCAGTATATCTATGTACCTATCTCGAGATCGCTTCAAAAGTCTAGGATAAACAAAAATCAATTATTTAAAGAGCAGTGAGAATTGTATTTTAAATAATTACCGAAGGATTTTTGCTAATACTTCTCGTTTTCGCATAATCAACTTAATGTCCTCACTAATTTTACAGCCGCGCAAGGCGAAATCGAATACTCTTTAGATATCAGACAGAGGGAACGTGCGAATATTTCGTAATAGCCTGGAGAGGCGAAGGCTAGCATTAGATTCTCGTCACCGTCATTATAATATTTCATGATTTATGAGGCAGTTTTACAGTTTAAAAAACGTTTGCACAAAATATGCAACTGGTTTCACAAATAAAATGTTTTTATTTCAGCCGAACTGTCAACGGGAAAAAATTCAACACGGCATTATGACAGCTTGAAGAAAGTTCAATTACCTATTTCACCTGCCGCCATTAAGAATTATTTTTTTTTTGCTTATTCACACGTATTCACAGAGAGAAAAAGAGGCGGAGGCGCTTATTTCAAAACTGGCTCTATGGATCTCTCATTTTTGCCCGAAGCTGGTGGTCTATTCTCTCTGGTTTGTGGTTGAGAAAAGTACCTACAAGATTTGCATGCGCTGGGAGCAAACGCTACCTACGACTACCTATTAAAAAATGTTTCTCCCACAGGCTAACATTTTCAGGGTCTTAATAAGAGTCGTCGCTGAAATGGATATTTTTTTTTAATGTGGAATAAAAAAATCGAAAAGAATAATTTCGTTTTTCCCATTTGATTAAAATAATCACAAAGTGGGAAAAACCGCACATCTGGCAACGCTGCAAAACCCCATAATCTCATTCGAACACAATGTGAGTGTGTGAATAGAATTAATCAGAAATCCAACAATCTGATTTGTCAACAGTACTACGATTTAATGTTGCATCAAACAGTTTTGTGTATTGTTTCTTTTTGTGGAACGATAAAAAAATATGCGTTTGACAATGGTTTCCTTTTTGCTAAATTTATTTGGTTGTGGTACAGGAACTCATCTCATCTTGGACTTATTTTGAAAAGTTGCATGTGATTAATATGTAGATGACGCTTTTGCGTTTGGCTTAAGTCAGAAGATGACAGCGCACACGCAACTGTTCTGTCACTAAAGAATTCGAATTCCGTAACTTGTTTTCCCTGAAAACAAGGCCGCTGACAATTTGTATGCCAAATAAATAATTCTAAGTTAATTAACACCAAAATTGCATTTAAATTCGCCCATCAAATTCCTCACAAAGGCTTTCAAATGCTTATTAAAAGCAAAAAACGAAACAATTTACGAAATCACCAAAAATATCAGCTGTTGTGTCAAAATAATTCGAAAAATCAGTGTGGCCATAGCGTAAAATTTGAATCCATTTTCACTACTATTTACAAAACACTTCCTACGATTTAAAATATCTTTGTATTAATTTCGAGATTGATAGCTATTCTAAAAAAAATCCATTTCAGATTATAAAATAATATGAACATAGTTTTTAGAAGTTTTTGTATTAAGTAAATAAAGATTCAATTATATCTAGTGTTTAACGTTTTTTTTGCTGTGTGTCAAATTAGAATGATCTAAACGACAAAAATATAGTTTGGAGAAAACAATGTACCATCATACGTGAATTTAGCGAAACGCTTACAACTAAAATAAAAACAACGACTTTAAATAGTGCCAATATTTAAATTTTACTATTTATTTAATTTATTAAGCTGATAATATTAAACTACGTTTCTGTTGTATAATTTGTTTAATGAGTGGATTTTATTGGCAGATATGTGGCGCTTATCACAAACCTTGGTGTCATTAAAACACTGAACTCAGTTGCATGAAGAATATCGAAGTCCAATTGTACATAATATGGAGCATTTAAACATTAATACAAAATGTTTTTGCGATATGTTATTTCCTAATACTGATAGCTTCTGAAATAAAAGATTACCTACTTCAACTGATATTTCTTTTTTCATATACCTAAAACAAACGTGATATAAATTACTGCAATATACTGAGGTATATATTTTTATACTTTTCAATTCGACCTTAAGGACTAAAATTAGTACAAAGATAAACGGTCGCTACCATTTTTAAATACATATAAATATGTAGCTATATATACCTAATAAAATAAAAATTAATGCGTTAATTATGACTAACTTATTTTAAACAAAAATAAGTCGTATTTGTTTTCCTAATATAAGTTTTTTAGTATTCACTTTTTTTGCTTCCAGCTCCAGTTAACTTTTTTAGTCGTTTATGTAACATCCTCGTCAAAAATTTCCAAATGATTCCTGAACGAACATATCCAATATTAATAATTGTCTTCAAAAGAAACTAGCTGTCATTTTCAATAATTTATTTCTAAATGAGTAGATGAATTATCGTGGTGTGCAAATTGAAAAAAAAGTAGGTACTAAGGCTAAATGGGAGAACTTAGAAAACTTTTTTTATCTATTTAAAATGTTTGATGTCTTTATTATAAATAAAAGGAAAAATATATTTAAGTTTCCGTTTAGAAGTTATTGAACAATTATTAAATTTGGATGTGAACTGTTTTACTTTTTTTTAATTCTCTCTGATTTTCCATTCAATCTACCGAATTTTTGCAATTATGTATAAGCGGCAACACTTGTGCTTCAAACTCCTCGACATTACATTTGACGTTTCACAGCCTCGGGTTTTCCCCTTTTAATAAAAATCTTTATTATAATTTTTTCAATCTCCATATATGTATCATACCTATTCACTTTTGCATATGCATGTGTATGTGTTCATAAATGAACGATTTTGTACCCCATTTACCAATAGCGTCTCCCAAAAAAAAATAGCCACACCCTTTCAAACACTAAATGCCGAGTTGTCAGGGGCAACGATCCACTGCAACTCGAACAATAAAGGTGAGTGGTTTGAAGGTAAGCGTTTATGTGGTGAATTGAAACATAGGTGGCTTTTAGGTTCCTGTCTAGGGTCGGGTGAAATGCGACCGGGTGAGTTGCGATGACCCCGGTTGTGGTACAGGAACTCATCTCATCTTGGACTTATTTTGAAAAGTTGCATGTGATTAATATGTAGATGACGCTTTTGCGTTTGGCTTAAGTCAGAAGATGACAGCGCACACGCAACTGTTCTGTCACTAAAGAATTCGAATTCCGTAACTTGTTTTCCCTGAAAACAAGGCCGCTGACAATTTGTATGCCAAATAAATAATTCTAAGTTAATTAACACCAAAATTGCATTTAAATTCGCCCATCAAATTCCTCACAAAGGCTTTCAAATGCTTATTAAAAGCAAAAAACGAAACACAATTTACGAAATCACCAAAAATATCAGCTGTTGTGTCAAAATAATTCGAAAAATCAGTGTGGCCATAGCGTAAAATTTGAATCCATTTTCACTACTATTTACAAAACACTTCCTACGATTTAAAATATCTTTGTATTAATTTCGAGATTGATAGCTATTCTAAAAAAAATCCATTTCAGATTATAAAATAATATGAACATAGTTTTTAGAAGTTTTTGTATTAAGTAAATAAAGATTCAATTATATCTAGTGTTTAACGTTTTTTTTGCTGTGTGTCAAATTAGAATGATCTAAACGACAAAAATATAGTTTGGAGAAAACAATGTACCATCATACGTGAATTTAGCGAAACGCTTACAACTAAAATAAAAACAACGACTTTAAATAGTGCCAATATTTAAATTTTACTATTTATTTAATTTATTAAGCTGATAATATTAAACTACGTTTCTGTTGTATAATTTGTTTAATGAGTGGATTTTATTGGCAGATATGTGGCGCTTATCACAAACCTTGGTGTCATTAAAACACTGAACTCAGTTGCATGAAGAATATCGAAGTCCAATTGTACATAATATGGAGCATTTAAACATTAATACAAAATGTTTTTGCGATATGTTATTTCCTAATACTGATAGCTTCTGAAATAAAAGATTACCTACTTCAACTGATATTTCTTTTTTCATATACCTAAAACAAACGTGATATAAATTACTGCAATATACTGAGGTATATATTTTTATACTTTTCAATTCGACCTTAAGGACTAAAATTAGTACAAAGATAAACGGTCGCTACCATTTTTAAATACATATAAATATGTAGCTATATATACCTAATAAAATAAAAATTAATGCGTTAATTATGACTAACTTATTTTAAACAAAAATAAGTCGTATTTGTTTTCCTAATATAAGTTTTTTAGTATTCACTTTTTTTGCTTCCAGCTCCAGTTAACTTTTTTAGTCGTTTATGTAACATCCTCGTCAAAAATTTCCAAATGATTCCTGAACGAACATATCCAATATTAATAATTGTCTTCAAAAGAAACTAGCTGTCATTTTCAATAATTTATTTCTAAATGAGTAGATGAATTATCGTGGTGTGCAAATTGAAAAAAAAGTAGGTACTAAGGCTAAATGGGAGAACTTAGAAAACTTTTTTTATCTATTTAAAATGTTTGATGTCTTTATTATAAATAAAAGGAAAAATATATTTAAGTTTCCGTTTAGAAGTTATTGAACAATTATTAAATTTGGATGTGAACTGTTTTACTTTTTTTTAATTCTCTCTGATTTTCCATTCAATCTACCGAATTTTTGCAATTATGTATAAGCGGCAACACTTGTGCTTCAAACTCCTCGACATTACATTTGACGTTTCACAGCCTCGGGTTTTCCCCTTTTAATAAAAATCTTTATTATAATTTTTTCAATCTCCATATATGTATCATACCTATTCACTTTTGCATATGCATGTGTATGTGTTCATAAATGAACGATTTTGTACCCCATTTACCAATAGCGTCTCCCAAAAAAAAATAGCCACACCCTTTCAAACACTAAATGCCGCGTTGTCAGGGGCAACGATCCACTGCAACTCGAACAATAAAGGTGAGTGGTTTGAAGGTAAGCGTTTATGTGGTGAATTGAAACATAGGTGGCTTTTAGGTTCCTGTCTAGGGTCGGGTGAAATGCGACCGGGTGAGTTGCGATGACCTCCTTTTTTTTGGTATCTGAATTTCAGGGTCAACTTCTGATATATATATTTCAATTTCAGTTGTGTTTGTATCGTCTCCGGACGGTTCGGGAACGGGAATGCCTTCTATAATGGGCGATTCTCTTCCCAGTATCTCCAGAATTAGCTTGTCGCTTTCATCAATAATACATTTTTTGTTGCCTCCTGAACCAGTCCTCTTTCGGTTGTCTATTTTTTCCTAGAATTCCGAATTTAATACATTTTTTATATTTATATAATGTGTACAATGAATATTTCGTAATTAATTACAATTGTTCGTTTCCTCCAATTCTGCCATATAGTGTCTCGAAGATGCTTCCAGTCCTTGCTGATGTCCAATGCATTGAGGCAATTTGCTTGTTCTGCTATTTCCTTCCACTTATTGACCTTTTTGTCATGGCTCAATGTATCACTGAACTTTCCAAATAAAATTTTTTTATTTTCTAGAAGTAATTTTAGCACACTTATTTTTAATATATTGTTCATTATTACACTTGTCTTTTTTACGACCAACTTAGACAAAAACCATTAACATGTGTTCAAATGTGAACGCTCAGTAATAGCTGCATATTGTTAACGGATTTAAACTGAGGTCAAAAATTATTGTTATTCAGTACTACCTCGATAATGTGAACCTCGAAAATGTGAATTATCCAAAAATATGAACCGAAAAAGTTTAGCATTGCATAATATAAAACGTGAACTCAAAACCAATTTCCGAAACATACTCGAATATGTGAACTTTTATTTTATAATTTACCCCTATTTTGGTTTAATTGTAGGTACGTGACGTCTGAAAAATCATTCATTGGTGTCCCTCTGCATACATATAAAGTTTTTTGTCGTTATTTTTTTGTTTGGCAAGACGTCGAGTGTGCGCTGAGACCTCAGTTTCTTTTTTCTTTTATTTGTGAATACGGCGCGTGCCATAAGGATGGTTCAGTTATTTTTAAAGTTAAATTACTATATTTTTGTGTCTTTCCTTTAATTTTTCAAAAATCAAGTCACAGATCATTCCAAAAAGCATGAAATGCAACGAATTTGTTCGTATCCAGAAATGTGAACCCCTCGAAAATGTGAACTGCCCATGTTTTAATTAGTTCACATTATCGAGGTAGTACTGTATAATATACGTTTTATCATTGTATATACACACTATATTACTCTCATCCCATCGCATTGAATTACGCGTCTTCGACGATCCAGGTGGCGCTTCAGTTGATTTAGTTTGTACACTGCCAGCCAACTCCGAGCATTGGGGAAATGTGTATAGATAGAGAAAACCAAAATAAACAAAACAAAGTCAAACTGTTAGGTATGCCTCTTCTCTTTCTTCATTCATCTCGCCATTTCCATCCATGAGTAAGTAGGTATAAAATTATTTCTGATGTGATGCAACAGGGTAGGGTCGGTAGAGAACTGCAACTGGTTTGGTTTTTCTTAGTGAAAGGAGAGGAGAATAGGGGAAAGGAGGTGCAATATTATGAGCAAGAGCAAATATAATTCAACAGCATGGTGGTGTAGGATAGGATGGTGGTGGTGGAGGATTTGTGTGTTTGGAGAGGGGTGCACGATGCAAGGGGTGAACTGTTAGGTATGCCTCTTCTCTTTCTTCATTCATCTCGCCATTTCCATCCATGAGTAAGTAGGTATAAAATTATTTCTGATGTGATGCAACAGGGTAGGGTCGGTAGAGAACTGCAACTGGTTTGGTTTTTCTTAGTGAAAGGAGAGGAGAATAGGGGAAAGGAGGTGCAATATTATGAGCAAGAGCAAATATAATTCAACAGCATGGTGGTGTAGGATAGGATGGTGGTGGTGGAGGATTTGTGTGTTTGGAGAGGGGTGCACGATGCAAGGGGTGATCAGTTGGGAAAGACAAATTGAATAAAAACTGAATTTGGCTTCCTTTCTGTCGTTGCAGAATATTTGAGGATTGGGCATAAAATAATGTATGTTAGAATCTCACTATTTTGCCTATATTTTTGTCAAATATGCATCGATTTAAGTGATTCTTTTTTTAATTGATTCTAAAATATTATAGGCATGTGTCTACTTTATGAGGTAGGTATATAATGTAGAAGCATTTTATGTCAGTAAAACGAGCAGCTAACTATTATAGGAGTCTACATCTCTCTCTATATAAAAATCAATTGTTTGCAAAACACGAGAAGGGATAGATGCTATACCGATTTGGATGATTATTTTTTTATTTTGTTCGTCTTGAATCAGGGTTTGGCAAAAAAAATTGTAAACACCCAAATGAAAAGCCGAAAAATTGGAAAAAACCTGAATTTCCATTTTTTATGGGAATAGGTATAAGTACACCACGAATGATCGCAAAACTCCAAAACCACTGAACCAAACCTAAAGGTAGGTATTTCTGTGAAGTGTGGAAAATTAGACAATACAAACAAAAAAATCAATCGCTATTCTTCAACAGTTTTTAAAATTTGGAACATTGATATGCATTGTGCTGATGGACAAAAATATATATGTGCAATAGTATAGATATAATTCCTAATCATATAGGGCATTAAATCTAAAGAGTAGATACATATGTACATAGGTACAGGGGTCATCGCAACTCACCCGGTCGCATTTCACCCGACCCTAGACAGGAACCTAAAAGCCACCTATGTTTCAATTCACCACATAAACGCTTACCTTCAAACCACTCACCTTTATTGTTCGAGTTGCAGTGGATCGTTGCCCCTGACAACACGGCATTTAGTGTTTGAAAGGGTGTGGCTATTTTTTTTTGGGAGACGCTATTGGTAAATGGGGTACAAAATCGTTCATTTAGGAACACATACACATGCATATGCAAAAGTGAATAGGTATGATACATATATGGAGATTGAAAAAATTATAATAAAGACTTTTATTAAAAGGGGAAAACCCGTGGCTGTAAAACGTCAAATGTAATGTCAATGAGTTTGAAGCACAAGTGTTGCCACTTATACATAATTGCAAAAATTCGGTAGATTGAATGGAAAATCAGAGAGAATAAAAAAAAAGTAAAACAGTTCACATCCAAATTTAATAATTGTTCAATAACTTCCTTTTATTTATAAAAAAGACATCAAAGATTTTAAATAGATAAAAAATGTTTTCTAAGTTCTCCCATTTAGCCTTAGTACTTTTTTTTTTCAATTTGCACACCACGATAATTCATCTACTCATTTAGAAATAAATTATTGAAAATGACAGCTAGTTTCTTTTGAATACAATTATTAATATTGGATATGGTCGTTCAGGAATCATTTGGAAATTTTTGACGAGGATGTTACATAAACGACTAAAAAAGTTAACTGGAGCTGGAAGCAAAAAAAGTGAATACTAAACAACTTATATTAGGAAAACAAACACGACTTATTTTTGGTTAAAATAAGTTGGTTATAATTAACGCATTAATTTTTATTTTATTAGGTATTTATAGATGCATACCTAGCTACGTATTTATATGTATTTAAAAATGGTAACGACCGTTTTTCTTTGTACTAATTTTAGTCCTTAAGGTCGAATTGAAAAGTATAAAAATATATACCTCAGTATATTGCAGTAATTTATATCAATTTTGTTTTAGGTATATGAAAAAAGCAATATCAGTTGAAGTAGGTAATCTTTTATTTTAGAAGCTATCAGTATTAGGAAAAACATTTTGTATTAATGTTTAAATGCTCCATATTATGTACAATTGGACTTCGATATTCGATATCGATAGATATAATTGAATCTTTATCTGTGCAACTTAATACAAAAACTTCTAAAAACTATGTTCTTATTATTTTATAATCTGAAATGGATTTTTTTTAGAATAACTATCAATCTCGAAATTAATACAAAGATATTTTAAATCGTAGGAAGTGTTTTGTAAATAGTAGTGAAAATGGATTCGAATTTTACGCTATGGCCACACTGATTTTTCGAATTATTTTGACACAACAGCTGATATTTTTGGTGATTTCGTAAATTGTGTTTCGTTTTTTGCTTTTAATAAGCATTTGAAAGCCTTTGGGAGGAATTTTATGGGCGAATTTAAATACAATTTGGGTGTTAATTCACTTAGAATTATTTATTTGGCATACAAATTATCAGCGGCTTTGATTTCAGGGAAAACAAGTTATTGAATTCAAATTCTTCAGTGACAGAACAGCTGCGTGTGCGCTGTCATCTTCTGACATAAGACAAACGCAAAGGCGCCATCTATATATTAATCACATGCAACTTTTCAAAATAAGTCCAAGATGAGGGGTCGGGTGCAACTCATCCGGTGGCAAGTCATCCGGAGACAAGTAACGCCGCCTACATCTTAACTTTGCAACGATAGCGAATATTCGCATCACTCACCCTTAGTGGAACGTGTCGTAGTCGAGCGTGTTTATTGTTGTGGGTTAGTGTTGCGATTACTAAAATGACAAATATACTGTTGGAGGGGGGCGGTTTAAGTTATTATAAATGGATGCCCTTGTTGAACTTGAAATGTTTTGTTGTTGTAGGAGGTAGGTACTATCGCAATTCGCAAGTAGGGGTAATCGTAGCTGTCGGTAGTATGGATAAGGGTGGGGTGGGAAATGCGTTAGTAGGAAAAATAGTATCTATAGCATGAATGATTTTAATAGATATATGTTGGCAGTGTAGCCAGCAATTTTCTAACGGAATATGCCAAATTAAAAAATAAAATGCTTAATTAGCTATATGCGCTATTTATTTATTTATTTATTTATTTTTGGGTAACACTATTTGTAAATGGTTGACAAAATCGTTTATATTGATATTAATTTATAAATACGTACAGGTACACACGTGGATGTGTTTAAATTATGGAAGTGAGTAGGTAGATGTGGAATTTATAATAGAGATTTTAATTAAACCAAAGGGGAGAAACCCCGTGGCTGGGAAACGTCAAATATAATGGCGAGAAGTTTGATATACATATAAGTGTTGTCACTAGATTGAAAGGAACAAATTGAATAAAAAATTAGATTTAAAAAAATAGGAAGGTAATTGATATGCAGACAGCATATAATATTTGGTATATGTATGTGTTTACTATTTCCAATTTAAATATGTATCAATATGTATGTACCTACTTTGGAAAATAATTCTTGGGTAGGTAAATACATTTTTTTTTGTTTTCCAGATACGTTTTCATTTTTCCAAGTTTTTGACTTTTTGGTCCCTCCTGTGAATGAAATTTACGTCCGGGTATTAAAAACATTTTACACGATTTATACTGGCTTTACATTACCAAGCCACGCAATTTTGCATGATAAAGTAGCAAATTATTCGCCTGTTTGTGTATCAGATGTTTTAAAAATTGTTCTACCACTGAGATGTATGAATTGACAAACATCACATACCTACTTAAATTTACGGAAAAACAAAATGCATGTATTTTTTTTAAGAAAGCGTTTCCTAATTTTTTCGTAAGTTTATCTCTGAGAAAGAATTTATCCCCACAGGCCACAAATGCCACTTTGACAGTCTTTTCCCAGGTTTTGTTGAAAATACATCGAGTATTAAGTTTTATTTGTATGAAGTTCCTTTTTAAACTTTTGGCTACTTTTTGGCGACTTTATTATTTTGGGCATCGGGAACGCTGCAGCGTTATATTTAGGGCTAGCATAAAAAAAACGTCCCTAGCAAGAAGCCCACAAACTATAAATACGAAGTTTGAAGCAAATCCGTCCAGCGTTTCCCCAGGGGTGGGACAGACAGACATACGGACGAACAGAATTGCGAGACTCACTTTTTTGAGTTCCCCTATCATCGTAATATCAGAATTGATCAAAATCTCGAGTTCAAAATTTTGTACGAAAACAATATCTTTCTCTTACTACGTATACGAGAAAGTTAATAAACATGGAAAAATACAAATTCGGTATTTTATAGGCATATTTTTGGTAAAATGCTTCTTTTTTTTTTAATGAATTTAGTTTTGTCAGTTGTCATTATATGAAAAAATCGATATAACTTTTCGATAACTTTAAAGACAATGATAGTTTGGTTGCACAGTCTTTATCGAGGCTAAGGAATAAGCCCCGATAATTATCCGGGCTAACAAAATCTATATAGAATTAAATTCGTATGAAATTATTTTTCTAAGCCTATATAGAATAGCCACATTTCGTTTACATTTCTTTAACTAGAAGTTTCTATAACTCGAATTTATTTTCTGTCATTTTGAGAGTTGCACTTATGGAAGTTCCACTTTCACTGTACCTATATAATTATACTTAGGGGTATGGGGATAATTCCATCAAATCAACATTTGACTTTTTGATATACATTTCTAGGGACTATACCTGTTACCATAGCGTTCTTTTTTTGCATGCGCAGGGAGCAAACGCTATCAATAGGTAATAATTATTAAAAAATACGTTTTTCCCTCAGGCTGATGTTTTTTAGGTTCATAAAAAGAGTCGCCGTTGAATTGCATATTTTTGTTTTTTAATGAAGACGATTTTAATTTAAATACACGCTATAAATAAACCAAAACGTAGAGCCTCGTTTTCCCATTTCAATTGTATATTTCCCCATATTTTGATTGAAATAATCACAAAATGGGAAAAAATCCGCACATCTGGCATCGCTGCAAAAGCATATAAACTCATTCCAACACAAACCCACACGATGTGGGTGTAGTGAAAAGAAAAATGGATCAGGGTTACCTTTGCGTCACCTCTTCGAGCACACATTTCTGAAATTTAGGCACTTTTGGAAACTTTTTGTAATAAACATAATAATTTCTTCAAAAAATTATTTCTACCCAGCCTGTTATCAATCATTCAAAATAATTATATCTATTTCTATAAATTTCATACTATCCTTTGACATGATTTGTATCTTTGTATTTGAATTCAGCCCCAAATGTTCTTTCTTCAGACACACAGCGAACGTCTGCAGGTTTTTCTGCATGGATTATTATGTACCTACCTACTTTTTTTCTCTTTCCAATGTCGGTTCTTTTTAATATAAATTTGTATGAGACTATTTTTTACCTCGCAGACACCTTTTTAAACACTTTAGAAAAATGTGCGCAGGTAACTCTGCGCTGGAATCCAACAATCTGATTTGTCAACAGTATTACAATATAAGGTTGCATCAAACAGTTTTGTGTATTGTTTCTTTTTGTGGAACGATAAAAAAATATGCGTTTGACAATGGTTTCCTTTTTGCTAAATTTATTTGGTTGTGGTACAGGGACTCATCTCATCTTGGACTTATTTTGAAAAGTTGCATGTGATTAATATATAGATGGCGCCTTTGCGTTTGTCTTATGTCAGAAGATGACAGCGCACACGCAGCTGTTCTGTCACTGAAGAATTTGAATTCAATAACTTGTTTTCCCTGAAATCAAAGCCGCTGATAATTTGTATGCCAAATAAATAATTCTAAGTGAATTAACACCCAAATTGTATTTAAATTCGCCCATCAAATTCCTCCCAAAGGCTTTCAAATTCTTATTAAAAGCAAAAAACGAAACACAATTTACGAAATCACCAAAAATATCAGCTGTTGTGTCAAATTAATTCGAAAAATCAGTGTGGCCATAGCATAAAATTCGAATCCATTTTCACTACTATTTACAAAACACTTCATACGCGTTAAAATACATTTGTATTGTACCTATTAATTTCGAGGTTTGATAGCTATTCTAATAAATCCATATCAGATTATAAAATAATGAGAACATAGTTTATAGAAGTTTTTTAACTACTTGTGGGCTTACACTTTGCTCCAATAAATGATTGAATAATGTTGTTTAACGATTTGAAAGATTTTTTTCTAAACACACACCAAATATAGGTACCTAAGAAAATACAATATTTTTATTGTATCGTGGTTTTTGTATTTTTCAGGCTCCAAATAATTTACTTGTTTTATCCCAGCTAATTGGAATCGGTTAATGAATAATTGTCTAAATTATATGCTTCGAGTCGTAGGAAATGTCAGTGTGAATGGTTTTTCGAACACCCACTTTCCAATCTTTTCTTAATTTTCATTAAGATTAAAAAGGAATGAATAAGAATAACTATTTATACATATTTTTTCTCTAAACATTCTTCAGTTTTTTTAATTTTGAAAATATTAGATAAGTTAACTAAAACTAGGCTCCCGAAAACATAACTCAGTTCTTAGGTGGGTATTAAATACAAGTCAATTAAATTTGTCAGCAATTAAGTGCTGACTGTGAAATAAATTCCGAGAAACAGCCTTAAAATAAACGTTGTACGAGACTTATAAGTCTTTACTTCAAAATTCGTTTTATTGACAATTTACATATTCGCGGGAATACACTGTGTCGCTGGTTATGACAATACTCAACATTTTTTTAGAAAGAAATAATTTTATGTAAGTTAAAATTAAGGGAAAATTAGACAGCAGTAGTTTAATTTAGTTATGCTATGTTTCCACCGAACGCTAACCACGAGATTAAGTGCAAGAGATTTAAAATTAATCCTGAAGTGTTTCCACCAAAAAAATAAAGAGATTAATTTGACATTTCACCAGATGTTGGCATAAGCTGTCCAATCGAAGTGTAACAAATGATAAAAAATTAAACAATTTCTACTTTCGAAATTAAAAGTAAAAACAAAAAATGAGTGGCAGTAATCTAAAAATATTATTACCGTATCATTTTGTCCTCAAAACTAATATGTATGAACGTTTTAACGGTTGCATTGGCAGGAAGTCGCTATTATGGGCAGGTACAAAAAAAAAAACGATTTTTTTCTTTTGCTCACCTATGACATAAATGTCAAATGTAGCTCTGTTTGTTTTTAATTTTAGACATTTCGACCTGTGGAGAGTGTGTTCAGAGACCGAACTCTACATGTAAACCTAGTCAGCTAAGGAGATTAATTTTTAATCTCCATTTTATGAGATTAATTTTTGTATGATAAATCTCGAGATTTATTCGAGGTTAACGAAAATTAATCCTAATCTCGGAGTTCATCTCCGGTGGAAACGTAGCATTACGTATATGTGGGTATGTGAGAATTAATTTTTACTTAAGTATAAAACACATAATTAAGCATGTGAGAAAAAAAAACCCAAAGTTAAGAGTAAATGTGTGGTATTACCGCTGAATTCTGTATCGCTTTCATCGTACAATGCATGGTGATCTGCAACAGTGGTAATGTATCACACGTTTATTGTTGAAATTATTCTCTTGATATCAGCGATTCAGTATATCTATGTACCTATCTCAAGATCGCTTCAAAAGTCTAGGATAAACAAAAATCGATTATTTAAAGAGCAGTGAGAATTGTATTTTAAATAATTACCGAAGGATTTTTGCTAATACTTCTCGTTTTCGCATAATCAACTTAATGTCCTCACTAATTTTACTGCCGCGCAAGGCGAAATCGAACACTTTAGATATCGGACAGAGGGAACGTGCGAATATTTCGTAATAGCCTGGAGAGGCGAAGGTTGGCATTAGATTCTCGTCACCGTCATTATAATATTTCATTATTTATGAGGCAGTTTTACAGTTTAAAAAACGTTTGCACAAAATATGCAACTGGTTTCACAAATAAAATATTTTTATTTCAGCCGAACTGTCAACGGGAAAAAATTCGACACGGCATTATGACAGCTTGAAGAAAGTTCAATTACCTATTTCACCTGCCGCCATTTAGAATTTTTTTTTTTTTTGGTTATTCACTCGTATTCACAGATAGAAAAAGAGGCGGAGGCGCTTTTTTCAAAACTGGCTCTATGGATCTCTTCTTTTTGCCTGAAGCTGGTGGTCTATTCTCTCTGGTTTGTGGTTGAGAACAGTACCTACAAGATTTGCATGCGCTGGGAGCAAACGCTACCTATAACTACCTATTAAAAAATGTTTCTCCCACAGGCTAACATTTTCAGGGTCTTAATAAGAGTCGCTGAAATGGATATTTTTGTTTTTTGAATGTGGAATAAAATAATCGAAAAGAATAATTTCGTTTTTCCCATTTGATTAAAATAATCACAAAGTGGGAAAACCGCACATCTGGCAACGCTGCAAAACCCCATAATCTCATTCGAACACAATGTGAGTGTGTGAATAGAATTAATCAGTAATCCAACAATCTGATTTGTCAACAGTATTACAATATAAGGTTGCATCAAACAGTTTTGTGTATTGTTTCTTTTTGTGGAACGATAAAAAAATATGCGTTTGACAATGGTTTCCTTTTTGCTAAATTTATTTGGTTGTGGTACAGGGACTCATCTCATCTTGGACTTATTTTGAAAAGTTGCATGTGATTAATATATAGATGGCGCCTTTGCGTTTGTCTTATGTCAGAAGATGACAGCGCACACGCAGCTGTTCTGTCACTGAAGAATTTGAATTCAATAACTTGTTTTCCCTGAAATCAAAGCCGCTGATAATTTGTATGCCAAATAAATAATTCTAAGTGAATTAACACCCAAATTGTATTTAAATTCGCCCATAAAATTCCTCCCAAAGGCTTTCAAATGCTTATTAAAAGCAAAAAACGAAACACAATTTACGAAATCACCAAAAATATCAGCTGTTGTGTCAAAATAATTCGAAAAATCAGTGTGGCCATAGCGTAAAATTCGAATCCATTTTCACTACTATTTACAAAACACTTCCTACGATTTAAAATATCTTTGTATTAATTTCGAGATTGATAGTTATTCTAAAAAAAATCCATTTCAGATTATAAAATAATAAGAACATAGTTTTTAGAAGTTTTTGTATTAAGTTGCACAGATAAAGATTCAATTATATCTAGTGTTTAACGTTTTTTTTTGCTGTGTGTCAAATTAGAATGATCTAAACGACAAAAATATAGTTTCGAGAAAACAATGTACCATCATACGTGAATTTAACGAAACGCTTACAACCCAAATAAAAACAACGACTTTAAATAGTGCCAATATTTCAATTTTACTATTTATTTAATTTATTAAGCTGATAATATTAAACTACGTTTCTGTTGTATAATTTGTTTAATGAGTGGATTTCATTGGCAGATATGTGGCGATTATCACAAACCTTGGTGTCATTAAAACACTGAACTCAGTTGCATGAAGAATATCGAAGTCCAATTGTACATAATATGGAGCATTTAAACATTAATACAAAATGTTTTTCCTAATACTGATAGCTTCTAAAATAAAAGATTACCTACTTCAACTGATATTGCTTTTTTCATATACCTAAAACAAAATTGATATAAATTACTGCAATATACTGAGGTATATATTTTTATACTTTTCAATTCGACCTTAAGGACTAAAATTAGTACAAAGAAAAACGGTCGTTACCATTTTTAAATACATATAAATACGTAGCTAGGTATGCATCTATAAATACCTAATAAAATAAAAATTAATGCGTTAATTATAACCAACTTATTTTAACCAAAAATAAGTCGTGTTTGTTTTCCTAATATAAGTTGTTTAGTATTCACTTTTTTTGCTTCCAGCTCCAGTTAACTTTTTTAGTCGTTTATGTAACATCCTCGTCAAAAATTTCCAAATGATTCCTGAACGACCATATCCAATATTAATAATTGTATTCAAAAGAAACTAGCTGTCATTTTCAATAATTTATTTCTAAATGAGTAGATGAATTATCGTGGTGTGCAAATTGAAAAAAAAAAAGTACTAAGGCTAAATGGGAGAACTTAGAAAACATTTTTTATCTATTTAAAATCTTTGATGTCTTTTTTATAAATAAAAGGAAGTTATTGAACAATTATTAAATTTGGATGTGAACTGTTTTACTTTTTTTTTATTCTCTCTGATTTTCCATTCAATCTACCGAATTTTTGCAATTATGTATAAGTGGCAACACTTGTGCTTCAAACTCATTGACATTACATTTGACGTTTTACAGCCACGGGTTTTCCCCTTTTAATAAAAGTCTTTATTATAATTTTTTCAATCTCCATATATGTATCATACCTATTCACTTTTGCATATGCATGTGTATGTGTTCCTAAATGAACGATTTTGTACCCCATTTACCAATAGCGTCTCCCAAAAAAAAATAGCCACACCCTTTCAAACACTAAATGCCGTGTTGTCAGGGGCAACGATCCACTGCAACTCGAACAATAAAGGTGAGTGGTTTGAAGGTAAGCGTTTATGTGGTGAATTGAAACATAGGTGGCTTTTAGGTTCCTGTCTAGGGTCGGGTGAAATGCGACCGGGTGAGTTGCGATGACCCCTGTACCTATGTACATATGTATCTACTCTTTAGATTTAATGCCCTATATGATTAGGAATTATATCTATACTATTGCACATATATATTTTTGTCCATCAGCACAATGCATATCAATGTTCCAAATTTTAAAAACTGTTGAAGAATAGCGATTGATTTTTTTGTTTGTATTGTCTAATTTTCCACACTTCACAGAAATACCTACCTTTAGGTTTGGTTCAGTGGTTTTGGAGTTTTGCGATCATTCGTGGTGTACTTATACCTATTCCCATAAAAAATGGAAATTCAGGTTTTTTCCAATTTTTCGGCTTTTCATTTGGGTGTTTACAATTTTTTTTGCCAAACCCTGATTCAAGACGAACAAAATAAAAAAATAATCATCCAAATCGGTATAGCATCTATCCCTTCTCGAGTTTTGCAAACAATTGATTTTTATATAGAGAGAGATGTAGACTCCTATAATAGTTAGCTGCTCGTTTTACTGACATAAAATGCTTCTACATTATATACCTACCTCATAAAGTAGACACATGCCTATAATATTTTAGAATCAATTAAAAAAAGAATCACTTAAATCGATGCATATTTGACAAAAATATAGGCAAAATAGTGAGATTCTAACATACATTATTTTATGCCCAATCCTCAAATATTCTGCAACGACAGAAAGGAAGCCAAATTCAGTTTTTATTCAATTTGTCTTTCCCAACTGATCACCCCTTGCATCGTGCACCCCTCTCCAAACACACAAATCCTCCACCACCACCATCCTATCCTACACCACCATGCTGTTGAATTATATTTGCTCTTGCTCATAATATTGCACCTCCTTTCCCCTATTCTCCTCTCCTTTCACTAAGAAAAACCAAACCAGTTGCAGTTCTCTACCGACCCTACCCTGTTGCATCACATCAGAAATAATTTTATACCTACTTACTCATGGATGGAAATGGCGAGATGAATGAAGAAAGAGAAGAGGCATACCTAACAGTTCACCCCTTGCATCGTGCACCCCTCTCCAAACACACAAATCCTCCACCACCACCATCCTATCCTACACCACCATGCTGTTGAATTATATTTGCTCTTGCTCATAATATTGCACCTCCTTTCCCCTATTCTCCTCTCCTTTCACTAAGAAAAACCAAACCAGTTGCAGTTCTCTACCGACCCTACCCTGTTGCATCACATCAGAAATAATTTTATACCTACTTACTCATGGATGGAAATGGCGAGATGAATGAAGAAAGAGAAGAGGCATACCTAACAGTTTGACTTTGTTTTGTTTATTTTGGTTTTCTCTATCTATACACATTTCCCCAATGCTCGGAGTTGGCTGGCAGTGTACAAACTAAATCAACTGAAGCGCCACCTGGATCGTCGAAGACGCGTAATTCAATGCGATGGGATGAGAGTAATATAGTGTGTATATACAATGATCAAACGTATATTATACAGTACTACCTCGATAATGTGAACTAATTAAAACATGGGCAGTTCACATTTTCGAGGGGTTCACATTTCTGGATACGAACAAATTCGTTGCATTTCATGCTTTTTGGAATGATCTGTGACTTGATTTTTGAAAAATTAAAGGAAAGACACAAAAATATAGTAATTTAACTTTAAAAATAACTGAACCATCCTTATGGCACGCGCCGTATTCACAAATAAAAGAAAAAAGAAACTGAGGTCTCAGCGCACACTCGACGTCTTGCCAAACAAAAAAATAACGACAAAAAACTTTATATGTATGCAGAGGGACACCAATGAATGATTTTTCAGACGTCACGTACCTACAATTAAACCAAAATAGGGGTAAATTATAAAATAAAAGTTCACATATTCGAGTATGTTTCGGAAATTGGTTTTGAGTTCACGTTTTATATTATGCAATGCTAAACTTTTTCGGTTCATATTTTTGGATAATTCACATTTTCGAGGTTCACATTATCGAGGTAGTACTGAATAACAATAATTTTTGACCTCAGTTTAAATCCGTTAACAATATGCAGCTATTACTGAGCGTTCACATTTGAACACATGTTAATGGTTTTTGTCTAAGTTGGTCGTAAAAAAGACAAGTGTAATAATGAACAATATATTAAAAATAAGTGTGCTAAAATTACTTCTAGAAAATAAAAAAATTTTATTTGGAAAGTTCAGTGATACATTGAGCCATGACATAAAGGTCAATAAGTGGAAGGAAATAGCAGAACAAGCAAATTGCCTCAATGCATTGGACATCAGCAAGGACTGGAAGCATCTTCGAGACACTATATGGCAGAATTGGAGGAAACGAACAATTGTAATTAATTACGAAATATTCATTGTACACATTATATAAATATAAAAAATGTATTAAATTCGGAATTCTAGGAAAAAATAGACAACCGAAAGAGGACTGGTTCAGGAGGCAACAAAAAATGTATTATTGATGAAAGCGACAAGCTAATTCTGGAGATACTGGGAAGAGAATCGCCCATTATAGAAGGCATTCCCGTTCCCGAACCGTCCGGAGACGATACAAACACAACTGAAATTGAAATATATATATCAGAAGTTGACCCTGAAATTCAGATACCAAAAAAAAGGGGGTCATCGCAACTCACCCGGTCGCATTTCACCCGACCCTAGACAGGAACCTAAAAGCCACCTATGTTTCAATTCACCACATAAACGCTTACCTTCAAACCACTCACCTTTATTGTTCGAGTTGCAGTGGATCGTTGCCCCTGACAACACGGCATTTAGTGTTTGAAAGGGTGTGGCTATTTTTTTTTGGGAGACGCTATTGGTAAATGGGGTACAAAATCGTTCATTCAGGAACACATACACATGCATATGCAAAAGTGAATAGGTATGATACATATATGGAGATTGAAAAAATTATAATAAAGATTTTTATTAAAAGGGGAAAACCCGTGGCTGTGAAACGTCAAATGTAATGTCGATGAGTTTGAAGCACAAGTGTTGCCACTTATACATAATTGCAAAAATTCGGTAGATTGAATGGAAAATCAGAGAGAATTAAAAAAAAAGTAAAACAGTTCACATCCAAATTTAATAATTGTTCAATAACTTCTAAACGGAAACTTAAATATATTTTTCCTTTTATTTATAATAAAGACATCAAACATTTTAAATAGATAAAAAATGTTTTCTAAGTTCTCCCATTTAGCCTTAGTACTTTTTTTTCAATTTGCACACCACGATAATTCATCTACTCATTTAGAAATAAATTATTGAAAATGACAGCTAGTTTCTTTTGAAGACAATTATTAATATTGGATATGTTCGTTCAGGAATCATTTGTAAATTTTTGACGAGGATGTTACATAAACGACTAAAAAAGTTAACTGGAGCTGAAAGCAAAAAAAGTGAATACTAAACAAGTTATATTAGGAAAACAAACACGACTTATTTTTGGTTAAAATAAGTTAGTTATAATTAACGCATTAATTTTTATTTTATTAGGTATATATAGATGCATACTAGCTACGTATTTATATGTATTTAAAAATCAGTTGAAGTAGTTAATCTTTTATTTCAGAAGCTATCAGTATTAGGGAATAACATATCGCAAAAACATTTTGTATTAATGTTTAAATGCTCCTTATTATGTACAATTGGACTTCGATATTCTTCATGCAACTGAGTTCAGTGTTTTAATGACACCAAGGTTTGTGATAAGCGCCACATATCTGACAATAAAATCCACTCATTAAACAAATTATACAACAGAAACGTAGTTTAATATTATCAGCTTAATAAATTAAATAAATAGTAAAATTGAAATATTGGCACTATTTAAAGTGGTTGTTTTTATTTTGGTTGTAAGCGTTTCGTTAAATTCACGTATGATGGTACATTGTTTTCTCGAAACTATATATTTGTCGTTTAGATCATTCTAATTTGACACACAGCAAAAAAAAAACGTTAAACACTAGATGAATTGAATATAATTTATCTGTGCAACTTAATACAAAAACTTCTAAAAACTATGTTCTTATTATTTTATAATCTGAAATGGATTTTTTTTAGAATAGCTATCAATCTCGAAATTAATACAAAGATATTTTAAATCGTAGGAAGTGTTTTGTAAATAGTAGTGAAAATGGATTCGAATTTTACGCTATGGCCACACTGATTTTTCGAATTATTTTGACACAACAGCTGATATTTTTGGTGATTTCGTAAATTGTGTTTCGTTTTTTGCTTTTAATAAGCATTTGAAAGCCTTTGGGAGGAATTTGATGGGCGAATTTAAATACAATTTGGGTATTAATTCACTTAGAATTATTAATTTGGCATACAAATTATCAGCGGCCTTGTTTTCAGGGAAAACAAGTTACGGAATTCGAATTCTTTAGTGACAGAACAGTTGCGTGTGCGCTGTCATCTTCTGACTTAAGACAAACGCAAAAGCGTCATCTATATATTAATCACATGCAACTTTTCAAAATAAGTCCAAGATGAGATGAGTTCCTGTACCACAACCAAATAAATTTAGCAAAAAGGAAACCATTGTCAAACGCATATTTTTTATCGTTCCACAAAAAGAAACAATACGCAAAACTGTTTGATGCAACATTAAATCGTAGTACTGTTGACAAATCAGATTGTTGGATTACTGATTAATTCTATTCACACACTCACATTGTGTTCGAATGAAATTATGGGGTTTTGCAGCGTTGCCAGATGTGCGGTTTTTCCCACTTTGAGATTATTTTAATCAAATGGGAAAAACGAAATTATTCTTTTCGATTTTTTTATTCCACATTAAAAAAACAAAAATATCCATTTCAGCGTCGACTCTTATTAAGACCCTGAAAATGTTAGCCTGTGGGAGAAACATTTTTAATAGGTAGTTGTAGGTAGCGTTTGCTCCCAGCGCATGCAAATCTTGTAGGTACTGTTCTCAACCACAAACCAGAGAGAATAGACCACCAGCTTCGGGCAAAAATGAGAGATCCATAGAGCCAGTTTTGAAATAAGCGCCTCCGCCTCTTTTTCTATCTGTGAATACGTGTGAATAAGCATAAAAATAAAAAATTCTAAATGGCGGCAGGTGAAATAGGTAATTGAACTTTCTTCAAGCTGTCATAATGCCGTGTTGAATTTTTTCCCGTTGACAGTTCGGCTGAAATAAAAACATTTTATTTGTGAAACCAGTTGCATATTTTGTGCAAATGTTTTTTAAACTGAAAAACTGCCTCATAAATCATGAAATATTATAATGACGGTGACGAGAATCTAATGCTAGCCTTCGCCTCTCCAGGCTATTACGAAATATTCGCAAGTTCGCTCTGTCCGATATCTAAAGAGTGTTCGATTTCGCCTTGCGCGGCAGTAAAATTAGTGAGGACATTAAGTTGATTATGCGAAAACGAGAAGTATTAGCAAAAACCCTACGGTAATTATTTAAAATACAATTCTCACTGCTCTTTAAATAATCGATTTTTGTTTATCCTAGACTTTTGAAGCGATCTCGAGATAGGTACATAGATATACTGAATCGCTGATATCAAGAGAATAATTTCAACAATAAACGTGTGATACATTACCACTGTTGCAGATCATCATGCATTTTACGATGAAAGCGATACAGAATTCAGCGGTAATACCACACATTTACTCTTAACTTTGGGTTTTTTTCTCACATGCTTAATTATGTGTTTTATACTTAAGTAAAAATTAATTTTCACATACCCACATATACGTAATGCTACGTTTCCACCGGAGATGAACTCCGAGATTAGGATTAATTTTCGTTAACCTCGAATAATTCTCGAGATTTATCATACAAAAATTAATCTCATAAAATGGAGATTAAAAATTAATCTCCTAAGCTGACTAGGTTTACATGTAGAGTTCGGTCTCTGAACACACTCTCCACAGGTCGAAATGTCTAAAATTAAAAACAAACAGAGCTACATTTGACATTTATGTCATAGGTGAGCAAAAGAAAAAAATGTTTTTTATTTTGTACCTGCCCGTAATAGCGACTTCTTGCCAATGCAACCGTTAAAACGTTCATACATATTAGTTTTGAGGACAAAATGATACGGTAATAATATTTTTAGATTACTGCCACTCATTTTTTGTTTTTACTTTTAATTTCGAAAGTAGAAATTGTTTAATTTTGTATCATTTGTTACACTTCGATTGGACAGCTTATGCCAACATCTGGTGAAATGTCAAATTAATCTCTTTATTTTTTTGGTGGAAGCACTTCAGGATTAATTTTAAATCTCTTGCACTTAATCTCGTGGTTAGCGTTCGGTGGAAACATAGCATAACTAAATTAAACTACTGCTGTCTAATTTTCCCTTAATTTTAACTTACATAAAATTATTTCTTTCTAAAAAAATTTTGAGTATTGTCATAACCAGCGACACAGTATATTCCCGCGAAAATGTAAATTGTCAATAAAACGAATTTTGAAGTAAAGACTTATAAGTCTCGTACAACGTTTATTTTAAGGCCGATTCTCGGAATTTATTTCACAGTCAGCACTTAATTGCTGACAAATTTAATTGACTTGTATTTAATACCCACCTAAGAACTGAGTTATGTTTTCGGGAGCCTAGTTTTAGTTAACTTATCTAATATTTTCAAAATTAAAAAAACTGAAGAATGTTTAGAGAAAAAATATGTATAAATAGTTATTCTTATTCATTCCTTTTTAATCTTGATGAAAATTAAGAAAAGATTGGAAAGTGGGTGTTCGGAAAACCATTCACACTGACATTTCCTAGGACTCGAAGCATATAATTTAGACAATTATTCATTAACCGATTCCAATTAGCTGGGATAAAACAAGTAAATTATTTGGAGCCTGAAAAATACAAAAACCACGATATAATAAAAATATTGTATTTTCTTAGGTACCTATATTTGGTGTGTGTTTAGAAAAAAATCTTTCGAATCGTTAAACAACATAATTCAATCATTTATTGGAGCAAAGTGTAAGCCCACAAGTAGTTCAAAAACTTCTATAAACTATGTTCTCATTATTTTATAATCTGATATGGATTTATTAGAATAGCTATCAAACCTCGAAATTAATAGATACAATACAAATGTATTTTAACGCGTATGAAGTGTTTTGTAAATAGTAGTGAAAATGGATTCGAATTTTATGCTATGGCCACACTGATTTTTCGAATTAATTTGACAGAACAGCTGATATTTTTGGTGATTTCGTAAATTGTGTTTCGTTTTTTGCTTTTAATAAGCATTTCAAAGCCTTTGGGAGGAATTTGATGGGCGAATTTAAATACAATTTGGGTGTTAATTCACTTAGAATTATTTATTTGGCATACAAATTATCAGCGGTTTTGTTTTCAGGGAAAACAAGTTATTGAATTCAAATTCTTCAGTGACAGAACAGCTGCGTGTGCGCTGTCATCTTCTGACATAAGACAAACGCAAAAGCGCCATCTATATATTAATCACATGCAACTTTTCAAAATAAGTCCAAGATGAGATGAGTTCCTGTACCACAACCAAATAAATTTAGCAAAAAGGAAACCATTGTCAAACGCATATTTTTTTATCGTTCCACAAAAAGAAACAATACACAAAACTGTTTGATGCAACCTTATATTGTAATACTGTTGACAAATCAGATTGTTGGATTCCAGCGCAGAGTTACCTTCGCACATTTTTCTAAAGTGTTCAAAAAGGTGTCTGCGAGGTAAAAAATTGTCTCATACAAATTTATATTAAAACGAAACGACATTGGAAAGAGAAAAAAGTAGGTAGGTACCTACATAATAATCCATGCAGAAAAACTTGTGGACGTTCGCTATGTGTCTGAAGAAAGAACATTTGGGGCTGAATTCAAATACAAAGATACAAATCATGTCAAAGGATAGTATGAAATTTATAGAAATAGATATAATTATTTTGAATGATTGATAACAGGCTGGGTAGAAATAATTTTTTGAAGAAATTATTATGTTTATTACAAAAAGTTTCCAAAAGTGCCTAAATTTCAGAAATGTGTGCTCGAAAAGGTGTCGCAAAGGTAACCCTGATCCATTTTTCTTTTCACTACACCCACATCGTGTGGGTTTGTGTTGGAATGAGTTTATATGCTTTTGCAGCGATGCCAGATGTGCGGATTTTTTCCCATTTTGTGATTATTTCAATCAAAATATGGGGAAATATACAATTGAAATGGGAAAACGAGGCTCTACGTTTTGGTTTATTTATAGTGTGTATTTAAATTAAAATCTTCTTCATTAAAAAACAAAAATATGCAATTCAACGGCGACTCTTTTTATGAACCTGAAAAACATCAGCCTGAGGGAAAAACGTATTTTTTAATAATTATTACCTATTGGTAGCGTTTGCTCCCTGCGCATGCAAAAAAAGAACGCTATGGTAACATGTATAGTCCCTAGAAATGTATATCAAAAAGTCAAATGTTGATTTGATGGAATTGTCCCCATACCCCTAAGTATAATTACATAGGTACAGCGAAAGTGGAACTTCCATAAGTGCAACTCTCAAAATGACAGAAAATAAATTCGAGTTATAGAAACTTCTAGTTAAAGAAATGTAAACGAAATGTGGCTATTCTATATAGGCTTAGAAAAATAATTTCATACGAATTTAATTCTATATAGATTTTGTTAGCCCGGATAATTATCGGGGCTTATTCCTTAGCCTCGATAAAGACTGTGCAACCAAACTATCATTGTCTTTAAAGTTATCGAAAAGTTATATCGATTTTGTCGTAAAATGACAACTGACAAAACAAAATTCATTAAAAAAAATAGAAGCATTTTACCAAAAATATGCCTATAAAATACCGAATTTGTATTTTTCCATGTTTATTAACTTTCTCGTATACGTAGTTAGAGAAAGATATTGTTTTCGTACAAAATTTTGAACTCCAGATTTTGATCAATTCTGATATTACGATGATAGGGGAACTCAAAAAAGTGGGTCTCGAAATAATGTTCGTCCGTATGTCTGTCTGTCCCACCCCTGGGGAAACGCTGGACGGATTTGCTTCAAACTTCGTATTTATAGTTTGTGGGCTTCTTGCTAGGGACGTTTTTTTTATGCTAGCCCTAAATATAACGCTGCAGCGTTCCCGATGCCCAAAATGATAAAGTCGCCAAAAAGTAGCCAAAAGTTTAAAAAGGAACTTCATACAAATAAAACTTAATACTCGATGTATTTTCAACAAAACCTGGGAAAAGACTGTCAAAGTGGCATTTGTGGCCTGTGGGGATAAATTCTTTCTCAGAGATAAACTTACGAAAAAGTTAGGAAACGCTTTCTTAAAAAAAATTCATGCATTTTGTTTTTCCGTAAATTTAAGTAGGTATGTGATGTTTGTCAATTCATACATCTCAGTGGTAGAAACATTTTTAAAACGTCTGATACACAAACAGGCGAATAATTTGCTACTTTATCATGCAAAATTGCGTGGCTTGGTAATGTAAAGCCAGTATAAATCGTGTAAAATGTTTTTAATACCCGGACGGAAAGTTCATTCACAGGCGCGACCAAAAAGTCAAAAACTTGGAAAAATGAAAACGTATCTGGAAAACAAAAAAAAATGTATTTACCTACCCAAGAATTATTTTCCAAAGTAGGTACATACATATTGATACATATTTAAATTGGAAATAGTAAATACATATATATACCAAATATTATATGCTGTCTGCATCAATTACCTTCCTATTTTTTTAAATCTAATTTTTTATTCAATTTGTTCCTTTCAATCTAGTGACAACACTTATATGTATATCAAACTTCTCGTATTGACGTTTCCCAGCCACGGGGTTTCTCCCCTTTGGTTTAATTAAAATCTCTATTATAAATTCCACATCTACCTACTCACTTCCATAATTTAAACACATCCACGTGTGTACCTGTACGTATTTATAAATTAATATCAATATAAACGATTTTGTCAACCATTTACAAATAGTGTTACCCAAAAATAAATAAATAAATAGCGCATATAGCTAATTAAGCATTTTATTTTTTAATTTGGCATATTCCGTTAGAAAATTGCTGGCTACACTGCCAACATATATCTATTAAAATCATTCATGCTATATGATACTATTTTTCCTACTAACGCATTTCCCACCCCACCCTTATCCATACTACTCATCAAAACTTCGAAGCTCAACGAATGGTGAATGATATAAAACGACACTAGTATTCTATACTCCAACCGGAACAATCGAGAATGTACTAGTTTCGTTTTAGACCATTCACCATTCGTTGAGTTTCGAAGTTTTGTTGCTTAAGTTCGTCTACTCTCCATTATATGGCGCTGTGGTCAATAAGTAGTACTTTTAAATCCACACTACATTATATTTAACTATTTAAGTTAAAAACGAAATGTTATTTTTAATTTGTATATCAAAGAAAATAAAAATAGTCCTAAAATACTCTGTAGCTGTTTTTATATTTATTGATTCAGTAGTATCTATGTATGTATTGTTTTAAGAAAATGTGGATACAACAGTGCGTAAAAGAAATTGGTGTAGATTCATTGACCTCATCTTCAAAAGCAGCCCCGTCATTTTCATTGCGATCCAGTATGTCTTCAGCATCTAAACAATTAAATTAATGTACTTTACAATTAAACAAATTAACTTATTCTAACAAATACAAATTTTGTGAGAGCATTTATTTATAGAGCTGAAGCTTTATCAATTAAATTTTACACAGAAGCGGTAAGATAATCTTAAAGAAGGTGGGTTTACATGAACTTTCGGTTGTTTGTTTTGCAGTTTCAGAAGTAAAAAAAAGAATATAAAACAACGCGTTTATTAGATAAATAGATACGGAAAAAAATTCCGCTGTCATAATGAGTCAATAAGTATCTAAAACCGAGATCAGTGGTAGGGTATCAGGCCGATGATAAGACTTTTACTTGTTTCGTCTCTATTCGACTCCTGCATTTTTGTATATATTTTTTTTTATGCAGATCCTAATATGTTAATCGCTCTTAGTTTATTTAGAGAGATTAAGTAAATAACCTCTCTAAATCATTTGCTGGACCTCTTTCTAAAACTATGAATTCTTACCATTGTCTTCCTCCATCATTTCATATGGTGCAATCGTTGCAGTGCTTCATTTTGTTCAATTTGGTGTGGAATAACTGGTGTAATAAGCCAACTTTTTCGTCCATAATCACTGTCCCCTAATATTAAAGCATCAGGAAATGGCCTCCACCTCCACCCATTCTCCCATCTTCTTGCTAAAGAGCTATTTCGTAGAACTCTGGCATCGTGAACGGATCCAGGCCACCGAGCAGAAACATAAAAGAACTCCAAATTCGGTCCACACACAAACATGGCATTAATTGAATGATCACTATTTCTGTCAACATATGCTGACTCATTTTCAGTCGGTGCGTCAATTCTTATTAAAGAACCGTCTACAATGCCAGCAACACAAGCAAAATTCCCAAAATGCCTGAAACGGTGTGGTACAGAAATTATATTTTCAACAGGCCAGCGAATTTCTTCTCCCAAAAGGTTGTCTACCATCAAATTGCAAAAACTTCTGACGCAACGATGAATTGAACTTTTTGAAACACCCTGCCCATCGCAGGCACAAAGAAGCTGGGTTTTAGCATCAAGAGCATGATTCCTTTTTGTAGAATGCTGTAGATGTCCACCGATTTTTGACAAAATATATTCCGCTACTGTTTGCCCGACACGAAATTTTTCTTTAAATTGAAAATCACTTAATGCAACAAAATGACGATTGCGTACTACACGAAATTGCATTATAGATTCTTCATCACTTTCACTTGAAGAAAAAATATTAAGCATTTTAAATCGTACCTACTTGTTAAGCCTGAGCTACATCGAAACAAAAGTGGAAAAAAGTACAAAAAAGTAAATAAAATCATTCGTCCTTCTTCATCATATAGTAATCTCTGTATATTTTCTCTCAATTTAAAATTTTGTGTGTGCCGAAAGCTTGAACATGTTCCAGCTTTCAATTTTCACAAACACACGCATATTTACGTGACATCTATGAGCAAAAACTAAACAAATAAAGCTCAGAGCTTTTAATTGTTTTTTCCATCGAAAACACATGACTGTTTGCAAAACATCTATGAGTAAAATCTGAACTAATAAATCTAAGAGCTTTTACTTTTGAGACTCATAGGAATTATGTGATTTGAACGTGATCTGGCGGAAAGTTCGTAACGATTTTTTTGTGTGTATTGGTTATAGGAGCTTTGTGAAAATTGAAAGCTGGAACATGTTCAAGCTTTCAGCCACACACAAAATTTTAAATTGAGAGAAAATATACAGAGGTTACTATATGTTGAAGTAGGACAAATTATTTTGTTTAAGCCTGAGCTACATCGAAACAAAAGTGGAAAAAAGTACAAAAAAGTAAATAAAATCATTCGTCCTTCTTCATCATATAGTAATCTCTGTATACTTTCTCTCAATTTAAAATTTTGTGTGTGCCGAAAGCTTGAACATGTTCCAGCTTTCAATTTTCACAAAGTTCTTATAACCAATACAGTCAAAAAAATCGTTACGAACTTCCCGCTAGATCCCGTTCAAATCACATAATTCCTATGAGTATCAAAAGTAAAAGCTCTTAGATTTATTAGTTCAAATTTTACTCATAGATGTTTTGCAAACAGTCATGTGTTTTCGATGGAAAAAACAATTAAAAGCTCTGAGCTTTTTTTGTTTAGTTTTTGCTCATAGATGTCACGTAAATATGCGTGTGTTTTCGATAAGTTTCGCTATTTTCACTTTTTTGTACTTTTTTCCACTTTTGTTTCGATGTAGTTCAGGCTTTACTTTTTTTACTTTTTTCCACTTTTGTTTGGATGTAGTTCAGGCTTTACTTCACTCTCAATTCTTGACCGAGACTCAATCGCCTGTCGGAATTGTCAATGACATACTGACAAAATTGTCAATGGTACAATTTTATCTGTCCCATAAAAAAATTGTCACGACAAATTTGTCAAAGATTTCATGACAATTCTCGAAAAATTACTGACAATTCATTGTCATGACAATTTTTTTATGAAACCGAAACGTCACAATTGTCAGCTATTTTGCGACAATTCGACAAAATTGTCTAATTATTTATGAAACAGAAATTTGACAATTGTCGGATTGTCAGTTGACAAATTGTCACCTGTCACCTGTCGCAATTGTCAATTTTTATGAAACAGGGCCCTGGTCCCGCGGTTTTGAAGGGTGAAAATGTAGCTATCGCCCCTTAACCGCGTCTGGTGTCATGTTCCGTTCTGCTTCCGTCCTATCCATCCTGTTCGCTCCTTGTTTTCTTGGAGCCCAGGGCCGATCTGGCTTATAGCTTCCTGGAAAGTGTACTTCCATCAGGACTTCGTTTGTTTGATCCAGAGTTTTCACTATCTCCCCCGCTCTATTACGAATGAGTCTGATCTTGGAAACTGGGTCTCTGGAGACAATGTTTTGTAGTCTACTGACTTCAGATGTACTCCTCAGACTCGAGCAAAAGTCCCTCCATGACTCCCTTTTACGTCGTCGTAGAGTAACATTCATCTCTTTTTTTCGCCTTGTATTCATCCCATGCTTCAGGTTCTCCCCTTCACATGGCATGATTGAAGGCCTTCCTCATAGCCTTCTTTAGCTTTTCAAGTTCTCGACACTACCAAGGCGTAGGATCCTGTTTTTCCACTAGAGTATGAGTGCAAGACACTCGGTACGCATCTTCAACAGCTGATTGCAAATGCTTTAGCTGTGATTCTACATGCCAAGTATTTTTCGGTATTCCGAATTCCATTATATTCAGTTTTTCCTCCAACACTTAATGGTACTTTGTTCTATTCGTGTTCTTCGGAATTCTGATGTATTTCCGATCTTTCTTTCTTTTAGATCCATAACGAACATCCAACGAAATGGCTGTGTGATCCGACAATGTAGCCTGATCCATTACCCTCCAATTTGATACCCTTTCAATTATCTTGCTACTGCACAGATTCACATCAATCACTTCACTTTGCCTCACATCTACGAAGGTTGGCTCTGTTCCCCTGTTTAGGATAGCTAGATCCTTGCTTGATACAAATTCGAATAACGATTCTCCTCTGTAATTATCGTTGGTTCTGCCCCACACAGTATTATGTGCATTGGCATCACAGCCAATTATTAGATCCTCGTTCCTGTTCCTGTTCCTGCATGCATTCACCAAAGACTCCAACTCTCTTGTCGGAGGAGGTTCTGGCGAATCATACGGCAGGTATGCAGATGTGATGACAAAACTTCTTCTTCTTCTTCTTCTTCTTCATCTCAGTTTCGGGTGGATTCTTGGTCTCGGATAGATTTGGCCAAGGCCAATTCCTTTCTCTTTCTTCCCCTCTTCATCCTTCGCCTCAGTTGTTTTCGTAACTTCCGCTAGGAATCGAGTCTTCCTTCCTCTTTCAATTCGATTTTCGCAGTTTCGGCTAACCCCTTAGCGCATTTTTGCACGGCGGTGCCCGCCTCCAATGACGATTGGACAGCTAATTCTTTTGGTTTCCCATCAGAGCCCATAGACCTATCGAGCTTCGTCGGGTTCAATCCAGCGCCTTCCAGCACCTTCTCGACCTCTTCGAAGCCTTTCACCTCGTTTTCCGAAGACGTTGTTTTTTCTTTTGTTTTATTTGTGTTCATATGATCCCACGAGTAGGGGACAATTAAACGGACCAGATAGGCAGAGATCCCCAATACCTATCCTACTCGACTACATTACAACAGAGGATTAAGCTGCCCCTGAGGAGTCTCCACTAGCGGTTCAATTACCCCTGAACCCTGTGATCCAGTAGTTTTACCTACCTAACCACAGCTCCCTCGGCGTGGTGACCAGCCACCTTGGAGTTAAGATCGATTGATCGGATTGGATTTTAGTTTTTCAATTCACATTCAACTCTACCAGAGGAGTTTGGCCACTACCCTGGTCTAGCTTCCTGTTCATCTACATAAGCCGCCCCACCCAACAAGGTGCCCAATCTTCGGTTAAATGTAGATAAACTTACCGGCAGATTTTGGTTAGGAAATGTACCTAATGCCGAGATAATTTACGTACTTAGTCAAATGGGGGCCGGTTTCATTTAATAAAACAATAATTACCTACCTGGTGTTTGGAAAAAGTACTAATGAGAAAAGTGGGGTCTCGAGAGCGAGATACTTTTGCCTATATTTTCCCTGGAATTTTAATAATAAATTTTACTGAAATAAGGTAGGACTTACCTATTGCAAAAAAAAATGTATTAGGTATGTCCTTGACGACATAATAGACTTACGTTATTAGCACAAATAGATTTACAGCAAGATGTTTCCTGTAATGGTCATCCAGGAAAATATTCACCCCTATCGCGAATAATATTTCCCCCGGAATGTTTCCCATTCAGCAATTTGATTTACATTGCTGACAAGGGAAAAAATTCCATCGGAATTTATTCGCGATACCCCTAATTAATTAAACCAGACAGCAAACCAAGAAGTAAGGAATAGATGCGTGTGAACCCATTCACACACTCTCAAATTAGAAAGTACTGTGTCCGGTTTTCAAGATACCCGAACGTTTTCGAAATTAGCCATTTCGAATTCCGGATGGCTACAGGGTGTTTGCTTTTGCTTTTATTATGTACCTATTATTTTTTTTAATATTTGTAGCAAAGACCTTAAAGCAGCAATAAGAGAAAAAACAAGGAAAAATCTAACCTCTTGAAAAACAATAAATAGAAGCATATAACCATGAAATATTAAAAAAACAACCCTTAAGAAAAGACGGTTGCACTACCACAGAAACAATAATTCACCTACCGTCATCAGCACTCATGTTTGAACTAAAAAAAATATAAGCAAGATGGTGGTTCATCATTTAAAAATCTATCTCTATGTCGATTATATGATAGTATATATTATACAAAAATACTACACAATTGGCCTTTTTGAAGTTAAATAAAATTAAGTTTTCTTCTTTTTCAGGCATATGATCCTGATTTAAATGATTCAACTTCCTATGCAATTATAAACGATTCTTTTCGTCCACAAGGAGAGAACATAGAACTTTATACATATGAAATGTTCGAATTAGATATGAACACTGGTATTCTACATTTATCTATTCCTGTGAGCACCATATCGAAGGGCTACTTTATGTTTGATGTTCTTGCATACGATACAGCTAATCCCCCACATGTTGAAATCGTCTCCACAAAAATATATATAATTGCTGAAAGCAACAGGGTGAAGTTCCTCTTTTTAAGTGGTATTGATGTCATCAACAAACATGAAAAATTTGTAAGTTTTTTTTAGAACACATTCATAATTCAAAATTGCATTGGCATAAATCTATAGTTACAATTTTACCACAAACATTTTTGTATTTAACAAAAACTTAAATTTATTAGTTTTATATTTTGTAATTGAATAACTTTATGAAATGTAAATATCCACTAAACTTTACGGAAGAGTCCTTTATCATTCTTGGATTGAAAGGATACTTGTAACGAACATGTGGCGCGTTTTAACATCACTAAAACTATTTTAAAAACAATTTTTCTCGGTAAAGAAAAGTAAAGTAAAGTGCAATCTTTAGCATGTAGCATATAAAAGTAGAATAAAGCCTGAGCTACATCGAAACAAAAGTGGAAAAAAGTACAAAAAAGTAAATAAAATCATTCGTCCTTCTTCATCATATAGTAATCTCTGTATATTTTCTCTCAATTTAAAATTTTGTGTGTGCCGAAAGCTTGAACATGTTCCAGCTTTCAATTTTCACAAAGTTCTTATAACCAATACAGTCAAAAAAATCGTTACGAACTTCCCGCTAGATCCCGTTCAAATCACATAATTCCTATGAGTATCAAAAGTAAAAGCTCTTAGATTTATTAGTTCAGATTTTACTCATAGATGTTTTGCAAACAGTCATGTGTTTTCGATGGAAAAAACAATTAAAAGCTCTGAGCTTTATTTGTTTAGTTTTTGCTCATAGATGTCACGTAAATATGCGTGTGTTTTCGAAGAGTTTCGCTATTTTCACTTTTTTGTACTTTTTTTCACTTTTGTTTCGATGTAGTTCAGGCTTAAAGGAGGATGATAAAAAGATGAATAACTAAAGCATGCTTGAGTATATATGGCTCCACATACATATTATATGGTACATACGTTATTTACTATTGTAGTTCGATTTATTTAAAATTTATATTTATTGCGTCCGACGATATTGGAAGCTCAAAGGGAAGTGCCAGCCATTTGCAAAATGGCCACCAACCTCTGTCATTTTCTTAATAGTGAAGTTAGATTACATTCATGAATGGTTGCGTTCAGGTGCAACAAAGTAAAATGAGATAATAACAAATAAGCCGATAGATGGCGTTGCTAAATATGTTACAGTTCGGCCAATCTGACAGAATGATCGGCCTCGATCATTATTATGTTGTTTTATATAGGTAACATTAAACTTAAATTTAATCTTATGTGTTTATGATATTGCTTTTCTAAAACTCTATTCTGATACGATTCTAAATAATCTCATCACTCAATTCTTTCCATTTGCGGATATGACAAGACTCTATTATCCCATCGTAGGGTAGTTGCGTGACTTGACAATTTTCAATGTCCCGGATGACATACCGATCATTGGGAAGCTTTTTGTTAACTACGTATGGCCCTTTGAATTTTGGGATGAGTTTCTTATTACCGGGGGAAACATCAACGTTTTTTATGACAACGTAGTCACCAGGCTCAAAGACTTTAGGTGGCTTATGACTGTTCTCAAAGTGACGCTGGCTGTATCGCTGGGAGTCCGTTATGGCTTTGGACGCTTTCGACCTAATGGTGGCTAAGTCGCGCTCACAGGTGACCTGCTCCTCCAAATACTCTGTTAGCCAATCTACGATTGGGCCTCTTTGACAAACTCCGAAAAGTAGCGTTGATGGACTCATCCGCGTTGTGCTATGGATAGTATTGTTTATAGCGAACTCGACTTCAGAAAGTTTATTGGACCAATCGGAGTGTTCTATTGGTTCGCTCAATTTGCTTAACATTGGGGTCAGAACACGGTTGACTCGTTCCACTTGGCCATTTGCTTGTGGTGAACCTACTGCCACCTTCACATGAACAACGTTGTTGTGAAGAAGAAATTCACTGAATTCGAGTGATGTGAAACAGGTTCCCCTGTCAGAGATGATTCTTCTGGGCCTGCTGTAGTAAAGAAAGTATTTTTTGAGAGAGCAAATCACTTCCTTAGAACTAGTAGAATTTACTGGAAAGAGCTTGACAAATTTTGTGAAGGCGTCAATTACTACTAATAAATGCTTGCGTTTAGATTTGATTGATGGTAGTGGTCCTAAGTGATCGATATGGAGGGTGTCAAACGGGACCGGCTGTTTCGGAATACTGTAAATAGCTCTCTCATTCGATCTAGCTGGCGTGGAATACATAATGCATTTTAGGCAATTTCTCACAAACTTTTCAATTTTCTCTCGCATGTTAGGAAACCAATAACGGGACTTGATCTGATCATAGCATTTAGTTGCTCCTAAGTGGCCAACTTTTTCATGCGTAAGCCTAATTACATTTGATTCCATTTCGGCGGGGACAAATAGACATAAGTTGTCGCCTCTACCTTTCCTGTACACTAGCCCACTTCTCAATTCGAATGCTCTCTTACTTCCATTCTCTAATTCCTCACGCAGGCCTAAAATAATGGGATCTCTGCTTTGGGTGGCTTCTAACTGAAATTCGATGTCACCCTCGTTAATAGCACAGACGATCTCGCTACGGCTGAGTGCGTCGACGTGACACATACTAGACCCTCCGCGGTGCTGAATGGAGTAATCGAAGTTCTGAAGTTCAAGGGCCCATCGCGCTATTCGTGGATTAAGATTTCTTTTGTTTAAGGTCAACGTGAGAGAATTGCAGTCGGTAACTATTTTAAAGTTTATACCTTCTAGGTATACCCGGAATCGTCTGAGTGCATAGATAATAGCAAATGTTTCTAGTTCGAAACTGTGATATCTTGTTTCGGGAGCAGTAGTACGTTTCGAAAAATAGAAGACTGGGTGAAATTTCCCGTCTGACTGTCGCTGTAGTAAGGTGGCACCGAATCCTGTTATGCTGGCATCGCAGTGAAGTTCGGTTTCTTTTAGTGGATCGTAAATAGCCAATACCGGCGGATTAGTCAGCAGCTGTTTTAATTCGTTATAAACGCGGAGACAATTCTCGTCAAATTCAAAATGAGCATTCTTCTTGAGCAAGCTATACAATGGTTCGGCGACACGGGAGAACTGCGGAATGAACTTTCTAAAATAGGCGCAAAGTCCTACAAAAGATTGCAGTTGTTTCATCGTCTTTGGTACGGGGTATCTCAATATGGAATCCTTATGAGATTCATTAGGTTGAATTCCCTTATCGCTGATATTGTATCCCAAATAATCTAATTGTGTGTGGCAAAGTTTACATTTTCCAAGCCTCAACTCAAGACCGTTCTTGGCAAGGCATTGGAAAACGTTTCTCAATACGCTTAGATGCTCTTCCACAGTACGCGCCGCTATAAGAATGTCGTCCATATAAATAACGATGAGTCCATTTTCAATAAAATCTTTGAATATGAACGAGATAAAGCGTTGGAACACAGGTGGACTATTTTTTAAACCAAAAGGCATTCTGGTATATTCGAATTGTCCATTTGGGGTCACAAACGATGTGTATTTGATTGAATCCTCAGCTACCTTCACCTGATGGAATCCACTCTTCAAGTCCAATAAACTAAAATATTTTTTCTCTTTCAGATAGTCTAAGCAGTCTTCGATTAATGGCAATGGATAGTTGTCCCTCAGAGTAATCTTATTTAAACTCCTATAGTCGATACACATTCGAGTCTCGCCAGACTTCTTCTTCACTAAAACGATCGGTGAAGCGTAAGGGGAGTCACTATGCCTAATAATCCCTTTATCAAGCAGGTTGGTGGTAATTCCCTGCACCTCTATCTTATCTGTATATGACAGCCTTCTAGGGTGACTAAATACCGGAATGTTCGAAGTCAACCTAATGTTCATTGCAAACTGGTTGTTAGTGCTTATTGGGTTTGGATATTGAAGTAGGTAATTTGATATGATTCCCCTAATAGAGTCTCGAACATCTTGGCTTAACAAAGGGTTTATATCGGGCTCTTCAGACCGACCATGTGCCACTGCATCGGTATCTATACTGAAGAGATCTGAAAGTGTGTCTGTCTCATGTTCGTTCTTAAGGTTATTTGTCAATTCACTATCACAACAATTACTTAGCCAGGGGCGACGAGTACCAGAACAATTGCAAGCTTCGGAAGTTTCAACACTAGTTGCCATATTGCAGCAGACCTTGTTAGCGATACAGCCCTCGTCACCGGAAGAACGATCTGAGCCTATTTCATTTCTATTCGCATCATTCTTATTTAATAAATTAACTTTCAAATCCACTTTGGGTTTATTTAATGTATTTAAAATCGTATCAGAAGAATAAGTATAATAATTTTGAACATTCTGATTGTCGATATTACAAAAAGTTGAAAAAATGTCAGAGTCCGATGACTTCGTACATGTCTCGTGGTCTGATGTTTTTGTAGTGTCCATAACAAAATTAATGTTAAAAATCTTGAGAAAGTCACGTCCGAGCAAAAGCGGTTTCGGAAGGAGATCAGGTTCAACTATAAACACGGAAATCTTTTTATTTTTATTATATAATGATATGACGCAATCAATTTTACCGTATGTGTTGAGTCTGGTACCCTCGATACCGGAAAATGTTGACTGAAATCTGTTTGTATTACTGATATGGAACGGAACGATTGCTTTTGAGACGAAACTAGCTGGACTACCACTGTCAATTAATGAAATATAATTACAAAAACGCGATCGACTCAGAATATTATTTAGAAAAGAAATACTTACATTTTCAAAAGGCTTAAGTTGAATCTTAGATTCTACATCTACGTCTACTTCGGCATCCTCCTTGCTGCTGCTGCTGCTGATGATGTGCACTTTCATTGGGGTCTTGCATTCCTTTAACAAGTGTGAGGTACTTCCACATCGGAAGCATGAGCCAGGTGAGCGCCGTTTTTGTGTACAATCTGCAGATAAGTGCCCATACTTAGAGCAATTAAAACACCGAATTCTGTCAGAAGTTTGTGCTGTGCTGGGGTTGACAGATTGTTGTACAAATTCTTGTCGGTCCATTGAGCGCTTCTTCTCGTATTTTAAGAGCAAATTCTTCAGCTGCTGAAGTGAATTTGCAGTGTATAGCATCGAGGTGTAAGCGGTCCTGTCGTGCAGTCCTTCGATGATGAAACTTATAACTTCGCTCTCTCCCACTTCACCTTGCGAAGCGATTTCTTGCATCGACAGCATATAAGAGATGATGTTTTCTCCCTTCTTCCTGTAACGCGCTTGTAGTTGTCGGTAGACGTCTGTGACAGATATGTTTCGCTCAAATTGCTTCAGCAGTCCCTCTTTTAGTTCCTCGTATGTTGACGCATTTGTTGTACGGAGATAAACAGCAGCTGTCCCTTTTAGAAGCCGTCGCATGGACATAAACTTGAAGTGTTGAGTAGTTGTACTTGTCTGGAATACATTTTCCAGGTCTTTTACCCACTTCTCGATAGTATATGCGTCGTCGCCGGTGAATGGTTGTACCAGTCCTTCGATGTCGGCCATACTTAGTTTGTGGAACTGATCAGAGATGTTTTGATCCTCGAGGGCCTGGAGTTCTCGACGAAGAAGAAGGATCTTTCTCTTCTTCTCAAGCTGGGCAATTATGTCGTCGTCTGATGCATCCGTGTGCGTAGCAGCGGCAGAAGAATGAGCAGTTGGAATGGTTTGTGGCGACGGAGAGCGGTTCGACGAGTGTGCGACATTGTCTGGGTGCGGAAGGTTGTTCTGAAGTGGAATGATCTCTTGGAGCGGAAGATTCTCTTGAGGCGGAAGGTCATCAAGTGGTGCGTCTTCGTTATTTTCAGCGGAATGGAGTAGGTTGCGGAGCTGTAGAGGTGTTGCAGTTGGAGGAAATTCCACTCCCAGCGTATCCAGCCGCCTTGTCAACTCAGCACGTGTTTGCACCATTTCTTTGCACGCAATTTCAAAAATAAAACTTTTTTTTTTTATTAGAATTAATTATCACTCGCGATTTTTATCTTTACTTTATGCGCGGTTACCCCACATCTGAGCTGTAGTTCGATTTATTTAAAATTTATATTTATTGCGTCCGACGATATTGGAAGCTCAAAGGGAAGTGCCAGCCATTTGCAAAATGGCCACCAACCTCTGTCATTTTCTTAATAGTGAAGTTAGATTACATTCATGAATGGTTGCGTTCAGGTGCAACAAAGTAAAATGAGATAATAACAAATAAGCCGATAGATGGCGTTGCTAAATATGTTACACTATTAATATAATGCGCGGTACTAATAATCATTTCTAGTGTGCAGGCTAAAAATTTTGAAAATGTCTTACATTTTCTTACTTAAAATGTTTTTTTTCTCAAAATTGTTACTTCATAAATTTTATTTTTTTTATGAAATTTTCATCCTTGAAAAATTTTTTAAAAATGATGTTAAACAATAAACAACCGCTGCGTATGCGTCTAAGGAAGCATCACAAAATCCGTGCAGCTCCCAATTTTGACGGTTGTGTATCATTATTCGAGGAATGGCTATATAAAGTGTGTTTTTATGAAACCTCGCCAGCCAGTGATTGCCAGATGGGGTAGGTACATTTCACATGCTAGTTAAAACAACAACCTGCTGGCCGCTATTGGCATCAACTCTTGATTTTCTCCCCAGTCGGAGAGCCGCTGGCTTGCAGCTAGCTAGAAATTCACAAACAGATGGCGCAGAAAGCAACAAGTTGCAGCTATGCTTGTGCGCTACTACACAAAACGGTGAAACGTCAGTGGAACAATTATGCAGATGAAATATAATTGACAAAAACTCGTTTATTAAACATTAACAAAAGGAAATTCACAAAAATAGAAATTAGAGAACTGCGCCTGGTCAAAAGGAGATTGGATGAAAAAGTGCATCTGCCGAATTGTCGCGCCGAAACCAGATGCATTAAAAATCTCTTTAGCATCTCATGCGCCCCATGTCGTCAGTATTTTGTGTTGATGAGGAATTGGTCGCCGCAGGTACTCTCCCCCCAGTGACCTTCGAATTCGATGGAAACGTGACAGTCTTGGAAGTGTTAAATCTATTATTACGTTACTCGTTATATTAACCAAAATCCGAGTATATGGGCTTCTTTACCGTCTCAAACAAAATTATTTAATTCACTATAGCATATTGCACTTTTGTCCCCGAGAAATTTCTCAATATTTTATGTAGGTATATAAATTAGAAATATATCAATTTACAGACTCACCCTTTATTATCTGCAACTGTCGATGTTGTGGCCACTGCATCCAGGTTGCTCCCTTTGGTGATACTTTTCACTTTAACTAAAATTTCTTGTTTATATCCCTTTCTTTAGAAATTTCTCTAATTTAACTCCATCTACCTTACTTTCCTTTTTTGTGGTATATATATACCATAGGCTTATTTCTTAATTTAAATTTAACAGATAAAAGAATAAAAAAAATTTAAAAAAAAGTATCAAGCAACAATTTTGTTGGCAAAAAAAAGCAATGCAAAAAAAAAAAAAAAGTTGATTGTCCCCAGCGGGAATTGAACCACCAATTCACCGTGATTACCGCTGCTTCGTTCGACGTCGCTGACGATTGCACCGTTGAGCCTTTACAATGATGATTGCTCAAATAGCGTTTTCGCCTCGGTTTTTGCCTCCGCTAATAGATTGCGCTACTTATGTACAGAGTACTGTGTACACGCAGTACATGGATTATCCTTACTGCGCTACTGAGGATACTTTTGTAGCTTTAGTGCCAGGGACGGTTGCCCGATTTAAATTATTTTACGGCCAGCGATTTTCTGCCGCGCCGTCTTCTCAGCAAATCTGAGGTATAATGTATGTATAGGTAATTCCTACGACAAAATTGAAACTGTAGCACTGAATTAAATTTCACTATGTACTTGATTTCAACATACCTTTCTCTTCTCTTTTCTTTTTTTCTGCCTTATTCGCCTTCGATCTTCGATGTTGTATCTAGAGTTGTCGTTTTAAAATCCGCCTTCCAGTCAGATTTGACTGGAAAAAAACAGTAAAAAATCTAAAATCCAGTCAAAAAAATAGTCAAGGAAATTCAAACAAAAATCCAGCTAAAAATCCAGCCACGAAAGTATAAAAAAAATAAAAATACAGGTAAAAGTGTTATCAATGGTCTGGCCGTTGCTTTTGATATCCTCTACTGCATACATACACAGTCTGTTGCATACATAGTGACTGCAAAAACATTTTTTCAAAAATCTCTTCGCAACTATTTTGTATGATTTTTTGAAAATTGCTTAAAATGACTTTTTTTGCCACTTTCTTCTCCTTTTCATACAAACTTTTTCTGAGATCATCCCATTTAAAAAATCATAAAATATATTAGCGAAGAGATTTTTGAAAATTTGTTTTTGCAGTCATTATTAGAATTGTTTGGAGAAACTTTTTGCATCAAAACAATTTTTTTTTTGGACCGAGGAAAAAAGTAAAAAAAGTAGACTTTTACAAAAGCTTCGAATGGGTACTTAATGGGTTAAGGAAAGTTTTGTATCATTCAAACGGAATTTAGATGACCTTTCCATTTATGCAAACATTTACATGAAGTTAGTTCAAATTTATGAGTAGAATTAACATTACTTTTGTCTAAATAATTATGCCGACGACTGTATACAAGTTATGCTAAAAGTTAGCATGTGAGTTAGTACCTACGTGCAGGCATGAGCATGGGTCTAATGTTGGTTTGGTGTGAGAGTTACCAGAACCAGACTACTTGACCGATCTAGCCTATATTCAATACCAACCTGACGACAGTAGAGAGAATTCCTTTGACAGAGTTTTATTCGCTTAGGTCAATTCCTTTTGACGCTATTGGTTCATTGTATGAATGGGATATGCTTCCAAGCTCAGAGCAACAAAAAAGTAAAATTCAAGCAATATTTGTTCGTTTTTTTATTTATTTATTTCTATTTCTATTTCCACTTTGAATTTAAAAATTTATATTGATAGAAAAGATATTACACGAAACATTTAAAAGCAGTCAAACAAAATTCGTATCCAGCTAAAAATCCAGCCGGCTGGATTTTAAAAAATCTGTTGGGTCACATCTATCTTTTGTTTACATATAAAAAACTATACTAATTATCGAATTTAAATTGTCACAACACTAATGTTTTAATTTCATTTTATTCCTATGGTACAAAAACTTTAAATAAAATGTTTGAATTTCCCTCCATATTACCAAGTTTCACCATATTTAAGTTATTGTAGTAATCCTTAACACTAATGTTAATATAAAAAGAGAAGAAATAAAATCTGAATTCATTCGTTGTTCGACATCAAGTCAGGTCAAGTCGTTTTCATTTAACTCGTTCGCTCCAATCGTTTTTCACAGCAAAGTTGCTTTTTTCGTCTATAGGATTTTCTTTGCTGAACTGGGAATTTTCCCGAGAATTTAAATCGAATTTTACCGAGTTCTCGAGTGGAAAAATCTCCACCCGAACATTTTGGCGCCCAACGTGGGGCAAGTTCCCAAAAAATAATAAAAATAAATTAATCGGTTGTGAAAAACTTTGGTTAAACAAAGACTCGTGCATGCAGTAAAAGACAGTGTCAAAAAACTAACTTTGATTAATTAATTAATACTGCAAATTCTCGTAAAATCATTTAATCGTCGCGCTCGGTTCCGCGAAAGCTATCGGCATCGGTTCGGTACATCGGTTTAGTTTGTGCAAGTGTACAGATTGTCGCCAAGGACAAATAAAGGACATACAAAACTAAAAACTAAGCATCGTTGGAATCAAGGACATATAGAGGACAACTTTTGAAACCTGTTCATCATCATCTGGAATCGAGAAAAAGACGAGTAATAAAGGGAAGATAAGTACAAATCCTCCATCAAGGTATGTGGAAATAAATTGTGCGAATGTGCGTTTGGAATTATATATTTTGAATTAAACATTGTCTGCATATGTTTGCATAAAATTCAACAAAATTACATCCAAAAGAACGAGAAACAACGCGTCTTCGCTACAATATAAACTATTTTATATCATTCATTTATTATAAAACATTAATGCATGATTAAAGTTGATATAAAATTTATTAAATTACTATCATCGGCCGCTGATCGTTTCAACTCAGCGCCAAAAATTATTATCCAAAAGTGGAACGTGTGCTCTCTTTCGCTCGCACCAGCTAGAAAAAAGCTCTGCCATTAGTGAGCGATTTCGCCGTTTCTTGAAATCATAGATCAAGATCAATCATACATAATTGTTGCATTATCATTTCGCTCTCTCTACTCGCTCATAATCTTCGTTGAATAGATTCCATCCACACTCGCTGACTGTGTTGCAATTAATTATTATCGCCATTAGGCAATTCATTTGAAGCTTTCGTCGCTAACAATTGCTTATACATTTCATACTGTTGCTTGCACAAATCGTCGTTCGTTAATTCGTTTAAGACACCAAAAGGAAAACTCGATTTGTTCGTGGCTAAAATAGTCGATAAGCTCTCGCCGTTAAATTCGCTTAATTTTCGTTGTCAACATTGTTGCTGAATTTTTCAATTGATTTTCTCAAAGTGGATATCGCTGCTGCCATTGCTGGCATTGCTTTTCTCCACTGTTACTGTTGTTACTGCTTATTACTGCTGTCGTTGCTTTGCTGCGGTCGTCGCTGTTGTTGGTGCTTATTACTGCTGTCGTTGCTGTTGTTGTTGTTTGCTGGTGTTGCTTTGCATCGAAAATTTTTTGAAACCAAACTGTTGCTATCTATTTCATCAAATAAATTCGACGTTCATCTAGTTCAATCCAAATGCTGCAAATCGTGCACCATTGGTACAAACTATAGCAGGTGAATTATCAGCTTATATTTATTTGGGATTAGAAAAACACTTCTAGTACGTTTGTATAATAAATACGAAACATTATGACGGACGAAGGTTCTACTAGTTCTGCTTCCTCTGCATCCTTGGATGAGCTGAAGCAACAAAGAGCATCTACGAAGGGAAACATTACTAGAATTAAAAACATTGTGGAAAAGGCCACAACTCTTACACCCACTGAACTTGAGTGTCGATTAGGGATACTCGAGTCTTATTTTAAGCAAGGTATTGCATACCAGACTCAGATCGAGAGATTGCAACCATCGGATACTGGTCGCGCTGACTTGGAGGAACTGTATGTTACCATAAAAACAAAAATTATTTCGATGATGGGGGATAGAAGGAGACTAAGCACAGTCGAACATTCGTTTATGGTACCTCCTCCGCCACCAACTTCTCGGTTGCAACCTTTGCGTCTTCTAAAATTCGATGGAAAACACTATTCACAATATACAAATTTTATTCACTCTTTCAACTATTTGGTTAATGATGATCCTACACTTACGACAATAGAAAAGTTCAATCATCTTTTATCATGCCTAAGCAATCAGGCGTTAAAGACGGTGCGTGCGTTTCCGGTCACGGAAGAAAATTATTCTAAGGCAATACAAAGCTTGAAGGATCGATATGACAATAATTGTCTAATATTTTTGGAAAATATTTCTTTAATATTTGAACTCCCAAAAGTTTCAAAGGCTTCCCCTCTACCCTTAAGGAACTTGGTGGACAATATAACTGCGCTCTATAACTCATTCACATCCATTGGTTCGGAAAAAGACATCTGCAATGCCATCATCATCTATATTGCAATGTCAAAGGTCGATCCGGAAACACAAGCCAAGTGGGATGAACATTTGGACTATAGCAAGCTACCTAAATGGGATGATTGTGCTAAAATGCTGAGCAAGCGTTGCCAGTATTTAGAAGCCAGGGAGAGCAAACAAGCTCGTTTGGAACCTGCTCCAAAATTCCAAAACAAACCTCGACAACAATGACATTATAGTCAACGACTACAAACATCATTAACAATCACACAAAAGTCTTGTGCGTTTTGCAAAGATAGTGATCACTCGATATCCAACTGTCCAAGTTTCATAAAAAGTTTTTCCATCACAAAGATGTTGGGATTGTGCATCAACTGTTTGGTGAAGGGGCACAATATGTCGAAATGTCCTTCGACATATAGATGCAAAACTTGCAAGCAAGCACACCACAGTTTGCTACATCGCACACCAAATTCTGATAGCTGTATAGGTATTTCAAAAACAAAAATTGATCATGAAACTCAAACTACAATTCGTTCTCGATTCAACAATTTTGAAGTATCGCTTGAGTTTTTGATAACCCCGTCGATAACTGAATATCAGCCAGATAAGACACTTCAAATCATCGATTGGAATATCCCACGAAATATAGATTTGGCTGATGAAAACTTTAATAAGCCTTTGCAAATAGATATGCTTCTTGGTGCTGAGGCCTTCTTGGATTTGCTGTCGGTACGGCAAATAAAACTTGGTAGTGGATTACCAACCCTCCAAAAAACTTTGTTAGGGTGGATAGTTTCTGGGAAAATTAAAGGTTCATCGGAAAGTTCCACCAAGAATTGTTGTCTAAATGTAGATGGAGATTCGTTACATCAATACGTCGAAAGGTTTTGGGAGTTAGAGGATGTGATATACTATTTGGGTGATTAAAAATTTAATAATATGATTCCTATGACATTATTATACAAAAAAGAATATAATTTTAAGCTGCAGAACAAAATTGCAAGCACGATGTAATCAGCTAAACGCGATTCTTTACAATTTTTTTGACATACATTTTGAGCTCTTTCTTCTTATATGTATTTTAAAGAAATTTAATTTTTTTTCTATGAGTGTGTCTGTTATTAAAGTGTTATTAATATTTTGGAATAAATAATTATAAAAGTTAAACGAAAACTATTTTGTTCATCTATAATAGGTACGTTTATTGTTTTATCTTTCTATGAGGAGAATATGATAAATGTATTTTGAATTAGGTATTATACAGAATTGGGTGTTCGAAAAAATTAAAAATCAACATTTGCCACTGAAAACATGGACTGTTTGTCATTTTTATACAAAACCTGCTAGAAAACGTGTTTTAAAACTGCATAGGCGCTACGGAATGCACAGCGTAGCGTATACACGTCAAATTTAAATAAAAAAGTGGCATTTTTGATTTTTCCAGAAAAAAAAGTTCGTTTCCATTTGTAACGCGTAAACTAAAGCGAAAAGTGAACTGTACTGAAAAGTGTAGGTACGTACTATTTTAATTTAAAACACGTAATTATCTTATTTGTTTTGTTATGTTATCATAGTTTTGCTTTTTGTGTAGGTATTCTTTTGTTTTTCACAATGAAATTATAACATTTCTATGTAGTTTTGACATTCAAATATAGTGAAAAATTACCGAATTAAATAATACGAAAACATACAGGCAGTTTAAAAAAATTTAATTGCATTAAAAAATATTTCCTGAAATTTGCATATTTGCCCTAGCGAAAGCGTAATAATTTTATGTTAATAAATTCTTATTTACACCTCATGCAGATTCCTTGTGTTATAAGCCGATATGTGATATGTCAATGCACACTTACGATTTGGTCTTATGTGTGCCCAAAACGTATTTTTTTTTTAAATTCCGATGACCAATTTATTTGTTGGTTAAAATAAATTCATCACATTTTTCTTGTAGATGTAAATAAAACAATAAACATATTAAGCCTGACAAAACAAATGTCCTAATTCCTTTTTTTTAATTATTTATTCCAAAACTCAGTAGGTACTCTTTAATAAAACAAACAATCAAAGAAAATAAATAAATGTTCTTAAAAAATATAGAAAAAGGTCTAAATTTATATCAGCAAAACTAAAAAATCATGTTTGATGATTTTTTTTATCATCCATTTTAGCTTTGCAGCTTAAACTAATATTTTTTTTTTCGTAATAATGTCAAAGGAGTTCCACTATGACAGTAACTACCCATTTATATTTGTAAGCTTTTTAATGAAATATAAGTTGGTAATAATTTCCCCACACCGAACACACAATTTGCTTAACATGTCCCGATAACGGCCAATTTATTTGAATTATTTGAATTTTTTCAAAGTAACCACCGAATAACTGTAAATGTTACTATGTGCCAGTGTATGCGTGGCCAAATTCACCCTCCGTTTACTTTAACATTGCACGCATACTTAACCACGCAGTAACTTTTTGAAACTGGCTCTATGAAACTCTCATTTTTGGCCGAAGCTGGTGGTCTATTCTCTCTGGTTTGTGATTACTACCTTCCTCATCAATGTGTCATGAGGCCAAACAGCGTGTCTACCAAACTAAGGGTAGTATTTGACGCCTCCTATCGGACGTCATCTCAAATCTCCCTCAACGGAATTCTGATGGTCGGTCCAACGATTCAGGATGATGTTTTTATGCTGCTGCTAGGTTTCCGTTTACATAGATATGCACTAACTGCTGATATTGTCAAAATGTACAGACAGATCTTAATTCATCCGTCGCATAGAAAGTTCCAGTTCATCCTATGGAGAGAAAATAATAGGATGCCCATTAAAACATTTAAATTAAACACGGTTGCATATGGCACTTCAGCACCGTTTTTGGCCATTCGGTGCCTTAGCTACTTGAGCGACAAATTTTCGTCATCTCATCCACTTGGCGCAAAAGTTCTAAGAAATTCTTTCTATGTTGATGACATGTTAGCTGGAGCTGACGATCTTGAAACCCTAGAGCAAATTCAACGAGAAGTTATGTTCATCCTTGGTTCAGCAGGATTCGAACTGTCCAAGTGGCATAGCAATGCAGATGCAATGCTGCAGTCTTCCGAAAAAGAGCTTAAGTTATCCGATTCAGGATTAATAAGCACTTTGGGCATAACTTGGGACTGTATGCAAGACAATCTGAAATTTTCATATAGTCCATCAAAAACATACACAATGTTCACGAAAAGAACAATACTTTCGCTATCATCGTCGTTATTTGACCCCATCGGGTTGCTCAGTCCAGTCATAATAAAAGCAAAAATCATTCTGCAAAAGCTTTGGATGGAAAAGCTGGACTGGGATTCTTCCATTCCACAAAGTATCGAAACCGAGTGGAAACAGTTTCTAGGGGATCTTAATTCGCTGCAGGATGTTTCCATTCCCAGATTTGTTTTAGCGGACAACAAAAAACGGGTGCAGATACATGGGTTCTGCGACGCATTCCAAAATGCTTACGGTTGTTGTATTTACACGAGAACAACTGATGCCTTTGGAACTGTGACAGTAAAACTATTTACGGCAAAATCAAGAGTTGCACCAACTAGGAGTAAGCAACTACCAAGGCTAGAGTTATGTGGCGCTCATCTATTGGCCAAACTCTGGCATAGAATTAAACAGCTGTTCGAAGGCTCTATATGCGAAGTTTATTTTTGGACTGATTCGGAGGTCGTGCTCCATTGGATAGGGACTCACTCCTCTAAACTCAATACCTTTGTTGGCAATAGGGTTTCAGAAATCCAAGAACTTACCAATGAAGCCGTTTGGAGGCATGTTCCAACCAACGACAATCCAGCAGATAAAGTATCTCGAGGCTGCACTGTGGAAGAGTTGAGGAAATCGATTTGGTTTGCGGGTCCTGCATTTTTGTTGAAACCAGTCGAAGAATGGCCACCACTTTTTTGTAACAAATCACCGTCCGAGGAGGTGACTCTCGAGATGCGAAAAACCGTTTTACTATCAAGGACAAAGGAGTCTAATTATTTACGGGATCAATTGGCTAGGTACAGTTCGTACACAAAAACCATTCGAATATTCGCATATATTCTTCGAATTTTTAAACACAGGGAGAGAAGCGGAGATTCAACAAATGGTTGCTCTTTATCTCTAGAAGAGTTAGACGCTGCACTTATACGCATCATTTGGTTAATTCAGCAGGAATCATTTGCAGAAGAGATTGCAGCACTTCGAAAAAATGAAGGTGTCAAAGGATCCATAAAATGGCTAAATCCATTTTTGGAAGAGGTAAACGATGGAGTACAAATCTTGAGGGTAGGAGGCAGGTTGCAGAACGCGTCAATTCCCGAGGAAGAGAAGTATCCAATACTTCTACCACCAAATTCCATGTTCGTGCAAAACATGATTAGGCATCTCCACTTCAGTAACTATCACGCAGGACCTAAAACACTCATCGCTCTTATTAGAAGAAAATACTGGATTGTCAATGCTCGAGATATAGCTCGTCGTACAGTTAGAAGATGTATTCATTGCACGAAATATCGTCCCGTCCTTTTGAAACAAATCATGGGTAGCTTGCCAGCAGAAAGGGTAACACAATCTCGTCCATTTCAGAATTGTGGGGTTGATTTTTGTGGACCCATCTACACTTACCTTAAGATTCGAGGCAAGACACCATACAAAACATATGTGGCAGTGTTTGTATGTTTTTCATCGAAAGCGGTTCATTTGGAGGCCGTATCTGACTTATCGTCGGATGCATTTATAGCTGCGTTGAAAAGATTCATTGGTCGTAGGGGTCTTCCAGAGAACATTTTCTGTGATAATGCGACTAATTTTGTAGGGGCGAGGTCGAAGTTGAACGATCTGCGAAATTACTTATTTCAACAAAATACCCAAATCAATCTATCAAAATTCTGTACTAATCAAAATGTTAATTTCAAATTTATACCCCCCATGGCTCCTCACTTCGGTGGTATTTGGGAGGCGGCAGTCAAAGTGGCAAAGGGACACCTATACAGAAGTCTGGCAACCGCAAAACTCACGTTCGAGGAGCTCACGACCGTACTGGTCGAAATTGAGGCAGTGATGAATTCGCGGCCTATAACACCACTATCATCAGACCCCAGTGACTTCGAGGCTCTCACACCGGGGCACCTGCTAATCGGCTCATCATTGAAGGCCATTCCGGAGCCAGCAAATATCGTTGACGACATCAGCTACCTACAGAGATGGCGACGCATTCAAGCTGTGAAATCTCACTTCTGGCAGCGGTGGACTGCCGAATACATTCATGACCTAGAAGTTCGTTCCAAGTGGTCAGACAGCCAGCCAAATCTCGAGATCGGCGCAATGGTCATCATACACGAGGACAACGTGCCACCCCAAAAGTGGCTACTAGGAAGAGTAGTCGACGTGGTACACGGCACAGCCGACGTAGTTCGAGTTGCAGACGTTAGGACAGCGAAAGGCACTGTACGAAGACCAATCCGAAAGCTGGCGTTACTACCTGTTTGAAAGGAGATCTTTCAAGGTGGCCGGAATGTTGGGTCACATCTATCTTTTGTTTACATATAAAAAACTATAATAATTATCGAATTTAAATTGTCACAACACTAATGTTTTAATTTCATTTTATTCCTATGGTACAAAAACTTTAAATAAAATGTTTGAATTTCCCTCCATATTACCAAGTTTCACCATATTTAAGTTATTGTAGTAATCCTTAACACTAATGTTAATATAAAAAGAGAAGAAATAAAATCTGAATTCATTTGTTGTTCGACATTATAGTGGAGATTTCTTTGGGATCTCGGGTGCAAGAATCCACCCTCCGACGAGCTTCAGCTGTGACCAGCAAGGCATGCGCCCGCACCTGAGTTGCCAAATAACCCCGATTTCCGCTTCCTTCTCTTGTCCCTAAAACCTAGTCCTCATTTCCCACAATTTTATGCCGTCTTTTGCAGACAGTCATCTCTCTCCCATTCCTCCTCAACACAACCTCCACTATATAAATGGCGCCCAACGTGGGGCCCGCAAGTTTAGCGGGTCTAACCTATCATATTATATTTCGATGGAAACGCTGGAGGACTTGGAATAGCGGAAGCATAGGGCTACCGCTAGGGTACCAGATAGTAATTTTAGCGGTTACTGGTACACGGTAGGGAGGGTATAGACCCGCTAGGAGGACGACCATCAGTTCCTCCCGAGGTATCGTTAGAAATCCCTTACCAATAGTCTTCTCTTGCCTGTTCTTTTTAGTTTCTTTACAGTTTCCTTTTTTCAGTCTTATAAATATCTACGCATGCAATTTTTTTTATGTAGTGGTGATTTCTTTGGGATCTCGGGTGCAAGAATCCACCCTCCGACGAGCTTCAGCTGTGACTAGCAAGGCATGCGCCCGCACCTGAGTTGCCAAATAACCCCGATTTCCGCTTCCTTCTCTTGTCCCCAAAACCTAGTCCTCATTTCCCACAATTTTATGCCGTCTTTTGCAGACAGTCATCTCTCTCCCATTCCTCCTCAACACAACCTCCACTATAACATCAAGTCAGGTCAAGTCGTTTTCATTTAACTCGTTCGCTCCAATCGTTTTTCACAGCAAAGTTGCTTTTTTCGTCTATAGGATTTTCTTTGCTGAACTGGGAATTTTTCCGAGAATTTAAATCGAATTTTCCCGAGTTCTCGAGTGGAAAAATCTCAACCCGAACAAAATCTTTCAGCTAAATTCATGTCAATCCAGTCAGATCTGACTGGAAAGCAGTCAAAATGGCAACGCTGGGTATCTTGTAAAAAATAAACAAATTGATGTGTTTGTAAAGATTATAAACAAGTCGCTAAGTGATAAATCAAGAGTGTTTTGAGTCTTGGCTATGATCTGCGTAACTAAATAAGTTTGACGAAATTTTTCAAAAAGTAGGTAGATGATTTTGCTGATATTGACTCAAATACTCATTTCAAGAACTTTTATGTAAAAATAAAGGAAAATATTATAGGACAAGATATCAATCGTTCTCCCAAATAGTTTTTTTTGATTTATTGAACAAATCGAAATATGGAAATTTTGCACTATTGAATCAAGATGAAAAAATATCTTCATTATCTAATTTAATTTGTTCCTATAAAGTTTTCGATTTTATGGTTTCAAAAAAACTACTACTACATGTCTCCTTCGACATTTTGATATTTTTCGATTTCGACTTACCAAAATTATTCACGCCACGCCACTGTGACAGATTGACAGATCTGAAAGGTATTGATGACATTGTCGACATATTGTTGACATTTTCGACATTGTTGACCCAATTGTCTACGTTGAAAAGTAGACAATTAAAGTCGACATGTAGAGGAACAACACTGGGTGTGACCATTGTATATACACACTATAGTACTCTCATCCCATCGCATTGAATTACGCGTCTTCGACGATCTAGGTGGCGCTTCAGTTGATTTAGTTTGTACACTGCCAGCCATCTCCGACCATTGGGGAAATGTGTATAGAGATAGAGAAACCAAAATAAACTCTTAAAACTCTCTTTCTTCATTCATATCGCCATTTCCATCCATCATCATCAGTAGGTAGGTATAAAATTACTTCTGATGTGATGTAACAGGGTAGGGTAGAGAACTGCAACTGGTTTGGTTTTTCATAGTGAAAGGAGAGGAGAATAGAGGAAAGGAGGTGCAATATTATGAGCAAGAGCAAATATAATTCAACAGCATGGTGGTGTAGGATAGGATGATGGTGGTGGAGGATTTGTGTGTTTGGAGAGGGGTGCACGATGCAAGGGGTGATCAGTTGGGAAAGACGAATGGAAAAAAAAACAGAATTTGGCTTCCTTTCTGTCGTTGCAGAAGATTTGAGGATTGGGCATAAAATAATGTATGCTAGACTCTCACTATTTTGCCTATCAGTTAGGTTCCAGAAATCGAGTGAAATCGAAATTGCAAATCGAGTGAATGCGTTTTCAGTGTTCTGCATTTTGAGCGATTCGGAAACTCCGACATTTTTTCGAAATCACAATTTCACTTTGTCTCAATTCCGAAAATTTTGAAATCGAAATCGAATACAGTGAAATGTAGTACACAAAAATTCATTTCCGATTTCATTTCGAGTGAAAGTGAAATGTGGAACCTAGCAGTATATTTTTGTCAAATATGCATCGATTTAAGTGATTATTTTTTTAATTGATTCTAAAATATTATAGGCATGTGTCTACTTTATGAGGTTTATAATGTAGAAGCATTTTATGTCAGTAAAACGAGCAGTTAACTATTATAGGAGTATACATCTCTCTCTATATAAAAATCAATTGTTTGCAAAACTCGAGAAAGGATAGATGCTAGACCGATTTGGATGATTCTTTTTTGTTTTGTTCGTCTTGAATGTGAATCAGGGTTTGGCAAAAAAAAAAATCGGAAACCCCCAAATGAAAAGCCGAACAATTGATAAACAGCCCTATTATGGCTATCAAATATCAATTATTTGATACTTGATAAGATCTATCAATTCATTGATAATTTGGTATTATGAGTATCAATTGATAAATTTTACCCCATTGTGAATACTTATCAAAATATCATTGAGAATGGGTTCTGTTTTCCCGTTTGACGTTTCTGATTTGTAGTTGGTTGTTGTTTTATAGCCGACGTCTAGTTTTGGTTAATTGTTTTTATTAAACAGTCACTTTTTTCGCAAATCAAAAGAACGGCCAACACTGGTGATTGTGCAATGTCAATGCTAAAGTTATTCCCAACGCTCAGCTGATAGTTTCTTTATTGGGCAAATAATTTTAAAATCACTGCTACTCGTAGTATAAGTACATTTGGGATGTCTACCGAAGACATTTTGCTCTAAAATCGTTATATTACAGTAAAAACGAAAATATACATTTTTTAATTTGATGCACCCGAATATTTGATACGTATCAACGAGAAATTTGTGGTTGATAGAAAATTTGATGAATATCAAATTTTTTGATAATCGTAATACATACCTACACCACTAATGATCGCAAAACTGGAAAACCACCGAACCAAACCCAAAGGTAGGTATTTCTGTGAAGTGTGGAAAATTAACAATACAAACAAAAAATGTCAAACGCTATTCCTCCACAGTTTTTAAAATTTGGAACATTGATATGCATTGTGCTGATGGACAAAAATATATCTGTGCAATAGTATAGATACAATTCCTAGGCACGTGCAAAACCGATTATCTTTATATGTAATGTAGTGCAATTATTGTTCATTTCCCGTAACCACTAATACATAATCATTTCGATAAAACTAATATAGGGCATTAAATCTAAAGAGTAGATACATATGTACATAGGTTCAGGGGATTTATGCGGAACTATTTAAATAAAAGTATGGTTTTCTAACAATGTAGGCACCACCATGTATTTAGATGAAGTTCTAAGTTTGATTATCATGCACTTCGTAGTGCAAAATAGAAAAATAAAAATATCAGTTTCAAATTCATTGAAATAAGTGATAAACTGCTTTTATTGTAATGCTCCATGGTACACATTTTTGGGTTTTCCAGGAATCATATTGTATAAATAGATAGTATTCTTGTCTATCAGGACAATGCATACCAATGTTACAAATTTTACAAACTTTGGCTCCCATGATTGTCGAATAATAGCGCCACATCCCTTTGTCCAATTTTGACCAAACTTCACAGCCTTCGTAACAAAAACAAAGATTTTATCATTTTATCAAAATGTGAGTTCATATACCACGATTTTTAAATGGACGGTGCCACGCCCCTTTGTCCAATTTTTTTTTACATACAAACCTGCTACAGAAGAATATACCTTTATAAAAAAAAGGGTCATCAAATTCGGTGTAGCCAAACTCGAGTTATAAAAGGAATATAAAAAGGAGATTACTAGCAGTCCCGTGATGGTCTTGCTTGTGTTATTTGGGGTTACCCGCCTGATGCTGTCATTTCTGGTCTGGAGATAATCGTGAGCTATTCGCTCGTTACCAACTGATTGGTTGAGTGCGTCTATGTATATGTTAAAGTCGTTAACAAATTCTCCTACATATTTTTATTCCTTTTTGATTTTCATTTTCCCTCACTGTCATGTGATCGTTGATCAATGGTTAGAAAACGGGCTTAGATTATCCGTTTTGGGCTGTGCGTTGATGACTTAGTTATTTAAAACAAACAATAGCTTACTTAATTGCATAGCAAGAATCTTCTAATCTGAACTGCAAGTTTCTAAATACATATTCATCAATTTCCTACATACTACAATAATCCATATTATAGGTATACTACAATAATCCGCATATTTTAAATTTATATAGGGATCATTTGGATGATTGATGCAATAGCATTCAGCGTAGCACTGCGACCTGTGTATAACTGCTCCTAAAATAATTGTATCTAAATACAAAAGGTTAATTTTGGGTTTAAAATAAACAAATGAACTCAAACTGTCAGCCTACAAATCGCATACCTACTTATGCACAGTTTGAAACAAACTGCTAGAGGTACAAACGAATCCGTCCTGTCGTTAAGAATACAGCTACCTATTACCACGCAGACAAACAGACAGACAGAATTGCGAGACTCAGTTTTTGAGCTTTACCTACTATCATCTTAATACCTATCATAATTAATTGATCTAAAAATTTGGACTTAAAACAATATCATTCTCACACTACATACAATATGAGAAAATTGAACATTTAGATCGATCTGGGTACGTGATTTTATTTGCTAAGATCCAACCGAACTTCCCCACTAGTGCACCTCACATGCTCATGCTCACCCACCCTATAATAATTTTCAAATCATCATAACCTACCCTTGACACCTAAGTTCAATTGCCACGATCATGACACAAATGCTACCCATAAATCCAAGAAATACAAAATACATATGTATTGTTAAAAATCCGATCTATGATTTCATATTTCTCCTTTCCACATTGTTATCCTCTTAAATATCAATTCCAATCGTCATCACTCAACAGCACCACACTCATCATCATGCTAAAAGTACTCTCCCCACACACCACCACTATATGCGACAACGACAAGTAAAAATCGATCCGATCTTTCATTTCATATTCCTTCTTTTCATATTGCTATTCTCATAAATGCTAAAAGTATACTTCGCCTAACCTACACACCACCACCACTAACTACCTACGAGTAAAGATATATCGTATATGCGAAAAGTACCCACTTACTTCCATTCCACTCCTTACTACTGGAGAATAAAAGAAAACAAAAATACTAATTGTTCTTTCTCTTTCATCTGCATGTTGTCAATGAGACAAAGAAAAGAAGAAGGCATCATTTAATTTCGTTTCAAATAATCCAATACAACTACCATGTTCGATGTGAGTAGTTGGTCTCAGAGGTGGTTGGTGGCGCTAGTGCATAAATGCGAAGTGATAGTACTATAGTGTCTATATACAATGGTGTGACCGACCGCGACGTGTAAATTCACTATAGATTCCTGGGCTGGATGGGGTGGGTGGATTACCCGAAAATTGTGGTCTTTAACGGTCGGGCGAGATTCACTTTTTTTTTTGTTTCACGTACGAAAGTTTCACTTAAATTGAGCGTACGGAGTGTTTGGTTTTTTTTTCGGTTTTTTTTATATTGGGGCAGTTTAGTCCTTGGTGCTTGAAGCACAGGCCCAAGAAATTAGAGATTTTGTTTTTTTTTTCTCTTTATTAATTTGAGAAAGCACTTTACTTAATTTTTGTTGAAATTATGAAAAATAACTTTGGCGTAAATTTGCAAAATTGAGACCCCGGCCGCGACGATTTCTGAGAAGTTATCTCGATATACCAAAACGCTTAGTGTCCAAACAGTCTCGCTTCCAACAAAAAACTGACTTTTTATTGCGGCTAGAATTCTGCCCCCACGACCAGTTCCGCACATCTCACTCTTTCGCGTGTTTATCAGATCAATTGCCAAAAAAAATATGTGCAGGCTGTATGATCGCATGAGAATTTGATACATAAAGAGAGGCAATAGGAGTTATCACCAATGCAACGGGTTGACCATCAGGAGTATTGTGAATGTGGGTTGGTTGTGTCAAAGCAAGACTTATGTAAAACTCGCTCCTGAGCATTGCACTTGTCAGCTGTACTTGAAAAAAATTAAATGATACAAAGATGTTCGCGGAATCTGGCCGTTGCAAAAGGGGGAATTAAATTATTGAAACTAGAGGTCCCCAAGTATCTAGAGTTCACCGCCAGAGGACACATAACATTCTGCCATACATCCCATGGCCACGGTTGTTCACCCGGGGTTATGATTTTTATCGAGTTATTCCCCTCTAGATCCGTTATATTCTGTCGAAAACAGTGGCACCTCGTGCAGAATGTGGGTTTTTACCACGTTTAAAGGTCTTAGGCAATCCCATTAGGAATATGCCCTGGTCTCTGTCCAGAAACCTCGCCACCGCACATACGACAAACATTTTCCCGAATCTGAGTAAACAATTGTTGTATGTGCATTGCCTTATATAAAGTGCACATACGACATTATTTTCCCAAATGAAGAATAGATATACACAGTATGAATTAATTGTAGTACGTGCAAAACTGCATTTAAATCTCAAAACCCCCAATTTTGCACCTACGACATTAATTTATCAGAGCGACGACGTGCAAAATCATATACGAAAATTCACTTTTCATTTCCATTTCATTCATTCATTTCAGTCCATATTTCATAAAATTCGGTTTTAAAGATAAAAAAGTAGTAATGATGAAATGATGATTTGGATTTCCAATGCCATTCCAAAGAAAACAGAATTTTTCGCCTATTGAGTATATTTATCATCTTATATAAATCTTTATTTAATTTTATTTATTTCTAACAGATACGTAAACAGTTTGAAGACATGTACGGGTATGAGACATGCAACATAGACAGCATTGAAGACATAGGAAACCAACATTTTAGACAAACGGACAATTTGTTTGCTCCAATAACCGAAGTTGTAACACATTTTATACATAATAATGAGGCCGTGGATGCTATGGAAATACAAAAGTAAGATTTATTTTTCTTATGAATGATCGATAAACCTGACATTTCGTCAGATGTCAATAATTTAAACGGCTTTTGGGGAGATTTCGTAGGAATACATTCCTGTTCACTCATTACAGTCTACATTTAAACATGCACGCATAAACTTGTTCATTTAAATAGTTACACTAGAGTTATATTTTTCAGATCTTAACTTTTATTTATTTTTTTGTATACCTATCTAATAGATATTTATTGTTGTGCATTTACGAGTATTATACCTGTATGTTTCCAAATAAAAACAGAAATCTATTTTAATTCAATTATTGGCCGCATTCAATAATCTAGTCATCATAAGTCGACTTGAATTGTCAGGATTAAAATTTACCCGAACGCAAAAACTAACTTGTATTTTTTTTTCTGCTGAGATCCGCGTTTCTGATTGGTGCTCTACACGTCAGGGGTCAGTGCAACCAAAATGTCAAACTGCGCTCTTCCATGATCTCCGATAACCCAATAGAAATGTCATAGCTGAGTTCTCCAGACACATGTTGAAACAAATTCGCTATTTTCGCTATTTCCACTTGCCAATTGTTTAATTGGCATAAAAATACGTCAATTGTCAATTTCAAATCGACAAGTGGAAACCCAGCATTAGTAGTAAGTCGAGAAATTGTTGACTTGATTTGTCGGTGTTGCGGACATAGACGTCAACTGAGAAAACTGTTCACCGAGATAACTGTGAACAATCCAGCCCATTGGTGGGCAAACTTTTTCAGGTGAAGGACTACTTTTACCTTTTACAAAACTTCGCGGTCCACTTGGAAATAGAAATTCTACAGAATTTAGGAATATAAAAATGAATGAAGGAGAAAAAAATTCGCTTTTATTTTATTTAAAAATATTTATTTGAAACTATTGCGCGGTCGACTAAAAATGGGCTGACTGTCGACTCGACTCGATCGCGATCGACCGTTTGCCAGCGCTGGTCTAGCCCAATGAAAACTCAGCCAGCAACATGAAGATATAGAGCTCTCAGACTTACTAAACTAGATTCTTGAACGCCCTCGTTGGCACAATAATTTATGCGCCGAAAATTGATACCGGTTTTTTGTAGAGGGGTTAAATACAATACAATCATTTTATACTATGTCTGCCTTCTTTTAGACGGGAGGGGTTGTTAAAAAAAATAGTACATCAAATTAAAAAAAAAATGTTGAAAAACTGTGGCAACACTTACAATAAAAGACCACGATGTTTGGAAGCCAGGAATCAGTTCTTTCATATTATTTTTAAATTGAGTTGTACCTTTAATTTGGCAGCGGGTTGGCACGCAGGCATAAGCTCGGCTTAGCTCGCCGTATTGGTCAGAGTTCTTGCTGCCTACTACTCCCACACAAAACAAATTTGTTAGAGAAAGAAGAAAGATAATTCAATTATAATATTTAAGAAAGAAGTTTAAAGAAAGAGAATATTAATATTACGATTACTATTTTTTATAAAAAAAAGCACTGTATTATTTTTATATATTTTCAAATTGTGGTCTGGCAACTTTTTCTAAGCTTTCAATACAGTCAATTAATACAGCTGAATCGTTTTGATGACGTTTTACATACACACAGTATATACTGAGATCAGTTGTTTACGTTTTTTTAAGTCCAGAGCGTGTTGTAACAGGAGTTTGTTTTGGGCGGATAAACTTTCCCGTAAGTAGATTGTGACGTCTGATGAAAAACCAGCATCATGTAAACAGAGTTCGCGGTGTTTATTTTTCCGGAACGTCGCGATGGATGTTAAGGACCATTCACATGCACTCAGAAAAAAATACCATAATATTAATAAGAAAAGCCATTCAATCAATGCTTTTTTACTATTAAAATTAGTCAATGGTGTTCATCCAATTGAAATAATAATTTCAAAACTATAATAGTAATGGTACGATTATCCCTTTATATTAATGTTCTCACCCTTTTGATTCAATATTTTGTCTTATTAATTAATAATAGTATGTACTTTTGTTTTAGAAAGTTTTTAATAGGAAAAGACAATTAGTTATCAAAGGTAAATACCATTAAAAGTAATAGAAAATATAATAAAAACAATTACAATGTACTATTATGTCAATAGTATTTCACTTATTAAATTAATAGTATTTACTATTAACATAATAGGACTGTACTGCTAAAACAATAACCCAATACTACAGTTTCAATGGGGCCCCCCATAGATGTAAAGTGGCGTATCCTTTTGGAACTAATGGTATTTACTTTAACAATAATAGGACTGTACTGTTAAAACAATAACCCAATACTACAGTTTCAATGGGGCCCCTATAGATGTAAAGTGGCGTATCCTTTTGGAACTAATGGTATTTACTGTAACAGTAATAGGACTGTACTGCTGAAACAATAATCCAATACCATTCCTTCAATCAGGCTCCTATAAATTATAAATGGTGTACCCTTTCGTAATTAATAGTATTTCCTGGAGGTTCTTATTCTGTAAATTAAATGAATAAAAAGAAAATAGAGATTAAAACACCAAATTCTTTTTATAGAATAACGGGACGAGCGGTTCCGTTATAAAAAAAATAAATTTAATAGCCCGAACACTTGGGCTCAAACCTCAAAATAATAACCCGATTTTTATTTTTGATTATATTTGAATTTTATTTTTGGCTATTAAACTTTTTATGTAGCTGACCCCTTACCACTGGTGGGGGGAAGTCAGATGGGAGAGCGAATATGAGAAGAGCTGACTAACTAACTGCTCTAACTGAACTCGGGTTTGAAAAGTACCCGGTATTTATACTTCTTAATTTGTTACTGGCCATGGGAATGGCTTGTAATTTAATATTCTAATAATTTGATTAGATTTGTCAATTAGGCAAATCTTGGCGGATGCATCTGTGTCAACAATGACTTCTAATATTTATCCATAGGATGCGATTGCATCGTCATGAAATAGTACTCTGGTTGGCTTAGGATATGATGCACACTTGTGTAAACAATAGAAAGATTAATTAAATGGTGCATCTATGCCAAGTTCATGGGATAAGATAAATAAATTCATGATTGATCATGAATCTGAAATAGTGACCTTGGAAAGAGTATTGCGTTATACAATTGATAACTTGCGGTTCCTGTATCCGTTGAGTATGCTATGTGAGTGTCGGGTAGGCGTGACGTTAGTCATTGCCGTAACTCCCCCCTCCTTAAGATTCTGCTCCGGAGAATCCAGGGTTTTTAACTCTATATTGACCTTTGTATTTTGGGTGTCTTTCCTTTTCCAGGTCTTTAATATTATTAATATGAATATTAGATTTCCTACGATAATTAGAATGATTGTACTGAAGGTTATTCCTTCCGTCACAAAGTGTCTTGCTTTGATTTCCTTAATTATTTCTTTGTTTTAAACGTTATCCAAATGTATTTCGGGTAAGGATACGTTTACTGATATGTTTTTAATTTGTATGTCATTTAAATTTGGTATTACGAAATGTTCGCTTGTCAACAGATTCTCATATTCAACCTCTTTTATACTTATTTTACAATTTTCAAAATTAATCATATTATTTCCATATAATCTTATATCATAGGTGTTACAATTTTGCTTAATTAATATTCTTGGTAAATTCTTAGTGATAATTACATTATTGGTTATTTGTTTAATTTCAATTTCTTTGTTTATTTTAAAGTTACATACAGGGTTTACTTTTAGTATTTGTGAGATACAGTCATCTTTAATTAGTTTTAATTGTTTTACATTGATTATTGGTGATTCTGTGTATTCATAAACATTATTTTCGTTTAATATTACTGTTTTGTAAACTGTATCAATTTCTAGTGTTTCTTTATTTGGAATTGGTTCTATGAATGTTTTATAGTATTTAGTTTTTTCATAATTTGGGATCATTATAACAAACACAATTCTAGGGAGCAGATCTCTGCCTAAAATTCCTAGTCTGCATAATAGTAAATTTTCTTTAATTTTCCTAACCTGATCCCTTAATAGCTGTATGTCATACTGAATTTGAAAAACATGTTGCATGTGTTCTATTTCGCTCATGCCTGCATTTACTATTTGAATTACATTCTGTATTTCTTCGTTAATTTTCTTTTGTTGAATATTAATATGGTTAGTTACGTTCTGCATAACATTGTTAAATTTATTATTTATTTCTGTTTGTGCATTTAGACTATTTATTAAATTTTTATTATTTTCCTCATTTACTGATAATCTTTCTCTTATTTCGGCTTCGTCGTCTGAGTCCATTACTCCTGCTAAAATTTTTAAGCCTTTTCCCCAAATATTAATTAAACCTCTTTTAGATTTTGTATGTGGAACTAAATTTGTTATTTCTTCTTCGAGTGAATTAAAATTATGGATCATTGAAGGGTAGTGATCGCTGTAGTTAAGATTTCTTATGTTTTCTTTTATAAGTTCTAAATTATTTTCAAATAAACTTAATTCAATACTATGTAATATCTTCTTGTAGTTTGATATAATTTGTAATTCTTGGTCTCTAATCATGATGTAACCTTGTCCATCATTTAAATTTGTAACGTCTAGTTTTTGTCCTTGAAGAGTCAGTATTGTCGTCATAGTGAATATCACTAGTATGAATATCTTATGTAGATGCATGTTGTACCTGAAATTTCCGGGGTTTTTTAATTTTTGCTTTATGGTATTGTTTATTATTGTTAGCTAAAACTGTTACTTTATTATTTCTCAATGCTTTGAATGATCTAAATCTTGGTTGTAGTTTGTTAATATTTCTAACTTTATAGTAGAATGGATAATCTTGTTTGTAACTTATCTGGTCTTCTCTTGTTTTATTTCGTTTATGTATTATTTTCCTTTTATTTTCTAGCGCTTTTTCAAATGCTTTTTCTGCTAAATTTTCTGGGATTCTTTTAAAGAATAACTCGAATGGGGTATATTTTGTTGCTGAACAAATTGAATTGTTATAGGCGAATAATGCCTTAAGTAATGCTTCCTCTGTAGTTATGGTGTTGTGATTCTTTAATATTCTGAAATGTTCCATTAATGTCGAATGAAAACGTTCTACTGGAGAGTTTGAATTTGAATTACTGACAGTTGTAAAGTGTAGATCTACGTTCTCGTTTCTTAAAAATTCTTGAAAATCAATAGATGTTGCGGCTTTTTCTTGATCTATTATTAGAAGTTTGGGTTTTCCAAATGTACTTATATATTTTAAAATTCCTTCCTTTAAGTGTACTGCATTTCTTGATTGAAGTTCATAAGCTTGTGCGTAACGACTGTATTTGTCTATTATAGTAAGTATTGGTATTCCTTTTTGCGGAAAGAAGATGTCTACGTGTATTATTTCTAATGGATTTTTAGGAGTTTCTGTAAACTCTAATTTGGGTTTGGGAGGATTTCTCTCATATTTTTCTATTTGGCATATATTGCAATTATTAATGTATTTAGTAATTTTCTCCTTTATATTTGGAAAATAGTATTCCCTCCGAATATGGTCGAAAGATTCATTTATTCCTCTATGATTATTTTCCTTGTGATAGTCTATTATAATTTTATACTGTTCTCTTTCGTCTGTTATGTCTTTTAAAAGTTGTGTGCATCTAAGCACTTTAAATTTTTTTGATCTATGAAAGTGATTTTTATAAACGTTTTGAAAATCAACGAAAAGTGAAAGATTTTCGATAAGGATTCCGTTTGTAGATTTTGGATTAAAATGATTTTTTATTATTTGTATAATGTCGCTTTCTGTGAAATTTTTATATTTTATTATTTTCCTTGTTTTATTAAATATTTTCTTTGTTTTAATTTGATTTGCTCCACTTTGGAGTCTTTCTATTATTATCTGGTTTTTAAATAAATTTAGAGGTGATTCTGATATTGGTATATATCCCTGGTCATCTTCTTCTGCGCTGTGTATTGTAGCTGCTGTCTCTATTTCATTCAGATTTATTTCGATAGGAATTCTGCTTAATGCGTCTGCATTTGAATTTTTCTTACCCTGTTTATATTCTATTTCATAGTTGTATTCCTCCATTTGAAGTTTCCATCTAACTAGTTTACTATTAGGCTCTTTAATATTCATTAGCCACTTCAAAGGTTTATGGTCTGTGTGTATTCTAAATTTTGTACCGTAAAGGTATGGTCTAAACTAAAGTAAGTTGTAGCCCATATAATGGCTAATAATTCTTTTTCAATTGTTGAATAATTTTGCTCATGTGAGTTTAAAGTTCTACTTGCATAGCAAATAGGATGTTCATGACCTTCTTGATTTTGTGATAGAATTGCTCCTATCGCGAAGTTGGATGCATCAGTGCTCAGAATAAATGGTTTTGAAAGGTCCGGATATGCTAAAATTGGTTCATTTATTAACATGTTTCTACAATCTTTGAAACACTTTATGTAAATTTCGTCTTTAATATCTATTTTCTTACCCTTTTTTAATTTTTCTGTTAATGGTTTGGTTAACCTAGCAAAGTCTTTTATAAACTTCCTATAATATCCTAATAAACCTAAAAATTGTTTTATTTGTTTCTGTGTCTTAGGAATTGGGTAATTTTTGACAGCTTCTATTTTCTTGGGATTTGGTCTTATACCATTTCTACATACTACGTGTCCTAAAAATTCTACCTCTTTTTTCAAAAATTGACTTTTATCAATTTGGATTTTTAAATTTGCTTGGGTTAAGGCTTCAAATACCTTTTCCAAATGTTTGATGTGATCATCTAATGTTGGCGAGTAAATTATTATGTCATCCATATAGACGAGACATATTTTATCGATAAGTTCATTGAGAACATTGTCCATGACGCGTTGAAACGTTGCAGGTGCATTTTTTAAGCCAAATGGCATTCGAGTAAACTCGTAATGTCCATTGTCGACTGTGAATGCTGTTTTCTTGATATCTCGTGCGTCTACTTCTATTTGATGGAAGCCTGACGCGAGGTCAAGAGTTGTGAAATACTGACACTTTCCTAATTTATCTAGGATTTCATTGATATTTGGTATTGGATACCTGTCATCAATAGTTTTTTCGTTCAATTTCCGAAAGTCTATGACTAAACGCCATTTTTTCACACCTTTGGGGTTAACCTTTTTCGGCACTATCCATACTGGTGATGACCACGGTGAACTACTCGGCCTTATTATTCCTTGATTCAGCATGTCCTTTATTTGAGTCTGAATCTCCTGCTTGTGAGCATATGGATATCGATAATTCTTTGCGTATACTGGTTTTTCATCAACTGTAGTGATTTTATGTTTCACTGTGTTAGAAAATGTAAGATAATCACCATCTTCTTTAAATAGGTGATCGTATTTACTTATTATTTGATTTAATTTATTTAATTCGTTGTTATCCAAGTGATCTGTTTCTATGTCACTTATTTTGTTATTTTCGTTATTTAAATCCCCATCTATACTGCATGGATGTGTGTTTTCCATACTATATAGTTCTGTAAGATCTATTATTGATCCTTTGTCGGATTCAGATCCTATCGTAAGATTTATTATTGATCCTTCGTCGGATTCTTCAGTTTTTTCAGGTTTTTGGTTTAGGTCTCCTGACAACCATCGATCTATTTCTTCAGATCTTTTGGCATTTTTGGTTAGGTCTGCCGGTGACCGATGATCTATTTTTTCAGATCTTTTGACATTTTTGGTTAGGTCTGCCGATGACCGATGATCTATTTTTTCAGATCTTTTGACATTTTTGGTTAGGTCTGCCGATGACCGATGATCTATTTTTTCAGATCTTTTGACATTTTTGGTTAGGTCTGCCGATGACCGATGATCTATTTTTTCAGATCTTATTTCTGCTTCTTCTAGGTCTTCTTGCGACCACTCGAGCTTTGCTAATTATTTTTCCTATTATTAATTTTATTGTTTACTTTTTTATTTACTTTATCAGATTCTGTTGCTTCTACCCGGCCATTTTGCGACCATCGGAGCTCCGATTTTAAAATTCTTTTATTTTTTATTTTATTTTTTAATTTTTTATTTTTATTTAAGTTATGGTATTGTGTTATATTATTATTTCGTTTAACTGGGTCACTTTGTGTATTTTCGTCTTCATGTTTGATAACTTTTAATGGTTGCGTAATAGTTAATTGTGATACGTTATCTGAGGAATTTATTATTTTCACATTAACTGTCCAATTTTTTGATATGAATTCGTTATCCAGTATTTTAAGGTCTTTATTGAGACAAAGATTTTTAAACTTAATACAGCCGCTTTCGATATCTACGGGTACTGTAATTGAACGAATTGTTCGTGGTTGAAATTTAAAAAAATTTACAGTGTTGATTTGAGGTTTATATTTAATTTCTATTTCTTTATGGCCTCTTCTTAAAACGTTTTTTGAAAAATCTATGATCACGTTATGTGTTTTTAAAATATCATTACCTATAAGTACATCAAAATATGTGTGAAAATCACATAAGAAGAGTTCTATTGGTGTTTCGTCGTCACCAAATTCTTTAAATAAGGGTAAATTTGTTTTTTCATCGATTAGTGGTCCTTGTCCACTGACTGTACTTATTGATATTGTTGGAAAACATTTTTCCACGAATTCTCTGCGGACTAACTTTGGGTTTATAAGGGACAGATTTGAGCCTGTGTCTATTAAAGCTTTAAATATTCGTTCTCTATTTTCAGTTGGTACTGTTAATTCTATATAGGGTAGTTTTATTGTTCCGAGGCTCTCGTATGAAAATTTTCTTGTACGAATACGTTTTGAGGTGGTTGTCTACGGTTCTTATTTTGTATCGCGCGTTGAAGAGTTGATGGAGATGGGTCGACCTCCTTTGGAACAGGTCTGTTCCTATGTGTTCTATTATTGTTATTATAATAACCTCGTTGTATAGGCATTTGCCTTGAAATGTTTCTTTCGAAATTATTATTTGTAGGTAACGTGAAGTTTCTATAATTATTCGTTCTTGGGCTATTATTGAAGTATCTTGTATTATTTTGTTTTGATTCAAAAGTGTTTCTGTTTGAATCGACGAGACTAAGAGCTATATCATAAGCCTCTTCCATAGTATCAGGGTCTCTGCTCACTATAATTGTTCTAAAGGGATCTCTTAGTCCTTTCACGAAAGTATCTAGCCCTTCCTTTATATTTCTGCGGAACATTCGTTCTCGAATTTGCACATCTTCTTCTGAATGTCTTAACTTTGTACTTAAAACCGTCACTATGTCTAATATGTTATCATAGAATTTTGCCAAACTACCTGTTTGTTTTAATAAACTGAGCTGATGGTATAGGGTTCTTTCATCCCTATGGTCTGTGAAATGTCTATTTAATATGACTTTAATTTCTTCCCAATTTTCTGGGTTGCCGTAAAGGCGTAATCTATCAGCTGCTTTTCCTTTTATTTTATTTTTTATAGCCTGAGCCCATATTATTAAGGGTGCGTTTTCTATTGTTCTGAGGATATTCCAGGCAGTATCTACGCTACGAATGAAATTGTCTAGTTCGCTTAAATTGCCGTCGAAGTCAGGCAAGTTTTTAATTAAATCAGGGGTTTTAAGTAAATTTTCCATTTTTTTTATACAAGTACTATAGAATTCTGCCTACTATTCTGATCACTTTAATTTTATCGCTTTTTAATTTTATGTTTAATTATAACTTCTTAAAACCTTTTCTTACAACTTTTTTTGATTTATATTTTTTTATTTTATTTTCTTTATTTGATTTTAGCTTTTCACTTTTTATGTTTCTTTCTTATCTTAATTTTATATGTTTTACTTAAAAATAGCTTACGTAATATTCTGGTTCTTTTGATGTCTTCTTGGGTTAGTTTTCCTTTAGTTTCTTATAGTTTCCTTGGGTTTCTTTAGTTTCCTCAGTTTCCTTGGGTTTCTTTAGTTTCCTCAGTTTCCTTTAGTTTCCCTTAGTTTTTTAGTTTCTTAGTTTCTGGCTTTCCGGATTTTATAGGTGTTTTGTTTGTGATTATTCTCGTTCTCTTGTTTTTAGTCCTTTTCTTATTTTAGATATTTTTCACCACACCGGATTGAAAATTTCGTTTTTTACCGACACTTACGGGTTAGAAGTACCGAACTCGGATTTGAATATAATTGGTACCGAATTTGGATTTTGTTTCCGACTGCGCCAATAACGGGACGAGCGGTTCCGTTATAAAAAAAATAAATTTAATAGCCCGAACACTTGGGCTCAAACCTCAAAATAATAACCCGATTTTTATTTTTGATTATATTTGAATTTTATTTTTGGCTATTAAACTTTTTATGAGCTGACCCCTTACCACTGGTGGGGGGAAGTCAGATGGGAGAGCGAATATGAGAAGAGCTGACTAACTAACTGCTCTAACTGAACTCGGGTTTGAAAAGTACCCGGTATTTATACTTCTTAATTTGTTACTGGCCATGGGAATGGCTTGTAATATAATATTCTAATAATTTGATTAGATTTGTCAATTAGGCAAATCTTGGCGGATGCATCTGTGTCAACAATGACTTCTAATATTTATCCATAGGATGCGATTGCATCGTCATGAAATAGTACTCTGGTTGGCTTAGGATATGATGCACACTTGTGTAAACAATAGAAAGATTAATTAAATGGTGCATCTATGCCAAGTTCATGGGATAAGATAAATAAATTCATGATTGATCATGAATCTGAAATAGTGACCTTGGAAAGAGTATTGCGTTATACAATTGATAACTTGCGGTTCCTGTATCCGTTGAGTATGCTATGTGAGTGTCGGGTAGGCGTGACGTTAGTCATTGCCGTAACTCCCCCCTCCTTAAGATTCTGCTCCGGAGAATCCAGGGTTTTTAACTCTATATTGACCTTTGTATTTTGGGTGTCTTTCCTTTTCCAGGTCTTTAATATTATTAATATGAATATTAGATTTCCTACGATAATTAGAATGATTGTACTGAAGGTTATTCCTTCCGTCACAAAGTGTCTTGCTTTGATTTCCTTAATTATTTCTTTGTTTTAAACGTTATCCAAATGTATTTCGGGTAAGGATACGTTTACTGATATGTTTTTAATTTGTATGTCATTTAAATTTGGTATTACGAAATGTTCGCTTGTCAACAGATTCTCATATTCAACCTCTTTTATACTTATTTTACAATTTTCAAAATTAATCATATTATTTCCATATAATCTTATATCATAGGTGTTACAATTTTGCTTAATTAATATTCTTGGTAAATTCTTAGTGATAATTACATTATTGGTTATTTGTTTAATTTCAATTTCTTTGTTTATTTTAAAGTTACATACAGGGTTTACTTTTAGTATTTGTGAGATACAGTCATCTTTAATTAGTTTTAATTGTTTTACATTGATTATTGGTGATTCTGTGTATTCATAAACATTATTTTCGTTTAATATTACTGTTTTGTAAACTGTATCAATTTCTAGTGTTTCTTTATTTGGAATTGGTTCTATGAATGTTTTATAGTATTTAGTTTTTTCATAATTTGGGATCATTATAACAAACACAATTCTAGGGAGCAGATCTCTGCCTAAAATTCCTAGTCTGCATAATAGTAAATTTTCTTTAATTTTCCTAACCTGATCCCTTAATAGCTGTATGTCATACTGAATTTGAAAAACATGTTGCATGTGTTCTATTTCGCTCATGCCTGCATTTACTATTTGAATTACATCCTGTATTTCTTCGTTAATTTTCTTTTGTTGAATATTAATATGGTTAGTTACGTTCTGCATAACATTGTTAAATTTATTATTTATTTCTGTTTGTGCATTTAGACTATTTATTAAATTTTTATTATTTTCCTCATTTACTGATAATCTTTCTCTTATTTCGGCTTCGTCGTCTGAGTCCATTACTCCTGCTAAAATTTTTAAGCCTTTTCCCCAAATATTAATTAAACCTCTTTTAGATTTTGTATGTGGAACTAAATTTGTTTTTTCTTCTTCGAGTGAATTAAAATTATGGATCATTGAAGGGTAGTGATCGCTGTAGTTAAGATTTCTTATGTTTTCTTTTATAAGTTCTAAATTATTTTCAAATAAACTTAATTCAATACTATGTAATATCTTCTTGTAGTTTGATATAATTTGTAATTCTTGGTCTCTAATCATGATGTAACCTTGTCCATCATTTAAATTTGTAACGTCTAGTTTTTGTCCTTGAAGAGTCAGTATTGTCGTCATAGTGAATATCACTAGTATGAATATCTTATGTAGATGCATGTTGTACCTGAAATTTCCGGGGTTTTTTAATTTTTTCTTTATGGTATTGTTTATTATTGTTAGCTAAAACTGTTACTTTATTATTTCTCAATGCTTTGAATGATCTAAATCTTGGTTGTAGTTTGTTAATATTTCTAACTTTATAGTAGAATGGATAATCTTGTTTGTAACTTATCTGGTCTTCTCTTGTTTTATTTCGTTTATGTATTATTTTCCTTTTATTTTCTAGCGCTTTTTCAAATGCTTTTTCTGCTAAATTTTCTGGGATTCTTTTAAAGAATAACTCGAATGGGGTATATTTTGTTGCTGAACAAATTGAATTGTTATAGGCGAATAATGCCTTAAGTAATGCTTCCTCTGTAGTTATGGTGTTGTGATTCTTTAATATTCTGAAATGTTCCATTAATGTCGAATGAAAACGTTCTACTGGAGAGTTTGAATTTGAATTACTGACAGTTGTAAAGTGTAGATCTACGTTCTCGTTTCTTAAAAATTCTTGAAAATCAATAGATGTTGCGGCTTTTTCTTGATCTATTATTAGAAGTTTGGGTTTTCCAAATGTACTTATATATTTTAAAATTCCTTCCTTTAAGTGTACTGCATTTCTTGATTGAAGTTCATAAGCTTGTGCGTAACGACTGTATTTGTCTATTATAGTAAGTATTGGTATTCCTTTTTGCGGAAAGAAGATGTCTACGTGTATTATTTCTAATGGATTTTTAGGAGTTTCTGTAAACTCTAATTTGGGTTTGGGAGGATTTCTCTCATATTTTTCTATTTGGCATATATTGCAATTATTAATGTATTTAGTAATTTTCTCCTTTATATTTGGAAAATAGTATTCCCTCCGAATATGGTCGAAAGATTCATTTATTCCTCTATGATTATTTTCCTTGTGATAGTCTATTATAATTTTATACTGTTCTCTTTCGTCTGTTATGTCTTTTAAAAGTTGTGTGCATCTAAGCACTTTAAATTTTTTTGATCTATGAAAGTGATTTTTATAAACGTTTTGAAAATCAACGAAAAGTGAAAGATTTTCGATAAGGATTCCGTTTGTAGATTTTGGATTAAAATGATTTTTTATTATTTGTATAATGTCGCTTTCTGTGAAATTTTTATATTTTATTATTTTCCTTGTTTTATTAAATATTTTCTTTGTTTTAATTTGATTTGGTCCACTTTGGAGTCTTTCTATTATTATCTGGTTTTTAAATAAATTTAGAGGTGATTCTGATATTGGTATATATCCCTGGTCATCTTCTTCTGCGCTGTGTATTGTAGCTGCTGTCTCTATTTCATTCAGATTTATTTCGATAGGAATTCTGCTTAATGCGTCTGCATTTGAATTTTTCTTACCCTGTTTATATTCTATTTCATAGTTGTATTCCTCCATTTGAAGTTTCCATCTAACTAGTTTACTATTAGGCTCTTTAATATTCATTAGCCACTTCAAAGGTTTATGGTCTGTGTGTATTCTAAATTTTGTACCGTAAAGGTATGGTCTAAACTAAAGTAAGTTGTAGCCCATATAATGGCTAATAATTCTTTTTCAATTGTTGAATAATTTTGCTCATGTGAGTTTAAAGTTCTACTTGCATAGCAAATAGGATGTTCATGACCTTCTTGATTTTGTGATAGAATTGCTCCTATCGCGAAGTTGGATGCATCAGTGCTCAGAATAAATGGTTTTGAAAGGTCCGGATATGCTAAAATTGGTTCATTTATTAACATGTTTCTACAATCTTTGAAACACTTTATGTAAATTTCGTCTTTAATATCTATTTTCTTACCCTTTTTTAATTTTTCTGTTAATGGTTTGGTTAACCTAGCAAAGTCTTTTATAAACTTCCTATAATATCCTAATAAACCTAAAAATTGTTTTATTTGTTTCTGTGTCTTAGGAATTGGGTAATTTTTGACAGCTTCTATTTTCTTGGGATTTGGTCTTATACCATTTCTACATACTACGTGTCCTAAAAATTCTACCTCTTTTTTCAAAAATTGACTTTTATCAATTTGGATTTTTAAATTTGCTTGAGTTAAGGCTTCAAATACCTTTTCCAAATGTTTGATGAGATCATCTAATGTTGGCGAGTAAATTATTATGTCATCCATATAGACGAGACATATTTTATCGATAAGTTCATTGAGAACATTGTCCATGACGCGTTGAAACGTTGCAGGTGCATTTTTTAAGCCAAATGGCATTCGAGTAAACTCGTAATGTCCATTGTCGACTGTGAATGCTGTTTTCTTGATATCTCGTGCGTCTACTTCTATTTGATGGAAGCCTGACGCGAGGTCAAGAGTTGTGAAATACTGACACTTTCCTAATTTATCTAGGATTTCATTGATATTTGGTATTGGATACCTGTCATCAATAGTTTTTTCGTTCAATTTCCGAAAGTCTATGACTAAACGCCATTTTTTCACACCTTTGGGGTTAACCTTTTTCGGCACTATCCATACTGGTGATGACCACGGTGAACTACTCGGCCTTATTATTCCTTGATTCAGCATGTCCTTTATTTGGGTCTGAATCTCCTGCTTGTGAGCATATGGATATCGATAATTCTTTGCGTATACTGGTTTTTCATCAACTGTAGTGATTTTATGTTTCACTGTGTTAGAAAATGTAAGATAATCACCATCTTCTTTAAATAGGTGATCGTATTTACTTATTATTTGATTTAATTTATTTAATTCGTTGTTATCCAAGTGATCTGTTTCTATGTCACTTATTTTGTTATTTTCGTTATTTAAATCCCCATCTATACTGCATGGATGTGTGTTTTCCATACTATATAGTTCTGTAAGATCTATTATTGATCCTTTGTCGGATTCAGATCCTATCGTAAGATTTATTATTGATCCTTCGTCGGATTCTTCAGTTTTTTCAGGTTTTTGGTTTAGGTCTCCTGACAACCATCGATCTATTTCTTCAGATCTTTTGGCATTTTTGGTTAGGTCTGCCGGTGACCGATGATCTATTTTTTCAGATCTTTTGACATTTTTGGTTAGGTCTGCCGATGACCGATGATCTATTTTTTCAGATCTTTTGACATTTTTGGTTAGGTCTGCCGATGACCGATGATCTATTTTTTCAGATCTTTTGACATTTTTGGTTAGGTCTGCCGATGACCGATGATCTATTTTTTCAGATCTTATTTCTGCTTCTTCTAGGTCTTCTTGCGACCACTCGAGCTTTGCTAATTATTTTTCCTATTATTAATTTTATTGTTTACTTTTTTATTTACTTTATCAGATTCTATTGCTTCTACCCGGCCATTTTGCGACCATCGGAGCTCCGATTTTAAAATTCTTTTATTTTTTATTTTATTTTTTAATTTTTTATTTTTATTTAAGTTATGGTATTGTGTTATATTATTATTTCGTTTAACTGGGTCACTTTGTGTATTTTCGTCTTCATGTTTGATAACTTTTAATGGTTGCGTAATAGTTAATTGTGATACGTTATCTGAGGAATTTATTATTTTCACATTAACTGTCCAATTTTTTGATATGAATTCGTTATCTAGTATTTTAAGGTCTTTATTGAGACAAAGATTTTTAAACTTAATACAGCCGCTTTCGATATCTACGGGTACTGTAATTGAACGAATTGTTCGTGGTTGAAATTTAAAAAAATTTACAGTGTTGATTTGAGGTTTATATTTAATTTCTATTTCTTTATGGCCTCTTCTTAAAACGTTTTTTGAAAAATCTATGATCACGTTATGTGTTTTTAAAATATCATTACCTATAAGTACATCAAAATATGTGTGAAAATCAACATAAGAAGAGTTCTATTGGTGTTTCGTCGTCACCAAATTCTTTAAATAAGGGTAAATTTGTTTTTTCATCGATTAGTGGTCCTTGTCCACTGACTGTACTTATTGATATTGTTGGAAAACATTTTTCCACGAATTCTCTGCGGACTAACTTTGGGTTTATAAGGGACAGATTTGAGCCTGTGTCTATTAAAGCTTTAAATATTCGTTCTCTATTTTCAGTTGGTACTGTTAATTCTATATAGGGTAGTTTTATTGTTCCGAGGCTCTCGTATGAAAATTTTCTTGTACGAATACGTTTTGAGGTGGTTGTCTACGGTTCTTATTTTGTATCGCGCGTTGAAGAGTTGATGGAGATGGGTCGACCTCCTTTGGAACAGGTCTGTTCCTATGTGTTCTATTATTGTTATTATAATAACCTCGTTGTATAGGCATTTGCCTTGAAATGTTTCTTTCGAAATTATTATTTGTAGGTAACGTGAAGTTTCTATAATTATTCGTTCTTGGGCTATTATTGAAGTATCTTGTATTATTTTGTTTTGATTCAAAAGTGTTTCTGTTTGAATCGACGAGACTAAGAGCTATATCATAAGCCTCTTCCATAGTATCAGGGTCTCTGCTCACTATAATTGTTCTAAAGGGATCTCTTAGTCCTTTCACGAAAGTATCTAGCCCTTCCTTTATATTTCTGCGGAACATTCGTTCTCGAATTTGCACATCTTCTTCTGAATGTCTTAACTTTGTACTTAAAACCGTCACTATGTCTAATATGTTATCATAGAATTTTGCCAAACTACCTGTTTGTTTTAATAAACTGAGCTGATGGTATAGGGTTCTTTCATCCCTATGGTCTGTGAAATGTCTATTTAATATGACTTTAATTTCTTCCCAATTTTCTGGGTTGCCGTAAAGGCGTAATCTATCAGTTGCTTTTCCTTTTATTTTATTTTTTATAGCCTGAGCCCATATTATTAAGGGTGCGTTTTCTATTGTTCTGAGGATATTCCAGGCAGTATCTACGCTACGAATGAAATTGTCTAGTTCGCTTAAATTGCCGTCGAAGTCAGGCAAGTTTTTAATTAAATCAGGGGTTTTAAGTAAATTTTCCATTTTTTTTATACAAGTACTATAGAATTCTGCCTACTATTCTGATCACTTTAATTTTATCGCTTTTTAATTTTATGTTTAATTATAACTTCTTAAAACCTTTTCTTACAACTTTTTTTGATTTATATTTTTTTATTTTATTTTCTTTATTTGATTTTAGCTTTTCACTTTTTATGTTTCTTTCTTATCTTAATTTTATATGTTTTACTTAAAAATAGCTTACGTAATATTCTGGTTCTTTTGATGTCTTCTTGGGTTAGTTTTCCTTTAGTTTCTTATAGTTTCCTTGGGTTTCTTTAGTTTCCTCAGTTTCCTTGGGTTTCTTTAGTTTCCTCAGTTTCCTTTAGTTTCCCTTAGTTTTTTAGTTTCTTAGTTTCTGGCTTTCCGGATTTTATAGGTGTTTTGTTTGTGATTATTCTCGTTCTCTTGTTTTTAGTCCTTTTCTTATTTTAGATATTTTTCACCACACCGGATTGAAAATTTCGTTTTTTACCGACACTTACGGGTTAGAAGTACCGAACTCGGATTTGAATATAATTGGTACCGAATTTGGATTTTGTTTCCGACTGCGCCAATAACGGGACGAGCGGTTCCGTTATAAAAAAAATAAATTTAATAGCCCGAACACTTGGGCTCAAACCTCAAAATAATAACCCGATTTTTATTTTTGATTATATTTGAATTTTATTTTTGGCTATTAAACTTTTTATGAGCTGACCCCTTACCACTGGTGGGGGGAAGTCAGATGGGAGAGCGAATATGAGAAGAGCTGACTAACTAACTGCTCTAACTGAACTCGGGTTTGAAAAGTACCCGGTATTTATACTTCTTAATTTGTTACTGGCCATGGGAATGGCTTGTAATATAATATTCTAATAATTTGATTAGATTTGTCAATTAGGCAAATCTTGGCGGATGCATCTGTGTCAACAATGACTTCTAATATTTATCCATAGGATGCGATTGCATCGTCATGAAATAGTACTCTGGTTGGCTTAGGATATGATGCACACTTGTGTAAACAATAGAAAGATTAATTAAATGGTGCATCTATGCCAAGTTCATGGGATAAGATAAATAAATTCATGATTGATCATGAATCTGAAATAGTGACCTTGGAAAGAGTATTGCGTTATACATAGATAACTTGCCGTTCCTGTATCCGTTGAGTATGCTATGTGAGTGTCGGGTAGGCGTGACGTTAGTCATTGCCGTAACTATAGGTAGGTATAGGTATCACATTTTTTTATTAACAAATTTTTTAAATACTTATTTTATTTTAACATTAGATAAACATTATAAATATTTTTTTGTATTGCAAAAAAAAAAAAAAACAATATTTTTACATTATTTTTATGAATATTATACTGAACGAGTATTATAGGTAACGATAAAAAACGCTCCCATGGGAGCGAACGAACGAATTGATGAAATGCAAATAAACCACTTTTTATGCATTTATAAACAGAAAATTCGACATTTTATTATCCCAAGATAATCCTCCTCTTGGAATAAGGTTAAGTTCGAACGAATTTTTTATTCGCTACTTTGTGGAACGCGATTTAAATGCTGTGGATTGTGAATAGACTGACAATTCGCGCCAGGGTGTTTTCGTTCGCGGCAAAATATTTGGATTTCGAAATTTCGTTATTTAAACTGTTAATAAACTTGTTTTCTTAATAAATTTTGATGGAATAATTAATTATCCTAATCTTGGAGTAGTAAAATGTGCAATTTTCTGTTTATAAATGCATAAAAAGTGTTTTGTTCGCATTTCATCAATTCGTTCGTTCGCTCTCATGTGAATGGTCCTGTAAAGGGATTTGACACAAGTGAGTTTTCTTTATTTTTTCTTTTTGGAAATGGAAAAAAAGACAACATTTTTTTTGATTTTTTATGTTAATACTTTGAATGGTACTTTGAAATGGGGATAGATTTGTAGGATTTTTTTAAATTCAGCTTTTAAGGGTATACACAATTTTTATTAACACTTTTATGATCAATTACAAGAGTCACAAATTGCCGAACAGATCAGACGTCTACTCGCTAGCTTTCATACTTTTTTTTCTGATTCCTTCTGGAACTGCTGAAACTGTTGCCGGAAAATTACACATAACCTGTGTGTCACTCTGTTTCGGGATACATCCCGGAAAATGAGTTTTCAGTAAGAGACTGAGGGTCTCTGTACAGGATTGTGTCCAATTTCCGTTGCTATCCTTGAGATATCCAGGGACTGCAGGTTCTTTGGATATGATTTTTCTAAGCCTGGCTGATTCCGTAGAGTTTTCTATGTCATCAACGAGTGCCAGCTCATGCGTTTAGCACTTGTGACGGCCCTTTTGGAATTAGTGACTTTCGCCGCATTGAATAGTGCTCTTGTCTTCTGCCTGATCTTATGGAGATCTTTTGTCCACCACGGTGGAGACTTCCTATTCTTTATTGTCCGATTAGGACAGGCTTTATTGAACGCACCCTTTAGAACTTTGTTTAGAGTGTTTGTGGCTACGTCGATTTCTTCCGGTGAGCTTAATTTCAGCCGTTGCAGTTTTTCAGTATGTTTGCATACTTCTTCAGAGAACTTTACACAGTCTGTTCTCCTTGGATTGCTGCATTTGCTTAACGGGTTCGTCATTTCGTCAATTAGGAATTTTATAATCCTGTGGTCTGAGATTCTGAGAAGGATGCTTCTAGGGAAACTTTCCATTCTCGCACAGTGAGAGTTTGTGAGTTGCTGTATAGTGTAATATCTAATACCTCACGCCTATTCCTGGTTATGAACGTTGGTTCATTGCCAATATTTGCTATCAACAAGTTATTTTCAATGAAAAATTCAAAAAGGGACTCACCTCGCACATTTGTGTCAGTGCTTCCCCACTGAGCATGATGGGAGTTGGCATCGCAGCCAAGAATGATGTCCCATTTCTTGTGCTCTGCAAGAAACAGTGCACTTGGTTCGGACGGTGGACTGTCTTGCGAATCGGACGGCATATAAATTGCCGCCAATGTCAATGTGGCCTTCCCTTGTCTTTCCCATGTGACCACTGTTTGGTCTGTATTGCTGTATCTAGATAGGAGCAATAGGTTAATGGTAAATCTATTTTCTAGCAACAATACATGTTCGAATCTTACTATTATTTGGTTTGCTGACGTTGTACACTAACAAATCCTTGTTATTCAGCCCTTTTATTTGACCCCGGTGAATCCAGGGTTCTTGTATTAGGGCGACATCTATTTCTTGTTGCTTCATAAGCAGAACAAGGTTGGCGCTGGCCGCCTTACTATGGTGAAGATTTAGTTGGATTATCTTCATGGCGGCCAGGTTTTTCTTCGCCCTTCTTGCCGTGTTTTGCCGACAGTAGCCTGAGCTTGCATCGTGTTATTCCAACACGGACCTTGAAATTTTGTTTCTTGAGCAACGGCTGCGATTTGTGGCTGAGAAGTACAAGGAATTCCATACCACTTTCGGTGTGTTCTCCCCTTTCCAGAACCTTCCACTCCCTGCTTTGTAACTCCGGGTTAAGGAATTGCAGGTTGCGCTCGATTCTTTCTACGGGTAAGTATGGTCCCTGTATGTATGCATGCATTCTGTTAGATTGAGAGATTTCTATAGATTGGAAGATCATTAGGTAAAGCGTTATTGGCATTGTTGTACATTTGGATTTTCTCTTGCGACTTTGCGAGTGTATCACGTACGGATTCTTAAACACATTGCTTTATTTAGTCTAAAAGGGATCGAAGCATAAAAGCTTGACTTGTACCAACACTCGCATACACAATCGATTTTTCTTGCGCGAGTTACGAGCGGAGACGACCGTTCGAACAAAAGGAAACAAAAAACAAAAACAAAGAAACAATTAGACAATTTAACAAAACAACGCACGATGTGCTTTATTAAAAAGGTACATCAACACTGACTCGCTTATCTGTAGAGCAGTATCCAAAACTCCAAAAGTTGATTTTGTTGCCTTCTTGTTGATGTGTTTCCTTTGTTGTTGAGCTTTTGTTGAGTATATAAGTCCCGCTGGATTTTGCAATATGATGGCATGTTGTTATTATGTAATGACATAATATAACTCCCCCCATCTTAGAATGGACAAACGATTTAAATTGTAAATTTGCGTCAAAAACAAATTCTCGTGATTATACTAAACAGGATTTATAAGCATCTAAGGTTAATTGACTTATCTCAATTGAATGAAGTAGTATCTAATAAATTCAGTTAACTGAAGTGATTGTAAAACAAAATAATAATTTAATTCTCAAAATAAATTCACTGAGTTTCAAATAAATGGATATATTAACTTAACATTTACAAATTTATTGATTTTTGCTTCATTTTAATGTCTATACAAGTTATGTAGGTATATACATTTTGTTTGAAAAAATAAATGTTAATCAACTGAATAATAGTATACTCAATAATGCAATGTTGGTCCATACATGTATTTAAGAAAAACATAAATAAGCAGTAGAAATACGTAGAAATACGTTTTTTGCCTTTAAATAAAAGTGTTTTCTATAACTTTTCACAAAAATTAAATTTCTATTGCTGTTCATTTTCTCTGGAGAAAATAACAAAATAGTTAACAATTAACAAACATTATTTTCTGACCAAACATTATTGTAGACTTTTATAGAACCAAATACATTTGTTACTCAATAATACGTACATAATATATACATAGAAATCACAATATTTTTATTTACACAAATTTACATATAATTATTATTTTTATTTTATTTAAATACAACAACTAAGCACAACATCAAATTAAAATTTTCTATTTACAATATATAAATGAACTCAGTTGTTGAACAAAGTGTACCAATTTGCCTGATAATGGCGGTTAACCTTCTTCAATAGAAGCACCTACTTGATGAGTTGCTCTTATTGTGTCCGTTAGCTTTGGCTTTGCTTTCTTTTAAGTTTATGAAGAACGATTATAAAAGAAACTGATAATATTCTGCTGCTCAAACGTCATCTTCTTCGGAGCACGGTTTATTCCGGCTGATAAAAACATACTGTAAGTTGACTTTACATAAGTTCAATGAGGTATCAACATATTTATATGAATGTTTGGTTTTAATTTTGTGGTATTTATAACGTTGTATTTAAGCACTATTTAAGCTGGGAATATCTATTCCTTTGCTTTTTGATTGATTTTATTATTAATTTACACTAGATTGTTTATTAGTTTTATAACAGATTTAAACACGGATATGCCTTCAATGCGTTTTTATTAATTTAGATTTTAGGATTAATTTAGGTTTTTTATTATTAACTATTTAAAGTTATTTGACTAAGTTTCTAAGTGTATAATATTTGATGAATACATTTTTAACCGATATACTTTCGATTTTATGTCACTACATAATGATTTTAGGATTTAGTAGTCAATATTAATAATTATTAAATTTTCCCGAGATTCTTTATTACAACTAAAGGATTAAAATCCACCACCTCGATCTGCCATCGAAGTGTGTTGTTTATTTAGTACAAACACCTTCAGTTAGCTACTTAGTTCTTCACTAGTTGATGTTTCACTCAGAATCCTAGCGACTGCGCCAGTTACGAGCGGAGACGACCGTTCGAACAAAAGGAAACAAAAAACAAAAACAAAGAAACAATTAGACAATTTAACAAAACAACGCACGATGTGCTTTATTAAAAAGGTACATCAACACCACAAACCAGAGAGAATAGACCACCAGCTTCGGCCAAAAATGAGAGTTTCATAGAGCCAGTTTTAAAAAGTTACTGCGTGGTTAAGTATGCGTGCAATGTTAAAGTAAACGGAGGGTGAATTTGGTCACGCATACACTGGCACATAGTAACATTTACAGTTATTCGGTGGTAACTTTGAAAAAATTCAAATAATTCAAATAAATTAGCCGTTATCGGGACGTGTTAAGCAAATTGTGTGTTCGGTGTGGGGAAATTATTACCAACTTATATTTTTTTAAAAAGCGTACAAATATAAATGGGTTTAAACTGCAAAACTAAAATGGATGATAAAAAAAAAACATCAAACATGATTTTTTAGTTTTGCTGATATAAATGTAGACCTTTTTCTATATGTTTTAACGAAAATTTATTTATTTTCTTTGATTGTTTGTTTTATTAAAGTGTACCTACTGAGTTTTGGAATAAATAATTAAAAAAAAGGAGGGAGGACATTTTGTTTTGTCAGACTACAAGAAAAATGTGATGAATTGATTTTAACCAACAAATAAATTGGTCATGGAATTTAAGAAAATTTGCATTCTAAAAATGAAATACGTTTTTTGCACACCAAATCGTAAGTGCGCATTGTCATATCGGCTTATAACACAAGGAATCTGCATGAGGTGTAAATAAGAATTTATTAACATATATGTACACGTACATACCTATTACGCTTTCGCTAGGGCAAATATGCGAATTTCAGGAAATATTTTTAAAACAATTAAATTTGTTCACTATATTTGAATATCAAAACTACGTAGAATCAAAATAGTAAAAAACGCGAATGTTATTCAAAATTTATGGATTATGGATTTATGTTATAATTTCATTGTGAAAAGCAAAAGAATACCTACACAAAAAGCAAAAGTATGATAACATAACAAAACAAATAAGATAATTACGTGTTTTAAATTAAAATATTCACTTTTCGCTTTAGTTTACGCGTTACTATGGAAACGAACTTTTTTTTTGTTTTAAATCAAAAATGCCACTTTTTTATTTAAATTTGACGGCGTCCTGGCCTGTGTATACGCTATGCTATGCTATGCTATGTATGATGTTTTAAAACATGTTTTCTAGCAGGTTTTGTATTAAAATGTCCATGTTTTAAGTGACAAATGTTGATTTTTAATTTTTGAACAACCAATTCTTTATAAAACCTAATTCAAAAACCACTCATCATATTCTCCTCATAGATAAAATAAAACAATAAACATGCCTATTTATATACGCCCAAAATAGTTTTCGTTAACTTTATTTATTCCAAAATAGCTGTTCTTGAAAATATAAGAAGAAAGAGCTCAAAATGTATATCAACAAAATTGCAAAGAATCCCGTTTAGCTGATTTCATTATGCTTGCAATTTAGTTTTATAGCTTAAAATAATATTTTTTTTTGTAATAATGTCATCAAATACAAATCATATCATTAAATACAGTTATTACGCAAATATATTATTATGCTTTTTAATAAAACATAAGTTGGCAGTTAATTCACCACACCACACACACCATTTGCTTAACACGTCCCAATAGTGGTCAATTATTTCAATTATTTGAATTATTTCAAAGCCATCTCAGATTCAATTGTCTTATTTCATCCACAAACCAGAGAGAATAGACCACCAGCTTCGGCCAAAAATGAGAGTTTCATAGAGCCAGTTTTGAAATAAGTAGCTCCGCCTCTTTTTCTGTCTGTGAATACGTGTGAATAAGCAAAAAAAGATGAAATAAGAAAATTGAATCTGAGATGGCTTTGAAATAATTCAAATAATTCAAATAATTGACCACTATTGGGACGTGTTAATCAAATAGTGTGTATGGTGTGGTGAATTAATTGGCAACTTATGTTTTATTAAAAAGCATTATAATATATTTGCGTAATAACTGTATTTAATGATATGATTTGTATTTTATGGCATTATTACAAAAAAATATATTATTTTAAGCTGTAAAACTAAATTGGACGCATGTTGAAATCAGCTAAACGAGATTCTTTGCAATTTTGTTGATAAACATTCTGAGCTTTTTTTCTACTTATATTTTCAAGAATTCGATGATGAATTCGATGATTGCGTCTGTTATTAGATAAAGTGTAATTAATATGTTGGAATAAATAGTTATAAAAGTTAACGAAAACTATTTTTGTCGTACATGTTTATTGTTTTATTTTATCTATAAGGAGAATGTGATGAATGGATTTAAAATTATTATGTTTTACAAAGAATAATTGGCTGTTCAAAAACTAAAAATCAACATTTGTTTTAAAACAGCATAGGCGCTAAGGAATGCATAGCCTAGCGTATAAACACCGCCATCAAATTTTAATGAAAAAGTGTCATTTTTGATTTTTCCAAAAAAAAAAGTTCGTTTCCATAGTAACGCGTAAACTAAAGCGAAAAGTGAACTGTACTAAAAAGTGTAGGTACGTAATATTTTAATTTACCTAAAACACGTAATTATCTTTTTTGTTTTATTATGTTAGGTATCATAGTTTTGCTTTTTGTGTAGGTATTCTTTTGTTTTTCACAATGAAATTATGTAAACATAATTTTGAATAACATTCGCGTTTTTTACTATTTGAATTCTATGTAGTTTTAACATTCAAATATAGTGGAAAATTAGGGATAACTAATACGAAAGCATACAGGCAGTTTTAAAAATTTTATTTGTATTAAAAAATATTTCCTGAAATTTGCATATTTGCCCTAGCGAAAGCGTAATATGTATACCTATGTTAATAAATTCTTATTTACACCTTATGCAGATTACTGGTGATATAAGCCAATATGACAATGCGCACTTACGATTTGATCTTATACCTATGTGCCCAAGACGTATTTAATTTTTAGAACGCAAATTTTCTTAAATTAAGATGACCAATTTATTTGTTGGTTAAAATCAATTCATCGCATTTTTCTTGTAAATGAAATAAATCAATAAACATATTAAGCCTGACAAAACAAATGTCCTCTCTCCTTTTTTTTTTAAATTATTGATTTCAAAACTCAGTACCTACACTTTAATAAAATAAACAATCAAAGAAAATAAATAAATTTTCATTAAAATAAATAGAAAAAGGTCTAAATTTATATCAGCAAAACTCAAAAAATTATGTTTTGTGATTTTTTTCTGATCATCTAATTTTAGTTTTGCAGCTTAAACTAATATTTTTTTGTAATATTGTCAAAGGAATTCCATTTTTACAGTAACTACGCAGTTGTATTTGTATGCTTTTTAATGAAATATAAGTTGGTAATAATTTCCCCACACCGAACACACAATTTGCTTAACACGTCCCGATAACGGCCAATTTATTTGAATTTTTTCAAAGTTACCACCGAATAACTGTAAATGTTACTATGTGCCAGTGTATGCGTGACCAAATTCACCCTCCGTTTACTTTAACATTGCACGCATACTTAACCACGCAGTAACTTTTTGAAACTGGCTCTATGAAACTCTCATTTTTGGCCGAAGCTGGTGGTCTATTCTCTCTGGTTTGTGATTTCATCTTTTTTTGCTTATTCACACGTATTCACAGATAGAAAAAGAGGCGGAGCTACTTATTTCAAAACTGGCTCTATGAAACTCTCATTTTTGGCCGAAGCTGGTGGTCTATTCTCTCTGGTTTGTGATCAACACTGACTCGCTTATCTGTAGAGCACTATCCAAAACTTCAAAAGTTGATTTTGTTGCCTTCTTGTTGATGTGTTTCCTTTGTTGTTGAGCTTTTGTTGAGTATATAAGTCCCGCTGGATTTTGCAATATGATGGCATGTTGTTATTATGTAATGACATAATCACCCCTATTCCCGTTGGCGTTTGTCGTATACGACTCATGTTTCGTGTCGTTGTAAAACGATGTGCAGATTTTTGTTTTAACTTTTGTTAACAGTTTTGTTTTGTTTTCTATGTATTCACCATTATTTCAATTCATTTGTTTAAAAAATGTTACAAAATTCGACTAAAAAATGAAGTGAAATACGAGTCGTTTATGACAAACGCCAACAGGAATAGGGGTGAATATAACTCGCGCTAAGTGCTGTTTGTCTGTTAGGTGTGACAAGAATCGGATTAGCAGAAGCAGCAGCCATATTTTGTCTACCATTGGCATGTATTTGTGTTAGATCATCTTGAATAAGATTGGTTGTGTATTTGTATTTGAGTACGCAGTCACTGTATTGCTAGTCAAAGCTGGTATTAGAAGAGGAAAAGCACTGGATTCAGTCACATTCGAGTTCTCAATATTTCGGTGTTGGGTATTAGTACTAGCAGTCACCGGAGCTGAATGATTAAGCGCCTGTCTAGGTTCATTTGAGGTAAAAGAAAGCGATCGAGTCACCATACCGCGACTTGAATCAAAAGCAGATTTTCTTGCGTCCTTAGGGACGGCACCTTTTGAGTTACTCATTATAAGGGTTTATCGAAATTCAAAATCTTGCAAGTGAGTGAGTTAAAGCAAATAACTCTAATAACAATTTATGTGGTTTCAAATAAAAACGTATGTGTTTGTAAAATCAATATAATTGAGAAAATTGTTTAGCATTAATGGTGAATTTCTAATTGGGGGTGACCTCAATTGTAGACACAGGGATTGGGGTTTCATCAGAGCAAATTCTTGGGGAAATGTCTTGTCTAACCTTATTTCTATGTTGCCAGTACGTGTTCTATTTCGTCAGTCAGTCCTTTGTCACTTCCGTGGTCAGGACAAACAATAGTGCAATACATTCAGGACTTTAAAAACGCAAATTGGACAGTTTTTCGTTCTGAAATTAAAAATAAACTTCGAAACGTACCTCTCAGACTTGAAAATATACGTTGTAAGGAAGATGTTAACAGCATTGTCCATCAACTCTCCGAACGTATATTAAGTTATGCTGAATGTAGTGTACCAAAATTCGAAAAAAAATATTTTTGTATGAAGCGCCCAGGCCACATTCTGGAACTCATAAGGCTGAAAATATGCATAGGCGAAACTGGCAAAGGTATAGGCAACCTATTTCTCAATGCCAAGTAAAGCACCATAACAAATAAATAACCAAATTTATTCAGAATAAACGAAGCGAAAAATGGAACTCCAAACTTAATTCACTAGATAAGGCATCTAAACCCTTTTGGAATATAGTGAAAGTAGTTAAAAATAAAAATAGGCAAATTCCATGCCTTAAGTATACCGGTAGCACATATATATGCAGACTCTGAGAAAGCTAATATACTCAGCGAGAAATTTGCGTTAAATCATTTTGTTGCTCAACATCTTGGAGATGCAAATACAGATTTGCTTGTGCGCAATTCGCTACAAATGTTAAACTCTGCAATATTGGAAACACCGATGAGTGAGTTGGTGAACGAAGCAGAAATTAAACATATTACAGATAGTGTTGCCAGGCGAAAATGTTAAAATCCAGTCAAATTTGACTGTTTGACTGGATTTTTCCTCTCCGAATCCAGTCAAAAGAAACAGTCAAACATTAAAAACAAAAAATTCCAGTCAAAAAAACAGTCGAAAATGTAAACAGCTATTTTTTCGGAAACAATAATAGGTGGGTCATCGTGGTTTCTTTTTAAATCATAGGTAATTTCAACACTGACACCTGCTTCCAGCTCGAAATTTTTACAGAAAGTCAGTATCATACCTGCGCGTAACGAAGTGAGTGACAGTGACAGTTTGGATCATTTTTCTCCGAAAACAAAGCTGAGAACAACGTTTCGGTCAACGGCGGCCGTTACAGAGCCATGTTAACCGACTTTTTTTTTACTGGAATTTAAGACATGGATTTAGACCTGATTCATGCAGGATTGAACGCCATGCCACACAGCCCACCCAACAATCTATCTTTTGCGCACCAACTTCCCAAAACGTGTTATCAGCCGTCTCGGCGAGAGAGATTTGACAATCCGCCCTCCGCACTCAAGGCCAACATCATCCAAGCAATCCGTGAGCTACAGCCCGAAACCACCAACAATGTCTTGGACAATTGGAGTAACAGAATACGCTACTGCGAAGCCAGCCGAGGCAGCAACTTGAACGACATTGTATTGCATTTTTAAAAAGAAACTTGTATTTGGCCCACCCTTTATATTTTGATCTACAGTATTCTTTACAACTTTTTGTATAACTTCTTCAAGTATTTCAAAATTTATACAAAAATTTTTTTTTATCTCGAAAATTAGGTAGGTATTTCTAATGGTCAAAATAGAGTTGTGTTTATTTTTTGTTTCTAAAATCTGGAACAAACAGCAGTCATAACTCAAAACATAAATAACATACAACATACAACAAACCGAATTAAATGCAAAGGAAATCATTCAAAATTCTCAGGAAACGCTGCGCAAACTGCAAGAAATACTAGATTCAATTTGACTTTCAGCGGCTTGCGGAAAATGGGTGTGTTCATTTCATTGCACTGCGCTCTGCGCGAATCTCATATACGCTAGGTTTACATTGAAGGTGCAATTTTTTTTTAGAAAAAAATTCCAGTCAAAAAAACAGTCGGCTGGATTTGATTTTTTTTTCCAGTCAAAACCGAAAAAATCCAGTCAAATTTGACTGGAAAACAGTCAAACTGGCAACACTTTACAGATAGCTTAGTAATAAGAAAAACTGGTGGTTTGGACAAGGTAAGGAATATTTATTTGAAAAAAATTACCCAAAATTGGTATTACATTTTTAGCATTTATTATCAATGCCTGTTTGAAAATGTAAGATTTTCCAACTGCTTGGAAGGAAGCTAAAATAGTTCCTATCCCAAAAGCAGGAAAACCTCTTAACAGACCGGAAAGCTACAGACCCATAAGTCTGCTAAGTAGCTTAAGTAAAATTTATGAAAGAGTGATTAAGGAAAAGTTGTTAGAGTTTATAGATGGCTAAAATATTTTTCCAAATGAACAGTTCGGTTTTAGTCGCCACCATAGTACTTGCCATCAAATTCTGAGAATTTACAACAGAATAAAAACCAATCGTGCTGTTGGGAAGTCGACGGGAATGATACTCCTAGATATAGAGAAGGCATTTGACACAGTTTGGCACAATGGCCTTTTATTTAAAATGCTGGAATTTAATTTCCCAATATTTCATTGTAAAATTGTGCAAAATTTCTTGTCAAGTCGTTGTTACAGAGTGTACGTTAATGGTAGTCCGTCCAACTTATTACCTATTACATCAGGTGTTCCCCAGGGCTCAGTACTTGGACTAATATTATATAACTTATACACAGCAGATATCCCGAATTTACCGGAATGCGAAATTGCTGTGTACGCTGATGATACTGCTGTATTTTCTTCGCATGAAATTGGTCTCAACATTGAGACCAATCTTCAAAATGCGGCTGAAATTTTAGGTACATTTTATAATAAATGGAAAATAAAAGTAAATTCGGACAAGATTCAAGCTATCTTTTTTACAAGAAAAAGAAAGCCTTGTTTCTTGCCGTCTAATCAGTTGATGATAAATGGAGTTTAGGGGTTTATATGGATCAAAAATTAAACTTTAAGGAACATATTGCAAGGACACTACACTATACAGGTATTGCTATTAAGATGCTATATGCTTTTGTAAATAGGAATTCTTTATTGTCAAATGAAAATAAAATACTTATACACAAAGTCATATTCCAGTCCATTTTATTGTACGGTTGTCAAGTGTGGGGTGAATGTGCAGACTGTCACATCAACAAATTACAAATACAGCAAAATAAACTTTTAAAAATGATGCTGCACCTCCCTTGGCACCACTCTACCCTAGATTTGCATAACAGAGCTAATGTTGAGTTGATCCGAGAGAATCAGGAAACTAAACCAATTTTTTTTGACTAGATGTACCTTAGCTGAGAACCCCCTAATAAATGAGTTGAATATTACTCATACTCACCTAAGATTAAACTGATCTCATGTGTTTTTTCTGTGATTACATGTTATTATAATGCGTATTATTAATAACTATTATTAATAACGTTGAATTTTGTAAATAATGCTTTTGTTTATTTATTTATTTATTTATTTATTTATTTATTCTGCTTTTATGTGTTATTTATTTATTTTATTTTACTTTTTTATTTATTTATACCTATATATATAATATATCTCATATATAAGTTAACACACGAGTTCCCACAGTCGAATTCCAAGAATCCCAATTGCACTGCAATAGTCAATACACGAGCTCCCACAGTCGAATTCCAAGAATCTCGACTGCACTGCAATTTACACACTCCAGAAAAATTTCCAGGAAATTGACCTGAATACAATCGAATGATGCAAGTAGCTTAATAGGCAAAAATAATTAATAAATAAATGTGCCAGTATCGATGTGAATTCAGTTCTAAGTTTGATATCAATAAAGAGGTAGTTCCTCATAAAATAACTTTTTTTTAATTAAACGTCGCGTTGAATTATTAACTGGCGCCCGAGCAGGGACAGAAGACAACGTTTTTCATATAAATCTATCGAGTGAATTTGTGAAAGCTAAAAAGTGTTTTGAAAAATAATAAAGTAGTGTTTTAAGTTAAAATCAGAAAGTGAACTGAAATAAAATAATCAAGAATAAAAAAAATAAATTGATAACAAGTAAAAACCAAAGCTTCACTTAATTCTAGTATATGAAGACTTGACAGGTGGCAATTAATAGCTTAAAAACCTATGAAATCAGTGTAACAGTGTAGTGGTAAAACTAAGGCCCCCCAGTCACTGTGTAACCAGTAAAAAGGAGTTCAGCTCGAGAACAGCCGACCATACAGTTTCATCTGAAAGACCGCCCTCAGCCCCAATCAACCCAACGCACTCACCGGGTAAAGTGCACGACGGATCATCTTAGAACTCCATAAGGGACAATGCACATCGTGGGATTGTTTTTTATGTAAGCTATTATTAAGTTATATTTCTCAAATAAATATAAATCAATCTAACTAAAAACAACAAAGTATTCAAACTTGAATTATAAGATTTTTTTTTTTTTATTATATCATATTATCCATAAAAGCTAGAAATCTAGTAAGCACTCTCAAGCCGATTTTTTTTTTATTAAATCTTTTCACCTCCGTAAAAATGAATCCTAATAATTTAATCCGACCACCTCGACTTGGTATCAACGACAATCCGGCATCTGCTGCCGCAGCTCCTCCTCTTAACCAGAACGAACCTCTAAATTTAAACGCTCTCACAAAACAAATTACAGTAATCGTTTCACAAGTATTAGCAAGGGAAGGACGACATATTATTAACAATATACTCAATCCAAGTTCCGACATTAACAATGACATCGACCAGGTTATCGACATAAACGGTAATAGGGACCTCTCAGATTTAGACAAAGTACCTGATATCGCCAAAAGTCTTCGCGAGTTTTCAGGCCAACCGGGAGAGTTTAGCTCCTGGAAAAAAAGTGTAGATAGGGTCCTTACGATATACGACCATCTTTAAGGGACTCCAAAGTATTATGGAATATTAAGTACAATAAGAAATAAAATCGTAGGGCAAGCTGATATTGCCCTCGAATCGTACAACACGCCTTTGAATTGGAGCAAAATTTCAAAGTGCTTAACCTTGCATTATGCCGACAAGAGAGATCTGGGTACACTTGAGTACCAGATGACAACTCTCGTGCAAGGACCTAATTCAATTCCTGAATTCTTTCGCTTATCCTAAACAAACTATCCTGTATGGAGATGAGTACAGAGTCGCTTAATAATATGACTCAATCCTACAGAGACAAGGCATTAGACACCTTCGTAAGGGGATTGCGAGGTGATCTACCACGTCTTTTAAGCATTAAAGAACCAGTCGACCTTCCACAGGCCTTACATCTGTGCCTGAAGCTGCAAAACGTAGATTTCAGAATGCAGTATGCAAATAACAGCCAAAACTCTTCGCGCAAAACTCAAGTACCCCCTGTCCTATCCCCAAAACCAATACCAGCTCCGCGAGGCAACTTCTACCCAGAATTGCTACACAACCCACAAATGCAAATGAGACCAACACCTGAAAGACGACTTCAACCAAACCCTTGTCCACAATATGGTCAACCGTCTAGACCATATTATCTTGGCCACAAAATGTCAATCCAATGAGACCACAATATCACAGACCTCAACTACCACCTAAGCCTATGGATATAGATCAGAGCATTCATTCAAGACAGGTGAACTATGCTAATCGACCACGAATTCCGCAGATACAGAAACGACATCATCAAGGTAACTCCAATCAGGTTCACCCCCCAAATAAATCCCAAAGAATCTTTAACACCGAACAGAACAACAACGAACAAGAAACAGAACCATCACCGGACAACTGCGAAGGAGAAACATATCCCGAGAACGCGGACAGTAATCAAAATATGCAAACGTATGAAGAATATGTGGAATACTACGGTAACCTCCATTTCGACGAAACAGAAGAATTAGACGATATCTATTTTTTAGATTAAGTCGTTCTTCACTTCCCTATTTTGAATTTAAGGTGAAAAGTGGAGAAACGCTCAAATTTTTAATAGACACGGGCTCTAACAAAAATTACGTGCAACCTAAACGTATAAAATTCCCTATTTCTAACGAAAAACCCTTTTTTGCCAACTCCGTAGGAGGTAATATAAAAATTACCCATCACTCATTTATAAACTTATTTAAGCAAAATGGGAAAAAATTAAAATTCTTCATTCTTCCCAGCCTGATCTCCTTCGATGGAATAATAGGCAACGATTCTCTTAGAGAACTCGAAGCTGTTATTCATACCAACGAAAACTATATGACTATCTTCCCCAACATCCAAATAAAACTTAAACAGCATATTACAGAAAACGTTAATAATATAAATTTACGACTTTCGCACCTTTCCGACAATCAAAAAGGTAAACTCAATAAAATTATCGAAAACTGCCCTACACTTTTTGCAGAACCCAACAAGAAACTGACATACACTACGAAGGTAAGAGGCGAAATTCGAACTAATATAGATACACCAATTTACTCCAAATCCTACCCATACCCAATGGCATTGAAAGATGAAGTGGAAAAGCAGCTAAAGGAACTACTTAATGAAGGGATAATTAGACCATCGAAATCGCCATACAACTCTCCCGTTTGGATCGTTCCAAAGAAAATGGACGCATCCGGGGAAAAAAAATATCGTATGGTTATAGACTATCGTAAGCTAAACTCGGTTACTATCTCTGATAGGTACCCTATCCCCGAGATAAACGAAGTCCTTTCTAATCTCTGCAAACAGAAATACTTTACCATTATTGACCTCAAAAGCGGGTTCCACCAAATCTTACTCAAACATACGGACATAGAGAAAACAGCATTTTCAGTCAACAGTGGGAAATTTGAATTCGTTCGCTTACCCTTTGGACTGAAAAATGCCCCCGCGATTTTCCAGCGCGCTCTAGACGACATTCTTAAAGAGCACATAGGAAAGAGATGCAACGTGTATATTGACGACATCGTCATATTCGGTGAAACCGAAGAAGAACATTTCAAGAACATAGAATTGGTATTTAAAACCCTCGAGAATGCTAATATGAAAATCCAATTCGATAAAAGTGAATTCCTGAAAAAGGAAATTGAATTTTTAGGTTTCATCGTCGGTACAGATGGTATTAAAGCCAATCCAAAGAAAGTCCGCGCAATAGTCGATATGCCTCCTCCTCAAAATCTTAAAGACCTTCGCACGTTTCTAGGAATGTCAGGGTATTACCGACGTTTCATTAAGGACTATGCGAAACTTGCAAAACCCTTAACATCCCTTTTAAGAGGGGAAGATAGACGCGTGTCCAAAAATGCTTCAAAAAATAAAGTGATTCACCTTGACAAAACTGCTTTCAATGCTTTCCAAAATTTAAAAAATGCACTAGTGTCTAAAGAAGTTATATTTTCCCATCCCAATTTTAATAAAAGCTTCGAGTTAACAACAGACGCATCAGACTACGCTCTGGGTGCTGTGTTATCTCAGGATAACAAGCCAATTACATTCCTCTCCAGAACATTAAGCACAACAGAAGAAAATTATGCTACCAACGAAAAGGAAATGTTGGCAATAATTTGGTCTTTGAATTCATTAAGAAATTTCCTATACGGATCTAGAAAAGTCATTATCTTTACCGATCATCAACCACTCACGTTCGCGCTGAGTCATAAAAATACAAATTCTAAGATGAAGAGATGGAAGGCGATATTAGAAGAATATAATTATGAGCTCAAATATAAACCGGGTAAAGCAAATATCGTTGCAGATTCCCTTTCAAGACCCCCAATAGCAGCCCAAATAAACTCAATGACACCAACAATGCTCAGCGACGAAAGTTCATCTCAGAACCTAATTCCTTCGGTGGAAGTGCCCGTTAACGTCTTTCGTAATCAACTTATCCTCAAAATAGCTGACGAAAGTAGTTACCAAATCAAACCCCTTTTTTCAACACATACCAGACACATTGTGACACAACCAACATATTCAGAATCGGACATAATCAACATTTTTAAAAGATACCTCAACCCACATATTGTTAATGGCCTAATGACCAATGAGCCTACAATGGGTAAAATATAGGAAATTTACCCAATCCACTTCAAGAGCTATAGAATTCGTTTTACGCAAACAATTGTCGAAGACGTCGAAAGTGAGACTCAACAGGAAGAAATAATACTTACGGAACACCGACGAGCACATCGCAACGCCTACGAAAACCGACTCCAAATCTTACAAAAATTCTACTTTCCGAAAATGGCAGCTGGAATTAAACGAATAGTTAAAGACTGCTCTATATGTAAGGAAAACAAATACGAGCGACACCCAAATAACCCAAAATTAAATCTCACACCCATTCCAAATTATCCTGGACACACTATTCACCTAGATATATTTTCCACTGAAAAATACTTTGTCCTAACAGCAATAGATAAATTTACCAAATATGCCCAAGCAAAAATAATCGAATCTAGATCTATTGAACACATCAAGCCACACCTGCAAAACATATTATATTTCTTTTGCATTCCCGAAGTAGTGATAATCGATAACGAAAAATCACCCAACTCTATTTCTATACTCTCTATGATGGAAAATGAATTGAAGATAAAAGTCTTTACGACACCCCCCTACAAAAGTGAAGTTAACGGTCAGGTTGAACGCTTCCATTCCACATTGTCAGAAATCATGCGATGCTTGAAGGCCGATGGACGCCCTCGTTCATTTGAGCAATTGCTCAACAGAGCTCTTAACGAGTACAATTTCACAATACACTATACAACAATGAAAAAACCAGTTGAACTATTCTTTGGACGTTCCCCAAACATAGACCCAGACAAATTTGAACAAATGCGACTCAACAATATCGAAAGACTGAAACTAAAACAAGAAAAAGATTTAAACTACCATAACAAAAAGAGAAAGCCTATTAGACAATATAACCCAGGAGACATAGTTTACGTAAGACACAATAAACGAATAGGGTCAAAACTAACAATCAGTTATCGAAAGGAAATTGTCAAAGAAAATAAACATTCTACAATAATTACTAACTCTGGCAGAACAGTTCACAAAAGCAATATCAGGAATTAACACTTAAATACCATTCCAGATACCTTCTTAATTTCGGTAGGACCGAAATCCAGATACTGGACTTTACGAACGCTCAAGTGGTAGCAATACACACAGGCCACGCAAGACTACATATAGGAAACTTTAAACTTATTCACGTGATCGACTTGGACCAATACGAGACAAGACTAAATGAACTAACCCCAATTATTTTTACTCACAGAAATAACTCCCTGTACCCCTATCTCAAACATGAAATTACTCAAATTCAAAATCTAATACATCATCTTAAACCACGGAAGGTGAAAAGATCCCTTGACTTTATAGGATCGGCTTGGAAATGGGTCGCGGGTAACCCCGACCATGAAGATTATATAACCATAACAGAGAAAATGAACAATATTTTACAAAATAACAATAAACAGATTATAATTAATACACTGTATAATGAAAGAATGAACAATATTACTAAAATGTCAAATGAAATTTTAAAATCAATCCAAGAAAATAAAATGCTAAATAACGAAATTTTGATAAATGTCCAATATAAACTTAAAATATTTAAAGAAGAACTAGAACATCTAAATTATGCCATACAGTGGGCTAAAATCGGTATTATTAACTCTCTTATATTATCCAATCAGGAAGTTAACTTGGCCTTAAGCACCATATCCAAAGAAAATTTGCCTTTCAATACTATTGAAGAAGCCTTAAGCTTTGCAGAAGTAAAAATTGCAAGCAATTCAATCTCAATACTTTATATTATAAATATACCCCTAGTAACTCAAAATGATTATGTAAAACTTATCCTAAAACCCGTAAAAAGAAATAATATTGCAACAGATTTATTGTTTAATACAATTTTGAAATCTGAAAACGAAACATATGGTTTAAAACAAACCTGCAAGTCATGTAACTATTTTTCAATTTGTAAAATCCAAGATATTGTAAATCTAACTAACACAGCATGTATTCCTAATATTTTAAAAAGTGTAAAAGCTACTTGCAACATAATAAACAATCAACATCTACCACAAATAGACGAAATATCAACAGGCGTAATTTTACTCAATGATTTTAATGGGACCTTAGCAATGGAATCAACACAGCAAAGGCTCGATGGCACATTTTTAATCAAATTTCATAATACCAGCATTACCATTAACGACAGAACATTTACCTCACGAGAAGCATCAGAAACCCCAAAAGAGAAGCAATACCGTAAATTCCTTTCATTAGAAATGATGAACGAGTTACATATAAACAATACGAACGAAATTGAGCTTTTACAATTAAAAGCTACAGCACACAGTTTTACTATGTATGCAATCATACTCATAATAGGCACAGCCAGGGTTGCCAGAACTTAGTTTGCTTTAAGCGCCCAAACCTTAAGAAAATGTAGCCCAATATCGTTGCCGGGAAAGAAGCCCAAAAATCGTTAAAAATAATTCGGTTCTTGCATTTTATTATAAAACATGTACACAATCATGTATTATGTTTATTAATGTAAACAAAACTTAAACAAAAAAAAAATGTATATATCACAATGAATAATCATTATGATACACTTAGGGCCAGTTCCAAGACTAGCTAATAAAGTCTCGGATAAATTATCTGAAACTTACATATCTATCAGCTAAACTTCCACTTTTGGTTTCAAAGGTTTCGGATAGTGATATCTGACAGATATAATCTCGGATAGAGTATCATAGCCGGTTCAAGTGGCTGTTAAATCCTTTTTCCGGAAGATAAACTTAATATTTATTTGAAGTGACTGGAATATAGTTTTCAAATTATTTTGAAACACTCGATGATGAACATTTCAGAATTCGATTCCGGCTTACCAAAACGGCCGAGAACGCGCCTGTGTATTCATTTTTTTCCTAAATCTTCCTACTACGAAGGGGCGGTCAACTTGCCGTTGCGTCCTTTTCTGGACGTTGTTGGTGTGGTGGCTTAAGTTGTTATGATTTAACAGGCTATGCTGTCGGCGGCTTTAGTCGCCAGTAGGCTCACCTTTAACAGACAGGTTGTTTTGATGGATAACGAACTAAGAACTGCACAAAAACTTAATTAGAGTGCTCGATAAGCCGGGAGAGCGTATCTGCTTCTTCCTTCTTTTCTACTCCTACCAACAAGTCACTCTTCTAAGTACTCTTATCCTATACCCCTTTCTCCTGGGCTGGAAGAAGGTGTCATACGACACGTACCTACCGATAGTCAGCCTATGGTTGGGGACCCAGTTTAAAAAATAGCTCAGCCGAAAACCGAGTATCCGCGGATACCTGCTCCAGTTCCTCTGTTAAAAATTTTTTTTTTATTTTTGCTGCTTTAATTTTTACTTTCGATAATTTATCAAAGGTCTTTTTTCTCTTGGCTTTCCGAAAAAAACAAAAAATATTAGAAAACACGAAACAAACAAAGGCAACAAATTTACATGTGAATCGAAACAAACTTAGTGGCTGATAAATTTTTCCGCAAGTTAGTTCATCAGAGACTTTGACGATGAAACGGAAAAAAAATATCAACAGCTTTTATCTGGTGGATAGTGTAATGTGTCGGCTAACTATCCGAAGCTATTCCATTGTTTATTGGAAGTGTTGGCATTTGGGCTTCATTGGGCCCGTTTCTTACGTTTGATAACACGTAAGCCCAAAAATGTTCTGAATTTTGTGGTATCTCAACCGGAAACACAACTTTCCAGTCAAATCATATCAATTTATTCCACTGATCAAGGAAGGATGTATTTCTCTTCGTTTGGGGAAGCATTTTGATCGGAAGTTTTCTGAATCCGGGACGCATATAATTTAAGTTGATACTCGGACCGAAATTCCGAATTTGCCTTAAAATTTAATAATTTTCAGGAGTTAGCTTTTTTAGTTTTGTGAATGAATAAAACAAACAAAATTAAGACAAAATTTGTAAAACGATATGTAGCCCAAAATTGTGTTGGGCGCTCATGGAAGAAATTTCTATCGTTTTTTAAGGAAAAAGATAGCCCAAAATACGACAAAGCGCCCAATCTGGCAACCGTGGGCACAGCTGCAATTATAGCCACCTACAATATCTGCAAGCGAAACAACACCGAAATCATCATCCAAAATCTGGAACCAGAACATCCGCAAGTCCATCCCGCTTCAGTAATAAATCACACAGTTCGGTCACCTACATTGAAGTTCAACGACATCCCATACTTTTAGTAAATTGATTGAGGACAATCAAATCAAGGAGGGAAGAGTTAACACACGAGTTCCCACAGTCGAATTCCAAGAATCCCAATTGCACTGCAATAGTCAATACACGAGCTCCCACAGTCGAATTCCAAGAATCTCGACTGCACTGCAATTTACACACTCCAGAAAAATTCCCGGAAATTGACCTGAATACAATCGAATGATGCAAGTAGCTTAATAGGCAAAAATAATTAATAAATAAATGTGCCAGTATCGATGTGAATTCAGTTCTAAGTTTGATATCAATAAAGAGGTAGTTCCTCATAAAATAACTTTTTTTTAGTTAAACGTCGCGTTGAATTATTAACTTATATGTATAATATATATTATATATATATTTTTTTTTTTGTCAAATGGAGGTTTTTTTTTTTCGTTGTTTTCCTCCAAAATAAATACAAATTTAATTAAAAATTATATATTTAATAGATGTAAAATCTTTCAGCTGAAAGATATAAATGTAGTCCTATATCATATCATAGCCTTTGTAAATTTTTTCTAACGAAATAAATTCTATTCTATTCTAATTGCTATTTTTGTAAATTAAAAGTTCATAAATCTTGAGGTGAGATCAGTTTGATTAACAGAAGAAGGTGAAATTTGGTTGGGCTAAATAAAAATTGACGTATTTAAGGATGTAATTATTACAAAGTATTTAACGCAATTGTTCCTAAATTTACTAAATATTTTCGGTACCTAAAGCTGAAAAATACTCCGCAGGTTAATTGAACTAATAGTTTATGGCAACCTGAGTTTTACTTAAACAAGTAATTGATATTTGATAGATTTTATTTTTTAGATTAGATTTAGATAGATTTTATTGCCTAATTATTTCATAGATATGATACAAAAATAGTTTTTTTTCTGTTTAACTTATAGTCTAGTGTGGTTGGCCTTTTGCCGTCTACCAGATTGTTGTTTACATTACAAGATGAAATTATAAACAGCGTCTTCTATAACGTAGAGCATTTGCAGCATAAATGTGCAGGACATCCCATCCCATTCAAGATGCACAATGTATCCTCTATCCCCAGTAAGTTTTCGCCAAAGAACATCCTTCGTAACTCGCTTAAAGTAGGACATTTCGCAATGAAATGAAAGACATCTTCCCTTTCTCTAAGGTTGCAGAGATTACATTGGATCGGAAGATCAGCTCGATGTGGTATATAATTTAAATCCGCTAATTCGCCTCTGATTTTAAATAGAATGTTTATCTTTTCCGTTGAGTTGCTGTTTACAAAATAAGTGTTTGCCTGCATATTATCATTGTATATAGACACTATAGTACTATCACTTCGCATTTATGCACTAGCGCCACCAACCACCTCTGAGACCAACTACTCACATCGAACATGGTAGTTGTATTGGATTATTTGAAACGAAATTAAATGATGCCTTCTTCTTTTCTTATTTGTCTCATTGACAACATGCAGATGAAAGAGAAAGAACAATTAGTATTTTTGTTGTCTTTTATTCTCCAGTAGTAAGGAGTGGAAGTAAGTGGGTACTTTTCGCATATACGATATACCTATACTCGTAGGTAGTTAGTGGTGGTGGTGTGTAGGTTAGGCGAAGTATACTTTTAGCATTTATGAGAATAGCAATGCTATTGTATGTAGTGTGAGAATGATATTGTTTTAAGTCCAAATTTTTAGATCAATTAATTATGATAGGTATTAAGATGATAGTAGGTAAAGCTCAAAAACTGAGTCTCGCAATTCTGTCTGTCTGTTTGTCTGCGTGGTAATAGGTAGCTGTATTCTTAACGACAGGACGGATTCGTTTGTACCTCTAGCAGTTTGTTTCAAACTGTGCATAAGTAGGTATGCGATTTGTAGGCTGACAGTTTGAGTTCATTTGTTTATTTTAAACCCAAAATTAACCTTTTGTATTTAGATACAATTATTTTAGGAGCAGTTATACACAGGTCGCAGTGCTACGCTGAATGCTATTGCATCAATCATCCAAATGATCCCTATATAAATTTAAAATATGCGGATTATTGTAGTATGTAGGAAATTGATGAATATGTATTTAGAAACTTGCAGTTCAGATTAGAAGATTCTTGCTATGCAATATGCAATTAAGTAAGCTATTGTTTGTTTTAAATAACTAAGTCATCAACGCACAGCCCAAAACGGATAATCTAAGCCCGTTTTCTAACCATTGATCAACGATCACATGACAGTGAGGGAAAATGAAAATCAAAAAGGAATAAAAATATGTAGGAGAATTTGTTAACGACTTTAACATATACATAGACGCACTCAACCAATCAGTTGGTAACGAGCGAATAGCTCACGATTATCTCCAGACCAGAAATGACAGCATCAGGCGGGTAACCCCAAATAACACAAGCAAGACCATCACGGGACTGCTAGTAATCTCCTTTTTATATTCCTTTTATAACTCGAGTTTGGCTACACCGAATTTGATGACTCTTTTTTTTCTATAAAGGTATATTCTTCTGTAGGTAGCAGGTTTGTATGTAAAAAAAATTGGACAAAGGGGCGTGGCACCGTCCATTTAAAAATCGTGGTATATGAACTCACATTTTGATAAAATGATAAAATCTTTGTTTTTGTTACGAAGGCTGTGAAGTTTGGTCAAAATTGGACAAAGGGATGTGGCGCTATTATTCGACAATCATGGGAGCCAAAGTTTGTAAAATTTGTAACATTGGTATGCATTGTCCTGATAGACAAGAATACTATCTATTTATGCAATACGATTCCTGGAAAACCCAAAAATGTGTACCATGGAGCATTACAATAAAAGCAGTTTATCATTTATTTCAATGAATTTGAAACTGATATTTTTATTTTTCTATTTTGCACTACGAAGTGCATGATAATCAAACTTAGAACTTCATCTAAATACATGGTGGTGCCTACATTAGAAAACCATACTTTTATTTAAATAGTTCCGCATAAATCCCCTGAACCTATGTACATATGTATCTACTCTTTAGATTTAATGCCCTATATTAGTTTTATCGAAATGATTATGTATTAGTGGTTACGGGAAATGAACAATAATTGCACTACATTACATATAAAGATAATCGGCTTTGCACGTGCCTAGGAATTGTATCTATACCATTGCACAGATATATTTTTGTCCATCAGCACAATGCATATTAATGTTCCAAATTTTAAAAACTGTGGAGGAATAGCGTTTGACATTTTTTGTTTGTATTGTTAATTTTCCACACTTCACAGAAATACCTACCTTTGGGTTTGGTTCGGTGGTTTTCCAGTTTTGCGATCATTAGTGGTGTAGGTACTTATATTCTCATACAAAATGGAAATTCAGATTTTTCAGCCCTATTATGGCTATCAAATATCAACACGATATTTGATAAAACTTGATACGTATCAACAATATGAATCCATCGGTATTATGGCTATCAACCTATCAAAATTTTTGGTGACTTGTGAATTGTATTAGATTTAAGGTCTATTGTGAACAGTTTTATCGATAAACTTGGTATTACGATTATCAAAAAATTTGATATTCATAAAATTTTCTATCAACCACAAATTTCTCGTTGATACGTATCAAATATTCGGGCGCATCAAATTAAAAAATGTATATTTTCGTTTTTACTGTAATATAACGATTTTAGAGCAAAATGTCTTCGGTAGACATCCCAAATGTACTTATACTGCGAGTAGCAGTGATTTTAAAATTATTTGCCCAATAAAGAAACTATCAGCTGAGCGTTGGGAATAACTTTAGCATTGACATTGCACAATCACCAGTGTTGGCCGTTCTTTTGATTTGCGAAAAAAGTGACTGTTTAATAAAAACAATTAACCAAAACTAGACGTCGGCTATAAAACAACAACCAACTACAAATCAGAAACGTCAAACGGGAAAACAGAACCCATTCTCAATGATATTTTGATAAGTATTCACAATGGGGTAAAATTTATCAATTGATACTCATAATACCAAATTATCAATGAATTGATAGATCTTATTAAGTATCAAATAATTGATATTTGATAGCCATAATAGGGCTGTTTATCAATTGTTCGGCTTTTCATTTGGGGGTTTCCGAATTTTTTTTTTTTTGCCAAACCCTGATTCACATTCAAGACGAACAAAACAAAAAAGAATCATCCAAATCGGTCTAGCATCTATCCTTTCTCGAGTTTTGCAAACAATTGATTTTTATATAGAGAGAGATGTATACTCCTATAATAGTTAACTGCTCGTTTTACTGACATAAAATGCTTCTACATTATAAACCTCATAAAGTAGACACATGCCTATAATATTTTAGAATCAATTAAAAAAAGAATCACTTAAATCGATGCATATTTGACAAAAATATACTGCTAGGTTCCACATTTCACTTTCACTCGAAATGAAATCGGAAATTAATTTTTGTGTACTACATTTCACTGTATTCGATTTCGATTTCAAAATTTTCGGAATTGAGACAAAGTGAAATTGTGATTTCGAAAAAATTTCGGAGTTTCCGAATCGCTCAAAATGCAGAACACTGAAAACGCATTCACTCGATTTGCAATTTCGATTTCACTCGATTTCTGGAACCTAACTGATAGGCAAAATAGTGAGAGTCTAGCATACATTATTTTATGCCCAATCCTCAAATCTTCTGCAACGACAGAAAGGAAGCCAAATTCAGCTTTTATTCAATTTGTCTTTCCCAACTGATCACCCCTTGCATCGTGCACCCCTCTCCAAACACACAAATCCTCCACCACCACCATCCTATCCTACACCACCATGCTGTTGAATTATATTTGCTCTTGCTCATAATATTGCACCTCCTTTCCTCTATTCTCCTCTCCTTTCACTATGAAAAACCAAACCAGTTGCAGTTCTCTACCCTACCCTGTTACATCACATCAGAAGTAATTTTATACCTACCTACTGATGATGATGGATGGAAATGGCGATATGAATGAAGAAAGAGAGTTTTAAGAGTTTATTTTGGTTTCTCTATCTCTATACACATTTCCCCAATGGTCGGAGATGGCTGGCAGTGTACAAACTAAATCAACTGAAGCGCCACCTAGATCGTCGAAGACGCGTAATTCAATGCGATGGGATGAGAGTACTATAGTGTGTATATACAATGGTAATAGGCTAATAGGCCTAGAATGACATTTAGTGCAGTGGTCGGGGTAGGTTTACTCTTCGGGTCAAGGCGGAGGGCGACCGTAACAGTCTGCCCCCTGTGCAGGGATCACAAAATATAACACAGAAATCGTACAATACAGGCACCATCGACCCGGAAGCGGATACAGAACAAAAGATAGTAGATATTGTGTTCGACGTCGATTGATGAAGTCCAAAGCTCGCCAGTTCACTACGCCGCGACGGCCGGCGTTTAATTTTTTTTAAATATTACAATGACATGTAAAATACAGTCAATTCATTTCAATTTTTCTTTTTGCGATTAAATAACCAATCAAGTTCTTTCTTTATGTGAACTTTGTTCAGTTTTATTCAAAGGGTAATTTCCACCATCATCCCAAAAGTTATTTTTGACATTTTTTTATTTATGATAATCATTTTTTTTCCTATTTAATTTAATTAAAAAATTCGCACGTATGCGTCGTGGGCCATGGCCGAGAGAAAAACTCTAACGCCCAGTTGCACAGTCAGAGTTTAAACTGAAGTTTAACTAAACCTGACCGAGAAATTAAACTTTTGGTTTAACTCGTTCAGTTTCAAAATAATCTGCCAGTTAACTAAACGCAGTTGTGGAAGCGCAGAACAATAATTTCCGTTAAGGGGATATTTTTCTACCAGCGCACTTTTGACCAAATAAATGGTTATTGCTTTTCTCTACTTTATCTATTTTACCATTTGTAAATAAAAGAAAATGTATGCAATATTATTACATTGTGTATTTTGGTATTAACGAAGTGCATTGATTTATTTTCGACACATGTTTGAACTGTCATCTACTTTCACCAATTAATTATTGCAGTAATTATTATTATTTTTTTTTTTTATAATAATAATCTAGTTGTTGAAATGTAGTGGGCATTCGGACGGATGCGATCACAGGTACTGCTTCTTGTCACTCGCTGGGTTGTTACCACATCCAATTACCCGTCGCCAGTAATGATAATGAATATTGAAAGGTTTTTGTGAGCCTCTAATTAGGGTCATTGTCTGGTAATAGGTAGGCGCAAAGTTTTTTGCTGGTGTTTCTACGAAAATCTGCACTATCTTGTTCTGGTTTTATTTTTTTTTTAAACAAAAATTTAGGTAATCTAGATCTGTATACAAAAATGGTATGAACTCCGAAACCTTTGAACTGAACAGGCATTGTCCCGAGAAGTGTGTTCAAAATCGGACAAACAAATTGCATTGTAAAAAGAATAGAGTGGGTAGTGTCTTGTTTCAGCCAAAACAAAATGTGAAAGATTTGAGTATGTATAGATATATTTTGTTCGCGAAGAATCTAAAGAAATCACTAGTAGCGTTACAAAAATATAATCGTCATTTCCACACACGAAAATAAATAATTTGTATTGAAAAAACCTCAATACAATTATTTACGCTTGTCTACATTATGTTTGGGCTAAGATCTACCTGATGTTCACTTGAAAAAAGGCGTTTTTATTGAAAAGTACATTATATTGGTTGAAAATCTATTGAAATTTTCTGATGATATTTTTTAACAGTGGGTTTACCGCAGTAATGCTGAAACTAATCATAGCTCTACTTTTCACTCATATAAATTCAAGAAGTGCAGCACCCAAACAATTTATCATTTCTGTTCTCTCTCTCTCTCTCTATCTCTCTGTATGAAATAGCAGCTATCAAAATAAACCTCAAAATGTGAAACGAAAGTTTAAACGGCAGAATGCAGGCGTTTAACTTAAACCGAGAGTTGAACTCCACTTTGGGTTTAAACGAACTCAGTGAATCCGAAAATTTGTTGAACGAAGGTTTAAACCAAAACGAGAGTTTAAACTCTGACTGTACAACTGGGCATAAATGACAGTAGCTATATTTTTCTCATAGGTCATTGCCGTCTGATCACAAAACAGATAACTGACGCGAAATCGAAATAATAGGAAAGGTGCCATTTGCCATTTTGATGAGGCAAATCAGTACCGTGTGATCGCCATTTTTCGCTCGTCATTTAAATGGCATCCCAACGAAAAATTCTAAATGACTCGCAGTGTCCGTCATTTGATTTTGGGACAAAACTTACGATGATAGTCATTTCGTGTGATCGCCATTTTTTCAATGACGAATCGTAACTTCAATGTCGCTCTAATGCGACAGTTTTTCCTGACGTCACAGCGCCAGTTAAATGACTCGAAAAAATGGCCGTGTAATCGTAGCTTAACGACTAATACGTCTAAAAACTGGTCTAGTACCCATTTTTGACTGAAATGTTCAACGGTAACATTTTTATGCTCATTAGGTGTCAAACATTTTTCACTTTTGATGGGCCTACAATTATCCCCCGTATACTATTGGGAAATAATGATCAATGTTTCCTTTTCTCTTTGGTTTTACTATCGAAATTCTGTACCTTTATGGTATCTGCTTGCTCTATAAAATTCATTTTACTAAATGAAGACAAATAGTATAAAACGGGTTGTTTTATAGTAAATTATTTCATAACTACTCAGCACGTAGAGATATAAACATGATAGATTGTCAAGTGCATCCTCTCAGTCGAAAACATCCATTCGAAGGGTACGGACTAGTAAATTCCTTAGTCAATAAACTACCTTTTGAACTGCATCTACCTTCATATAATTTGTGTGGTCCTGGAACTAAATTAACAGAACGAGACCGTGAATTAATCACTTGGATGAAGCTTGCCGTGAGCACGATATTGCATATTCAAATAATAAAACCCTGAGTGATCGACATAATTGCTGACAAAATTTTAGCTGAGAAAGCCTGGCAAAGAGTAAAAGCTAAAGATTCATCACTATCCGAAAGAGTAAATAGTCTATTGGTCACGAGTACGATGAAGGCTAAAATCACAGATACTACAGTTCCATAGATATCGCACCCAGAGGAAAAAAAAGACTATTTTTCAACTCAATGGGACGTACCGCTGCGTACCACTTGGATTAAACTAGCGTGAATCATACTCAGACATTATGTTACCGCAGATACAACAGACTTTACCTTTGATCGTGAATGTGATGTGAGCTGTGAGAGTTACCAATTTGGTATTTTTCCTGCCAGATCTAGCAGGAAAAAATATTTTTTAGCCGAAAAAAAAAAATAAAAATCTGCCGGCATAATTTCTAGCAGATTTTCCTGGTCTGGCAGGAAATCTAGTTGAAAATCATTTTTTTTTAAATTCGCATGCAATCAATAACACTTTCACATCGAACAAACCCAAACTAAATTATTTTTAAAATAGAGCTGAACTCATCCAATAAGCAAACGAAGCTGAAAAGAACTCAATAAACGATACGTTTAACGTGGACCCTATTATATGGCGCACTAGTGGGCACTGGAATATAGCCCTGTCGCATTCAATATAGTACTGAGTTCGCACTGACAATCACAGTTGCCAGATTGGGCGCTTTGTCGTATTTTGGGCTACCTTTTTGCTTAAAAACGATAGAAATTTCTTCCATGAGCGCCCAACATAATTTTGGGCTATATATCGTTTTACAAATTTTGTTTTAAGTTTGTTTGTTTTACTCTTTCATAAAATTAAAGAAATAAATATTTTGGACAAACCCTCACTTTTAAAACATGGCAGCACTCTGTCAGTCAAGTAACATCGAACAGTCGTCAACATGCACGCACTCAAATTTATTTTGCAGGCCTTTTTATTTGACACGAGCCAAAATCCTGAACATTTTTGGGCTTACGTGTTATCTAACGTAAGAAATGGATCGAATGAAGCAATTTTGAAGGAGTTAGAACAGCGGTTCCCAATCTTTTTTGGTCGCGGAGCACTTTTCTGGAGAGAAATTCCTCGCGTAGCACTTCGCTGTCAGTATCCCAATTTTCGTAGTTATAGAAAACACCATAACTATTTTTAGTTGTTTTCTTATTAATTTTATTAAATTGAAGAAATAAGTAACCTGTTGTGACTTTTGAGCATTTTATAAAATATTTAAACTAGTAGATATTTAAAAACAAAAAAAATCCAGAAACATTTTTAACTCATTTTCGATTTGGCCACAGAAAAACAAAGACTTGCAAATTCCAGTTTCCAAAAAAAAAAAAAAATAATAATAATAATTACCGATATTTTTTTAAAAGGGCGGTCAATCTTTTCTGAAGATGTTCCACTAAAATTCGACATATTTGGCGCAACAGGTCATATAGGCGCCAAGCTTCTCACAACCATTTGTTTTCTTTTTTCTCGGTTCTCAAAACTTCCGTAGAAAGTTGTATTTCCCCAAAAACAAGCTTCGTAGAAAAACAAATCTTTTCGCTATCAACGCCATTGATTCGTTTCCATTTTGATAGTTAGAAAGTTCTGGAGTACACGATTTATTTTTACCCATTTTTGTACTGTGTATTGTGTAATCAATACACAAATCACATTGTTGCGAACAAAATGACAAGGTTCCGGAAGCACAAAATTAGCTAGTCTGCTGGAATTTTCATATTTTGCGCTTATCTTACCGCGGAGCACTTGAATTTTTATGGCGAAGCACCAAGTGTTCCGCGGAGCACACCTTGGGAAACTCGGCTGTAGAAGAAGGAGCGTTTTTATTTATGAATTTAATTAAGATTAAACCGCGAAAACGATTGTGAACGGAATCTTACGTTATGCTTTGATGCGCATACGCATAGATGTGTACCTGTTTTATAATAAAATACAAGAACCCAATTATGTATTTTCAGCGATTTTTGGGCTTCTTTCTGGGCAACGATATTGGGCTACATTTCTTTAAGTTTTGGGCGCTTAAAGCAAACAAAATGCTGACAACCCTGCTGACAATACAGACCCGTGTTCGAAATGAGCGCTGGAGCGCCCTAGTTAAGCAGTATTCAGTATTCAGACGGGAGAGTTCAGTGCTGGATTTTTCTGTCAATCGTAGCTGTCGTTTGGGTGAAATCATATTTTTGTGAATACATAATTTACTTGTGCTGCACTACTAAATGTTAAAAGTAATTTGTTTTTCAACATTAAAATCATTAATTAAACAAATTTTATGTTAAACCTCTATACTACAAAATTTTTTCAGGGACAGGCCTCAGGGTTACACAGTTACACTTCGTATTCGACATGAAACTAAATTTGGGTTTCCTTTCCTACCCTTTTCTGTCATATTCAAATCCAAGTCGCCTGTGTCTGTCTGTGATTCTGAATAACTCAATTTGAATACCTACATCAACGTTCATTTTCCATAAATAACAGAAAAAGATATCCACTGTAAAAATGTTATGATAAATTACAGATTCCTTCTTATATTATGCGTGTATTACCAGTAAAACCATTTAGCAGAGAATGTGGCATAATTAATTTGGACAATGAAAGCGGTCAAAGTACTCATTGGGTAGCATACATCAAAAATCGAGAAAATATCAAATATTTTGATAGTTTTGGTAATCTGAGGCCACCTTTAGAAGTTGTCAAATATTTGGGTGGAAACATGATTTATTATTATGTATTATTATTATAATTTATTAACAAGTAATGAATAACTACATTAATATAAATACATATAGCACTAGCTGCCTGGGCTAACGGATAATCTTAAAATACCTTAAATAATTAAATTAGTTTCTAATATTAGATCGTAAACGGTATTAATGTTTTCAATGGATATCGTGTTTAAGAGATCACTTTAGGTTGGAGAGTCTTTTACAGATATTGGAAATTTGCTTACATACTAAAAGATGACCAACAGTCAACGGAGGTTGATCGGCACATAGTTGGCAAATTGGTGGAGGATCCTTGGTGAAGAGGTGTGTATGCGTGGCGTTCGTGTGTCCCATCCTTAGTCTAATGAAGGTTTTTAGTTTTTTTGGTGACGCGTTTTGTGGATAAATAGACCTCTAGGGTTAAATTGTTTGTAGAAGTGATGGTAACTGGCACATTGGGGTTTACTCCTAAATTTCGATGTTGTAAATATGTATTTTTGTAGGTCTTCTTTGTTGTAGACTTAGAATTTTACCAGTGGTTCCTTTAATGCCGATTTCGCTGTGGCATCCGCAAGTTCATTGCCCACAATGCCACAGTGTCTGGGGACCCAAAACAGCTTTATTGAGTTTTCTTTCAGAATAAGTCTATCCCGAATGTACCCTATAATATATGTGTTGTTGTTTGTGTTTTGGATAGCTGTGATTGTGGAAAGACTATCAGTGAAAATTATTGTTTTGTTATTGTTCGTGTGAAAGTTGATGTAAATGAAGGGAATATACCCTTTGACACTGTCGTCCCATTTGCATCAACGACAGCAAAGGAAGTCCCATGTTCGGATTTTGAGGCGTCTGTAAAAAGGAATCGCCATCCAAGTTTCTTGTGGATAGGCGACATCACAGGTGAGTTGATTTTTTGTACAATGAGGGCAGTATTGTATGCACTCCTATGATATGTATGTGATATGATATGTGGCAATCCAGAGTCGGTAAGTAGGTTCACAATTGGGGTAGTCCGAAAGGCTCTCATACAAGATCTGATGGCTGCGTGGTATGGGGTGGAGATGAGTTGGGTGGACGATTTCGGGCATTTATTATAGATTGCTGGGCCATAATCGATTTTTGATAGTATAATAGCTCTAATTACGTTGGTAACTGTGTTAACGTTACAGAGACTATTTTTTGCTGAAAGGTATTTAATTATATTAACTCTAGGTGTGAGGTTTTGCCTTAAGTACATGCAGTGATCTTGATCTTTGAAGTTGTATTTGCAGTCAAAGATGATACCGAGTATTTTTGAAGAGTCGACGTTCTTAATAGGTGTACTATTTAAGATTACTGACATCGATTTTCGACAACTGTACTTTTTGCATACGTGGAGTAATTCACATTTGTTGACAGAAATTTGTGCACCAGATAAATTTCCCCATTTCGATATGTTGCTGAGAACGTTAGAGAAGTCAGTTTTGAGCAAACTCAGATGTTTGCACTTAGAGAATAGAATAAGATCGTCTGCATAAAAAATATGATCAATTTGCTTGTATCTACCGACTATTTTGCTAATTATTTCATTGAATGCTATTATAAGAAGGGGAACCGACAGAGGCGATCCCTATGGAATACCATTATTAAAGTGATATGTGGAAGAGTAGGAATCATTAACCTTTATACGACAGCGTCTATTACTTAGGAAAGAGGTGATGTATTTTAGGATTTTCGGTCCAATTTTCCAATCTATTAGCTGTTTTAAAGTGGCGTGTAAACCGATCCGGTCAAAAGCCTTTTCAAAATCGATCGCTAATATAGACGCATGGTTTTTTTCTGATAACGCGGTGGAGATAAATCCGTCTAAGTGTAATAGAGTGGTAGATAGACCTTTTTTGAACGGGACTTGTCGGCTGTTGATGAGGTTGTTTCAAGCAGCCAAAATAAAAGTTTACCAGTGAATGAAAGAAGGGATATACGGCGATAACCAGCTATGGTTGCACTATCTTTCATCGGTTTTTGTATGGGAACTATTGTCGCGATTTTCCAATATTGTGGGATGATTCCATTATTGAATATTTGATTGAATAGACCAAATAACTGTTCTGTTTTTCGGTCGTGCAATAATCAGACGATGCTTCCACTTCTAGGTACAGTTTATTACTTTCACAAAAGAGATTACAAAGAGTATACATAGGTTAATTATTACTTAAAGACAATGACGTTAGTCCGGTACTTATGTATTTAGAAAGCCTATACTTGATGGCTGAGTATACATCATTTTCCTCCCTTTTTAGATTACAAACTTATACTAAAAAAAATCTAATATTTAAATTATAGGTATAATTCAAGATATATTTATATATATTCATTTAATAATTTAAATCAATTAAATTCAAAACTTGTAGTTGACTGGAACCATTTTTCTGAGTCTTTCCTTTATAGGTGCTGTCTCTAATTCTTCTTCATTTACTATTCCATGTTCAACTGACTCTTCTGCATCGAAAAACTCTTCTTCGCTTACCTCCCCTTCGTGATTCTTTGTCTTTTCATTCATATTAGCCGTGTCTGCTACATAAACATTTTTACATAGCTTCTTCAGCTGATTCCTATGTGCAACTTTTCTCCTACCATTTACTTCAATTAAATACAATAAATTACTAATTCTTTTACATATTACGCCGCTTATCCATTTAGCATAACTTTTATCATTAGGATTTAAATACAAAATTCTTTCATTTTCTTTTAGTTCTAGTAGTTTTACTCCACGATTTTGCTTGAACTCTGAATATTCTTTTAACTTTTTGCTTTTATAGTTTGTTTCTTTTTTGTTTTCAATACATTTAGCATTAATTAAATTCTCTAGTGAGCAATAGCTTAACAATGTTCTAGGTTTATATATGAATACTAATTCGCTGGGACAAACTCCGGTGACGGTTGATGGTGTATTTCGTATTTTAAAAAGAAAATTTAAGATCTGATCTTGTATGGACAAACTCTTTCCCTTAGCCGAAGACAATCCCGCGATCAAACTTTTTTTGACCGTTTGAACCCCTCTTTCTGCCAGCCCATTACTAGGAGGATGATAAGCTGGACTAAACAAGTGTTTTATTCCATTTGTTTTTACAAACATTGCAAATTCTTCACTGCGAAATTGAGGTCCATTATCACTCACCAGAGTGGCACAAAACCCAAAATTCGAGAACAAAATTTTTAATTTGTCAATAACATTTTTAGTGACGGTTTTCGTTAAGAGTTGTACATCTATCCACTTGGAGTAATCATCGACTGATATCACAAAGTCATTGTTTTCAAACTGAAATAAATCTATATGAACCCTTTCAAATGGATAGGTTGTGGAAGGCCATGTAAAATTTGGACAGTCCTTAACATTTCTTCGAAGTTTTTGACATATTGTACAGAAAGAAACAAATCTCTCAATATCTTTGTCGATAGAGGGCCACCATGCAACTCCTCGCGCTAAAAGCTTCATTCTAAAAATCCCCACATGGGATTCATGAAAAAGTGTTAGCAGTTTTTCTCTAAAAATGGTTGGGACTATAACCCGATCCCCATAGAATAAACATTCTTTTCTTAACTCCAAAGATAACCTACAACTGTAGTATGGTGACAACAAATTATCTGTTTTAGCCTCTGCTGGCCACTTATTATTCCTAACAAATTCGGATACTAGTCTTAGAACTCTGTCCTTTTTTGTAAAGTCAGCTATTTGCTGAATTGTTATTGGAATACTATCATCGTAATTAAAGAAGTTAATATTTAAGTTATCAACTCCGGTAACGGACTCCACCGGTAACCGTGATAACGCATCAACATTCTGCTGTTTCACCCCTGGACGATATTTAATTTTGCAATTGTAGTTGGATAAAAACAATATCCACCTATGAAAACGAACAGAGACAACATTTGCTAATGCTTTTTGATCTCCTAAAAGTTTTTCCAGAGGCTGATGGTCGGTGTAAACTGTAAATGGATAGCCATATATAAACTTGTGGAACTTTTTTATACCAAAAACTACCGCCAATGCTTCGCGATGAATATGCGGATAGTTTTTCTCTGCGCTACTCAATGTTGATGAAACCATATAACAAGGCTTCTCTTGCCCTTGGTCCACCACACTTAGGATCGCTCCAACCCCATACGGTGACGCATCACATGTGCACACACAAAATAATCTTTGCTTACATTCGTCACGGTTGACTCCCGCTACTAAAATGTCATCTAGATAAACTGCTACCCCATTCAATCCATGCATGATTTGATCCATAATTTTTTGGAAAATCATTGGAGCTGTAGCAACGCCAAATGGTAAACGACAAAATTGGAACAACCCCATGTGAGTATTTATTGTCAACAAATGTTGAGAACTTTTATTCACCGATAATTGAAGATATGCTCCACTTAAATCCAGCGAACAAAAACAAGTGTTACCGCTTATGCTAGTCAGTATATCATCAATTAACGGTAGAGGATATACATCCAACTCGATAACTGGGTTAATCGTTATTTTAAAATTACCACATAACCGCACACTAGAGTCCTTTTTAAGCACACAAACTATAGGTGCCGCCCAACTACTGCTGCGAACTGGCTGAATAATTCCTTCTGTGCACATCCTACTTAATTCCGACTCTACTGCTTTCTTCAAACTTATGGGAACGGTATAAGCTTTATGAAATTTTGGCTGTGCGTCTGGTTTTATAAAAATGTCAACCGAAAAGTGTTTGATTGGACCCCCCGTTTTACTAATCAGGTTAGGAAACTTCAAATGAATCTCCTCTCTAATATTGTTTTGGCAGAAAGTTTGAGGTAAAGTATTTATTGCAACTAGCTGGTCTGACTTACCGTGCGCCAAAATGAATTGCCTTCGCCAATTTGGAAACAGAACGTCCATCCAATTTCTACCCAATAAAGGGGTAAACTTGCGTTTAGTCTGAACTACCACTAATTTCAACTGGTTTTGATTCATTACCATCACCGAAATTTCTCCCAGCACTTCTACCTGAGCACCTGTTAGGACCTGAAGAGGAGGAAAATTTAAGGACTTTAGTTTAACATTTGCAAAAAAAGATTTATAATCATAATTTGACATCACAGACACTACCGCTCCACTATCTACTTCCATCATAAGCTCCTTCCGATTCACCAGCACCTCCACCTGCAACGGCTCTCCGATATTAGACATCCAGTTTAACGATCCCAGCTTATATGCTAGATCATTTATTTGATTCGCGCTGCTTCGGTACTTATTTGGCTTCCACTTCGATGTGGACTTGTTGTTCTTATTGAAAAAACACGCTTTAGCTGAGTGACCTTTTTTCCCACAATGAAAACAAGACCATTCTTTTGCTGGACATGCGTTTGCTGCATGACTGGTCGTACACTTCGCACATTTCTGGATCTTCTGCACTTGAGGTCTTCTGATAATTTTGTTTATTTCATTTGTTGAAGTTGGGTGCATATTTTTTTGCTCTTTATCTATCATCTCGAAAGATTGAGCTAGAGAACATGCTGTTTCCCATGTCAAATTTGCTGTAGATAGCAATTTAGTCTGCAACTGACTGCTTCTCACACCGCATACCAAGCGATCTCGCAAAGCGTTTGACAAAAACGTGCCGAATTGACACGGCGCTGCCAACAGCTTCAGGTTCACTATATACTCCCCGACTTGCTCATCTGGTTTTTGGCCACAATTATAAAATTTGAAACGATCAGCAATTACGTTCCTTACCGGCATAAAATGTGGAAGAATGACTTTAACCAAATCTTTAAACGTTTTGTCTGTCGCTTTCTCCGGTAACACTAAAGATTTTATCCTTTTGTACGTGTCTGGGCCCACTAATGTTAGAAACAGCGCAACTTTTTGTGATTCCTCCGTCGAATTTATTTTGAATAGTTGTTCTATTCTTTCGAGATATTCTTCAAAATCATCTCCGAATGCAAATTGTTCAATAGAACCGATTAAAGGCATGGTACCACGTGTGCAATTATTTAACTGAGATTACTTCGGAAATTAATTTTTATGTGTATGCACACTCTTTACTCAACCAGTTTAGACAAACTCTCAAATTATTTTACTTGATTTGGTTCAGAGCAATATTTTAAACAATTTTTTCTTTTTTTTTTTACTTTTTCTTTGTCTGCACGCCTAGGTAAATTTCTCGTCGCCAAAATATGTTCTGTTTTTCGGTCGTGCAATAATCAGACGATGCTTCCACTTCTAGGTACAGTTTATTACTTTCACAAAAGAGATTACAAAGAGTATACATAGGTTAATTATTACTTAAAGACAATGACGTTAGTCCGGTACTTATGTATTTAGAAAGCCTATACTTGATGGCTGAGTATACATCAATAACCAAGGGGACAATTTTTCAGCATAACGTATGAAATGCGGTCGAATCCGGGGGTTTTGCCTTTAACAGCTTTTAGGCACCTTTCGAATCAAATCAAATCAAAAATCAAATCAAAATCAATCATGTTTATTAAGGATTCAATCATTTGTGCGGAGCAATTCGTAATATAAGTGGGGGAGACGTGGTTAGTATTCTTTTTTTTTTTGCTTTTGCAAATTTAGGGTGGAAGTGGGAATCGTTGACGGCGTTTTCCCATACAGATGCAAATTGTTCTGCAATTTGCACTGGGTTGGTTATTACTCTGGGTGGTTGGGTTTGTATGAATCAGGTAGGCGCTGATTGGCATCAACTTATCTGTTACTTCTAATCCAATACATTCTTTCGCTGATGATAGCACCCTCAGTTTTTCATATTCGTTCCCTGACTCACGTCCCTGCTCTTCGGCCGTGGAACAGGAACGGCAACGTATGCTAAACACATTAAATTCCGATCTTGACAGCATTATAGAATGGGGTACAATCAACAGAGTGGAATTTAATGCTTCCAAAACTCAATGCTGCCTTCTATCATTAAAGCGAAACCTGAACCCTCACCCATTATCCATGAATGGGACTTGCATCGACGAAACCGAACGACTTTCCATACTTGGTATGTGTGTTACCGACAAACTCCGTTGGAATGACCACATATACGAAGTCGCCAAAACGCTGCGAAATGTCTAGGTTTCTTAAATCGGTGTAAGAAATACTTTACACCCTCTGACTTAGCTTCAATATACAAGGCTTTTATTCGGCCTAAGCTTGAGTATAACGCTCATATCTGGTCAGGTGCACCAAAAACTTCATTGCACCTACTAGACAGAATCCAAAAGCGCGCGATAAAACTTATAGGTGATAGAAATATAGCGAAGTCTATTGACCCGCTCGAACATCGCAGAAATGTTTCTTGCCTTTCGTTATTTTATCGATATTTTCACCACCGACGCTCTGATGAAATAGCTAACTGCATTCCGCCCCTTCAACAATTCTTTCGCAACACCCGTCACACAACGAATGCACATCAGTTTACCCTTAAGCCTACCTTCGGACGTACTGTAAAATATAGAGATTCTTTTGTAAGTCGAACAACACGCATGTGGAATGCATTGCCTCACACGGTTTTCCCCTCTCATTACAACCCTCAATTGTTTAAAACCAATGTGCACCAGTACCTCTTCTCTATCCTCCCTATTAACCCTTCCACTCGTGCTGTGCATTAGCATTATAAGGGAACAAAAACCCCTTGAGCACAAGCGAATTATAAAAAAAAAAAAAAAAAAAAAAAAAAAAGGCGGTGCCCAGCTGTTGCAACTTTTTCATACACATCAATTGTGCTTATTTTACCTCCGCGTGGTAACCACCGGGTGCTGGTCTCGCTCAACCGGGCTTGGCTTGCTAAACTTATAAGCGCGAGTGTTGAACACGAAGAAAATAGCAACACTATAATGCTTTGTCGGAATGACTGACTGAACGAGTCTCAGAGGTCTTACATGAGCCCCTCAGAAAGAGGACATACAGCGGATGAATACACAAGATTGAATCAACGGTGTTGTCAACAGTCGAGATGGCAGATACCTTGCGTGACATATTTGGAGCAAAGGTCTGTAAGGATTTTCAGCAGTAGTCAGGGTGCACTAAAACCTGTGACATCTACTATGGTGATTGCTAGATAGAACAGAAGCAGCATCTATTTGGATGCGGATTCGTTGGAGCGCCTTACAACTATCCGCATCAAGGCTAAATTCGCCAACATCAGCCTGATATGCGCTCACGCCCCCACAGAAGATAAAGACGATGCTACCAAAGAATGTTTCTATGAGCTCCTCGACAAAACATATGAGCAATGTCCTAAGTATGACGTTAAAATCGTCTTAGGTGATTTTAACGCTAAAATAGGTAAGGAGAACATCTTTGGTAGCGCAATCGGAAACACAGCCTACACGACACCACGTCTGGGAACGGACTTAGGCTAATTGACTTTGCTGCGGGACGTAATGCTACTATAGCAAGCACACGGTTTCCACACCTCAACATTCACAAAGGAACATGGCGATCACCAGACAATCAAACGGCCAATCAAATTGACCATGCTGCGATCGACGCAAGGCACTCAACATAGACAACATAGACTCGGATCACTACCTTGTTGTTGCCAAGGTACGTATGCGGATATCCCAGACACCACAACAACGAGGAAATACTGCGAGGAGATTCAACGTTGAACGACTACAAACGCAATAAACTGCCAGAACTTTTGCCGATCGCGTCTCCCTCAACCTCTCGAGAAGTCCTGTGCAGCCAGCATCAAGTGCTGAAGACCAGTGGCATCGATGCCAAGAAGCCATCAGAAAAGCCGCAACTGATGTGCTAGGTTTCACCCGACCACCACCGCGAAACCCCTGGTTTGATGAAGAGTGCCGGCAAGCACATGCAGCAAAGCAACTGGCCTACAAAGCGGCGCTGCAGAGAAGGACGAGAGTAGCTCGTGAGCTCTACGAGCAATAAAGGGGGGAAGAACACCGGCTTCTCCGGAGGAAAAAGAAAGAGCATGAGAAGCGCGCGATCGAGGAAATAGAGAGGTGCTACTCCAGGACCAATGTTCGGAAGTTTTACCAAAAGGTAAAAAGAACGTGTCACGGGAACAAGACCCGAACAGAGACCTGTAGAGACGAACAAGGAAACCTTGTAGTAGAGTTACAGTCGGTGCTGAGGACATGGAAAAACCATTTCTGCAGACTGTTAAACGGCGAAGACGACACAAATTCCGCTGTCAGGCAGAATGAACCATTTAACCTGGGCGATGAAAGCAAAGACTTTTGTCCACCTGGCCAAAATGAGGTAAGGATAGCAATATCCAAGCTGAAGTCCAACAAAGCTGCAGGACCGGACGGTTGACTTGGTAGAGAGCATACACCAACTCGTTTCTAAATTTTGGTCAGAGGAAAGTATGCCTAATGAATGGAGCTTCAGCATTGTTTGCCCGATCCATAAGAAAGGAGACACTCTAAACTGCGCCAACTATAGAGGCATCAGTCTCCTTAACATCGCTTACAAAATCCTGTCCTCCGTACTGTGTGAACGCCTGAAACCATTTGTCAACGAACTGATTGGACCCTATCAGTGCGGTTTTAGGTCCGGTAAGTCCACAACCGATCAAATATTCACACTACGGCAGATCCTGGAGAAAACCCAAGAAGTGCAAATCGATACTCATCACCTATTTATCGATTTTAAAGCCGCAGATGACAGCATTTATAGAGACGAGCTGTACAGAGCCATGTCTAGTTTTGGCATCCCTGCCAAACTTGTCAGATTGTGCAGAATGACGATGGAGAACGCTCGCTGCTCCGTAAAGTTCGGAAACAATCTCACCGAGACCTTTGATGTCAAAAAAGGATTTAGACAAGGTGATGCGCTGTCATGTGACTTTTTCAACATCATTCTTGTGCGAAACTCGCAAGCCAACACCAGGGGCACAATTTTCCAAAAGTCTGTGCAACTACTTGCATACGCTGACGACATCGACATCGTTGGCAGAACACAGCGAGCTGTCACTGGTGCGTTTGCAAGTATTAGTACAGAGGCGGCAAAAATGGGTTTAGTGGTGCATGAGGGCAAAACAAAATATATGCTGTCAACGAGAAGGGACACACAACATCGACGAATCGGACAGAGCGTCACGATAGACAGCTATAACTTTGAGGTAGTTCGGGACTTTGTCTACCTCGGCTCCGCTATTAATTCTGAAAATGACATCACATCAGAAATCAAGCGAAGAATTACACTTGCCAACCGCTGTTACTTTGGCCTAAGAAGGCAATTGATTAGTAAGGCCTTGTCGAGAAACACCAAGGAGACTCTATATAAGACCCTCATCATCCCAGTCCTGCTTTATGGCGCAGAATCATGGACGTTGTCATAAGCGAATGAAGATCTCCTTGGTCGCTTCGAACGCAAAATTCTTCGAGTGATTTTCGGTCCCGTTTGCGTTGACGGGCTTTGGAGGAGGAGATTTAACAGCGAACTCTACGAGCTGTACAGCGACATCGACCTTGTCAGAAAAGTACGTATCAGTCGACTAAGATGGCTAGGACACGTAGAGCGAATGAACACCAACGCTCCGGCCCGAAGAGTCTTCGATTCCAACCCGGAGGGACAACGCAGTAGAGGAAGACCTCGCCTTAGGTGGCGCGCACAAGTGGAAGGGGACCTCAACCAGCTTGGAGTTCGCAACTGGAGGCAGTTAGCCAAAGATCGTGTTAGCTAGAAAGGCGTGTTGGTTGAGGCCCAGGTCCACCCCGGACTGCAGCGCCATCTAAGTAAGTATGGTTATTACTCTGTCATTAGCTTTAATGGCTGGTATTGAGTGTGGAACATATGTGCCTGTCAGGGTTTTGATATCGGACCAAAGTTTTTTTGAAGTGGATTTTGGGTTTATATTTGAAGTGAAGTTTTCGAAGCATAATATTTTTTCAGCTTTTACAGCCTTGCGAAATTTGGCATTAAGTTTGCGATAGGTGATTAGGTTGACGTCATTGGGGTGTTTTTTGAAGAGATGCCACGCGTGTTGTTTAGCTTGGCGTAGAGAACTGATTTCTTTATTCCACCAAGGAACAGTTTTCTTATGGGTTTTATTTTTTGATTGAGGAATTGCTAAGTTCGCAGAGCAGCGAATAGATTTATGTAGATTAGGCGCTTCTTTGTTTATGTTAGAAGCGACTTCCATTTGTGTAAGTTCTTTTAAAATTGTCGACTGGAAAAGCTCCCAATTTGCCTTGTCTATTAAGAATCTTTTTTTTGGTTTGATAGGGTTACAGTTGTTTCTGAGTAGAACGGTGGTAATGATGGGGAAGTGATCGCTACGGTGTAGATGTAGATACTCTGAAAGGATCCAGGTTGCTTTAGGAGTGAGTGAAGAGTAATGAGCATTAGGTCTATGTGGGTAAAGTTTTTGTGTGAGAGAAGTGGGTAGGGCGACCGTCATTTAGTATTGTTAGCCCTGAGTTTGTAATAAATCGCTTAACTAATTTTCCATGAGCATTATATAATGCCGACCCCCAGGATGGTTCCAGGAGTTAAAATCGCCGGCTACAATAACTGGGGTTTTGATTCCAATCAAAATGTTATGGAGGTCGTTGTATGTGAATTGTTGGTCTGGTGGGATGTAAAGGGAGATTTTTGTCAGTTTAAAATGTGAATTAATTTGACTGCTATCTGATATGTTGGAGTTGATAGCCAAGGGGTTATGTGGGATGGATTTGTGGACGAGAATGCCAGTGCCGTGCTTGGAAGAAGTGTTTGTGATTAAATTATGGAAGTAAGAAGTATATTGTTTAGGTGAGTGGGGAGTTGTTTTAGGATTGTGTTCAGTATGAGTATCTTGAAGGCAGATAATGGATGGTTTAATTTCATTAATATGAAGTTGGAGTTCATGATAGTTATTTAAGAACCCTTTAAGGTTCCATTGGAGAACCTTAAGTAGCGACTTTGGAACAATATACGTCGGGCTATTTTGTGAAAAATCACGGGTTTGTAAAGTAGATTCTAAACATAGGAGGATCTGTGGTTGCTATAACCATTATGTATGCTGTGTGGCGATTTGTTGGGCGTGGCGTGAGTCATTGCCGTATGATGATTGAATGACTCCGTTCTATGGTTGAGCTTAGACTAACTTTATTACGGAACACAAAAAACTTATACTTAGAGCTTTTAATATATAACACTAACTAACCTATACCTGCACCTGACATATTAACTTAACTTAATATACATATTATATAAATATTATAAACATATCACCTTTCCCTTTTAAAAAATGAAGATTACATTATATAAAATCGAAATCTAATGATGATCATGCGATAACCTGACCTTTATCCCACCACAACATCAATTGGATAATAAATCTTGAAATGCAATCTTTATATCGTCGCTGTTTAAGAAAACCGACACAACTCAAAAAACTCGACTTTTGAGTTATGTATAACCACTCGACTAAGAAAAAAATTCTTACATACTTACTTACATACAGTACATATTTTATTATAAAAGTTGGCACAACAGCAAATATCCCGTTTTTCAAGAAACTTCACTTTTTTGCGCGCAGCACAAATTTTGTCGCTTTTCCACATACATAAACATATAGAGAAATGAGGTAAATAAAAAAATTCTCACATCTGGCGGTATTTTGAAGCACTATTGCCGATTTTACAGAAAAAAATAATAATTTTTTCTTAGTAGATTGGTATACATAACTCAAAGATCGAGTTTTTTTAGTTGTGCCGGTTTTCTTAAACAGCGAGGATATGTACATATATGTGCATATATATTTTTTTTATAAAACATTGATGACCTAACATTTCTTTTTCAGGAGATCCGATGATTTGAGATTTATTTCGCGGCTTCAAAATAATTTTCAAAAAAAGAACCTTATTTTAAACGATGTACCGCATTCTAAGCTTGAAAACGTTCAACAACATTTGGAGAGTTTATTGACAATTACACTCATTGGTGTATCAGTTTTATTAGCAACCTTATGTATGATGCTAATAATCGCATTTGTAATGAAAACAAGAGCTCTTAATAGAAGGCTTAAAGCATTCGAAGCTCCAGATTTTGGCTCTTCATCATCTAACTTAAACCGTATGGGAGCACCAACTACAAACATTTTCTCAATAGAGGGTTCAAACCCAGTCATTAACAACAAAAAGTGTGATGAGGAATTTAAACACAATCCAAAGAAGTGGACTTTTGAAGACCCGAGGTGAGTAACGTTGAGGGTGGGTGACCTACAATTTATTATAGCTTACAAACCTTGTGAAAAAAAAAACACTTACATGTCGTGAACAACGAATACCAAGTGTTATTAATCTGTGTTTGTATATTGCCATACAATACCATATACCAACACTCTGAATTCATTTCCCCCTCTATATTTACGACTGTATCTGCAGACAGAACCCAAACCCATACAAACGATGAAGGCTGTAAAAAGTAGGGTTAACGTTTAACACCGCTTCTCCACGAGTCTGAATTATGTCAGAATTTTCAGTCAGGTCGAGAGCCATATTTTTATGGTTCAGCAAATTGTGTTATGACATTTTATTTCGCAATGTTATCAGCGAAGGGACAATTGAAGGCGATTCTCGCTTTGAAAGCATTAAATGGAAAATTAAAAAAAATCAAATGTTATCCGAAGTTAAGAGAAAGCATCTATTTTGAGCCAGTTTAAAGATGTTTTGTGGCCTTGTGCGATAATTCATCGGATCGTACTACAAACATTTTTGCAGAATGTCAATAGACAAATTCGAATATCTACTTGCGCTGGTAAGAAACAAATTTGTCTGTCATGAAAATAAACATTAAGTACATTATTTCGATTTTAATATAGGGGGAGTTGCCGATAAAATAAAAATTATTATTATTATGTTATTATTATGCAATCTTTATTTTCATTTTAATTGAGGTTACAAATATTTGAAATAAAATTTTATATACAGCTTGGCTTATCTGCCGTCTACCGCTTTAACTTATGAATATTAAAATTATGAAAAGAGAGAATACAGTTATTAGAAGTACATTTTTATACATTATACCTACTCTAAATGTGAATTAAACAAATTAGAAGTGAGTTAATTTTACATATAAGCAAGGTATTTTCATTGTCAAAATTGACAGGCTTTTAGTTTAGCTAAAACAAAAATTAAAAGCGAAAAAATAACCTTAAAAAATTATATAGGCTTTTAGTTTAGCTTAAACAAAGTTAGGGGGAACTGCTTTAAATAAGTCCGGGCGTTTAGTTTAGCTAAAACAAAGAAAGCGAAGTACGTCCCCGCGCGGAATGAACCCCTTTAAAATTAATTCGACGGTGTTCTTGATCGATTGGATAAGTCTCTCCCATGCTCCACCCATCCACGGCGAGTACGCAGGAATGAAGCGCCACACCATGCCTTCATATTTTGCCGAGTATTCACATAGCGCTGTCTCCATCTCCTTCATGTCCTTGTCTAAAAGATTTTTTGCCCCAACGAAATTAAGGCCGTTTTCACTGTATAAAAACTTGGTGACGACTCTGTTGACCACGAAGCGACGCAGAGCCATACCTAGTACATTGGTCCAAAGAGAGATCATTTAGAAGTTCTACCTGTACGGCCCTAAAGGTAAGGCAAGTGAATATCATCCCATATCTTTTAGCTCTTCCTCTCCCAAATTTGACGAGCATCGGACCAAAACAGTCTACTACAGTAAAGGGTCGTGACTCAAAGGCGAGACGTGTTGCGGGAAGTTGGCCCATCATAGGCGGCTGTGGCTTGGCCCGAAGAAGTTTACGCATGTTACATCGGGATTTGACTCCTACGACTGCTGCTCGAATGCTTATGATCCATGCCCGTTCCCGGATATCCGAAATTATTGAAGCTGTACCAAAATGGTGGTTACGGTCGTGATGGTGTTGTATAAATATTCGCCCGAAATCTGGGTTTCAACTCGTCGCAGATGAGGAATGAAATCTTGGTGGTGCTGCAATGAACCATGATGCTAACTCCTCCATCTTTGTTGTCATCCGACCTACCTGGCTTAACGGGCCACAGCTCAAAAGGACGGCGAAGAAATTCGGGGCCTCTGAACCATCGCCCTTCATGGTCTCCCATAGACGAATCACTCCATCTTGTACCGTCATCGGCGATGTTATCTGCAGAGCTTATATGGAACCATTGACGGAGTGTTGTTGAGTCTAAAATCTCTCCAATTCACACAGCAACGAACGACGGGAATCTGTAATCTCTAGAATTGGTCCATGATAGAACTGTCTTTGAATCCGACAAAAATAACACCTTGTGGATTGGAATAGTATTTGAGGCTCTTATGGTTGACGCTAATCGCACCCCGAGGACAGCGGCCTGTAATTCCAAACGCGGTACCGAAAGACTTTTCACCGGAGCAACCTTTGCCTTAGCCATTACTAGCGCTACCTCAATCTCATTTTTGCGCTCAAAACGAAGATATGCGACTGCGGCAAATGCATTTTTACGAAGATGATAAGGCTAACATCAGAATCGTTAGGAGCCTAGGAAACGTATTTGCGTGGAATCTTAAAATTTTCAGTACTAGAAAGCTCCTTGATAAATTTTACCCACTGCTCCTTCAGGTGCTTGGATACTGGCTAGTCTTGCAGGACTATTCGGCCACGAATGATGTAGTTGGAGATAAGCCCTAGGGGATCAAAAATGTGCATGATAGTTCTAAGGATATCTCGCTTGGATATTATACTCTCCTCGGTTAACATCCTCTCCAGCAAACCATCATCCGAAAACCTCTACGTGAGATGATCATAAGACGGATTCCAATACAAACCCAAAACCTTCGTTACGAAACCGTCAGATTCGTCCAGGTCCACACTGATCATTTTAGGATTAACGTTATTTTGCGGGATCTGCTTCAACACCTCTACGCTGTTTGACTGGACTCCTACCAAATCAAAACTCATTGACTTACAAATTGTTATGGCATCTTTAGTTACTGACACGGCCTGGTCCACGGTGTCGTGGCTGTTGAAATAGTCATCCACGTAGGTCCGCTTCACTAAACCATCCACAGCATCGCCATATTCATCCTTAAACTTGTTTGCATGGAAGTTTTCAACAAATTGTGCACATGTTGGGGAACATCTGGGACCGAACATCATCACTTCTATGATATAAACTGTTGGCTTCTTGTTGACATCTCCATTCCTCCAAAGGATTCGCTGACATTGTTGGTCCTCTTCCCTTATGCGAATCTGGTGAAACATTTCCTTTACGGCTTCATTCACTGCTATTATACGTTCTCGAAGTTTAAAAATGCCTGCGTGAAGAGGAACTAGGTTATTAGGCCCTTTCAATAAGTGTGTGTTTAGAGAGATACCATGAACATTCGCTGCAACGTCTGCTACGTTTCTGGGCTTAGGCAAGATTTTGTTTTGATTTTCATGAATGAAAGTGGGGGCGTACGATACTCGGGGCCAGTCTTTGTCTAGCTCTTCCACCGAAGCGATCCTTGCATACCCTTTCGATAGCAAATCCGCCATATGATTAAAAACCATTCCATAAGATCCGGTTTTTTCTTTAGAGACTTTTCTAAACCAATGAGTTGACTAAGAGCCATCGGGTAGCTGTCAGGCAATTTCACATCCTTAGCATCCCACAACACTCCGATTTCATAACGATGATTCACGAACTTTATAGTATTCTCCATTATGCTTACTGCTCGCCTAACTTCCTTACTAATCAAGTCGCCTATAGAAGGCATAACACCAAATTTCTCGGTTGTAAAGTGTCGCGTGACTAGCTCATGGAGATCATCATCAGTCTTAACGGCGTCATGTAACAGAAACCGCATTGATGGCCGGGGAATTTCATTGATACACGTGGCCCTGACTTCTGGCGCTGAATTTACAAAAACTATCCATCCTAGTAGGGTCTTTAAAGCACATGGCTCCTCTTCATTACCGTGTCGCTGTCTACGTCCTAGTAAAAACTTGGCTTGGTCTAACCCTACCAAGATCTTTGGTTAGGTATCGACGAGATGTACGAGTGGGAGACTACGAAGGTGTGGATATAACAATTTTAATTTAGAAACGTCAACCGATTGAATGGGAAGCTCTAAACCCTTTACTGCATACACGTTATTCAGGAAATTACGCTTACGGTTGCGAACGTTTGAGACAGCTAAATTGGTTCGAATAGATTCTTCACTCCTGGAAACACCCTTGGTCCACTGGAGTGTAAGCTTTTCTGATTCTCCTTCGAGTCCAAGTTCATCATAAAGATCTCTTTCTACCATAGTCAGAGACGATCCGACATATAGGAATGCGTAGGTGTCAACAAATTTATCATCTTGTCCACAAATGCGTATAGGTACTATCTTAAATAGTACAGGCAGCTTAGATCCAATATGGGAAGAATTAAAGTTTAATTGGGGAACATACGGAACGGCCGACGCGTTTAGCTCATTTACATGAATTGCGGGGGCTTGATGCAACAACGGGTGATGGCATCTAGAACACCCTGGTTGGCTGCAAGTCTTCTTTTTCGGGCAAGACCTCCAGTCATGATGAGTTGGGTCCAAACAATGGTAACATATCTTCAGTTGTCGTGTCAAAGATAGCCTTTTTTGTGGTGATAGCGACTTAAACTCCTCGCAATCGCTGAAAACATGTTTCTGAGGACCACACTTAGCGCAGGAAGCATTCAAAACTGGAGATATTGCTGGCTGATGTGTCAGAAATCGGTTGTGATTTCTTTGAGCCGCCTGCGCTCTTCTGGGGATGGACGTCTCCAATGGCTTAACTAGCTCAGGGGGCAGATCGATCACCTTTTGAGTAAGGAAGTTCGCTAGGTCTTCTATGGATGGTTTAGGATTTGAGGCTTGCTTCTTACGCCAGTCCTGATAGAGCTCAACTACTTATTTACAGGATAAGTCCGTCAACACATACTCATTTGAAAGATCATCTTTTCTGTTAAGTGACTTTAAGTCAGCTACGAAGCCATTGACCGTTACCGCCCATAAGTGTAGATTTAGATCGCATGTTGATTTCAAAACTGGAAGTTTGAGGAGATCTGTCGTTAATTCGTGAACCAACACATCAGACCGACCACAAATAGAGCGCAGAGAATCCATTATTGCCTCATCGTCGGTTGAATATTTTAAACGGTCACTGACCAACTGATATGCCTCTCCTTTAAGAGCCTTACGAAGGCGGGCGACGTTTTCTTTGCCGCTGTACTTCCCCTCCAGTTGTCGACCTGAAAACTTCCTCGAAGTAAGGCCACTCCCTTTTATTATAGGCCGAGAATATCGGCAGTTCCTGCACTTTACCTCGATTTAGAATGGTGAGTAGACTAGCCATGTCTGATTGATGGAGCGATGAATCTTGGAAACTGTCATTATTACCACAGACCGGATGAATTGGCGTGGACTGTCGTTTAGCAGAAGTCATTAAAAGTGTTTGATGATTTGCTTGGATCCTTTTTAATAACTCTAATCTATCTTCAGAATGCTTAGCAATTGCTGGATTAGAACTGGACGGAACGGTTACTGGAACTGGTGCCTGAATTGGAGCTGAAATATCTACCAATTTCTTCCTCGTCACCTCTAACTCGTCCTTCAAAGTGGCCAATTCTAAATCCTTCGCTGGGACAGCCGCCTGAGCTACAGCAGCAGCCTCTAACAAAATATCTAAGGTGGCTTCTACATCTACCTGTTTACCTTGTTCGAGGTATTCAACCTCAACCGCATCACCTGTGTACTTTATAACCTCATCCTCCCTCGTCTCACAATCAGTATTGTCACAGAAGCATGGATTGGATCTTCAGTCGCATACAAATCCGGATTGAATTTGACGCAGGCATAGTGATACCATCGCTTGCACCTCTCACACGAAACCATTTCATCATTATCCGCTAAGCGGCAGCCCTTCAAAACGCAACTGTGCCCTGTTCGGTTCATCGATGAGTTGTGGATATACAGCCACTTGAAATAAAATAATGTTGGTGAGCGAAAACTGCCTCTTAGGCCTCCACAATAAAATCCGAACAAATCCTAGTATATTTGATACAAAACGATTTTATTTCCTACGATGATTTAACAATGATTAATGTAACACATTTAAAGGCAGAAATCAGAAACATAGTCCTTTCGAAAGGTTTCACAATTTTTTTTAAATTCGCAAGGGAACTAATAATACATAGTAAAAAGAAGGAAATTTAATTTTGGAAGCAATAAGAGCGCGAACAATTACCGAATTTTTTTTCTCCTCAGTTCTTCTTTTTTTTCTATCATCTATGGGTAAAAAACACAACTGCCGCAACGCAACTTCTTTCTTTTCTTTCCCCAACGGTGGCCAACGGAGACTAGTGACTAGGTAATGAAATAGTTAGGGTAGGGTAGGGTACTTTCGACGATGGGGTACTTTCGACTTTCGCAATTACAGAAAGGCGGTTAATTTTTAGATAAAATGTTTGATGGCAAATCTTACCACACTGTTCTCTCAGATCGTACACGAACTATGGCAGGTCTTCTTCAGCAGTTGTGGTTGTTAAACCGGTTTTTAATTTTTTGAATGATTTTTCGTAATTTTTCTATAATACGAGGTAATGGATATTTAATTGTTTCTTATGGGAATTCTTTGGTTGTGAGTGTCAAACGTTTGTGTTTATAATACATTTAAGTTAATTATAATATTTGATAGAATTTTCTTTATAAGTTTTGTGAAAAACAATAACGTCTACTATAAGAATGAATGGGGCACTTTCCACAAAAGCACATGGGGCAGTTTCGACATAGCCGAAAATAATGAAAATCAGATAAACAGCTCTAGAGATCCACTAACCCCGCCTCCTTTACCCCTCGCCAGTTACCACCCACTCTTCGGACTAATTGGGCAACAAATTTATGATTAAGAAAAAAAAATCATGCAAATCAAATAAATATGGGTTCTTAAGTTATGGATGGACCAACACTCAACAGACAGACATTGCCTTTTATATAGTAGTATGGACTCGAATAAAAACTATGATTTCAGCAGTACGTTATACTCTAATACCTCGGTTCTTAAACTGTGTGGAACAATTTTCAGGGTTCCGCGATTTTCTTGAATTAAAAATAGTAAAACACAAAAATAATTTTTGTAAAATGCAATTACAAACATTTTTGCGCAAACATTTCATGCACATGCACAGCTTTTTTAAAGTTTCTGCATAATATCTCACAAGGAATGAAAATATACTCAAAATGAAACCCAGTCTACGACAGTAACATCCAAAATTATTTACTCTGGGTGGAAATCAGGTTTAAGTTGATAATACATCCGATCATTAATCCGCAATTTTTAAACCCGACAATTTAAGCCTACATCTAAAATATTCGCCTAAAAACACGCACGGGTTTACCGTCAAATTTCACATAGACATTTGTTTTTTGTCACTAATTGGAAATTGATTTGATTTGTTGTGACATCAACATTTGGTCAATTTCACTAATTTTTGTGTCTAATGTGAAATGAGTGTACTCGTGTACAATAATATAAATAAATTTATTTTTTATAATAAATTTGCATGTGGTGCCATAACCGTTGCCAAAACTAATAAAATCCATTTTTCTTGTCTTCTTGCTTTTTATTATATTTTCACTTTCACTTATTTTATGCAAGCGAAGAAATGTCAAAAATGCGACATAAAAAAACAGGCAATGATATGAAATTGGGTTCTAACCCGGGTTAAAGTACTTAAACTGGTCGACGAAGTTCAGTTTAAATTCGATCAAATTAAACGCTGACAAGGTTTTAAAACCGGGTTTTATCCGGTTTAGAGACTGCCGGCAGAACAAATTATACTATGAACCCCTTTTCATTGTGTATTATTATTTTTACAATTGAAATATTTTGAAAGTTTTGTATGTATTTTATGCCTAAAGCCTTGTTCAACCGCTCAAACTCGGCAGAACATTTTATTCAGTCCCCTCGCCTACAAAATCAGTTTTATGCAGGCAGAATTAATCTCGGGTGCAGAGGCCCATTGGGCTTAATTTATACCGGCTTAATTTGAACCCGGGTGTAAACTTTAATCCAGATTAAAGTGAGTGAGCAATATCGCCATAATCATTCGGGAAAATGAGTGTCTTATATATCTGCACAGTACTTCTTCATCAAAACATGTATAATACAGTGAATACCCCGAACTTGCCAGACAGTCTATATTAAATTTGCTCCCTTTTGTGAAGCAGGCATTTCAGCGTATATTTATGCAAAGATTAAATACCTATAGATCGAGATGGGGCGCAGCCCCAGATATGCGAATACAGCTTTCAGAGATAGAATTACATTTTTAAAAAAATATAAATCAAACAATGAAACAGTTTAATTCTTCACAATACCCTTGGAAAAATATCTTTAATAAAAAAATTGATATTGAAACAAACGAACGCAAAAAGTGATCTGGGGCAAGAAAAAGTGATTTTTTTTACCTATCGAAATCGGCATAAAGGTGCCAGTACACGATATGTAGCACGCCTCATATATATGTGGCTTTAAAGTCAACAGAGAGTGCACAAAGAGAGCTTGTACACGGCATGTGCCCATTGGGAACATTCGCTGACGTCAAAATGAGGCGTGCTATACATCGTGTACTAGCACCTTAAGAGTTGGGGTTCCGAAATTTATCTGGGCCTTCTTTAGGGTTCCACAGCTTAATAAGTTTGAGAACCGCTGCTCTAACATATAAATTGACCAAATATTCGTCCTCGGCATCCGTTTCTTCTGCAATACAGTCTCGACTAAGCGTGTCGGCGATTGGTATTTTTGTGCCTTTAACGTAGCAAACATCTAGAGCGTATTGCAGCACATCCCAAAGAATCCGTTGCAGTCTGAGTGGCGCATTATGAAGAGGATTTTTGAATATGGTTTCCAGCGGCTTGTGATCCGACTCAACAATTATTTTCTTTCCATATATATATTCATGAAACTTGGTGCAAGCAAATCGTATTGCCAATGCTTCTTTGAGCCAGCAAAAGCTATTTTCAATCGCATTGACCCGTTTAGTTTTTATTAATCCCACAAATTAATAATCATCACTAGATACGTCGCTGTATGTGTCTCTGTCACTGCTTGATGCTGATACCGCATACACCTTTTTGGACTTTTTGTGTTTTTATGCTGTTTTTCTTATGCATTCTCTTTTTTCTGGTTTTGACGGCACATTGAATTGAAATGTCCTTTATTCCCGCATGAATTATATTTTTTTGTTGTAGGCTGGACAGCTTCTGTAACCATGCTTGCTGCCACAGCGCGCTCAGTCGAATACTTTGTCATTTCCAATTACGTTAACGATAGCATTCGATGATACATTTGGATCGCTGTTTAAATCAGAGATTTGCTTGTTGGCCCTTTCTGCCGCTCTGCAATTTTTTTTTGTTTTTTCAAAGGTAAGCTCATCTTCGACTTTTGACGCGTTGCATCTGAATTTATTGCTAAAACAATTTGATCCATAACCAATATCCACACTTTTGCACTTGCGATCGCAACTTTTGCAGAAAGTCTTCGAAGGATTCATTAGGTTGCTGCCGTATGCGATGAAATTGGCATCTCTCATATGTTTTATTCCTTCCCGGAGCAAAGAGCTTGTTAGTTTCGTTTTTATAGTTTGCAAATCGTTTTTTTTTAGCCTCTGATAAACCGAGATTGTTAATAACTTTAATATATAAACTTCACATATTACTAATATACTAATTATAATTAATATTTGTGGTGACCGCGCTCGTCGGTACCCCCCGCGCCACTGCGACGTCTACCGTCTTTCGCGCGCCCGCGATCGCGCGGCAAACCGCGTCCCGCGCATGATGTTACTCTCTGGCACATAATTGACTTATGTGGTCATGTTCTATAGATAGGTCACCACAGTGTCCATTGACATTATGTGCGTTTGCGACAGAAATAACGTCCATGGACATTATGTCACCCCACCTTTAAGAGAACATGTCCTCTTTTTATCTAAAAAAAATAACGTCCGGTATCTTTTTGAAAAAATCTACAATTTGTCCTCTTTTTGGGATTTCCCAGTTTACGGAATCTTTCGAGACCACAAAACTATAACAAACATTTTTAGGTGGAAATGAAAATGATGGTAGAATGTAGAATGTATTAGGGGTTTATTCAAGCTGTTTAAAATATCTTCAGAGGTTGGGCGCAACGTGACCGCTGTGAGACTAAAGTTGCAATTTGGCACTTTTTTTACTACCTTGGCACAATGAGACCACTTTTCTAAAATTTAATGATTTTGCCCATTTTCACAATTTGAACAACAAAAATATTAAATTTAGGTGAGGTGGACCTTTTTATGAGCTTGGTAAATATTTCAAGTTTGAAGTTTTTGAATTTATTGGTTCCGATTAGAGGAAGGTCGAAAATACCCTGAGTTTGTTCCTGTAAGAAGGGTAAGTGCATTTACTAGGGAACTTGACTGAGGCACTACCGAGACATTCCTTCAACGAGCAATGCGGTGCCAGAATTAATGTTTTTTTTTATGGTATGTTTTATTCGTCTGAATATTTATAGTTTTAAAAATAGAATATTACCAGTAGAATATCTCGTGTGTTTATTATGTTCACTTTTGATTTGGAGTTATTACTTTAAATGGGCCTTTTTTTTTCTCCGTGGCCCTTTTTCTTGCGACTTTTCAAAATTTATCAACGGTAACGCTGGTTGGGCGAATCTCTGGATGAGTTTGATTGTTTTACATGGATGCATTTAAACAAAATTCTCAACAAATTAAGCGAAAATAAATTGTTTGACCAATCTAGTAACCTAAAAATATTTGTAGAATAAGAACAAAACCATAATAAATCTTTGCACCTATGCACGAAAAATGCGTAGAATACTTTAAAAAAAAATACAATATTGAATTACACACTCACACAGTGAACTTTTCATACCTACATACATAGTTACATTGCAGTTTGTTTTTTCAATTCCATAAGTACATAATTCTAATGTTCAGCGAATATTTTCTTTCCTAACGAGCCATTGGACTGAAGAACGGAATAGATTTAAAGTCGCAATTGTTAAAGCATTTTTTTTTTTGATAAAAATAATTTTAGAAATATGCCCTGCTCAGAATTTTACGACTATATTTAAAAAAAAAACACGATATTTAAATTTTTCATTTGAAATTTTTGAAAGTGTCCTCTTTTTGGTGGTCATGGATCTGGTCACCCTATTCTTGAGCCATATCTATATCGTTGTTTACAATTAGTGGCTTTGGTGGTTTTAAGGGCATTTTCGTTTTTGAATTTGATCACTGAAATTTTATTTCTTACAATTTTGCATAGATTTGATTTGTATTATTACCTTATTCCGAAATTAATTCAAATTTACCCAGATCGACTCTTCGGAGGTAGGATCTGAATTATTATTATTATTTTTTCTCTGTGTAAAATTAGAAACTGATTTGCTTTGCTACTTTTCATGCAAAAAAAAACACTTTTGCACGAAACTGTTTCTGTTAATAAATGCTTTCTTTTTCACTGTTAACTGGAAACACACTAGGTATTGCTGTCTACTTTTGTAGCGGCGCGCCGGCCGCTTTGTATATGATTTATTAAGAAACGCTTGACTCAGCCGTTAGTTGGCTTTTTATTATGTATGATTTCTCATTTACTTTGGATGTTCTCTTCTTTTTTATACCCTCCACAGGAAGATATAATTAACTTTGTCATTACATTTATAACGCCAAGAAGGAGTCACCGGAGACCCTATAAAGTATATATATTCTGAATCAGGATCACATTCTGAATCGATTTAGCCATGTCCGTCTGTCTGTCCGTCTGTCTGTTGAAAACACGATAGCGTCCAAACGAATCGACCTAGGCGAATAAAATTTTGTCAGAGGACTAATTTTTCCGTCGTCAGGTTGGTATTGAAAATGGGCTATGTCGGTCAAGTAGTTCTGGTACCTCCCATACAAAACCACCATGAGACCAATGTGTTTCTCTGTCTGCTGAAATAACGATAGTGTCCAAACGAATCGACGTAGGCGAATGAAATTTTGTGAGAGGACTTCTTTTTATAACCTTCAGGTTTCTATTAAAAATGGTCCATGTCGGTCAAGTAGTTCTGTTACCTCCCATACAAAGCCAATATTTGACGCATATATCTCTGTTTGTTAAAAGCACGATAGCGTCCAAACGAATTGACAAAGGTGAATGGAATTTTGTGAGAAGACTTGTTTTTACAGTTGTCAAGTTGGTATTAAAAATTGTCTATGTCGGTCAAGTAGTTCTCGTACCTCCCATACAAAACCAATATTAGACACATGCTTGTACCTATACAGTACATACAGTGGAGGGTATCAAAGCATCGGCCAGGCCGATGATAACACTTTTACTTGTTTTTTTCTTACTTCGTCTTTGTTTTATAGAATTTTATTTACCTATGTATCACTGTTACTATTTAGTTACAACACGTTTACTAGTATTATTTATATTATCCTTTTCTTTGTAAATAAATAGTTTAATTTAGTTTCATGTTGTTTAATTTGATATATTTGCCGGTTTTTGTTTTTTTTTTTTACGGAGTAGCCACGGGTTTCGGCACCATTTAATGCAAAGCTTAGTAAAAGACGTGTGTTACGTTAGACGTCTTGCTAAATAAGTTTGTTTCTTTATTCATTCGGAATATTCGGAAAATTCCGAATAAGCAATTAGCGTTTCTTTATTCAATGGAATATTCCGGGTAAACCATTTTGTCGTTTCTTTATTCATTCTGGAATTTTTGGAATGTGTTCTTTTTATTCCTTGTGGGAGATGGAATAAAAGGAATATTCTCTCGTTTGACAGATGGAATTGAACAACAATAATGGCAGCAACAGCAGGCAATCAAATGGGTGAGCATTTATTTCAAATTTCTATTTTTCATTTATATTTTCGATTTTCTTTTACAATTTCCAGAATTGAATTCTTTTTTAAAATGGTATCCTGGGGACATAAGGTGCCTCATAGACCTTTATGAGAAGTACCAGATAAATTTCGACAGCCAAATTAAGTTTAAAGTGTGGCAGGACATCGCCCAGGATGTCAATTAGGGGCAAAAATATATCTGTCGACAAATGCATTGGTAAATGGGAGGGCCTGAAAGCACAATACAAGAAAATTAAAGACCACAATAACACCAGTCGCAACAGTTCTAAGAAATGGAAGTATTTTGATTATCTACAGGTGGCCGGAAATAAATCCGCCGGCTGTGTGCTCAAGCGACGACTCGGCAGACATACAGGTTCCTAGAACTAATGGAAAGATTGGTCGATAATATTACTAATACACCACCATAAACAAGTGAGTAAATGTCGCTTTCATTTTTTTCAATCGATTGCTAAACTTGTGTGTTTCAGGGCGTGCTGGAAAACGTTTATGCTCTCTGCGTTATACTAATTTTTTGTTTGTTTTTCTTTGAATTAATATTTTGTTTCCTTTTTACATGAATTCCTTTTTTTCGTTTAAAATGAACTCCTTTTTTTCTTTTTAATTGAATTGCTATTTTTTTCTTTTTAAATACTAAATGAGTTACTTTTTATGTGTTAAATGAACTACTATTTTCATTACTTTTTTTAAATGTACATCTATTTATAATATTTGTGATACTTTTTTTATTAGTGCTGTGATAATAGACTAATGAAAATAATAAAAGAGTTTTAATACTGAGAAATGTTATTTCGTTTTGTTACTGCAATATGGTCTCTATTTTCATTTAAATTAACAGGTTCTATACTGTCAAGATAATCTCCAGGATCTATGTTTTCTTCTACAAAATCGTTATTTTTTAAACAAAAATTGTGTAGAATACAACATGACATTGTAAGCAGAGGATTGTTTTCAGGCTTTCTCGAATTGAGCTTTTGTAGCCGTCGGAATATGCCTTTAAGTAATCCTACAGCTCTTTCGACTGTTACTCGAATCTTGGAGTGCACTTTGTTGTACTTTCGCTGCATTTCATTAAGCGTTCCAATATTCTTGAAAGGAGTTAAAATGTACCTATATCCCTATATAATGCATACGCTTGGTCGCCTAGTAAATGCCGATCAGTACGAATAGAAACTGTACCTAAAGTAAAATGAATGTAAATTTATTATTAAATACTAATACTGTCGAATTGGAATTCTTACCATTATCAATCTTTCGAAACAAATTTGATCATGTATTGAACCAGCTTCACCGGCGTAGCAGTATATGAACATCAGCTTATCATCACAAACAACTTGAAGTAAAATAGAGTGAAACTTTTTCCTGTTGATGTAGGAATTCGGGAATAACTTCGGTTTTGCTATCGGAATGTGAGTGCCGTCAATGCAACCAACGACTCCTATTAAACGAAATTAGGTTTATGACTTTCTCAACCATATTTAAATTTGTAACATGAACCTGGAAATCGAGTTGTTTGCTCAAAATATGTTGCAGTAAGCTGTGCTTCTTCTGAGGTGGGCCAACAAATGATTTTATGGCGTATATTAATTTTTAATAATAGATTGCAAATGTTTCCAACATCTGACAAACATGTTTTTTTACATACACCAAATCTATCTGGCACTTGTTAAGTTCTTATATTTAAGCCGACTATTAAAACACGTGGGGTACGCTTGACTCTCCAAACAGGAAGGGCAGTTTATTCGATGACAGATGTCATATTAATTGGTACATGGTATAAATATTAAATAAAGTCTAACGAGTAAAGCTAGGTTCAAAACGTATAATTGAAATAGTACTAAATTAATATTTTAAATACATAACATCTTCCCTCACTAAAAAATTAATATCTTATGACCGATACTATTTGAATGAAGGGCTAAAAACTTAACAGTATCAGTTTTGTATAAACTTCCTATGTTTAGTCAAACATCAAATATTTAATAGTTTATGGTTATTTATAATTCATTTTAATTCAGTTCAATCGTTTCACTTATAATAAGATTTTTAACTATTAGATACTTAGGTAATACAATTTTTATTATTAAGAATAATATTAGTAAGAATGTATGTTTAATTTCTAATTACGTATCTCATAAGCAAATCTTTCCGGTTGACGTCTAGTTCTACCGGTCCTTCTAAGTGGAACGTGGTCGTCCAATTGTCTATCATTTTGATCATGGCTTATTTCATTGTTTTGACAATCTTCTGATGTTTTAAATTCTGGTGAAACATTCGCCTTATTTTCATTTGTTAAAGGCTCAGGAATTGATTCACCAGTTTTAATAATAGGATGCAGATTTTCATTTAGCTTAGACTGTCGGATTTGGTTATGATGTACATACTTAACACTATTTCTTACATTTATTAAATATTTTAAAGGACTTATAACTTTTAAGACAATAGCTGGAATCCATTTTACAATATCTTTAAAATGATTACGATAAAGTATCTTTTCACCTTCTTTGTATTTACTTGTGATTATTTTATGGTTACTTTTTTCAACCATTTCCCATTTACCATTTTCCCCCGGAAATTTATTTGTTTTTTTGGTTTCATCCAAGCGGAAAAATACTTTTTTTTTTAATGAATGCATTATAGTTTGTGGCTTGTAGGAACAAATTAAGTTTGCAGGAGCTTGTTTTGTTGACGTTGATGTTGTATTATTGTATGCCATTAAAATAGCGTCTAATTTGGCTTTAATATCCAATCCCTTCAATTGAAAATCCAAAAAATATTTTTTCAAACTTGACTTTATAGTTTGTACCCCTCTCTCCGCTAGACCATTACTATGTGGATGATAAACAGGCGATTTTGTTAACTTAATGCCATTTTGAAAAGCGAAATCATAAAACACCTTAGAATTAAAGGGAGGGCCGTTATCCGAAACTATTTCGCCGGGTAGCCCAAACGTTTTGAAAAATTGCCTCAACCCTTTACACAACTGAATTGCATCCGTATTTGTATATATTTGTACGTCGATATATTTACTAAAGGAGTCTACTAAAATAAGAAATTGTTTTCCATCTAAATGAAAAAAATCCAAATGGATCCTTTGAAAAGGGTAATGACTCTTTGACCACGTTGTTTTTATTACTTCTTTTGGAACTCTTTGTGTCATCTGACAACTAGGACACGCTTTTATATATTCTTCAATATTTCTATCGAAGTTTGGCCACCAAACGAAACTACGAGCAACCATTTTCATTCGCACTGTACCGTCATGATTTGAATGGAGAGTTTGAAGAATTTCTTTTTGTAATGACTTCGGGATGACTAATCTTTCTCTATAGTATAAGAAATGCTTATCAGTTGAGAGATCTCTTTTAACTCTGTAAAAAGGTTTAATATTATCTGTTATGACTTTTGGCCAAGTATTATTTTTTACGTATCTTATAATCTTCATTATCTTTTCATCATTTAGGATATGAACTATTACTTTTTCCCTGTCCACTGGGCATTTACTAATTTCCGACAACATACCTATATACTCAACACTTGTATTGTCTGGTAATGGTAACCGAGACATTGCGTCTGCTGGACAATTTTGCGTGGCTGGACAATACTTCAGATCATATTCGTATATTGATAGCTCTACAGCCCAACACTGTAACCGAGAGACAGATATACTAGACGTTCCCTTTTTGGGGCTGAATATCTCTTTTAGAGCTTGGCTATCTGTTTCACATCTGTTTTCAGTCTTAGAGCAACTTTCTCCTCTCTATTGTGATGTTTTATGTGGCGATTTTAATTGTAACTCGCTGTGTGTCGAAGAGTCCCGATCTTTTACAGAAAGAATCAGTTCACTTGGCCTGATACCAGTGAACGCAGATCTTCCTACTCACTTTTCGCATCACGGTGCTTGTTCCGTATTCTTGCAAAAATGTATGCTGCCAATATGGTTCGTATTCCGTGCAAAAGTATGCCTGTAAATTCCGGAAAAATATATTACACAAAGCCGTAAGAACAATTGATTGCCTTTATTAAATATTACGCATCCGTCGTTGAGAAAAGTCGAACATGAACTGAAAAATGCAAAACAAAAGAAGAAATGTACATAAATCCATTATTACTACTACTAAATTCCGGAAAAATATATTACACAAAGCCGTAAGAACAATTGATTGCCTTTATTAAATATTACGCATCCGTCGTTGAGAAAAGTCGAACATGAACTGAACTTGAAAAAAATGCAAAACAAAAGAAGAAATGTACATAAATCCATTATTACTACATAGTAAGTATAACCGTTGCCGATTACCGGTTGCTGATTTTTTGTCCTCGCCTCACATCTGCCTGCTGTTCGTCTCGTTTGGTTGCCTATCAAACTGCCTGTGTGCCGAACTGTTGCTTGGGTTTAGGTGTGTATGCTTGTGCTTGTCACCTGATCGTCGCTGCCTCGTTGAAATTGCCGTTTTTTACCTCGTACGATTTTGCTTCTGCCTGTTGTATGCTATGGAATACATACTTGCTGCCTCGTTCGATGTCCGTTGATCGATATACCTACATATGTATGTCACTATGTTTCATTGCGTGGTAGCTTCTCTTGCTCAATCCGTAACAGTGCTACTCTACTTGATTTTTTCCTCACCAATAATCTGGACAAAACACTCTTATTTTCACAACTATCAGCACCAGCATATTCTAAACACGATCTTATTTTTGCAACCTTTACGTTTTTACCTAACAACACAGTATCTCCTTGTGAGTTTAGGGACTTTAAAAATATTAATAATAATCATCTGGAAAATGAACTAATCCAAGTCAATTGGCAACAGATTTACTTTATGAATTCGCCGGATGAGCAAGTAAATTTTCTTCAAGATGCTGTTACAGCTCTCTTTAATAGTCATGTTCCATGATTTAATTAAAAGCTGTGGGTCTCACAGCACCCTCTCTTTGTAAAAATAATTTTGCCACATATACTTCCAGCTATAACACATATTTTTAATACAATCATATTAACAAGTTCTTTTCCAGAGATATGGAAGGTTGCGAAAGTAATACCAATTCAAAAAAAAGCTGCTACTCGACATGTGAATCCCGAATACCGACCTATTTCAATACTTCCATTTCTGTCTAAAGTTTTAGAAAAGATGTTACACAAACAAATGTCGGTTTTTCTTAACAATAACAAACTTTTAAGTGAATTCCAGTCTGGTTTTAGGGAAAAACATAGTTGTGTTTCAGCTGTCCTTAAAGTTACGGACGATCTAAGGTATTATATGGACAAAGACCTTGTATTTTTCCTTGGACTGCTAGATTTTTCTAAAGCGTTTGATACAGTAAATCATCAAATACTTCTATCCAAAATGAAGAGCTACTTTCGGTTTTCTAATTCTGCCGTCAATCTGATGCACTCATATCTCACAAATAGAACACAGGCAGTTGTGTTAAATAGGAACGTATCCAACTTTTTGGAACTCTCGTCTGGAGTGCCGCAGGGATCAATACTTGGCCCATTGTTGTTCACAATGTTCATTAATGACCTCCCCAAGTAATTAAAAATTCTTCCCTGCACATGTACGCCGATGATGTACAAATCTACTTAAGTTGCAAGCTTGGAATGATCGAAGATTGTGTTGATAGACTAAATACAGATCTAAAAAATATTACGGCTTGGTCAGAAGAGAATTGTCTCCAACTCAACCCAAAGAAGTCTAAATGTTTGGTAGTTTACAAAAATAAACTTGACCATAGCTATTTTCCAAGAATATACCTAGGAACAACAGTACTCGAATATGCAGAAAAGGCTAAAAATTTGGGTATTTGGTTTGATTCGACCCTCAGTTGGGACTATCATATAAGGTTGTCAATCGGTAGGATCTATAGCTGTCTCCGAAACCTTTGTTTATCCAAGTATTTTACCCCTCAACGTGTTAAAATGCAATTAGCCAAATCAATAATTGTGCCGATCATAACATATGGGTGTGAAATTTTTTGTGGTCATAATTCCGAAACAAAAAGAAGCTTAACTGTAGCATTTAATAATGTTATCCGATACATATATAATCTCAATCGCTTTGATCACATATCAAGTCATTCGAAAAGTGTATTTGGATGTAGTTTGTATACACATCTCAAATATTGCGGTCTTAAGACGTTAAACAACATTTTAACAAATAAGACACCTTCGTATCTTTATGAAAAAATAAGTTTTGCTAATTCGTCAAGATCATTCATACTCTTACAACCAAAGTTCACCTGCACAAATTCAGAACGACAATTTTTTGTTTGTGTTATCAGACAGTGGAATGCCTTACCCCTAGACATAAGAAGACATCGCGGTACCAAATATTTCGAAAGCGTTTTATTCAGACATCTAGTCAATAGCTCATAATAATTTAATTATAATATCTATGTTAATTTATTTATTTATTTATTTTTTTTTTCTCTGTTCCAAAATTTTCATCGTTTCAATCAAAAATGTTCACTATTTTGCATCACTATTTTGTTCAATGTAATTTATATTTGTTTAGCTTAATCAATTAATTTAAAATTGTATTAACTTTTGCTTTAAATAGACTTCAAGTCTAATGTAAAAGATATTTTCTAAGTCAATAAAATAAAAAATACAAATTTATGACCGTAAATGTATGTACTCCGAATAAAATTGCTAATGCTTTTCGGTGCAGTTGAGAATAATTTTGTTCTGCTGGAGATAGTGTGCTCGAAGCAAAAAGAATGGGTTTTTCGAAGCCATTTACAATGTGCGATAGCACAGCTCCTACACCATATGGACTCGCATCACATGTAAGGACAATCGGCTTCTTTGGGTCATATAACTCCAAAATACTACATTTAGTTATTAACTGTTTTGAATTTTCAAAACATTCTTGGGTTTTTTCAGTCAACGAAAACTTTGTATCTTTACAAAGCAACTTATATAATTCATGCAATTCACCAGCGGCATTTTTAATAAACTTCCCATAGTAGTTTAACATGCCTAAATATGACTGTGGCTGTTGTACATTTTTGGGAATTGGAGCTTCGATAATGGCTCTAAGTTTGTTTGGATTTGGAAAGATACCTTTTCCACTTATACAATGACCCAGATAAGTAATACTTTTTTCAAAAAATTTACATTTTTCAAAATTTATTTTTATGTTATAATTATTTAATCTTTTCAACACTTCAAATAATAATTTTTCACAACTTTCATAATTTTGTCCTCCAATGAGAATGTCATCTAGGTAACATGATACATTTCGTATACCTAACAAAACTTGGTGCATTACTGACTGAAAAATAGATGGAGCGCTGGATACTCCAAATGGTAACCTAGAGTATTGAAATAACCCCTTATGGGTATTAATTGTCACATATTCACGGGATTTTTCTGAAAGAACCAACTGTTGGTATGCCCCGGACAGATCAATAACGCAAAAATATTCGCAATTTGCTAAGCTGGCAAATATATCTTCGATTTTTGGTAATGTTTTTATAAGGGTTTATGGTCAATTTACAATCAATACAAATATGGATACCCAGGGGCGTAGCGAGGGTTCGAGCAGTGGGGGGTGACTTTCATTGAAATGCCGACTTATTTCAGGAACTTGCAGACTGTATCGGGCCAGCGGTTATCGAGTTATAACGTCATCGAGTTTCACCCCATAGAAGATGTTTTTTGTATGGGAGGTGCCACGCCCCTTTGTCCAATTTTGACCAATTTTCACAGGAACAATCCCTGGCCAATACCTAAAATTGCCTCAAAATTTGAGACCAATCAGTTTAGTGGTTTTCGAGATATAGGATTTTGAATGTTTTTTTTTTGTATGGGAGGCGCCACGCCCCTTTGTCCAATTTTGATCAATCTTAACACGAATACTCTTGGGCCAATACCTAATACTACCTGTAAATTGGAGCTCAATCGATTTGGTGGTGTTCGAGATATCTAACACAAAGATAGATAACCTTCGCGTAGCAATTACGAACAAACCAGCAGAAGGAAGTATCCAATTTGGTCAAGTCGTTTTCAAGTTTTACGCATCCGAACACAAACCACGATCCATTTTCATTAAATACGATATGAGACATTTTTATTACAGTGGTGCATTTATTTATAATAAATAATTTATAAGAATGAAATAAATAAATTAATGTTAATATTGCAGCAATTTATCCAAGCGATGCCGACAGTCTTTTTTAAAATCGAATCGAAACTCGCTAAATTTTAATGTTTTCAGTCGTCAAATTCAGCTCTGCCGACAATCTTTTTTAAAATCGAATCGAAACTCGCTAAATTTTAATGTTTTCAGTCGGCAAATTCAGCGATGCCGACAATCTTTTTTAAAATCGAATCGAAACTCGCTAAATTGTAATGTTTTCAGTCGGCAAATTCAGCGATGCCGACAATCTTTTTTAAAATCGAATCGAAACTCGCTAAATTTTAATGTTTTCAGTCGGCAAATTCAGCGATGCCGACAATCTTTTATAAAATCGAATCGAAACTCGCTAAATTTTAATGTGTTCAGTCGGCAAATTCAGCGATGCCGACAATCTTTCTTAAAATCGAATCGAAACTCGCTAAATTTTAATGTTTTCAGTCGGCAAATTCAGCGATGCCGACAATCTTTTTTAAAATCGAATCGAAACTCGCTAAATTTTAATGTTTTCAGTCGTCAAATTCAGCGATGCCGACAATCTTTTTTAAAATCGAATCGAAACTCGCTAAATTTTAAGGATTTCAGTCGGCAAATTCAGCTATGCCGACAATCTTTTTTAAAATCGAATCGAAACTCGCTAAATTTTAAGGATTTCAGTCGGCAAATTCACCGATGCCGACAATCTTTTTTAAAACCGAATCGAAAATCGATAAATTTTAATGTGTTCAGTCGGCAAATTCACCGATGCTGACCGTCATTTTTAAAATCGAAACTCGGAAAAGGTACATACAGTCAAAAAAATATAAATTCGCATTTCCGAAAGGTGGAACCTTTGAAAATGCCGTCTTGTATACATTTACGAGTTTGAAAACGTATACCTAATGAAAATCCAAACTCAGTTCTTATTTTTTAACATTTTGTTCCGACTGAAATTTTAAAATTTTTTTTTAAATTTTTATAATTTTTTTTTTAGCTGCTCAAGTTAAAATTTTACTTCCTTGATTTGCCGACTCTTAAAAACGGTGGGGGGGTGTCGCACACCCCCCCCCCCTCGCTACGCCCCTGCGGATACCCTTATTTGGCTTTGACTCTATAACTATCGGTGAAGCGAACCGACTATACTTAACTGGATTTAAAATACAAACTTTACATAACCGACTTAACTCTTCTTCTACTTTATCGCGCAGTTTATAGGGCACGGAATAAGCACGGTGGAAAATCGGTTGACATTCCGGTTTTAAAACGATTTCTGCGAAAATTGTTTAATTGAATTTTCTAGCGAAGGAAATATACAAGGAAATCCCTTTTTAATCTTTTCAACAAAAAGGTCTGAATGTTTTTGAGATATTAAAGCCTGGACATTATTTTGTACATTATTTTCACTGACTGGAAAAAAACTTACGCCAATTTGGATAGATGACGTCAAGCCAATTTCGTCCAAGGAGAGGTCTGAATTTCTTTTCGCTACGAATGACGATTAACTCCAAACGCTTTTCATTTGCGAGATTTGACAAGCCCACTGCAACCTTAATTTTTCCCATGCACTCGATTTGTCTACCTGTGACGGATACAAATATTTGGTTAGTATTTATTAATTCTATATGACTAAACTTGGATGAATACTCATCTTCTGATATGACAGAAGAACATGCTCCTGAATCGATTTCCATTGTGACTGGTACTCCTTCAATAGTGACATCTACAGTTGCTGGTTGACTTAGTTGGTTTATATCAAATGTAGAAATGGTATTTATGTAATCCGCTGCTTCAGAAAGCTCCGCTATCGACTTTTGCTGACTTCCCCGAAGACTGTTACTTCCATTATTTACTTCTGGGCATTTGTGGGCGACATGACCCCACTTGTGACACTTAAAGCACTCCCAGTTCCGTGCTGGACAACTTTGTGGGTTATGACTTCTACCGCATCGGTGACAACCTTGAAATGACTTATGATGCGATCTCTCTTTACTGATGTTTCCTCAAGAAACACCGAGTAGTGAGGTAGGTTGTTCAGCCAGCTAGAGTGCGGGTAGGCATGCTTGCGATTCCAGGAAACTAGCTCGTCGTTGGGGTGGGATCTTGCACCTGCTGCTGAACTGCCGCACATATAATACATGCCTAGTTTTGGCTCGAGCATTGAACCAACTAAATATTCTTTAACAAATCGGAAATAAACAGAAACCCTAAGGTGGGATAGGCCCCCTGAGTGTAACCCTCCCTCCGCTCACTATCTCAATATGAGTATGAGCAACCATGGCCACTGCGCCACTCGTAATTTGCAGCAACCCCTAAATCAACGGTGAGCGATTATCTAAAATTCGCTCATTTTAACGATGATGACACAAATCTACCAAAAGCAGTCACTTCCCCTCCGCACGATCGAAAACTACCCAACCAGCATATTGTAGTATGTATCCGCTAAACTTCAAAAGAACGCCGAATATAAAACGATCAACGATAATTACTTTAATTCGCGTACTGTTTATTCATTATGTGTCTCAAAGGACAAAAACAAAATAACATTTGTATGGAAATATGTATATGATAAATACATAATAATATAATGAAGTTCTTCTTCTTCTCAACAATAAGTATATATAATTCAAGAAGTGAGTACAAAAAAAAAACTTTGCTCACGTGGATAATTATTCAAAACAAATGTGCTTGACTACAAGTGTACTTCACCGACAAAAAAAATGAATTTACGTTAAGTTCTCTTTAATTCTCAGCAGTGTTATTGAGAATGAGAAGCATTCTCTATTGCTCACTTCACTACTACCCCCTCAATGACTCTTTTCAAATTAATAAAAGGTATCTACTTTATTATATTGTAATCCCCACAATCGTTCAAACGGAATGCAGCCCCAAATGGACATAAAGAAAAATTTAAAGACTCACCGAAATCCAACTACAACTCCAACAAATGGTGTGCACAGCATTCATCGGCTCACTATTGACTGGTTTGCTAAAACATGGAAGATAGGCAATATTCTACCCTTTGAACGACCGAGTTATGCCCAAATCACAATGGCGCTTTGCCGCTTGCGTGCGTTGACAGGCGTTTTAGAAACTTTACCGTACTTTATGTCAACGCGCGCAAGCCGCAGTTTTCCAAAACTAAATGCCGCTTCAGAGCTTTGGCGCGTTGAGAGACTAGAGTATGAGAGATTGAAAGTTCTGTTTGGTTTATGTTAATATACCCCAATTCAGAGCAGAATGCAAGTCTACTCCTTTTTGCTTATACCTGTTATTTTTAATGCACGATTTAAGAGGAAATTTGTTCAAAATAGTAAAAAATTTATAAATAAATAACAGTTATTGTATTTTCACTTTTCTTGTCGTGGAATATTTTTGTGGCAGAATTGTCTGGTGCATGAAATGTACATAGATACACAAGTACAAGCCTTCCCATGAAAGTCCTTTCAGGCGAGGCAGGTAGATGTTTAGTTTGGTTAAGAAAATGTGCATAAATTACACCCAAAATCCCTTCCCTTTAAATTGTGAATTGATTACTTAGTGGAATACTTGAAAAACGATTTAAGTGTGCAAGATTACCAAATGGCCAGCATATTTTATCTACGCTGTGGAAAGAAGTTCAGTCACTAAAAACTTGCCTTGGCTATTTAAAGCCTTATTTGGCTTTGACTCTATAACTATCGGTGAAGCGAACCGACTATACTTAACTGGATTTAAAATACAAACTTTACATAACCGACTTAACTCTTCTTCTACTTTATCGCGCAGTTTATAGGGCACGGAATAAGCACGGTGGAAAATCGGTTGACATTCCGGTTTTAAAACGATTTCTGCGAAAATTGTTTAATTGAATTTTCTAGCGAAGGAAATATACAAGGAAATCCCTTTTTAATCTTTTCAACAAAAAGGTCTGAATGTTTTTGAGATATTAAAGCCTGGACATTATTTTGTACATTATTTTCACTGACTGGAAAAAAACTTACGCCAATTTGGATAGATGACGTCAAGCCAATTTCGTCCAAGGAGAGGTCTGAATTTCTTTTCGCTACGAATGACGATTAACTCCAAACGCTTTTCATTTGCGAGATTTGACAAGCCCACTGCAACCTTAATTTTTCCCATGCACTCGATTTGTCTACCTGTGACGGATACAAATATTTGGTTAGTATTTATTAATTCTATATGACTAAACTTGGATGAATACTCATCTTCTGATATGACAGAAGAACATGCTCCTGAATCGATTTCCATTGTGACTGGTACTCCTTCAATAGTGACATCTACAGTTGCTGGTTGACTTAGTTGGTTTATATCAAATGTAGAAATGGTATTTATGTAATCCGCTGCTTCAGAAAGCTCCGCTATCGACTTTTGCTGACTTCCCCGAAGACTGTTACTTCCATTATTTACTTCTGGGCATTTGTGGGCGACATGACCCCACTTGTGACACTTAAAGCACTCCCAGTTCCGTGCTGGACAACTTTGTGGGTTATGACTTCTACCGCATCGGTGACAACCTTGAAATGACTTATGATGCGATCTCTCTTTACTGATGTTTCCTCAAGAAACACCGAGTAGTGAGGTAGGTTGTTCAGCCAGCTAGAGTGCGGGTAGGCATGCTTGCGATTCCAGGAAACTAGCTCGTCGTTGGGGTGGGATCTTGCACCTGCTGCTGAACTGCCGCACATATAATACATGCCTAGTTTTGGCTCGAGCATTGAACCAACTAAATATTCTTTAACAAATCGGAAATAAACAGAAACCCTAAGGTGGGATAGGCCCCCTGAGTGTAACCCTCCCTCCGCTCACTATCTCAATATGAGTAGGAGCAACCATGGCCACTGCGCCACTCGTAATTTGCAGCAACCCCTAAATCAACGGTGAGCGATTATCTAAAATTCGCTCATTTTAACGATGATGACACAAATCTACCAAAAGCAGTCACTTCCCCTCCGCACGATCGAAAACTACCCAACCAGCATATTGTAGTATGTATCCGCTAAACTTCAAAAGAACGCCGAATATAAAACGATCAACGATAATTACTTTAATTCGCGTACTGTTTATTCATTATGTGTCTCAAAGGACAAAAACAAAATAACATTTGTATGGAAATATGTATATGATAAATACATAATAATATAATGAAGTTCTTCTTCTTCTCAACAATAAGTATATATAATTCAAGAAGTGAGTACAAAAAAAAAACTTTGCTCACGTGGATAATTATTCAAAACAAATGTGCTTGACTACAAGTGTACTTCACCGACAAAAAAAATGAATTTACGTTAAGTTCTCGTTAATTCTCAGCAGTGTTATTGAGAATGAGAAGCATTCTCTATTGCTCACTTCACTACTACCCCCTCAATGACTCTTTTCAAATTAATAAAAGGTATCTACTTTATTATATTGTAATCCCCACAATCGTTCAAACGGAATGCAGCCCCAAATGGACATAAAGAAAAATTTAAAGACTCACCGAAATCCAACTACAACTCCAACAAATGGTGTGCACAGCATTCATCGGCTCACTATTGACTGGTTTGCTAAAACATGGAAGATAGGCAATATTCTACCCTTTGAACGACCGAGTTATGCCCAAATCACAATGGCGCTTTGCCGCTTGCGTGCGTTGACAGGCGTTTTAGAAACTTTACCGTACTTTATGTCAACGCGCGCAAGCCGCAGTTTTCCAAAACTAAATGCCGCTTCAGAGCTTTGGCGCGTTGAGAGACTAGAGTATGAGAGATTGAAAGTTCTGTTTGGTTTATGTTAATATACCCCAATTCAGAGCAGAATGCAAGTCTACTCCTTTTTGCTTATACCTGTTATTTTTAATGCACGATTTAAGAGGAAATTTGTTCAAAATAGTAAAAAATTTATAAATAAATAACAGTTATTGTATTTTCACTTTTCTTGTCGTGGAATATTTTTGTGGCAGAATTGTCTGGTGCATGAAATGTACATAGATACACAAGTACAAGCCTTCCCATGAAAGTCCTTTCAGGCGAGGCAGGTAGATGTTTAGTTTGGTTAAGAAAATGTGCATAAATTACACCCAAAATCCCTTCCCTTTAAATTGTGAATTGATTACTTAGTGGAATACTTGAAAAACGATTTAAGTGTGCAAGATTACCAAATGGCCAGCATATTTTATCTACGCTGTGGAAAGAAGTTCAGTCACTAAAAACTTGCCTTGGCTATTTAAAAAATAAAAAATAAAAATCTAATAATAAATTCTCAAATATGGATACCGACGATCTACTCGATTTTTCAATTCATATTTATATTTTATTTCAGTTATATTTATACATCTGGTGGTATGCTGGACATTCATTCGGACGATTGCGACCGCAGGTACTGTTTTTCGTCGCTCGCTGGGTTTTTACCACATCCGTTCACCTATCGCCAGTAATGGCAATGCATATTGAAAGGATTTTATGACCCTCTAATTAGGGTCATTTGCCTGGTATTAATTAAATACACGAACATTTTTTTTGCTATATATTTCCGCGAAGATCTTGCTATCCTGTCCAGACATTTTTTTTATATTCCTATGGCTGCACTTCAAAACCTTCCCGCCTATGGAGTTCAAATTTACAAGGAATCTTCGATATAGGACGGAGAATTCCCGTGAATTTGGGTCAAAGTCGGTACGCATATTCATTCATGTTCATTGTCCCGATAGACAATAAAAAATATGTAGCTATATCTACCTAAGCATTTCAATTCATTGGCACCAGCAAAAGAGCGGGTACACCAAGTAATAAATTAATACCAATCATTTGCACATAGTAGATAATTAGATTTTCCCAGATGTAAAAATATAACTGAAATAAAATATAAATATGAATTGAAAAATCGAGTAGATCGTCGGTATCCATATTTGAGAATTTATTAATAGATTTTTATTTTTTTTTTTTAAATAGCCAAGGCAAGTTCTTAACAAAATTGCACCTCTGTATTTTAGTGACTGAACTTCTTTCCACAGCGTAGATAAAATATGCTGGCCATTTGGTAATCTTGCACACTTAAATCGTTTTTCAAGTATTCCACAAAGTAATCAATTCACAATTTAAAGGGAAGGGATTTTCGGTGTAATTTATGCACATTTTCTCAACCAAACTAAACATCTACCTGCCTCGCCTGAAAGGACTTTCATGGGAAGGCTTGTACCTGTGTATCTATGTATATTTCATGCACCAGACAATTCTGCCACAAAAATATTCCACGACAAGAAAAGTGAAAATACAATAACTGTTATTTATTTATGAATTTTGTACTATTTTGAACAAATTTCCTCTTAAATCGTGCATTAAAAATAACAGGTATAAGCAAAAAGGAGTAGACTTGCATTCTGCTCTGAATTGGGGTATATTAACATAAACCAAACAGAACTTTCAATCTCTCATACTCTAGTCTCTCAACGCGCCAAAGCTCTGAAGCGGCATTTAGTTTTGGAAAACTGCGGCTTGCGTGCGTTGACATAAAGTACGGTAAAGTTTCTAAAACGCCTGTCAACGCACGCAAGCGGCAAAGCGCCGTTGTGAATTGGGCATTAAGCGCATAAGCGCGTACTATGAATTTTTAGAATAGGTATGTATAAGTATACCTCTATGCTCTATATCTAATCAGACTAAACGTGTGAGACTGCGAGTTACAAAATACAGAGAATACACTGAGCAATTTGTCGGTTAATAAAAAAAACAAAAGCCAAATGCACCAAACTACTTTTGAAATTATTCAAAATTTATGATGGTCTCGATCTATTGCACCGATGGATCGCGAATCGGCATATCCAATATACATATGTATATAAACATGCGATTGTCGGACACGCGAGTAAAATAACCGTCTTTTAGTTATTGTTAAAAATTATATAGTAATACTAATACATATTCATTATCTCTCTTTATATAATTTCTCTTCATAATTTCTCTTACTTCCTATCACCTAATTGTAATTGATTAACTTAATAGAGTAACTTACTTTATAATTTCAAGTCAGTCACAATTTATCATCGGTAAAAGAAGTACCTAATAAACATTGCATATTTAACATTGTCTTGGCCTTTCTTCTCACTTACGTTCCGTCGGATTTTCAGAATACCCTATTTTTTCCACATGGTGCCGAAACCCGGGAGAAAGGCGAACAAAGACATCTAAATACAAATCTTAAAGCACGTACAACATTTAATTAGTGGCTCTTAAAATTCGTACTCGCGGGCGCGAAAAAAAAAATTTAAACGTTTTAATGGAGCTTTCAGCGCGGTCGGCCTACAGGGGGCAAGTCACTAAAATCGTAAAAGCGGCGTCGGAGTTTCTTAGCGCGGATGAATCCCAATTAAGTGACCCAAATAAGTACGATGAAATAGAAGAAGAGCTTTTTTCCTACATTCAACGATTGACCGCAGCACATGAAAGCCTAATGACAACGAATAAAGAAGTGCTTGTCAAAAATCTCATTAAAGTGGACGGTGCTGATCTTGATAAAGAACTGGAAAAAAATTGCGGACTACCAAGATTCCGCTATAGGTATGCTTGCAAAACTTAACTCGCGTCTAAATAAAATTCGAAGAAGTCAGACTCCAGTTACTGAAAAATTCGACTCCAACACATCGTCGACGTCTGCCGCATTAAAGCTTCCCAAATTGCAGTTGAAAAAATTTGACGGCAATTTCCAAGAATGGCTGCCGTTTTGGGAACAGTTTCGTACCGCTGTGCATGAAAACAACAATTTAACATCGTCTGACAAATTCAGCTACCTTGAGTCCGTGTTAGTTGGTAATGCAAAAAAAGTAATTGCTGGCTTTACAGCTTCAGAGATGTGCTACGATGCAGCTGTCTCACTTCTACAGGAGCAATTTGGAGACACCGAACGTCTAGTGGACAAACACATGGAGCAGCTAATCTCTCTTCGCCCAATACATTTGAAAACAGACGTCGTGGGCTTACGGAATTTGTATAATTGTATAACAGCTTGCAGTCGCTCTTTAACAGCATTGCAAATTCCCTCGCACCAATATTATGTCATGCTCAAGTCCATATTGCTACGGTGCTTGCCAGTGGATCTTCGAGTCGATTATCACCGCCTGACCGAAAGAGACAGCGACGTTGAAGATACCAGAAATTCAGACTCGGGAAGTACGTCTACTCTTTCACATATCGGAGACAAGCAAGTCCAAGGTCTAATGCGTTTTCTAAAGCGGGAAGTGGAGTCATTAGAAAAAAGTCGAGTTTTCTCTGTCGCGACAACTGTCAAACCATCTACTTCATTTTCAACCACCAATACTGCTGCTAGCTTGGTTTCTTTAAGCGACAAAGACGAATGCTTATTCTGTAACTCAGACAAACATGCTACAAAAGAGTGCGATAGTGAGCTGTCACTCGCGGAAAAAAGAGACATACTGCGCAAAGGTAATCGGTGTTTTCGTTGTGCTAAGCGTGGTCACTCTTCCAAAAAATGTCGTAGTGCGAAGTTTATTTCGTGTAAGAAATGCAATGGCAAGCACTTTACATCAATGTGTGATCCATCATTTGCAAAAACAAATACCCTTATTGTGCCAGCGGTCGCTGAAACAGAAGAAAATGAAACGGAAAATGCATTAAACTTATGTGCGTGTAATTCAGTTTTAGAAAATTCAATGGTCTTTTTGAAGACAGCTCTGGGCATTGCCGTAGCTCCGGGCAGGGAAAAACAATTACTAATTCGCTTTATTATCGACGGCGGCAGTCAACATTCATTCATTCGCGAAAGCTTGGTTCGGAAATTAAATCTTGTTCCCTCTGGTGTAATAAACATTTCCGTGATCCCCTTTGGATCTAAGGAAAAATCTCCATCCCAAAAATTACAAAAGGTGAAAATCGAATTAATTAGCCAGTACAATAACAAGCTGGTAGAAATTGAAGCAGTTGTTGTGCCAGAAATCTGTATTGACGTTCTGCAAGTGCCTGACAGTTCATGCCCATCGCTCAAAGGCCTATGTCTTGCAGATTCAAATCATGTTTCGATCGCTGCAGAGGATGGACTAAGCATTTTAATTGGGTCTGACTACTACTGGATGGCAGTGACCGGTAAACAACGCCGCATTAGCCCGACGTTAAGAGCTGTCGAAACTATCTTTGGCTGGACACTACAGGGAGCACATACTTCTGTCGGTAAGAGTCTTGTTTCGAACATTCACTTATGCTCTTCTTCATCTCTATTTAGCACGAGTTTACTCCTACCTGCCCTGTGCGACAACGATCTTACGTCATTTTGGTCCTTGGAAGCAATTGGAATCCAAAGTGAAGATGCTGAAAACCACCAACTAGCAGAAAATCTAATCGCGAAATGCATCAGCAGAAAAGGTTCGCGCTATGAAGCATCACTACCGTGGAAGAATCCAGACGTTCTGATAAAAAACAACAGGAACGAAGCTCTAAGACGACTCGATTCGCTAACGAGGCGATTAAAGAGGATTCCAGACAAGTTTAAAGAATACGATGCCGCTATTCGACTGATGGTTGCAGATGGTATTGCTGAAGTAGTTCCTTCTGGCGATAAGAAAACATTGGAGCGGGTTTTCTATCTTCCACACCGTCCTGTGTACAAGGAAGAAAGTACAACAACCAAGATGAGGATTGTGTTCGATGCCTCTGCAGGTAATGAAGTCTTTCCGCCACTCAACGATTTGCTGCATGTGGGTGCAAACTTGCAACCAGAGGTTCTACGAGTGCTGCTAAACTTTCGTCTCGGAAGCATTGGGATAGTAGCGGATGTGGAAAAGGCCTTTCTGCAAATTTCGCTGAATGTGAACGACCGTGACAGCCACCGTTTTGTTTGGTATGCTTCGCAAACATCACCGGACCAGAAACCGGAATACAAGGACTACAGGATGACCAGGGTCACGTTTGGGGTCAACTCCAGTCCATTTCTTTTGACTGGGACGATCCGCCTGCATTTAGCTGAAGAAAAGATTCGTTTCCCCAGAACATGCAAGGTGCTGCAGGAATCCTTTTATATGGACGATCTGGCTATAAGTGCTGATACTGAGGAGGAAGCGAAGCTGATCAGCAAGGAAGCTATCATTATAATGAACAACGCCAGCATGAACCTGAGGAAGTGGAACTCCAACTCGTTTAAAATTCGTGAAGATCTTAATTCAGCTGATGCCCCAGTTATACAGAAGGTTTTGGGACTAACGTGGTACGCTTCTAATGACGAAATCTCTGTGCCGCTACGGTCTGTGGAAAGCTTGCTCGCTTCAAATTTAGCAAGAGGAACTAAGCGTTATGTACTACAAACTATAGCTAGAATTTTTGATCCATTGGGAATGCTTAGTCCAGTTGTTATAAAGATCAAGATTCTGTTTCAATCGATATGGAAAAGGAAACTGTTATGGGACGAAGTTTTACCATCGGACTTAATGGCTGAATGGGAAGATTGTGCAAGAAGTCTGCTGCTGTTAAAAGAGATAGCCATCCCGCGATCGGCGTTGGCTTTTGGTTCTAAAAGTATGGTGGACATCCACATATTCGCCGATGCCAGCATGAAAGCTTATGGTGCCGTGGCTTACATCAAGAGCACTAATGCAATAGGTGAAAGCAGCGTTTCATTCCTGTGCGCGAAAAGCCGAGTAGCTCCGCTGAAGTCGGATGGGACGAAGGAGCTTACATTGCCAAAGCTGGAGTTAACTGCTGCATTGATAGCAGCGCGATTGCGTTCTTACTTGAGCCGATCTTTGAAACTGTCTGTTCGGAAAGTTTATATGTGGACAGATTCAAAAATCAATCTTAATTGGATACAAGGAGAAGTCGATCGGTGGAAACCTTATGTACAAAGCCGAGTCACCGAAATACGTCTTCACACATCAGCTCAGGACTGGAAGCACTGTTCCGGGAAGGAGAACCCTGCGGATCTCGTTACACGAGGTATAACTGCCGAGAATCTTCGAACTTCTTCGTTGTGGACTAATGGACCAGCCTGGCTCAACGATTCTGAAAACTATAACTCTGATGGCATCAAAACAGTTCTGGAAAACTCAACTCCGTTGGCTCTACTAACACCGACTTCTGTTACTGTGAGCAAACCACTTCAGCCGCTTCTTCGCTATGAAAACTTCAGCACTTGGAAGCGTTTGTTACGAGTTACAGCCTACATGTTGCGCTTCTGGGACTCGTGCCGTAAAACAAGGGAAAGGGCATTCTCTTTTCATTTGACCGCTGAGGAGCTTGACCTCGCTGAATCCTATTGGTTCAGGTACATTCAATTTGATAAATACTCTAACGAAATTTGTTTCTTACAGAAGAAAAAATCGGTACCTGATGGGTCAAAGATTGCACAATTTTTTCCATTTCTGGACGTCAATGGCGTTCTGAGACTGGGTGGTCGCCTTGAGTGCTTAGACGAACCTATGGATTTCAAGCACCCCATAATTTTGCCAAAAAATTCCTACGTCACTGAACTTATAGTAAAGGACTACCACGAACGAACTACACATGGGGGAGTCAACATGGTTTTATCGCAGATAAGATCTCGATTCTGGATTCCTAAAGGACGCCAGTTGATTAAAAGATTGCAACTACAGTGCTCCAGCTGTCGGAAACTATGGGGAAAGCCGGCTTCACAACCATTTGGACCACTTCCAATCGAAAGGCTAACGCTATCAAGGCCTTTCGCCAACGTTGGCGTCGACTTCGCTGGTCCTCTCTACTGCTTCGATAACTCGAAAGAGGAGATGAGTAAAACATATCTGATGGTTTTTACGTGTGCTGCCATCCGTGCTGTACACTTGGAGATGGTAAGAAGTTTAACAACAGAAAGCTGCTTAATGGGATTTAGACGTTTCATGGCTCGGCGGGGTACTCCATCGGTCATATATTCCGATAACGCTCGAACCTTTCGGCGGGCAGCTTTGGAGTTAGGTGCTGTGAATCACATTTTCGAGGATGAATCGGTTCAAGGGTTTTTGTCCAATAAGCGCGTCAAGTGGAGGTTCATTGTGGAAAGAGCTCCGTGGTGGGGCGGATTCTGGGAGCGCCTCATACGCACAATCAAAAACGTCCTCAAGATGGTCATCGGCAAGGCGAAGCTTTCTTTCGAGCGACTAAAAACCGTAATCGTCGAGGCTGAAGGTGTGGTAAATGCTCGCCCTCTCACATACATGAGCAGTAATCCGTTAGATTGTACTCCATTGACTCCTGCTCACTTTCTATTGGGTCATGGTGGATCAGCAGTTCGTAATGTGGAATCTGGGTCACATGAAATACAACATCTTTGGAAGCAGCGAATGAAATATATTTGTATGCTTGAAAAGCGTTGGCGTACTGAGTATATGCAACTTTTACGATCGTTTCATCATAACAAATGCAGTTTCTCACTACAACTGAAAAGGAATGATGTCGTCCTCGTTTTCGATGCTGGTAAGCCAAGGGTTAACTGGAGGTTGGCTGCCATAGAAAACACATTCGCTGGTCGTGATGGCAAAGTCCGAGCTTGCGAAATACGCTATTCGGATGGAACTCGAACCCGAAGGCCAGTCCAATTATTATACCCACTGGAGCTTTCTTCTTCTCCGCCGGCCGGAGGATGTTAAAAATTATATAGTAATACTAATACATATTCATTATCTCTCTTTATATAATTTCTCTTCATAATTTCTCTTACTTCCTATCACCTAATTGTAATTGATTAACTTAATAGAGTAACTTACTTTATAATTTCAAGTCAGTCACAATTTATCATCGGTAAAAGAAGTACCTAATAAACATTGCATATTTAACATTGTCTTGGCCTTTCTTCTCACTTACGTTCCGTCGGATTTTCAGAATACCCTATTTTTTCCACAGTTATTATTAAAAAAAATACAGAAAAACAATTTTATTGAAGAAACGTTTATTGACTGACAAAAAGATACGAGTTACACGACTGCAATTGCGATACTACCCCACATTTCTTGTAGTTCGCCTCTATTTGATACTTTACAATTTCTGATTTTAATCGGCAGAAAGTCTTATTAAAGTATTCATTTATCTTAACTTGTTTATTTAGTACAGTAATAGCGTTACGATTGTTTTGTCGAATTTCGTTTACGTGTTGAGTAATTATTTGTCTATCCTCGTCATTCATCGTTCCGAACAACCATTTTTCTGCTTTGCCTACTATATTAATTAAACCTCTTTTCTTCCTATTATTCATTGGCATTAATGTTCTAACTTTGTGTAATATACTTTCAACTTCTTCGTTCAACAAAATTCTGTGTTCGCGTTCTAAAGCTGCGAAATTTAATGATATGTTTTTGACTAATTCTATAATTTCCATTGGGTTGATCATGTGTATGATGATGTCTGTTTCGTTTGTAATTGTGACGTCGTCGCCCAATTTTAGTTTTACAAATCCTTCCTGCTCATTTATAGCTTGTGCGTTGAGGAGATGTTGACAATTAGTCTGTACTACAGTCGTCAGTATCAATACCCAGATTGTAAGCTGAAAATTTAAGTGGTCGCTTAATATTTGTGGAATGGATATTTTTCAATTTAGCTTTCTTATATTTTGGCTCATGCTTGTGCCTAACTGCCCTGTAGTTTTTAATAAAACCTGTTGTCCTTCTTTCTTCATAATCTTCTCTTTTAGCGTTAAGTTTAATTAATCTATTTTTCTTGGTCAACTTTAAATTTTCGTGAACTATTGCTGAACTAATTTTGCCTGTTTGTACCTGCTGCGGAGTAGTTCTTATTGTTGAATGAAATCTCCCATTATAATTTCTAACTGCTATTTGCATTGCTTGCCTTGTTGTTAAAGTACTATCATTCAGTAATAATATTCTTAATTTTTCTGCCAACGTATCGTGAAATCTTTCTACATCTGAATTACCTGTGTGCGAGTTTGGTTTAGTTAAATGTAAACTAATTTCCTCTTTTTGTAAAAGTTCCTTAATCTGAATCGCTTTAAATTCATTGTCTGCTATAATCTTATTTGGCTTACCTATTTTAGCAAAATGTTCCTCTAACTGCTCAATTAATGTAATATGGTTCCTATCCGTTAAGTAATACGCAGCACCGAATTTTGAGAATTTGTCGATTGTGGTAAGGAAGCTGCACTTCTTGAAGACATAAGTGTCTATATGAATAATTTGATTTATATTTGTTGGCGTTTCGGTCAATTCAAATTTTGGTTTTAATGGGTTACGGTCATACTTTGCTGTTTTACAAACGTCACACTGACTTATTACTATTTGAATCAATTCAAGTAATTTGGGGTAATATATTTTGTATTTAATCTGATTAAATGTTTCCTGGATACCTGAGTGTAAGCTTTCCCTAACATGATATAAAGATATCTGTTTAACCGCTTCTACTTCCGTTTTTAGATCTAGTGCTCTATATGAACACTTGATAAATTTTATTTGTGGATCGTTCGAAAATAATTCAATAAGCTTTTCTTGAATAGTGTTATATTGATGATCTGGAAGTTCAGAAAATATTCCGGTAATACCTTTTTTAATGAATCTTTTAAATATGTCTGTCAATCTAGTCATGTCATGTTCCGCTATGTAAATAATTCTTTTACCGTTTATGACTTCTATATCTTGAGTTTTATTATTTGTTAAAATAATCTGCGTTTTATATTTGTTTACAATTTCTTCTTTGATAGCTATATGGTCAAGTAATTCTTCATCTGTGGAATGTATTGTTGCCATTGTAATATCGTCTTCTATATTAAATATAACATCTGATTCTGTATCACTTGCGTTAGAAATTGGCGAAAAATGTTCTATGTTAGGGGGGTCCGATTCCTCTCCCTCCTTAGATGTAACGTCCTCGTTAATTTTAGTTCGGCTTAGAAAATCCGCCACTTTGTTGTCTTTACCCTTTATGTATTCAATTTCAAATTGGTATTCTCCCAATTTGAGCAACCAACGTTGATGTCTTGGTGACATATCTTTCCCTCGGTATTTGGCGTGAAGGTATTTTATAGGTTGATGATCCGTCAGAATCTTAAACTTATTTCCATATAGGTATGGTCTGAAGTAGTTCACCGACCACATTATAGCTAGAAATTCTTTGTCTGTCGCTGAATAATTGCATTCATGGTTGTTTAACGTTCGGGACGCAAAGCAGACAGGGTGACCTTCTTGTGAAAGAACGGCGCCTATCGCATAATTTGAAGCGTCGGTTGTTAACGTGAAGGTTTTATCAAAATTTGGGAACCGTAATATTGGATGACTGGTAATTAGATTCTTTAATTTCTCGAATGCTTCAATATAATTCGGATCGTTAATGTTTACCTTACAATTTTTCTTTAAGTACTTTGTCATAGGTTGGGCTACTTTCGCGTAGTCTCTGACAAATTTTCGATAGTAACCGCTGAGACCTAAGAAGCTTTTAATTTCGCGCGGAGTTTTTGGAATGTCTACATTTTTAATGGCGTCAATTTTATTTGGGTTTGGCTTCAACCCTTCTTCAGTTATTACATGACCCAGAAATTCCGTTTCCCTATTCATAAAACTGCATTTATCTATTTGTATCTTCAGATTTTTAGCTTGTAATACTTGAAAAATGTCTTTTACAGTTCTAACATGTTCTTTTAGTGACGTGCTGAAAATTAGTATATCATCGAGATATACTACGCAAGTTTTGTTTATGAAATCTCTTAATATATGATTCATAAGGCGTTGGAAAGTCGCCGGGGCGTTCTTTAAACCAAACGGCATTCTTATGAACTTATAGAGACCATGTGGCGTAACGAAAGCAGTTTTGTGTCTGTCTTCCTTTTTTATTAAAATTTGGTGATATCCTTTTGCTAGGTCTATCGTGGAGAAGTACTGGGCCTTCCCCAATTTGTCCAGGATTGAGTCAATATTTGGTAATGGAAACTTATCGTCGACAGTCACGTCGTTTAATCTTCTAAAATCTATGACTATACGGTACTTTTTGTTCCCGGAGTTGTCCATTTTCTTGGGAACAACTATTAAAGGACTTGAGTATTTTGAATTACTTTGTTGTATAATACCTTGCTCTGTCATTTCCTGTATTTGTCTCCTGACTTCCTCTTCGTGCTTAGGTGGATAACGGTATAACTTTGCATTTATCTGCTGGTCTGTAGTTGTTTTTATTTCATGCAATATTTCGGGGGTACTGGTGAGTTTGTCACCCTCTTTGAAAAATAGTGATTTAAATCTTCTAAGAATTTTTTCAATTTCTTGATATTCTTCGGAGTTGAGGTGGTCTAGCTTCAAATGTTTAATATTATCATCTACATATTTTAGTGTATGAATTTCATCAAATGACATTTTAAGTTAAGTTAAGTTAAGTTAAGTTTTATAATCCCTGCTTCTAAATCGATTAACGTGTTTAATTTATTAAGTAAATCCGTTCCTATTATGAACTGATATTTTCGTTCGGGCAGACTTTTTACTTTCCAACGAATAAGAGCTCCTGCTGGTGCTTTTAATTCATCGGGGGCCGAAGTATGTACTTCAAAATTAAAAGATCCCTTACCATTAACTGTAGAAAATTGCACTGGTTCAATTTTCTCTTTTTTAAAAACGTTTATTTTGTCATCTATAAGTGAGGATCCTGTATCAATTAATGCTAAATATTTCTGTTTGTTTATTGTTATTTCGATAGTTGGCAATTCTTCCGAGGCTAATTGAAAAAAAAATCTAAGTTATTAACTTCGACTTGGTTGACTTGATCAATATTATTTAGAGACCTATCTAATCCTTGCTCAGTTATATTCTGATTGTGGCGATTTTGGCCCGAATATGAACTAAGGTTTCCTGATTGTGCGACTTGTCTTTCTACATTATTAACTTGCTCTTGTTGGATATTTGAAACATCCATGGGTTCGGGTTGCCTATTGTGATATTGTTGACGGTACTGCCCAGGATTCCTATTATTACCTGACTGTTGATAATATCTTCTATTTTGTCCTGATTGATTATGGTACTGATTATTATTTGTATTATAATTATTAGGGTGGTAGTTATTGGGACCCTGATTATTGTTATAGTTATTCTGTGGACGATGTTGCTGATCGATACTATCTCTACTTGGTTGCCTGAAATTATTCGGTGTTGGTCTTCTACTATCTTTATTCAAAACTTTATTTTTTGTAAACTCTGGTCTTATACAAGAGTCTTCATACCTACGTCTTTCATTACTAATAGAATATTTTCTAACACATTTTCTTCATATATTCTCTCTAAGAGAGTTCCCTGTGTCATTTCTTTAATAGTATTTACTAGGATTCCACTAATGTTACTTAGGTTTATAAAATTATCACCTTGGTAATATATAATGAATTCATCAGCTTTATGCTTTAATTGCTGTATTTCTATTGCAAGTTCACTTACGCTATTTACTTTTAGACTGCTTATTCTTCGGTACAGTTGAAAAGGCTCGATGTCCGGCTTGTAGCGCAATTTCAGCGTTGCTTTGATGAGTTCCCAGTTGTCTGGTTGTGGCACATTTATCACCGTGTTCTTCGCCTCTCCCTGGATTTTCTCGTGGTAGATCGATAAGGTAAATCTTCGTCTCGTTTCTTCGTTGTCAATCTCGGCTAAGTAGTACTCCACATTTCGGATAAACGAATTTATTGTGATATCCCCATGTCCGGTAAAAGTAGGCATGTGTTTCACATTGTTGACGAGTTGGTCTTGTCTGACGTTTCGCTCTCGGTTTTGGAGGTCTTGGTATGCGTTTCTCAATGCTAGCTCTTCAATGTTTTGATTGTTAGCTGCCATTTGTTGAGTTTTAAAAGATTGTTTTCTATTTATTCACTTAACACTGTATTATGTCCACCGAATGCGTTCGTAAGCGGACTTGGTCTGTGTTGGAATATATTTAAATTTTTTTTTTTTTTTTTTTTTTTTTTTCAATAACACTGTACACTAATCTTGAACGATTTTATTTGTGTATCTGCTTATTTTCAATATTGTAATTTGTTCCTCGTACACTAATTTTAAACGATTTTATTTGCGTACTTAATTGCACTATGATTTTTGTTCGAAATCACTAGATAATCCGTTTTAAGATTATAACCGTCTTTTAGTTATTAAGAATTTCATTTTGTATAATATTTCGAATAACTTAAAATATTTTGTACTATTACTCTTTAGAAATAAAATCAACTGTCATTTTGCCGAATTAATTTCGAGTCTCTCACTCGCAGTTCTTTTATTTCGCAGTTTCATTCCCTGCCGTGGAGTGAACTGTGAAGCCGCCATTTTGTTCTTCTCTGAGACTCCCTTAGCCACCGTGGAGTGCCACTATTAGAACACCGCCAATGGAACGTACGCCGCCGAGGAAAAGCCCACGTCTTAATCCCTCACAAAATACTACTGCCAGCATTGAAATGGAACAAAATTCAAATCTCGCCGCCGCCGTATACACCACCACTTCCACTACCACTTCAATTGTTAGTGCGAATGTACCAGAGCCGATTGTTTCACCGAATGTCTCTATTTCAGGGTCATCAGCAGCACATCAGCAAGAAACCCTCTTGGAAACAATGCAAAGGCAACTCAACGCCCTCGAACGCCAACTCAAAGAAACCCAAGTGAAATTGAAGGAACATGATTTGCAGTGTCAAACGTTGATGCAGACCCTGCAGAGCACCGCTATCCCAGTCACTGTAGCGGACGCATCGCCGTTATATATACCGTCCGTTACAACGATACCGAAGAGTTTAACCCCTGCAATTGTACCACAGCCACAACTAATGCTCATGTCATCTGCTGCATCACCATTGACGAGTGCCACACCTGCAAATTCGTTGCCGCTTTCAACAACGTTTATGTTCGAGAATCATCTATTAACAAATAATGTAGTGTCAGTTCCCAACCACGTTGCGGTACAATCGAGTTTGTCTATGCCAACTATATTTCCGTTATCATCATCAGGCTATCACATACCGTACGCTAGCACAAGTAACTGCATACCATCTGCCGGAATATTCCACAATAACGCAACATGGATTTCCTCTGCGCCGACTTCAAGATTCAGTGAAAATTCACAACCACAATTCGCCGCCCCAAGAAAAATACAAGATTTGCCAGAATTTCGCGGTTACGCTGAAGATTGGCCAATGTTTTACACGGCATACACTGAAACAACAGCTGCATATAACTACACCAATTTAGAGAATAGCACTCGCTTACAAAAATGCCTAAAGGGTGAAGCAAGGGAAAGAGTGAAATCGTTACTTATTCACCCAGACAACGTGAGTGCACTGATGGAACAGCTGCGATTCCATTTTGGTCGACCAGAACAACTGATACGCACACAATTACAACAAATCCGAGAAATAGCTCCAGTTTCCGAAGGTAATGTGGAATAATTAATCCCATTTGCAACGAAAGTAAAAAATTTTGCAGTGTTCTTGCAGTCTGCGAATGGTCAACACCACTTATGTAGCTCAACGTTATTAGACGAACTTATCGCCAAGCTGCCCATGAGCAAGAAAATTGAGTGGGCTGCCTACGCAGCACCTATACAGCCGTTTCCAACTGTGCTTGATTTTAGCAACTGGGTAGGTGCAGTTGCAAATTTAATTTGTGCCGTTCAGGATTATCGTGGTGATCGTACAATTTCAGAGTCACGACGGCGCGTAGTACTTCATACAGCCGAAGAGCAACTAGTTGATGTTACAAAATGCCACCTATGCCAGCGCCGGCACAAAGTATACGACTGCAAAAGTTTTCTCGATAGTACCATACGTGATCGATGGACCGATGTCAAGAATGCTCAGCTATGTTTCACTTGCCTCGAACCAGGACATTCAACACGCAACTGTCGTCATCGAAAGGCATGTGCTGTTGATGGCTGTAAACGAAACCATCATGAGTTGTTGCATGAGGCTGGAAGTTACAACATTGGTAGGCAACGAGCACAGACTACACAGCCACAGGTAGACGAAATAGAAAATGAAACCGACCTTAGCTGTTCCACCAGTCAGTCGTCGAACTCATTACTATTTCGTGTTCTGCCTGTTACTCTTTTTGGACCAATGAAGCGAGTTGATACATATGCGCTACTAGACGAAGGATCGTCTGTAACAATGATGGATAGTGATTTGGTTGAGGTGCTCGGCCTGAAAGGTCATCAACAACGTTTGAATATTCAGTGGTTTGGAGGAAGAGCTGCCCAGGAACCTACAACAGTAGTCAACTTGCATGTCAGTGGAGCAAATATGAAAAAGAGACATCTACTACGAAATGTTCATTGCGTATCGAACTTGCGTTTGCCGACACAAAGTCTACACCGCCGTGATATTCAGGGGAACAACAAACATGTTAAACATCTGCTATCCCAGACGTATTCCAATGTCATGCCGCAGTTGCTTATTGGATTAGATCATTGTCATCTCGGTCTACCATCTGAAATAGTTCACTTGATGGATAATGGTCCATATGCGGCAAACACCGAACTGGGATGGGTAGTTTTCGGCCCAACGAGAGAAGTCAACCAAACAACAACCAATGAATCATGTCTAATGATGAGTGCCACAACTGATGACGGTCTGCATAGGTTGGTAATGGACTATTTCGACACGGAAAGTTTCGGTGTACGGCCGGCACCAATTTTAGAAAGTGAAGATGACGTACGCGCACGAAATATTCTTAAAACTACAACGACGAAAATCGAAGGTAGATTCCAGACCGGGCTTCTTTGGAAGAACGACGCTATGAAGCTGCCTGATAGCTACGCCATGGCCATGAGGAGACTAATTGGCATCGAACGCAAGATGAAAAAGGATAATTCATTTGCTGTTGCCTATAACGAAATAATTCAAGGTTATGTCACCAAAAACTATGCTCGCAAACTTAAGCCGTCGGAAGCCAAGAACATGGTATCTTCCACATTTTTGCGTCACGAACCCTAACAAGCCGGGGAAGTTGCGCCTAGTATTTGATGCCGCCGCTACAGTAAAGGGGATCTCATTGAATTCCTGCTTGCTCAAGGGACCACAGCAATATCAGCCAATGCCGTCGCTCCTCTTCAATTTTCGCGTGGGAGCAATTGCCGTATGTGGTGATATACGGGAAATGTTCCACCAGGTGGTTATTCGACCGGAGGGCAGAAGTTCCCAACGATTCCTCTGGCGTGGTGGAAATGATCATCAGCCACCTGATGTCTATGAAATGGTAGTAATGACATTTGGAGCTGCTTGTTCGCCTTGTGCTGCTGAATATGTCAAGTCGATAAACGCATTAGAACATCAGGACAACGAGGACGAGACAAGAGCTGTTGAATCTATTCTTCACCACCACTACGTTGATGACTACGTAGACAGCTTCGGGTCGTCTGAGGAAGCCATTAGAATTACCAGACAGGTGCGTAAAATCCATAAGGACGCTGGATTCGAGCTGCGTAGTTTTTCTTCTAATTCGCCAGAAGTGACGCAAGCCTTGGTTGCGGGTGTGGTGGCCGATACGAATGGTTTTCGTCGTTCCATGGAGGAAAGCCTAGCCTCCGAAAAGGTGCTCGGTATGTTTTGGCAGCCAACCAGTGATACTTTCGGATACCAGCTCAAATTTCATCGTGTTGATACGAACATCATCGCAGGGAACAGAACTCCCAGCAAAATGGAACTACTGAGCGTTATCATGTCAGTATTCGACCCGTTAGGGTTCCTGTGTAACTTTCTGATCACAGCAAAACTATTAATGCGGGAAGTGTGGAGACGTGACATTAAATGGGACGAACCATTGCCCAGGGATGTCAACTTCGCATGGAGCAAATGGTGCGACGAAATTAAACAAGTTGCCGAGTTCCAGGTACCACGCCACTATTTTTCCAATGAAGTTCCGAAGCAGATCCAGCTACACGTCTTCACAGATGCCAGTGAAGACGCATTTGCCGCCGTAGCATACTGGAGGGCTACATGTGCCGATGGGAGAGTTGTGGTAACGTTTGTTTGCGCTAAAACTAAGTGCGCGCCATTGAAGCCGATGACTATACCACGGCTCGAGCTTCAAGCCGCCGTTTTGGGAGCTCGGTTATTGAAAACAATAATCGATGAACACTCTCCTAAAGTCGACTGTTGCTTCCTTTGGAGTGACTCCAAAACCGTCATCAAGTGGATCCGATCTAAAACTCGCCGCTATAAGCCGTTCATAGCTCATAGGATTGCTGAGATCCTGGCTGTTACTGACGTGTCTAATTGGAAGTGGCTTCCAACTCAATGTAATGTCGCCGATGAAGCCACTCGATCAAACAACAAAATCGACTTCAGCCCTTCGTCCCGGTGGCTAAGAGGCCCAGACTTTCTTTGGGAACCCGAAGAGGAGTGGCCAGCTGAAAGCATTGATGTCGACCAGCACATAGAAAATGACGATGAAGAGCTTCGCCCGAAATTCACCTTATTATCCGTGAGTCATACCTTTATCGAATTTAATCGTTTCTCTTCTTTTCTCAAGCTGAAAAGGACATTTGCATGGGTCATTCGTTTTGTTAACCGATGTCGCCGAAGGACCCCTACAGTGGACAATGATTTGACTGCAGCTGAACTAAAGGCGTCTGAAGCTGAGCTATGTCGTCAAGTTCAGTCCGAAATGTATTTTACCGAATTACAACAATTAGAAAGAGGCCAGCACTTGGACCGAAGGAGCAGCTTGTACAATCTTACACCATACAAAGATGGCGAAGGAGTCCTGCGCGTCAATGGTCGTATCGACGCAGCCAGTTGGCTTCCGTATAGCGCGAAGCGCCCTATAATACTGCCGCCAGATCACACTTTCACTTATTTGGTCGTACACTATCATCATCAACAAATGAAACATCAAAACGTTGAAGCAGCGATATGTCAAGTACGGATCAATTATTGGATACCACGTTTGAGGCAGGTTATGCGCAAGGTGATTACGAACTGCAACATCTGTAAAATAACGAGAGTTTTGCCTGTCACCCCCCAAATGGGACCACTTCCGGAAGATCGTGTGACACCTTATATGCGACCGTTCTCCTATACTGGATTGGACTACTTTGGCCCGCTTTTAGTCTCAATTGGCCGTCGTACGGAGAAACGATGGGTAGCGCTGTTTACGTGTCTGGCAGTAAGAGCCATTCACCTTGAAGTCGCATCTGATCTCTCAACAGATGCGTGTATCCTTGTCATCAGAAACTTTATTAATCGTCGTGGCGTTCCGGTCAGGATACGCAGCGATAACGGGTAAAACTTCGTTGGTGCAGATAAAGAAGTGAAACGATTTTCTGAAGTCTTCGATTGCGGGCGCATCCAGGACGAGCTTTCATCGAGGGGAGTGGAGTGGGTCTTCAATTGCCCGAGCAATCCCTCTGAAGGTGGCGTATGGGAACGGATGGTGCAGTGCGTGAAAAGGGTTCTGCACCACACGCTAAAGGAAGTAACCCCTCGCGAACATACATTACAATGCCTCGTTATTGAAGCCGAGAACGTCGTAAATTCTCGTCCTTTGACACATTTGCCAATTTCCATCGACCAAGAGGAGCCGCTGACACCAAACCACTTCCTTCTCGGATCAGCCAACACCGCACAAACACCGAGCTCACTCGGAAACCCAGAGAAGCTATATACCCTACGGAAGCAATGGCGAATTGCACGTCAACTGAGGGACCGGTTCTGGGAGCGATGGATTGCTGAGTATTTGCCTACATTAACGCGTCGAGTCAAGTGGTGCCGAAAGACAACACCATTGAAGGAAGGACAACTAGTTTTTATTTGCGATCCAAATCTGCCGAGGTCTCAGTGGTGCCGCGGAAGAGTAGATAGAGTGTATTATGGAGTGGACGGGGAGGTGAGACGAGCAGATGTGTCTACAAAAACGGGATTACTGCGCAGACCTGTATCAAAGTTGGCTGTTCTTAACGTGGCTGATGGTGAATCAGATTGATTCACGGGGGCGGGGATGTAACAGAACGCCAACTGATATTTGTAATGGAACAGATATTTTGAAATGTCAACTATTCATCATATAGTGTTCTCTCTCAAACCAAAGTTTGTGCCTCTCACTCGTACTTGCTATTCACAAATCATCGTTTATCGCGCCTTGAAAATTGTCATTTTAGAAGAATATTTCTTACGAGGCGAAAGCGAAACTGTCATTTTGCCGAATTAATTTCGAGTCTCTCACTCGCCTGCGTAAGGAACAATACATAAATGGTTTTTCTTTAATAAACTCGATTAATTTTTCAACTTCCAACGACGATAATTTATTCATTTTTAAATACAATTTCAAACAAGAAATCAACACCGCAGAAATCAAAAACCGCAACGAACCGCACTACAAACATAACCTTCACCTACGTCAAAATAGTAAACAACATCGCCGTTCAGCGCGAGTTTTTTTCCAATTTTCCGAAATGGTCGCGAGACGAGGCAACGAGACTCGCGCCATTGTGTATTGCTGCATGCATTTCCTTTGATTGGAAATTATTTGACAACTCGCGCTAGACTCCCTTCAAGCAAAAAGCCGGCTCAAATTAGTATAGAAATTAGAATCACCGCGGACCCACTTTTGTATGTGTTGGTGAGAGAATGAGAGAGCGAGCTCGCCGCACTCAGCGAAAAATGAATCCAAATCGGATCCAAAAAAAAATTATAAAACGAGGCAAGCCCTGGCACTCAGGCAGTGGCAGATGACAATCGATTATCGAAGAATTTTTTCAGACGAAATACAAACAAGTTTGTTTACATTTGCATGCATTTTTTCTACGAATTTATTAATTAAAATAACTATTTCCACATTTTTCACATTTTCACTATTTTCCGTGGAAATAACACTTCGAAGCAACATCATCTGAAACCAGTAAGACAATTATCTTCGACTATGCCGAAGCTCAAATACCCGGTACTGTATTATTGTAAAAATAAAAAAAAATATTTTAGTACTAAAAAAATATATATTTGTATGGGAGGTATGGGTAGTTTTTATTCGATCAAGCTCATTTTTTGTCAAAAAAATTAAAATATTATTAAAACAATATGTGCAAAGTTTAAACTTGCTATCTTTATTGAAGCTATTTAAATTTAATTTTTAACATCAAAAAGCTATATAAATCCGATATTTTTGTATGGGAGGTAGTAGTAGTTTTCATCCGATCTTGCTCATCTTCGAACTTAGCCTTAGTTTGGTGGATAAAAGCTTACGTACCAAATTTCAAGTCGATAGCTCTTAAATTACGGCCGTAATCGTGCGGACGGACAGACGGACAGACGGACAGACGGACAGACAGACGGACATCGCTAGATCGACTAAGAAAGTGATGCTGATCAATAATATATATAGTTTGTCGTACCTACAACGCCTCCTTATGTGCGTTACAAATGGAATGCCAAAGTGAATATACCCTCGCCACAGTGTGGTACCGGGTATAAAAATAGCTTTCAGGCTATGCCTAAGGAATTTTTCCAGACTTAGGGCAGGCATTTTCTCCAACAAACTCTCCTACGAAAGAAAAACGAGTTAAAAAAACGTAAGGCGAATAAATAAATTAATTAATTAATTCGTAGAGATTTTATCACGTGCTTACCACCACGAACGTTAACGAAAGATTAATCACCGGCAGCCGCAGATGTTCACTATTTCATTGCATAAAAAAAGCAAAACAAAAATTCTCGCGACTCTCGTTCTACTTGTTGTGTAGATACAGCGAATTTACAAATGTGTGCGTGGAACGCCTCATATTATGCGGATCCAAAAATGACGGGAAAAATTGGGTCAGCGATTTTGCTTGAAGGGAAGGTACTGTGAACATGACAGAGGTTTTTACCAAAGGTACTGCGAACATGATGGCGAAAAGCACGGCGAAAAACTTGTTCTGTGGTTGGAGTATGAGATAAATTTCTCGTAAACGGTTGCATTCAGCCCACGCTATGTTTTCATTTTTCTATTCGTTCCTTTCATCAAAAATGTAGGTAGTTTATTAAAAAAAAAATGTTGTGTGGGATGGCCAATCAGGGTTGTCAGGTTTTAAAAACCAGAATCGCCAAACGTAAAATATAAAACGCCAAAAAATCGCCAAATTTCAAAATTTTCCACTCTCCAAATTCAAAAACCATAAAAATCAAATGAATTCATGCAACTCGTAATTTTTACGTAAACAAAAACTTAATACAAATTCCCCAAGCTCCTGAAACTCTGGCTGTCCTATTGTCTTTTTGTACACCTTGTTGCAAAACTTCAAAACGTCTTCTTCGGGTACGCTTTCTAGATATGTAGATAAAACTTATTTGACCAATTGACAGAAATTAATTTTTCCCACTTAGCCTCAGTAAGTTATAAGCTTTTGGGTGGAATGAAGCTTACAAACAGACTTTTAAAACAGGGTCGCAGTTGGCTTAAGCAAACGCCGGGCTAAAAATATCCCAAAGAAACAAACGCTGTGTTGCAGTCAGACAATCTTTTTCGCATTTCTCTTAGTAAAACAAGAATCAAATCCTTTACTTGCTTCTTAACTTCATTCACATGCCCTGTGCTACCACTGTTTTCGCGTTTCTTCCAAACTCCGACCCTAAATCAATATCTTTCCAAGTTTTAAAGATTCTTTCTTTCATTATAATTTTAATATTTCGTCACAGATGTAAGGTTTAAGTGAAAATTATAAAAAAAAAAAAATGTGAGGATTTTGGTTAAAAAAATGTAAATCGCCAAAGGCTAAAAATATCGCCTTTTTTGGGGTGCGTCGCCGAACCGATTTTCGTATCGCCAAATGAAGTTTCAAATCGCCTGTTTGGCGATAAATCGCCACATCTGACAACCCTGTGGCCAATACAATGGTTTTGACTTTTCCTTTGACTACGACTCCGATCTTGATGTTGATTTCGACTTGTTTTATTGTAATTTTCCTGCGACAATTTTCCGGTACGTACAGCGAATGTGTTTACGATCTCACTCTTTGCTTCTATTATCCAGTTTTCTCCTTCTGCCATTTCCCAATTTATAGCTATCTCGCACGCGGACTTAAATGTCAATTTTTCTTCTTTTAGAAATTTTGCGCGCAAATTATTGTCTCTGACTCCACACACAAACTTATCACATAATGCTCTTTGTAGGTAATCCCCAAAATTGCATTTTTGTGCCAATGATTTTAACTTAACGACATATTCCACAATTGGCATTTCACCTTGATTCACTTTGTAGAATTTATATGATTCTGCAATTTCATTGATCGCAGGTTCGAAATAGTTTGTAAGAATTTCCACTAATTCCTTATATGTCTTTTTCGATGGCTCATCAGGGACACACCTTCTTCTTAATATCGAGAACGCGTCCGCCCCAATATAGGTTAAGAAGAGTGGAACTTTTTTATTATCTGGTAGGTCGTTAGCTAAAAAAAAATTGTTGCAAACGCATTTCATACTCGACGAAATCGTTTCCCATTACATATGGGTCCATGTTTCCAATTATGTGAGACATTTTTGATATTTTTTCAGGAGAATCTTCAAGAATTTCTTTTTTGTCTTCGTTCTCTGAACATTCTTCACTGCTTGACAATTCTTCGCTTATCGACGATTCGTAGTCTGACATTTATTTTTTGCAGGTAATATTATTTTTACTTTTCTCAATTTTTCCTCCTCGCCATTTATGTTAAGTTCTTATATTTAAGCCGACTATTAAAACACGTGGGGTACGCTTGACTGTCCAAACAGTTTATTCGATGACAGATGTCATATTAATTAGTACATGGTATAAGTTTTAAATATAGCACAAACCACTAAGAATAGACCGCCGACTTCCCGTACACCTACCCGATTCCCCCCGGAAAAAATTTCCCTGTCTGTGAATACGTGTAAATGTCAAAATTAATGGCGGCAATGATTTTCCATGCTATACCATGCGACCAGGATTTTTCAAGTATGCGTGCGTTAATGGCGCCCCTTTGAATTTGTACAGCACCAATACATGAAAAATCCTGGTCTCGCCGGCAGCTTGTAGGCAAAGTCCGTTATGTGGGAGGAGTCGACGGTCTATTCTTACTGGTTTGTGAAATATAGTCTAACGAGTAAAGCTAGGTCCAACACGTATAATTGAAATAGTACTAGATTAATATTTTAAATACATAACACCACTGACCTAGAAGAAGAAAAAAATAGTAGGTAGTTGCCTTTTAACAAAATTAATTGCAGCTTACCGAAAGCACTCCGTGTTAGCCAGGAACCACAGAGTTATTAAAATTTGTTTGTCCAACTCAATCTGTGGCCGACCACTGCGAACACCACTAAAAACACCATGCTCTTCATGAATTAAGACGAACAACCTTTCTGTGCTTTGTCGTTTTAAACGAAAAACGACTATCACTATCACTATTAAAAAACAGTTCCCATGCCACAATTCCTATATAGTTAATGCAATTATTTATTTCATCCATTTTGCCTCTAAATAAAAGCACAAAATAACTACTTATTTTCTCATGTGGTCTGACACACAAACTAAACAGCTGATTGTCATTCTTTTCATTACAGTTCTGTTTCTTTATTTATTCCATTCTGGATATTCCGGATAAAAAATTTTAAAAATTCAATTTTTTTTATTCCTTATCCGGAAAAAATTAAAAAACACACTGATTGACTTTATTCAGAGTATAGTGTTAGTGTTATACATATGACAGTAGCAAAAAAGGCGAATTAACAAAAAATAAAAGAAAAAATCATGACGCTAAGCAAAAAAGTCCCATAAGCAGAAAATTTAGGCAAATGGGCCTTTTTAACATAGTAAATGACAGATAAGCCTTTATTACTTAGCAATAGAGATATCTAAGCATGGTAGATGTAACCATTTGCATTACCTACTTATTTTTAGCCATTTGCGGTTGCAAAAAAATGGTAAGTACGAAATTTGATGTAAAGTTAATGGCACGAAAGTACTAAACTCTTGACCACGCATTTCACAAAAAGAAATATTGGGGGATTTTTTTGAAATAAAATTTTTTGGGTTATGTTCACAATATTTAGTGACATTCAAGTATTCGTTGGAAACAGCTAAACCATTCAGATTTGTTTCTATATACAGAAGAGGCCGACCCTTTTCTTTGGATAAAATTCACCTGTCACTGGCCTTTTGTGAAGCATTGCATATAAACATAAAAAATATAAGGACATTTAGAATCTGCCGCCATTTATTGACCTAACTTATTATAACTTTTACATTCTAAGAAATGGCTGATACTCATGTGACTACAATTACGACATAAAAACTTAATATTAACAGTTTAACTATGACAGGTAGAATTAGCTCTTATCATTCATTTATTCATACGGTTTTTTTTTATTTGTATTGTATTTATATAGGTACTAATAATTGACGGTTCATACAATAATAGATGACTCCCAATTTTGTTAATTTATGTTTGATATAAATATGATATTTGCCACGAACTCAAAAAAGCTTAATTTTTAGAAGAATTGTGATTATTACATTTGAAGTTGATTGAATAAAATATACAAATTTAAATAAAATATTGTTTTATTTATACAATATTTTTTATCCCGTATTAAACAACTTTAAAATGCCTGTGCTACACAACATTACTTTTGGAGTTATCAGATTTCTTCCAAACACCACAGATATGTACATAGGTACATATTCAGGGGATTTATGCGGAACTATTTAAATAAAAGTATGTTTTTCTAACTAATGTATTTAGAAGAAGTTCTAAGTTTGATTATCATGCACTTCGTAGTGCAAAATAGAAAAATAAAAATATCAGTTTCAAATTCATTTATATAAGTGATAAACAGCTTTTATTGTAATGCTCCATGGTACACATTTTTGGGTTTTCCAGGAATCGTATTGCATAGATAGTATTCTTGTCTATCAGGACAATGCATACTAATGTTACAAATTACAAACTTTGGCTCCCGTGATTGTCGAAGAATAGCACCACATCCCTTTGTCCAATTTTGACCAAACTTCACAGAATAGCCCTCGTACAAAGATTTTATCATTTTATCAAAATGTTAGTTCATATACCACGATTTTTAAATGGACGGTGCCCCTTTGTCCAATTTTTTTTACATACAAACCTGAAGAATATACCTTTATAAAAAAAAAGACTCATCAAATTCGGTGTAGCCACAATCGAGTTATAAACGGAATATAAAAAATAGATTACTAGCAGTCCCGTGATGCTGTCATTTCTGGTCTGGAGATAATTGTGAGCTATTCGCTCGTTACCATTAACAAGTTTTAAACAAACTACTAGAGGTACAAACGAATCCGTCCTGTCGTTAAAAATACAGCTACCTACCCACCACCACGCAGACAAACAGACAGACAGAATTGCGAGCCTCAGTTTTTGAGCTGTACCTACTATCATCATAATATCATTCATTCATTCATTTTCAATATCCCGCTTATCCATTAAGTGGGTCGCGGGTGTAGGTTGCTCAAATGGACCCTCCATAGCTCTCAATCCTCCGCCATCGACTCCAAATCATCAAGGGCAATTCCCATACGGGTAGAGGAGAGATTATGAATTTGATCTAACCATCTCATCCTGGGTCTACCTAGGGGACGCCTGCCCGATGGTACGGATTCCATAGCACGTCGTGGGATCCTGGTCGGGGACATACGTTTAACATGACCAAACCACCGAAGCATGGATCGCTCCGTCCGGAGAAGTAGCTGCTCGACATTGAGTTCCTCACGTATTTTGGTATTTCTGATGCGATCTCTACGGGTCACACCAGCAATACTACGGAGAAATCTCATTTCGGCAGCTTGTATTCGCGATCTTATTCTTTCGGTCATTACCCAAACCTCATGACCATAGGTAAGAGTTGGAACAAACACCGAATTAAAGACTGACAACTTAGCTTTGACACCAAGTTCAGTCCTCCTGTGCTACACAACATTACTTTTGGAGTTATCAGATTTCTTCCAAACACCACAGATATGTACATAGGTACATATTCAGGGGATTTATGCGGAACTATTTAAATAAAAGTATGTTTTTCTAACTAATGTATTTAGAAGAAGTTCTAAGTTTGATTATCATGCACTTCGTAGTGCAAAATAGAAAAATAAAAATATCAGTTTCAAATTCATTTATATAAGTGATAAACAGCTTTTATTGTAATGCTCCATGGTACACATTTTTGGGTTTTCCAGGAATCGTATATTGCATAGATAGTATTCTTGTCTATCAGGACAATGCATACTAATGTTACAAATTACAAACTTTGGCTCCCGTGATTGTCGAAGAATAGCACCACATCCCTTTGTCCAATTTTGACCAAACTTCACAGAATAGCCCTCGTACAAAGATTTTATCATTTTATCAAAATGTTAGTTCATATACCACGATTTTTAAATGGACGGTGCCCCTTTGTCCAATTTTTTTTACATACAAACCTGAAGAATATACCTTTATAAAAAAAAAGACTCATCAAATTCGGTGTAGCCACAATCGAGTTATAAACGGAATATAAAAAATAGATTACTAGCAGTCCCGTGATGCTGTCATTTCTGGTCTGGAGATAATTGTGAGCTATTCGCTCGTTACCATTAACAAGTTTTAAACAAACTACTAGAGGTACAAACGAATCCGTCCTGTCGTTAAAAATACAGCTACCTACCCACCACCACGCAGACAAACAGACAGACAGAATTGCGAGCCTCAGTTTTTGAGCTGTACCTACTATCATCATAATATCATTCATTCATTCATTTTCAATATCCCGCTTATCCATTAAGTGGGTCGCGGGTGTAGGTTGCTCAAATGGACCCTCCATAGCTCTCAATCCTCCGCCATCGACTCCAAATCATCAAGGGCAATTCCCATACGGGTAGAGGAGAGATTATGAATTTGATCTAACCATCTCATCCTGGGTCTACCTAGGGGACGCCTGCCCGATGGTACGGATTCCATAGCACGTCGTGGGATCCTGGTCGGGGACATACGTTTAACATGACCAAACCACCGAAGCATGGATCGCTCCGTCCGGAGAAGTAGCTGCTCGACATTGAGTTCCTCACGTATTTTGGTATTTCTGATGCGATCTCTACGGGTCACACCAGCAATACTACGGAGAAATCTCATTTCGGCAGCTTGTATTCGCGATCTTATTCTTTCGGTCATTACCCAAACCTCATGACCATAGGTAAGAGTTGGAACAAACACCGAATTAAAGACTGACAACTTAGCTTTGACACCAAGTTCAGTCCTCCTGATAACAGACCAAGCTGTCTCAAAATCGGTCCAGCCTGACCAATCCTACAGGAAAACTCTGCATTGCTCCTTCCATCATTCGTGAATAAGACCCCGAGATACTTAAACTTTTCCACCTATTTCAATGGGACTCCACAAACATGCAGAGTGCATTGAACAGGCGTTCTAGAGACGACCATCACTTCAGATTTGTTCACATTTACTTTCATCTCACAAACGGCTACAAACCGATCGAGTGCGCGCTGAAGTTCAGTCTGAGAGGACCCAAGGATGACCAAGTCATCAGCGAAGAGCAAATGACTTATCCTCAGATCTCCCAATTCGAAACGTTCTTCGCCAAGACTGCGCTGTAACATCCAGTCCATATAAGTAATGAAACGGAGAGGCGACAAGACGCACCCCTGGCGAAGTCCAACGCCCACGGTGAAAGGTATTGATTTAACGCCGTTTACCCGAACACAGCTTTTGCAGTTTGTGTAAAGAGATTGAATGGCTCTCAGTAGAGAACCATTAATTCCATACTCCTGCAATCTCCAGAGTTTCCCTCGAGGGACTCGGTCATATGCTTTTTTCAAATCTACGAAGCAAGCGTAAACAGGTGTAGCATACTCCCAAGCCTTCTCAAGTACCATTCTGAGAGTGAATAACTGGTCGGTTGTGCTTCTGCCGGGACGAAAGCCGCACTGCTCATCTCCTAATCGTGCCTCGACCACAGCTCTGTAACGCGTTTCCAGCACCTTGGCAAAGACTTTTCCGGGGAGACTTAAAAGTGATATACCCCTGTAATTGGAGCAATCCCTTTTATCCCCTTTCTTGAAAAGGGGCACAATCACCCCAATCTGCCAATCGCTGGGAGTTTCGCCGCATTCCCAGGCCACTTTAATGACACGAGAGAGCCATTTGACTCCCTCTTCACCTAAGGCCTTGAGCATTTCTGGTTGGATTTAATCCACTCCGGCAGATTTGCCAGCTTTTAGCGATTTGATCGCAAAAGTGACTTCCTTTACCGTGGGACTATTTTCCGCCCTGCTTAAGGCGATGGATGTGTCATCCTCAATGCCCTGGATTGGATTGAGCAATTCCGAAAAGTGCTCGCTCCATCTGCGCAAGATGTCCTTCTCATTAGAAAGAAGTGTACCATCTTTGGATTTGACTCCTTGGATAATGTTCCACTTCCTTCCTCTAAGACGGCGGATGGTCTGCCAGAACACCTTGCTTGCAGATCTGTGATCACGGTCCAATTTTCGCCGAACTTCTTCCAAGACTGTTTTAACAGCCAATTTGCAAGTTCTTCGCGCCTCAATGTACCGGTTTCGAGAAGGAGAGTCCCCCAAGTGAATCCACACCCTGAAAGCCTTCTTCCTTTCTCTGATAGCTTCTTGAACTCTGGGCGTTTTAAACCACGCAGTTCTTTTCTCACCACCAGCCGCTACACCGAGCCGCTTCACTCCGCAAACATGTCCTGCAGAGGCAATAACTGCTGTTGAAAACAACTGCCATTCTTCCTCTACATTCAATGGAACATTTGGAATTTGTTCAAACCTTTCAGATACCTGCCGTGCAAATTCCTTCGACGGTACCATGTGTATTTATGGATATCTTTGTGTGGAAAGAAAGTGTTCATAATGGACATTCCATTTCAACAACAAAAGTCCAACAACTTCTCTCCGTTCGCGTTCTGATCGGGGTCACCGTGTTTCATAATCGATTTGAGTAGTTGGTCTTAGAAGTGGTTGGTGGCGCTAGTGCATAAATGCGAAGTGATAGTACTATAGTGTCTATGTACAATGCTAGTATCTACTATAATGATAATCAAACTTAGAACTTCTTCTAAATACATATGTAGTAGTGCCTACATTGTTAGAGAAACATACTTTTATTTAAATAGTTCCGTATAAATCCCCTGAATATGTACCTATGTACATATGTATCTACTCTTTAGATTTATTAGTTTTATCGAAATGATTATGTATAAGTGGTTATGGGAAAGGAGCAATAATTGTACTACATTACATATAAAGATAACCGGATTTGCACTTGCCTAGGAATTGTATCTATACTATTGCACAGATATATTTTTGTCCATCAGCATATCAATGTTCCAAATTTTAAAAACTGTTGAAGAAAAGCGTTTGAAATTTTTTGTTTGTATTGTCTAATTTTCCACACTTCACAGAAATACCTACTTTTGGGTTTGGTTCGGTGGTTTTTGAGTTTTGCGATCATTAGTGCTGTACTTATATCTATTCCCATAAAAAATGGAAATTCAAGTTTTTTGCAATTTTTCGGCTTTTCATTTGGGGGTTTCGAGTTTTTTTTTGCCAAACTCTGATTCAAGACGAACAAAACAAAAAAGAATCATCCAAATTGGTCTATCATCTATCCTTTCTCGAGTTTTGCAAACAATTGATTTTTATATAGAGAGAGATGTAGTCTCCTATAATAGTTAGTTTGTAACGAACGGCTGTGCAAATGCCTATGCTTTTACCGAAGTAAATTGACATAGGCACACACACGCAAGCAGAAATGCACCAATAACTGAAAAGGCCTTCGGTTGGATAAAACTTGGCCTCTCCAATATATAACCCATATCGGTGAAAGCCTAGTCCTAGGTGGTATAATGTAGTCTAGCATAACTGTAAGCAGCCGAACCCTCCCACTACCCTTATCCACCTATATGACCCAAGGTCACAGGACCCTTGAGTCAGTCCAGGCGGACCAGTAGAAGGGGTGTCCAGGCCTCCTGTGGCTCAGACATGCCACAGGTCCTAGACTGGGGTTACATTAAGATAAGAAGATAAAAAGTTAAAAAAACGACGCGTAACCGTACATCCCTAAAAATATTGATTGCGAGGCCCGAGTTTTGTCTAATTCACCATTATCTTCCTAAGCGGGAGAGAAAGGGAGAGAGGTAGATGTTAATACTCTCCAAGAGCTGGCCCACCCCTAGCTAAACCGGAGTTCAGCATCCATGGCCATCGATACGCTCCATTTACGATGACCCCTAAACCGAAAAGTGAGTATCTAGCCTCTACTGGAGTCTAAGATACCCCTTCATAACCCTATTAGGTCCTAACGTATATATCTTCATAATCCATCCCACACATCCTCTCACTAATTTAATAACCATCAATATTTGTGATCCTTATCAAGCACATTATCAAACAATTATTAACACGGCGAAGGAAGGTGGCGACACTTTAAAAATTCTAAAGCTAGAAGAAATTGAACAAATCACCACGGCACAGTGTGACAATTTGCTAATTTAGGGGGATTAAATTAATAACGTTCAGAAATAAATGTTTTTGTTAAATTTTTTGTACTTATTTTTATGAAAATTTTTTACAGAAAGGATTGTAATAAATTATATTAACATTTACACACAATTTTTGACAAAAAATAACTTAAAAGAGCCGACAACCTGCACTTTTTTTAATCGTTTGGTATGTCCAACAGTTGCAGAACTTCATGTTCAATTAAACGTTTTTTTTTTGGAATACATTTTATACTTGCCAAATATGGGTCCTGAGGATATTAACAATCTATTCAGAAGCTCTGTGTTCGTGTCGATTCGCGAAGTCTTTCTGGTAAAGAGTTCCCTAAATTTTCTATTTTCCTTATTCCTGGCTTCTTGAGCTTCCTCCGAAAGTTGGCCGATTGGAAGAATACAAGTGGCAATTAATTTTTTACCATGAAATAAGACCTTGTGTACACTAACAGGCATATAATCCCAGCTATAATTTTTAAGATACGGTTCCCTTGCTTCTGTTGCAAAACTTTCGAAGGCATTTAAGTTAATTGGGAACCCAGACCCAAGAGCTTCTAAGATGATATGAAATTTTTTAATCAATTCTTTGTCGATTCCTGTTATTTCGGCAGTTTTGGGGCTGGGTTTTGCCGAAGTACTTTTTTAGTATCTTCTTTTAAGAAATACATCTGGATGGGCACCATCGAGATACTGAAAAGATTTTAATCGAAATGATCACCTGATGAAAATTTTTGCTTATATGACTTTCGTTGAGCACCATCACAACCCCATTTTATTATCAGGGATATTTCAATTAAACCCGTTTTAAAATCATCAACAGAACTTAACACCTCTTTTTGAGCTAAGCATTTACTCTTAACGCTATGTTTTACTAAGCTTTGTAAGCTACATTGAGCAGAGGATTCGCTCACAGTTCTGCTATCGGGATAGCACTTTGCTTTAGCCTCCTTAATTTTGTGATAAGAAGGAAGTAAATTGGGAACAGTTTATTTATTTTCTGCCGTATTATTTCATATTGATAAGTAGATAACTGTGAGTCTGTTATCATTGCTAACACTTAATCTGCGGACACTGACAAACAGCCAGAAGTAGTAGTTTCCAGTGTTTTCCTTACAATTGAACCTTATTTTATTAACGATAAAAAAATTATAAAAAAAAAAAATTGACTAAAATAAAAAAACAAACCTCTTTTGGGAGAGCATATGGACAACTGCTTAATTGTGATAGCAGTATTTCTTTTTCCTGCTTTTCTAAAATTCAGTTCATTCGCAATTGCAATCTCGTTAGCACTAAACGAATCCAAAAGGGTGAGTGCTCTTCTTTTCTTGCTTTTTTCACAACATTCATCAAAGTTTTTTCTTGGTCTTCCTACCTGGTTTATATGAGATGAAGAAGGAATAACATCTAAAACTGTTTGTGGTAGTGTTAGGGTTTCATTCAACCACGCCACGAACAATAAATGCTTTCGAAGCGTTCTCGATGGCGACCACTTTTGGTCATCTTTTCGTCAAACCTCAAGCATAAGTTACTTAAGGTTGCCTTTACTGACTTAATTGCTTCCTCAGAAAGCGTAATATTATTAAAGTAATCCATAAAAAACGAAAAAACTTCATCAAAGCGCTTAATTTTGATCTTAAAAATCCAAACATCATAAATTTGCTTTTTCGTAATTTCGGTAGCCATCCTAAAAACTTAAAAAATTAGTATGGGTGTCGCACCTGTGCGCAAAAACAAAGTTAGTTCCTAACATACATGGCTCTACAAGAAATAGGGTCTTCAACTTGAACAACACTGAATAACTGTTTTTTTTACTCTAATAAATGCATTTAACGCATAAATTTATCTTTAATTTTTTTTCCTCTCCTCATTAATTTAATTAAAAGCACCCAATATCCCCAATTAACTTACCTTTCTATTCAATACGATTATATTTATTAAAATAAAATAAAACTTTCAATTAAAATCACGCGAACCACTTGAAAAAAAACTGAAACTCTTGCTCTCAAACGTGACCTTCTTGTGCATTTGTACAGAACTTGAACTTTGACATCATTTTTTTATTGTTGCACATGCTTCTAACATAAAAATTTGTTCACAGCTACTAAGTGGGAGGTGTTAGCTGTAAGAAAAATCGGTTTTTGTTTACATTTGTGCAAGTCGATTTTTTAATTAAATCCCGCTAAATAAGCAAATTGTCACACTGTGCGGCGTATGAATCTACACAGCTAGCAAACGAGGTTCTTAAAGGGAAGGGCAAAGTACTACCATCCGCTGAAGTAAACCTGCTGAGTAACGGTAGCTACCAAAGCCTAAAATCTTGCCCAGGTTGTGACGTGCATCATGAGCGAAGTCAATGTCGACATGTGAAATCAATATGTGACATTTGCAAAAAGGTCGGTCACATCAAAAGCGTGTGTTTGGGTCAGAGAACAAATCACAAAAGAAACGGCATATGAATAACGGCAATGGAAAGCGATTTGATACGGCGCATTGCATAAATCAAATTGATTGTGTAACAGTTGAGGAGGTGTCATAAACTAGTTGGGAAGCAGAACGAAGAGGTCGTAAGATCTTCGTGAAGTTGGAGGTAAATAACCAACTCATGGATTTCCAAGTTGACACTGGTGCCACGTCATCCCTTAATAGGACTTAAAGGTTTATGTGAACTGGGAAAACCTGAGTTTCAAGCAAGTGAGCGCAAACTTCAGGCATATGGGCAAATGCCACTGGATGTGAAGGGAACAACAAAGGTAACAGTTCGCTGGAACAGCGTAAAAAAGGAACTTCCATTATTAATAGTGAACACCAAATGTGGAGTGAACATTATGGGTCTTGACTGGTTGGATGCTTTTAGCTTTAAGCTCAAGAGTCCATCAGGCGACAGGATTTTGCAGATAGCAGACAAATCTCGGGAGTATCTGGTGTTGTATGCAAAGCTATTGTGCGAGAAATATAAATCGGTCTTTAATGCGGAGTTGAGATGCAGTAAAAAGTTCACTGCTCATTTGTCATTGAAGCCTGGAAGTCAACCGAAATACTGCAAGCATCGCCCCGTCCCTTAGTCTTTAAAGGAACGCGTCAAGAACGAGATGGGGCGTTTAAAAGACTTGGGTATTTTGGAACCGGTTGAATCAAGCCAGTGGGCTACGCCAGCCAATTGTGGTGGTCGAAAAACCAGATGGCAGTCTTCGAATATACTTCAAGATGACAGTGAATCCTCAATTATGCATTAACAGACATCCGATGCCACGAGTTCAGGAACTGTTTCGGAAAATGGAAGGCGGGCAGTATTTTACTAAGTTGGACCTTTCGGATGCTTACCTACAGATCCCCCTAGACGAGGAATCTCAATCGATTTGCGTGATTGGTACGGAAGAGGGATTGTTAAAATACCTGAGGCTTCCTTTTGGAACTGCGAGCTCAACTGGAATATTTCAAAGTTACATCGATCAAATTACTGCTGACCTCGAGTTTTGTGCACCATACGTCGATGATATAGTCGTTTCAAGCCGAACGGTATCTGATCATTTGCACAATCTAGAAACACTACTGCGACGCTTCGAGGACCATGGACTGAGATGTAGGATGGAGAAATGTAAATTTGCTGAACCTGAAATAGAATATTTGGGACATATCATTGACGAGACGGGAATAAGACCCTCCGATAAACGATTGCAAGCAATTAGCCAACTACCCGAACCAAGGAATTTGAAAGATTTGGAAGCTTTTCTTGGTAAGATTAATTATTATAATCAGTTTTTCGAAAATTTCGCTCAAGTAGCAGCGCCCTTGAATAAGTTAAGGGGGATTTTTAGGCAAAAATTGTAAACGTTTCGAGGCTGGTACACTATCGAACAGGCGTACCTATAACCCTAGCTACAGATGCATCATCATTTGGAATTGGTGCCGTTCTCTCTTTACCAACAAGTGACACAAAACTAATGCCATTTTTCCGTAGAAAGTTCTCTCTGTGTGTTTACAATAACGTCCTTCTTTTTCAGACTGACAGTTTTACAAGAGTAGTAGTTCCAGCGCAGGGTCATTGGGGAATGACGCGAATGAAGCAAATGGCGCGGAGGCATTGCTGGTGGCCTAGCATTGACGATGATATTCAGAAGAAGGTGGAGAAGTGTGACGCTGAATGCAAAGCGATCATCAAGGGAATACTCAAGTTGGCCTAAGTCAAAGAATGCATGGGAAAGGATCCATGTAGATTACGCGGGTCCTTATCGGAAAAGCATGTGGCTTATAGTTGTTGATTCTTACTCTAAATTTCCATATGTGGTGAGAATGCCTTCAACCACCTATGGTGCAACGATCCAAGCCCTGAGGGCCATCTTTTCCATCGAAGGGTTACCAAGGACTTTGTTATCCGATAATGGCACTCAATTTACATCAGTGGAGTTCCAAAATTATTGCAGAGCCAATTCAATACATCATCTCACATCAGCGCCGTTCAATCCGGAGTCCAACGGTGCTGCTGAACGTATGGTGCGCACGTTTAAAACAGAGCTTTCCAAGTTATTAATGGACACCGACCAGCAGGATGATGCTCTTTAAGTTTTTCTTTCAACCTATCGCTCCGCTTCCGATGAGTCTGGGAAATCACCGGCAGAGAAATAGCACGTAGCATTCTGTCAGCATTGCTTCCGATTGAATCGATACCAATTAATGAGAACAAGCAAGCGGGAAAGTTTAGTGAACAACAACCTGTGTTCGCTCGCCAGTATGGAGGAAGGAACAAGTGGACAAAAGCAGTTGTTCAAAAATGCATGGGGAGGAAAATGTACAGGGCCGGCCCAACCATATGTGCAAGATGTGCAAATGCACAGGGCGCCAAATTCTGGGGGCGCACTGCTAGGAGTAAGTCCTGCTGTCCACGTAGCTGCGCTTCATACGCACGCTTTCTTCATTTGCAGCTTGTTGTACGCTTGCTTGCAGCTTCCTTGCAGAATGCATATAAACAAACGAAGCTCTGTCCACGGACCGGCAAAGTCGCATGTGTGACTACGAAATGAAGCGTAGCTACGTGGACAGTAGGTATGCCTTAGAAAAACTAATTTTATCTTGAGCGAACTAATACTGCCATTTGCATTTTAAACAAAAAGCGTGTTCAAAAAATTCCAAAATAACAATATTTACCTACCACACCTGTGCTGAATTATTTCTTGCACATTAACTCACATTACTTGCAGTGTTGCAACTTTAGGGAGAATCTAACTCAAAATGTCGCAAAATAAAAAATCCCACTGAACCTATGCAAGTTCATTTCTTACCTACCTTATCTCAAAATATTCCACCCTGTTCGTGTAAGTATATTTCTTGCACATCCACTTACATTTTACAAAAAAACCTGGTTCAAAAATCTCAAAACAAAAAAAGTTCCACCCCGTATGTGCAAGTTTTATTTCTTGCACAGTCACTCGCAATATTTTCATAGGAAAATATGTCAAACAAAAAAATTCATTCTACGCAATTGTTTGTGTTGAACGTGCAGGTTTTTGATTCTGCACATATGGGGATGGGATTTTTCATCTACGAAAAAGAGTAACAAATTTCTCTTACAAAGAGAACAAGTAGCTTTGTATATGAAAATATAGTGTTCTCTTCTCTTTCACTTCAGACTCTCAGCAGCGTTGCCATTTTGACTGCTTTCCAGTCAGGTCTGACTGGATTAAAATGCGTTTAGCTAGAAAATTTTTTAAAATCCAGCCAGCTAGGTTTTTTTTAGCTGGATACGAATTTTGTTTTACTGTTTTTAAATGTTTCGCGTAATTTCTTTTCTATCAGTATAAATTTTTAAATTAAAAGTGGCAATAGAAAAAAAATAAAAAGAAGACCAAATATTGCTTAAATTTAATTTGTTTGCTCTGAGCTTGAAATACCTAAAATGAAACAATTTATGCGTTTGCATTTACACAAGTACTTGCCTTTTCTAACTTACAAATATGCTTGAAACTGAACATTTATCTACTGTTGTGTGAGGTTCAACTAAGTTAAGTACTGATTTTACTTACAAAACCAGCAATAAAATATTCGACATAAGAGTAGATGCAAATGATGAAAATGATGAGAAGACTCAGAGAGATTACTATTATGTAAAGTTCATTTATGAGTTAATACATTTTGTAAACCTTCCACAGGAAGGTATATTGACTTTGTCATTACATTTTTAACGTCAGGAAGGAGTCACCGGATTCGATCAGGATCAAATTCCGAATAAATTGAGCCATGTCCGTCTGTCTCTCTTTCTGTTGAAAACACGATGGCGTCCAAACGAATCGACATAGGCGAATGAAATTTTGTGAGACGACTTCTTTTTACGGTCGTCAGGTTGGTGTTAAAAATGGCCAATATCGGTAAACTAGTTTGGTTACCTCCCACTCCCATACAAAGCCAATATTAGATACCTCAATAAAAAAATGCATTGAAAATATACTTCCTGGGTGATGTGGAAAAGACTTATGCATGTGTGTAAATATAAAAAAAGGGCGCTTTCTTTAAATCTTGCACAGGGCGCTAGTTTGGCTGGGGCCGGGCCTGAAAATGTATATGGTCAAAGCAGGAGATTCGTTGTGCCGTAGACACCAAAATCAGCTTCGTTATCGAATAGAAGACGAATTAAAGACTGGTGCTACGACTGATAGTTTCCACGAAGGTAATTTATTGATACAGCCTAATTGAATGGATTCTTCTATTAATAGGACAGTTTCTGGAAGTATACAAGAGCAACGCGATTCTCCAAATAGCTCAATCGTAATGGAGACTCCACCAAGGCCGATGATGAACATAACAAGTGCAGATTCTCCAGATTCAGATTTAACATGTGCACCTGAAGCTCAAGGAGAACAAGTTCCAGAACAAATCGCAGTGACCCCTCCAAGGTCTACACGCGACCGGAGACCACCGTTAAGATTTGCTCCTAATTAGATGTGGGGAATCTGTTATATCTCAGCAACACCTCGTAGTAAATACTAGTTGTATCAAATTGGCAACATTGGAACATTACTGTCCGCTTCCGCTATGCATTGTCACTCAATTTATCTATTTATTACTCAACGCACTTGTATACATACGCTATATATATAATGAACTAAGACGTCATGAAACACATTCATTCCGTAATAAAACATTTGAATTGAGTAAAATGCTTTGAAAAACTGGCCATGTTGATGAAGTTATTGTTCTATTTGTACCTCTTGTGGCGTATGGCACATTCGCAGGGATAAGATTGCAGATACTGCATCCTTTCCCTTTCAGGGTTTCCAGCCTTTAATGATTTTATTGCTTTATTAGGGTCGTCCTCTAGCAGTAATTACTCATGCTGGCAGATATTTTTATTGCTGGTGTTTCCGCAATAATCTGCGCTGTCTAAACCATTGTCTTGTTCTAGGAACAACTTATATGGTTTTCTATTGAGACAAAATATATATCAATCTTTTTTTGATCCGGATAACTTTTTGCATAATTATCTCGATATTTTTCGAGATTTACGCATACTCTCAATAATAAAAATATACCTTGCACAGCTGTTTTTCGTCACTCAGAATTTGTTTTTAAAAAAAAATTACAAAAAGCCTCGTGAAAAGCAATTGTCCAGAACGAATACGTAAATAATGGACATGCAATTCATTTTGGAGCAATTACTATCATCTTCGTCATCTTCCTTCATCGTTATCTGTGGATTTCGATTCTTCGTCGATATAATTATCCATATTCGTATGTTTTCATCGACAAACGAAAACAATTTGCCCAGCCGGTGTACTGTCTAATAACGCACTTATAATAACTTATACATTTACAAAAGCAGATCAATCTGCTTTCATGTTCTATGTGCCACGAAAAATCTAAGATCTGAAATTCAAATCTGATGTGCCCAATGAAAAATAACGTTAAAACACAATTGAAATTACGCGCGAAATGCAAATCTAAGGTTGAACTGACATATTGTGTGTCATCTGTCACAAATATCCCAGGGATATTTTACAAACTGCAGGTAGGCCAACTTTAGGATTTCAACTTCGGAGTTGCAAATTAATGTAGTGAAAAAAAAAACAATTTTCAACTTGCCATTCAACTCTCGGTTTAGAATCAACTTCGAAGTTGGCCAACTTTGGAGTTTTCGGCAAGTTGAACAATAGTGAATAAAACGGCCCTCTATTCTGGTACTGGTTCAATCACACTACTATATCACTTGTTCAAATGTAATTTTTATAAAAACTTACCCCAATCTATTTTCTGGGTTACCATTAAACCGGACTCCAAGGGGTTGGACTGAAGTGCACCACGCGGCTCCAATTTCAGCAGAAAGATCGACGCACTAACTAAATAGATAAAAATTGCATTTGAACGTGAATGATTTACAAATCACTAGAAATTGACCAGAACCATTGAGTTTATGTACATAGAGGAATCATCAATCATCATTGCGATATCGAAGTTTTCTATTCTTGCCGATGATGTCGCTTCAATCGACGACGTTCTCCTGGTGGATGAGTACATTCTTTAAGTTGAGTTATTTTCTTAAGAGAACCAAAGAAGAAGAAAGGCATGAACAACACCAGCCAAGCCAAATATGTATCTGTTCTGTTGTTATTCTTTCTTCTTGCTAACACTTTGAGCGAAATGCAGGAAAAAGTGAGTTTTATGATCATAATGATCATTTTATTTAGTCATATTCTGCGTTTTGCTGGTGGAGGTTCTGCTGGTTTCGGTGCGTAGTTTTAAGGGTTGAAAAAATGCCGATGCTACAGCACAGTCCCAGTAGACTTCGCATTTTATTGGATTGTCCTTTATTTTATGATATTATTATTGATTATAGGCTTATGCATTCCGAGTGTGGATGGGGTAGGTCAGGTCCAGGTGTAGGTTTTGTAAATATTTCTTTCTGTTGGATGAGTTGAGTAGGCAGTTAGGTACATTTTACATTCTTTAAGTTGAGTTATTTGCTCAAAGAACTCCATCCACGTGTGGGATTGGATTGGGCATTGGGGTTGGGGCAGTGTTGTTATAAAGAGTGAATATCTTCTCATCTGGAGACCACCTCAATATCTTAGAAAATAAGATACTTAAGATCAAATAACTTAACAACACTGCGTTGGGGATAATTATGAGTGGCTTTGTTTCTTGGTGTTGATTGGGTTTTCTGGAGTGAATACACGTCTTGCAGTCTGGATCTGGACGTGTCGAAAAGAAAATAAAAAAATAATTATGTGTTCGTGCATATGCTCTTACAAAAATTTTTACAGTATGTATGCCTTTGGATCCATCCTATCTTTTTTCACTTTACTAAGTGATGGAAGAAGGATGATTTGGATTAAACACTATTTTGCTGGAAAAATTGGGAAATGTAAAAACGCCGATTAAATTCTGCGAAAAACATTTTTACATTTCTAATATAAGAGTAAGGGGTACATCAAAAATACTAAGCCCCAATTCATATCCCATTCCATTTGAAGCTGTTTGCATTTGCAATGAGACGGATATGGATAACAAGTGCAAACAACTTTTAAATATTGTTCCTAATATCCCCAAAAAGTCGTATCACAGGTCCGAAACAAATAAAATAACAGCATGAGAAATGAGTGCAAATAGTTCTTCCCCCAATATTTCCCCATTTCTAGACGATTACCATCTATCATTAGAAGGAAATCGTTCGCCCCCATGCCCCAGTTTAAGGGTCTATTCCAATCCACTTCGTAATACTTCCTTCTCAAATTTTACCTAAGTTGCTGAAATTAATGAAGAACATTTTCCTGATCCTCACAATTTGAATAAAGCCTGAACTACATCGAAACAAAAGTGAAAAAAAGTACAAAAAAGTAAATAAAATCATTCGTCCTACTTCATCATATAGTAATCGCTGTATATTTTCTCTCAATTTAAAATTTTGTGTGTGCCGAAAGCTTGAACATGTTCCAGCTTTCAATTTTCACAAAGCTCCTATAACCAATACACACAAAAAAATCGTTACGAACTTCCCGCCAGATCACGTTCAAATCACATAATTCCTATGAGTCTCAAAAGTAAAAGCTCTTAGATTTATTAGTTCAGATTTTACTCATAGATGTTTTGCAAACAGTCATGTGTTTTCGATGGAAAAAACAATTAAAAGCTCTGAGCTTTATTTGTTTAGTTTTTGCTCATAAATGTCACGTAAATATGCGTGTGTTTTCTATGAGTTTCTATGAGGCACCTAAAATATAAACAAAAAAAATCCCGCATTCCTCAATTTATTTTAATGTCTCCAAAAAAACGCAAGCAAGTTTAGTTACAAAAAAATTAATGACATGTTCAGTTCATAATTTCTATGAAGAAGGAAGAATCATACATCCACACCGAATTCCATAAAAAAGAGGAAAATACTAGAAATGTATAGCACCAGTACCAGTACCTACATTCATTTACTTCGACTCGAATGGAGTAAATTTTGGTTGAGTGGGGTGGATTTCTTAAGTTTGTCTTTGAGTGTTTTTATTAGTTCTCTCTCTCTCTCTCTTTCGATTATATTAAATTTTTCCCGATGTGGTAATGGTAGCGACATCTATTATTAATATTGGATAACCAACATGATTCCTCAATGTGTATAAACTCAATGCCAGAACTTAGCTTTTTTTTAGTACTGCAAACAGAGCCCTCTAGGGCCAAATAGAAAAACAAAATTTTATGTTGGTTGGTTGGAGTTTCTGCTGATGAACTTGCTGCGACTGTTGTGGATGGTGACTTTACTGCTGGCCAAAATTATCTTTTCAGGCGAACTTTGGCTTATGCAACTTATGCACCTGAGGCCTGACTGTGAGCTGGGGATTGATGAACGAGCTGGTGTCGATACGACTACTGATCGCTGAGATGTTACCACCAATGCTTTTACGTTTAAAATCATACGCACTCAAGATGTACTCAGATAACTGAGCACTTGTTAATAAACAACGTAATACATACTAGGTACATAAACATACGTATTAATTTCAATATTTACTTTTAAATTTCACCCCGAACTGACACTTGAAGGAGGCAAGTAGGCGATAAATTATTTCAAATACTGAAGTTTTGAACTTTACAAAAATATACCGTCTGTGAAAACAGATCGGGATTTGGGTAGTCATTTTTGAGAAATATTCATAAAACGGCAATATTCGAGTTTTCTGAGAAAAACTAAGTACGTGATTATGTTTAGAATGCTTATGTTGTCTTAAATATGAATTTGGATCAAAATCGTTAGAGCGGAACAGAATTGTTCAACTTTTTTTTTTTAAATAAAAAAAAAAAAAAATGCGACAAAGCAAATACCCTATCAGTGTGTGATTTTGAGCAAAAAAAAAAAATAAAAACGTAACTTTCTCCGAGCTCTTCAAACAGTCCCAGAAGATACCTACCAAATATCAGTTCACCCATTCAAGAGTTTCCAGCTTTCCCTGCAGTGTTAATGTGATGTGATCTCTTCATTTCAATAACTTACTCCATCTTTATATTTATTTCATTTTGTGTTATTTGTATTATAGTTTTTTTTTGATATCTTTTAATTTAATTTCTCTTAATTTCTATTAATAACTTAATACGTGAGTTGCTTCATAAAAAAAAAAAATATCTCTTCTTTTGTGTTCTAAGTTTGTTACATCTTTCAATCTCATTATCTGCGAAGTCGCTCGATTTTTTTTTGGTTTTATTTTAAAATTTTAGTGATATAGATTCTTCGTCCAGCTGCTCGTGCACTTGCAACCAGGATGTAAGGTATGTTTTTTTTTATATATTTTTTTTTCTGTCTTTTATTCTTTTTTACATAAAAAAAAAACTTCGAGAGTTTTCAAAAAAAAAAAAAAAAAATATTAATAATTTGTAGGGTTGATTTGTTTCATTTTTTTTGTGAGTAACTTCTTTGACTTGTTTTACCTATAAAAAAAAATAATACATATAGCTACTTTGATTTTTTTTATTTTTATTTACACCTATAATTTAACTTTAATTCATAATGAATGTATTACAATTTTTTTTTATTATGAACCTCTACTTAATTCACTGTAAATTTTATAAGTTATTAATTATATAGAGTTCTCACCCTACGATTAGTTAAATACCTATTACTATTTTTTTATATACAAAAATAAATGTATACATATGTTAATGTCTGATTCAAACTTTATTTTTTTGTATAAGTAATGTTGAATTATGATGGCTTTATTTGGCAACCATTTAATTTGAGTTTTGAAATAAAATATTCGAAATGATTTGCTAAATTAGTAAATGAACGGGGTGACTGAGATGACGTGGTTGGTGATGACGGGCAACAAGAGTTGTTAAACGTTCTGATACGTTTAGGGGTTGTCACATATTATGAGCGAGTGGCAACCAAGGTACTCTGCTCATTCATGAGTAGGGTAATGGGGTGGGCAGCTCACAAGGTACCATAACACCTTCGGTACCGGTGTGGCGAGAGAAGGAGGAAGGCAAACCAACCGAGTCGATAGGTGTGGTATCCTAGTTAGAGTCCTTCCTTTTTCCAAATTTTCTTCATATCCCTTCATCAATCCCTAATTTTCAAATATCCCTACAGAACTTACAGGCATGTAAAATTACGGTAGTCCGCAAGACATGCAAAAGATCCCACCCATTCCGACGAGCTTAGCACTGGCTAAAAACAAGCATGCCTGCCTTTGCTTTGTCGACCGGACAGCCCTTCCACCGATGTCAATTTGAGATTCCTGTATCTCTAAGGTGGAAGGGTAACATATGTTTATATGTATACCGTTACAGGTGGCGCCCAACGTGGGGCCAAAGCTTACTAAACTTTGGTTCCGAAATATCCTTTCAAATTCATCTCAATTTTCATTTTTTCCAACTTTTTTTCAAATTTCAATTTCATGTTTCCAACTCAGCCAATAACTAATCGGTTCTTGTATTATGTAGTCGTTTGTTAAGGTTTTCAAGTCTTCTGTCCATTGCTGGTTCCTCAGACCATCAATTGTTTGCAGGGGATTTGAAAACTTTAATCAACGTACGAGATATAATAGTGAATGTCTTTAAATGGATATATATCTGCTCCATTTTTACAGCTTTTACTATTGTATTTCGTCACATGGTCGGAAGTTCATAAACATCAAGTGCATTGCTGTCCGGGAAAGGGAATTTCCATAGTACCTTTTCGTCAGTTGCTGCAAGCACTTGTTTATGACTTCCTAGATCCTTTTAACATCTTTTGTTCATTTTATCCGGTATCCTTCTAGTTGAACCATGAACAAACTAGTTGTTTGTACCGGCAATAATTTCATGAACAAGGACGATATGCAGAACTGATGGTTAATTCTCTCAAAGCACCATTCAAAACTCTCTTGTTGTCTTAATTTGTTTGTCCACGTTATTGAAAGTCACCCCCGACACTCAATACTATTTGTACCAACAACATAAATAGACGATTCTGAAATCGAAAAAAAAATTTTTTTTTATCGTACATATTCTTATAGGTACCTATAAATATTAAAGATATTAGGTACATATTTAACATATTTTCTTTCTATTTCTTTGTATAGTTTAGTCCATTTTCTAGGTTTAATTTTTGTTATAGCATTCCCTTCCCTTAATTTTTCATTAAATTTTTTTTTATCTTCTCGCGTTCTATTTCATTTTCCTTTTCTTCATATTTAACAAAAATGTCCAACCCAACTAAAAATATGGAAGATGGTTACTTCCTTAGGAGCAGGCAAGTTAGAAGTGAAGCAAACGGCTTGTCACATTTCCGTCATTGCTCCCCCGAAAGCAGTGATCATAATGAAGATAGGTTTGTAGAACAACAATCAATGTTACAGCCTTCTACATCTTATAATTTTATTCCAATCCGTGACCATATTAATGATAAACCTTATCAATCAGCACTAAATTCACCTCCTCGTGGAACTAATGTTGGTAATATTACTCTCCACAATACTCGCGATATGAATCTACAAAACACCTCTCTAAATTTTACACTTCATAGTTCAAACCCATTTTTAAATCCATTACCAGACCCACCCAAATCTGCAATTTTAGAGAATATTTCCCACCATGGAAATATTTCCCAGCCTGGAAATCCTAATAATACCTCCACTCCCATAAAAATAAACCACCATGACAATACGAACACGGATCAGGTTATTGATTCACTTCGCACCTATGTTCGGGATATTGTGTCTACCACACTAGCCGTCAATAGGTCCGAAGATGAACGCGGCCTTCGAAAACAATTAGAAGACGAAAGGGCAAAACTTCGTCTAGAGGTTGCCGAAGTAATTCGTGAAACCATTCGTGCCACAACTCCACCAATTCATACACAAAACCATCAAGCACAGAACATTCAACACTCTACACTACTACCTACATACAATACTCAGAACCCTGCAATACCCACCTATCAGACGCATCCACAAAACCAATGCAATTTCTCTCAACAGCTACGAGAAATGCATCTGGACGATCCCAACCCAACTCGTGTTCCACGGAACCAATATGGTCATGTCTACAGAGATTTCCACAAATGGGGATTAAAGTATGACAATCAAAACATGACTGTTGACGATTTCCTGTTCAGACTAGAGCATCTCCGTGAGTCTTACAACGTTGAATGGGATGAAATAGTTAAGAACTTCCACCATTTCATCGACGGAGAAGTCAGCTCATGGTTTTGGATCCATCTCAAAACTCATCCACGCCTAAGCTGGCCATCTCTCAGAATTGCGTTGACTGAGCATTTTAGGAGCTTGGAGACAGATGAGGAGATAGCGCGAAAGATGGACGACCGACGCCAAAAACCAAATGAGCCATTTGATAGTTTTTATTCTGACCTTCTCAGAATGAATTCTAGACTCCGTACTCCCAGAGGTCCAGAAAGACTGATATTCCTTATTCGGCAAAATGTCTGCTCAGATATTGGTGGAAGGTTATTGACCTTTAAGACCGAGAGCCTTCCAGAAATGGTCTACACCTGCCGCAATATGGAGAAGTATAGTCTTGAACACTTTGCACGATCCAGACAGCAACCAAATTACCCACCTCAATTCCACAAAAGGGTAAATGAACTGTGCTATGAGACTGCAGACGATGCCTACGTTCAACCCATAGAAGCCGTCCAGTTCTCAAGGCCTCCTAGGGATATGAGTGCAGTGGTATGTTGGAACTGCAAAGTTTCAGGACATACATTCCAAGAATGTCCAAGTCCGCAACGTTCATTGTTCTGTTTTAAGTGTGGACTCGCCAACACCACCACACCCAACTGTCAACAATGTTCGGAAAACCGACGAAGGAGCAATGTAAGGACCGGGGAAAGTTGCTCTCAGATGCATCGTCCGGGTACACAACAACAACAGTAAAAACTACAGACTGCATATTTAACAACAGTTCAACAGACCACACAGCACCTACACAAATTTTAAAAAGGGACACCACTCCTGTTCTTACCCCAATACAAACTTCGTACCAGCCAAGACCAAGTCTACACGAACGTCTCGTGAACTATGAGAAAGTACGTTCTCGGATATTTAACCCGTCACCACATGTGTCCGAGAAAATCTCTAAGCTTCGTCAACGTTTTGAGGATAAGAAAAATCTTTACAAAGCAATTTCCTCAACTACCCTTTTGAATGCTGAAGATCCTAGACCGTATGCTAACGTGCTGCTATACAATACCCCAGTGTTTGGACTCCTTGACTCTGGAGCTTCAATCAGCTGTTTGGGAGCTGGTGCTATAGAGTTTCTAAAACAAAATAGCATTGAGTATAGACCATTCTCATCAGGTGTTAGCACAGCTAGTGGTCATAAGCAGGAAATTGTGGGCATTGTAAACGCTAAGATTAAGTACAATGGCTTAGAGAAAGAAATATCTTTGTTCATAGTTCCAACGTTAGAACAAAAACTGTACTTGGGGGTCGATTTTTGGAAGCTCTTTAATCTGGCTCCGCATATCATATCAGAGTTGTCTCAAATATCCAAAACCGAAACAATAGATCCAAATATTCATCAGCTAACTCAAGATCAATTAGTAGCTCTCGAACAAGTAAAGTCTTTATTTCCATCCTTTTCCAAACATGGTCTAGGGCAGACAAAAATGGGGGAGCATTACATTGATACTGGTAATTCGGTCCCAATAAAACAAAGACACTATCCTGTTTCTCCAGCGGTTCAAAACCTTCTTTATGCGGAGGTGGATCGCATGCTTCAAATGGATGTGATTGAGAAAAGTTCCAGTTCCTGGAGCTCTCCTGTAGTTCTAGTGCGGAAGCAAACTGGTAAAAACCGACTCTGCCTAGACTTTAGGAAAATCAATTCCGTCACTAAGAAGGATGCGTACCCGTTGCCGCATATTGAGGGTTTGCTAGGACGTCTTTCAGATTCTCATTTTATTTCAAGTGTAGATTTGAAAGATGCCTTTTGGCAGATTCCGTTGGAGAAAAGCTCAAGGGAAAAGACTGCGTTTACCGTTCCGGGAAGACCATTATACCAGTTCAAGGTAATGCCCTTCGGCCTCTGCAATGCGCCACAACGCATGTGCAGACTAATGGATAAAGTGATTCCACACGAAATGAAAGAGAACATTTTTGTTTACTTGGACGACCTACTAATTGCTTTGAAAGACTTCGACGAACATTTGGCTATGCTTAAGCTCGTAGCTGGTAGATTGGCAGAGGCTGGACTAACCATTAACGTGGATAAATCCAAATTCTGTTTCAAAGAGCTTGCATATCTGGGTTTTGTTGTAGGTGAGGGATGTTTGAAGGTCAACCCTGATAAGGTAGCGTCCATTGTTGAGTTTCCGGTACCGAAATCACCTCGCCAGGTACGTAGATTTCTTGGACTCTCAGGTTGGTATAGAAGATTTGTCAAGAACTACTCAACACTAGCCGCACCAATCACCAACACATTGCAAAAAGGTAAAAGATTTGAGTTTGGACCTGACGCATTAAAAGCATTTAATGAATTGAAGGACGCTTTGACATCTGCTCCCATTCTTGTCAATCCCGATTTCAACAAGCCTTTCATTATTTTATGCGACGCTTCAAACTCTGGTGTTGGATGTGTACTTTGCCAAATGGATGACGAAGGTATAGAAAGGCCCATATACTATTACTCCCACAAACTCAATTCTGCACAACGTAACTATTCTGTTACAGAGTTGGAGTGTTTAGCTGCGGTCCTTGGCATACAAAAGTTTCGACCATACGTTGAAGGCCAGAGCTTTAAGGTAGTAACTGACCATGCTAGCTTAAAGTGGTTAATGAACCAAAAGGATTTGAACGGTCGGTTAGCTCGATGGAGTTTAAAGTTGCAAGGCTTTACATTTGAGATTGAACACCGCAAAGGTTCTCAGCACGTTGTTCCTGACGCGTTATCGCGAGTATATGCTGTTGATGCCCTTGACGATGTTCCTTCTCTTAGTAGCCCACATGATGTTCTTCACGTTGACCTTGCAGATCCCAGTTTTAAATCTGGTGAGTATGCCAAGCTCATAGAAACCATTCTTAATCACAAAGATCAACTTCCGGACCTCCAAGTCTCGGAGGGCTTTGTGTATAAGAAGGTTCGGCATTGCACAGGTCATCCTGTTGAAGACGACATGGTGTGGAAGCTTTGGGTTCCATCGAAACTTACCGAACATTTGATCCTTTTGGCTCACGAACCACCGAAAGCTGCGCATGGCGGTGTTGCAAAGACCCTGTACCGTCTACGTGATCGTTTTTACTGGCCTAATATGGCGGCTGAAGTAAAAATGATTATTTCCAATTGTGACGTATGCAAAAGCACAAAGGCTCCAAACTTCACGTTGAAACCAAAAATGGGAAGAGCTTTTGTTGTTGAACGACCATACCAGCATTTATATGAGGACTTTCTAGGACCGTATCCCAGGTCGAGAAATGGTAATAGCTACATCTTCGTTTGCTTGGATCAGTTGACTAAGTTCGTCCTCATCCATCCTTTACGCAGAGCGACGAGTGACAGCGTGGTGAAGTTTCTAGAGAAACAAGTTTTCTCTGTATTTGGAGTACCAGAATCAATCCTTTCGGATAATGGGAAACAATTTGTGAGTAAGGAATTTGCCAAATTTCTGAATACCTATGGCGTCACTCACATAAGAACCGCTGTTTACTCGCCTCAAGCCAACGCAAGCGAAAGGGTAAATCAATCGATTTTAGCTGCCATACGTTCCTACATCGACAAAGACCAACGTAACTGGGATGAACAGTTGACATCCATTGGTAGTGCATTAAGATCGACAGTTCATTCAGCTATCGGCATGTCACCTTATGAAGCTTTATTCGGTCAGAGTAAAGTTGAACATGGCTCCGACAATAAGCTCCTAAAGTCGTTAAGAGCTTTGAATAATGCTGAATTCGATCTTCTTCCGAAAGCTTCCAAAATGAATGTGATACACGCCCACTTGAAAGAATCCCTTGCTAAAGCACATGATGTATACGCCCACACATATAATACACGTAGCAACGATATTCAATTCAAAGTGGGTGACATTGTATTCAAACGGAATTTTGTACTAAGTGACGCGAGCAAACACTTAAATGCGAAACTTTGTCCAAAATTCACGAAGGCAAAAGTCAAATCCATTCATGGCCACAATCTTTTCGAATTGGAAGATTTTCGAGGTGTCAATTTGGGAGTTTTTCACGCCAAGGATATCCGACTTTGACACTACTTGCGCCTTTTTTCTTTTACTTTTTCGCACGCTGGCTTTGCTCAAAATTAAATGTGGTGTGGGGGCGCTAATAACCCTTCCTTAAATACACACACATCCCACGAACACACATTACCTACCCAACATTACCCACATCAACATCTACATCCATTTCCCATAATCATACTACAACATCACCTATATTCTAAAACCACATAACACATATCATTACACCCTATAAATTTCAACATTTCAAAATTTAACGAAACAAAATACCCGAACACATCCGGCTAATGATGGCTGCGAAATTCGGCAACTTTTTTTTTAAATTCTAAAAATTTTCCATTCCTGGCCTATATCTTGGCAACAGAAAAAAAAATGTATTTAAGCCTACTTGATTTCGACCGAAAAAAAATTTTTCTTTGCAAAATTTTCAAAATTTATTTCAGTTTGTCTGTGATTTTTAAACAAGTTAGTTAGTGTCGAATATCAAGTCAAAAATATTCAAATATTTTTTTTTTTTTTCTTTCCTTGGAACAATTTTTTTCATAAAATTTACCAGCTGGGTTTTCTTTTATGTTATACCGGAAATCGGTTAATTCAGTGGTTCTTTTGTGATTTTGAGAATTTTCTGCTTGAATTCTGTTTTTCGTCCACAAAAGAAAGGATTAAAAAAAAAATATATATATAATATATATCAAGACCTATCAGGAAATACCCATGTGCTTCAATGCGTATCAAATTGTAGTGTAATTTTACAATTACCTATACGTTTAATAAAATCTAATAAATAAATACAAAAATAAACCTAAAAACAATCTAAAAGATTACGCTAAAAATGATCATAGTAATAATAATAAAAAGATAAACCACTACAGAATTGTTCAACTTTTTTTTTTAAATAAAAAAAAAAAATGCGACAAAGCAAATACCCTATCAGTGTGTGATTTTGAGCAAAAAAAAAAATAAAAACGTAACTTTCTCCGAGCTCTTCAAGCAGTCCCAGAAGATACCTACCAAATATCAGTTCACCCATTCAAGAGTTTCCAGCTTTCCCTGCAGTGTTAATGTGATGTGATCTCTTCATTTCAATAACTTACTCCATCTTTATATTTATTTCATTTTGTGTTATTTGTATTATAGTTTTTTTTTGATATCTTTTAATTTAATTTCTCTTAATTTCTATTAATAACTTAATACGTGAGTTGCTTCATAAAAAAAAAAATATCTCTTCTTTTGTGTTCTAAATTTGTTCCATCTTTCAATCTCATTATCTGCGAAGTCGCTCGATTTTTTTTTGGTTTTATTTTAAAATTTTAGTGATATAGATTCGTCCAGCTGCTCGTGCACTTGCAACCAGGATGTAAGGTATGTTTTTTTTTATATATTTTTTTTTCTGTCTTTTATTCTTTTTTACATAAAAAAAAAAAAAAACTTCGAGAGTTTTCAAAAAAAAAAAAAAATTATTAATAATTTGTAGGGCTGATTTGTTTCATTTTTTTTGTGAGTAACTTCTTTGACTTGTTTTACCTATAAAAAAAAAAATAATACATATAGCTACTTTGATTTTTTTTATTTTTATTAACACCTATAATTTAACTTTAATTCATAATGAATGTATTACAATTTTTTTTTATTATGAACCTCTACTTAATTCACTGTAAATTTTATAAGTTATTAATTATATAGAGTTCTCACCCTACGATTAGTTAAATACCTATTACTATTTTTTTTTATACAAAAATAAATGTATACATATGTTAATGTCTGATTCAAACTTTATTTTTTTGTATAAGTAATGTTGAATTATGATGGCTTTATTTGGCAATCATTTAATTTGAGTTTTGAAATAAAATATTCGAAATGATTTGCTAAATTAGTAAATGAACGGGGTGACTGAGATGACGTGGTTGGTGATGACGGGCAACAAGAGTTGTTAAACGTTCTGATACGTTTAGGGGTTGTCACATATTATGAGCGAGTGGCAACCAAGGTACTCTGCTCATTCATGAGTAGGGTAATGGGGTGGGCAGCTCACAAGGTACCATAACACCTTCGGTACCGGTGTGGCGAGAGAAGGAGGAAGGCAAACCAACCGAGTCGATAGGTGTGGTTTGTTTTCTTCTTGGCTGTCTAAATTTTAAAAATCGTTTCAATCCTAGTTAGAGTCCTTCCTTTTTCCAAATTTTCTTCATTTCCCTTCATCAATCCCTAATTTTCAAATATCCCTACAGAACTTACAGGCATGTAAAATTACGGTAGTCCGCAAGACATGCAAAAGATCCCACCCATTCCGACGAGCTTAGCACTGGCTAAAAACAAGCATGCCTGCCTTTGCTTTGTCGACTGGACAGCCCTTCCACCGATGTCAACTTGAGATTCCTGTATCTCTAAGGTGGAAGGGTAACATATGTTTATATGTATACCGTTACAGTCAAGTGTACTGTATGGTCATGAGCATTAGCAGCCTGTCTTGTGGGGCGCCCAAAAGTTGCATTTCGAGGGATAATGTCCTTGAGTTCCTCGGAACATCTACCATGGAAGTACCTATAGAACAAGCATAGGTCAGCGACTTGTCTTCTGTGCACCAACGGTTGCAGATTCGATGTGAGTGTAGGGTCTCCAATAAGTCGAACTGCTTGTCTCTGTATGCTGTAAAGTAGGTTACGTGAATGTTTTGGGGCCGAGCTTCATATATGGGAGCAATATTCCAGGCCTGGTCTAACCTGTTCTTTGTACAGTAGGAGAAGTTGCTTGGGGCTAAAATACCTCTTTGCTCTAAATAGGTAGCTCAACTTAGCGGACGCCGATCGTGCGATATAGTATATGTGATCCTGATAGATCATCCATTTGGATCTGAGGAACTGTTGAAGCATTTTTTCCTAGAAAATGTTGTGAACTGTGTCTTGTTTGCAACTGAAACTGAAATGACCGTAATGCGGATTAATATAAATCAAATCTATAAAAATAAGGAGATTATTCCGGTAGGTATACAGTATTCAAACGCTAGGTATGTAAACTGTGCAAGCCATAGCTTTAACCTTGCTCTGCCATGTCAACTCCTGCAATTCGCAATTGCCTTAGTGTAGTTAGTGAAACAGCTAATTTCTTCCGCAATCTTTCAAATGCATATTATGTAACTTTCAAAACTGTCATTAAAAAACACGTACCAGCGAGCCGAAAAACTCGACTACTACGCCTTTGTAAAACAAAATTCATTGAAAGGCATGACAGTGTTAATTCCTTTGTAGAGCTCTTCAAATGCATCTCAATAAGTATTGAAAAAATAACGAGCAGAACGTGGGTGATGTCTTCGAAAGTATCAACACTTTTGGCAGCGGTCCAAAAAAGTCATTGCCTAGTAAGCCTCATTGTATACGAAAAACTATTTAGTTTAGCGCTGCCCTTATCAGTTTCCCTACAGAACAAATCCTTAGATTTCGTTTCTGCAATCGACCGCACAAAGGAAGTTCTGAATTCTCTTAAGGACATTAGAGCAAATGGCGGAAAATTTTTTCAAAGAGGCTTTTCAATCCGCATCCTAACTTGCCGAGGACTTATTTGAAGAACTTCATTGAAACAAACAACGCGTTCCAATCCAGAAACCTCTCCTTCTGAAGTCTATTTTAGAGTGTCGATTCTAATTTCTTGCATAGATTCGTTAATACAAAATCTTCGGACAGATTCATGGTCAACAAAGACGTTCTACCATCGTTTCAAGCTCTTCTCCCAGATTTTGCTGCAGTTCAGCGAATGAACGAAATGGAAAATCTAACACGTTACTTTGATACATTAAGAACAATAAAATTATAGAACTTATTTCTATTTCTTAAAACATGTACTTGCTTTATTTAATCAGTTCAACTCACTTTTTCAAAACAGAAAGGTTTTAGTTGACTGCATTGTGCGGGAGAGCAAGATATTGGTTTTGAAAATGTGTCGCTTGTTTGTTCAAGCAGACTTTTTTGAACTCCCATGGGATGCCAAACTTAAAATTTTTGGAGATTCCAACACACATTTTATGAATAATTTAGATAGTCTATTTTTGGGTCAATAATGTCAAGACTCCTTGACAGAGTTAGAGACTGAAAGTAAGTTGGAGGTTAAGAAAAACTGTCTCAGTTTTTATAAGACTGCCATCGCTGAAATGGTTAGGTATAGCCTACCTTGTGTTGAATATTATTTTCAATTTAATGCTGAATGCAGTTTTATGTTCCCTTTTTTAACGTTTTAACAATGTATAAGGTGTACCCACATTTCTATTTTTGTATTATATACAATCGTACCTATCTTAATATGCTTATTTTTGTTAAATTGCATAGTTAATGTCAATGTAACTTGTATTTGTTCATAGTAAAAAAGACTGAATTTAATAAAATACATGCTTTTTTTATCTATTATTTCATGGGATAAATGTGGGATTTTTTAAATGTTGGCGAGGGATAAAAGGAATTTTGTTGGCATAACTGTGGGATAACCTGCTTCCAAAGTCTGGGATCACTGGTTTGGCTTGGCTGGTGTTCTTCATCCCTTTCTTTCTTCTTTGGTTCTTTTGAGAAAATAACTTAAAGAATGTACTCAACTCATCCACCAGGAGAACGTGGTCGATTGAAGCGACATCATCTGCTCATTGGCAAGAATAGAAAACTTCGAAATTTTTAGATCAATTAATTATGATTAAGATGATAGTAGGTACCTACAGCTCAAAAACTGAGTCTCGCAATTCTGTCTGCCTGTTTGACTGCGTGGTGGTAGGTAGCTGTATTCTTAACGACAGGACGGATTCGTTAAGTAGTTTGTTTCAAACTGTGCATAAGTAGGTATGCGATTTGTAGGCTGACAGTTCGCGTTAGTTTGTTTATTTTAATTTTAAACCCAAAATTAACCTTCTGTATTTAGATACAATTATTTTAGGAGCAGCTATGAGCATGAATATGTATTTAGCAACTTGCAGTTCAGATTATATTCTTGCTATGAAATTAAGTAATCTATTGTTTGTTTTAAGTAACTAAGTCATCAACGCGGATAATCTAAGCCCGTTTCTAACCATTGATCAACGATCACATGAAAGTGAGGGAAAATTAATATCAAAAAGGAATAAAAATATGTAGGAGAATTTGTTAATGGTAACGAGCGAATAGCTCACAATTATCTCCAGACCAGAAATGACAGCATCAGGCGGGTAACCCCAAATAACACAAGCAAGACCATCACGGGACTGCTAGTAATCTATTTTTTATATTCCGTTTATAACTCGAGTGTGGCTACATCGAATTTGATGATTCTTTTTTTTCTATAAAGGTATATTCTTCTGTAGCAGGTTTATATGTAAAAAAAATTGGACAAAGGGGCGTGGCACCGTCCATTTAAAAATCGTGGTATATGAACTCACATTTTGATAAAATGATAAAATCTTTGTTTTTGTTACGAAGGCTGTGAAGTTTGGTCAAAAATGGACAAAGGGATGTGGCGCTATTCTTCGACAATCACGGGAGCCAGAGTTTGTAAAATTTGTAACATTGGTATGCATTGTCCTGATAGACAAGAATACAATCTATGCAATACGATTCCTGGAAAACCCAAAAATGTGTACCATGGAGCATTACAATAAAAGCTGTTTATCACTTATTTAAATGAATTTGGAACTGATATTTTTATTTTTTTATTTTGCACTACGAAGTGCATGATAATCAAACTTAGAATTTCTTCTAAATACATAGTAGTGCATACATTGTTAGAAAAACATACTTTTATTTAAATAGTTCCGCATAAATCCCCTGAATAGTACCTATGTACATATGTATCTACTCTTTAGATTTAATGCCCTATATTAGTTTTATCGAAATGATTATGTATTAGTGGTTATGGGAAAGGAACAATAATTGCACTACATTACATATAAAGATAACCGGCTTTGCACGTGCCTAGGAATTGTATCTATACTATTGCACAGATATATTTTTGTCCACCAGCACAATGCATATCATTGTTCCAAATTTTAAAAACTGTTGAGGAATAGCGTTTATAATTTTTCACACTTCACAGAAATACCTACCTTTGGGTTTGGTTCGGTGGCTTTCGAGTTTTGTGATCATTAGTGGTGTACTTATACCTATTCCTATTCAGGTTTTTTTTTTTCAATTTTTCGGGTTTTCATTTGGGGGTTTCCGAAGTTTTTTTTGCCAAACCCGGATTCAAGACGAACAAAACAAAAAAAAAGAATCATCCAAATCGGTCTAGCATCTAGCCTTTCTCGAGTTTTGCGAATTGCGAGACTAACGCACAACAATTAGTGCTTTTATAAAGAGAGAGATGTAGCATGTAGATACCTGCAATAGTTAGCTACTCGTTTTACCGACATAAAATGCTTCTACATTATAAACCTCATAAAGTAGACAAATGCCTATAATATTTTAGAATCAATTAAAAAAAGAATCACTTAAATCGCTGCATATTTAACAAAAATATAGGCAAAATAGTGAGAGTCTAGCATACATTATTTTATGCCCAATCCTCAAATCTTCTGCAACGACAGAAAGGAAGCCAAATTCAGTTTTTATTCAATTTGTCTTTCCCATCTGATCACCCCTTGCATCGTGCACCCCTCTCCAAACACACAAATCCTTCACCACCACCATCCTACACCACCATGCTGTTGAACTGAAGCGCCACCTGGATCGTCGAAGACACGTAATTCAATGCGATGGGATGGGAGTACTATAATGTGTATTAGTTAACACCGGCAAACCACTCGCACGCGCAGCGGAAATGCTTTCGAGCGTCTAGGGCAAGAAACGAATTTCCACGGAAATTCACATTGGAAAATAGATTGCAAGCTATGGGAAATTGATACTGTAATAAATTAATAATTAAATGCAAGCTTTGATAAATTAACTTGAACATGTTTTCATTATTCTTTAAGTTAGTCTTAATCGATCATTGAACAATAAAGGTAAGAGCAACCTGCTCTTAAAATATATTTTTTTTTTGTAATTTCAACGTAAATTTTATTAACTGGCGCCCGAGCAGGGACCGTGCGGTTTTCGCTAAACAGTCAATACGCGTGTAATTAAACACATAATATTCGTTCGCAAAAATAGTGCTAGTTCGTGAAAACAGTGGACACCAAGCCGCGAAATCATTACTAGTGCGTGTAATCAAAACATAGTGGACACCAAGCCGCGAAGTTTTTGCAAGAGCATTTAAGCAATAAAGTGGATACCAAGCCGCGAAATCATTGCTAGTGCGTGTAATCAAAACATAGTGGACACCAAGCCGCAAAGTTTTGCAAATGCGTATAAACAACAAAGTGGACACCAAGCCACAAGTGTATAACGTGGACACCAGGCCAAGAGACTGTCTAGCGTTCGTGTAGGGGAAAAGAGGCCCCCGAGTAATCCAGAAGGATAAAAAGGAGTTCCAGCATAAGGTACAGCCGAAAGAATACTTAAGATCTACGAGCACCTTAAGGGTACTCCAAAATATTATGGCATATTGTCCGTTATTAGGATTAAAATAACAGGCCATGCCGATATAGCGCTCGAATCATATAATACCCCTTTAAATTGGGAAAAGATTTCAAAATGTTTGACTCTGCCCGCGACCCACTTAATGGACAAGCGGACCAATGAAAATGAATGAATGAATGAATGACTCTGCATTATGCAGATAAGAGGGATCTAGGAACCCTCGAGTACCAAATGACGACTTTGGTACAGGGTAACAATACAATACCCGAATTCTATCAATCAGTTTATCATCATTTATCTCTGATTCTTAACAAACTTGGTTGTATTGACATGAGCCATGAATCGTTAAATAACATGACTCAATGTTATAGGGACAAGGCACTTGATACTTTCGTTAGAGGGTTGAAAGGTGATCTTCCCAGATTACTCAGCATAAGGGAACCCGCGGATTTGCCGCAGGCTCTCCATCTTTGCCTTAAACTCAAAAATGTTGACTTCAGAACTCAACATGCCAATAACTCTCAGGCAACAGCTAGGAAAACTTTTCAGCAAACACCCCCACCGGTTCCTCCGAGAAGATTCAATCTTCCACATCCAGTTCCTGTTCCAGCCCCAAGGCGAGAGTTCTATCCACAACTAATTCATAACCCTCGTCAACCTCAGCAAACCCAATTTCACAGAGAACCACAATATCATTCAAGGTCTTTCCAACAAGCCCAGCCGCAACGGCTTCCACCAAACCAACGCGAACTTCCTCCCAAACCTATGGACATAGATTATTCCATTAGAACTCAGAGGGTAAATTATCTAAATAGACCAAGAGGCCAACCAACTGCACACAAACGAGAGCACTCACAGCAAGTCCATCAGCCGTACAAAATGCAACGGGTTTTCCACATAGAAGAGTCCAACCAGAATGAAGAGGATTCGGAACAATACGAAACTTTAGTAAGTCAGGATGACCAAAACTACGAACAGACTCTAAATGAATTTACTGACCAGAACGAAAACACAAACCTTGACCTACCAGAACAATTAGACGACATATATTTTTTAGACTGAAAAGCTCTTCGCTCCCGTACTTTGAACACGTCGCGAGGAGCGGACAAATACTTAAATTTCTCATAGACACAGGCTCCAACAGAAATTATATTCAACCCCGCCATATTAGAAATCCCCTTCCGAACGAAAAAAACTTTTACGCCACTTCAGTAGGAGGAAACATAAAAATTACCCACCATTGTTTCGTTCAGCTTTTCGACCCCATTATAAACAAAATTAAATTTTACATCCTTCCCAGCCTTATCTCGTTTGATGGCATTATTGGTAACGACACACTACAAAAACTAAACGCCGTCATTCATACAAGAGAAAATTATATGATTATTCATTCGGACACTATTATACCTCTCAAGCAACATGTTACAGGAAGCGTCAATCACATCAACATCAGAACTTCCCATTTAAACAAAGAAGACTCGACCAACCTAATTAAAACCATTAAGAATTACCCTAACCTCTTTTCCGACCCGGACGAAAAACTGACCTATACAACCACAGTAAAAGGGGAAATTCGTACCGTAAGCTCCGAACCAATTTATTCCAAATCATACCCCTACCCGAGAGCATTAAGGGAAGAAGTCGAAAAACAAATCAGTAAATTACTCGAAGATGGTATCATTAGACCATCTAAGTCACCATACAACTCGCCGGTTTCGATCGTCGCCAAAAAGATGGACGCATCTATGGAAAAAAAGTATCTTCTCGTGATCGACTACAGGAAGTTAAATTCAGTTACTATCGCAGACAGATATCCAATTCCTGAGATCAACGAAGTTCTCGCCAACCTTGGTGACAATAGCTGGATTACGATAATCGACTTAAAGAGTGGATTTCATCAGATCCTACTAAAGGAATCTGACATCGAGAAAACCGCATTCTCAGTGAATAACGGTAAATTCGAATTCACACGTCTCCCTTTCGGCCTCAAGAACGCCCCAGCTATTTTTCAGAGAACTCTTGACGACATCCTAAGGGAACACATTGGGAAACGTTGCTATGTGTACATCGATGACATTGTCATCTTTGCCAAGAACAAAACCGAACATCTGAATAATCTCAGTGCCGTATTTGAGACAATAGAACGTGCTAACATGAAGATCCAGCTGGACAGCTGCGAATTTTTCCAAGAAGAGTTTTTAGGATTTATCATAGGTAAAAACGGCATTAAGACCAATCCAAAGAAAGTGCAGGCCATTGCTAAATTACCAGTCCCCAAAACTCTTAAAGATTTACGCTCATTTTTAGGTATGTCAGGCTATTATCGCCGCTTCATCAAAGATTATGCAAAAATAGCGAAACCCCTGACATCCCTTTTAAGAGGGGAAGAGGGACGAGTATCCAAGCACCTTTTTAAAAACTATATCATTGAATTTGACACGGATGCGTTAAACTCTTTCCAAAAAATTAAAGAATCATTAGTATCACAGGAAGTTACTCTAAATTACCCACACTTTAACAAAGAATTTGAGCTTACAACGGACGCGTCAAACTATGCCATAGGAGCTGTCTTATCCCAGGACAACAAACCAATTACATTTTTATCAAGGACACTAACTACAACCGAAGAAAATTACGCCACTAACGAACGAGAAGGAGATGCTCGCAATCATTTGGGCTCTCAACTCGCTTAGGAATTTCCTATACGGATCAAAAAAGGTAAAAATGTATACGGACCTCCAACCACTAACGTACGCCCTCAGCAATAAGAACACCAACCATAAGATGACGAGATGGAAATCTATCCTGGAAGAATACAATTACGAACTGAAGTACAAACCAGGGAAGACGAACATAGTTGCTGACGCCTTATCACGACTTCCACAAATGACAGAGGTAAATTCGATGACAATGACAGTACACAGCGACGATAGTTCTTCGCATAATTTGATCCCAACAGTTGAAACTCCCATTAACGTCTTCCGTAATCAACTCATTCTTAAAACCGGAGACGAAACTAGCCATCAATTCCTTATTCCATTTCCAACCTACCATAGGCATATTTTTATTCAACCCAATTACACCAACACAGACACCATCAACGTATTCAAAAAATTCCTTAACCCCAGCACCATAAACGGTCTATGCACAAATGCTACTTTGCTACTTTCAAAGTCAGGTTTACACAATCGATGGTCGAAGATGTTGGTGATGAAAACGAACAAGAAGAAAAAATTTTAAAAATTCATCGCAGAGCGCATCGTAACCCAGATGAAAACCGTAAGCAAATACTTGAACATTTTTACTTCCCAAAAATGGCAGCAAAGATTAAAAGATTAGTTGAAAATTGCCGAATTTGTAAAGAAAATAAATATGAAAGACACCCCAACAAACCTACCCTTAAACCAACCCCTATCCCGAAATATCCTGGCCACACAGTACACCTGGACATTTTTTCGACAGAAAAAGTTTTGGTTCTGACTGCCCTATGCAAACTGAAGAAGTTCGCAAAAACCAAAATAATCCAATCAAGAGCTATTACTGACATTAGGCAACCACTTCGAGAAATACTATTCTCATTCGGCGTTCCAAAACATAGTTATCAACAACGAGCTAGCACTTAACTCGGCAACTATAATTACATCCATGATCAATGATGAACTAGGTATAGGGGGAAAGCGGGAGACTTGAACATATGGGAGACTTGAGACACTCTCAATAACTAGCTTAAATTCCATTCAAATCCAATGAATTCAAATGTATGTGATGCAGAAACTGACGCGCTACTTGCGTACAAAAGGAGTTCTAAATCGTTCGTTCACTTTGTTTGGTGGAGAAGAAAATGTGTTTTTCAGTACGAAAACTTACAAAAAAAAAAAAAATTTGTATTTGCTCCATAAAATTTATGTGCAACATTGTTAGTAAATAATATTGATGTTACCTAATAATATTGATATTTGACTTTGTAAATACTAGCATAAAACTATGCTGGCATGTATTTAACAAAAATTATAAATGTTATTTTGTTAAGAAATGTGAACGGGAGACTTGAGACAGTTTCTGAGGGGAGAGTTGATCAGTGGCTTATTGCCTAAGTGATATGGCAATTTATAAAAAATTAAATTATTTATTAATTTTTGTTTTGTTTTGGAAGTCCATTTAGTTTTTTTTACCTCTATTTTATGTTTGAAAACTGAATTACTTAGTTTTTTTATATACTATAAACGTTTGTAACATTTTATTATAAGTCTTTTATATTTTTATTTTAAAACATTAAACATAACTTTTTGTTTGTAGATAATACCACAAAATTAATAAAAATAAATTCTATTCAGATTGAAAGTTGTTATATTATTTGTTTTATTGTTTTGCTTATGGAATTTGAGTATGTTCAAGTCTCCCCAAAGGGATGTTCAAGTCTCCCGGTGGTAGGGGAGACTTGAACCGAAAATCTGTTTTCAAGCATTTGGCATTTGTCAAAAATCTCTGGTGTTTATTTTAAGTTGATTGGACTTTTCCTAAAATAGATTTATGTAGCTAAAAAAAATGAATGCGATTAATAAAAAAAAATTGTATGAACGATTTAACAAAAAGTGGCTCAAGTCTCCCGCTTTTCCCTACACATCCATAAAACACCACCGTACAAAAGTGAGGTAAATGGACAAATTGAGCGGTTTCATTCCACTCTTTCTGAGATTATGCGATGCACCAAAGCCGAACAGACCCCTCGCTCCTTTGAAGAGCTACTCGAAAATGCGACAAATGAATATAACTTTACAGTCCATTCAACCACTGGTAAAAAACCAGTCGAACTCTTTCTTGGCCGATCGTCCAATATAACCTTCGAAGAATATGAAAACAACCGCCAACAAAATATAGACAAAATTATACAAAAACAACAAAAGGACATGAAGTACCACAATAAAAAACGAAAACCACATAAAAATTACAATCCAGGAGATGTAATTTTTATAAAGCACAACAAAAGAATTGGTTCCAAACTCACTGTCCGATATAAAAAGGAAGTAGTTAAAGAAGATAGAAACACAACCGTTATAACAGAATCCGGCAAAGTAGTGCATAAAAGTAACATCAGAAATTAACTTTATCTTTCCAGATGGGCATGTTGCACTCGCCAGGCAACTATGCAAATATTGGACTTTTCAAACGCACAAATAGTAACCTTCCACGTCGGACAGACGAAGATACAAGACGGAAACTTTAAATTAATACATGTTATCGACTTAGACCAATACGACCAATTCATATCCACAATAACCCCTATCCTTAAACTTGAATCAACCCAAAACCATACCATATTCCCTTTGCTATCACACGAGCTGCAACAAATTTAAAATCTTTTGCATAACTTGAAACCGCGAATAACAAAACGTTCCTTGAATTTTATCGGCAGCACATGGAAATGGATTGCTGGCAATCCAGACCATGACGATCAATTATATAATGAAAGGATAAATAATATCACTAAAGTTCAAAACGTAATACAGAAATTGTTAAAAGAAGATAATAAATTAAGCTTCGAGGAAATAGAATCATTATATTATTATAGAATCATTATTTTATCAAAAAAGAAATAGAACTTGCTACAAATATTTTAAATAAACAACAGCTACCGTATAATAAAATAGAAGAAGCTTAAGATTTCTCAGAAATAAAAATCATAAGTAATAGCTCAATAATGCTCTATATTATAAACATTCCGCTGACAACAAATAAAACTTATGAAAGCCTTGTAATTAAACCAGTAAAGAAAAATAATATTGTAACAGAAATTTTATTTGAAGTAATTCTTAGGAATAATGAAGAGATTTATGGAACAGTAAAAAAATGTAAAAGTTATAACTCTTTATCCATTTGTCAATATTAGAAACGATACATGTATTCCCAGCTTGCTCAACAGTCTCTTAGCTATCTGCAACACTGTCAATAGTCAGCATATTCCAACCATAGACGAGATATCAACAGGCAATGTACTACGAAATCAGTTTACCGGAACCGTAGAAGTAGAGAACACTACCCACAGCCTCAATGGAACATTCCTAATAAAATTCCACAATACAACTATTAATATCAATGGACGATCATTGATTTCCAAAGAAATACCAATGGTTAAAGCATTACCAGCAATACTCCAAGCCAGTCCAAAAGAGAAAAAGTACAGGGAAATCCTATCTCTAGAAATGATGAAAGATCTTCACATCAACAACACAAATGAAATCCGACTATTACAAACAGAGAAGAACATACATCAAGTAACCACCTACTCACTCATCTCCTGTCTCGGAATACTTGTCATAATAGCCATGATCCTCAAGGTTTTACCTAAACGAAACAATACCGAGGTCACTACCCAAATTCCAAAAGAAAAGGCCCATGAAAAACATCCCGACCCTGGAACAATCGCATCACCCAACGCGCCCCAACATCTTGAGATGCCGCAGCAAAGTTTTAACAACATACCCTATTTTTAACGATTGAGGACAATCGCACTTAAGAGGGGAAGAGTTAACACCGGCAAGCCACTCGCACGCGCAGCGGAAATGCTGACCGAGCGTCTAGGGCAAGAAACGAATTTCCACGGAAATTCACATTGGAAAATAGATTGCAAGCTATGGGAAATTGATACTGTAATAAATTAATAATTAAATGCAAGCTTTGATAAATTAACTTGAACATGTTTTCATTATTCCTTAAGTTAGTCCTAATCGATCATTGAACAATAAAGTTAAGAGCAACCTGCTCTTAAAATATTCTTTTTTTGTAATTTCGGCGTAAATTTTATTAACTTATACACAATGGTTATAGTAATTGCTGTTTGTTCTTCTTATCAGCATCAGCATGTACAACAGTGCAAGTACCATCCTATCCACTTGTGCACAAGCAGGTAGCTGATGAAGTTCATGGTCATCGTTGTTTATGTTGGATTGCAGGGGTGCTTAACTCGCGCTCAATTGTAGGGCGACCTCAACCAACTTGGTGTGCGCAACTGGAGGTAGCTAGCTAGGGACCGAGCTGTTTGGAGAGGCTTGTTGGCTGAGGCCGTAGACCACCCCGAACTGTGAGCGCCCCCAAAAGTAAATAAACTAAGCAACATAATAGCCGTTTTTTATTATCAGCGTGATCTGATCCGGATCAGATCATGAAAATAAAACAAACTGGATCATTGAAAGATTTTATATTTAAGTTGTGGCAACAGTAGTTTTTCACATATCAAATCCAGTACCAATTATGACAAATTTTGTATTGACACCGCCATATTGCAGCCACACGGTATAATGTGACGTCGCAACCACAAACCAGTAAGAATAGACCGTCGACTCCTCCCACATAACGGACTTTGCCTACAAGCTGCCGGCGAGACCAGGATTTTTCATGTATTGGTGCTGTACAAAATCAAAGGGGCGCCATTAACGCACGCATACTTGAAAAATCCTGGTCGTATGGTATTGCATAGAAAAACATTGCCGCCATTAATTTTGACATTTACACGTATTCACAGACAGGGAAATTCTTTCCGGGGGGAATCGGGTAGGTGTACGGGAAGTCGGCGGTCTATTCTTACTGGTTTGTGGTCGCAACGCGATGATTTCTCTATTGCACTTGCTCATATTTGAGTTTGACATTTCGCTTGTTGTGTGGGGGTTGTTACCATATGAAAACAAATCTGCATACATTTGGCATTCAATATTTTTTTGTGGGAAACTATGTTCAAATGTTATGTTCAAATATGCATCATAATTAACCGTATTGTACTGCTAATATTTCCATTTATATTTCTGTGTTATATAGCGAAACAAAACATCTCGAAAGTCGGAATAGTAACTTATTCGAATTTGAAAAAATGCTAATTGATTTTATGTGTTGTTAATTGTGTTTCATACTTTGGTCTGGCAACATTACTGTGTGGCTATAATTTACAGGGGCACCAACATTTAGTGAATGAAATAAAGAACGCCACGAAACAACAACGGGAAATAGTTGAATTAATTTTTAGATCATATTTCGTGATCTCGATGAAAAGCAGGATCACATGTTGTTGTTGTAAGTGCATTTAAATCGATGATCTATATGGATCATAGCTGATAATAAAAAACGGCTAATATTTCACGACACAAACAGAGTAACGGTCACTGGGGTAGATTTTACTTTACTGCCAATTCGAAAAAAATACTTTTTTCTAAACTTTAATACGCTAAGCCGAAATCTTGAGAACAAATTTGTTGGCGCTTTCATACGGTTTGAGTGTGGCACGCCCCCAAAGTAAATTAAATTTTTACCAGGCACACGCGCAGCTATTATATTACATAATAAGGAGGCTCAGAGACAGAGTGGCTCACCGGATAGTGTGCGAGGGGTCCCAGGTTAGATCGACAGAAAAACACAAATTACATCTTAAGGTTTTTTTCCACTGCGCCACCTCTTGCGAATGTCTGACAAACAGCCGAGAGTATAACTATCCTGAAAAAGCTTGTTAATGTAGCCGTTCGGACTCGGTATAAAATTGTAGGTCCTTTCTATTTGACCCAGAAAATAGAAACTCACACTAACCAATGGCTGTGAGAAGCTAGGCGTAGGCTAGAGTGTCTACAAGGCTATTTTTTTTATTAATATCCATCTATTTTTATTAATATCTACTTAATTAAATTAGTTTGTATAAACAATTTTTTGTCCCCTAGATCGGAATCAGAGGAGGAGTGCGATTTCATTGGATTAAGTGATGACCCTACTTTCGTAATAAAAGAAAACAATTAGGTACGTAATATCAAAATTATATAAATTGTACAAAGCTCAAATAATATAAGAATTATGTTTTTTTGTGTATTTTCTTAGAAATTTTGTGAACGAACACGACGACGAATAATAATTACGGCATAAACTATGAAGAAGCAATCGTCCTATTTCGATTATAGACATTAAGTACCTACTGATTTCAAGGTGAATACATTCAGCAACTTTTTGGAATGGTAATATGTACAGTGGATTCCGCTTAATTGGGACGGATCGGGCTAGACTGTCTTGTCCCAATTAAGCGGCTGCCCCAATAATACGAAGTCATGATGAAGTATAAAAAAAATACAACAAAATAATGATTTCACTTATAATGTCGATTTTTTCACGTTTACTTGTCAAAGTACTTTTCTCGGCAACTTACGGAAACGAAACTAATAGCAATCCACGTTGACAAAACAACAACAATCCGCTTTGCTGATACTTCTGGAACTGCAAAAAGGCAAAACAGTGCGCAACACCACGAAAAAGTGATGTTTCTTCAATAGCATTGGGTCAATTTGCTTTCTCATCGTCGCGTCGTTGACAGGCAGACAAGCAATGTAGCGTAGTTTTTTATGTCAAAATGTGTTAAGATGTGTGATGAATATGTCCCGAATAAGCGGCTGCTGTCCACAATAAGCGAAACGCATTCAGTCTAAAATATGATTCGTTTCCGTTCTTTATCCTCTGTCCCAGTAAAGCGGAATCCACTGTATTATATAATATTTAATTTCACCATTCCACAATGCACATATCTGTTTGTGTTATTATGCAATTTTATATTATTTGTTTTCGAAATATTAATAAAATCAAGTAAATACAGATTGTACTTCAGTTTTGATATTTTTTCATTAGGTTAAGTATATTTAGGTACTGTAACGACCGGCGATCGACAGCAACTAGATAGATGTGTTCAGCTCCACATCTTAGAGTCGACAGAAATGCGGAACAAGCTCTTATATAGAGAGACAGCATAATGTTATGCGAGAAACAGATTACCACAGCACCAGCAACAGCAACTTTGACAGCAACAGCAACTTCAACAGCAGAAGTCGCATGAAACACATTGGAAACATCGACAGCAACTTTGTCAAGGGAGGAAAACAAAATTTGTTGAGAGTTGATTGCAACGCAGCATTGCCAGATTACCTTTTATATCTTCCAAAATAAATGGTAAAAGCGAAATAAAAATGATATTAGGTACATGACTTTTCTTTTAATAGCTTGTCAAACATTAATTTTAATACAACTCACAATACAGACGATTGAATTAGTAGATAACTCGTTTCCACATTGCAATATAGTAAAACTAGAATTCAAAATCATATTCTAAATAATTTGACGCCTGCAGATCACAAAAAAAAATTGATTTCTTTTGCCAATCGAAAATGAAAGGCAATCTAAATCAAAAAAAAATTAAAATAGTATTTTATAAATAATTTATTATAAGAATAAATATTTGTAAACTGCTGAAATTTTTTTTGTCTATATCTGGTAATGATGCTGCACCTTCAGTATGTCAGCATTCGAAAGTTGAGAGAACTGAAAAAGTCACCGTGGTGTTGGTAGCCGTTGCACAGCAACATTGAATTTAGGACTTAGCTCTAACGTCGATGTCGATGTCGATGTTGCTGTGGTAATGTAACTTCAGCCATTTAAAAGCAGGGGCTCTAAAAAGTGCGCTGTGGCTGTCAAAGTTGCTGTTGCTGTTGCTGTGCCAATCTGTTTCTCGCATTACTCTTTAGCACGTAATTGCGTGATTATGTTCCAAGCATGAGTCACTATACCCCTTCCATTTTTTCTTATACCCTATTCACACCAAGCCGAAAACCGAGTTTTCGTCAAAAAAGTTTAGAAAACTCGTAGATGCATTCACACCGAACACCAACTCGTTTTCGTTTGACGTTTCAATTTGCTGTGAAACTAGCTATGAAATGTTTGTGGCGACTAGACTTTTATTTTAGTTACTAAACTTCGCTCGTATTGACATAATATACAAAGAAAAGTATTTAAGCTACTTGATAATCGCTAACTTATGGTTAAATGCATAAAATAATTAACATAAGCAACATTCAAAATCAAAACATCTGAAAATACCATTTAGTTGTGGCAGTGGCAGGTACATAGTTTGCTCTTTATAGTGCAAGCAAAGACAACAAAAAAACTCTCACTCTCACTCAGTCCCTCACATCCTGTCAGCAGTTTTGCTGAGCTCGCTGAATGTTGCAAAAGGTGTGTCTGCTTCAACAACCCAACGATTGTACTCGTTTTCATGGCGTTTTCATGGAAAACTACCTCAAACAACTCGTTTTGAAAACTGCAATATGTATGGGAAAACTTCGGTTTTCGATGAAGTTTTCGACTGTTTTTGCGAAAACCTCAGTTTTCGGCTTGGTGTGAATAGGGTATTAACTTCCACGAGTAGGTATTGGGTTGATTGAGACTTGGAATTATTCTGCGTAAGAAAGAGAAACTATGTGCGAGAGAGATGGATGGGTTGTACGATAGAAGATTGATTTTGTTGTTGTTTTTTTGCTGTAAGTTGTGTTGGTTGTTTTTTTTTTTAGTTTTGGCAGTGAGTTGTGTTGATTGTTTTTTTTATGGAACCACAGACGTAGCGATAGCAAAATTCTTATACCCTATTCACACCAAGCCGAAAACCGAGTTTTCGTCAAAAAAGTTTAGAAAACTCGTAGATGCATTCACACCGAACACCAACTCGTTTTCGTTTGACGTTTCAATTAGCTGTGAAACTAGCTATGAAATGTTTGTGGCGACTAGACTTTTATTTTAGTTACTAAACTTCGCTTGTATTGACATAATATAAAAACAGAATTATTTAAGCTACTTGATAATCGTTTACTTATGGTTAAATGCATCAAATAATTAACATAAGCAACATTCAAAATCAAAACATTTGAAAATAAAAATACCATTTAGTTCTGGCAGGTAGTTTGCTCTTTATGGTGCAAGCAAAGCAAAGATAACAAAAAAACTCTCACTCTCACTCTCACTCTCACTCAGTCTCTCACATCCTGTCAGCAGTTTTGCTGAGCTCGCTGAATGTTGCAATAGGTGTGTCTGCTTCAACAACCCAGCGATCGTACTCGTTTTCGTGGCGTTTTCATGGAAAACGACCTCAAACAACTCGTTTTGAAAACTGCAATATGTATGGGAAAACTTCTGTTTTCGAGGAAGTTTTCGGCTGTTTTCGCGAAAACCCAGTTTTCGGCTTGGTGTGAATAGGGTATTATCTATGCAAACGTATAATATAGTCCATGGTTGAACCACAGACGACGTCATCTTTATCGATTTTTTTTGAATGCATGGACAATAATCTGAATGTAGAACAACAAACATAAATGCGAAATTAATAATGCGCTGGTTGGTGGGATCGGTAGTTAGTGGATCTATTTTTAGATTCGTGAGGATGGTCGGTTTGCTTGGGAGATAAGGGAATTTATTTTGATGCATTTAGTTGTACGGTTAGTAAGTTATTGTTTTGGTTGTGGTTTAAGTTTGATGGTTTGTTTACGGGATGCTAGCAAGGGAGAGAGAGAGATATTCATATGCGATGAGGATCGATGGTGAGGTGAGGTTGAGATTTTTGAGTGCTCTCGGTTGATAGGTTGAAGAATTGCGTGATTGGCAAGGAGGAATATGAGTAGATATATAAATATATATAAAAGAATATAATTTTATGAATTTACGTTATATATCTCACAATGTTTTATGAGAGCAGATCAAATGAATTTGATTTAACTGTAACAGAAATAAGAAGGAAATCCAAGGGGCAATATAAGAGACATTTCAAAGACCGAGCGATAATGTTCAAGTCAAATGCCGACTTGCGACTTATCGTAAAGAAGGACCTGTTGAAGTTCACTCGACCAAAATGTCGGATTTAAATTTCCGGCCCGCATATCCCGAAGAAAAGAATAGAAAGAAACCTCCGACATCTCAATCCGGAACTCCAGAGCGAGAACTGGGAGGTACCTACTCGAGGTTGGCGAACATTTCGAGGCGGGCACTGAAATTGTGGTTTTACTCACCACAAATCCATGCCCTTGCTGGAGAAGTTTAACAACAAAGTTCGCACTGAAATTAACCGGTGCAAGGTTTGACCCTTTACGGAAAGAACAGAGAGAAAGAGGAGGATGGGGGATGATCAGGTAAGACCAATAGGAAGATTGTTCAAATAAACCTGCACCACAGCATAGTAGCTAGCGCTAACCTCGTCAATCTCTTAGGTGATAGAAATATAGACATCGCCGCCGTGGTGCAAGAGTCATGGATAGGATATCCCGTGGCAAAATATGTGGTCTAAACCACAAAGATTTAGTAACCTACTGCACCAAGCCGCTAAATGCGGAGAGTAAGAATAGAACTTGTATCGTAGCTAGGAAACATATTAACGTTTTACTTCTATCTACCTAGAGCAATCTATACCAGACCGTGGTATTGATATTGGGATGTTATGCAAACTCCCATCATTCACAATGGGGCAGTGGAGATATCAACCCACGAGGTGAATCAGTTTTTGAATGCATTATAGAAAATAAGCTCTTAGTAGCTAACAGAGGTGATGAACCAACATTTGTAGTTAGGAACAGGCAGGAAGTTATAGACATAACGATAAATGGAACTTCTTGAGTAAGCAGTCCTACTCAGATCACAGATTGACCGAATTTCTTGTAGGAAACTATTGCCCCAGTCACATAAAAAGACTGATTGGGACCTTTTAAGCAAAGAGATCGAGAAAAGGAAAACTTTTTACAAGAAGGAAATCTAAATTACCCGGCAGACATCGACAAGAAAGCCGAGAAAATAAACACTTTTTATGAAGAGGCATTCGTAAGGGCTTGTCCAGTGGCAAAACCGAAAACTAAAATTTCACATCCATGGTGGAATAAGAAACCGAACAAAATTAGACTCTGACTGGGAAATATACAAGGCCAGTCAGAGAAACTTTAAAAACGAAATACAGAAATCCAAACGCCAATTGTGGCAAAAATTCTGTGATGAAATAAAGGGCACTACAGAAACCGCGAGGCTGAGGAAAATCCTAACCAGGGAACTAGTGAAAGTAATTTTCATACCAAAGGCTGGCAAACCAAGTCAGACCAACGCAAAAGACTTCAGGCCAATAAGCTTCACCTCGTCCTGAAAACTTTAGAAAGACTGATCTATATTTTTTTTTTTATAATTGACACGCGTTAAAGAGGTTATGACTACTCTTAAGTGTAATGTGATTTGCACAGCGCGGGCATTAAGGAAATTGGGGTAGAGAAGATAGGAGATTCCGATGCACATTGGTTTTAAATGTCTGTAAATTGTACTGAGGAGGAAAGACAGAGCCGGGCAAGGCATTCCACATTCGTGTTGTACGGCTTATGAAAGAGTCTCTATATTTCATAGTACGCCCGAAGATAGGCTGAATGGTAAACTGATGGGCATTCCTAGCATGGCGAGAATTGCGGTTGAATTGCTGAAGGGGAGGAATGCAACTGGCAATTTCGTTTGAACATTGTTTGTTGTAAAAAAGATAAAACAGAGCGAGACACGCAACGTTTCTACGATGTTCAAGCGAATGAATAGAATTCGCAATATTTGTGTCCCCGATTAGTTTTAACGCACGATTTTGGATCCTATCCAGTAAGTGCAATGTGGTTTTCGGTGCACCAGACCAGATGTGGGAATTGTACTCAAGTTATGGGCGAATGAACGCCTTATATATTGAAGCCAGATCAGAAGGGGTAAAATATTTCTTGCACCTTTTGAGAAAACCTAGACATTTCGCAGCATTCTTGGCGACTTCGTGTATTATGGTCATTTCAACGAAGGTTGTTATGGACGCTCATACCGAGAATGGGAAGTCTTTCGGTTTCGGTGATGCAAGTGCCATTCATGGATAATATCTGTAGGTTCGGTTTTCGCTTTAGAGACAGCAGACAGCATTGTGTTTTTGAAGCATTAAATTCCACACTATTGGCTCAACTCAATTTTAAAATGCTGTCGAGGTCGGAATCTAATGAGCTTAACACAAGTTGCCGTTCCAGTTCTACGACCGAAGAGCAGGGACGTAAGTCCTGGAAAGAATATGAGAAGCTAAAAGTGCTGTCATTAGCGAAGGAATGTATTGGATTAGAAGTTGCAGACAAAAGATCATTTATAAAAATTAGAAAGAGAGTCGGAGACAGAACGGAGCCTTGGGGAACACCAGCATTTATATGGTGAGTTTCAGACTTGAAACCATCCAAAACAACTTGAATTTAACGGCCAGTGTAACGACATGTATTTTTAGTGGCGAAATAAAGAAACCAAAATGTAAAGAAAAGACACGACGTTCACAACGTTATAAAAGTTTTATTGGATTCTCGATGAGAAGTGATTGTACACGCAATTAGTACACTAATGACATTTATGTAGTGTTTTTATGTTATAATGTAAGGAATTTGTATATAATGTGTATTGTTTATAATGTAATTATTTGACTTAATATGTGTTGTCATTGGTTGTATTTGTATCGTCTTCTGTCATCGATGGTAAGCAGCTGTGTGGATGGGGTGGGCATTGTTGATCTTGGAGATGTGCAATAATTGACTCTTCAACATTCTCCCCGCCCGTGAACGTAGTTCGCAAACTCCTTCATCTGGTCTTGAAGTAATAACATAATTCGCTTGACTTGGTTGTTGAACGAAAATTAAATTCATCGACCTCAATAACATCCCAGTCGATATTTGACTACCTTGCCGACCTTCATCAATTCCATTATTGACATGTAAAGAGAGAGACAATTAATATTTTGACAAACAAACAAAAATACATTTATCCAAGAAAGACGGATAAAGACAAACATAAGTACGAAGTACAACATATAAACATTTGATATGCATGTGCCTAAGAATAAGAAGTACAGGAAGGGGCATATCGAGGAAACAGTGAGGCTTTTTTCAAATAAGTGTGAGTTACACTAACACAAATGCATTGACACAGGGCCGCCCTCAGGGGCCAGCGTAGAGTTAGGACGCCAAAGTGCTGGGGCGCACGATGTAACTCTTACCCGTTTCTTTAAAAGTGATAAAGTAGGAAAATATGTAGCTGAGCTTTAAGGAAGCACTAGGTTATGGTTTTTATCTTCTCAGAAGTACTTAGGCACCTTCAAAGAATCACAACTATTATTAATCCTTAATAAATAAAACGTACATTTTAGAGGAACCTACACATTTTAAACGTAGGTATAAATAAAACTCAGTTTTTAGTTTTAGGTTTAATTTTAATGCAAAAACACTATCACATATATTTTCCTAATTTAAATAAACTTTAGTTAGGTACATTTTATCTACATCCATCTGATAATAATTCGGTCATACATCAGAGGTCTTCACGTAACTTTCCAGGCGATCATCGTCTCGACGATTGAACAAAACGTAACGATGTAACATCACAATAGCGTCGTTCAATCGAATCGTTCATCGTTTTCGTTTTGAACAGTTTGAGCAGGGCTGTAAAGAAACTGTGACAACTTAAAACTAATAAAAAAGGTATGGAGAGTACTATTTGTCGAAATTATAAAAGATTTGATATTATTTTAACCTTTGTTTTGCTTTAAAAGACCCTATCTGGAAAGAAAATATACCAAAAACGATGAAACGATTGCCAAAGAGCCATCGTTCAATCGAATCATTTCGACGACAGTATTTGACAGTTAAATTGTTTACGTGAGGCAACAAGAAACGATGATCGTTCACTCGTTTCGACGATCATCGTTTTTTGGTTGTTATACGAAGTAGCAGCATCGACGACGTCGTTCGATTGTTTTAGCCTTACGCGATAAGACCTCTGTTCCGTAAAATTGTATATTTTTTTCTCCGCTGTAAGACATATGTATTCAACATCTTGACGACGATACCAACCGTCACGATAACAGGACAACAAAAGAAATACCTTTAAACATATTTTCTATTTATAACAAGAAAACTGCACTAGGGCGCTCAACCGATTTAAGCGCCTTGCCCTCACCAACAAAAAAATAGTTCGTCCCTGAACGAGAGATTCCGATTTGACAGATGAGTTTCAGTTAAATCAAATGCTGCAAGATAAATAAAGTATATTTTTGTTTTCAACCAAATTCTCTTTTTTGCAACAAAATGTCATGAAATACTAATTTAAAAGTGTTCTACAATAATATATCTACCTAAAAAACACTTAACAACATTATTTTATGTGGAATATGAGATAAAATTTACCTGTGAAATGAAAAATTGTTTCTCTCCTTATTATGCTAGTTTTTGCAGAATTTAACACAGCACCGCATGTTGTTTTAAATTTCTTTCGGTAAAGAATTGTATTTATTCACCGTATTCACTGTTTTTTCACTGTTTAATTAAGTTAAATACGTAATTTCACTATTTTAACAATTTGAAATTGCAAACACGGCAAATTTCCCCAGCAAAATGACAGATGAGTTTCAAATTCTCTGATTTTTTTTCATATCTTGCGGCCTCACTCACGTACACTGTATATGTGATATACACTCTTTCCTGTACTTCTTATTCTTAGGCATGTGCAATGTGTGTCTCCCTTGCACTTATTGTCTCGTATTCCACTCCAAGTCCAGTTCCGTGTTTATTTTTTGCCATAAATGGCGATCGGGCGGTGATTGTTTTTTTTTTTTTTATTTACTCGTAAAGTTGATTCGGTGTTTTCGTTTAATTTATTATTAATATTATGTATAATTACAATTTAGTTTGTGTTATGTGTAGAAATTATAGTGATCGTGAAATTTCGTTTATGTAAAAAATATGGAATAGTGAATTTGATGGATGACCTCGCTGATGATGACGTCGATGTTGATGTTGATAATGATGGAAGCTGCAGTATTACAGGTAATTTTGCAAATTAATTGCATATAATTGCGTGTGTTTTGTTTTATTTTATTTTAGAATCCGTAGGATTAGCATTAAATTAGAATAAAAATTAGTGTGTGTGTGTGTATTCGCGGAGAAATGTAATTTAATTAGTTCTGTTGACATTTTGCATACATTTTGTTTTGCATAATTTTCGTGTTGTGTTGTGTAGTGATGGGGGTAATTTCGATAACTATCGATAACAATCGATTACAACCATAGTTGTGTTCGATATATGTATATTGTATTTTGATTGTTTTTATATTTGATGAAAGTGTAAAACAGTATTTGGTTAAAATTATATGTTAAATGTTTAGTTAAGGCGTGTTTTTGATACGACGCGGTATTTGAGTGTAGAAAAATATAAAATTGCATGTTATTTGTTACGATGCGTTTTGAGATTTTTTTGTTTCGTTAGGCGTGTTTTGATGCGACGCGTTATGTATGTGTATCATGATTTTGCATGTTTTTGGTACGATGCGTTATGTGTATGTAGTAGATAATATGATTTCGCATGTTTTTGATATGCGTGCGTTTAAATATTTTAATTTTGTTGTGAACGTTTGGTTTCTTTGAATGTGGTGTGGACTGTATATTTCTATGTTTAGGTTACTGGTTTGGTTTTATTATTTAGTTATGTTATGTATGTAGTATGTATAATATGTATTATTTTTGATAGTTTTTTATTTATTTGCAGATGCTGATATTTTTTTTTTTTTTTTTTTTTTGTAGAGTTTTAGGTTTTAGATATTTCAATTTAGAGATGATCGTATCGTTGGCAGATAGAATATTTTCGTGAGCAGTCCTTTAAGTTGGCCTAATATCGTTTTTACGTTTAGAACGGGAGTAAATCCGGCATGCGTTTCGTGAATCCTCGCTGAACTCCAATGAGGCGGTGGAAGACGTTCGTCTTTAAGAAGAACGAAGTCTCCGGTTTTCGATTCCGCTTCCGTTTTTATCCATTTCGGATAGTGTTGAAGTTGCGATAAATATTCATTTTTCCATTTGAGGCAAAACGCGTTGAGGAATGATTGTAGCCGTTTACAGAGATCGCGATATCCAATCTTCCGCAGTGTGTTGTCTTCTGGGGGTATAGTGTGGATTGGCTCACCAACCAAAAGGTGTGCTGGCGTGATGATTTCCAAGTCATCGACGTTGTCATAAAGGGGACATAAGGGCCTTGAATTCAGACATGCTTCTGCTTGTTTAGAAAACGTGGCGAATTCCTTGTAGGCAAGTCTCTCATTTCCGACAACTCTTTTCACATGGTACTGGGCCGACTTCACCCCGGCTTCCCATAGTTCACCAAAATGAGGGGAAGTGGGGGAAATAAGATTCCATTTGGTACCCAAATTCGCCAATATGCCAGCGACCTCCTTCCAGACGTGGTAAGCATTCCGTAAAAACCCACATAAAATTATCGGATGCCGCTCCTCACAGCATAGATCCAAGTTTTGGTTACGGCGTCCGGCACGCAGTACTCCATCAAAATCGAGAGATTTGTTTAAAGCGCGTAGATCCTTTTTAGTTTTGCCAGTTCGCTCAATCTTAATCAGCTCTGCCGGGAACATCTCCTTTTGTGCTTTCTTGACTGCGAGCACAGTTGCTGCATGTAACTCCTGTGAGCCTAGTGGCTGCGAATTCTTCTCATTTTTAATGTTGATAGTTTTGCAGTTGTTGACGAATCGCAAACAGGTTTCTATGACCCTTACTATCTTTGAAAGGTAAGAAAAATGGCGAACCACTTTGCTGGCGCGGTCACTATCTTTGCTTTGAGCACAGTGTATCATGTCAGCTCGCACTTCCAGTTTGTCACAAACGATGTCTTCCTCAGGATCCTTGGTTTGTAACGGCTCGTCTTCCATTTCCCGAAATGTTTGCAGCTGGGAGCTCAGAGCAGTGAACTGCACAAAACTGCGTAGATGTTGCAGATTCTCAGTTAGAACCTTACCAAAGATTATCCATCCTAGCCTGGTCTTTTGCGCTATTGGCGCTACTTTGTTTTCACAGCGTATAATGTCTGGAAGGAGTATTTCGGCGAAAACGTCACTTCCAAATAGTAGATCGACTTGCGCAGGAACGTAAAAATCAGGATCCGCTAAATGCAAACCGGAAAGATGTTGCCATTTGTCAGGTATCATTTGTTGGGTCGGAAGAAGCCCAGTCAGCGACTTGAAAACGAACGCCTTAACGGCGCTCTCAAATGTCGAATGTCGTGATGCAAACGTAATGTCGACATAATTTTGTGTTGTGCCGCTGCTGACCATCCCCAACCCAGATACCTCGACAAATGCACGATGTCTCTTCAACTTCAACAACTGTGCCGCAGATTCGGTGATAAATGTCGCTTCTGATCCGGGATCGATTAAAGCACGCAGATCATGGAAACGTCCATCAGCTGATCTCACCCTTACCATTGCTGTTGCCTAAAGCGCCTTTGGCGTTTGCGAGAGGGAGTAGAAGGTGTTGATCTGCCTACTCGTCGATGGCTGCGGTTCCTCCGAAGGTTGAAACGCAGGAGCGTTTGGATTCACGGCTACCTGGTATGACTGCGTATTTCCGGATCTGGGCTGTTGTGAGCATTGTGTCGTTGTTGGCTGCATGTTGTTACCATGATTGTTATCGCTGTAGTAGTTGTTATTGTTGTTGTGATGGTAGTTGTTGTTGCTATTTTTGTCGTTGTAGTTGCTGTTATTAGTCTGCATATCGTTAACATGCAGAAGGGAATGATGACGTTGTTGGCAAAAGTAGCAACTTAGTGCTGGGACACTCTCGCACCATGTGCCCATAGCCAAGACAATTGTCACACACCTTTGCATTCCTGACTGCCTGTTTTCGCTGGATCGCATTAAAATTCAGGAAGCGTTGACATTTCCTCAGCGCATGTTGCCCTTGATAACACAGCTTACACAAAAAGGCATCTCTAGAAGACGTATTTGCCAAAAACACCCGCTGAGCATCTGTGTACGACCGGTTCCTCGTGCTGACAGCTAAATCGTCTCTTACCCAAGGCCTGGAACTCCCCTTCAGGTCCTGCTGGCCGACCACCTCAAGAGTCCGGAAGCGAGTTTCTAAAAATTCCGTGAACTGTTTGTACGTTGGCAGCTCCTTGAGGCTCCCCAACTTCTCTTCCCATAGCTGCTGAGTAGAATTTGGCAATTTATGTAGCAGAACGTATATTAAAATCGCGTCCCAATGTTCTACCCGCAACCCCAAATTCGCCAACGCATGAACGCACTCCTGAGATGTGTCCAGCAACTCCTTCAGCCCATTCGCTGATTCCTTGGATAATGGTGACTGTTCAAGAAGCAACTTCAGCTGTGCATTGACCAGCACGCGTTTGTGGTCGTAACGCGAAGTAAGCAGCTCCCATGCCTTTGCGTAGTTACCCGCATCGCAAGGAAGATGTTGCAGCAGTCGCTCAGCCTCACCCACTAAGCACGACTTCAGATAATGCATTTTATCAATGTCGCTTAACGATGCATTTTTATGGACCATGGACTCAAACAGACCCTGAAAAGACCTCCATGTTGTGTACGAGCCGCTGAACTTCGGAATATCGATTTCGCGAAGCCTAATTTTACTGCTGGATGCCGTCGATTCACCTGGAGTAACACTTGCAGCAGCCTGGGTGAATTTCTCCAACGTTTCCAACAAATCGCTGCGATACTCAAGGTAAATTTCTTGAATTTGCTCGTACACAATAAATAACTCCTCCAATTTCAGGTCTGCTTCAAGCCTTCCGCCCCGACGATTGCCTCGTGATATTGCCTAGCAACTCGCATATTTTCTTCCAGCATGTTAAGACGACTTGCAACATATACTTGTTGCTTACGTTTCTTTGTACAGTTTTTAAAGCTGGTGAAATTATTAACTACCATCGTTAAAACGCCCTTTTGTAGCAAACCGTAATTAATATTACCTTCGGCCATTATAATTATGCGCGTAGGTTTTAGTTATTTATATTATTTAATATGTTTTAAATCAAAAGTAGTAATAAAAGCAAAACTTACTTGCTTTTGCTGCGCTTGGATGTTTGTAATTTGTTGTTGTAGGCGCCACAGACCAATTTGCCTCAATCCTCTGGATTCTGGATACCGCTGGCGATTTATTCGTTGCACGACGCGTATAATAACGATTAACACACACACCAAATGTCAATAGATTTAAGTTTTAATATAATTTGAGTTAATTTTAATATAGTTTTAGTTTTCATACGTCAAGAAATGAATTGCACTTTGTATTGCACTTTCTAACCCCACTTTTTTTTTGTCAAATTTACTTGTAAATGAATTTATTGTCAAAGTTCAGATACAATTAACAATTAACATTTAAATTAGACGCGAAAAGGACTAAATCTACCGAGAAGGACCAAATGCAATATCCATATCCGGCTCGAAGGACCAAATGTAACGACATGTATTTTTAGTGGCGAAATAAAGAAACCAAAATGTAAAGAAAAGACACGACGTTCACAACGTTATAAAAGTTTTATTGGATTCTCGATGAGAAGTGATTGTACACGCAATTAGTACACTAATGACATTTATGTAGTGTTTTTATGTTATAATGTAAGGAATTTGTATATAATGTGTATTGTTTATAATGTAATTATTTGACTTAATATGTGTTGTCATTGGTTGTATTTGTATCGTCTTCTGTCATCGATGGTAAGCAGCTGTGTGGATGGGGTGGGCATTGTTGATCTTGGAGATATAATTGACTCTTCAACAGCCAGAAAGATAGTTTCTAATCCATTGAATAAGAGACGCATCGATCCCATAAGCACGTATTTTCGACAAAAAAACTTGGTGCCAAACTCTGTCAAATGCCTTTGAAATATCAAGCACAACAATCTTCGATTCACCGAAGTGATGGGGAGATTGGTTCCACTTCTCGGTGAGATAAGTCATCAAATCACCAGTGGACCTGTTGCCACGAAAACCGTTGCTGGTCATTGGGGAGTTTCCGTGATTCAAGATATTTCATAAGCTGACGGTTTATCAGCGTTTCCATGACCTTAGAAAGAATGGATGTAAGTGCTATGGGTCGGTAATTGGTGGGAGAAGAAGATTCGCCTTTTTTAGGGACGGGCTGGACAAATGCTGTTTTCCACCTACTCGGAAAGAGTCCGGAAGAATAGGACAGATGAAAAAGCTTACGCAGTGGTTTTACCAGCGTAAAAGAACACCTCTTCAGAACGATGGGGGAGATACAGTCTGGACCAGCGGATTTATTTATGCTGAGATCATAAAGTACTCTTGCGACTGTACGAGTGCGAAAATGGATTGGTCCCATGGTAAATTCGACGCACTCGAGTACAGGTGCAGACAAAGCGCAATCTGGGAGCATCGAGCTCTCTGCGAAATGTGTAGCGAGCAGATTAGCTTAGTCTAAAGAGTTGACAGCTGGAGTGTCATTGTAAATGAGCGTTGGGATCGCACTCTTTCGTCAAAAATGTAAAATGGAATGGGATATACCCTCCATATTTCGTTAAGCGTTCCCGATCTCGATTCTTATTTAATGGAGCGTGCTTGTAGAAGAAACACACCTTTGTAAGTAATATTTTACAATTTATTTTAATTCTAATGAATAACAACGATGTATATGTAATTATTTCAGAATATTAAACAATCAAAATCAAGGTCGATTCGTTTAATTTACACCATCTACATAGCACGCAGCTCCAGCAAAAACAGAAAGATAAAGAGTACACTCTGGCGGCATTCTTAGACATTGCAGGAGCGTTTAATAATGTTAATACTGATGCCGTACGCAGAACGCTAAGCAAGCTCGTGAGGTCTTAGATATAACTCTCTATAGCAACTCACAAACTCTTACTGTGCGGGAATGGAAAGTGTCCATGGAACCACCCTTCTCGGATCACAGAGTTATAGAATTCCTCATTGATGAGAAAGTGGCCCCATTGGGTAAATACAGAAACCCCAGGATGACTAACTGGGATACATTCCTAACAGAAGTAGCGAAGAGTAGTAGCACAGATACTTTAGTTCCATAGATATCGCACCAAGAGAAAAAAAAAATACCATTTTTCAACTCAATGGGACGTACCGCTGCGTCCCAGTTGGATCAAACTAGCGTGAATCATACTCAGACATGATGTTACCACAGATACAACAGACTTTACCTTTGATCGTGATGTGAGCTGTGAGTTGCATTCGAAATATTAATACTTAACTTTAAACCTGATTTAGAATCAAACTTAAATTATTAAGAAGATCTAAAGTTTCCTTCAAATTCCTAAACGAAGAAGAACTTCAAGCACTTGTAGCATTTCGTGTGTATGGTGCGATCAGTTATTAAAAAGATGCGCAAAAGATAAGAAAAAAAAGTGCAATTTAGAAAATAAATTATTAAGTTACAAACTTAAAATAAAGAACTTAAAAATAAAACATTACAATAAAATGTGCGCATACTGCTTTTAAATGGCTCAATATTTTTGACCATTCAAATTCCTTTTGCGCTATGTTGATGGGGTTGTCGAAAACTACAAAATACAACAACAACGAAAAATAACTTTCTGAGTGGGGAAGCGAGCAGTAACAACGACTCTCGCTTGTTTGGGATTGACCCTGACAATTTATATTGGGAAATTCTGTCGAATTTCAGTCTATGAATTATTGCTTGAGAGAATTACTGCCCCTATTATGGAGTTTTCTTCAATTCAACCCAACTTTCACACAACCCAAACTAACTAACAACTTATAAACAACCACCGCCATATTTGTTGTGTTTTGACAGACAACTTTTCTATCAAGGTTGTGTATAACAATACGGACAATACCGAATTTTGAAATACATAAAACCTCTTTGTATCTAAGAGCATTAAGAGTATTAAGAGCATAAAGAAATAAATGGTTTGTTTAATAGTTGAAAAAGTGTTTTAAACTATTTTGTGTCAGCAAACGGTGTAAATGGGGCCAACCTAAGCGAAATTATAAAAAACAATTTGAAAATCTGTCAAGATCTTGGTCTTAGATTTGCGCTGTAGGCTGCGGTCAAGGACCTAATAATATAAAAATTTATAAAATATTAGGTGTTTCTAAAGAAAAGGCATATACCTACATATACAATTTTCAACGATGAAAAAATATTTTGTTTTATGATTTTCTTCACTTATTAAAATGACTTCATACCTAATGCTTTACTGAAATCAAATTTACAATTCAGATGGTAAAGTTTCTTTGGATGTTTTTAGAGAAATATAAAATTTGGTAATTAACAACGTGAATGTAAATATATATAAATAATTAATTTGTTTGCATGGATAGTGGTTCACATACACTATACAGGGAATACAGCTTATAATGAGCTGAAAAAAAAATCAGATAACTTCCCAAGAAGCTTTTGTTTAAAAGGAATGTAGCAGACGATAAACGGGATTTTATTACTTACTCACAATAGTAATGGACTATATGAGAACGCGGATTATTTACTCTCAAAGAGAATTCATCAATACATATTAGAAAATGTATTTTCTATTATTCACAGCAAAGGTGGTAATTACAGAAATCCGTCTGTTTACCAATTTAATGTTTTGATGTCAAAAAATCTTTCATCAAATCTTATTACTTTTCTCCTTACAGTAATTGTGATGATGATGATGTAGAATTTTTGAACCTAGATACATCCCAAATTCAACCTAATAACTTCAGAAACTTCTTCATTGCTTAAATCTCGTAAAGAAATAGTACTGTGTAGCCTCCCAACGCGCGCGCACGCGAAATTGAAACACCGTCGCCGCAAAAGTGCAGACAGCACACATATTATACAAGTTAATAATTCAACGCGACGTTTAATTAAAAAAAAGTTATTTTATGAGGAACTACCTCTTTATTGATATCAAACTTAGAACTAAATTCACATCGATACTGGCACATTTATTTATTAATTATTTTTGCCTATTAAGCTACTTGCATCATTCGATTGTATTCAGGTCAATTTCCTGGAAATTTGTCTGGAGTGTGTAAATTGCAGTGCAGTCGAGATTCTTGGAATTCGACTGTGGGAGCTCGTGCATTGACTATTGCAGTGCAATTGGGATTCTTGGAATTCGACTGTGGGAACTCGTGTGTTAACTCTTCCCTCCTTGATTTGATTGTCCTCAATCAATTTACTAAAAGTATGGGATGTCGTTGAACTTCAATGTAGGTGACCGAACTGTGTGATTTATTACTGAAGCGGGATGGACTTGCGGATGTTCTGGTTCCAGATTTTGGATGATGATTTCGGTGTTGTTTCGCTTGCAGATATTGTAGGTGGCTATAATTGCAGCTGTGCCTATTATGAGTATGATTGCATACATAGTAAAACTGTGTGCTGTAGCTTTTAATTGTAAAAGCTCAATTTCGTTCGTATTGTTTATATGTAACTCGTTCATCATTTCTAATGAAAGGAATTTACGGTATTGCTTCTCTTTTGGGGTTAGTTGAAGGATTGCGGGGAGTGCTTGATATTCTGATGCTTCTCGTGAGGTAAATGTTCTGTCGTAATGGTAATGCTGATATTATGAAATTTGATTAAAAATGTGCCATCGAGCCTTTGCTGTGTTGATTCCATTGCTAAGGTCCCATTAAAATCATTGAGTAAAATTACGCCTGTTGATATTTCGTCTATTTGTGGTAGATGTTGATTGTTTATTATGTTGCAAGTGGCTTTTACACTTTTTAAAATATTAGGAATACATGCTGTGTTAGTTAGATTTACAATATCTTGGATTTTACAAATTGAAAAATAGTTACATGACTTGCAGGTTTGTTTTAAACCATATGTTTCGTTTTCAGATTTCAAAATTGTATTAAACAATAAATCTGTTGCAATATTATTTCTTTTTACGGGTTTTAGGATAAGTTTTACATAATCATTTTGAGTTACTAGGGGTATATTTATAATATAAAGTATTGAGATTGAATTGCTTGCAATTTTTACTTCTGCAAAGCTTAAGGCTTCTTCAATAGTATTGAAAGGCAAATTTTCTTTGGATATGGTGCTTAAGGCCAAGTTAACTTCCTGATTGGATAATATAAGAGAGTTAATAATACCGATTTTAGCCCACTGTATGGCATAATTTAGATGTTCTAGTTCTTCTTTAAATATTTTAAGTTTATTTTGGACATTTATCAAAATTTCGTTATTTAGCATTTTATTTTCTTGGATTGATTTTAAAATTTCATTTGACATTTTAGTAATATTGTTCATTCTTTCATTATACAGTGTATTAATTATAATCTGTTTAGTTTTCTCTGTTATAGTTATATAATCTTCATGGTCGGGGTTACCCGCGACCCATTTCCAAGCCGATCCTATAAAGTCAAGGGATCTTTTCACCTTCCGTGGTTTCGGGACTTCGCGTTTTTGGGACTTCAACTTTTAAATAAATTTCAAACAATTTCAACGAAATAAAAATGACTAGTTCTCACTTTACTGGTTTAAACGAAAAAGAGAGCTCTTCTCGGTTTATTCGCTCTTTTATAAATTCATAAGATTTACAATCCACACTATTACAAAGATATTCATTTATATAATTCAAATAGATTTAGTACTTAGATGGTTGTTTAGAATTACAATGTTACCATCTTCAAAATTTTATTACAAATTACTTTAAAAAGAAAATCAATTAAATAAACAATAATGTGAAGCATTAACATACTGCCCGCCTTGAAGGGTCGAATGGAATGGAGTCACTTCAACAACTAGGTAAAGGGGCCAGGCAATGGATCGGTCTTCTTAGCACAGTTCCCTTTGCTCTAACATCTGCAACTCGAACTTTACCATCAGATGCAGTAATGAGACGCTCGATTCTGCCGATGAGCCGTTGTTGAGGCGGTAAGTTGTCGTCGCTGATGAGTACCACTGTACCCACTTCTGCATTAGCGGAGGACGTTTTCCACTTTGTACGTCGTTGTAGCTCCAGAAGATACTCCTTGGACCATCTCGTCAAGAAATGTTGCTTTATTTGGGTGAGTCTCCGCCATCGCTTGAGCAACGTTACATCCTCAGGTATGGAAGGCTCCGGAATAGAATTGAGAGCATCACCAACTAACAGATGCCCAGGAGTCAACACTTGTTCATCATTTGGGTCTGGACTTAGTACGCAAAGTGGACGAGAGTTCATAATCGCCTCTATTTCAGCGACTACCGTAGAAAATTCCTCGTACGTCAGGAATGTCTGTTTTACAGTCCTATAGAGATGGGATTTGGCTGACTTCACAGCCGCCTCCCATAAGCCACCGAAGTGTGGCGATCTTGGAGGTATATGCAGGAACTTTATACGATGAACAGCGCACCATGAGGAGATGATATTGTCCCTCTGCTGCTCCACAACTATAGCATGAAGCTCCTTGAGTTCGTTCCGAGCTCCAACGAAGTTCGTCCCATTGTCACAATGGATTTCCTCGCATAAACCCCGCCGTGCAACGAACCTCTTTAAGGCGGCTAGGAATCCTTCAGTCGACAAGTCCGATACGACCTCCAAGTGCGACGCCTTCGTCGCAAAGCAAATAAATACTGCCACATATGCCTTATGAGTGCAGTAACCTCGACGTCCTTGGGAGATCTGGAAGGGCCCACAGAAATCTACGCCGGTCTTCGAAAATGGCCTCGATATCGTCACCCTAACTGCTGGTAGATTACCCATTATCTGCTTCATAAGTTTTGGCTTATATCGAAAGCAATGATAGCATGCATCCACGGTCTTCTTTGCTAATCTTCGAGCGTTGACAATCCAGAAACGTTGCCTTATACTAGCGACCAAAGCTTGGATACCTGCATGAAAATTGTTAACGTGCAAATGGACAACAAGATTACTTACAAAAAGGGAATTTTTGGGTAGGAGAATAGGACATTTGGCATTGTAGGGTATATCCGCATTCTGCAGACGCCCACCGACTCGCAAGAGCTTTATATGGTGTTCATCATCAAGGAAAGGGTTGAGATTGTTGATGACACTTTTTGGGCTTATTTTCTGTTTTTTCCTTAGATCTTCAATTTCCTCCTGGAAATGAGTTTTTTGGAGGTTCCAGATGATTCGTCTAAGTGCTTCTTCAAGTTCCTCTGCCGTTAATGCTGGTGACCTAGAGCTTTCGGGGGGGTTAGAATGGGTATTAGTACGTTTTCGCTTAATAGCATTGAAAAATCGAATAATGTATCCAAAGATACGGATTACTTTTTGGTAGTTGCTAAATCGTTCAAAATGTTTTGAGAACTCATCTGAAACTGCTTTCGCTATCAAAACTACTGAGTTTTTGGTTTCTAATTCAACGAGAGTGGAGTTTACCTTTTGTTTCGGCCAACTATCCATTGGCAAATACAAAAATGGTGGGCCATGAAACCACATACTTTTAACAAGTTCAGAGGCATGCGAACTCCGTGACACAATATCAGCCGGATTAGCTTTCGAATTGACATGTCTCCAAGTGGCAGCTGGTAATTCCGATTGTATCTTTGACACCCTATTGGCAACAAATATTTCCCACGACGGCGGGTATGCTGATATCCAACGAAGCACAATTTCAGAATCCGACCAAAGATAAATTTCATCCACGCTTTCGATGAGATTCGGTAGAATCCTTTTAACCAAATCGACTAATAATACCGCAGCACATAACTCCAGTCTTGGTAATGACTTAGTTTTAATAGGAGCTACTTTCGATTTGGCACTCAACAAATTACATGTTATTCTTCCAAGAGAGTCTATAGTGCGAATATAAACAGCACAACCATAGGCTCGAATTGATGCATCAGCAAATCCATGCAGTTCAACTCTACAATTTGACATTTTCGCACAACTGATGTATCTAGATACTTTAATAGTATTAAGATTCGCTATCTCTTTTCGAAATTCTTCCCACTCTGAGTGAATCTGCATCGGAACTGATTCATCCCAATCGCACCTTGAAATCCACAGATCCTGCATAATAATTTTTCCTCTCACAACTATCAGATTTATTAATCCCAATGGGTCGAAAATTTGGGCAAGTTCTGATAGAACTGTCCTTTTTGTTATGGGCCTTGATAAATCGATCGTTGGGGAAACGTATTGAAGTTCATCCATCACTGGATTGTATACGATACCTAAGGTTTTAATAACATCTTTATCGTTGATGCGTAAAGAATCGTTTACATTTTCATTGCTAGCGATCTTCTTCAAAATACTAACATTATTACTGCACCATTTACGCAACTCAAATCCTGCAGTTTGAAGGATCGCCTTGACTTCATTATAGATTAGTAGGATACTTTCGAAACTATCAGCACCTGTTATTAAATCATTCATATAGAAGTCCTCGCCAACAACTCTTGCACCTATAGGGAACCTCGAAACGACTCAGGCCTAAGGACGAATTGATGTGGGGCAGCGTATCGAACTACCGAAACTTCATTTTTCGGAACGACTTCCATATGTCCTAAATGTTTGTATTCCTCCATAAATTGTATGTACTGCTCTCGTATCTCATTGTTCCTTTGTAGTCGCCTTTCCAAATTGAAAAATCTCCTTTTTGCCTGGCACAACGACTCTCCTAATTGTCCTTGCTTCGAGTTATAGAGAATACTAACAACAAAACGACCGTCTTCTTGGCGTCTAACGCTTCTCAAAAACTCTTTCTCACTCTCCTGTTCTTCCGGTGACTGCAAAGTTCGTGCCTGAGTTATTTCCTCCATCTCCCAGAACTTGCTCACCACTTCATTCAGCGACGCCTCTTCAAAATCAGAGCAACCAACTAGCATACATGCTGCCTGAGGAATTTCGGATAACCCATATCTTCCAGAAGCTATCCAACCAAACAACGTCTTTTGTAAAACGGGCAAATGGGGCCCAAGCTTTATCTGTCCAACACAAAGCAACTGGAAAAAGCTGTCTGCACCTATCAACAGGTCTATACGACTAGGAATATTGAAATAGGGATCAGCGAGAGAAATGTTTGATGGGATGTTCCAACTACTGACATCAAGCTCCCTTTCCGGATGCACATTAGTGATACCCTTTAATATCAACAAATCCAAGTTTATTTCGAAGTCGGATATCCTTGACTTACAACTAGCTTCTGTCTTAGAATTGACAATAGCATTTGATCTTCCTATTCCGGAAACTGACGTATGCGTTTGAACCTTATGCAACTTAAGTTTTTGAACCATATCTTCAGTAATGAAATTCAATTGTGATGCAGAATCTAGTAGTGCTCTCACTGGTTGAAATTTACCAAAGCTGTCCCTTATGTAGACAACCGCTGTAGCCAAAACCACACTAGAACCATTTTTGTCCGCCACATTTGAAATTGAAGAGCTTGTACAGTTGGTACTAGTACTTGCGACTGCAGGACTCTGAGATGAATTGTTACTGGTAAATCTATGTAGCAAACGATGATGGGGTAGTGCGCAAATCGAACACTTTGCTAAATTGCACCTTCTTACTGAATGGCCTTTTCCCAAACAGTTTATGCATAGGACCTTTTTTTTACTTCTTGAAAACGGTTTAAAACTGGCAACTGGTTAAATTCTGGACACCCAACAATATCGTGTGTACCAGATAGACAAAACTCGCATTTACTTTTGTTAACAACGAGCGAAGTATTTGGAAACTGGTTCCTATTTGTATTTCGTGAACGAGGACGAGAATTATTTTTGTTTGAATTCGAATCCTCTCTGCACATTTTAGATTCCTTCGCCTCCAACGATTGACAACGACGATCCAACAATTGTGAAAATGCTTCCCATGACGGTAGCTTGGAATGATCGGCAGTCTCATCCCATTTGGCTTTTGTTTCCAAATCGACCTTGTCTAATGCAAAGGAAATCAAAATTGACTCCGCAATGTCTTTATAGTTACCAAGACTAAGCATAGCAGCCAAATGTGTGTTAAAGCTATCTTCTAAATTCCGTAAATTAAAAGATGAGCACTTTGAGATTTTTGGAATTTATAAAATCCCAGTAACATGCTCTTGAAACATCATTGCCTTGCTATCGAATCTCTTTTTCAAACGATCTATTGCCTTAGCATAATTTTCACCTGTCATATCAAACTCCTTAACAGCGCTTAACGCCGACCCTGACAGACAACTTCTCAAATAATTAAATTTTTGTAGCTTATCCAGCGAATCATCTTTATCCACAAGACTAGTGAAAATTCCCATAAAATTCGGAAACTCCGAAAACTTCCCAGAAAAAGATGGTAATTGAATTCGTTCAAGCTTTGACGACCTAATCGGATATTGTTGAGGTAACAATGTTGCGTTAAGATTGTCGCACACACTAGCACTCGGCTTCTTTTCCGCCAACAATGTCAAAATATTTGATTTTGCCACCACATACAAATCTTCGACTTCCGCTCGACTATTTGCATTCGCTTTCTCCTCGCCGCTGATATTCATCCGCTCCAACGACATCTGAACGTTTAAATTTTGTTTAAAATAGGATTCTAGAATTTCTAATCGACATTCCAATTCGGTAACAGAAATTGAAGAACCTTTGTCGCGTATCAGATTTTTAATTCGACTTATGTTTCCTTTTGTGGTCGATCGCAGAACTTTCAACTCCGAAATTGTCTTTTCCATCTTTCGCTGACTGTCTAACCCCGCTCCACCCGCTTGCTCTACTACTCTTTGATCACCAGCATCTACCTCAATATCACTCTCAATATCTGAATTTGGCATTGTGAATTGTGATTGTGATGAATAACTATCAGTTCAACTCAAAAGAAAAAGAAACCAACAACTTCTAAATATTTTATCGGCAACGAAAGAACGATTTTCTTTAAAGCGAATTTCAATTCAATAAATCCAACGACGAATGTATCAGCAATCAACATCAGCAGTACCAGCACCAAGTAATAGACAAAGCTTAAGCTTTTATTAGCGGCGATTCCAACCAACAACAAACAGCAACAATAGAAATTGTGAAAACTTTCACTCAGCAAAGAATAACTCCAACATCCAACATCCGAATCCAACAACCAGTTCACGCAAACCGTATACAAGTATTATGTTGGATCAGACACGCTGCCTGATGACGAAAAGTGGCAACGAAAAAGAAGCTTTTATCAGAAGAACTGAGAAACTATTCGTATTTGTGGCGAATTCGATCAGCAATAACTATGTACCTAGTTCTAGTTCTCTTTTTCTAAAATGTACGATGGCTGTACCGCAACCAGCAAAGCAACACCAACAACAATTTAACGAAGAGCGTGTGAGGCTGAGAAATGCAAAATTTGGGTTTTCTGTAATTTTTCGGAAACAAAGAAACTATGCAATTCCTGAATGTTCTCTTTTCTATGATTTCAGCTTGTTCTCTTAAAATGCTCAGCGGCGAATAATTATGCACTTCCACTTATATATTCGAATACGTAAATTATATATGTGTTCCAAATTAAAATGCGTATTATTAAATTTTAAGAGAATATAGTAATATCTATTGCTTAAATTTTACCAACAATTTTCTCCGTATGTGGCGGCGATGTTTCAATCCAATTCCATCAATCTTATAGAAAAGATTTTATGCTCCTCCGTGTTTTTCCCAACAGAATGGCTGCAGCTTTCTCGTGAAGATTATTTCCAGCTTATGTGGGTTAATAATATGTATTAATTTAACCCGTATAGGAATGATTATATTTTTTAACTTAAATTTTAATTGTACGATGGGGATCTCAACTATTTTTATAATCCCGGGTTTCGGCACCTAAAAATGTCCACAAGCGTTTTTGGGACTTCAACTTTTAAATAAATTTCAAACAATTTCAACGAAATAAAAATGACTAGTTCTCACTTTACTGGTTTAAACGAAAAAGAGAGCTCTTCTCGGTTTATTCGATCTTTTATAAATTCATAAGATTTACAATCCACACTATTACAAAGATATTCATTTATATAATTCAAATAGATTTAGTACTTAGATGGTTGTTTAGAATTACAATGTTACCATCTTCAAAATTTTATTACAAATTACTTTAAAAAGAAAATCAATTAAATAACCATTAATGTGAAGCATTAACAAAGATAATGTATAAGATTTTGAATTTGAGTAATGCTACGTTTCCACCGGAGATTAACTCCGAGATTAGGATTAATTTTCGTTAACCTCGTATAAATCTCAAGATTTATCACACAAAAATTAATCTCATAAAAAGGAGATTAAAAATTAATCTCCTAAACTGACTAGGTTTACATGTAGAGTCCGGTCTCTGAACACACTCTCCACAGGTCGAAATGTCTAAAATTAAAAACAAACAGAGCTACATTTGACAGGTATGTCATAGGTGAGTAAAAGAAAAAAATCGTGTTTTTTTTTTTTTTTTGTACCTACCCCTAATAGCGACTTCTTGCCAATGCAAGCGTTAAAACGTTCATACATATTAGTTTTGAGGACAAAATGATGCGGTAATAATATTTTTAGATTACTGCTACTCACTTTTTGTTTTTACTTTTAATTTCGAAAGTAGAAATTGTTTAATTTTTTATGATTTGTTACAATTCGATTGGACAGCTTATGCCAACATCTGGTGAAATGTCAAATTAATCTCTTCTTTTTTGGTGGAAACACTTCAGGATTAATTTTAAATCTCTTGCACTTAATCTCGGGATTAGCGTTCGGTGGAAACATAGCATAATTTCATGTTTGAGATAGGGGTACAGGGAGTTATTTCTGTGAGTAAAAATAATTGGGGTTAGTTCATTTAGTCTTGTCTCGTATTGGTTTAAAGTTTCCTATATGTAGTCTTGCGTGGCCTGTGTGTATTGCTACCACTTGAGCGTTCGTAAAGTCCAGTATCTGGATTTCGGTCCTACCGAAATTAAGAAGGTATCTGAAATGGTCTTTAAGTGTTAATTTCTGATATTGCTTTTGTGAACTGTTCTGCCAGAGTTAGTAATGATTATAGAATGTTTATTTTCTTTGACAATTTCCTTTCGATATCTGATTGTTAGTTTTGACCCTATTCGTTTATTGTGTCTTACGTAAACTATGTCTCCTGGGTTATATTGTCTAATAGGCTTTCTCTTTTTGTTGTGGTAGTTTAAATCTTTTTCGTGTTTTATTTTCAGTCTTTCGATATTGTTGAGTCGTATTTGTTCAAATTTGTCTGGGTCTATGTTTGGGGAACGTCCAAAGAATAGTTCAACTGGTTTTTTCATTGTTGTAGAGTGTATTGTGAAATTGTACTCGTTAAGAGCTCTGTTGAGCAATTGCTCAAATGAACGAGGGCGTCCATCGGCCTTCAAGCATCGCATGATTTCTGACAATGTTGAATGGAAGCGTTCAACCTGGCCGTTAACTTCACTTTTGTAGGGGGGTGTCGTAAAGACTTTTATCTTCAATTCATTTTCCATCATAGAGCGTATAGAAATAGAGTTGAGTGATTTTTCGTTATCGATTATCACTACTTCGGGAATGCAAAAGAAATATAATATGTTTTGCAGGTGTGGCTTGATGTGTTCAATAGATCTAGATTCGATTATTTTTGCTTGGGCATATTTGGTAAATTTATCTATTGCTGTTAGGACAAAGTATTTTTCAGTGGAAAATATATCTAGGTGAATAGTGTGTCCAGGATAATTTGGAATGGGTGTGAGATTTAATTTTGGGTTATTTGGGTGTCGCTCGTATTTGTTTTCCTTACATATAGAGCAGTCTTTAACTATTCGTTTAATTCCAGCTGCCATTTTCGGAAAGTAGAATTTTTGTAAGATTTGGAGTCGGTTTTCGTAGGCGTTGCGATGTGCTCGTCGGTGTTCCGTAAGTATTATTTCTTCCTGTTGAGTCTCACTTTCGACGTCTTCGACAATTGTTTGCGTAAAACGAATTCTATAGCTCTTGAAGTGGATTGGGTAAATTTCCTGTATTTTACCCATTGTAGGCTCATTGGTCATTCATTAGGCCATTAACAATATGTGGGTTGAGGTATCTTTTAAAAATGTTGATTATGTCCGATTCTGAATATGTTGGTTGTGTCACAATGTGTCTGGTATGTGTTGAAAAAAGGAGTTTGATTTGGTAACTACTTTCGTCAGCTATTTTAAGGATAAGTTGATTACGAAAGACGTTAACGGGCACTTCCACCGAAGGAATTAGGTTCTGAGATGAACTTTCGTCGCTGAGCATTGTTGGTGTCATTGAGTTTATTTGGGCTGCTATTGGGGGTCTTGAAAGGGAATCTGCAACGATATTTGCTTTACCCGGTTTATATTTGAGCTCATAATTATATTCTTCTAATATCGCCTTCCATCTCTTCATCTTAGAATTTGTATTTTTATGACTCAGCGCGAACGTGAGTGGTTGATGATCGGTAAAGATAATGACTTTTCTAGATCCGTATAGGAAATTTCTTAATGAATTCAAAGACCAAATTATTGCCAACATTTCCTTTTCGTTGGTAGCATAATTTTCTTCTGTTGTGCTTAATGTTCTGGAGAGGAATGTAATTGGCTTGTTATCCTGAGATAACACAGCACCCAGAGCGTAGTCTGATGCGTCTGTTGTTAACTCGAAGCTTTTATTAAAATTGGGATGGGAAAGTATAACTTCTTTAGACACTAGTGCATTTTTTAAATTTTGGAAAGCATTGAAAGCAGTTTTGTCAAGGTGAATCACTTTATTTTTTGAAGCATTTTTGGACACGCGTCTATCTTCCCCTCTTAAAAGGGATGTTAAGTGTTTTGCAAGTTTCGCATAGTCCTTTATGAAACGTCGGTAATACCCTGACATTCCTAGAAACGAGCGAAGGTCTTTAAGATTTTGAGGAGGAGGCATATCGACTATTGCGCGGACTTTCTTTGGATTGGCTTTAATACCATCTGTACCGACGATGAAACCTAAAAATTCAATTTCCTTTTTCAGGAATTCACTTTTATCGAATTGGATTTTCATATTAGCATTCTCGAGGGTTTTAAATACCAATTCTATGTTCTTGAAATGTTCTTCTTCGGTTTCACCGAATATGACAATGTCGTCAATATACACGTAGAATCTCTTTCCTATGTGCTCTTTAAGAATGTCGTCTAGAGCGCGCTGGAAAATCGCGGGGGCATTTTTCAGTCCAAAGGGTAAGCGAACGAATTCAAATTTCCCATTGTTGACTGAAAATGCTGTTTTCTCTATGTCCGTATGTTTGAGTAAGATTTGGTGGAACCCGCTTTTGAGGTCAATAATGGTAAAGTATTTCTGTTTGCCGAGATTAGAAAGGACTTCGTTTATCTCGGGGATATGGTACCTATCAGAGATAGTAACCGAGTTTAGCTTACGATAGTCTATAACCATACGATATTTTTTTTCCCCGGATGCGTCCATTTTCTTTGGAACGATCCAAACGGGAGAGTTGTATGGCGATTTCGATGGTCTAATTATCCCTTCATTGGCAACTCTTATCTTATAGATTGCCTGCGTTTTAGCTTTGCTCCTTGTGTTATTTAATTTAATAATAATCATCTGTGCCTATAAAATTCAACTTGTGAAGTGTTCGACAGCTCTAGTATTTCTACCTTCATCGTATCATTTTCGCGAGTTGTAGTTTTACCTTTAATTGATAAATTTAATTAAAAAAAAAGTGTCTGAAATCCAATCAGAAGAACTATTTGAGTGGTTCTCTATAACCCGCTTTAACTTGCCGTATATGTTTGTTTCACCTTACATTGGCCGTTAAATCATATTTTGACTCATTCTAGTAGGTATTGGGTCGCTTGGGCATGGGAATTCAGAAAGAGACAGAAAATGTGCGAGAGAGAGATAGAGCGAGATGGAAGATTGGCTGTGGCTGGGTGTGTGGCTATGCGTAGGTGGTAGATAATGAGTTGTTGATTTTGTTGGTTTTTTTTTTTGGCTGTGTAGGTTTGGTTAAGGTGGGGTGAGTCATGGTGGGCGAGTGTTGGTTTGTCTGCGGGATGCTGACAAGAGGGAGAGGGGTTCATATGCTGGCAAGGGGTTCAGATGTACATACTATGTTAGCGATAGCAATGGAACAACAGATGTTCAATGTAGGCGAAGGCAATAATCCGGCCCATGGAACCACATGGCAAAATTGTTATCTTTGCGAACACATAATCCAGTCCATGGTTGGAATCATAAACGACGTAGCGATAGTCTCATCTTTATCATTGTCATGGGCGAATGTAGAACAACAAACATAAATGCGTAATCAATAATGCACTGGCTGGTGGGATCGGTAGTTGGTGGGTCTTTTTTATGTTTATGATTATTGCGAAATTAATAATGCACTGGCTGGTTGATGGATCTATTTTTAGATTTGTGAGGGTGGTCTGTTAACTTGGGAGATAAGCGTTGCATTTAGTTGTGCGGCTAGTTATTGTTTGGTTAAGGTTTAAGTTTGATGGTTTGTTTACGGGATGCTGACAAGTGGGATAGAGATTCATATTTGGGAGATAAGAGAATCTATTTGATGCATTTAGTTGTACGGTTAGTTATTGTTTTGGTTGAAGTTAAAGTTTCATGGTTTGTTTGCGGGAATCTGGCAAGGGGAGAGTGATTCATATGCGGTGAGGATCGATGGTGAGGTTGAGATTTTGAGCGTTCTCTTGATTTAAATAAAACTGAAATAAGAAGGAAAAACAGTTTACACTATAAGAAACATTTAAAAATCGATCGATGAAGTTCAGGTTTACACTAAGGCCAGTGGGTATATTTTGTTGTCGACTTGTGGGAGAAGGAACAATTGAATTATGTTTTGGTGTGAGATGTTAAAAGAGGGTGAAAACCTGTGTAGGTACCTACTTGTGAAGTTGGTTGGACACTAATAAAATTCTCGGATGTAATGATGAATAGATCGAATTTCGAACTCTATGCCACACCTGAAGATGGATCCAAGTGTTTGGTTTTTCGTTTGAAAAATGGAGAATGTATAAGTTCTATTGCAAACTTTGCAATAAATCTTCAAGCTTTTCAACATTTTAAACTGCAGAATTTCGGTGGCGACATAATAATATATGTGAGGTTATACAAAAAGGTAGAAGGAAAATTAATATTTTTGGTGATGTTGAAACATTAAAATTGAGAGAAAAAACCCTTGAAGAGATACTGATTTTGAATTGAAAGTCGATAGTCAAGGTATTACGTCATCAGATCAATCAATTGATAAGGATGGATAAGTAAGTTTTTTTTGTATTACACATTTCCAAGTTTAAAGTTGTTAATTTATGTTTCATTACATAAAATAGGGCTTTATTTATTGACATCAATTTCTTAATTCTAATTAATTTGCTTTCTACCAATATACGCAATCTTCTTGACATAGATTTGGGCTGAGTAGGTACCTATAACAAAATTGTACGTAGTACGGACCGATTGTTGATCTTGGAAAACGACCGGAACTCATTTCGAACTCCTTCCGAACTTGTCAACACTCATTTGATATATTGTTTAGAAAGATATTAATAAATGATGTTTGATTCACGCAGTTCTTCCACTATAGAATTTATTTCATTCTGAAGATTATTATTGCCCGCTTCTTGGGATGCGATCAAAAGTCTTAGTCTATCAACTAGTTCATTGGCATTATCCCAATAGACATAATCGACGGGATTATTCGAGTACACAGAGTATGATTTTCCAACTTTCTTTATAACTTTCTCTGTTAGACGCTTTAGTAGAGGTTGAATAACATGCTTGTACTTGTATCCTTTATTTCCGTTGACTTGTAGAGTACTATCATAGTTTCTTAAATGGGCTTTTGTTTTTTGTAATATCCTAAGATATTCATTTAAGTCTAAATCGGTATACCTATCTTTTTTAGGTTTCTGTCGAAAAATTAGTTCCTTAAGTCCATCTGTTCCAGAGAAAATTTCATCATCGATAACGAAATCCGCTTGTTCGTTAATTGAAAAGTTTGCACTACCTAATTTCACAGAGTTTGACTGTATATCGAAATATGGGCCATAGATTTTGTCATGATTAGAATCCGAATATGACGATTGGTTGAATGGGGTACTTTGGTTGGTTGGTGTGCTAAATGAAACATCTTCCCCTGGTAGAGTTGATTCTGGAGATGAAAATTCTAAACTCTTTTTTACACTATGAAGTTTGTCTGGGACTTTGAAATTGTAATTGACGTTTGACAGTCTCTTTTACATCTTCCACTATATCATTATTTTTATTATTGATTACCACAGTCTTAATGCTTTCAGCAAATGAATTCAGTGGTTCAATTATGGGCTTAAAAGTATCTTCAAATTCGGTTTTTCTCATAATTTTTTCCGCCTTTAGGAGCATGCACTTTCTCTTTAAGGCCTTCTTTGTTTTTATAAGATTTTTCAATAATTTTTCATCTATATTCATATTTGAGCAGGATTCTTTAACAGGTAAACAGAACTGGTATAATCCCAAACAGGGCTGTTGTATTTTCAAACGGGCTATTACACTTTCAAAACGGGGCTGTTGCAGTTCCAAGTAGAGCGGTTACGGTTCAGGTTTTATTCGCTTAGACGGATGCTTGACGACTGAGCAGTACAATTGCTCCAAATGATTTCTTATATTTTCCTTTAGCAATACTCAAACTCATTATTCTAAATCGAATACCTTTTTGGTAAATTTTTTTTAACGCGACCTCAATGAAGCTCACATTCTACTTCAAGAACTGCCTTGAGCTCTCCTTATGACTAATCTTTCGCAGATGTCGAGACCAATTTCTTTCATCAATATCTTCATTGCATACAATGACAAATAAACATTACCCACAACCAAACTTCTATTGCTTTTGCTTGATTTTATTTATGAATTTTCTACTCAGCGCCTGCGTTATCATTTTCAGCACACTATTCAGCTTAAATATGCGAAAGGTAAAGACTGACGTTCAAACTACTTCTCCCGGTCCAAATTATGATTGCAACTACAGTGGCCGGCATAAGTATTTTGACAAAACTAAAGTTAATTCTGCTCATAATTTAAAACTTACTTCATGTAAATTTTGGCATCAATGGAAAGTTCATTTAAATTCCCTTTGAATGATACAAAACTTTCCCTAACCCATTAGGTACCCATTTAAAAATTTTAAAAATTAGAATTTTTGTCAAGGTCTACTTTTTTGACTTTTTTTCCTCTGTATCAAAAAAAATATGTTTTGATGCAAAAAGTTTCTCCAAACAATTCTAATAGTGACTGCAAAAAATTTTTTTCAAAAATCTCTTCGCTAATATTTTTTATGATTTTTTGAAAATTGCTAAAAATTACTATTTTCGTCACTTTTTCCTCCTTTTCATACAAAATTTTTCTGAGATCATCCCATTCAAAAAATCATAAAAAATATTAGCGAAGAGGTTTTTGAAAAAAAATGTTTGCAGTCACTATTAGAATTGTTTGGGGAAACTTTTTGCGTCAAAACATTTTTTTTTTGGAACCGAGGAAAAAAGTCAAAAAAGTAGACTTTTACAAAAGTTCCAAATTTTCAATAGGTACTTAATCGGTTAAGGAAAGTTTTGTATCATTCAAACGGAATTTAAATGACCTTTCCATTGATGCCAAAATTTACATGAAGTAAGTTCAAATTATGAGCAGAATTAACTTTAGTTTTGTCAAAATACTTATGCCGGCCACTGTAGTTGGATGGATTTTCAGGTGCAAGGTGCAGTGACGTCACCCGCTAGTACTGGTAGATGTTTGAGTTAGATAGCGCTATGCTCTTTAGCTTCTACTTATCAACCACTTTCTTGGATGGAGTTTGCTTCGGAATGCTGAAAAAAAAGTGTATTTCCCCATACGAATTCGAACCCTAGTATCTTGTACAAGCCTCAGATAAGCCATCCACTAAGCCACCACGAGTTATTAAAGATTAGTTTCTAATATATGAATAAAACCACATTCCCTATGAGATTTGTAAAAAACAAAAGCATTGACGCTGATGTAACAAGCAGATTAACTTTGCACCGGCCGGTCGGCGCGCTTGATGACAATAATATGATCTAATAATAGAATATAGGATGGAATCAATATGATCATATGGATTTTGGATTGAGATATGAAATATGTATACTGTTGATCAATGCAAGCTAATATTTTTTTTTGTTTTTTTCTGTTTTAGCTGCGACTTGTGCGATGAGTCATTGTTTGGATGGGCAAGTGAAGGTTTATTTTACTAAAGAGTGGAATGGACGAGAGGAATTCATATGTGCTAACTGTTGAGAATTTGATTATATTTGCGGGATGCTGACAAAGAGGAGAGCAGGTTGTAAACCTTGCACTTTGCTGCACTTGCACTTTGTTGCTGGAGAGGGGGTCAACCATTCATGTGCGCTGGATTGGTTGTTGATATAACTGGTACAGTTCCAAACAGAACTGATACAACTTCAAACAGAGCTGTTGCACTTTTAAATGGGGCTGTTGCACTTTCAAACGGGTCTGTTGCAGTTCCAAGTGGAGCGGTTACGGTTTAGATTCTATTCGCTTAGACGGATGCTTGACGCCTTAGCACTGCAATTGCTTCAAATGATTTATTATAACTTCCTTTATCAATACTTGAATCCTTATCAATAACCAGGAATCCATAGATATCTTTCCAGCATGTTAAACATTAGTTCTCCTCCCCCAGCAAATAAACCAACAAACAGCCAATCCAGCGCACATGAATGGTTGACCCCCTCTCCAGCAACAAAGTGCAAGTGCAGCAAAGTGCAAGGTTTACAACCTGCTCTCCTCTTTGTCAGCATCCCGCAAATATAATCAAACTCTCAACAGTTAGCACATATGAATTCCTCTCGTCCATTCCACTCTTTAGTAAAATAAACCTTCACTTGCCCATCCAAACAATGACTCATCGCACAAGTCGCAGCTAAAACAGAAAAAAACAACAAAAAATATTAGCTTGCATTGATCAACAGTATACATATTTCATATCTCAATCCAAAATCCATATGATCATATTGATTCCATCCTACATTCTATTATTAGATCATATTATTGTCATCAAGCGCGCCGACTGGCCGGTGCAAAGTTAATCTGCTTGTTACATCAGCGTCAATGCTTTTGTTTTTAACAAATCTCATAGGGAATGTGGTTTTATTCATATATTAGAAACTAATCTTTAATAACTCGTGGTGGCTTAGTGGATGGCTTATCTGAGGCTTGTACAAGATACTAGGGTTCGAATTCGTATGGGGAAATACACTTTTTTTTCAGCATTCCGAAGCAAACTCCATCCAAGAAAGTGGTTGATAAGTAGAAGCTAAAGAACATAGCGCTATCTAACTCAAACATCTACCAGTACTAGCGGGTGACGTCACTGCACCTTGCACCTGAAAATCCATCCAACTAGTTGCAATCATAATTTGGACCGGGAGAAGTAGTTTGAACGTCAGTCTTTACCTTTCGCATATTTAAGCTGAATAGTGTGCTGAAAATGATAACGCAGGCGCTGAGTAGAAAATTCATAAATAAAATCAAGCAAAAGCAATAGAAGTTTGGTTGTGGGTAATGTTTATTTGTCATTGTATGCAATGAAGATATTGATGAAAGAAATTGGTCTCGACATCTGCGAAAGATTAGTCATAAGGAGAGCTCAAGGCAGTTCTTGAAGTAGAATGTGAGCTTCATTGAGCTCGCGTTAAAAAAAATTTACCAAAAAGGTATTCGATTTAGAATAATGAGTTTGAGTATTGCTAAAGGAAAATATAAGAAATCATTTGAAGCAATTGTACTGCTCAGTCGTCAAGCATCCGTCTAAGCGAATAAAACCTGAACCGTAACCGCTCTACTTGGAACTGCAACAGCCCCGTTTTGAAAGTGTAATAGCCCGTTTGAAAATACAACAGCCCTGTTTGGGATTATACCAGTTCTGTTTACCTGTTAAAGAATCCTGCTCAAATATGAATATAGATGAAAAATTATTGAAAAATCTTATAAAAACAAAGAAGGCCTTAAAGAGAAAGTGCATGCTCCTAAAGGCGGAAAAAATTATGAGAAAAACCGAATTTGAAGATACTTTTAAGCCCATAATTGAACCACTGAATTCATTTGCTGAAAGCATTAAGACTGTGGTAATCAATAATAAAAATAATGATATAGTGGAAGATGTAAAAGAGACTGTCAAACGTCAATTACAATTTCAAAGTCCCAGACAAACTTCATAGTGTAAAAAAGAGTTTAGAATTTGCATCTCCAGAATCAACTCTACCAGGAGAAGATGTTTCATTTAGCACACCAACCAACCAAAGTACCCCATTCAACCAATCGTCATATTCGGATTCTAATCATGACAAAATCTATGGCCCATATTTCGATATACAGTCAAACTCTGTGAAATTAGGTAGTGCAAACTTTTCAATTAACGAACAAGCGGATTTCGTTATCGATGATGAAATTTTCTCTGGAACAGATGGACTTAAGGAACTAATTTTTCGACAGAAACCTAAAAAAGATAGGTATACCGATTTAGACTTAAATGAATATCTTAGGATATTACAAAAAACAAAAGCCCATTTAAGAAACTATGATAGTACTCTACAAGTCAACGGAAATAAAGGATACAAGTACAAGCATGTTATTCAACCTCTACTAAAGCGTCTAACAGAGAAAGTTATAAAGAAAGTTGGAAAATCATACTCTGTGTACTCGAATAATCCCGTCGATTATGTCTATTGGGATAATGCCAATGAACTAGTTGATAGACTAAGACTTTTGATCGCATCCCAAGAAGCGGGCAATAATAATCTTCAGAATGAAATAAATTCTATAGTGGAAGAACTGCGTGAATCAAACATCATTTATTAATATCTTTCTAAACAATATATCAAATGAGTGTTGACAAGTTCGGAAGGAGTTCGAAATGAGTTCCGGTCGTTTTCCAAGATCAACAATCGGTCCGTACTACGTACAATTTTGTTATAGGTACTCAGCCCAAATCTATGTCAAGAAGATTGCGTATATTGGTAGAAAGCAAATTAATTAGAATTAAGAAATTGATGTCAATAAATAAAGCCCTATTTTAATGTAGTTTTCTTTCGTTTTTTATTCATTATATGTATTACAATATGAGTTAGAGAAATGCGCGGAGATATTTTCTGATAACATTTTTATATCTTCAGAGTTTTCAGCATTAAGTACTGATTCCTTAATAGACTTAAAATTTGCGGTAGACCATTAAGAAATAATGGAAACAGTGCAATAATCCATAGAGTTGGCAGCATTTTCCTCTGAAAATAAAGTACTGTAACAAAACAAACGAAACATAAATTAACAACTTTAAACTTGGAAATGTGTAATACAACAAAAACGTACTTATCCATCCTTATCAATTGATTGATCTGATGACGTAATCCCTTGACTATCGACTTTCAATTCAAAATCAGTATCTCTTCAAGGGTTTTTTCTCTCAATTTTAATGTTTCAACATCACCAAAAATATTAATTTTCCTTCTACCTTTTTGTATAACCTCACATACATTATTATGTCGCCACCGAAATTCTGCAGTTTAACATGTTGAAAAGCTTGAAGATTTATTGCAAAGTTTGCAATAGAACTTATATATTCTCCATTTTTCAAACGAAAAACCAAACACTTGGATCCATCTTCAGGTGTGGCATAGAGTTCGAAATTCGATCTATTTATCAATACATCCGAGAATTTTATTAGTGTCCAACCAACTTCACAAGTAGGTACCTACACAGGTTTTCACCCTCTTTTAACATCTCACACCAAAACATAATTCAATTGTTCCTTCTCCCACAAGTCGACAACAAAATATACCCACTGGCCTTAGTGTAAACCTGAACTTCATCGATCGATTTTTAAATGTTTCTTATAGTGTAAACTGTTTTTCCTTCTTATTTCAGTTTTATTTAAATCAAGAGAACACTCAAAATCTCAACCTCACCATCGATCCTCACCGCATATGAATCACTCTCCCCTTGCCAGATTCCCGCAAACAAACCATGAAACTTTAACTTCAACCAAAACAATAACTAACCGTACAACTAAATGCATCAAATAGATTCCCTTATCTCCCAAATATGAATCTCTATCCCACTTGTCAGCATCCCGTAAACAAACCATCAAACTTAAGCCTTAACCAAACAATAACTAGCCGCACAACTAAATGCAACGCTTATCTCCCAAGTTAACAGACCACCCTCACAAATCTAAAAATAGATCCATCAACCAGCCAGTGCATTATTAATTTCGCAATAATCATAAACATAAAAAAGACCCACCAACTACCGATCCCACCAGCCAGTGCATTATTGATTACGCATTTATGTTTGTTGTTCTACATTCGCCCATGACAATGATAAAGATGAGACTATCGCTACGTCGTTTATGATTCCAACCATGGACTGGATTATGTGTTCGCAAAGATAACAATTTTGCCATGTGGTTCCATGGGCCGGATTATTGCCTTCGCCTACATTGAACATCTGTTGTTCCATTGCTATCGCTAACATAGTATGTTAGTATGTACATCTGAACCCCTTGCCAGCATATGAACCCCTCTCCCTCTTGTCAGCATCCCGCAAACAAACCAACACTCGCCCACCATGACTCACCCCACCTTAACCAAACCTACACAGCAAAAAAAAAAAACCAACAAAATCAACAACTCATTATCTACCACCTACGCATAGCCACACACCCAGCCACAGCCAATCTTCCATCTCGCTCTATCTCTCTCGCACAGTTTCTGTCTCTTTCTAGCGCCGAATTCCTATGCCCAAGCGACCCAATACCCACTCATTCTCCCCGGTGAGTTCATTTTAGTGTGTGTTCTGCCTACTGGAAGCAATTGAGTCTATACAATTATATTGTGTTCTCTATTTCTAACTTTTTCAACTATACATCTATACGACCTAATCGTTGAGTGCGGCTAATTCCCAAGACGTGCAGACTGCAGACCAACATCTCTGACAAACGTTGGTGATCTCGCTCTCTTTTACGTGTGAGTACAACTTTTAGTGCATGTTCTGCTGCTATAGTAAAGTGATCCTACTCAATTAAATTTGTTTTGGGTTTTTTTTCTAACTCATTGCATGTTACAACCATCGAGTATCCAGTACTGAAACCATCTCCATCAGATACTACAACCACGTTTACTCACTTGGGAAATTATTTATTTATTTATTTAATACATCAACCGTTTCACTTCCGTGCTATTATCTGTTGGAAACAAATATGAGTAATTCTGACGATTGCTTCATATGTAAAAATCCATCAACTGATGTTAAACTCTCTTGTGCAATATGCTTTAATAGTGTGCATGCTAAATGCATCAATATTAAAGGGAAAGACATAGATAAAATAGTCTCAACTCCTGGCCTCTGCTATTATTGTGATAAACATCGCAGTATATCGACTGAAATCTTACACTGGAAGATTATAAAGTTGCAAAAAATGTTCAACAATTTATTAAAGATGTTCACCGAAATTAATGAGGTGCTTGTTTTTGATCCCTCAAATAATGATGAAATGCTGAAGAGTTTTAATAACGCTGGCGGTCTGCTGCAACAACAACAACAACCTATCAGCGAACATCAACAGCTTATATTGACACTGCAGAATGAATTAAAAGAATCGCAATTACAGCTTCAACTGATCCAACAACAACTACTTGAAAAACAACAAATTCCACCACAGCAACAGAAACAATTAGAACAAGATAATATACATCAAGAACCTCAACCAATCGATTTGACGCATACTGAACAACAACAGAAACAACCGCAATCGACAAATTTCAACTTGCATAAACAACAACAAAAACAGCAACAATCTAAACCCAAACAGCAAAAACAACTAAATAATCTTCAACTTCCACAACAAAAGAGAGTACTACGTTCTAATTCATACTCGGCGGATATAGTTCCCGATGCAATTGGCATTACCTCTGTAGACTCTCAAATGCCTTCATGTTCAGGAATTTCACCTGCTGCTACCAATATAGGATTAAGCCCGTCTGCTGATATTGAAAATTTCACTCCTGAGATTATCAATACTATAAACGATAACAATACTCCCTCATCCAATTGTGATTTGAGAACTGTACGTCTGTACCACCCCCGTTTGCAGTGTTTTTGTCTCGCTTGGAGTACGGCACTAAACCTTCGGCTATTATTAATTACATAGCTAAAAAGGATATTGATACCAAAAGCATTAGATGTTTAAGCCTAACAGCAGATAATATACCTGGTCGTATTTCTGCGTCTTTTAAATTACTTGCTCCATCAGCTACTGGCAAAATTCTTTTAAATCCGAGCTTTTGGCCAAGGGACATACTTGTCAAGGAGTTTACTAGCAGGAATAATAAGAATAATGCTAAAACGTCCTCTTCCAAAAACTTAAAGAAGTTGCCCTCTTCTACCAGAATGTAAGAGGGCTACGGACAAAGTGCACGAAATTCCTGATAAGTGTTTATAGCTGTTCATATGACATAATTAATTGTTCAGTAGAAAGATATAATATAAATATCAAATCTCTGTATGTAAACTGCGCGGTGGCAAACCAAAAGTAAATTTCAATACGAAAATAAATTATCTATCTATCTATCTAATATGACATAATTGTACTTATGGAGACTGGCTTAGATGATAACTTCAGCGATTCTGTCATTTTCCCCTCCTACTTTGATGTTAATCGATGTGATCGATCAATAGAAAATAGTGTTTACAAGCGTCTTGGTGGTGCACTTATAGCCATTCGAAAAGATTTTAAAGCGTTAGATGTTGACCTAAGTAGCTATAAAGACATTGAAATATGCTGCAGCCATTTTGATCTAACATCTACCGCTAAATTATACATCGTTTGTATCTACATCCCACCTTGTTCCCGAATAGATGTTGTAACGAGATACATAGATGCTATTCGCTTCATTGTGAGCCTTCTAACTGCGACGGATTTAATTTACATTTTTGGTGATTTTAATCAACCAAATATACACTGGGTATCGGGGGACTCTGATTGCACATATCTTAGTCCAGGCATCTCCCTATCTGCAATCGGTGCTTTGATTGTTGATACGCTCCACTCACTTGGTCTACTCCAGGTGAATCATATTAAAAATATTAAGGATCGTACTTTGGACCTCATCTTTACGAATAACAGCGACGAAACTTTTGTATTGAGGAGTCTCACTCCTCTCGTCCCGGAAGATTCTTATCACCCTTCTTTAAACCTTTTTTTTAATTTTAATTTTAATGAAACATTTATTTTTGAATCCTTCAGATTTGATTTCTTAAAAGCTAATTATAGTGATATATGTGAAGAGCTCACAAATTATGACTGAAGCCCTCATCTTTCATTAGAAATTAATGACATTTGCACTAAATTCTATGAGGTTATTAATTATCTTATTTTTAAATATGTTCCTGTAGTTCGCGTTAAAAATAAGGTTGAGTCTTGTCCTTGGTACAACGAAATTACGCGTAACCTAAAAACGCAAAAAAAACCGAGCTTATAGGAAATGGCGTTGCAGTTTGGCGGATGAGGACTACTTTTTGTTCAGAAGGCTGAAGTCTGAGTTAAAAACATCTCTCTATCAAGCATACCTTGTGTATTTAAATGAAATACAGAATAATCTTGTTTCGAGGCCGGATAAATTTTGGGAATTTATTAATTCTAAAAACAAAAGTGATGGTTTTCCAGCCTCACTCTCTTTTAATGGACATATCGCGGATTCTCCCGATATTATCTGCAATAATTTTGCTGACTTTTTTCAATCAGTATATTCGAAAGATGAATCGATGATTGATAAGAAATTTTTTGATTATATTGAAGATTCTCCCAATCCTCTTTTCAATAATATGGAATTCTCTGAAAATGAGGTTTTGAAGAATTTAGCAGCTTCGGAGGTCAGCCTTAGTCCTGGTCCTGATGGTCTTCCTTCTGTTTTGCTTAGAAACTGTGCGTTTCCTTTACATAAAATCATATGCCACATCTTTAATTTATCCTTAAAAACTAGCACATTTCCATCTGTTTGGAAAACTTCTTTTATAGTTCCGGTTTTTAAGTCTGGTAGGAGAAATAAAATTTAAAACTATAGAGGTATATGTAAGCAATCTTCTCTTCCAAAATTGCTTGATTCCCTTGTTACGGAAAGATTAAATTTCTACTGTAATGCCCTCATTTGCAGTAATCAGCATGGCTTTGTAAAAAAGAGGTCTACGGTAACCAATATTTTGTTGTTTACGAACTTTGTAATCTCTGAAATCAATAAAGGTAACCAGGTTGATGCGGTCTACACGGATTTCAGCAAAGCTTTTGATCGAGTTGACCATAAAATTCTATTATATAAACTCACAAAATTGTGATTTCCTATTTTCTTTTTAAAATGGCTTTGTTCCTTCCTTATTGGTAGATTTCAAAATGTAAAGTTTCGTAATAATATTTCGAAAAATATATCGGTAACCTCTGGTGTTCCGCAAGGAAGTCATATTGGACCTTTACTTTTTATTCTGTTTGTAAATGATATTGTCAAATTTTTACCTCAATGTTCTTTGTTAATGTTTGCGGATGACTTTAAGATTTATTTTCCGGGAAATAATTACAATTCTTTTCATGTTTTAAATTCATATCTTCAAAAATTTTATCTGTGGTGTTCTAAAAACTACCTATCTTTAAATGTTTCTAAATGTTCAGTCATAACATTTTCCCGCTGTAAATCACCTGTCATGTATACGTATTCTTTTGACGGTGTAGTCATCCCCCGTGTTTCATTAATTAATGATTTGGGTGTGCTTTTAGACACTAAGCTAACGTTTAATTACCATGTGGAGTCTATCACAAACAAGGCAAATAGAACATGGGGAATGTTAAGGCGCTATGCTTGTGAGTTTTCAAACGTCTATGCTATTAAAACTTTGTATGTAGCTTTTGTTAGATCTGTGTTAGAATACGCCTCTATAGTTTGGTATCCGTACTATAGAATTCATATAAATAGAATTGAATCAATTCAAAAACGATTTCTAAGATTTGCTCTTAGAGGACTTCCGTGGCTTGACTTAAGCAACTTACCCCCTTATATATCTAGGTTAAAATTGATAAGCTTAGAGTCACTAGAAGTTAGGAGAACTGTGGCTAGAGTTGTGTCTGTTCATAGGACCCTAATAGGTGAGATTGACTAAATAGACGTTCTAAGCCTTCTCAACATAAATGTTCCATCTTTCAACCTGCGATGCACTAGATTTTTTAGAGTAAACCACTCTCGTACAAACTACGGTCGCTCTTCCTCAATTAACGGCTTAATGATATCGTATAATGCTAATTTCAGTTTAAGGAGGAAATCGACAAGTTAAAATCTATTTAACTTGTCGATTTCCTCCTTAAAAAGAAAATTACTTGATAATGTTCAGTCATAATTTGTTTGCTCTACTACGTTTACTTTGTAATTTCCTATTTGTCCTATTTAAAAATTTTGTAATGTTAAGACCTTACGTCTATGAAAGATTTTGTTCTTTGGTGAGAACAAATAAATAAATTAAAAAAAAAATTAAAAAAAATTCATTAAGTAGTTCTTTTAGCTGCTTTTCCACTTCATCTTTCAATGCCATTGAGTATGGGTAGGATTTGGAGTAAATTGGTGTATCTATATTAGTTCGTATTTCGCCTCTTACTGTCGTAGTGTATGTCAGTTTCTTGTTGGGTTCTGCAAAAAGTGTAGGGCAGTTTTCGATAATTTTATTGAGTTTACCTTTTTGATTGTCGGAAAGGTGCGAAAGTCGTAAATTTATATTATTAACGTTTTCTGTAATATGCTGTTTAACTTTTATTTGGATGTTGGGGAAGATAGTCATATAGTTTTCGTTGGTATGAATAACAGCTTCGAGTTCTCTAAGAGAATCGTTGCCTATTATTCCATCGAAGGAGATCAGGCTGGGAAGAATGAAGAATTTTAATTTTTTCCCATTTTGCTTAAATAAGTTTATAAATGAGTGATGGGTAATTTTTATATTACCTCCTACGGAGTTGGCAAAAAAGGGTTTTTCGTTAGAAATAGGGAATTTTATACGTTTAGGTTGCACGTAATTTTTGTTAGAGCCCGTGTCTATTAAGAATTTGAGCGTTTCTCCACTTTTCACCTTAAATTCAAAATAGGGAAGTGAAGAACGACTTAATCTAAAAAATAGATATCGTCTAATTCTTCTGTTTCGTCGAAATGGGGGTTACCGTAGTATTCCACATATTCTTCATACGTTTGCATATTTTGATTAGGTACTGTCCGCGTTCTCGGGATATGTTTCTCCTTCGCAGTTGTCCGGTGATGGTTCCGTTTCTTGTTCGTTGTTGTTCTGTTCGGTGTTAAAGATTCTTTGGGATTTATTTGGGGGGTGAACCTGATTGGAGTTACCTTGATGATGTCGTTTCTGTATCTGCGGAATTCGTGGTCGATTAGCATAGTTCACCTGTCTTGAATGAATGCTCTGATCTATATCCATAGGCTTAGGTGGTAGTTGAGGTCTGTGATATTGTGGTCTCATTGGATTGACATTTTGTGGCCAAGAATTTTGTTGAATAGCGTTTTGATAATATGGTCTAGACGGTTGACCATATTGTGGACAAGGGTTTGGTTGAAGTCGTCTTTCAGATGTTGGTCTCATTTGCATTTGTGGGTTGTGTAGCAATTCTGGGTAGAAGTTGCCTCGCGGAGCTGGTATTGGTTTTGGGGATAGGACAGGGGGTACTTGAGTTTTGCGCGAATAGTTTTGGCTGTTATTTGCATACTGCGTTCTGAAATCTACGTTTTGCAGCTTCAGGCACAGATGTAAGGCCTGTGGAAGGTCGACTGGTTCTTTAATGCTTAAAAGACGTGGTAGATCGCCTCGCAATCCCCTTACGAAGGTGTCTAATGCCTTGTCTCTGTAGGATTGAGTCATATTATTAAGCGACTCTGTACTCATCTCCATACAGGATAGTTTGTTTAGGATAAGCGAAAGAATTCAGGAATTGAATTAGGTCCTTGCACGAGAGTTGTCATCTGGTACTCAAGTGTACCCAGATCTCTCTTGTCGGCATAATGCAAGGTTAAGCACTTTGAAATTTTTCTCCAATTCAAAGGCGTGTTGTACGATTCGAGGGCAATATCAGCTTGCCCTACGATTTTATTTCTTATTGTACTTAATATTCCGGATGAATACACAAGATTGAATCAACGGTGTTGTCAACAGTCGAGATGGCAGATACCTTGCGTGAGCCTCTCTGACATATTTGGAGCAAAGTGCTGTAAGGATTTTCAGCACTAGTCAGGGTGCTGAAATAGAGATGGTGGCGGATGAACCCTTTATGGGCCAACGGCAGCACTCATATCCCCGAAGTGGGTTACTGACAACGGAGTATCCGACCCGCTGTCCTAGGGTTATCTTAGGGCCTGGTCCTCCAGGTTGGGGGTTGTGCGTGGGGCTAACTACCCAACCACGGAAAAATTAATGGTTACGAAGCAACCAAGAGCCTCGGATACGGATGGATTCACTGTTGACGACCCTGCAAAACGAAAAAAGGACAATGACGTTCGGGTCTGCACGTGGAATGTTCGAACCCTGAACAGACCGCGTGCAGCCGAACAATTAGCGGAGGCCCTAGACTGCTACAAGGCAGATATCACCGCCATTCAGGAGGTGCGGTGGGATGGGCCAGGCAAAAGAAGGATGAAAACCTGTGACATCTACTACGGTGATTGCTACAGAGAGCAGAAGCAGCGTCTATTTGGATGCGGATTCGTTGTAAGCGGCAGACTTAGGCAAGAAGTCTTGAGCTTTCGACACGTAAGTGAGCGCCTTACAACTATCCGCATCAAGGCTAAATTCGCCAACATCAGCCTGATATGCGCTCACGCCCCCACAGAAGATAAAGACGACGCTACCAAAGAATGTTTCTATGAGCTCCTCGACAAAACATATGAGCAATGTCCTAAATACGACGTTAAAATTGTCTTAGGTGATTTTAACGCCAAAATAGGAAAGGAGGACCTCTTTGGTAGCACAATCGGAAAGCACAGCCTACACGACACCACGTCTGGAAACGGACTTAGGCTAATTGACTTTGCTGCGGGACGTAATGCTACTATAGCAAGCACACGGTTTCCACACCTCAACATTCACAAAGGAACATGGCGGTCACCAGACCATCAAACGGTCAATCAAATTGACCATGTTGCGATCGACGCAAGGCACTCCTCCAGTATTCTAGATGTCCGAACTTTCCGAGCGGCCAACATAGACTCGGATCACTACCTTGTTGTAGCCAAGGTACGTATGCGGATATCCCAGACACCACAACAACGAGGAAATACTGTGAGAAGATTCAACGTTGAACGGCTACAAACGCAACAAACCGCCAGAACTTTTGCCGATCGCGTCTCCCTCAACCTCTCGAGAAGTCCTGTGGAGCCAGCATCAAGTGCTGAAGACCAGTGGCATCGATGCCAAGAAGCCATCAGAAAAGCCGCAACTGATGTGCTAGGTTTCACCCGACCACCACCGCGAAACCCCTGGTTTGACGAAGAGTGCCGGCAAGCACACGCAGCAAAGCAACTGGCCTACAAAGCTGCGCTGCAGAGAAGGACGAGAGCAGCTCGTGAGCTCTACGAGCAAAAACGGAGGGAAGAACACCGGCTTCTCCGGAGGAAAAAGAAAGAGCATGAGAAGCGCGCGATCGAGGAAATAGAGAGGTGTTACTCCAGGAACAATGTTCGGAAGTTTTACCAAAAGGTAAAAAGAACGTGTCACGGGAACAAGGCCCGAACAGAGACCTGTAGAGACGAACAAGGAAACCTTGTAGTAGAGTCACAGTCGGTGCTGAGGACATGGAAAAACCATTTCTGCAGACTGCTAAACGGCGAAGACGACACAAATTCCGCTGTCAGGCAGAATGAACCATTCAACCTGGGCGATGAAAGCCAAGACTTCCGTCCACCTGACCAAAATGAGGTAAGGATAGCAATATCCAAGCTGAAGTCCAACAAAGCTGCAGGACCGGACGGTTTATCGGCCGAGCTTTTTAAGGCAGCGGGGGATGACTTGGTAGAGAGCATACACCAACTCGTTTCTAAAATTTGGTCAGAGGAAAGTATGCCTGAAGAATGGAGCCTCAGCATTGTTTGCCCGATCCATAAGAAAGGAGACCCTCTAAACTGCGCCAACTATAGAGGCATCAGTCTCCTTAACATCGCTTACAAAATCCTGTCTTCCGTACTGTGTGAACGCCTGAAACCATTTGTCAACGAACTGATTGGACCCTATCAGTGCGGTTTTAGGCCCGGTAAGTCCACAACCGACCAAATATTCACACTACGGCAGATCCTGGAGAAAACCCAAGAAGTCCAAATCGATACTCATCACCTATTTATCGATTTTAAAGCCGCATATGACAGCATTTATAGAGACGAGCTATACAGAGCCATGTCTAGTTTTGGCATCCCTGCCAAACTTGTCAGATTGTGCAGAATGACGATGGAGAACGCTCGCTGCTCCGTAAAGGTCGGAAACAGTCTCACCGAGACCTTTGATGTCAAAAAAGGATTTAGACAAGGTGATGCGCTGTCATGTGACTTTTTCAACATCATTCTTGAGAAAATTGTGCGAAACTCGCAAGCCAACACCAGGGGCACAATTTTCCAAAAGTCTGTGCAACTACTTGCATACGCTGACGACATCGACATCATTGGCAGAACACAGCGAGCTGTCACTGGTGCGTTTGCAAGTATCAGTACAGAGGCGGCAAAAATGGGTTTAGTGGTGAATGAGGGCAAAACGAAATATATGCTGTCAACAAGAAGGGACACACAACATCGACGAATCGGACAGAACGTCACGATAGACAGCTATAACTTTGAGGTAGTTCGGGACTTTGTCTACCTCGGCTCCGCTATTAATTCTGAAAATGACATCACATCAGAAATCAAGCGAAGAATCACACTTGCCAACCGCTGTTACTTTGGCCTAAGAAGGCAATTGATTAGTAAGGCCTTGTCGAGAAACACCAAGGAGACTCTATATAAGACCCTCATCATCCCAGTCCTGCTTTATGGCGCAGAATCATGGACGTTGTCAAAAGCGGATGAAGATCTCCTTGGGCGCTTCGAACGCAAAATTCTTCGAGTGATTTTCGGTCCCGTTTGCGTTGACGGGCTTTGGAGGAGGAGATTTAACAGCGAACTCTACGAGCTGTACAGCGACATCGACTTGGTCAGAAAAGTACGTATCAGTCGACTAAGATGGCTAGGACATGTAGAGCGAATGGACACCAACGTTCCGGCCCGAAGAGTCTTCGATTCCAACCCGGAGGGACAACGCAGTAGAGGAAGACCTCGCCTTAGGTGGCGCGCACAAGTGGAAGGGGACCTCAACCAACTTGGAGTGCGCAACTGGAGGCAGTTAGCCAAAGATCGTGCTAACTGGAGAGGCGTGTTGGTTGAGGCCCAGGTCCACCCCGGACTGTAGCGCCATCTAAGTAAGTAAGTACTTAATATTCCATAATACTTTGGAGTCCCTTTAAGATGGTCGTATATCGTAAGGACCCTATCTACACTTTTTTTCCAGGAGCTAAACTCTCCCGGTTGGCCTGAAAACTCGCGAAGACTTTTGGCGATATCAGGTACTTTGTCTAGATCTGAGAGGTCCCTATTACCGTTTATGTCGATAACCTGGTCGATGTCATTGTTAATGTCGGAACTTGGATTGAGTATATTGTTAATAATATGTCGTCCTTCCCTTGCTAATACTTGTGAAACGATTACTGTAATTTGTTCTGTGAGAGCGTTTAAATTTAGAGGTTCGTTCTGGTTAAGAGGAGGAGCTGCGGCTGCAGGTGCCGGATTGTCGTTGACAACAAGTCGAGGTGGTCGGATTAAATTATTAGGATTCATTTTTACGGAGGTGAAAAGATTTAATAAAAAAAAAGAATCGGCTTGAGAGTGCTTATTAGATTTCTAGCTTTTATGGATAATATGATATAATAAAAAAAAAATCTTATAATTCAAGTTTGAATACTTTGTTGATTTTAGTTAGATTGATTTATATTTATTTGAGAAATATAACTTAATAATAGCTTACATAAAAAACAATCCCACGATGTGCATTGTCCCTTATGGAGTTCTAAGGTGATCCGTCGTGCACTTTACCCGGTGAGTGCGTTGGGTTGATTGGGGCTGAGGGCGGTCTTTCAGATGAAACTGTATGGTCGGCTGTTCTCGAGCTGAACTCCTTTTTACTGGTTACACAGTGACTGGGGGGCCTTAGTTTTACCACTACACTGTTACACTGATTTCATAGGTTTTTAAGCTATTAATTGCCACCTGTCAAGTCTTCATATACTAGAATTAAGTGAAGCTTTGGTTTTTACTTGTTATCAATTTATTTTTTTATTCTTGATTATTTTATTTCAGTTCACTTTCTGATTTTAACTTAAAACACTACTTTATTATTTTTCAAAACACTTTTTAGCTTTCACAAATTCACTCGATAGGTTTATATGAAAAACTTTGTCTTCTGTCCCTGCTCGGGCGCCAGTTAATAATTCAACGCGACGTTTAATTAAAAAAAAGTTATTTTATGAGGAACTACCTCTTTATTGATATCAAACTTAGAACTAAATTCACATCGATACTGGCACATTTATTTATTAATTATTTTTGCCTATTAAGCTACTTGCATCATTCGATTGTATTCAGGTCAATTTCCTGGAAATTTGTCTGGAGTGTGTAAATTGCAGTGCAGTCGAGATTCTTGGAGATCGACTGTGGGAGCTCGTGTATTGACTATTGCAGTGCAATTGGGATTCTTGGAATTCGACTGTGGGAACTCGTGTGTTAACTTATATGATAGGTAAGAGTGACTGCTGTCTTTGGCGTACATAGGGCCAGCGCCATGATGGAATAAGTATAAGGTGGTCTCGTCGGCAGCCGAATCGTTCGTTTTTTAGTCCCTTAACGTTCAGTGAGCGTTTGCTTGTTGAAGCGAAAGGTTGTGTGCGGACGAATTTGTTTGCAAAACGTCAACCCTTGTGCAAAAAAAAATGTTTTTTTTATTATAATAGGCAACTTCAAGCCAATTCCACTCCACTTATAGGTTAATCAACATACTCATGAACATACTCTCTCTGAAAACTCTATTGTCGTTTCACTTACACTTACTACGCTGAACCCCTTCACACGCACTTATTACTAGTATAGTTAAGGGACTACTTTTTGCCGACGAGACCACCTTATACTTATTCCATCATGGCCAGCGCTATGATCTTATGTGCCTACCAAATGTTAAGAGTTTAAAGAAAACTTCAAGTTCATTTTTTGTTCCCTGTTGCAACACAAATTTTCTCTTCGAGAGAAAGAAAACATGATATGTGCCTGCACTAAATACGATTTCTAGTCGAAGGCTCCTTTTGCATAGCATATTTTTAGGATGCAACATCCAAGCTAATGATGTTACCATCATGATTGTTTTGCAATTCTACCGAATTCCATTTCCCACACAGTTTACTTCGCTTGAAATTTATAAAATTATAATGTCACTTAAAACATCTAACTCGTCATCTCTTGATAATATTTCAAGTTTTATATTAAAAAATATTTTATTTCATATTTCTGATGTTCTATGTTTTATTTTTAATTTTTGTGTGCAAGAAGGAGTTTTCCCTGAGTCTCTGAAAACAGCTGTAGTGTTGCCACTGCACAAAAAAGGTGATACAATGTCAGTAAATAACTATCGTCCAATTTCCATCTTATTCGTCTTTTCTAAAGTTATTGAAAACGGAATTAAATCTAGATTATTATCATTCTTAGATAGGACTCATTTCTTCAGCGATTCTCAGTTTGGGTTTAGAAGCGGTAGATCAACTGAAAGTGCTTTATTAAAACTATCTGGAGAAATATATAACAGTTTGAATGTTTCTCAACTTCCTTCGACTTTATTTATTGACATAACGAAGGCATTCGATATGGTGAACACTGAACCATACTCTGCTACTAGATAAATTATTTAATGCAGGACTCAGAGGCTTTATTCACGATTGGTTTGCCTCTTATTTAAGAAATCGTAAACAAGTGGCAAAGGTAAAAAATGTTTTTAGTTCCCAAAATTATTTAAATATCGGTGTTCCTCAAGGATCTGTCTTGGGCCCGATACTGTTTTTAATTTATGTAAACTCGCTATTTATTCAACCTTTGAAGGGCAAAATCACGGCATTTGCTGATGATACTGCTCTTTCATATTCTAATAAGAGCTTTCTTGATATGTTTTCCGATGTCAATTACGACTTAGATATACTACGACGATGGTTCAAGTCCCATAAACTGATAATCAGCGACAAAACGAAATTTATGATATTTAATATCAACGGTGTGGTATGCGAAGAGTTGCCTTTATATTATCACTCTCCTAGCTGTTATCGATTTTATTTGGGTGATGCATCTGATCATTTATCTTTTGACAATCATGTAAGCTGTAGTGATGATTGCTTTTTAATTGAGCGTGTTGATAGCTTTAAATTCCTAGGTATTATATTGGACCATAAGTTTAGTTGGAAGGACCATTCGTCGTACTTGAAACGGTATCTAAATGGAGTTATAAGGCAATTTTACCACCTTAGCATGTACTGCAAACTACCCATTTTAAAATTAGTTTATAATGGTATATTAAAATCGAAACTACAGTATGGTATTTCTTGCTGGGGCGGCACTTTTTTTATTACAATAGAACCATTATTAATTAAACAGAAGCATGCAATAAGAATTATGTGTAGAGTTAATCGCAGAGCTCCCAGTTTTGAGTTGTTCAAATGTCTCGAACTTCTTCCTTTAAGGCACCTGTACTGTTACAAAGTTTTAAAAATATTTTTTTGAAAATTCAGGGTATTATGATCTTAGAATTCATGATAGTCATAACTTGCGAGTCAACACCAGAAACTTCGTAAATGTACCAACAATCCACAAAACACATTTTTCACGTTTTTATTATCTTACTGCTCCACGTCTTTTTAATAATTTGCCAGAAGAACTTAGGTGCGTCAGAGTGAAAACAGTATTCTTAAATAATATAAAAAAATGGCTTTTCTCGTTTAACCATTCTGAAATAGATGCTTTTTTAACACCAATTATGTAACAAATATGTAAACTTTTTTTTAATTGTATGTAATTGAATCTTTTATTTCCATTTTTTGTTTTCCCCATCAATAGTTTTTTGTAATTCATTTAAATAGATAACTGTTAAGTACATTCGCCACTTGTCATTTATAAGACAATAGATTGTTTTTTTTTTTTTTTTTTTCTTTGTCGGAGGTTGTTACTATCCGATGGAGCACTCAGACACAACTACTGGTCCATTGTACTGCCAAACAGACACCTTACATTGCTGTACTTAGTTTTCCCGTCTTTCGAAGAAAGATGAGAAGGAGCTTCAGTGATGAACAATAGATTGTACTAAGCTATTTCTTTCAAAAAACTTTAAAGCTTAATTATAAACTTGGATTATTGTAATATATATTATTTATGTAAGTCTCTTGAAATGAAATAGAGAATTATTATTATTATTATTATTATATTATACTGGGAACCTTTTGGTGTGGTGGTCTTCAGCTATTCCCTTTGTTCCAATTTCCCCTAATGGAAGGGTAGGCATATTCGGCTTGGTTCCCGTGTCTGGATACGTAAGCCCACCAATTGCTCCCATTGGTTCTTCTTGGCGTTCTTCGTCGTCGATAGGCAGGGTTGAGTCCAAAGTGAGTTTTATGTCAGCGCACACTCTCTTTATGGTTTCATACGTATTTGCTTGTACGTATGGAGTGTCCACCTTCACGACATTCTTGATTTTTTCGTGATTCCTATGGAACTCCAACCATAATGCCTCCAGAACATCGCCTTTTTTTCTTCTTATAGGCGGCAGTTTTGCGGTCGGGGCCATCCTTGCCTATATTAGTTTCCAGCCTTTGAAGCTCCTCTGTAATGGCCTTCTGTCGGGCCACGATTTTGAAGACTTCCATCTCGTCCATTGTGGAAAGGTGTCTTCAGTCTATGGATACTGTAGTGACTTTTTTCCTTTTTCTTCTTTGTGGAGAGTTGGAAGTATGTCAATATTACTATTGTGATGAGACGGTGAAAGCGAATCCACGCTTAATATCCCTCGTAGAAATAATTAATGCTGCGACAGTGTAAGGCCCTGTCGACTCCTCGCCAATGTTTGCCCTGGCGAACGCAATTGATTAACGACTGGTGCATGATTTGCCCCTTACCTCTGGTGGGGGGAAGCAAATCAAGATCACGTCGGGGTCACCAATGTTTTGACCTGGAACCTCTTTTGATTCCAGAGTTGATTTCTTATAAAATGCTCCTTACCTCTGGTGGAGGGTAGCAAATGAAAAGATTGACTTCTGAACGTAAAGTGATTTATTTCTGTATGCTTATGGATAATTATACTCTAATTTATGAACTAAAATGATAAGTCAGCATTAAATTCTATGGGAATAATTTTGTAATGTGATCGAGCATCTGTACAATGTGCAGTGCATGGGTTTTGATGGGAATGGGATACCTGAGAATGCTGATCATAAGTTGTTCATGGTGATATATTATGGGAATGTGAAATCTTGTTAGGTATAGGGTGGTCGATGTTGGGAGTAGCGTGATCATGAAAATAATAACAATAATAATGTTTTTGATGAATTCTAAACACATTTTTACTGACTTGTCTTATTTTTTTTCTACAAAAAACGCAGAAACTGTAAGATACTTATCGGGGCATGCTGCCCCCGTGCAATCTCTCTGCTTGTGGTCACTATAGGATTTCGAGTAGGTGCAAGTTTGGGTACCTACAGGGTTTTTCAATAGGGATGCTACAAAAGTAGAGCGACAGGGACAGCAAACGACGCCGAATTTCTTGCCGCTCTTTCGACATTTCTCTTCAGTAAGGTTTGCCATTTCACGATGGAAAGATATACGAGCCAACAACGAGTCGAAATTATTAAAATTTACTACCGAAATTCGGGGTCAGTGGCCTCAACGTTAAGAGCGCTACCTCCAATTTATGGTCGTCATGATCGTCCTAGCAGATCAACAATTGAGCGTCTAGTGGAAAAATGCAGCAGTTTCGGATTTATGCTTGAAAACCGTCGAAAATTGGGTTCAGCATCTGGACTTCTGCAAGCGTGCCCGTGGTGGCCATGCAAAAGAAGAAGTTCCATACATAATGGCATCGAACGTACTTTCATATGAATAAAGAATTTCATTGATATCCAAAACCGTTTTTGTTTTATTTAAAAAAAAACTTTTGTAGCGCTCTTATTGAAAAACCCTGTATATGCAATGTTTGTGTTATGTTGCTTGACTAATTTTACCGCCAAAAAATACGCATTTTTAAAACAACATTATATCTTCGGTGTGGGCGCAGTAGCGCAGTGGTTAGTGTGCTGGGCTGCTGTGCGAGGGATCCCAGGTTCGATCCCCGGAAAAACACAGCCGTTCGGTCTCGGCATAAAATTGTAGGTCGCTTCCATTCGTCGCAAAAATAGAAACTCACACAAACGAATGGTTGTGAGAAGCTAGTCCAAGGCTGTCTACACGCCTGTTGCGCCACCTATTTATTTATTTTTATATTTTCGGTTTTTTGGATCCGATTTTTATGAAACTTTTTTTATTAGTTAACTATGCATTTATTTAATACTAGCTGACCCGGTGAACTCCTTCTCGCCCCAATTTAACGCCTTCGGATAAACTCCAGAGTGATAATAAAACACTGAAAGTAAAAAGCACATTTGCTCAATAGAAAATGACAATGCGAAAAGGACACCTGTCAAATTGCGAACAGCCTAAGTTTACGTATAACACCATCTATCGAGTTGTGGCATTGATCGCAGCACAGCGCAATACATTATTTATATCGGTGACTTCTCCACCCAAAATGCACGCAAATTGTCTTTTATCACAATGAATTTTACAATTATCCGAAATTTTTAAAGCTTCACAACAAATTTTTCACCTTTGCATTATCCAAAATCATGAAATCATGCAATAAAATGCAAGATTTCGTCGAAAAATTTTAAAAATAAAGTAAAATCTAGCCAAATATACCTACTACAATTAACCACTTTTTGTCATCATTTCGCAGCAGCAGCGCGATTTCGTCGTGTAATTTTTGTATGCAATGTTTTGAATCCGCAGCTTCTTTCATGTACAATGCAGATGCAGAAGTTCCCTGAAGAGATGAAAAATAATTAACCGTCCTGCTCTTCTGCAATTTATAATAAAACTTGACTCTAATGTATCTATTGCCACATTTGTAAAATAAAATCGTACTCTTTAAGAAGTGAAAGGAATTGGATTTTTTTTTGTTAAAGTAATTATATGTTTGTGGAGGACATTTTTCTTTTTGTGGAGGACGGAGGACATCACCTTACAAAGGAGGACTGTCCTCCTCAAAGGAGGACGAGTGGCAAGCCTAGGTCCACAGCAGCTGCTTGATGTGGTAGACTATCGTGGGGGCTGTTCAAAATGAGTTACTATTTTCATGTTTAATACCACGCTTTCACTAAGGCATAATATGCAAAATCAAATTTCTCATATACATTTTTTCTTAGTTAATAATTTTATAATTTGGTACCATTATAATATATGCACAAAAACAATTGTCGAAACGTAAATTTAAATAGAAAAATCGAAAGTAAAAAAACTTTTTTTTCTGTTTATTGTTTATAAATTTTTTGAAACGTCAATTAGCACTGATCTCAATTATTGTATTTAAACAACGTATTGTGTATTATATTTTACTCATAATATGGTGGCACATTTGTGAATTTTGAAACAGGAAAACATAAATAGGCAATTGGATAATTTTAAATCCGATATGGAAATATTTTTTGAAATATGCATATTTAACTACTCATGAGAGGCAATTGTGAAAAGGAAGCAGGCGAAATAAAGGAATTTCAGCAATTATTAGTATTTCGAAGGAATTTACCGTTCGCGGAAATTTGTTGTAAAGTTCCTCTACATAACTTAGGGCCGTATTATTCACTCGGTTTAAAATGTGGTTTAATTAAGACCGAGGTTTAAATCTTTTTAAACCATAAAAATTTTGTAATTCCGTATTATTCACACAAGTTAAACCCTTTAAACGAATTTTTTTTTAAACCTATTGCCATGTAACGAATAGCATTGCTGAATGGGACGACCAAACGGGGAAAAACACTCTATGGCCGTAAGTTCAGTTCGTTCTACAACGCCCACGTTGAGCGCCACCTACAACGAATGTTACTGATGGCTGGACTCAGTGGGTAAAAGACTACGAAAAGTTATGTAAGAGCTGATAAAATACGACACATGAAAAAAGTCGAGGTTATCTTCTAAGGCGCCACCTGTAACAACCGCCCACCGCAATAACAGGCCCCCACTGAAAAAAAAAAATAAAAACCTGCGCTCAAGTTTAACGGACCCCTAAAATTCTCAAAAGTCGTTAGTCTCTCTCAATGCCCCCACACTGGTCGTTACCAGCAACGACATCCCCCTCTACCGAACTCTCTCCACCCATGTGACCCCAGGCCACAGGCACCTTAGGGTCAGTCCGGGCAGACTGATAGAAGAGGTGCCCAGACGCTGGGTTACAATATTTTTACAATTTAATCCGCTGGGCCCGAGTTAAGCTATTTAAAATCCGGTAGTACGTATCTGGCTATCCCGTTGTGTTGGAATGGAGAAAAGAGATGATAGTGTTCTCCAAGAGGTGGCCCACCCCACAACTGACTGTGTAACGACATGTATTTTTATTGGATAAATAAGGAAACCAAAGTGAAAGAAAAAACACAAGACGTTCACAACGTTATAATGCTTCTATTTCGAATTCTCGATGAGAAGTGATTGTACACACTAACTCGTACACTCAGGACATTTATGTAGTGTTTTTATGTTATTATGTAAAATGAATTTGTATATAATGTAATTGTTTATAATGTAATTTGTGTAATTTTGACTTAATATGTGTTGTCATATGGTGTATTTGTATCATCTGTCATCGAGGATGAGCAGCTCTATATGGATAGTTGTGGGCATTGTTAGTTTTGGAGATGTGCAATAATTGACTTCGCAACATTCTCCCTGCCCGTGAACGTAGTTCGCAAACTCCTTCATCTAGTCTTTGAGGTAATAACATCCTTCGCTTGACTTGGTTGTTGAACAAAAAAATCAAACTCATCGACCTCAATAACATCCCAGTCGATATTTGACTACCTTGCCGACCTCCATCACTTCCATTACTGACATGTAAAGAGAGAGACGATTAATATTCTGACAAACAAAAAATACATTTATCCAAGTAAGACAGATAAAGACAAACATAAGTAACGAAGTACAACAAAATATAAACATTTATGCGCATGTGTAATGTGCATCTTCCTTGCACTTTTATCTGGTATTCCATTCCAAGTCCAGTTGCATGTGTATTTTTTGCCATGAATGGCGATCGTGCGGTGTTTTAATTTGTATTTATTAGTTGTATACTGTGATTTGGTTTAATTTTGTGTTTATATTGTAATGATAATTTGAGTTATTTGGTAAAATTTTGTTTAGACGGTTTTGTGTTTAGTGTTTAAATGTGGTGACAATAATTATGTACATTAGATGGATGATCGAGCTGATGACGATGATGTCGATGATGATTGCGATTATGGCGGTTGCAGTCTCAAAGGTAATTTAGCAAATTAATTTCGTAATTAATTGCATGTGTTGTGACGTAATTTGATTAGAAGAATTGTTGTTATTAGTAATTAGATTAGAATATTATATTAGTGTGTGTGTGTGTGTGTTCGCGAAAAATGTAATTAGTTTTCTTGACGTTTTGGGTTTGCATGCTTTTTTTTTTTGCACAATTTTCTTTTGTGATTTCTATTGTAGTGATGGGGTAAATTTCGATAACTATCGATAGCAATCGATTACAGCGATTGTTGTATTCGATATTATGTATATTTTATTTTGATTGTTTTAGTAATAAATTAATAAAAATGTAAAAAGTATTCAGTTAAATAGAATAATTTGTTAAATGTTTTGTATTGCGTGTTTTAGATACGACGCGGTATTTGAGTATTTGTGAAAATTATAAAATTGCATGTTTTTGTTACGATGCGTTCATATTTTTTAATTGTTGTTTCGTTAAGGCGTGTTTTTGATAGGTATGTATGATTTGATTTTGCATGTTTTTGGTACGATGCGTTTGAATGTGTTGTGAACGTTTGAATTGTTTGAATGTGGACTGTATATTTATATGTTAAGGTTACTGGTTTGGTTTTATTATTTAGTTTTGTTATGTATGTAGTTTGATAGTTTTTTTTTTCTATTTATTTGCAGATGTTGATAATATATTTTTTTTTTGTTTAACCTGTAGAATTTAAGGATTTAAATGTTTTAGTTTGTGGAAGAGTGTTTTTTCCCTGCTTTTATTTGTTGGTAGATATCATATTTTCGCGATTAATCGTTTTAGTATGCTTGATTTTGTTTTTACGTTTAGAACGCGAGTAAATCCGGGATGCGTTTCGTGAATCCTCGCTAAACTCCAATGAGGCATTGAAAACCTTCGTCTTTAAGAAGACCGAAGTCTCGGTTTTCGATTCCGCTTCCGTTTTCATCCATTTCGGATAGTGTTGTAGTCGCGATATATATTCATTTTTCCATTTGAGGCAAAACTTGTTGAGGAATGATTGTAGCCGTTTCCAAAGATCGCGATATCCAATCTTCCGCAGTGTGTTGTAGTCTTGGGGTATAGTGTGGATTGGCTCACCAACCAAAAGGTGTGCTGGCGTGATGACTTCCAAGTCAAGATTGCCGACAACTCTTTTCAAATGGTACTGGACCGACGTCACCCCGACTTCCCATAGTTCTCCAAAATGAAGGGAAGTGGGGGGAATGAAATGCCATTCGTTACCTAAATTCGCCAATGTGCCAGCGACCTCCTTCCAAACGTGGTGAGCATTTCGTAACAACCCACGTAAAATTATCGGATGCTGCTCCTCATGCTGCTCGATACTTTGTAGACGACCTCCCACACGTATTACTCCATTATTTGCTTCGATAAATGCGATTAATGCGCCAGTTCTGTCAAACTCAATCCGTTCTGCCGGGAACATCTCTGTTTGTGCTGCACTGACTGCGAGCGCAGTTGTTGCGTGCAACTTCTTCGAATTCTTCTCAATTTTGGTGGGTTTGCAATTGTTGACGAATAGCAAACAGGTTGCTGCATACGAAAAATGGCGTATCACCTTGCTGACGCAGTTACTATCATTGGTTTGACCCATTGTTTTGTCAGATCGCACTTCCAGTTTGTCACAAACGATGTATTCCTCAGGACCCTTGATCTGAAACGGTTTATCTTTCATTTCAGGAAATGTTTGCAGCTGGGAACTCAGATCCGTGAACTGCACAAAGCTGCGTAGATGTTGCGGATTCTCAGCTGGAACCTTACCAAAGACTATCCAACCTAACCTGGTTTTTTGCGCTATCGGTGCTACGGTGTCTTCACAACGCATAATGTCTGGAAGAATTATTTCGGCGAAAACGTCACTTCTTAACAATAAATCGACTTGCGCAGGAACATAAAAATCAGGATCCGCTAAATGCAAACCGGAAATGTGTTGCCATTTTTCAGGTACCATTTGTTGGGTCGGCAGAAGCCCAGTCAGCGACTTGAAAACGAACGCCCTAACGGCGCTCTCAAATGTCGAATGCCGTGATGCAAACGATATGTCGACATAATTTTGTGTTGTGCCGCTGCTGACCATCCCCAACCTAGATACCTCGACAAATGCACGATGTCTCTTCAACTTCAACAACTGTGCCGCAGATTCGGTGATAAATGTCGCTTCTGATCCGGGATCGATTACAGCACGCAGATCTTGGAAACGTCCATCAGCTGACCTCACCCTTACCATTGCTGTTGCCTAAAGCACCTTTGACTGTTGCGAGACAGAGTAGAAGGTGTTGATCTGCCTGCTCGTTGATGGCTGCGGTTGATCCGAAAGTTCAGGCGGACAAGAAGGTCGAAAGGCAGGTGCGTTTGGATTCACGGCGACCTGGTATGACTGCCTATTACCAGATCTGGGCTATTGTGAGCATTGTGCTGTTGTTGGCTGCATATTGTTACCCTCATTGTTATTGCTGTAGTAGCTGTTGTTGTTGTTTTTGTGATGGTAGTTGTTGTTGTAATTATCAGTTTGCATCTCGTGAACATGGAGAAGGGAATGGTGACGCTGTTTGCAAAAGTAGCAACACTTCATGCTTGGACACTCCTGCACAATGTGGCTATAGCCAAGACAATTGTCACAAACCTTAACATTCCTGGCTGCCTGTTTTCGTCGTATAGGATTTGAATTAAGAAAGCTTTGACACTTTCTCAGCGCATGTTGTCCTTGGTAACATAGCTTACATGAAAAGGCATCTCTACAAGACGTATTTGCTAAAAATACCCGCTGACGTTCTATGTACGACCGGTTCCTCGTGCTGACAGCTAAATCCTCTCTTACCCAAGGCCTGGAACTCCCCTTCAGGTCCTGCTGGTCGACCACCTCAAGAGTGCGGAAGCGAGTTTCTAAAAATTCGGTGAACTGTTTGTATGTTGGCAGCTCCTTGAGGTTCCCCAATTTCTCTTCTCAGAGTTGATGAGTAGAATTCGGCAATTTCTGAAGAAGGACATATATCAAAATCGCGTCCCAATGCTCTACCCGTAACCCCAAGTTCGCCAACGCATGAACACACTCCTGAGATGTGTCCATCAACTCCTTCAGTCCATTCGCTGATTCCTTGAATAAAGACGACTGCCCAAAGAGCAACTTCAGCTGTACATTGACCAGGACGCGTTTGTGATCGTAGCGCAAAGTTAGCAGCTCCCATGCCTTTGCGTAGTTACCTGTATCGCAAGGTAGATGTTGTAGCAGTCGATCAGCTTCACCCGTTAAGCCGATTTTAAGTAGTACATTTTGTCAATGTCACTTAATGATGCGTTGCTTTGGACCATAGACTCAAACAGACCCTGGAAAAACCTCCATGTGGTGTACGAGCCGCTAAACTTCGGAATATCAATTTCGCGAAGCCTAATTTTTCTGCTGGATGCCGCCGTTTCATCTGAAGTAACACTTGCAGCTGCCTGAGAGAATTTCTCCAACGCTTCCAACAAATCGTTGCGATACTCCAGGTACGTTTCTTGAGTTTGCTCGTACACAACCACTAACTCTTCCATTTTCAGATCCGCTTCAAGCCTTCCGCCCCCGACGATTGACGTGATATTGCCTAGCTACTCGCATATTGTCCTCAAACATATCAAGACGACTTGAGATATATGCTTGTTGCTTACGTTTTTTTGTGCAGTTCTTAAAACTCGTGAAACTTTTGACTATCGTGGTTAAAACGCCTTTTTGCAATATACCGCCGCTAAAATTACCTTGTGCCATTATGGTTGTGCACGTAGTTATTAGTTATTTAGATTATATAATAAGTTTAATAGATAGTAAGTAGAAGTAGCTAGTAATAAAAAGCTAACTTACTTGCTTCTGCTGCGTTTGATTGTTCGTAATTGTTGTTGTAGTCGTCACAGACCAAATTTGTTCAATCCTCTGGATTCTTAAAAAAGTTGGATGCTGGATCTGGCGATTTATTTGTTGCACGACGCGTCAATAACGATTAACACACACACCAAATGTCAATAGATTTAAGTTTTATTATAATTTAAGTTAAATTTAATATAATTTTAGTTTTTACCCGTCAAGAAATGGATTGCACTTTGTATTGCACTTCCTAACCTCACTTTTTTTTGTCAAATTAATTTGTAAATGAATTTATTGTCAAAGTTCAGATACAATTAACAATTAACATTTAAATTAGACGCGAAAAGGACTAAATGTACCGAGAAGGACCAAATGTAACGACATGTATTTTTATTGGACAAATAAAGAAACCAAATATGAAAGAAAAAACACAAGACGTTCACAACGTTATAATGCTTCTATTTCGAATTCTCGATGAGAAGTGATTGTACACTAACTCGTACACTCAGGACATTTATGTAGTGTTTTTATGTTATTATGTAAAATGAATTTGTGTATAATGTAATTGTTTATAATGTAATTTGTGTAATTTTGACTTAATATGTGTTGTCATTTGGTGTATTTGTATCATCTGTCATCGAGGATGAGCCGCTCTATATGGATAGGTGTGGGCATTGTTAGTTTTGGAGATGTGCAATATTTGACTTCGCAACAGACTGAACATCAGTGTCCTTGGCCATCGTGCCGCTCAATTTACGACGGCCCCTATTATTAAATGCATCTTGGTGGCCCCTAGCGCTCCTCACCTGCATAGCTTCACTCGCCTACAGCTTATCTAGTCTCATCCGCCACATCCCTTCAAAAACAAACTTACGCCGAACTCATCTTCCGAGATGAGATATTTTCCAAATCCCCAAATAAAATGTAAGACGAAGTCTCTAATCCAAACAAAACTGCATCAAGCACTATGGCTGACCCGAAATAAAAAGGAACTCGAGACAACGAATGAATTCCATTTGAAGTATCAATCTTTATTCCTTATCATTATCTATTACTAAGGGATCATATGATCATAGCTAACATTCGACTTTATGACGTTCTTAAACGTTTGTAATATATACATTACTCCTATGAAAGTAATAAAATCCTTGTTTAATTCATTTTAGTAATTCGCTCTTTTCTTGCGAAACTTTTCTGTCTTAGGTCAATTACTCAAATATCTTTCGGTATTCTTTTGTTTAAAATTCAAGTCACAGAATAAAAAAAAAATTAACACTCAAGACCCGAGAGGTAAAACAAAATTATCTGCCTACTCCAAAATACAAAATGAAAAAAACGACCAATACTTAGCTTTAAAAATCAAACAATACCGACGGCGCTCTCTAGGGCCAACTAGGGATACCTAAACCTCCGGGTGGGGATATTGGACTTCTGCACTTGACGTTGAACGCTGAGCTGAGTCTAGGCTGCTGTTCCCTCGTTGGTGGTCGGGTCTCGGCTAAGCCCATGCACAGGCCAAATCTTATGCACGAGCAGAACAAACGGGGTGGATTCGTTGTTGCGTGCTTCGGCCTTCGAGTAAGATGGATGGCTTGCAGACACGTGGGAGACAGACTGCTGGCTCCGCTTGAGCTGCCGGTGATTCGCTTGCGACGTCCCGTGGATTTGTCAGGAGATTTAGCCTTGCTTTGTGTGGCTAGAGCACATTTGCTTGGTCGGTACCTTTGACGGGGATGGAGGACACGGAGCGAGGCGATGCTTGACGAGTTGTTAGCGCGGTTTTCCTTTATAATTAACGATAGGAATACGACGGCATTGTTCCACTGTTCGCCGTGCCACGTCATAAGATTGCCTCGACCGCGACCAACACTCGTTGTCGCACTTAGGGAGAGATCGTACCGCGAAAACTAAAAACCTTCCTAACCGCCTGAATTTTGTTGGGAAAAATCTAAATTATGCCTCAAAATTTAAGTCGCGATTTTTAACATGTCCGGAGCTATTAATAGCACATATTTAGATTGAATCCTCGATGCAGGAGCTGGTTATAAAATGTGCTATAATCCTAAACTTTTACCAACGCCATCTTGTTTCTCCGTAGTGTGAAACATTGGAACAAAATTGCATAATGGCTACGGTAGTCGCCATTGTGGAATTTCGTTTGAAAAATGAACGTTGCGGGAAGTGCGAAATAGTTTTATTTTTGTTTTTACGTTTTATGCCGAGGGTTTCCCACAAAACTTGAAATTTGTGTGAGCCCTGCGACCAAAAAGATCAAGAAAAGAAACAGGGCAAAAACTTAAGAATAATTCCGCAGTGGAAATGTTGCCAAGGATTCAAGGAACCGCGATGTGTGAAATGCGCCGGGAATCACCTCTCCCAAGACTGTGGAGTCAAGAAACAAACATCCGCAACCTGTGCTAATTGTAAGGGAAAACACCCGGCAAATTATAGAGGCTGTGAAGTTGCTAGGGAGTTGCAAATCCGGAAAGATGCGCTCCTTAAGCCCCAAAATACGAATTCGAAACCACTAACTTATCAAAAGCGTAAGACCGCTAAAGAGGTTGTAGGCAATCCAAAACCACCGGGTCTAGATCATGCAAATGTGAGAGTAAGTCTGAGGACAGAAAAGCCCTCGACCTCTGCCCACAAAAGAAACGGTCCCGAAAATTTAACATTAGTAAAGCCATCGAGTGATGGCTATCAGACAGCGGGAGTGCAGACTTACGCTCAAGCTGCGGCGGCATTAGAAAATTCTAATAACATTGAAATTTCGTCAGATCCTGTTGCTCAAGTGTTCTCAGTTATTCTCGCGAAATTTGAAGAACAGAGCAAAATAAATAAAATTATTCTCGATCAGTTGGTTAAGCTCGAAAGTAATTCTAGGAAAACGCGTACTTCAAATAGAATATGAATGGAAAACTAGTATTAAAAATATGTACTTGGAATGCAAACGGACTTTTGCAAAAACTTAACAAACTGGATATATTCATGCGAGAAAAAGATATTGACATTTGCTTGGTTTCTGAAACTCACGTAAAAAAAGAGAAAAGAAATTGAATTTAAAAATAAAAGACTATAATGATTTCCACGCTTGTCACCCTTCGGGAAAAGCGAGAGGCGGATCATCCTTGTTTATTAAAGACTGCATTGAACAATACGAAGACCGAAAGATAGAGCTTGAAACTGTGCAACTGTGCACAATTCGAGTAAAGAATAGCCAACGTATTCTTAGAATCTCATCTATTCACTGTCCACCGCGTCTCGCGCTTGAAAAAAGTGATTTCACTAACTTGTTTAAATCATTGAATCCTAATTTTATTGCAGGCGGCGATTTTAATGCGAAACATACATTTTGGGGTTCTAGATGCATCTCGCAAAAAGGTAGAATGCTCTATGGGGCAGGTATGGAGTACAGTTGTGATTTCCACTCGACAGGCAAACCGACTTACTGGCCAACCGATACTTCGAAAATACCTGACCTAATCGATTTTTTCGTTACGAAAGGTATATCTATCAACCACATCAAAATTGAAGAGAGTTTTGATCTGTCCTCTGATCATTCGCCAGTCATTTTGATATTGAGCGAAAAACTAGTCTATAACCCAGAGCCAGCGTGATTGACTGGTAGAACTACTAACTGGAACGATTTTAGGAACGAAATCGAAGCGAATGTTGAATTGACCGTTCCCCTTACGACACCATATGAACTTGAGGTTGAAATTGACCGCTTCGTTGAGATTGTACAGCTCGCCTCGTGGAATAATACCAAGGAAAAAGCCAGACAAATACGGCTTACGATATCCTCCGGAAATAAGGGAATTGGTCAACCAAAAAAGGAAAGAGCGTAAAAAATGGCAACAGAATCGTTCTCCGCAACATAAAGCACATTTTAACTTTTTGTGCAACTTGTTGAAGGCAACTATTAAGGATTTCAAGAATCGTGCGATAGGCCCTTACCTCAAAAGCTTAACTGCGAAAAAAGATTCCAATTATTCACTTTGGAAAGCTATAAAAGGCACCAAAAAGCCAAAAATCCCCGCGCCGCCAATTAAAATAAATCAAAATGAATGGGCAAGAGAAGATAAAGATAAAGCGGATGTTTTTGCAGCCCATCTGAAAGAAACGTTTAAACCGTACGATGGGCAAGTGGTTACCGATAACAACGATGGGACTGAACTAATATCTGACGATTCAACACTCGAAAGTGCAACGCTAAGAGAACTAAAAGAACCTAAGAAAGCCCCGGGCTATGATTTGATCACGGGAGAAGTTCTAAAAGCTCTTCCTAGAAAAGCACTAATCAAGCTTCTCCATATTTTAAATGCTGCGATCAGATTAAGACACGTGCCGAGCCAATGGAACTTGAGGAACGAAAAATATGTTCCAGCATATTCCTTGATGTCTCGCAAGCCTTTGATAAGGTGTGGCACGAAGGCTTAAAACTAAAATTACGACAAGTTCTTCCCGTACGTCTATACGATATTCTCGTATCATATCTCGGCAATAGACTTTTCCGTGTAAGACACGGAAGCCAATACTCGGATCTAAAAGAAATCTCGGCTGGTGTACCGCAAGGAAGCGTTCCTGAGCCGCTTCTCTACCTGTTATATACTCGTGATATACCAAAGGAAGATGACACTATTCTTGCTACGTTTGCCGACGACACCGCTATTCTAGCAGTAGCTAAAACAGTCGAAGAAACGACTGCAAAACTGCAAACCGCGTTAAATAAAGTAAATGAATGGACGAGGGTCTTTCGAATCGCCCTCAATGAAACTAAATCTGTTCACGTGAACTTCACATATAAAAAAACGAATGATTTGCCAATTTTTCTAAACTCGGCCAGAATATCTTTTGCGAACGAAGCCAAGTACCTGGGAATGACACTCGACGCAAAGCTGAAATGGAATTCACACGTAAAAAAGGAAACGCAAAGAGCTTGAACTCAAATATAGAGAAATGTACTGGTTACTTCTAAAACATTCCCAGCTCAGTATACCGAGAACAAACTGCTTTTATACAAGCAAGTGCTAAAGCCGGTGTGGACATACGGTATACAACTTTGGGGTTGCACCAAGAAAACAAATGCCAATATTATACAATCTTTTCAAAACAAAGTGTTTCGAGAAATTGTAAAAGCACCGTGGTATATTATAAACGACGATATCCACAGGGATCTCGGAATACTTACAATCGAAGCTGAAACTAGAAGCTTTGCGCGAAAGCATAGAAACCGACTAATCGGACACACCAACAATACAGTCCTACAAATTTTGGATGAGAGCAATTTATTGCGCCGACTACAAAGAACAAAACCTTTCGACTTGGCGATATAGGAATTAACCGCGTCTAAATTGCGGAACATGCAGGATCTTTCATTAGAGAGTAACCTGTCAAAAGTTTTCATTTCGTGATAGAAAAATTGCTTGATAAGTTATATCTTAGTTGCAGTATCTACAATTTATATCGAAGGGTGGTGTTTTTAGTGGGGTCATCGCAACTCACCCGGTCGCATTTCACCCGACCCTAAACAGGAACCTAAAAGCCACCTATGTTTCAATTCAGCACATAAACGCTTACCTTCAAACCACTCACCTTTATTGTTCGAGTTGCAGTGGATCGTTGACCCTGACAACACGGCATTTAGTGTTTGAAAGGGTGTGGCTATTTTTTTTTGGGAGACGCTATTGGTAAATGGGGTACAAAATCGTTCATTTAGGAACACATACACATGCATATGCAAAAGTGAATAGGTATGATACATATATGGAGATTGAAAAAATTATAATAAAGATTTTTATAAAAGGGGAAAACCCGTGGCTGTGAAACGTCAAATGTAATGTCGATGAGTTTGAAGCACAAGTGTTGCCACTTATACATAATTGCAAAAATTCGGTAGATTGAATGGAAAATCAGAGAGAATTAAAAAAAAAGTAAAACAGTTCACATCCAAATTTAATAATTGTTCAATAACTTCTAAACGGAAACTTAAATATATTTTTCCTTTTATTTATAATAAAGACATCAAACATTTTAAATAGATAAAAAACGTTTTCTAAGTTCTCCCATTTAGCCTTAGTACTTTTTTTTTCAATATGCACACCACGATAATTCATCTACTCATTTAGAAATAAATTATTGAAAATGACAGCTAGTTTCTTTTGAAGACAATTATTAATATTGGATATGTTCGTTCAGGAATCATTTGGAAATTTTTGACGAGGATGTTACATAAACGACTAAAAAGGTTAACTGGAGCTGGAAGCAAAAAAAGTGAATACTAAACAACTTATATTAGGAAAACAAACACGACTTATTTTTGGTTAAAATAAGTTAGTTATAATTAACGCATTAATTTTTATTTTATTAGGTATATATAGATGCATACCTAGCTACGTATTTATATGTATTTAAAAATGGTAGCGACCGTTTTTCTTTGTACTAATTTTAGTCCTTAAGGTCGAATTGAAAAGTATAAAAATATATACCTCAGTATATTGCAGTAATTTATATCACTTTTATTTTAGGTATATGAAAAAAGCAATATCAGTTGAAGTAGGTAATCTTATATTTCAGAAGCTATCAGTATTAGGAAAAACATTTTGTATTAATGTTTAAATGCTCCATATTATGTACAATTGGACTTCGATATTCTTCATGCAACTGAGTTCAGTGTTTTAATGACACCAAGGTTTGTGATAATCGCCACATATCTGCCAATAAAATCCACTCATTAAACAAATTATACAACAGAAACGTAGTTTAATATTATCAGCTTAATAAATTAAATAAATAGTAAAATTTAAATATTGGCACTATTTAAAGTCGTTGTTTTTATTTTGGTTGTAAGCGTTTCGTTAAATTCACGTATGATGGTACATTGTTTTCTCGAAACTATATTTTTGTCGTTTAGATCATTCTAATTTGACACACAGCAAAAAAAAAACGTTAAACACTAGATATAATTGAATCTTTATCTGTGCAACTTAATACAAAAACTTCTAAAAACTATGTTCTTATTATTTTATAATCTGAAATGGATTTTTTTTAGAATAGCTATCAATCTCGAAATTAATACAAAGATATTTTAAATCGTAGGAAGTGTTTTGTAAATAGTAGTGAAAATGGATTCGAATTTTACGCTATGGCCACACTGATTTTTCGAATTATTTTGACACAACAGCTGATATTTTTGGTGATTTCGTAAATTGTGTTTCGTTTTTTGCTTTTAATAAGCATTTGAAAGCCTTTGGGAGGAATTTGATGGGCGAATTTAAATGCAATTTGGGTGTTAATTCACTTAGAATTATTTATTTGGCATACAAATTATCAGCGGCTTTGTTTTCAGGAAAAACAAGTTATTGAATTCAAATTCTTCAGTGATAGAACAGTTGCGTGTGCGCTGTCATCTTCTGACATAAGACAAACGCAAAAGCGCCATCTATATATTAATCACATGCAACTTTTCAAAATAAGTCCAAGATGAGATGAGTCCCTGTACCACAACCAAATAAATTTAGCAAAAAGGAAACCATTGTCAAACGGATATTTTTTTGTCGTTCCACAACAAGGAACAATACATGAAACAGCTTGATGCAACCTTAAATCGTAGTACTGTTGACAAATCAGATTGTTGGATTACTGATTAATTCTATTCACACACTCACATTGTGTTCGAATGAGATTATGGGGTTTTGCAGCGTTGCCAGATGTGCGGTTTTCCCACTTTGTTATTATTTTAATCAAATGGGAAAAACGAAATTATTCTTTTCGATTATTTTATTCCACATTAAAAAAACAAAAATATCCATTTCAGCGACGACTCTTATTAAGACCCTGAAAATGTTAGCCTGTGGGAGAAACATTTTTTAATAGGTAGTTATAGGTAGCGTTTGCTCCCAGCGCATGCAAATCTTGTAGGTACTGTTCTCAACCACAAACCAGAGAGAATAGACCACCAGCTTCAGGCAAAAATGAGAGATCCATAGAGCCAGTTTTGAAAAAAGCGCCTCCGCCTCTTTTTCTATCTGTGCATACGAGTGAATAACCAAAAAAATAAAAAATAATTCTAAATGGCGGCAGGTGAAATGGGTAATTGAACTTTCTTCAAGCTGTCATAATGCCGTGTTGAATTTTTTCCCGTTGACAGTTCGGCTGAAATAAAAATATTTTATTTGTGAAACCAGTTGCATATTTTGTGCAAACGTTTTTTAAACTGTAAAACTGCCTCATAAATCATGAAATATTATAATGACGGTGACGAGAATCTAATGCTAGCCTTCGCCTCTCCAGGCTATTACGAAATATTCGCACGTTCCCTCTGTCCGATATCTAAAGAGTGTTCGATTTCGCCTTGCGCGGCAGTAAAATTAGTGAGGACATTAAGTTGATTATGCGAAAACGAGAAGTATTAGCAAAAATCCTTCGGTAATTATTTAAAATACAATTCTCACTGCTCTTTAAATAATCGATTTTTGTTTATCCTAGACTTTTGAAGCGATCTCGAGATAGGTACATAGATATACTGAATCGCTGATATCAAGGGAATTATTTCAACAATAAACGTGTGATACATTACCACTGTTGCAGATCACCATGCATTGTACGATGAAAGCGATACAGAATTCAGCGGTAATACCAAACATTTACTCTTAACTTTGGGTTTTTTTTCTCACATGCTTAATTATGTGTTTTATACTTAAGTAAAAATTAATTTTCACATACCCACATATACGTAATGCTACGTTTCCACCGGAGATGAACTCCGAGATTAGGATTAATTTTCGTTAACCTCGAATAAATCTCGAGATTTATCATACAAAAATTAATCTCATAAAATGGAGATTAAAAATTAATCTCCTAAGCTGACTAGGTTTACATGTAGAGTTCGGTCTCTGAACACACTCTCCACAGGTCGTAATGTCTAAAATTAAAAACAAACAGAGCTACATTTGACATTTATGTCATAGGTGAGCAAAAGAAAAAAATCGTTTTTTTTGTACCTGCCCATAATAGCGACTTCCTGCCAATGCAACCGTTAAAACGTTAATACATATTAGTTTTGAGGACAAAATGATACGGTAATAATATTTTTAGATTACTGCCACACATTTTTTGTTTTTACTTTTAATTTCGAAAGTAAAAATTGTTTAATTTTTTATCATTTGTTACACTTCGATTGGACAAGATGTCAACATCTGGTGAAATGTCAAATTAATCTCTTTATTTTTTTGGTGGAAACACTTCAGGATTAATTTTAAATCTCTTGTACTTAATCTCGTGGTTAGCGTTCGGTGGAAACATAGCATAACTAAATTAAACTACTGCTGTCTAATTTTCCCTTAATTTTAACTTACATAAAATTATTTTTTTCTAAAAAAATTTTGAGTATTGTCATAACCAGCGACACAGTGTATTCCCGCGAAAATGTAAATTGCCAATAAAACGAATTTTGAAGTAAAGACTTATAAGTCTCGTACAACGTTTATTTTAAGGCTGATTCTCGGAATTTATTTCACAGTCAGCACTTAATTGCTGACAAATTTAATTGACTTGTATTTAATACCCACCTAAGAACTGAGTTATGTTTTCGGGAGCCTAGTTTTAGTTAACTTATCTAATATTTTCAAAATTAAAAAAACTGAAGAATGTTTAGAGAAAAAATATGTATAAATAGTTATTCTTATTCATTCCTTTTTAATCTTGATGAAAATTAAGAAAAGATTGGAAAGTGGGCCCAAGTAGAAATGGTTGGTTAAAGTTCTAACGCTGTTACCACAATTCAGAAAGTTTTCCATTATGGTCAAAGTGTGCTTTATTTATCAAAGGTGCAAACCGTGTCTCGTATAGGAGGGAACCGTGATCAAGTGGGGAATTAGTTTGACTTACTTATATTACCATTCTGTGAAATACACGTTATAGTATAATTGCCTATGATTTGTAACCGATTTTTGCAGTGCTTAATCGGTCACAACTTGGAAAACATTTACAGTACAGGAACCACACATTACGGTCACAAAGTGTTGCATGTAACACACAAAGTGAGCTGCCAATTCTGTCTTTATGTGTTTGTAAGTTCATTCACATAAATAAAATACAATAAAATCCGTACACAAATACAAACAGATACAAATAAAATGTATCTATATTCTAAACACATGGAATGAATTGGCATACCCTAACGAACATAATGGAAAATGGTAATAGTAATTAAATAAATATAACATGCATTTCTTCGTATCCGTAGCCCAAATATTAAAACGGAAGACAGTTTTACCATAAATATGAATAAGTTGCAGTGGTAAAAACTCACGCGCTCAATAAATATGGAATATTTATATATTCAATTTTATTTCCAAATAATTATATTTTTTCCATTGACATCGCAAATGGTCTCAATAGCTTTTAAAATGAGTTTAACGAATTGTGAGATATATTTCAGGGTTAAATACACCCATAGTAATAAAGAATTTGCGAATCTAAATTGTGAAATAATTTTTTATTAAAAAATGGATGCCCAATTCTTAGGATCGAAAATGGCGTTTAGTATGGCATATTAGGGCATTTGCGTTTCATTTGGTAGGGGCAATGGGTGCATGTGTTCCCCAATAATATATTGATGAAGTTGTTTTTTTGCTTTTATTAAGTTGCACTTAGTCAATATTTACTTAAATCAGTTAATTAATATTGAAAATTGATGAATATTAAAAAAAAAAATACATTGAAATAATAATACCTCTGAAATGTATTTTACTGACATGTTTGGTTACCTACTTATAAAAGCGCGGCTTTATTAATACTTTATTGACATTATCAAAAATAAAAACAAAACTGATACTGTAGTTGTCGTAATTGCGTGTTAAATATTCTACTTTAGCTGAGATAGATTGAGATAGATAGAGATAGCGATTTCCAATAAAACAAGCCTATTATAAAAATATTTCTCTATATTTCGGACTACTGTAGATAACTATGTAGCAATGTATAGCAATAGTACAATAAGTGTCAGGTGGTAGATTTTTTGCGCTATTGGGGTGTGAATATCCTACGCGATTTTTTATAGGTACTTAGGTGCACACTATTTTTACACATAATTTTTTTCCACTTACTTTAAAAGCCCTGCATGATGCTACTACTATAGATATATTCTGCAGATGCATTTAAAATATGTTCGCAAAATTTGCCAATTAAATTGCTAAAACAATACCTATCTAATTGATATTTTATTGAAAACGATAATTCCATACCTATACCTAAAACGACATACCGTCTTTTTTTATTCTGTGCCCCCTTTACACTCTACGTCTTATGCCTAAATCACAATGGCGCTTTGCCGCTTGCGTGCGTTGACAGGCGTTTTAGAAACTTTACCGTACTTTATGTCAACGCGCGCAAGCCGCAGTTTTCCAAAACTAAATGCCGCTTCAGAGCTTTGGCGCGTTGAGAGACTAGAGTATGAGAGATTGAAAGTTCTGTTTGGTTTATGTTAATATACCCCAATTCAGAGCAGAATGCAAGTCTACTCCTTTTTGCTTATACCTGTTATTGTTAATGCACGATTTAAGAGGAAATTTGTTCAAAATAGTAAAAAATTCATAAATAAATAACAGTTATTGTATTTTCACTTTTCTTGTCGTGGAATATTTTTGTGGCAGAATTGTCTGGTGCATGAAATGTACATAGATACACAGGTACAAGCCTTCCCATGAAAGTCCTTTCAGGCGAGGCAGGTAGATGTTTAGTTTCAGTTTGGTTGAGAAAATGTGGATAAATTACACCGAAAATCCCTTCCCTTTAAATTGTGAATTGATTACTTTGTGGAATACTTGAAAAACGATTTAAGTGTGCAAGATTACCAAATGGCCAGCATATTTCATCTACGCTGTGAAAAGAAGTTCAGTCACTAAAATACAGAGGTGCAATTTTGGTAAAAACTTGCCTTGGCTATTTAAAAAAAAAGTATAAATCTATTAATAAATTCTCAAATATGAATACCGACGATCTACTCGATTTTTCAATTCATATTTATATTTTATTTCAGTTATATTTTTACATATTTTTCATTCGGACGATTGCGACCGCAGGTACTGTTTTTCGTCGCTCGCTGGGTTTTTACCACATCCGTTCACCTATCGCCAGTAATGGCAATGCATATTGAAAGGATTTTATGACACTCTAATTAGGGTCTTTTGCCTGGTATTAATTAAATACACAAAAATTTGTTTGCTATATTTCCGCGAAGATCTTGCTGTCCTGTTCAGACATTTTTTTATATTCCAATGGCTGGACTTCAAAACCTTCCCGCCTATGGAGTTCAAATTTATAGGGAATCTTCGATATAGGACGGAGAATTCCCGTGAATTTGGGTCAAAGTCGGTACGCATATTCATGTTCATTGTCCCGATAGAGAATAAAAAATATGTAGCTATATCTACCTAAGGATTTCAATTCATTGGCACGAGCAAAAAAGCGGGTACACCAAGTAATAAATTAATACCTATCATTTGCACATCGCAGAAAATTAGATTTTCCCTCGACCAGAAAAAGAAACTATAAATATTCTAAACAAAAATGTTTATTTCGTTTATCGCATTAAACTTTTATGGCCAAACCACAACGGCGCTTAGCCGCTTGCGTGCGTTGACAGATAAAGTAGAACCAATGCTTTCATATGGTGCAAGCCAAAATGCGGCGTCAGGCTTTGGGTATTATTTAAAGAGCAGTGAGAATTGTATTTTAAATAATTACCGCAGGATTTTTGCTAATACTTCTCGTTTTCGCATAATCAACTTAATGTCCTCACTAATTTTACAGCCGCGCAAGGCGAAATCGAACACTCTTTAGATATCAGACAGAGGGAACGTGCGAATATTTCGTAATAGCCTGGATAGGCGAAGGCTAGCATTAGATTCTCGTCACCGTCATTATAATATTTCATGATTTATGAGGCAGTTTTACAGTTTAAAAAACGTTTGCACAAAATATGCAACTGGTTTCACAAATAAAATGTTTTTATTTCAGCCGAACTGTCAACGGGAAAAAATTCAACACGGCATTATGACAGCTTGAAGAAAGTTCAATTACCTATTTCACCTGCCGCCATTAAGAATTATTTTTTTTTTGCTTATTCACACGTATTCACAGAGAGAAAAAGAGGAGGAGGCGCTTATTTCAAAACTGGCTCTATGGATCTCTCATTTTTGCCCGAAGCTGGTGGTCTATTCTCTCTGGTTTGTGGTTGAGAAAAGTACCTACAAGATTTGCATTCGCTGGGAGCAAACGCTACCTACGACTACCTATTAAAAAATGTTTCTCCCACAGGCTAACATTTTCAGGGTCTTAATAAGAGTCGTCGCTGAAATGGATATTTTTTTTTTAATGTGGAATAAAAAAATCGAAAAGAATAATTTCGTTTTTCCCATTTGATTAAAATAATCACAAAGTGGGAAAAACCGCACATCTGGCAACGCTGCAAAATCCCATAATCTCATTCGAACACAATGTGAGTGTGTGAATAGAATTAATCAGGAATCCAACAATCTGATTTGTCAATAGTATTACAATATAAGGTTGCATCAAACAGTTTTGTGTATTGTTTCTTTTTGTGGAACGATAAAAAAATATGCGTTTGACAATGGCATTGAATAACTACAAATAGAATCGGCACCGATGCAATCATCCGCTACGCGGTCCATACGTCGCTGCGATCGTTTGTGCTGGTTTGTGAAATGGATCTGGGCATATCTGGGATTGAAGATTGGATAAACAAAATCCCAACAAAATATCCCTCTAAGGAATGCTGGATGGGTCATTTTTTGTTGTAAACCAGTCTGAGGTAGGATATTTCATGCTTAGCTTTGCTGTCGAAATGTATATAGAGAAAACCAAAGAAAAAAACAAAAACAAACTGGTTTGCCTTTTCTCTTTCTTCATTCCCCATCCTCATCCATCAGTATAAAATTCTTTCTGATATGACGTAACAGGGTAGGGAACTAGTTTGGTTTGGAAGACAGTAAAGGAGATGCAATATTACAAACAAGTAGGTATCAATAACAAAAGCAATGTGTAGGATTTATGACTTTAGGAGAGGGAGGGTGATGCAAGGGGTGAGTTGGGAAGGATAAATTGAATAAAAATGACTTTGGCTTTCTTGCTGACATTATATACCTAGGTACACAAGATTTTAAGATTGTGCATAAATGTTCTATGTTAGAGTCTCACTATTTTGCCTATATTTTTGTTAAATATGTATAGATTTTATTGATTCTTTTTCTAATTATGTAATTCAAAAATATTATATCTCGCAAACTACCAAATCGATTGAGTTCCAATTTCTAGGCAATCTTAGGTATTGGACCGATATTGCTCCTGTGAAGATTGGTCAAAATTGAACAATCGGACTGAATAAAAACCATAGGAATCTCATACCTACTATAAAAAAATGTTTGTTAATGGCCCAAAGGTAAAAAAAACTCAAGCACTTTTTAAAATATGGAACATGCATTGGGCTGATAGACAAAAATGTATCTGGGCAATACAATTCCTAGGCACGAGCAAAGCCGACGGGGTAAAGTAGCTTAGCTATGCCTATACATGGCGTTTTTGTTTTTAGGTTTATCTGAGCTCTGAACAAAGCTCGAAAATTTTGAACATCTGAACTGAAACACACTTGAGCACATATCTGTCATATTTTTTTAGATATTAATTGTTATTATTTATTAATTTGGTTTACCTACTGTGCCAGAACAACAACACTCGTCCACCACTTAACTATACATACCTATTTTGTTTATCCTGTCAAATGTCACTGTAAAGTGTGTAAAACTAAGTACACATGATTGTAAGATCTTGAAATATTGTCAGATCTGTCAATGCTCTGACAATGGGTGGTATGCATAAAACCACAGTATTTACTTCAAGTAGAAGGTTTAAGTAAATACTGAAATTGAAGTAGAAGCTCCGATTTTCAGTATTTACTTCGTTTCGTATGCATAAAAAAAAGTTTTTACTTGATAGCAAATACTTTAAGTAAATACTGAATTCATTCAAGTAAATACTTAAAATTCATCCAAAATCATAGTAAATACTATTTTTTTACAAACGGGTTTGAAAAATGTACGGTTGGCTTAGTTTTTTTTTAATGTACATATCCAGGCTTAAAAAATGTACGGTTGGACTAGTTTTCTTTATTGTACACATCCATCGCCTTGAGCTTTGTAGTCATACTAAACTAGTTTCTTCAAGTGACAAGTGATGGCATCTAAAGAGCTAGAAAATTTGTCAATTTGCCAAATGCATCTTGTATTTGTGCAAACACTAAAAGTGCATTCTGTTTTATTAAACAAATCTCAGCAACCGAAAATTAAAAGTGCTAAAGAAGAAGCTATACAATTATTCATTGATGAATATGAAAACAAAACGGGAGTAAAATTAAACGCAGACCAAATAAAAAAAAAAATTAATAATTTCAAGAGCGAAATTAAAAAAAAACAGATTTAAAGAAAACGGGAAATAGGCCCATTAAATTAAAAGAATGGGAGAATATTTTTCTCGACATTCTCAACGCCGGGTGAAAATCCAGCAATCACATATATTCCTGGTAAGCACTGAAATAAACACTCAACATGACTTTTAATTAACAAGCGTTTTATAAAGGTGGCTTATCTGTTGGAGCAGATGATTCCAACCAAGGACATGTGGAAGACGATGCGTCTAACTCTTCTACAAGCGTAGCATCCAGACAAGAGAGGGAAGGAGTTCCAACACAACAAAAAAGAAGAAAGTTGAACGAAACGGACGAAACCAAAAATTTAACAATCGGTGAGCTGCAGCGTTTGGTTCTGCTGGAGCAATTAAAACTAATTCGTATGCAGCAAGAAGAAATTGAAAAGAGAAAATGCAGTGAAAATGAAGAACGAAGAGCTTACTCTTCTCATAGCTCCACCATTATCACAGATAATGGATCAACTTTTTTTAATTTGTAAACTTTTTTTAATTTGTATGGAAGAAAATTTTATTTTTGACAATTTTTGTTTATTTAAGTTTATTAAAAAAAAGCAAGTTATTTGGACAATAAAAAATATATTTTTAAAAATTAAAATTATTGTATATCATTTCAGCAAATTCGATTCTTTTGACTTGGCCTAATCTTCGAATTTGAATAGAATTGTGTGTTAAATCTTCGCTTTCACCAAGAGCTATATGATTTATTGTTTCTTCAAATGGCTGGAAATCTTCATTGTCCTTTAAATATTTTGCAACGTTGTGCAAGACAAAGCAGGCTACAATTAAATTTGGAACATTTTCCAAAATTAGCCGTACGCAGTTTTGTAGAATTGGAAATCTTCTTTTTAACTGGCCGAAACATCTTTCTATGACAACTCTCTCTTTAGAGTGGAGTTTATTAAATGCTTTTTCTGGGTTTGTCCTTGCATCCTTAAAAGGGGTCATTAGCCACGGTGTAACTCCATAGCCCTCATCTCCTAGCAAAACAACGTCTGCAGAATTTCGCATAATTGATTCCACTGCGCTATTTCTCCAAATTCTGGAATCATGGACTGACCCTGGCCACTGGCAATCAACGCTGGTAAAATATTCCCTCTCATTGCACGTCGCTTGAATATTTAAAGAAGCATAACCTTTTCGGTTTATGTATTCTCCTGGATGGGAATGGGGTTTCACAATTTCCACATGAGTACAGTCTAAGGCTCTTAGGCATGTTGGGAATCGGTATGTGCCACTCCATTCTTCTTTTGCTCTTAACTGTTCCTCATAGTTCGATGGAAATTTGATCCAGTTTGATGCCTTATCTACTATCAATTTTGCAACACAGTGAATTGTTCGAGAGACGGTACTCTGATGAACGCCAATATCCTCACCAACGCCACTTTGAAATCCAGGATCTCCAATGTACCGCAAAAACATCCGCACCCTTTTCGAGATGGGTAGTAGCACCTCCCCTTGTTTCGGTTTGAATACCTTTGAAAATAAAATTAATAATAATAATAACAATTATAATAATAATATTGATAATAAATCAAATTAATTACAAGACTTACCAATGAAATATTCACTTAACCACTCTACATTTTCTCGTTTAAAACGATACAGTTGCTTGAAATTTGCTTCGGTCCCCGATCGTCGTTCCTTATATACCTTTGTGGAGTTAACACGTATATACTCTGCCATTCTGATTAGAATATAGACTTTTCTTTTTTAAATTTGAATTATTATATGACCTTAATCGCTTTAAACTCGATCTGTGACTAAAGTCTCTTAGTATTGCTCCTTACAAAACTGCTAAATTAAAAAAAAAGTAAATGCTATGAAATTTTCAAGTTGGTCGATAGCAACTTGAAAAATATCCAGTATTTACTGAAGAAAAAAAGTAAGTACTAGTTTTTATACATTCCCAAAAAGTATTTACTGAAAAAATTCATCCGAAAAAAGTTTATGCTTTTACTTGAAGTAAATACTTAATTTTTAGTATTTACTCCGTTTTATACATACCAATATAAGTATGTATTTACTTAGAAAATCCCCAGTAAAAGCATTTACTGTCTTTTATGCATACCACCCATTGGCAGATAAATTCAAAGTCTTGTGGTTTTTTTTTGTAATAAGGATAATGAATTAAAATATTGCACTCGCAACTATTTTAACTGCCTACATGTTGGAAGACAACGAGGAAGATGAATTTCCTTAAAAACGACGTCGTGTTTATACAAAGGATTCGATAGCCCGTCGCGTCGTCAGCAGAAGGGATTCTACTCCAAATTACTCGTCGAATTGCGACCTGAGGAGCCAGAACTCTATCGCAATTTTTTGCGGATGTACTCAAAACTATTTGATGATCACGGCATGTTCATGTTGACGGTATACCTATCCCCTTCGCCAATATGAATATCTAATAAAAAGGAAGTGTCGTCGACTGCCTAGTTTTAAAAAAAACACACAGAAAACAAGAATTATATCACAAACTTCAGACCATACATTTTTTTTTAGTCTTTTTTAATGCTGGCGACTTTTCCAATGCACAGTTGTTTACATCGATTAAATTATTTTCCATTGTGTATAAAAGTAAACTTCGATTTCGCGTCTATAACATAGGTTAAACTGTCTGTCAATGAAAAAATTGTAAGCTAATGTCAGCTTCCATAAACAACGACATCTGACAATTTCTGATGAGTCTTACAATGTCCTAATTGTCTGACAATAATAAAAATTGTATGTTCAGACTTGTTCCGACGATCTTTATCAACCTGACAATTTCATTGTCACTACTAGCCAATCCAATCCTGCGATTTTTGGACCGCCTGTTTTCTGGTCCCGAAAATACCGGAATTTGTAACTACATATTAGATAGATACATACATATTCACGGGATTTATACGGAACTATAAATAGAAGTATGAATTAAGAAAAGGACGGCGTTCCTTAAGGTGCCAAGTTTGATTTTGAATTGGATTTCGACATTTTGTATGCTGAAATGTTGAATTCAGACGAGGTGTAAAAGTACTATAACATAATTTCGTACCAAGAATCTAATGTAAACTGCAAATATTCTTAATATTCCTACATACTATAATCCAGATTTGAAATTTATCGGGATGAGTTGGTTGATTGCTGCAATAGCATTCAGCGTAGCACTGATCTGCATACAGCTGCTCCTAAAATAATTGTACATATTTAAATACAAAAGGTTAATTTTGGGTTTAAAATTAAAATAAACAAATGAACTCGAACTGTCAGCCCACAAATCGCATACCTACTTATTCACAGTTTGAAGCAAACTACCTACTACAGTGGCCGGCATAAGTATTTTGACAAAACTAAAGTTAATTCTGCTCATAATTTGAACTTACTTCATGTAAATTTTGGCATCAATGGAAAGGTCATTTAAATTCCGTTTGAATGATACAAAACTTTCCTTAACCGATTAATTACCCATTGAAAATTTGGAACTTTTGTAAAAGTCTACTTTTTTGACTTTTTTCCTCGGTTCCAAAAAAAAAAATTTTGATGCAAAAAGTTTCTTCAAACAATTCTCATAGTGACTGCAAAAAAAATTTTTCAAAAATCTCTTCGCTAATATTTTTTATGATTTTTTGAATGGGATGATCTCAGAAAAATTTTGTATGAAAATGAGGAAAAAGTGACTAAAATAGTCATTTTTAGCAATTTTCAAAAAATCATAAAAAATATTAGCGAAGAGATTTTTGAAAATTTTTTTTTGCAGTCACTATTAGAATTGTTTGAAGAAACTTTTTGCATCAAAACATTTTTTTTTGATACCGAGGAAAAAAAGTCAAAAAAGTAGACCTTGACAAAAATTCTAAATTCTAAAAATTTTAAATGGGTACTTAATGGGTTAAGGAAAGTTTTGTATCATTCAAACGGAATTTAAATGACCTTTCTATTGATGCCAAAATTAACATAAAGTAACTTTTAAATTATGAGCAGAATTAACTTTAGTTTTGTCAAAATACTTATGCCGGCCACTGTAGAGGTACAAACGAATCCGCCCTGTCGTTTAGAGTGCAGATAGGTACCTACCACCATGCAGACAGACAGACAGAATTGCGAGACTCACTTTTTGATCTCTACAATCCTCTTAATATCACAATTAATAGATCTAAATTTGGATTTAAAACAATATCTTTCTGATCACAGAATCCGTCGTATTCGGAATTTTGCTATACGAACCCCGAAAGAACTATCACAGATTCCGTTGTGGTGGAAATTTTTGCTACGAATTAAATTCCGAATACGACGGATTCTGTGATCAACCAGAATACTTCCTACATGATGAGAAAACTGAAAAATGGGATCGATCTAGGTACCTACGTGATTTTATTTCCTAAAATTCAATCAAGCTTCCCTACTAGTACACTTACCATGAACTTTACTTGCTTACCCACCCCATAACTTTCAAATCATCAAAACCTGCCTTGACACCTAAATTCAAAAGCCACCACCATGCCACCGCTGCTGCCCATAAATCGAAGAAATACAAAATATGTACTGTAAAGAATCTGATCTGTGATTTCATATTATTTCTCCTTTCCACATTGTTATCCCAATGCACATCACACTCGTCTCCTCATGCTAAAATTACCCCTCCCCACCAGACACACCACCCTAACTTCCTATACATATTTGCGAAAAGTACCCGATCATTGATTTAATTTTCCTTTGCATCAGAGTATATCCATTAATGAGTAGGGACACTCTCCACGTGTTTCTTATCAGTTTACAATTTGCAGTACACATACACGAGAAATAGACGGCACTAAAAGTGCTCTAGTAAAAGAGGGATGGAAGAGTAGTCGAACTATTTCAAAATGTGGTACAGGGTGTGACGTAAAAAAAAGCAAAATCAATTTGTAATATTTCTTATTGAACATTTTATATCTAATATATATTCACATGTGTGCTACACTTAAATATTTTTGTTTGTTGGTACATTTTTTGTTATTTTTATTGAACTGTTTTAGAATAAAGTAAACCCGTACACGGACGTAAAATTTGATAAGAAATTCCTTATTTTGATTTTTGCAACAGTTGTAATGAAATTCATTTTTCAAAAAGTTAAAAATATTCCCCTCAAAATTATTTAGGTAGTACATATTTGGAAAACAAGAAATAAATTTTTGTTCAAGATTCTCTAACGAGTCCAAAAATTCTTGGATCTTCAAATTCTTTAAAATCTGTAAAAAGGGAGGAAACGTTAAGTTGCGGACTCAATTTTAACTCACACTTGTGGTTTAGGCGGTATTTTTTTAAAATATAACCTGCGAAATAGTAGAATGCATTATCAATACCAAAGTCCACAGTTTTATAGTCAGGTTCAGTTTTGAAAGCGTAAACCAAATTGTCCTTATTTTGTTTTTGTGGTTCCATCTGCACTTCAATGTCTGGAAGTTCCAGGTTAGCAGTTGGCTCACAGTTTTCACGTGTAATATCTTCCATATACTTTGCCGAAAAAGATCTTTTAAATGAACAGATGAATTGAAATGGAGTCAGCAACTTGTTATTTCCCCCTCGGTTACGTAAAACAGCAAAAGTGTTTTCCAAGCAATCTTGATTAAGATTTCTTGTTAAAAGAAACTTAATACCGTCTTCTTTTATTTCTGTAAAAATGCCAATTAAGGCATTCATATTCTGTTGCCATCCTTTTATAAAACGCATTTTTTTAGTTACATTTCTAGAATTTTCATGAAATGTCATATTTTCAAAAAATAAATTCATTTCATGCAAAAAAGTAATTTGTTCCGGGTTTGCGAAAAATGGCCTTCTGAATTTTTTGGATTCTCGAAATTTAGATGAATTGAAAATATCAAATAACTTATCTATTTTGTCAATAGATACAATACAGCACCGTGACTAGCTAGAGTATAAATACCAGCTGCAACTGTTGCACTTATCGTTTGAGCAGCAAGCCTCACCCTCATCTTTTGGAAATTGTTGGGAAAAATGTGCTCATCTGTCAATTTGGGAGCCATTCGAAATGAATTATTTTTCTCCCATAAATAAAAGTTCACAACGTCTTTCCAATTTGCTTTTTTGTTGTCAACAGCAATATCGTACTTCATGAAATTTCGCCAGAATGATTTTAAAAGATGAGGGCTATTTTTAATTGTTTGCCACACGCACTGACACTGAACACCCTTTACTTCGTCAATTGATGGTAATGAACGACTGATAACAATCCAACTTCAGCTCGCCTTTAAAAATACGTGCGAAAAAAATGTAAACAATCCCCTCTACAACCAAGCTAAGTAATTAGTATGACCATCTGCTGTGAATTATATTACCTAAAAAGTGCTGGCAATAAAACTTAAAATCGTAAAATATGGTAATTAACGAAGTCGTAGCAAGGCAAAAGGGTTGAATTTCGTGATAGAGAATGAAACATTTCTTTTTCATGTCCATAACAAAGACCATTTAATCAATAACCAATGGGAAAAACTACAAAATTTGTTTTTTTATTAGCAATTCTACGAAAGCAAAGCTGGTTACCTGATCAACCTGAATGGTTGAGAGAAAATACTAATATACTGACATCACTTCAGCTCGCCTTTAAAAATGCTTTATGAAAAAACCCACAATCGTTTGTCGTACGCAGCAAGCCCCATGTAGTGGTACAGGCAAAATGTGTTGTGTACCCTTTTTTTCTCAAGCAGTCGTTGTATGCAGGTAAAAAGTATTCTTTCGACCTGCTTCCACTTATTGTACGATTTTTTCTGCATTTTGCTTTGTGGTAGTAGGAAATGCATATGTGGAGAGAGTGTCCCTACTCATTAATGGATATACTCTGCTTTGCATATTCCACTTCTGCTCCACAACCATTATTATGCAATCGGTGCAATCTCTTTCATCTGCATGTTGTCAATAAGACGAATAAGAAAAGAAGAAGGGGTGGTATTCACAAGAAAAATAAACATTGGAATATTTTGGGAAATTATTTTTATTTAATGCACGAACCTAGAAAAAGGTGGTAAATGCATACACTAGCTTAATACAAATTTCCGCCGCAATGAAGGTCCGTATGTCGCTTCAAAATGAGATGTGTCCACTTCTATATGTAGTCATTGAATAACTTGTAGTTATTCAATGATGTAGTCATTGAATAACTACAAATAGAATCGGCACCGATGCAATCATCCGCTACGCGGTCCATACGTCGCTGCGATCGTTTGTGCTGGTTTGTGAAATGGATCTGGGCATATCTGGGATTGAAGATTGGATAAACAAAATCCCAACAAAAATATCCCTCTAAGGAATGCTGGATGGGTCATTTTTTGTTGTAAACCAGTCTGAGGTAGGATATTTCATGCGAAATGTATATAGAGAAAACCAAAGAAAAAAACAAAAACAAACTGGTTTGCCTTTTCCCTTTCTTCATTCCCCATCCTCATCCATCAGTATAAAATTCTTTCTGATATGACGTAACAGGGTAGGGAACTAGTTTGGTTTGGAAGACAGTAAAGGAGATGCAATATTACAAACAAGTATCAATAACAAAAGCAATGTGTAGGATTTATGACTTTAGGAGAGGGAGGGTGATGCAAGGGGTGAGTTGGGAAGGATAAATTGAATAAAAATGATTTTGGCTTTCTTGCTTACATTATATAGGTACACAAGATTTTAAGATTGTGCATAAATGTTCTATGTTAGAGTCTCACTATTTTGCCTATATTTTTGTTAAAAATATGCATAGATTTTATTGATTCTTTTTCTAATTATGTAATTCAAAAATTTTATATCTCGCAAACTACCAAATCGATTGAGTTCCAATTTCCAGGCAATCTTAGGTATTGGACCGATATTGCTCCTGTGAAGATTGGTCAAAATTGAACAATCGGACTGAATAAAAACCATAGGAATCTCATACCTACATTGGTATCACGAAAATCACCTACCCGATTAAGCTCAAATTAAAAAAAAATGTTTGTTAATGGCCCAAAGGTAAAAAAAACTCAAGCACTTTTTAAAATATGGAACATGCATTGGGCTGATAGACAAAAATGTATCTGGGCAATACAATTCCTAGGCACAAGCAAAGCCGACGGGGTAAAGTAGCTTAGCTATGCCTATATACATGGCGTTTTTGTTTTTAGGTTTATCTGAGCTCTGAACAAAGCTCAAAAATTTTAAACATCTGAACTGAAACAAACTTGAGCACATATCTGTCATATTTTTTTAGATATTAATTGTTATTATTTATTAATTTGGTTTACCTACTGTGCCAGAACAACAACACTCGTCCACCACTTAACTATACATACCAATTTTGTTTATCCTGTCAAATGTCACTGTAAAGTGTGTAAAGCTAAGTACACATGATTGTAAGATCTTACAATATTGTCAGATCTGTCAATGCTCTGACAATGACAGACAATGAGCTTACAACAGCCAACTACCTTACATACAATACAAAATTGTGCGTTTCAAACGGTTGTAAGATTTTGTCTCAAAGTCTTACAATTTCATTGTCAGATGCATGTCTTACAATGGTCTTACAATTACTTTTCTGACAACGTTGTAAGGTTGAAAATTGTGTGTTCACACGGTCGGCACTCGGCAGATATTTGAATATGAAACATTGGTCGATCTGTTGTCAGACATTGGCAGATAAATTCAAAGTCTTGTGGTTTTTTTTTGTAATAAGGATAATGAATTAAAATATTGCACTCGCAACTATTTTAACTACCTACATGTTGGAAGACAACGAGGAAGATGAATTTCCTTAAAAACGACGTCGTGTTTATACAAAGGATTCGATAGCCCGTCGCGTCGTCAGCAGAAGGGATTCTACTCCAAATTACTCGTCGAATTGCGACCTGAGGAGCCAGAACTCTATCGCAATTTTTTGCGGATGTACTCAAAACTATTTGATGATCACGGTATGTTCATGTTGACGGTATACCTATCCCCTTCGCCAATATGAATATCTAATAAAAAGGAAGTGTCGTCGACTGCCTAGTTTTTAAAAAAACACACAGAAAACAAGAATTATATCACAAACTTCAGACCATACATTTTTTTTTAGTCTTTTTTAATGCTGGCGACTTTTCCAATGCACAGTTGTTTGCATCGATTAAATTATTTTCCATTGTGTATAAAAGTAAACTTCGATTTCGCGTCTATAACATAGGTTAAACTGTCTGTCAATGAAAAAATTGTAAGCTAATGTCAGCTTCCATAAACAACGACATCTGACAATTTCTGATGAGTCTTACAATGTCCTAATTGTCTGACAATAATAAAAATTGTGTGTTCAGACTTGTTCCGACGATCGTTAGCAACCTGACAATTTCATTGTCACTACTAGCCAATCCAATCCTGCGATTTGTGGACCGCCTGTTTCATGGTCCCGAAAATACCGGAATTTGTAACTACATATTAGATAGATACATACATATTCACGGGATTTATACGGAACTATAAAAAGAAGTATGAATTAAGAAAAGGACGGCGTTCCTTAAGGTGCCAAGTTTGATTTTGAATTGGATTTCGAAATTTTGTATGCTGAAATGTTGAATTCAGACGAGGTGTAAAAGTACTATAACATAATTTCGTAGCAAGAATCTAATGTAAACTGCAAATATTCTTAATATTCCTACATACTATAATCCAGATTTGAAATTTATCGGGATGAGTTGGTTGATTGCTGCAATAGCATTCAGCGTAGCACTGATCTGCATACAGCTGCTCCTAAAATAATTGTACATATTTAAATACAAAAGGTTAATTTTGGGTTTAAAATTAAAATAAACAAATGAACTCGAACTGTCAGCCCACAAATCGCATACATACTTATTCACAGTTTGAAGCAAACTACCTACTAGAGGTACAAACGAATCCGCCCTGTCATTTAGAGTGCAGATAGGTACCTACCACCATGCAGACAGACAGACAGAATTGCGAGACTCACTTTTTGATCTCTACAATCCTCTTAATATCACATAGATCTAATATAGATCTAATATCAATAGATCTAAATTTGGATTTAAAACAATATCTTTCTGATCACAGAATCCGTCGTATTCGGAATTTTGCTATACGAACCCCGAAAGAACTATCACAGATTCCGTTGTGGTGGAAATTTTTGCTACGAATTAAATTCCGAATACGACGGATTCTGTGATCAACCAGAATATTTCCTACATGATGAGAAAACTGAAAAATGGGATCGATCTAGGTACCTACGTGATTTTATTTCCTAAAATTCAATCAAGCTTCCCTACTAGTACACTTACCATGAACTTTACATGCTTACCCACCCCATAACTTTCAAATCATCAAAACCTGCCTTGACACCTAAGTTCAAAAGCCACCACCATGCCACCGCTGCTGCCCATAAATCGAAGAAATACAAAATATGTACTGTAAAGAATCTGATCTGTGATTTCATATTATTTCTCCTTTCCACATTGTTATCCCAATGCACATCACACTCGTCTCCTCATGCTAAAATTACCCCTCCCCCACCATACACACCACCCTAACTTCCTATACATATTTGCGAAAAGTACCCGATCATTGATTTAATTTTCCTTTGCATATTCCACTTCTGCTCCACAACCATTATTATGCAATCGGTGCAATCTCTTTCATCTGCATGTTGTCAATAAGACGAATAAGAAAAGAAGAAGGGGGTGGTATTCACAAGAAAAATAAACATTGGAGTATTTTGGGAAATTATTTTTATTTAATGCACGAACCTAGAAAAAGGTGGTAAATGCATACACTAGCTTAATACAAATTTCCGCCGCAATGAAGGTCCGTATGTCGCTTCAAAATGAGATGTGTCCACTTCTATTTGTAGTTATTCAATGATGTAGTTATTCAATGACAATGGTTTCCTTTTTGCTAAATTTATTTGGTTGTGGTACAGGAACTCGGGTCGGGTGCAACTCATCCGGTGGCAAGTCATCCGGAGACAAGTAACGCCGCCTACATCTTAACTTTGCAACGATAGCGAATATTCGCATCACTCACCCTTAGTGGAACGTGTCGTAGTCGAGCGTGTTTATTGTTGTGGGTTAGTGTTGCGATTACTAAAATGACAAATATACTGTTGGAGGGGGGCGGTTTAAGTTATTATAAATGGATGCCCTTGTTGAACTTGGAATGTTTTGTTGTTGTAGGAGGTAGGTACTATCGCAAATAGGGATAATCGTAGCTGTCGGTAGTATGGATAAGGGTGGGGTGGGAAATGCGTTAGTAGGAAAAATAGTATATAGCATGAATGATTTTAATAGATATATGTTGGCAGTGTAGCCAGCAATTTTCTAACGGAATATGCCAAATTAAAAAATAAAATGCTTAATTAGCTATATGCGCTATTTATTTATTTATTTATTTATTTTTGGGTAACACTATTTGTAAATGGTTGACAAAATCGTTTATATTGATATTAATTTATAAATACGTACAGGTATACACGTGGATGTGTTTAAATTATGGAAGTGAGTAGGTAGATGTGGAATTTATAATAGAGATTTTAATTAAACCAAAGGTGTAACGTGACCCTTTCGTCACCTCAGGATCGTTGAGTCTCAAGTCTCCTCAGCAACACCCAATCCGATGATTTAGAAAAGAAACAACGCAGCTTTGTTCCACTCTCTGCCGCTTTCTGTGCTGTTCGAAAACTGCAGCAGACGCTGAACAGGCAGTAAAACAAATGAATAATAGAAAAAAAAAAAATTGTCTCCTCGAAAAGAAATAAAAAAATTTACACTTTTGAATTTTAATTACAGCTCTTATCTTTATTATAATAAAATTAATCTTAGCCTTAAAATTAACAAATGTAAAAACAAAATAAAAGTAATCAAATTAAGGAAAAAGAAAATCAAAATGTAATTCAAAAAAAAAATAGTAAGCAGTGAAGTAATAAAAAAGAAATATTAAAGAAAAGTAAGTAAAAATGAAAATCAAAAGCAAGAGCAAAAAAATGAGGAGCAAAATATAAATCAAGCAAAAAAAATCGTGTCGATCAAGTGTGGACGCTTAGAGACAGTGGAAAAAAATAAAACCCGACTGTCGTAGAAGCGCGCAAACAAGAGGCTAGTCAAAGTGTGGTATTTTTGATATACATATAAGTGTTGTCACTAGATTGAAAGGAACAAATTGAATAAAAAATTAGATTTAAAAAAATGGGAAAGTAATAGATATGCAGACAGCATATAATATTTGGTATATGTATGTATTTACTATTTCCAATTTAAATATGTATCAATATGTATGTACCTACTTTGGAAAATAATTCTTGGGTAGGTAAATACATTTTTTTTTGTTTTCCAGATACGTTTTAATTTTTCCAAGTTTTTGACTTTTTGGTCCCTCCTGTGAATGAAGTTTCCGTCCGGGTATTAAAAACATTTTACACGATTTATACTGGCTTTACATTACCAAGCCACGCAATTTTGCATGATAAAGTAGCAAATTATTCGCCTGTTTGTGTATCAGACGTTTTAAAATTTTTTCTACCACTGAGATGTATAAATTGACAAACATCACATACCTACTTAAATTTACGGAAAAACAAAATGCATGTATTTTTTTTAAGAAAGCGTTTCCTAACTTTTTCGTAAGTTTATCTCTGAGAAAGAATTTATCCCCACAGGCCACAAATGCCACTTTGACAGTCTTTTCCCAGGTTTTGTTGAAAATACATCGAGTATTAAGTTTTATTTGTAAACTGTTGGCTACTTTTTGGCGACTTTATTATTTTGGGCATCGGGAACGCTGCAGCGTTATATTTAGGGCTAGCATAAAAAAAACGTCCCTAGCAAGAAGCCCACAAACTATAAATACGAAGTTTGAAGCAAATCCGTCCAGCGTTTCCCCAGGGGTGGGACAGACAGACATACGGACGAACAGAATTGCGAGACCCACTTTTTTGAGTTCCCCTATCATCGTAATATCAGAATTGATCAAAATCTCGAGTTCAAAATTTTGTACGAAAACAATATCTTTCTCTTACTACGTATACGAGAAAGTTAATAAACATGGAAAAATACAAATTCGGTATTTTATAGGCATATTTTTGGTAAAATGCTTCTATTTTTTTTAATGAATTTTGTTTTGTCAGTTGTCATTTTATGACAAAATCGATATAACTTTTCGATAACTTTAAAGACAATGATAGTTTGGTTGCAGAGTCTTTATCGAGGCTAAGGAATAAGCCCCGATAATTATCCGGGCTAACAAAATCTATATAGAATTAAATTCGTATGAAATTATTTTTCTAAGCCTATATAGAATAGCCACATTTCGTTTACATTTCTTTAACTAGAAGTTTCTATAACTCTAATTTATTTTCTGTCATTTTGAGAGTTGCACTTATGGAAGTTCCACTTTCACTGTACCTATATAATTATACTTAGGGGTATGGGGACAATTCCATCAAATCAACATTTGACTTTTTGATATACATTTCTAGGGACTATACCTGTTACCATAGCGTTCTTTTTTTGCATGCGCAGGGAGCAAACGCTAATAATAGGTAATAATTATTAAAAAATACGTTTTTCCCTCAGGCTGATGTTTTTCAGGTTCATAAAAAGAGTCGCCGTTGAATTGCATATTTTTTTTTTTTAATGAAGAAGATTTTAATTTAAATACACACTATAAATAAACCAAAACGTAGAGCCTCGTTTTCCCATTTCAATTGTATATTTCCCCATATTTTGATTGAAATAATCACAAAATGGGAAAAAATCCGCACATCTGGCATCGCTGCAAAAGCATATAAACTCATTCCAACACAAACCCACACGATGTGGGTGTAGTGAAAAGAAAAATGGATCAGGGTTACCTTTGCGACACCTTTTCGAGCACACATTTCTGAAATGCAGGCACTTTTGGAAACTTTTTGTAATAAACATAATAATTTCTTCAAAAAATTATTTCTACCCAGCCTGTTATCAATCATTTAAAATAATTATATCTATTTCTATAAATTTCATACTATCCTTTGACATGATTTGTATCTTTGTATTTAAATTCAGCCCCAAATGTTCTTTCTTCAGACACATAGCGAACGTCCACAAGTTTTTCTGCACGGATTATTATGTAGGTACCTACCTACTTTTTTCTCTTTCCAATGTCGTTTCGTTTTAATATAAATTTGTATGAGACAATTTTTTACCTCGCAGACACCTTTTTGAACACTTTAGAAAAATGTGCGAAGGAAACTCTGCGCTGGAATCCAACAATCTGATTTGTCAATAGTATTACAATATAAGGTTGCATCAAACAGTTTTGTGTATTGTTTCTTTTTGTGGAACGATAAAAAAATATGCGTTTGACAATGGTTTCCTTTTTGCTAAATTTATTTGGTTGCGGTACAGGAACTCATCTCATCTTGGACTTATTTTGAAAAGTTGCATGTGATTAATATATAGATGGCGCTTTTGCGTTTGTCTTATGTCAGAAGATGACAGCGCACACGCAGCTGTTCTGTCACTGAAGAATTTGAATTCAATAACTTGTTTTCCCTGAAAACAAAGCCGCTGATAATTTGTATGCCAAATAAATAATTCTAAGTGAATTAACACCCAAATTGTATTTAAATTCGCCCATCAAATTCCTCCCAAAGGCTTTCAAATGCTTATTAAAAGCAAAAAACGAAACACAATTTACGAAATCACCAAAAATATCAGCTGTTGTGTCAAATTAATTCGAAAAATCAGTGTGGCCATAGCGTAAAATTCGAATCCATTTTCACTACTATTTACAAAACACTTCATACGCGTTAAAATACATTTGTATTGTACTATTAATTTCGAGGTTTGATAGCTATTCTAATAAATCCATATCAGATTATAAAATAATGAGAACATAGTTTATAGAAGTTTTTGAACTACTTGTGGGCTTACACTTTGCTCCAATAAATGATTGAATTATGTTGTTTAACGATTTGAAATTTTTTTTTCTAAACACACACCAAATATAGGTACCTAAGAAAATATTTTTATTATATCGTGGTTTTTGTATTTTCAGGCTCCAAATAATTTACTTGTTTTATCCCAGCTAATTGGAATCGGTTAATGAATAATTGTCTAAATTATATTCTTCGAGTCGTAGGAAATGTCAGTGTGAATGGTTTTTCGAACACCCACTTTCCAATCTTTTCTTAATTTTCATCAAGATTAAAAAGGAATGAATAAGAATAACTATTTATACATATTTTTTCTCTAAACATTCTTCAGTTTTTTTAATTTTGAAAATATTAGATAAGTTAACTAAAACTAGGCTCCCGAAAACATAACTTAGTTCTTAGGTGGGTATTAAATACAAGTCAATTAAATTTGTCAGCAATTAAGTGCTGACTGTGAAATAAATTCCGAGAATCAGCCTTAAAATAAACGTTGTACGAGACTTATAAGTCTTTACTTCTAAATTCGTTTTATTGACAATTTACATTTTCGCGGGAATACACTGTGTCGCTGGTTATGACAATACTCAACATTTTTTTAGAAAGAAATAATTTTATGTAAGTTAAAATTAAGGGAAAATTAGACAGCAGTAGTTTAATTTAGTTATGCTATGTTTCCACCGAACGCTAACCACGAGATTAAGTGCAAGAGATTTAAAATTAATCCTGAAGTGTTTCCACCAAAAAAATAAAGAGATTAATTTGACATTTCACCAGATGTTGGCATAAGCTGTCCAATCGAAGTGTAACAAATGATAAAAAATTAAACAATTTCTACTTTCGAAATTAAAAGTAAAAACAAAAAATGAGTGGCAGTAATCTAAAAATATTATTACCGTATCATTTTGTCCTCAAAACTAATATGTATGAACGTTTTAACGGTTGCATTGGCAAGAAGTCGCTATAATGGGCAGGTACAAAAAAAAAACGTTTTTTTTTTCTTTTGCTCACCTATGACATAAATGTCAAATGTAGCTCTGTTTGTTTTTAATTTTAGACATTTCGACCTGTGGAGAGTGTGTTCAGAGACCGAACTCTACATGTAAACCTAGTCAGCTTAGGAGATTAATTTTTAATCTCCTTTTAATTATTTAATTTTTAATCTCCTTTTTATGAGATTAATTTTTGTATGATAAATCTCGAGATTTATTCGAGGTTAACGAAAATTAATCCTAATCTCGGAGTTCATCTTCGGTGGAAACGTAGCATTACGTATACATATGTAGGTATGTGAGAATTAATTTTTACTTAAGTATAAAACACATAATTAAGCATGTGAGAAAAAAAAACGCAAAGTTAAGAGTAAATGTGTGGTATTACCGCTGAATTCTGTATCCCTTTCATCGTACAATGCATGGTGATCTGCAACAGTGGTAATGTATCACACGTTTATTGTTGAAATTATTCTCTTGATATCAGCGATTCAGTATATCTATGTACCTATCTCGAGATCGCTTCAAAAGTCTAGGATAAACAAAAATCGATTATTTAAAGAGCAGTGAGAATTGTATTTTAAATAATTACCGAATTGCTAATACTTCTCGTTTTCGCATAATCAACTTAATGTCCTCACTAATTTTACTGCCGCGCAAGGCGAAATCGAACACTCTTTAGATATCGAGGGAACGTGCGAATATTTCGTAATAGCCTGGAGAGGCGAAGGCTAGCATTAGATTCTCGTCACCGTCATTATAATATTTCATGATTTATGAGGCAGTTTTACAGTTTAAAAAACGTTTGCACAAAATATGCAACTGGTTTCACAAATAAAATATTTTTATTTCAGCCGAACTGTCAACGGGAAAAAATTCAACACGGCATTATGACAGCTTGAAGAAAGTTCAATTACCTATTTCACCTGCCGCCATTTAGAATTATTTTTTATTTTTTTGGTTTTTCACTCGTATTCACAGATAGAAAAAGAGGCGGATGCGCTTTTTTCAAAACTGGCTCTATGGATCTCTCATTTTTGCCTGAAGCTGGTGGTCTATTCTCTCTGGTTTGTGGTTGAGAACAGTACCTACAAGATTTGCATGCGCTGGGAGCAAACGCTACCTATAACTACCTATTAAAAAATGTTTCTCCCACAGGCTAACATTTTCAGGGTCTTAATAAGAGTCGTCGCTGAAATGGATATTTTTGTTTTTTTAATGTGGAATAAAAAAATCGAAAAGAATAATTTCGTTTTTCCCATTTGATTAAAATAATCACAAAGTGGGAAAACCGCACATCTGGCAACGCTGCAAAACCCCATAATCTCATTCGAACACAATGTGAGTGTGTGAATAGAATTAATCAGTAATCCAACAATCTGATTTGTCAACAGTACTACGATTTAAGGTTGCATCAAGCTGTTTCATGTATTGTTCCTTCTTGTGGAACGACAAAAAAATATCCGTTTGACAATGGTTTCCTTTTTGCTAAATTTATTTGGTTGTGGTACAGGGACTCATCTCATCTTGGACTTATTTTGAAAAGTTGTATGTGACTAATATATAGATGGCGCTTTTGCGTTTGTCTTATGTCAGAAGATGACAGCGCACACGCAGCTGTTCTGTCACTGATGAATTTGAATTCAATAACTTGTTTTCCCTGAAAACAAAGCCGCTGATAATTTGTATGCCAAATAAATAATTCTAAGTGAATTAACAACCAAATTGCATTTAAATTCGCCCATCAAATTCCTCCCAAAGGCTTTCAAATGCTTGTTAAAAGCAAAAAACGAAACACAATTTACGAAATCACCAAAAATATCAGCTGTTGTGTCAAATTAATTCAAAAAATCAGTGTGGCCATAGCATAAAATTGGATTCCATTTTCACTACTATTTACAAAACAATTCCTACGATTTAAAATATCTTTGTATTAATTTCGAGATTGATAGCTATTCTAAAAAAAATCCATTTCAGATTATAAAATAATAAGAACATAGTTTTTAGAAGTTTTTGTATTAAGTTGCACAGATAAAGATTCAATTATATATAGTGTTTAACGTTTTTTTTGCTGTGTGTCAAATTAGAATGATCTAAACGACAAAAATATAGTTTCGAGAAAACAATGTACCATCATACGTGAATTTAACGAAACGCTTACAACCAAAATAAAAACAACGACTTTAAATAGTGCCAATATTTAAATTTTACTATTTATTTAATTTATTAAGCTGATAATATTAAACTACGTTTCTGTTGTATAATTTGTTTAATGAGTGGATTTTATTGGCAGATATGTGGCGCTTATCACAAACCTTGGTGTCATTAAAACACTGAACTCAGTTGCATGTAGAATATCGAAGTCCAATTGTACATAATATGGAGCATTTAAACATTAATACAAAATGTTTTTGCGATATGTTATTTCCTAATACTGATAGCTTCTGAAATAAAAGATTTCCTACTTCAACTGATATTTCTTTTTTCATATACCTAAAACAAACGTGATATAAATTACTGCAATATACTGAGGTATATATTTTTATACTTTTCAATTCGACCTTAAGGACTAAAATTAGTACAAAGAAAAACGGTCGCTACCATTTTTAAATACATATAAATAAGTAGCTAGATATACCTAATAAAATAAAAATTAATGCGTTAATTATGACTAACTTATTTTAAACAAAAATAAGTCGTATTTGTTTTCCTAATATAAGTTGTTTAGTATTCACTTTTTTTGCTTCCAGCTCCAGTTAACTTTTTTAGTCATTTATGTAACATCCTAGTCAAAAATTTCCAAATGATTCCTGAACGAACATATCCAATATTAATAATTGTCTTCAAAAGAAACTAGCTGTCATTTTCAATAATTTATTTCTAAATGAGTAGATGAATTATCGTGGTGTGCAAATTGAAAAAAAAAACGTACTAAGGCTAAATGGGAGAACTTAGAAAACATTTTTTGTCTATTTAAAATGTTTGATGTCTTTATTATAAATAAAAGGAAAAATATATTTAAGTTTCCGTTTAGAAGTTATTGAACAATTATTAAATTTGGATGTGAACTGTTTTACTTTTTTTTAATTCTCTCTGATTTTCCATTCTATCTACCGAATTTTTGCAATTATGTATAAGTGGCAACACTTGTGCTTCAAACTCCTCGACATTACATTTGACGTTTCACAGCCACGGGTTTTCCCCTTTTAATAAAAACTTTATTATAATAATTTCAATCTCCATATATGTATCATACATATTCACTTTTGCATATGCATGTGTATGTGTTCATAAATGAACGATTTTGTACCCCATTTACCAATAGCGTCTCCCAAAAAAAAATAGCCACACCCTTTCAAACACTAAATGCCGTGTTGTCAGGGGCAACGATCCAGTCCAACTCGAACAATAAAGGTGAGTGGTTTGAAGGTAAGCGTTTATGTCGTGAATTGAAACATAGGTGGCTTTTAGGTTCCTGTCTAGGGTCGGGTGAAATGCGACCGGGTGAGTTGCGATGACCCCCAGGAACTCATCTCATCTTGGACTTATTTTGAAAAGTTGCATGTGATTAATATGTAGATGACGCTTTTGCGTTTGGCTTAAGTCAGAAGATGACAGCGCACACGCAACTGCTCTGTCACTAAAGAATTCGAATTCCGTAACTTGTTTTCCCTGAAAACAAGGCCGCTGACAATTTGTATGCCAAATAAATAATTCTAAGTTAATTAACACCCAAATTGCATTTAAATTCGCCCATCAAATTCCTCCCAAAGTCTTTCAAATGCTTATTAAAAGCAAAAAACGAAACACAATTTACGAAATCACCAAAAATATCAGCTGTTGTGTCAAAATAATTCGAAAAATCAGTGTGGCCATAGCGTAAAATTCGAATCCATTTTCACTACTATTTACGAAACACTTCCTACGATTTAAAATATCTTTGTATTAATTTCGAGATTGATAGCTATTTTAAAAAAAATCCATTTCAGATTATAAAATAATAAGAACATAGTTTTTAGAAGTTTTTGTATTAAGTTGCACAGATAAAGATTCAATTATATCTAGTGTTTAACGTTTTTTTTTGCTGTGTGTCAAATTAGAATGATCTAAACGACAAAAATATAGTTTCGAAAAAACAATGTACCACCATACGTGAATTTAACGAAACGCTTACAACCAAAATAAAAACAACGACTTTAAATAGTGCCAATATTTAAATTTTACTATTTATTTAATTTATTAAGCTGATAATATTAAACTACGTTTCTGTTGTATAATTTGTTTAATGAGTGGATTTTATTTGCAGATATGTGGCGCTTATCACAAACCTTGGTGTCATTAAAACACTGAACTCAGTGTTATGTACACCGAAAGAAAAAACATTGGTTGAATCAAAAATGTTTCGTTGTTAGCTAACAATGTGCTTAAAATTGTCAAATCAAATACGTATGTGATTAAATCAAAGAACGCTGCATGTTTGAAACAACTACTTTGGCGTTGTTGATTAAAATGCTCGTAAGTATCACAGATATATTTAGTTTGAACATGTTTGTAGTTGTTTCAAAAATGGTAACATTGTTAGCCTACAATTTAATTGTTGATTTCATTGTTAAACAACAATAGACAGGATGAAATTACAACTTAGGGACTTTACAATTAATTTGACCATAAGTGTTTTTGATTAAACACAAACGTTGTCAATAAATTTAAAATCAACCATATTTCTTATAAATTAAACACATTCGTAGTTGGAGTACAACGATTACAGTGCAATTAAACACAAACATTTTCAAGGTAAAATTTCATTGACTATTATTAAAGTATCATGAACATGTTAAAAGTATCTACGGACATGTTTTTATAAAAATATTTCTCATTATCACAACCTACATTCTTGCCAAGACGTGTGTCACGTGTAACAATCAGAAACGTTGTTAAAGTATCACACTTCAGTTAAATGTATCACGAAAATGTTGAAATAATAATGCAGCCAAGCATAAACATTGCTAAAGCAACACAAACATTGTAGAACTATCACGAATGTAGTTAATTTACATGTTTTCTTGTTAAACCAACCACAAACATCGCAGTCGCGACATGCTTAACGGAATTTGTCTTGTCAGTTTGCCTCGTTGGCGTCGGTCATCTTTTTTCTTGAAAAAATCTTCAGTATTCAGTCAGAAGTGCAAGTAGTAGGTGCATTACGTTACGAGCGAGTGTCAACAGTGTATTTTTCTTTGTAGTGTACAGTGACGTTTTGTTTTTTAGTGCGCTTGTTGATTGAGGCCGTGGTCTACCCCGGATTGTGAGCGCCATCTAAAGTAAGTTTTTTTCTCGTAAACTTTTACCACTCATAATTTTGAAATTTTGCTTAGATTCGACACCCGGATTTCAATACCCTGAAGTGATTGTGAGCGCCATCTAAAGTAAGTTTTTTTCTCGTAAACTTTTACCACTCATAATTTTGAAATTTTGCTTAGATTCGACACCCGGATTTCAATACCCTGAAGTCAACACAGCCAACGGTGCATAGGTACGGTACGAGACAACACTCACAATTTATGTAGGTAAATATAATTATTTATAAAATAATATTTGTACTGTTGTTGAGCCAACATATTAAAATATTAATTATTTATCACCATTTTGTTAACTAGCCTTAAGTCAAACTGATATATGAAAGTTCAATAAATACTAATGTAAATAAATGTAATGTAATTTTGCGTAGATTAATATTAGTTTTCAGTTTTTAATAGTATTTTCAGCTGGGTGCGAGTAGAAATAAAATGGTAAAGTAAGTATGGACGTTTTAAAAGAAGCACAAAAACATTACAATGTTTCCATTGCTGATGAACAATGGTCATGCATTATCAAACACTATCCAGTACGTGAGCATTGTAAAAGAATCACGAAAAATGTACATGTACAATGTTTTTGTTGTTGATTAACAATGATTATGCTTGATCAATCGCTTCCCTGTGATAAAGTAAGCACGGACGTGTTAAAAGAAACACGACCATTGTACAATTTTGAATTTGTTAATCAACAATGATCGTGCTTAATCAATCGCTTACCGTGCTTGCTTTAATACGAATAACCTTATGCGTGGTTATTTAAACACGAAATTGACAATGGCGTGATAGATTTATGAAAAAATACCCGTTATGTTTTTTTATAAAAAATTGACAATGTCGCATTTGTTGAAATGACAATGCCCATTGGTTGACGCAAAATCAAATAAGGTTCATGCTTGATTTTACCAACGTTTTTCTTTCGGTGTACGGTGTACAATAAGTTTTGAGTTAAAACACGTTATGTTAGTTTACTTTAGTTCACCATTTATTTATATGTTTAATTGTTATAATTTCGGTCTGCCTTCCTCGAGATCAATTCAACTGTCCGTCGACCGCCGGTCGCGTTTATATTATTCTCGTTCAATTCAAGTCGCGGGGTGTGTTCGATGAATACATAACACTCAGTTGCATGAAGAATATCGAAGTCCAATTGTACATAATATGGAGCATTTAAAAATTAATACAAAATGTTTTTGCGATATGTTATTTCCTAATACTGATAGCTTCTGAAATAAAAGATTACCTACTTCAACTGATATTTCTTTTTTCATATACCTAAAACAAACGTGATATAAATTACTGCAATATACTGAGGTATATATTTTTATAATTTTCAATTCGACCTTAAGGACTAAAATTAGTACAAAGAAAAACGGTCGCTACCATTTTTAAATACATATAAATATGTAGCTATATATACCTAATAAAATAAAAATTATTGCGTTAATTATGACTAACTTATTTTAAACAAAAATAAGTCGTATTTGTTTTCCTAATATAAGTTGTTTAGTATTCACTTTTTTTGCTTCCAGCTCCAGTTAACTTTTTTAGTCGTTTATGTAACATCCTCGTCAAAAATTTCCAAATGATTCCTGAACGAACATATCCAATATTAATAATTGTCTTCAAAAGAAACTAGCTGTCATTTTCAATAATTTATTTCTAAATGAGTAGATGAATTATCGTGGTGTGCAAATTGAAAAAAAAGTACTAAGGCTAAATGGGAGAACTTAGAAAACATTTTTTATCTATTTAAAATGTTTGATGTCTTTATTATAAATAAAAGGAAAAATATATTTAAGTTTCCGTTTAGAAGTTATTGAACAATTATTAAATTTGGATGTGAACTGTTTTACTTTTTTTTAATTCTCTCTGATTTTCCATTCAATCTACCGAATTTTTGCAATTATGTATAAGCGGCAACACTTGTGCTTCAAACTCCTCGACATTACATTTAACGTTTCACAGCCTCGGGTTTTCCCCTTTTAATAAAAATCTTTATTATAATTTTTTCAATCTCCATATATGTATCATACCTATTCACTTTTGCATATGCATGTGTATGTGTTCATAAATGAACGATTTTGTACCCCATTTACCAATAGCGTCTCCCAAAAAAAAATAGCCACACCCTTTCAAACACTAAATGCCGCGTTGTCAGGGGCAACGATCCACTGCAACTCGAACAATAAAGGTGAGTGGTTTGAAGGTAAGCGTTTATGTGGTGAATTGAAACATAGGTGGCTTTTAGGTTCCTGTCTAGGGTCGGGTGAAATGCGACCGGGTGAGTTGCGATGACCCCATCTGACGCTACTATGAGCACGCGTTGTTCTCATAGTGTCTATGCAAGATTTTCACCTACCGTCGGAGAAAAAAATAAAGGGCAATCCGGAGTAGTGGACTGACTGACGAAAAGAGTCACATGCTCAGACTGATTTAGTCGGACAATAGATAAGGTTTCTTGATTCGATAAGGTGCAGAGATTAATTTCTAGCTGGATGGTAAAATCTGGGGGAGATATATCTATCTGCGATGGGTGGACCCGTCACTTACGTATGTCTTTTAAGTGCGTGACGCCGAAACTATGCCCTCGCTCATCTGCTAACTCATAAAGGTTGTTGCCAATAATTCTACGAACTACTGCTTTTATGAATTAGCAGAGTTTCGCATTTAAACGTTTCGAAGCGTCAGCTTAGAAGAAAATTACGTTTGTAAACGGTTTCTCCCACTGAATATCGTATAATACTACTACGCGTATTATATACCTTTTCGTACATTTCATGGGTTTTCTCTAGCGACTCTTTGATGTAGGAGTGCAAAATGTTCATTTTGGCGGCTTTAGGGATTTGGTCTAGCTCTGAATTGTTCAAGCCGTCTAGGTCGCGTAGGATTTTATAATTGCTTCCGTGCTCCATCATCCTTTGTCCGAACACGGCTTCATAAGGCGACATTCCGATCGCAGAATGGACTGCCGTTCGGAGTGCGCAGCTTATGGAAGGGAGTTGGACATCCCAAGTGGTTTGGTCGGTAACGATATAGGACCTAATCGCTGCCAAAATCGATCGGTTCACCCGTTCACTTGCGTTAGCCGGCGGGGAATAGACCGCGGTTCTGATATGGTTGATTCCGAATGACTCAGTGAATTGTTGGAATTCTTTACTGAGGAATTGCTTCCCATTGTCCGATAATACCGTTTCCGGTAGAAGGAAAGGAAGAGAAGGATCTCATTTCCTACCTCGGACTCCGGCCTACCGCTTTGTAAAGCCTCTACCTCGTAGACTCGTGATAACGCGTCTGGAACAATGTTCTGACTGCCCTTAAGATGTTCGATGTCGAACGAAAATCCTTGGAGATCGAGGCTCCAACGCAACCGTCCCTTTAGATCCCTTAGGCTCATTAACTACCTAAGGCTCGCATGGTCCGTAATGATTTTAAAGTGACAGCTCCGATGCCCGTTGAAGAGGCGTTACATGAAATAACGAATTGCTTTTTAAAGTCTGGGTTTACTAAGATGGGAGCACAGGATAATATGGACTTTATAGCTTCAAATGCCTCTACTGCTTTATCTCCGAAATCAAATTTTACACCTTTCTTCGGGGTATCTGAAATATCTGAAGCCAGGGAGAAAAATTCATGAGTAAGCGCCGATACCATCCGGCCATCCCTAAAAAACGTCTAACTTGTCGGGCGTTCCGGGGTATGGGGAATTGCTTGATAGCTGCCACCTTGTCAGGATCAACTTTCAAAACTCCACTGCCCACTATAAAACCAAGATACTTCAGTTCCAAAATTTAGATTTCTCTAAATTGATAGTTAGTCCTGCGTCACTTAACTTTTCTGCAACAATTCTTAGCAACTCGATGTGTTCTTTAAAAGTCGCTGAGATGATTAGTAAGTCATCTAGATATACGAACACTTGATGTCTCATCTGGTGCGGAATAACTTTATCCATGAGGCGACATAGACGCTGCGGCGCGTTGCATAGCCCAAAGGGCATCACCTTAAAATGGTACAACGACGGACCGTAAAGGCCGTCTTCTCCCTAGAACTTTCCTCCAGCGGGATTTGCCAAAAGGCGTCCTTCAGATCTACACTCGGCATGTAGTAAGTATCTGGAAGGCGCCCCAGCAAGCCCTCGATATGCGGCAGGGGATATGCGTCCTTTTTCGTGACGCGATTGAGGTTTCGGACGTCCAGGTACAAACGACACTTCCCGGCTCTTTGGACCAGGACTACCGGCGAGCTCCACGAGCTCGAACTTTCCTCAATTACGTCCATGGCCAGCATCCTGTCCAACTGCGCGTATATGAGGGCTTCGACCGCGGGAGATACGGGGTAATGACGATTTTTTATTGGCGACGAGTCCCCGGTATCTGTCGTATGTTCCTCTAGGCCGGTCTTGCCCAAACCCAGATTTGTAAACGAAGGAAATCTACTTAGGGTCTCTTCTAGCTGCTTGGATTTTATCTCGGACAAATCATGAGCTAAGGATAAAACTTCGCTTCTAGAGATCCGATCATCCGACCCGCCAATGCCTATTGCCATGCATTCTAACTCAGAGTTTTTGCCATTGGCTGTTTTAGGGATAACGTTCGGAGCTATCTCGAAGGCTTTCCAAAAGTCGATACCAAGGTATAGTTTCTTGGTTAACGATGGAACAATATACAGGGTAATTACTTCTTGCACTATCTGAGCACTGATTATTCCGACAATTTCTTGGACCCTAACGTCAGCGGTTGTGACTGCCGAGGAAAACTTGTTAAATGGGATATTGTTGGCTTGCAGGAAATCTAAACTGCCAGCGCCTAAGCAGCTGATGCACGCACCACTGTCGAGTAGGCCGATCGTTATTAGAGCATTGAAGGGTGGTATCCGCAATAGCTCGGTGCAAATTCCTTTTGCATTCAAACCGCTTTCTAATCTTCTGAATCTTTGGAGGAGGTATGTATTGACCGAAAATGCGGTTTCTAGATTTATTATATTCCGACCAACGCTGGTCGAGTGGTTTAAGAGAATGGTTACTACCAGGGGGTCCGTCTTTAGTAAGGAACATCGCGCTGCCGAAATCGCAGGATGGCTTAAGATGGTAGTAGGTACTGTCTGGGGTTGTATATCTGTTGGTTCACCGGTCTGGGATTCTGGGAGCCGCTCTCCCCGGTACGAGAGTTGCTCTGTTGCAAGTTTCCCGATTATGTGGGACAATTCGGGGCCACGGTGTTATCACGGCCGCACTTATAGTAAAATAGGGCCCGTTGAGGTACGGGACAGTCAAAGAAGGTATGACCTGGTTCCCTACAATTCCAACACCTCAATCCGCTCCTGTCTCTTTGCCGATAAGCCAGGGCTTCTACTTGCGCTTGCGACGTTGACGCGGAGAAATGCTCCAAGTCTTCGTCAAGCTCACTAATGTTCCGCCGAAAAGATACTGGGGCTGGAAGCCTCTGTCGCTGAGGGTCCGACTCTTTCAGAAATATTTCAATACTTTGACATAGGTATACCATTTCTGGAATGCTATGGGTATTGAACGTGAGTAAATATTCCCCGATTTTCCGGTTAACATTTTGTTTTATCACTTCTATGAGTTCTCGAGCGGGTTTAGGAAATCTTTGCCTAGCGTTAAGCTTAATTAGGTCTCCGTAGGAGCCGTACAGGAGCCAGTGGTTAACACTCAAAACACGCTATGAATGGAGAAACTTACGGAATTGTCTACTCCAGGTGGTAATGGCAGCAGCCATAATCCATCCGTAGTCTTCTCGACTATGGCCGGGGCACGGATTCTGGAGGCCCCAACATTCATACCCGAACCCATAAGCGACTCTTGCGGCTCGAGATACCTCCATGGTTGAACGGGCTCCTGAAGAGGCGGGCCTTGAGCTGCGCCTGTCTAAGGGACAGCGGAAGAGGAAAAGGAAGAAGCTGATGGATTTGCAGCGCAAAGATGCTTTATCTGCTGAAGGTGCTAACCCCCCTCAAGTCTGTGTGTCTGCTCGTGCACGGTCTCCAAATGAAGCCGGGGCTACTACCAGCAATGGAAGTAGTACTGGCGGACGGAAACCGGACGTCGCGATCGCACATACAGGCGAGAGCTCCCTATGCTCTCCAATCTTTGGAGCTGCCCGCGCACTGGTAATGAATGCAGGTGCTGAGATCAACTCAGGTTGCAGTACCAGCGGACAGAACTTTGTCGTCGCGGATGGCTCTGACGGTCAGAAAGAACATTTTGAACGCAGAAAAGCTGAGGTGCGAGATAAGAGGCCGTCCTATAAGGATGCCGCTGTCTCCTCTTTGGCAGTTCGTATAGGGAAAGCAGGCAATGACAATAGCATGAGTGATGCAGAGTGCAAACACTGCAAAGCCCATCTTTTGGAGCTTGCCTCGGCAACAAATGCCTGTATCCAGGTTGAGGGATGTGAGTTCAAAGACGGAACCTTCATGGTGAAGACCTCATCGCAGCAAACCTCGGAATGGGTCAGAAGTATGGTGCCGAAGATCCCTCCTCACGGGACCACACTTTTTGAGGTCTACAAACCACCCAAGCTCACCTGAGCTGTCTGCTGGATCCCTGGGAAACTAGAGAAAGCGGCGGATGTGCTAAAGCGTTTGCACGCCCAGAATCCTGATCTCGACACAAAAGCCTGGATTGTCCGTTCTCACAGACAGAGTAAAAACCGTCACGATGAAGATGGTAGCTCTCTGGTTGTGGGCATAGACAGGGCTTCTGCCGAGCTCATCAAGTCTAGGTACGACATGCGACCCTATCTGCATCTTGGCAAGATTCTTTTCCATTTCAATGCTAAGTAGTGCTAATAGTGGTCGAAACTCAGAGTTTACATCCATTTTGTTTACTCAGATCAATCTACAGCACTGCAAGGCTGCTACCGCTCTTATAAGTAGGAGACTTGCTGTCGGTAGGACAAAAAACCGCATAACATCCATCCAGGAACCATGGGTGTGGAAAAATCGCATCTGTGGCCTTGGTGAATTGAGCGGCTCTCACCACGTTCTTTACGATAAACTGTCCGATAGACCTAGGACATGTCTTGTTCTATCGAAATCCCTCACGGCAGTTTAAATCGAACTGTTTTGTGGCCAAGATTTGGTTGCTGCAAATATCACTTACCATGCAAATGGTAATTGGAAAACCTTTGTCGTTGCATCGGCTTACTTTCCCTATGACTCTCTAACTCCTCCACCACCAAAGGCAGTTGTTGAGCTCATAGAGTACTGCGAGTCCAAAAAGATTGGTCTTATCCTATGTTGCGACAAACACTGTATGGGGCAGCAGCAAATGTAATATACGTGGGGATCGTCTTCTGGACTTCATCCTATCGTCTGACATCACCATCAACAATGTGGGTTGTCGACCCACTTTTGTTACAGCCAGGAGACAGCAAGTAACCGATATTACTCTGTCCAACAGGCATTCCAAGTCTATCAACAATTGGAGGGTATCGCCAGATAGCACTCTGTCAGATCATCGATACATCGAATTTCAAATCTACTGTGAAGTTTCGCCTTCGCAAGAGAGGAAAAATCCGAGAAAAACGAACTGGGCACGGTTTAGGGAGGAACTTGGCAACTCTGTTAAAGCTCCACTTAAATTAAGATCAATACAAAGGGTAGAGAGGTCTGCTCAGGATCTGAACAGCGTCCTTATTCGTTGTTTTGAACAAGCGTGTCCAGTTACAAAAAACTCCTGTAGAAAACCGGTACCTTGGTGGAACACCGAACTACAGTCTTATAGGAAATTTTGTGAGGAGGTCGAATCATTAAGCGCAACCAGTAGACTTGTTAAAGTCCTCAAAAGGGACGGAACAAGTAAACTGGAATCGCTCCAAAAATCTGATGGCAACCACACTGAGACAAAGGCGGAGACTTTTAGTCTTCTGCTGGAGACTCACTTCCCGGGAAATCAGGTCACTACGCATTCTTCAGTGGTACCGGCAACGGTGGCCACTACGGAACTGACAAACTCCACGCAGCGTAGCTGGTACATTGCATCCAGAGTGGTGACGGATGACGCTATGAAATATGCAATTGCATCGTTTGACAGCTTCAAGTCACCTGGTCCGGATGGAATTTACCCGGCATCCTCTTTCTGAGATGCAACATGCTTATCAGCGCGGAAAATCCTGTGAAACTGCGCTTCAGAACCTCGTTGGTGGGATCGAAAGTGCACTTGATCGGAAGGAGTACGCGTTGGGCATTTTCGTCGATATTGAGGGTGCTTTTAATGCGACCTTTGATAGCATGTGTAATGCAGCCAGACATCACGGTATAGATGAAACATTGGTGTTGTGGATTAAAGCAATGCTAATGCACAGAACGTTGATTGCCGAAGCGGATTGTGGCAAATGCGTCATGACAGGGGTAAACAGGGGCTGCCCTCAAAGTGGTGTTTTGTCTCCCCTCTTATGGTGCATGGTAGTAGACTCTCTGCTGACGACTCTCAATCTTCCTGGAACCTATACACAAGCCTACGCGGATGATGTCGCCGTTCTGTCTGTCGGTTCAGACCTTGGGACTGTCTGCTCTCTGGCGCAGAGATCCTTGGGTTTGATCGATGATTGGTGCACAATGAATGGGCTTTCAGTGAATCCTCTTAAAACTACGGTTGTTCTCTTCACGAGAAGGAGGAATATCAGTGGTCTGTCTCAACTTGTGCTAAAAGGTATCACTATTCCGATCTCTGATGAAGTCAATATCTGGGAGTAATCCTCGATAGAAAACTTCTTTGGTCCAAGCATGTTGAATCAAAAACCGATAAAGCACTGTCGACTTTCTAGCAGTGCAAAGGCGCTTTTGGGAAGACATGGGGCTTATCTCCTAAAAGGTTCCTATGGATCTATATGGCAATGGTAAAACCACTTCTCTCATATGCATCGGTTGTGTGGTGGAACAGGCTTTCGCGGAAACGTGTTATGGCCTCTTTCGTCAAACTCCAAAGAACGGTTTGCCTTGGTTGCACAGGGGCCTTCCCCAGCACTCCGGGCTCTGCTCTAGATGCTTTGATGAACCTCCCTCCTTGATATTTTTATCATTGGGTGTACGCTGAAAACCATCTCCCGGTTAAAGAGAGGTGGCTTTTGGTACCACGCGCATTAGAGTTTTGATGAACTTGTGCGAGAATTATCCTTTGACCCCTGTCTTATGGATATGCCGTCTGACGCAATGACACCAGAAATCCTACTGCGACAAAACTACCATGTCAACTTTCCTCTGGCAACTGAATGGCTTTTGCCAGACTCGGAGCCAGGGTGCTCGTAGTGCTCGAACTCAAGCTTTCTCTGAACTTGGTCGGTAGGCTAGACACGGTCAAACTTGTTTGGGTCCCAGGTCACCCTGGTATCCAGGGAAACGAGATCGCTGACGAGCTGGCCAGGTTGGGTTCAGAAGAAGACTTCTTAGGACCTGAACCTGCGTTGGGTTTGCCTGCATCTGTGGTTAGGTCATCCATTGATACTTGGGTTTCTCGTGAACACGAGTGTCGTTGGCGTGACTGTGCTGGGTGTAGGCAGACCAAACGACTGCGTCCGGACATCTGCAAGGGGTCGGCGTCTTTCCTTCTGTCTCTCAGGAGAATCGACTGCAGACTTCTTCTTGGCGTCCTTTCGGGCCACCAAGCTTTTGCCAAACACTTAAATGTGTTGGGCTTAAGCAACACCACCATCTGTCCTGCTTGTGGAGAGGATGACGATACAGCGGAGCACTTCCTCTGTAGTTGTCCTGCCTTTGCTCGCATCAGGTGGCGGATCTTCGGGGCTGACGTGGTAAGTGCCGAACATCTAAGCTCTTCATCACTGAAGCTCCTTCTCATCTTTCTTCGAAGACGGGAAAACTATGTTTTTTTTTTTATTAAATTTCCTGCCCATTTGGCTGACACTGCGACCTAAAAGATCTATTGTATCGGAAGGGATAAGGTTATTCTAAGAGACGTGTGACTTCCCTAGTGAAGGCCACTATGTCCTTAGTAGGGGAGTTCCTGAGCTCTGCTGGTAAAAGTATCTCCTTGTTAAAGATACGTTTTCTTAACCAATAAAGTGCCGGGGAATCACAGAGAATGTGTTCGGAGGATTTTACATCCTCAAGACACAACCTACATTCTATCTCCGGGCACAAGTTTATTTTGTTAAGATGATATCTCAGGCTTCAATGGCCTGTGAGAAAGCCCACCAGCCTTCTGATATTATCCTTATTTAGGTTGAGGATTTCCTTGTAGGAGTAAGGTTTAATTAAACTTTTGGATTGTCTTAAGCCCGGAACATTTTCCCAGTGGTTTAGACGAAGTTGATGTTCCCAATTGTTAATTAGACCTAAAGCAGTAGCCCAATTGACTCTGCAATAAGGTTCTGGTCCACAGAACGCGGATTCCGAACCAGCCCTAGCTAATTGGTCCGCCGATTCGTTGCCCTCAATACCTTGATGACCAGGTACCCAACCAAGTTTAACCTTGTTGTGTTTGGATAGGACTTGCAAGGCATCGTAGCAGCAGTTTACTGTTTTTGAGTCCATCGTGTTGGACGAAAGAGCTTATAAAGCCGCTTGACTATCTGAGAAGATTTGTATTGTGGCGCCTTTAATTCCCTTACTGGAAATTAAATCGGCGCAGACCTCAATGGCATGGACTTCAGCCTGAAAACCCGTGGGACACATTCCCATAGGTATTGAGCCTTTGGTATTGGGTCCAGAGACAGCAGCACCAACTCCAGATTCCATTTTCGATCCGTCCGTGTACCAGACCAAACTTTTGGGGTTTAGTGTCGGAACAGCATTGTCCCAATTCGCGCGGTCCAGTATTTCTACCTCAAATAATTTCCCAAAACTATATTCCCTAACCATAATGTCGGGGGTGGAACAGAAAATGTCCATATTTGGGATTGAGTTAAGTATTTCCAGGTGTCCCACATGGTCAGCTGTTTTAAACTTGTATTCTAGCTGTAGCTTAATAGCTGCCACTTTCCTAATAAATATATGTAGGGGTGAAAGCCCTGTAATAGCTTCTAATGCTGTAGTAGGGCAAGTGCGCATCGCACCCGTGATGCCGAGACAGGCAATACGCTGTAATTTTTGTAGTTTATTTGCCGTTGTCCGTTGAAGAACTTTCGGCTACCAGACAATTGCCGCGTATGTGATAAAGGGCCTTACCATCATGATATACAGCCAGTGTATCTGGTTAATAATCGAAAAAGGTCCACAATAGAGAAGCAGCAAACCCACACCAAGAACAGACAAATAACCGAAAAAAAGCGATACCGAATTCTGTCTATACAAATTTATTTTGTTGTTACCAGCTCTGTGTCCGAAATCCAAGTGACCGAGACAAATCAAAAAATCTTCTTCTAACAAAACGGTTTACAAATACATAATAGAGACTGAGAGAAAATTACGGTAGATAAGATATCTACATGAAATTTTAACGAAATAATATTAACTGTTGCAAACATAGGGTGCATTGCACAATGTTGAAATTAACATAGACAGAAAAAATAATATAGTGAAAAAGAAATATATAACGTAAACAAAACATAATAAATGTATAACATAATTCTTATACATTCCGCCGCCCCTGGAACATAGTTTCAGCATATAGGTAAAACTGCCAATTTGTGGATAGGCCGCACTAAGTTCCCGCTTGCCGTTTTTAGTGTTACGACACGAACATTCCCGTCTTTGCCCGGATGGGTGTCGATGACTCGTCCCATTGCCCACTTCCCTGGAGGTAAGTTGGCTTCTTTTATTACCACCAGGTCGTTGATTTTGATGTTAGCTTTGGTTTGTTGCCACCGAGGTCGATGCTGTAGCGATGTCAAATATTCCATCTGCCATCGTCTCCAATAGCCTTGGATTTTGCACTGCAGCAGTTGCCAGCAGGATAACCGATTCGTGGGTACGTCTAATTTTGGGTCAGGAATAGCAGCATAAGATTCGCTGGGTCAAGGTCATTATCGGATATTTGGCACAAGGGTCGCGAATTTAAGATCGCTTCGATTTGGGTCAAGAGGGTGTAAAATTGCTCGAATGTCAAAACATCGGTCCCTATAGCTCGGCGTAAATGTTGTTTGACTGATTTCACTCCTGCCTCCCACAAGCCGCCGAAGTGTGGTGCAGAAGGAGGAATGAAGTGCCAAGATATACCATCACGCGCTAATGATTCTGCTACCAGGGAATTGTGGTGCTCCGATAAAACGAGATCATGCATTTCTGACAGTAACCGAGCCGATCCGCGAAAATTTGTGCCGTTGTCAGAGTAAAGATGTGATGGCTTTCCACGACGTGCGCTGAACCGACGAAGTGCGGCAAGAAAAGCGTCTGTAGTTAGGTCACTCACTAGCTCGAGATGAATTGCCTTTGTTACCAGGCAAACAAAAAGTGCTATATATCCTTTGGATAGCACTGATTTTCGACCCGATTTCACTTTGAGATTGATTGGACCGGCATAGTCACACCCACAATGCGCAAAGGGTCGACTAGTTTGAATCCTTTGTGGGGGAAGATTACCCATCAGGTGGTTTATTGTAGTTTTTCTTTGACAAAAACAGCGAACGCAGTTATGTGTGATTGTACGCAGTAGATTCCGGCAACCCACTATCCAATACTCTTGCCGAAGTAGAGCAAAAAGCGTTGATATTCCGGGATGGAGAAACCGCGCGTGGGCATCGAGAACTATAAGCCTTGTTATGGTATGTCCTTTTGGAATAATTATAGGATGCTTTGCATTAAAGGAGATGTTGGCTTCCTGGATCCTTCCTCCGACACGTAAAACATTTTCATTATCTAAAAAGGGAGATAGATTAATGAGCTTAGAGATTTTAGAAAAGCAACCATGTTTGTGATAGTATTCGATACATTCGCCAAAGTACCGATTCTGCAGCCATTTGATCACTCTTAATTTTGCGTCTTGGATTGACTGACATAAAGGCCGTTGTATTTGCTTTCGAGATCTAGCGATAAATCGATATATCTGTGCGATGGTTCTGATTAGAGTATACCACGACGAAATCCGCTTGGAGAGCTCTTCGAATGGATGTTCGTCACGGGTGACCACATAAGACTCCTGTGCAATCCTTTTTTCTTCATGCTTACAGTTTACATCGTCTTCAAACTCATTTACTATGGGCCAATTCTCAGTAGTTTTTTCCAGCCAATGTGGACCTGTCCACCAAATTGGATGTTCTTGGAGTTGCGATGGAGGTATCCCACGCGGTGCACAATCAGCGGGGTTGCTTTCTGATCTTACATGAAACCACCTGTTTCGTGGAATGGTACTAAGAATCTCCGCCGTACGGTTACCCACGAAGACATTCCACCTTCGAGGAGGGGACGAAAGCCACGACAGGACGACCTGAGAATCACACCACGCGTAGACATTAGTGAACGTAATTCCTAACGATTTTTGAACGGCAGCGAGAAGGCGAGCGAGAAGAAGTGCTCCGCAAAGCTCTAAACGGGGAATACTGAGTTGCTTAATCGGAGCAACACAAGATTTTGCAGCGATAATAGTTGTTTTGAAGCTACCATCAGGTTGTTCGTAGCGCGCATAGATAACTGCGGCATACGCGGATGACGATCCGAAAATCTGAAAATCCATGCAATTGGAACGAAGCGTTGCCGAGGCCGATAGTTCGCGGTATTTTAATTTTTGTGAGCAACGATAGTTCGCTGCGATATTTACTCCATTGTGTAGCGATTGGGTCAGGAATTTCGTCATCCCAATCTAGTTTTCGATGCCACAACTCTTGAAATAAGATTTTTAGTTGCACAACCATTGGGGCAACGAAACCGAGAGGGTCAAAAATGCGGGCAACGTCTCGAAGAATCTGTCGTTTTGTAATAGGCTCATTAGGAGTATAATTTAACCGGAAACTAAAAATGTCGCACTTTGAGTTCCAGTACAAGCCAAGGACTTTTGTCCACGAATCCCCGTCTGAGTCCAGCGATACATTTTGACGAGAAACATCATCTTCTCCGTTCAGAAGTTCCGCACTATTACTTTGCCACTTACTGAGCTGCATACCACATTTCGAAAGAAGTTGAACAAGAGAGTCTCGTTTCAAAACGGCTTCGGCTAGCGTGTCTCCGCCTGAGACTACATCGTCCACGTAGAAGTCGTTTAGCAGAATTTCCGACGCAATTGGAAACTCTTCTTTGTAGTCTTTAGCGAGTTGTTCCAATACCCGAACGGATAAGAATGGAGCACAAGAAGTACCGTACGTAACAGTACGCAAACGAAAGTGTTTTAATGGTGTATTAGTTGATTTTCGCCAAACTATGCGTTGGAAATCAGCATCCTTTTCCGACACCCAGATTTGGCGAAACATCTTAACAATGTCTGCTGTAAACACAAACAGGTGCCGACGAAATCTTAAGCAGATAGAAAATAGGTTGCGTTGGATAGGTGGTCCAATCATAAGCGAATCGTTTAAGCAAAGACCAGCTGAATCCTTGTAGGAGCCATCGAACAGGACGCGAAGTTTGGTAGTCGTGCTCTCTGGCTTTAAAACCGCGTGATGAGGTAGGTAGAACACGTTCGGTTTGGCGACTTTGGATTGCGGAACTTTTGACATATGTTTTGACATGTGTCAAATACTCATCTAAGAACCGAGAGTAGCTTTCGAAAAGTTCTGCATTTTTAGAAAATTTCCTTTCCATCCATTTGAGTCGCGAGATAGCGCCACTTAAGGTGTCAGAAAAAAGAGGAGATGACTTGAAAGGAAGGTCGACGATATATTTTCCACTCCTATTTCTCCGATGAGTTTGAATAAAATGTTCCTCAATTTTCTTATCTTCGACAGATATAATAGATTTTGGATCAACCTCCTTAATGGTCCAAAATGATTGCAAAATCGAATCGATGTCAAGTTGGCACTGGTATGAGATAATGCTTGGCTCATGGATGGATGCTAGTTGTCCAGCCAAAACCCACCCGAAAATAGTTTTTTGCGCTATTGGATAACCCCGATTACTTTGAACGACTCTTCCTTGTAAGATTTCCCACGCCTTATCAGCCCCTATCAATATATTAACAGAGTTTGACTTGTTAAAAGATGGATCTGCTAAGTCCAAACGACACAAATGATCCCAATCGTAAACGAATTGGTTGGCAAGTTTGTGGTCACGCTGGATAATATATAAGTATCGACAGATATACTGAATAAATCACAACGTGAATTAATAACCAGTGAAATGAGGCCTCTGGATTTACCAGCACTGGTAGACCCAATACGGCTAATGGGTATACGAGCGTTTCTTCGTTTGAGCCCGAGTTTTTGAACGCATGACTCAGTGACGAAAGATACCTGTGAGCCTAAATCGATAAGCAGCCGAACTTGCTGGTATTTACCACTGGCATCTAAGACCTTACCAATAGCAGTTGGTAATAGCGTTTGTGGGATATGATCAGTAATATTATTCGAATGATTGTTGACGAGGTACTGCACTGCTGATGATGTCGTAGGACTATCGTAGGAAGTTGGAGCAATATTTACAGCGTTGGCGGTGTTTCGGGGAATAAATTCACTACTTTGACTCTGATTTGTATTTGCCGAACTATTAGGGTTTTTGTTAATTGATTCATCATGAACAAGGCTATGGTGGCGAGTGTTGCAGGTTCTGCACCGAAATTTAAATTGGCATCGTGCCGAGGAATGCCCGCTTCGTAAGCAATTGAAGCACAGTTTGTGTATTTTAACGAATTCTCTGCGATGTTGTACCTCCATGCTTATAAAATCCGGACACTGAGGAAGTCCGTGAGCAGCATTACATTTGGCGCAACTTTGTGAAGCCGAAGCGTGCATGCTTTCTCGGACGTTGACCTTACAGCTTTCTAAGGCCTCACAGCGACGGTCCAAAAAATCTAACAATTGGTCGATGGTGGGTGTTGGAGCACAGAACAATACCTACCAACAACTCACATCAACATTTATTTTAAACCGAATCTTTCATTTCATTTTTTGTTTCAAATTGTAATAAATCAATTCGTATATGTATTTGAAATCTATTACATTCGTTCAATTCAAATAATAATTCAAATTTAGCGGCAAATAAGCCAATGTTCAACTGGTTGAAGACCTTTGTTGCGAAAACACAGGCTCCATGGGCAAACGCCGACTTGCGACTTGTCGTTAAGAAGGACCTGTTGGAGTTCACTCGACCAAAATGTCGGATCTCAATTCCCGGCCCGCATATCCCGAAGGAAAGGATAGAAAGAAACCTCCGACATCTCAATCCGGAACTCCAGAGCGAGAACTGGGAGGTACTCGAGGTTGGCGAACATTCCGAGGCGGGCACTGAAATTGTGGTTTTACTCAGCCACAAATCCATGCCCTTGCTGAGGAAATTCAACAACAAGGTTCGCACTGGAATTACCCGGTGCAAGGTTCGACCCTTTACGGAAAGAACAGAGAGAAAGAGGAGGGTGGAGGATGATCAGGTAAGACCAATATGAAGATTGTTCAAATAAACCTGCACCACAGCATAGCAGCTAGCGCTAACCTCATTCATCTCTTAGGTGATAGAAACATAGACATCGCCTTGGTGCAAGAGCCATGGGTATCCCGTGGCAAAATATGTGGTCTAAACCACAAAGAACTAATAACATACTGCATCAAGCCGCTAAATGCGGAGAGTAAGAATAGAACTTGTATTGTAGCTAGGAGACATATTAACTTATTACTTCTATCTACCTACAGCAATCTAGACCAGACCGTGGTAAGGCATGAACGGAGGGGACTTCCCCCACTGATTATATCAGACGTCTACATGCCCTACGAAGACGAAGGACCACCAGCTCCAATTACCCACACCCTAGTCCACAAAGCGGAACAGGAAGGATGGGACCTGATACTGGGATGTGATGCAAACTCCCATCATTCACAATGGGGCAGTGGAGATATTAACCCACGAGGTGAGTCAGTTTTTGAATTCATTATAGAAAATAATCTCTTAGTAGCTAATAGAGGTGATGAACCAACATTTGTAGTTAGGAACAGGCAGGAGGTTATAGACATAACGCTATTTAACAGCTCCAGCACCCTCACTATCGATAAATGGAACGTCTTGAGTGAGCAGTCCTACTCAGATCACAGATTGATCGAATTTCTCGTAGGAAATTGCTGCAACCCTCCCCAGTCACATAGAAACCCTAGAAGGACTGACTGGGACCTTTTTAGCAAAGAGATCGAGAAAAAGAAAAACTTCCTACAAGAAGGAACTCTAAATTGCCCCACAGACATTGACCAGAAAGCCGAGAAAATAAACACTATTTATAAAGAGGCATTCGCAAGGGCTTGTCCAGTGGCAAAATCGAAAACTAAAATTTCACCTCCATGGTGGAATAAGAAATTGGCCGCAATTAGAAAGAAAACAAGGAAACTTCTAAACACGGCAAACCGGACAAAATTAGACTCTGATTGGGAAATATACAAGGCCAGTCAGAGAAATTTTAAAAACGAAATACAGAAATCCAAACGCCAATCCTGGCACAAATTCTGTGATGAAATAAAGGGCACTACAGAAACCGCGAGACTAAGGAAAATCCTAACCAGGGAAGCAATAACTCTGGGATCTCTCAAGGACCCCGAAGGAAACTGGACTGAATCTTGTTCAGATTCTTTAAAGCTGTTACTGACCACGCACTTTCCAGGGTGCACCACTCAGCCACACCCCGGTATATACACCAACAGCATGATGGAAACGAACCCCCCTGCAGATTTGGTCACAGAGGACAGAATAGAATGGGCTATCCGGTCATTCTCCCCCTTAAAATCCCCAGGGCTCGATGGAATCTTTCCTCTCATGTTGCAGAGAACCACCAACACCATCATACCGGTACTGAAAGAGCTATACATGGGTAGCCTCATACTGGGGTATATACCAAGAACATGGAGAGAAGTGAAGGTAATTTTTATACCAAAGGCTGGCAAACCAAGTTACACCAGTGCAAAAGACTTCAGGCCAATAAGCCTCACCTCTTTCATCCTGAAAACTTTAGAAAGACTGATCGATATATACATTCGTAGCAGACTACGCCCGGAAGATTTATCACCGGCCCAACACGCCTACACCAAAGGTAAAAGTGTGGAGACCGCGCTACATTGTGTTGTCGGCACAATAGAGAAAACACTGAAAGATAAAGAATACACTTTAGCGGCATTCTTAGACATTGAAGGAGCGTTTAACAATGTTAATACTGCTGCCGTACGCAGAACGCTAAGCAAGCTCAATATTGGCAGTATTATTGTCAACTGGATAACCAGCATGCTTGAAGAAAGACACATTATAGCCGAACTTGGGGGCTCTAAGCAAGAAGCTTATGCCTCCAGAGGAACCCCTCAGGGCGGGGTGATCTCCCCACTCTTGTGGGTCATTGTTCTTAATGAAGCGAGTTAAGTATCCATAGCAAAACATATTGAGAAAAAAGATAACATTATTTGTATTCAATGATATCTTTAGCCTCTAGTACAGTCTTGCACACAACGCTACAATGATAACATATGTACAAGAGATAATATCGTTTGTATACAATGTTGGAATATTATCTCTTCTTCATTATCAAGCAAGACGATTGTACGCTTGGGTCTCCTTGTAGATAGATAAGAAAAATATATAAATACGACTGTATGATGAATTTATCGATAGTCTTATTGTAACTACATAGTAGCCTTAAGCTCCTTTTAGAATTAGTAAAAAGTATTTCAATAATAAAGGACATAGTTCCAAATAAATATTGTTTAATTTTAAAAGTAAGAAACAAGTGTTTTAATTGGCGATCCTGCCAGGAGGTTAAATATACTTTTTAACTTCAATCGAGCGGACCTCGGGAACAAGTAGTGAAATCTAGTATAAACAGAACACTCGCGTTACCGGTTACAAGAATTACCTAGCATAGCAGGTACAAATATAGCTTCTTCATACGAAGCAGCTAAGCAATTCAGTGAAAGTGTATATGTGGAGGAAAAAAACACACAAATTCGACGACAACAGACACGAGTTCAAAATGGAACAACTCGCAGTATTAATGGCAAGATTAGAAGCTTTAGAAACCAGGTGCAACACAGTAACACAAACCCTAGAGCACACACGCACAGAGAATGCAAGGTTAGCAGCAATAATAACTAACCAAAATCAAATAAACACTAATTTAGAAACAAAACTAAATGAAGTAAAATCTGGATTAGGCATAGTACCAAACATACCTGTGCTAGAGGAAATAAGAACCACATATACAGATGGTAGTGAAATACAGTTAGACGCATTTAAAAGCCTACCTATTTTCAACGGCGATCAATCAAATTATCGGTCGTGGCGCGAAGAAGCATCCAGATTAATGGACAGCATTAAAAACTTCAAAACACACAGTAAGTACGCAGCAGCATTGACTATAGTGAAAAGTAAAATACAGGGTGCAGCCGCGAATGTGTTAACTAATTATAACACAATTTTTAATTTTGAGGCGATACGTAACAGATTAGATTATACGTACTCTAATCAAGAACCTCTATACGTGCTACAAGACATGATGAAAGCCATCACGCAAAAAAGAAGCACACTGTCTGAATACCACGACGAGATAAATAAAAATCTCAATTTAATAATATCAAAAATCACTATGTCAGGTGATCCGCCGAATATAATCGACAGACTAATTAAAAATGCTAACGACGACGCAGTTCGTATATTCATTGATGGTATGAGTGACAACTTTACAAGAGGATCATTATATTCAGCTACAATAAATGATCTAGAACACGCATTCGCAATTGCTCGCAGAATAGAACATGATAATGTGCACAGGCATTTACATCTCACTCAAGATAAGCACCACAAAAATATGCCACATGAACGCAGAAACGAAAGAAGACCAAATTATTCGAGCCAAACAACGAATTATCAACCCCAGAAGCAATACGATAATATGCAGCAACACAATCAAGGACCACAGCCGATGGAGATAAACTCGAGACAAATTGTACATGCACAGCGACAAAATTGGAATCAATGCAAACCCGATGTATATAATCCACCAGCGAAACGTGAACACAGCGGGAGTTTCAACACACACAACAGACCGCAACGATCTTATCAGCAGAACTTCAAGCAGCAGAGAGTAAATAACTCCCGACAACAACGCAGAGACGATGCCAGCAGTACATATGCAGAAGCAGATGAAACGGAATGTATGGTAAATAATAACATAAGAATAGATCATTTAAACTAGTAGACGGGTTGCCCTGCTTAAATTTAACTAGTACTATTCATAAGAAAATTTACAAAATTCTTATTGATACTGGTGCAACCCATAATTACATTAATAGAAAATGCGATTCTAGCGAAAAAATTAAAATTAAACCTATAAAAATAAAAACAATGCATGGTTATTCTATGGTAGATACAAAGAAAGTAGTTAGGATATTAAAGAAAAATATAACATTTTTTGAATTAGAGGATATTCAGTCTTTTGATATGATATTAGGATATGAAGGACTTAAAGTTCTAAACGCGGAAATAAATTTCAGTAATATGACTCTAACTACCATAAGCAGTGTCGAATCTATTCAGAAAATTAATTACATAATTGGGGAAAATAATATTTATAAAGCAGACATAGATAGACTGATGAAGATTAATAACAGCATAGGACCGTTACCCTTTACAGATACTATAGAAGCAAGCATTAGGACGACCAATGATAATCCGGTTTATGTTAAACAATATCCATATCCCATAGCAGATAACGAATTCGTAAACAAAGAAATACAGAAACTCTTACATGACGATATAATAGAAAAAAGCCATAGTCCTTATAACAGTCCCATATGGACAGTACCTAAAAAAGGTTTGGACGAAAAAGGAAAACCAAAACGGCGCATGGTTGTTGATTTCCAAAAACTTAACGCTCACACTGTAACAGACAGATACCCCATTCCGGATGTCAACATGACAATTCAAAATTTAGGTAAAGCCAAGTACTTTACAACGTTAGATTTGGAGTCAGGTTTCCACCAAATTAAAATCAAAACAGATGATAAAGAAAAAACAGCTTTTGCTATAAATGGCGCAAAATATCAATTTAAACGAATGCCTTTCGGGCTCAAAAATGCACCAAGCATATTTCAGAGATGCGTGGACGACATTTTGAGAGACTTTGTAGGTAAATTCGTACACGTTTACATTGATGACGTATTGATATATTCTTCATCTGAGGAAGAACATATACAGCACATAAGTCAAGTATTCGACGTACTCAATAAAGCCACATTAAAAATATCTGATGAGAAAAGTAAGTTTTTTCAAGAAGAAGTAGAATACTTAGGTCACATAATCAGACATGGTAGAATCACTACGAACCCTGAGAAAATAGCAGCTATAGAAAATTTTCCAGTCCCACAAACGGTAAAGGATTTGAGAGGATTTTTAGGTCTTACAGGTTACTATCGTAAGTTTATAAAGGGATACGCAAGCATAGCCAAGCCCCTGACATTATATTTACGAGGAGATAACGGTAAAGTAAACAAAAAACAAAGTAAAAATATTAAGTTAAATCTGAATGATTCAGCATTAGAAGCGATTAGAATTTTAAAAAATTATTTGAAAGAACAAGTCGAACTTTTTCAACCGGATTATAGTAAACCATTCGAGCTTACTACTGATGCATCCAACATAGCTATTGGAGCCGTACTAAGTCAGAATAAGCAACCTATACACTTCTTGTCAAGAACACTGAGTAAGACAGAAGAGAACTATAGCACAAACGAGAAAGAGCTATTAGCGATCATATGGTCCTTACAAAAACTCAGAAACTACATATATGGTATAGCAGACTTAACCATATATACCGATCACCAGAGCCTTATATATTCTGTATCAGAAAAAAATCCCAACACAAAGCTGAAACGTTGGAAGGGAATCATTGAAGACTTTGGAGCAAAATTAGTTTATAAACCAGGAAACCTAAATCTTGTAGCTGACGCATTATCACGTCAACGCATAAATACTTCTACCATAGAAACAGCACATTCAGCTGAAAGTTCTTCTAATGATATAATAAAAACTGTGAATCAGCCTTTTAATGCATACACTGCACAGTTCGAACTTATTGAAGATATAACAAATAATATCGAAACACAAATCTATTTTGGTAACAAAATAAGACTCATAATAAAGTTTAAGGACAAAGACTCTTTACTAAGGCAGATGAAAGAAGTTATACAACCCCAAAAGATTGTAGCTTTGCATACGAAATTTGAAAACATATACAAATATGGTGAAAACATAAAAAAAGAATTCCCACTAGTAAGATTTATATTCACACCAAGAAAACTTCAAGACGTGACAAATTTGGAGGAACAACTAAAACTTGTAAGGGTAACTCATGAAAGAGCACACCGAGGGTTACGTAACAATATACAAGAAATCTCAGAGAAATATTACTGGCCCGATCTAAATAAACAAGCAAAGAGTTTCAACAAAAAATGCATAGCATGTCTATTTGGAAAATATGAAAGAAAACCTATCAGAGAACCTCTGAATAATTCAGAAATACCAACACATGTGGGAACACACATTCATATGGACATATACTTCAACGACAAGTATACTTTCCTTGTAACAGTAGATAAGTATTCTAAATATACAATCCTTCGGGAAATCGAAACTCGAAACAGACTGTACGACGTTATGGAAGAGGTCTTATCTAATTATTTCCCAAAATGTGAACGACTCATGACAGATAACGAGAAGGGATTCAAAACAGAAATGGTGAACCAAATGTGTTTGAAATACAACATAACTAAAGTAGAAACTCCAGTATACAGATCGACAGCTAACGGTCAGGTAGAACGTGTAAACGGTACAATAACTGAACTGTCTAGAATATTCACAATTCAGAATAAAACAAGACTTATCGAAGAAATATTTAGAACAGTGCGTGAATTAAATAATTCTATACACTCAGTTACCGGTTTGAAACCTAGAGACATTTTCTTTAATCAAAATAAATATAGAAATAGTGAAATTATAATAAATAAACTAAACTCAGCATCCAAAAAAGTGATCGAACGTCTAAATAAAGGAACTCGACACAGAGAGTATAAAAAAGGAGATAAGATAATGGTAAGAATCACAGGTCTTAGAAAGAAATCTAACGCTAGATACATAACAAGAATAGTAGAAGAAGATAAAGGAGACACGGTAATCTCTAAAGAAGGAATAAAAATTCACAAGGATAACATAAAGAATTATCATTTTTCAGATGACGAAAATATTAATATTCCTAACATTACTAGGAATTGTACAGAGTCAAGAAGGGCAAGGAAACGTTCAAATAACTGAGATACTAAACAAGAAGTTTATACTTACACAAACAGATGACGTGTATTTATTCAAAGAACAAACTTATTTGTTACATGCCACCAACCTGACTTCGATATTTCAACCTTACGTAAATATCGTAACTAGTAAATATCAACCTACACAGGAAGAAAAAATTTGGTTAAGTAAAATTAAGAATTTAGCAGACCAATTACAAGAACATACTAGGCATACTAGATCAATTAACTTTTTAGGAACAGCTTTCAAATATGTGTTTGGTAATCCTGACCATTATGACTTAGTTAACATAGAAACGAGTATAAATAATCTCATAGAAAACAATAATAAACAAAAAACTATAAATTCTAGATTTGAACAAATTTTGCAACAATTCGAAGGTCAGAGCCTTAAAGAACATTTAGTAATAGAACAAGTGTACGAACAATTATTATTATTGACCAGAACAATTAATGCAGCAAAAAATAATGAATATTTATCAGAAAGCCTAGACTTAGATGACATTAAAAATATTATTCAACATGAAATAATTCAAGTACCCATAATAAATATACTTGAGTACTCTAAAATATTTTTAGCTAGAACTGATGAATTCTTCATCACAATATATAAATATCCAGTTCTAATTAAATCATGTAAATTGTATAAAGTAACACCTTTAAATTCAAAACATGGAAAAATCATTACAGATAAAACAATTGCCTTATGTAACCAAACTTATTTAAGAACAAGAAATTGTCAAAATCATCTAAGTAAAAACATTTGTGAAATTAACTTTGAAGAAGAAAATTGTCTTATTCCACTTTTAAAGAATATAACTTCAAAATGCAACATTAAACAAGAATACGATTACGACTTAGAAATTGAATCCGGTGTTATGTTATTAAGCGGTAAGCATAAGTTAAATAATCAAACAATTAATGGTATAAACTTAGTTACTTATGAAAATACTATAAATCTAGACGATAAAATATACAAAAACATGCATAAGCAAATTAAAGAAGTTATATTAAGAAATCATAATTCAGAGTCTTACATCGACCAAATAATTAAAGAAGATACAATGTACAAATTCGATAACATAGATACTTTAAAAAAACTAATTATTCCTTTTGAAGAAAAACCGATATTATCAACTATATACACAATTGTAACACTGATTGTTATTCTAGCATTTACGTACGTAATGATAAAAACTATACAATGTATAACAGATCGTCAAAAACAAAAAAAGATTGACGCATATAACAAAACTTATGAAAGAGAAATGTTAAAAATAGCGTCGAAAAATCGGGACGATTTCGTTTAACAAGGGGGGGAGTTAAGTATCCATAGCAAAACATATTGAGAAAAAAGATAACATTATTTGTATTCAATGATATCTTTAGCCTCTAGTACAGTCTTGCACACAACGCTACAATGATAACATATGTACAAGAGATAATATCGTTTGTATACAATGTTGGAATATTATCTCTTCTTCATTATCAAGCAAGACGATTGTACGCTTGGGTCTCCTTGTAGATAGATAAGAAAAATATATAAATACGACTGTATGATGAATTTATCGATAGTCTTATTGTAACTACATAGTAGCCTTAAGCTCCTTTTAGAATTAGTAAAAAGTATTTCAATAATAAAGGACATAGTTCCAAATAAATATTGTTTAATTTTAAAAGTAAGAAACAAGTGTTTTAATTAGCGCTCACAAAACTTAAGAACAATGGCATCAGAATAACGGCTTATGCGGATGACGTCGTACTGTTGGCAACGGGAAAATTCCTTCCAACACTGTCGGAACAAATTGAAAGCGCCCTAAGAACCCTCGACACCTGGACCAGGAACTGCGGTCTAACAGTCAATCCCCAGAAAACTGATTTGGTACTTTTCACAAATAAAAGGAAAATACCACAGTTTGCTACACCCTCTGTTGGCGGCACACCCCTCAGAATCTCTGATAGCGCAAAGTACCTGGGACTTATACTAGACAAAAAACTAAACTGGAAATTGAACACCAATGAAAGAATCAAAAAAGCCACAATAGCCTTTTATTCCTGCAGCAGAATCTTTGGGAAAACCTGGGGACCATCTCCCAAAATTAAGCTCTGGATGTACACGGCTATAGTAAGACCCATACTGACCTACGGCAGTCTCGTATGGTGGCCGGCAACCAATAAAGCCACCTACCTAAAAGCGTTAACGAAGGTTCAAAGACTAGCGTGCATCGGCACCACCAGTGCGATGAGGACAACTCCAACCGCAGGACTTGAGGCTATCCTCAACCTGTGTCCGCTAGACATTCATATACAACTATCGGCCGCAATTAGTGCAATGAGAATCAGCCAATCGGTAAAATGGAATTTGAACGCAACGGGTCATTCTACGATCCTACAGAAATATTTCGGCCATGTACCTGTCACGGACTACATTACGCCTTATCTAGAGTTTACAAGACCCTTCTCTAGCGCCTATCCCAGCAGGGAAGAATGGAGAGACGGACTCGTACCTAACACACCAACCATAGCCGTATTCACAGACGGTTCAAAAATGGACACTGGGGTAGGGTCAGGTGTCTTCTCTGAATCGCTGGGTATATCAAAATCGATTCGCCTCCCCGACCATAGCAGCGTTTTCCAAGCAGAGGTCCTGGCAGTGACAACAGCAGCCCGTGAGTCTGTGGTAAGGGCAATACCACCTGAAGGTATTACCTTCTTTATCGACAGCCAGGCAGCAATAAAAGCCATAACTGCACCAGAAATAAAATCGAAGCTTGTGAGGTGTTGTCGCGAAGAACTCAAGGCTCTTGGTACACAGCACAAGGTATCACTCTGCTGGGTTCCGGGACATGAAGGCATTCCAGGCAATGAGAAAGCAGACGAATTAGCAAGACAAGGTTCGACAGCTGTTTCAGAACAAGCTGATCCCTCTGTGGACATCCCGCCTTGCACACTTAAGCTTGAAGCAGGGAAAAAAGCCACAAGTGAGGCGAATGCAAGATGGGCCACCCTAAACACTTGTAATACCACAAGAATGCTATGGCCGTCCTTCAATGAATCCAAAACCGAGAAGATAATGCGGAAGGATAGGAAATCCCTGTCCACCCTCGTAGGTATCATAACAGGGCACAACACCTTGCGGTACCATATGAAGAAAATGGGCTTAACGGAAGAAGAACTTTGCAGAGGCTGCGGTGATGAGGAAGCTCTTGAGGATACAACCCACTTCTTATGTCACTGCCCAAGTCTCCAACATACCAGGTATAAATTCCTAGGGAGTCACTTCTTCAACGACCTAGACGAGCTTTCCAGCACATCAATTGACAAGATAATGAACTTCGTCAAATCAACAAGATGGTTTGTATGTAGCAGCACAGTAAGTAATTTGAATACAGGGTTATAATGGGTAAGGGATAACCTCTTTCCCCCTATGGGAATCACAATGGGTCAGTATTGACCTGAGTGTGGCACGGAGAAAATCCTCGCCAGCCCACAAACCTAACCTAACCTAAGCCAATGTTCGCCATATTTTTAATTTAAAACTATGTACTAAAACTATGTAAATAACCACCATTGTACTAAATTGCGGGCTACAAAGAACCCGATTCGGAAATAAAAATCACTTTGGTTGTAACACTCACATTGATCGGAGCTTTTCTCTTTTTCGAACTCATCGTCGTTTTTCGCTCGAATTGCTCAATAAGCGCAAATTACTTTCATCTTTTTCTCGTCGATAAGCAGGGACAATAACTCGATGGTTTCGCCGAGATTTTAAATACAAAATCGAATTATAGCACCCTAAAATCAAATCCGCGGGAATTTTCCTACTAATTCGTAAATTTTCCCAAGGACGGACCGTACATTTTGGCGACCGTGACAGGACACATCGCAAATAAATCTTGGTCAAAACCTTAAATAAACGAGTCCTTTGCTTAAAGTTCGCGCAAAAAGTGTTTCAAAAAACTCTTAAAAACTCTTAAAACTAAACGCTTAAAGAAAAAAGACATTGCCGGTTCGGTAGCGGTAACATAGACGGTAACGCTTACGGTAACGGTTTCGCGGTAGTGCAAGTGTTAAGGCAGGTTCCAGTTACAGAAGAGGATCATCACCAAGGACTAGACGTGAAGGAAACCTTAGTACCTACCATTATCGGAGAGATAAATCTGTCCCTATCCAGAGGAAACTATCATCATGAATCCGAATTGAAAGAGGAAAGGAAAAAGGGAGATAAGTATAAAATCGTCCCTACCAGGTATGTGGTCTAATCGTTTCTTTATTCGAACGTGCGCTGAAAATTAAATTCAAATCGCTCAACTTTATAAATTCATGCCACACGAACTTCTGAAGAAAAACACAGTTTTGCTTAATTGCTTATTGCCACTCAATAAACGCACATTCGATATAAAGGGAGATATACATTTTATATTGCATGCAAGATAGTTAGTATACTTTGATCTGAGTGATTTGTGAAACAACACGTACTTTAAATTAACATCGATTTGATCAAATTACATAATTACATCGATAAAGTAAGCGCATAAGCTATTCGCGATCATACCATCCACACCAGCAAATTAATATCCACAATCAGAAAGAATTATTTTTGCTCTCTCTTCGCATCCATATTTATCGTTGTTACTAAAAGTGTGCGCAAAAGCTTTCGCTCAGCCGCACCCGCACCTACACCACTCTTCAGTTGTTACGCCTACACACTTGCACTTTTCCTTCGTTCGCTTTTAGTCGTCGTCGTCTCTCAGCTCATAGACCGACTTAAACAAACATAAGTTCCACTTTTGCGAAAAATAAAACTTTTCGTCGATAATAGCATTGTATATAGACACTATAGTACTATCACTTCGCATTTATGCACTAGCGCCACCAACCACCTCTGAGACCAACTACTCACATCGAACATGGTAGTTGTATTGGATTATTTGAAACGAAATTTAATGATGCCTTCTTCTTTTCTTATTCGTCTCATTGACAACATGCAGATGAAAGAGAAAGAACAATTATTATTTTTGTTATCTTTTATTCTCTAGAAGTAAGGAGTGGAAGTAAGTGGGTCTTTTCGCAGGTAGTTAGTGCTGGTGGTGTGTAGGTTAGGCGAAGTGCACTTTTAGCATTTATGAAAATAACAATATGAAAAGAAGGAATATGAAATGAAAGATCGGATCGATTTATACTTTTCGCATATAGTGGTGCGGTGTGTGGGGAGAGTACTTTCAGCATGATGATGAGAGTGATGCTGTTGAGTGATGACGATTGGAAATGATATGATTTAAATGATTCATTAATGATTGGAGAAACATTCACTAAAATGAATGTAAGCATGTTTACTTATAGAAAAGTGTCATGCAAAATGTCAGGATACATCTTCACTTAAGTGAATATTGACTGAATCATTTTTAAATCATCATAAAGATTCATAAATGATATCAATAAATGATTCCTAAATGATTGGAGAAACATTCACTAAAATGAATGCTTATATTCAGTTTTTTTTTTTTGCTTGAGCCGCTCGTTGGCGTATTCAATGTGCCTCATCGCTGCTTGCTCGAAAAAATCCTCCGGAAGGTTGTAGTTGGCGTGAAATGCATCTTTAAAAAAAATATATAAATTTAGTTAATATGAGCTTATAATTTTAGTTTTTTAACTTACTTCGTAGGGCAACTACGGTTTTTAGAGCCCGTGCAGATTTTTTGGTCTGAGTACCTACCCCTCCAAGAAAATGCTTTTGCTCGCAGATGTTTTTATTGCTGGTGTTTCTATCTTTTTTAAACTTTTCAATCCTTTTATTTTCGCGAGTGGGGACCACCGTTCGTTGCAAGCAATTAATCGAACTGACTCATCTAATTTTTATATTTTCTTTGTTTCATTTCCAGGTCCCGTTATCACTATCCATTTGCGCAAAAACAAGTTTTCTCTTGCACAAAAATAACCCTCGATCTTTTTCTTTACGATCTTGTGCAACGTCACTTTTATTCATTTAAGTGAAGGAAATTTGAATGTCGTTTTAAATTTGAACTCTGAAAATGTAGTGCGAGATATTTTTTTTGGAGATAGCTTGCTTATAATCATTTTTGTTCACTTATGTGAATGAAAATTGAATGTCAACATTCGTTTTAATCTGAAACCAGATTTGGTTCACATAAATGAATGTTAAATGAAGGCATGTTCTTCATTTTTACTGAATGTAAAGTGATTCTTCACTTTTACTGAAGAAAAATGTTTGCTGGGACGTAATGTTCCCAGCCAATATTGTTACGGTTGGTTGGGTTGGGGTTCGGTATGCATTGACAAAAAACAAATCTGTAAGGGTGTCTAGTCCATGAGTCCATAAATGTCCATTGGAAATCAATTTACTTCAGCTTGTGAAAATTATGTTGACCTAGTATTGCAGGAATTGAAATACTTACATTATTATGAGCATCCAACATGGATTCTTTTCTTATTCGTCTCATTGCAAATGCATGCAATAATGAAAGAGAAAGAACAATAATTATATTTGTTGTCTTTTATTCTCCACCGATTGCATAATAAGGATTGTGGATGTGGAGTGGAGGAATTTGCAAAGGAATCAATGATCAGGTACTTTTCACATATACTCGTAGTTAGTTAGTGGTGGTGTGTAAGGTAGGCGACCCTACTTTTAGCATGAGGAGACTGATGGGGTATTTTATGAGAATAAAGAAGTGGAAAGAAGGAATATGAAATGGAAGATCGGATAGATATACTTTACGCATATAGTGGTGGTGTATGGGGTAGGGTACTTTCAGTATGACGAGTGTGAATACGATTGGAATTGATATTATGAGAAAATAGATAACAATGTGGAAAGGAGAAATATGAAATCATAGATCGAATGTTTAACAATACATATTTTGTATTTCTTGGATTTATGGGCAGCAGTGGTGTCATGATCGTGGCTTTTGGACTTAGGTGTCAAGGGTAGTTTATGATATGATGATTTGAAAATTATGGGGTGGGTGAGCATATTGTGAGGTGCACTAGTTTGGTTGGATCTTAGCAAATAAAATCACGTACCCACGCCTGTTTGTCTGCGTGGTGGTAGGTAGCTGTATTCTTAACAACAGGACGGATTCATTTGTACCTCTAGTAGTTGTTTGTTTCAAACTGTGCATAAGTAGGTATGCGATTTATAGGCTGACAGTTTGAGTTCATTTGTTTATTTTAATTCTAAACCCAAAATTAACCTTTTGTATTTAGATACAATTATTTTAGAACCAGCTTTACGCAGGTCGCAGTGCTACTATGAATGCAGCAATCATCCCTATACATTTAAAATATTGATTATTGTATTATGTAGGCAATTGATGAATAGGTATGTATGTATTTAGAAACTTGCAGTTCAGATTAGATTCTTACTGTGAAATTAACGGCCGATTTCTTCACATGAGTACTAGTACCCGGTCTAGCTAGACCTGGTACTAGCTCTGATACTCGGTACTAACGAAAACTTAGTACTTGTGTATTTCTTCACATTGCTAGTACCGGAGCTAAATTTATCAACCGTACTAACGACTATAATACGTCTAAAAACTGGTCTAGTACCCATTTTTGACTGAAATGTCATAACGGTGACATTTTTATGCATACGTGACATACGCCAATTTTGCCGAGAATCGGAACTATTCGCAGTGCATCGAGTCGCCAAATAGCCTGTGTTCTTCAGAACTCGCCGGCCTCAAATCGCGCGCGTAAATTCGATTGACGGAAAATTGTTTTGCGTGAAAAAGTTATGCTAGATATAAGATGGTGCAATGGCTGAATACTTAGGGCAAAGAATCTTTGGTCTGATCCCCGGAAAGCACAAATTATATCTTAAGATATTGCCACTGCGCTACCTTTCGCGAATATCTGACAAATATCTGAGACAATTCAGCCGTTCGGATTAACTATAGAATTATAGGCCTCTACCATTCGCCTCAAACAAATTAAATTGGTTGCGAAAAAATAGGCCTACGGTTCTGCTGCACCAAATTATATATTTAGCAGATAAGAGGTTCACTTCAAGAACTGTTCAATTCCCAAATGGCAGCTTCAGTTTGCAATGTTTGGATATTCCGAAAACTGGGGGAGTGCATTAGTGGTTTAATGATATGGCGGAAGCCATGTTCCATTGTTTTCTTTACTGTCAATTAGCTTACAAATTTGTCCATACATGGTATCCAGGTAGGCTATGTTTTCCAGCTTTGCTGCCAAAAAAGTCTTCCTCTAATAGACAAGAATACTATCTATGCAATACTATTCCTGGAAAACCCAAAAATGTGTACCATGGAGCATTACAATAAAAGCTGTTTATCACTTATTTAAATGAATTTGAAACTGATATTTTTATTTTTCTATTTTGCACTACGAAGTGCATGATAATCAAACTTAGAACTTCTTCTAAATACATAGTAGTGCCTACACTGTTAGAAAAACATACTTTTATTTAAATAGTTCCGCATAAATCCCCTGAATATGTTCCTATGTACATATGTATCTACTCTTTAGATTTAATCATCATATATATATTTACCCTTACTGATTCTGTAACGCTCCTTACTTTTCTTATTTTTCTTATTTTAAATAAAAGTAGGCGGTGGGTATTTGAATAAATTTTCAATGTTTGTGTTTTCTCATTATTCAAATACGCACCGCCTATTTTTCATATATTTTAATTTTCTTCAAAGTTCAAACTCTACTATAGTAATGCTCGGCAAGTGTTTTCAAAAGGAAATTGCCAAATAAAACCAACCCTTCTTAGGAGGTCAAAGTTTGTACGGGAACATTTTTATTTTTCATCCGATCGACTTCAAACTCGGTTTGTGTACTCTATATAAGAAATATTTAGGTATTTTGCTTTGGGCTCGAGTTATTGGCAATGATTTTAATGATAACTTTTTCATAACTCAGACTGAAGACTGAAGATCCAAATGATGCACCAAATTTCCCTGTTGAATTCCTCAATCAGCAAACTCCATCCAGCAAGCCACCTCATGTGCTGTACTTAAGCAAGGTGTCATCATCATGTTGCTGAAAAACTTGAACCCTAAAAAAGAATGCAATGGAACTCGATTGATTGTGGAAGAGCCTGGACGAAATTTGATAAGAGCATGAATTATCACAATGATTCCATTTCCGATAAATTCTAGCATACGCTATAATAATAAACAAGGCTCAAGACCAGTCATTTGATGACGTTGGCATGCATTTGAAGACCGGAGTATTTTCACACGGCCAACCTGTATGTGGCTTTATCACAATCAAGAGTTGCAAGACAAAAGAAGGTGTATATTGAATCTAATCCACAGCAAGGAAGATTATTAATTAACCAGAGACAATTTACACGCAATGTAGTTTTCAAAGAAGTTCTTTAAATAAAATCAATTTGTTTATCAAATATTACTTTGCATACCCAGCGAAGCGGGTACAACCAACTAGTTCCCTATATTAGTTTTATCAAAATGATTATGTATTAGTGGTTATGGGAAAGGGACAATAATTGCACTACATTACATATAAAGATAACCGGCTTTGCACGTGCCTAGGAATTGTATCTATACTATTGCATAGATATATTTTTGTCCATCAGCACAATGCATATATCAATGTTACAAATTTTACAAACTGTTGAGGAATAGCGTTTGAAATTTTTTGTTTGTAGGTATTGTCTAATTTTTCACACTTCACAGAAATACCTACCTTTGGGTTTGGTTCGGTGGTTTTCGAGTTTTGCGATCATTAGCGGTGTACTTATATTCCCATAAAAAATGGAAATTCAGGTTTTTTGCAATTTTTCGGCTTTTCATTTGGGGGTTTCCGATTTTTTTTTGCCAAACCCTGATTCAAGACGAACAAAACAAAAAAAAGAATCATCCAAATCGGTCTAGCATCTAGCCTTTCTCGAGTTTTGCGAATTGCGAGACTAACGCACAACAATTATTGATTTTTATATAGAGAGAGATGTAGAATGTAGATACCTATAATAGTTGCTCGTTTTACCGACATAAAATGCTTCTACATTATAAACCTCATAAAGTAGACACATGCCTATAATATTTTAGAATCAATTAAAAAAAGAATCACTTAAATCGATGCAAATATAGGCAAAATAGTGTGAGTCTAACATACATTATTTTATGCCCAATCCTCAAATCTTCTGCAACGACAGAAAGGAAACCCATGATACAACAAGACAAGATAGCGCATTGAAGTTTTCATTTTTGATTTGTTCTGCGCATGTACGTCATAGTTGCGGAGTGTACATTTTGACTCTTGGTATTTACGTGTGTTTTATATGGAACGAGTTGTGTTGGTTCTTTAAATGTTTAAATAAAAAGGAAAATATAGAAGATATAGTTTCGGAATTCTGTGAATGTGCTTGGAAAAACATTTATCGTCCATAACATGTGTCTTTTTTTTGTTGTTCCTTTCATTTAAGTCGCAGAATTACTTATTTTCTGCTCAGCTCGACGCGTCATATTAACAAAATTGATGAAAAAACTTGTGTTTTGAATCGAATATGAATAAAATATTAATAAAAAAAAACAAGTAGTTTCGTCAATTATTTAATCTATTTTGGTTTTCTTGTGTTTTTTCGTCCACTGTTTGTCGATTAAGGAAGAGAATGCAAAAGTGCATTCGCGAGCGGAAGAAGTGTGTTTTTGATCCGGATAATGCAGTTAAATCAATTCAGTGGTTAATATAGTTTGACTATTGTCTTTCATCATATGGCTTTGAAAGCCTACCCTTTTCATGTTGAATAATATTTATTAAGCCATTTTTCACAAAATGCAGTTTATAAAGTCCTTATTTTTCTATTAATTGGGTCTTATCGTTTAAAGATAAAGATTCTTTGCCTTAAAAGATTTTTTTTCTTAGAAAAGTTATGGAGCTGTTTCTAATGATTCTTTTCGTTTTTCATTAATTATATTTGCACTCAAATAAGGAGCAAATATCCCTTTTACAAATGTACTATTATTTGTTCAATTAATAACAATAATAATTTACCAAAATCGCAAATTTGTATTTTCGCGCCAATAGTACATCCATTATCTCCGCAGCTACTACGTCATAATCTGTTGACAGATGAATACCGATGAACAGCAAGAATGAACGACATGCGCAATGCGATATCTTGTCTTGTTGTATCATGAAGGAAACCAAATTCAGTTTTTATTCAATTTGTCTTTCCCAACTGATCACCCCTTGCATCGTTCACCCCTCTCCAAACACACAAATCGTCCACCACCAACATCCTATCCTACACAATCATGCTGTTGAATTATATTTGCTCTTGCTCATAATATTGCACTTGCACCTCCTTTCCTCTATTCTCCTCTCCTTTCACTGAGAAAAACCAAACCAGTTGCAGTGCAGTTCTCTACCCTACCCTGTTACATCACATCAGAAATAATTTTATACCTACTGATGATGATGGATGGAAATGGCGATATGAATGAAGAAAGAGAAGAGGCATACCAGTTTGACTTTGTTTTGTTTATTTTGGTCAGAGTATATCCATTATAATGAGTAGGGACACTCTCGACAATTTCCTTATCAGCAAGTATTACTGTGTCACACAGACATGAGAAATAGACGGATATATAAAGTGGGTAGTGAGAGAGGGAAAAAAGAGGAGGAGTATTCTTTCGGAAAATGGCACAGGGTGCTCCGTTAAAAAAAGGGAACATTTTTAACTTGTCATACATTTTTATTAAATACAAAATTATAATTACATGTATGTTACGCTAAGATATTTATTCTTGTTGTTGGTTTTTTTGATTATTCTATTAATTTTTTGATAAAGTCATCCTTTTAAACACGAGCCTATATATAATTTTATAAGAAATTCTCTGTTTTGATTTTTACGGCCAGTAATCAATCACATTTATTCTTTAATATGTAGGTAATACATTTTCATTTCAAGAATTTTTTTTTTATTTTGCTATAAACTTTCTAATGCATCTAAAAATTCTTTAGGCGAACGTGTTAAATGCGCACTTTCATCTTCCTTAAAAATCTGTAAATATGGAGGAAACACTATGTTGCGCACTTAGTTGCAACTCACACTTGCTTTTTTGACGTTTTTTTTTAATATAGCATGCAAAATATGGCGTATTTTTTTGGGAAGTGAGTATAACAAAAACAAAAGTGAGTATAATAATTTTGTATGTAAGACCAAAAGTGAGTACCTACCTATAACAAATCCAAAAGTGAGTATAAAACTTTTGTATGTAAAAGTAAAAGTGAGCTAGCTATAGATTCTCAAAAAAATACGCCTATAATAAAACGCATTTTCACTACTGAAATCAGCAGTTTTATAGTCAGATTCGGTTTTGAAAGCGTTTATTTCAACGCCGGAAAACTCTAAATTTTCAGTTGGCTATTATTTCCATGTAGCTACTTTGCTGAAAAAGATCGTTTAAATTCACAAATGAATTGAAATGGAGTCAGCAACTTATTATTTCTTCCTCGGTTGCTTTAAAATGGCAATTAAGTCAATTGAAATACCAATAAGACTATTTATAATCTGCTGCCATCCTTTTAGTTATATTAGGCGTATTTTTTTGAGAATCTACAGCTAGCTCACTTTTACTTTTACATGCAATACTTGTATGTATACTTACTTTTGGTTTTGTTATACTCACTTCCCAAAAAAATACGCCTATTGGCAGACTTATCGAAAAAAGCAATACTTAAAAAATGCATTTCATAAAAAATTGATTTGATCTTAATTTTCCAAAAAAGGTCTTCTGAATTTGTTGGGGTCTTTAAATTTATATGAATTAAAGATTAATATAACTTAGGACACATTTCGACCACAAGCAATACTATTCAATTTAAAACCAAAAGGCGTAGATATGTATTTTAAATGTGTTCAAGCAAAACAAAAGCAAAATAAACAGCGCGTAAGAAAATTGTAATGAAAAATTACACCTACAAAAAAGGAGTCAGAAAAGGGATAGTTTCAGGAGTTATCACTAAAAAACCAATAAAGTTAAACTTAATGCTCTCCATTATCGGCACATAAAAATATTTTACATCTGCATTTTCTTTTTGTTCCCGACCGCGCAGGCTAAACACTTGAAAATATGTTTTCCCATTTTTTATTTAATCCAAAAACAATTGCACTGTAGTTTGTTCGCACCGAAAACTATCACGGGTCACCCTGTATTGTGTTTATTTCACTTCTTTCGCACAACTGATAAGCACTCGAGTTTACCGCCTTTAAAAACGCATTATGAAAAAACCTACCCCATTGTCACTGCAGAACCAGTGTGACCAGTTATTATAAAAACTAGCAATTATGGAATGAAATCATTTCTATTGCTACTAGGCCCAATATCGGATTGCATTATTTTAAGCGAAGTCAGAACAAAGAAGAAACATTTATTTTCATATTTTAGATTGAAATATTAATGGTAGGAGTTCAGAATTAGTTGTAATTCGTGGAACAAATAATCATAAAAACGAAGCATGAAACCATTTTCCGAAAAGGAAAGCAGGTCACACTGCATAAAGTGAGTAGGTACACACATCGAAGTCCGAGTTTACCGCCTTTAAAAATGCTTTATGAAAAAACCCACAATCGTTCGTCGTACACAGCAAGCCACATGTAGTGGTACAGGTAAAATGTGTTGTGTACCCGTTTCTTCTCATGCATTCGTTGTATGCAGGTAACAAATATTCTTTCGATCTGCTTCCACTTATTGTAAGATTTTTTCTGCATTTTGCTTTGTAGTAGTACGAAATGCATATGTAGAGAGAGTGTCCCTACTCATTAATGGATATACTCTGATTTTGGTTTTCTCTATACACATTTCCCCAATGCTCGGAGTTGGCTGGCAGTGTACAAACTAAATCAACTGAAGCGCCACCTGGATCGTCGAAGACGCGTAATTCAATGCGATGGGATGAGAGTACTATAGTGTGTATATACAATGATAATAGTATACCTACACACTTCTCTTTGATTTTTGCAATTGCCTTTGTCCAAACATTCGTTGTCGCTCAATCAAATCGCTGCACTCGGAGCCGATCTTTGAAATTGTTGTTGTTGCTTTTACATCGATTGCTGCTGCTGCTGCTGTTGTTGTTGCTGATACATCGATTGCTGCTGCTGCTGCTGTTTGTTGCTGCTCATTTAGACTTGTATGCTGTTGTTGTTTCTGCTTAATTCGTTCTAATTAATCGTTGTACTCATCTTTACTAGCGAACATTTATCTACCTTATAAAATAAATAAAACATAATCCAAGAGGTTGGCATAGATAGTACTTTTTAACATCTTGCTTGGAATTCTAGTGTCAAGGCATTGCATTTAATCATTATGTCTCTCGAAAACTTAAAGGCCTCTCGCTCTTCAACGAAAGGAAGCATAACTCGCATTAAAAATCTAATCGAAACCAAAACATTAACACCCACGGAATTAGAATGCCGTTTGGGAATTGTCGAGTGTCCAAATCGAGGGACACGAACCTTTTGACACTGGTCGTAGTGAACTGGAAGAAGTTTATGTCGCTACAAAATCAAAAATTCTTTCACAAATGGGTAGTGAGAGAAGAAATAGTGCTCATGAAACCACTATATCAATTCCTTCGTCGTCGGTTAACCATTTACCATTTGCAAAATTGCCACGATTTAGTGGCAAGTACTCAGAGTACAAGAACTTCATAAACACATTTAAGAAGCGGGTTCATAACGATACCACTCTCTCAAAAATTGAGAAGTTCAATCATCTGCTGAATTGTTTAACAGATCAGGCATTAGGAACTGTGAAAACATTTCAAATAACCGAAGAAAATTACGAAAAGGCACTGGAAAGGTTGAAGGATCGTTATGATAACGATTGCCTTATTTTCTTAGAGTACATATCGCAATTGTTCGAGTTACCAAAGGTTCAAAAGGCTTCTGCTGCTCATCTAAGAAATCTGGTCGATAACGTCTCTGCGCTTTTCAATTCGCTTCAATCGATAGGATCCGAATCCGAAATATGCAATGCAATAATAATCCATATTGCAATGTCAAAGGCGGATTCTGAATCACAAGCTAAATGGGACGAACAGCTGAAGTACGATAAATTGCCGACATGGACTGAGTGTTCAGACGTTTTGAGCCGTCGTTGCCAATATTTAGAGGCTCGAGAAAGCAAGACAATGCGCTTTGATGCACTTACGGATAAAAGGCAACACAATAAAACCAAATCATTTCAATATGATCATAGTCAAAAAACTTCACTTACGATAACTCAGCAATGTTGTTCGTTTTGCAAAGACAGTTCGCATACAATTACTGGTTGCTCAGCTTTTACTCAACTTACTATTCATGATCGTTTCACCAATATAAAGAAGCTGGGGTTATGTATAAATTGTCTTAGGAAAGGACACAACGTTGCCAAATGTTCTTCAAAACATACATGTAGGGTTTGCAAACAATCACATCACACACTCCTTCATCGGCCTAACCAATCGGCAAGCATTACTATTTCGAATGAGCCATCGTTTCAGTCTTCTCCTTCGACATCTTCTGCTGTTGTAAACTCTGTTGTGGAAAGAGAGTTAACCCAGGTCATTTTGGCAACAGCCATCGTTCTTGTGAGGGACGCTTCAGGAGGTTTTCAATTGGGAAGAATTCTATTAGATTCAGGATCGCAGGTCAACATGATAAAGGAACGGTTTGCCAAAACCTTACCTAGGAATATAGAGCTTGCGGATGAACAATTTAATCGGTATGCGCCTATCGAAATGTTGTTAGGAGCAGAAACATTTTTTGATTTGTTGAAGGTGGGCCAAATCAAACTTGGATCTGAGCTGCCATCACTTCAAAATTCTCACCTTGGATGGATTGTTTCCGGAAAATATACATCGTTAAACTCCAATCGGCAGCAAACTTGTTGCATGAGTTCCAATGAAAGTCGTCTCGATGAATTCGTTCAACGATTCTGGGAACTTGAGGCAGTGTCTGGGAGAAAATCAAAGTGGTCGGATGAACAAATGCAATGTGAAGAACACTTCAAAGGATCGGTGGAAACAGTACCAAGCGGAAGAATAATGCTTAAGCTTCCATTCAAACAGGACCCGTCTGTTCTTGGCGAATCTTACCATATTGCTTTTCGTCGGTTCCTTTCTTTAGAACGCAGGTTAGCCAAGGATTCAGCACTAAAGTCTTCTTATGTCAAATTTCTTAACGAATATGAAGCGCTAGGTCATATGTCGTCAGTTAAGAACCCAGACCTTAGTCAACCACATTATTACTTGCCCCACCAATGCGTGCTAAGGCCAAATAGCATATCGACAAAATTGCGAGTAGTCTTTGATGCCTCGTGTCGTACATCATCGAACATCTCACTCAACGGTATCTTGATGGTAGGCCCTACAATTCAGGAAGACTTATTTGTTATCTTGCTACGTTTTCGACTTCAAAGATTTGCATTGACGGCCGACATTGTTAAAATGTACCGGCAGGTTTTGATACATCCCGACCATCGCCGATTTCAATACATCTTGTGGAGGGAAAACGAGAAATCGCCTATCAAAACTTATGCGCTAAATACGGTCACCTACGGAACTTCTTCAGCACCATTTATGGCAATCAGGTGTCTCCAATATTTAGCCGATAAATATGAGAGTCAGTACAGACTGGGATCTCAAGTACTTCGTACAGATTTTTATGTAGATGACCTGATCACTGGAGCGGATGATCTCGATACTTTGAAACAGAAACAAAGCGAGGTCGTCGCTATTCTGAAATCTGCAGGTTTGAATTATCTAAGTGGCATAGCAATCAAACCTCATTTTCGTCAGAATATATTGGAAAGGAACTACACATCAACGAGTCCAACGTGACAAGCACGTTAGGGATAACTTGGAATTCGCTGGATGATAACTTCTACTTCTCATACAACCCTACTAAAATTTACTCGTCCTTCACAAAGAGAAAAATTCTCTCCATAGCATCGTCTCTTTTCGATCCATTAGGTCTCCTTTGTCCTATTATTGTCAAAGCGAAAATTATTTTGCAAAGGTTGTGGATGGATAAAGTCGATTGGGATGAGGCTATTGGGCAATCAATCGACACGGAATGACGTCAATTTATGAGTGACTTGCACTCCATTAAAAATCTGCCAGCGCAGATTCCGACGAGATATGCGCTTGCTCCTTTCAAGAGATCTGTACAAATACACGGATTCTGCGATGCATCGGTAAATGCATACGGATGTTGCATTTATCTAAGAACAGTAGACGTAGACGGCTCCATTTCGGTAAAATTGTTGGCAGCGAAGTCTAAAGTGTCGCCATCCAAAAACAAACAAATTCCACGTCTTGAGCTCTGTGCTGCGCATCTGTTAGCCAAACTTTGGTCTAAAATTTACTCGGAGGTGTATTTTTGGACTGACTCGTCGGTTGTTTTACACTGGATTTCGACCCATACATCTAAATTAAGCACCTTCGTCGGAAACCGAATCGCAGAGATTCAGGAGACGACAGCTGACATCCAATGGAGACACGTGCCAACCGAATGTAACCCAGCGGACATATGCTCTCGTGGATGCACTGTCAAGGAACTTGGAGAGTCTATCTGGTCAACCGGACCATTGTTTTTACTGAAATCCCCCGAAAAATGGCCTTCAAACCCAAAAACATTACTTTCGTCGAAGCAGTTATCGCTGGAAAAGAAGAAAACAGCGTTGGTATGCAATCAAGCCATAAGCAATGATCTACTCAACACTATCCATAACTGCACCTCCGTCAACTTGGCAGAGCACATATGTCAAAAATTAATTTTGAATAGCCCTGAATTATGTGCTAATTATGTGCTAATTTTGTGCTAAGTTTTTGATTTCTGTGCTCCAACGGTTTCGGAGAAAATCGGCCTTGAAAAGTGCTCTGCCAAGTTGACGTCAAGCTGGCAGAGCACATTTTTAAATCGATCCAAAATTGAAAAAATTTATATGCCATATTGAAGCCTGATTTATGTGCTTTTTTTGTGCTAAATTTATAACTTCATAGCTCAAGCCGTTCAGCTAGAAATCGCATATAAAGCTTCCATTCTGTAAAGTTAACAGAAATCTGCTAACTCAAATCCTATAAACGAATGGAAATCAAAAAACGAAAAAACGCATATGCATGTACAATTTATGTGCTTTTAATTTGCTTAGTTGTTTATTTTTGTGCTGACCTAATTTAGCCTCTAATGCAACTTTTAGGTTTGGCTCTGTAAGTAAAAGGTCTTTTAAAATTCTGCTAAAATTGCCAGTTGCAATGAATGAAAACCGCAATGCACGGCGTCGGCATTATGGCGCCATGATAAAATAACTTTCCCAAATTAATATATATGTAGCAGGGATACAAACGCATACGGCAAGCAAAATCGATTATACCAAGCCCTGAGAAACTAATAGGGAATTTTAGTAGGGGTGGGTAGAATAAGCGTTGCAAAATAAATTCCAACAGGTAGGCAAGATGTATATGTGACACAATACATATAAACCCAGCCCAATATTGTTATGTTTCGCAGGTTGGGTAGCCATGCAGCGATAAAAATAAATCTTGTAAATGCGTATGGATATGTGTGCCTATCCGAACTTCATTGAAAGTCAATTTAGATTAGCCTACGAAAATTATGTTTGCCTGATAATAAAGAAATGAGGATCGATATTGTGCATACAGAACCAGATTTCAACAGAAATGCTTATGCATGCAAATGGTATAGAAAATAAAGGAAACACTAAAAGTAAAATACCTTTTACAGCTCTGCTAAAAATATCATATCAGCTGCAATGAGAAAGTTTCCTTAGTCCAGAAAGTGGTTGCGCCGCCATAATACGCGTTTATTAGGCAAGCGAAATCCTTATTACCAGGCCCACAGAAACGTATAGGGAACCATAGTAGGGAATTTGGGATGATCATTCTAAAATAAGTTTCAATAACAAGCGCTGTAGGTGCATGTATGTGTAAGCAATCGACAAATAAATGACCCCAGCCAATATTGTTACGGTTGATTGTATTGGGAAAGATATGCATGGCTAAAATAAATTTCACAAGCGCACTGGTAGGTGCATGTATGTGTAAGCGATCAACACCCCAGCAAACATTTTTCTTCAGAAATGAATCATAAATGATTCAGTTAAATGAAGAAAACATTCAGATATGAATTCATTTATGATTCAATTTGAATCCTTTTTCCTGAGAAATGGGCCTTCATTTATGAATCTTTTAAATGATTCATTAATGATTGGAGAAACATTCACTAAAATGAATGTAAGCATGTTTACTTATAGAAAAGTGTCATGCAAAATGTCAGGATACATCTTCACTTAAGTGAATATTGACTGAATCATTTTTAAATCATCATAAAGATTCATAAATGATATCAATAAATGATTCCTAAATGATTGGAGAAACATTCACTAAAATGAATGCTTATATTCAGTTTTTTTTTTTTGCTTGAGCCGCTCGTTGGCGTATTCAATGTGCCTCATCGCTGCTTGCTCGAAAAAATCCTCCGGAAGGTTGTAGTTGGCGTGAAATGCATCTTTAAAAAAAATATATAAATTTAGTTAATATGAGCTTATAATTTTAGTTTTTTAACTTACTTCGTAGGGCAACTACGGTTTTTAGAGCCCGTGCAGATTTTTTGGTCTGAGTACCTACCCCTCCAAGAAAATGCTTTTGCTCGCAGATGTTTTTATTGCTGGTGTTTCTATCTTTTTTAAACTTTTCAATCCTTTTATTTTCGCGAGTGGGGACCACCGTTCGTTGCAAGCAATTAATCGAACTGACTCATCTAATTTTTATATTTTCTTTGTTTCATTTCCAGGTCCCGTTATCACTATCCATTTGCGCAAAAACAAGTTTTCAGTGCCTTGAACCTGCACCAGCCACATTAGCCCACCACGATGGAATAGTTTCCATAATTTTTTACACATTTATTACAATTTATTACAGTTAGTCCCAATTTTATTACACTTGCCGGTCCCGAGTTATAGCGTGGTGGTGTAGGTTTTATTTGAACCTACACCACCACTCTATAACTTTTGATGCAATTGAGATATCGAGCTAAAAACTGAACCAGAATTTTTTACAAATTTATTACAGGTGCACCAATCAAATTTGCATCCAAAAAAACAGCAGTTTATAACCAAAATTACAGTTATTCACTTTTGTGAAACATAGGCCAAATATCAATTTTTCCAGAAACATAGAATAATTTATTACACCAAAAGCGCCTCCTGTAATAAAATTGATTATAGCATAAATGTCTTCAGGAGGTTCCAATAGACCACCATTCACTATATGAATGTGCACTTTTGCACCTTTGTCGAATTACAAGCGTTAGAAAATTGTCTTGAAAAATCAAAAAAGTTGAATTTTCTTGTAACATAGAATAATTTATTACACCAAAAGCGCCTCCTGTAATAAAATTGATTATAGCATAAATGTCTTCAGGAGGTTCCAATAGACCACCATTCACTATATGAATGTGCACTTTTGCACCTTTGTCGAAATAGAAGCGTTAGAAAATTGCCTTGAAAAATCAAAAAAGTTGAATTTTCTTGTAACATAGAATAATTTATTACACCAAAAGCGCCTCCTGTAATAAAATTGATTATAGCATAAATGTCTTCAGGAGGTTCCAATAGACCACCATTCACTATATGAATGTGCACTTTTGCACCTTTGTCGAAATAGAAGCGTTAGAAAATTGCCTTGAAAAATCAAAAAAGTTGAATTTTCTTGTAACATAGAATAATTTATTACACCAAAAGCGCCTCCTGTAATAAAATTGATTATAGCATAAATGTCTTCAGGAGGTTCCAATAGACCACCATTCACTCTACGAATGTGCACTTTTGCACCTTTGTCGAAATACAAGCGTTAGAAAATTGCCTTGAAAAATCAAAAAAGTTGAATTTTCTTGTAACATAGAATAATTTATTACACCAAAAGCGCCTCCTGTAATAAAATTGATTATAGCATAAATGTCTTCAGGAGGTTCCAATAGACCACCATTCACTCTACGAATGTGCACTTTTGGCCCTTTGTCGAAATACAAGCGTTAGAAAATTGCCTTGAAAAATCAAAAAAGTTGAATTTTCTTGTAACATAGAATAATTTATTACACCAAAAGCGCCTCCTGTAATAAAATTGATTATAGCATAAATGTCTTCAGGAGGTTCCAATAGACCACCATTCACTCTACGAATGTGCACTTTTGGCCCTTTGTCGAAATAGAAGCGTTAGAAAATTGCCTTGAAAAATCAAAAAAGTTGAATTTTCTTGTAACATAGAATAATTTATTACACCAAAAGCGCCTCCTGTAATAAAATTGAATATAGCATAAATGTCTTCAGGAGGTTCCAATAGACCACCATTCACTCTACGAATGTGCACTTTTGGCCCTTTGTCGAAATACAAGCGTTAGAAAATTGCCTTGAAAAATCAAAAAAGTTGAATTTTCTTGTAACATAGAATAATTTATTACACCAAAAGTGCCCCCTGTAATAAAATTGATTATAGCATAAATGTCTTCAGGAGGTTCCAATAGACCACCATTCACTCTACGAATGTGCACTTTTGGCCCTTTGTCGAAATAGAAGCGTTAGAAAATTGCCTTGAAAAATCAAAAAAGTTGAATTTTCTTGTAACATAGAATAATTTATTACACCAAAAGCGCCTCCTGTAATAAAATTGATTATAGCATAAATGTCTTCAGGAGGTTCCAATAGACCACCATTCACTATATGAATGTGCACTTTTGCACCTTTGTCGAAATAGAAGCGTTAGAAAATTGCCTTGAAAAATCAAAAAAGTTGAATTTTCTTGTAACATAGAATAATTTATTACACCAAAAGCGCCTCCTGTAATAAAATTGATTATAGCATAAATGTCTTCAGGAGGTTCCAATAGACCACCATTCACTATATGAATGTGCACTTTTGCACCTTTGTCGAATTACAAGCGTTAGAAAATTGTCTTGAAAAATCAAAAAAGTTGAATTTTCTTGTAACATAGAATAATTTATTACACCAAAAGCGCCTCCTGTAATAAAATTGATTATAGCATAAATGTCTTCAGGAGGTTCCAATAGACCACCATTCACTCTACGAATGTGCACTTTTGGCCCTTTGTCGAAATAGAAGCGTTAGAAAATTGCCTTGAAAAATCAAAAAAGTTGAATTTTCTTGTAACATAGAATAATTTATTACACCAAAAGCGCCTCCTGTAATAAAATTGAATATAGCATAAATGTCTTCAGGAGGTTCCAATAGACCACCATTCACTCTACGAATGTGCACTTTTGGCCCTTTGTCGAAATACAAGCGTTAGAAAATTGCCTTGAAAAATCAAAAAAGTTGAATTTTCTTGTAACATAGAATAATTTATTACACCAAAAGTGCCCCCTGTAATAAAATTGATTATAGCATAAATGTCTTCAGGAGGTTCCAATAGACCACCATTCACTCTACGAATGTGCACTTTTGGCCCTTTGTCGAAATAGAAGCGTTAGAAAATTGCCTTGAAAAATCAAAAAAGTTGAATTTTCTTGTAACATAGAATAATTTATTACACCAAAAGCGCCTCCTGTAATAAAATTGATTATAGCATAAATGTCTTCAGGAGGTTCCAATAGACCACCATTCACTATATGAATGTGCACTTTTGCACCTTTGTCGAAATAGAAGCGTTAGAAAATTGCCTTGAAAAATCAAAAAAGTTGAATTTTCTTGTAACATAGAATAATTTATTACACCAAAAGCGCCTCCTGTAATAAAATTGATTATAGCATAAATGTCTTCAGGAGGTTCCAATAGACCACCATTCACTATATGAATGTGCACTTTTGCACCTTTGTCGAAATAGAAGCGTTAGAAAATTGCCTTGAAAAATCAAAAAAGTTGAATTTTCTTGTAACATAGAATAATTTATTACACCAAAAGCGCCTCCTGTAATAAAATTGATTATAGCATAAATGTCTTCAGGAGGTTCCAATAGACCACCATTCACTATATGAATGTGCACTTTTGCACTTTTGTCGAAATACAAGCGTTAGAAAATTGCCTTGAAAAATCAAAAAAGTTGAATTTTCCTGTGACATAGAATAACCACATTCACTCTACGAATGTGCACTTTTGTGTCTTTATCGAAATACGAGCGTTAGAAAATGGTGTTGAAAAATAAAAAATTCTCCTTCTGAATTATGATAACGGTGCTAAAACTTTAACCAACCATTTCTACTTGGACTGCCAATCTAATACAATAGTAATTATGATTAACTTATATTAAAATATCCTAACCCAAAAGTATGTTTCGGTTAAGATACCCTTATTAAGACCGACTGCGACTGATCCGCCTAACTTCCGACGCGGTCTTATTTTACGGAATTCAAATAATAATAATAAAAAAAAAAAACAATTGACCTCGACGGGACTCGATTCACCAAACTAGGAGCGTGGTGTTTAATTTGCTGTGCAACAGTTTTAACTCCAGCACTGTCATGGTGCCTCATTGTCTTTTGTGTGATAGGCTATGTTGTATTTACTATGCTACGACGTCCATATTAAAATATGTACATATGTAGATTGAAAGATTAAAGGCAAGAGTTGGAGTTCCGAATTATATCATTAACGGTAAGCATAAAACCATTGTCAAAAAAGCAAAGCAGACAAACAAACACAACAAAATCAAGTCAACCCGCTTTTAAAAATGCATTATGAGAACATCCACAATCGTTCGTCTTACGGAGCCAGCCGCATCCGCATGTAGCGGTAAAGCTTCTTACAGGATACTCATATGTGCAGTTGCAGCCGTTTGTAGCAACTTGAGGTGAGACGCGTATCCTAGCGGTGCAATATGAACTGGATTACCTATGGGATGTTGGGTTGTCGAGGGTAGGTATCTACTTAAGGATACTTTTTATGGCGCCAGTGATTAAGTAAAGCAGATGTGCATGTGGTCAACAGAATTGAAAGATTTGGTTTGTATAGAGATTTGCTTCATGTGAGCTTATGAGCCAAACACTTCAACAGTAATTTTGATAGACCTTCACATTACATGAGGCGCTTTTGGTGTAATAAATTATTCTATGTTACAAGAAAATCCAACTTTTTTCATTTTTCAAGGCAATTTTCTAACGCTTCTATTTCGACAAAGGGCCAAAAGTGCACATTCGTAGAGTGAATGGTGGTCTATTGGAACCTCCTGAAGACATTTATGCTATATTCAATTTTATTACAGGAGGCGCTTTTGGTGTAATAAATTATTCTATGTTACAAGAAAATTCAACTTTTTTGATTTTTCAAGGCAATTTTCTAACGCTTGTATTTCGACAAAGGTGCAAAAGTGCACATTCATATAGTGAATGGTGGTCTATTGGAACCTCCTGAAGACATTTATGCTATAATCAATTTTATTACAGGAGGCGCTTTTGGTGTAATAAATTATTCTATGTCACAGGAAAATCCAACTTTTTTGATTTTTCAAGGCAATTTTCTAACGCTTCTATTTCGACAAAGGGCCAAAAGTGCACATTCGTAGAGTGAATGGTGGTCTATTGGAACCTCCTGAAGACATTTATGCTATAATCAATTTTATTACAGGGGGCGCTTTTGGTGTAATAAATTATTCTATGTTACAAGAAAATTCAACTTTTTTGATTTTTCAAGGCAATTTTCTAACGCTTCTATTTCGACAAAGGTGCAAAAGTGCACATTCATATAGTGAATGGTGGTCTATTGGAACCTCCTGAAGACATTTATGCTATAATCAATTTTATTACAGGAGGCGCTTTTGGTGTAATAAATTATTCTATGTTACAAGAAAATTCAACTTTTTTGATTTTTCAAGGCAATTTTCTAACGCTTCTATTTCGACAAAGGTGCAAAAGTGCACATTCATATAGTGAATGGTGGTCTATTGGAACCTCCTGAAGACATTTATGCTATAATCAATTTTATTACAGGAGGCGCTTTTGGTGTAATAAATTATTCTATGTTACAAGAAAATTCAACTTTTTTGATTTTTCAAGGCAATTTTCTAACGCTTCTATTTCGACAAAGGTGCAAAAGTGCACATTCATATAGTGAATGGTGGTCTATTGGAACCTCCTGAAGACATTTATGCTATAATCAATTTTATTACAGGAGGCGCTTTTGGTGTAATAAATTATTCTATGTTACAAGAAAATTCAACTTTTTTGATTTTTCAAGGCAATTTTCTAACGCTTCTATTTCGACAAAGGGCCAAAAGTGCACATTCGTAGAGTGAATGGTGGTCTATTGGAACCTCCTGAAGACATTTATGCTATAATCAATTTTATTACAGGGGGCACTTTTGGTGTAATAAATTATTCTATGTTACAAGAAAATTCAACTTTTTTGATTTTTCAAGGCAATTTTCTAACGCTTGTATTTCGACAAAGGGCCAAAAGTGCACATTCGTAGAGTGAATGGTGGTCTATTGGAACCTCCTGAAGACATTTATGCTATATTCAATTTTATTACAGGAGGCGCTTTTGGTGTAATAAATTATTCTATGTTACAAGAAAATTCAACTTTTTTGATTTTTCAAGGCAATTTTCTAACGCTTCTATTTCGACAAAGGGCCAAAAGTGCACATTCGTAGAGTGAATGGTGGTCTATTGGAACCTCCTGAAGACATTTATGCTATAATCAATTTTATTACAGGAGGCGCTTTTGGTGTAATAAATTATTCTATGTTACAAGAAAATTCAACTTTTTTGATTTTTCAAGGCAATTTTCTAACGCTTGTATTTCGACAAAGGTGCAAAAGTGCACATTCGTAGAGTGAATGGTGGTCTATTGGAACCTCCTGAAGACATTTATGCTATATTTAATTTTATTACAGGAGGCGCTTTTGGTGTAATAAATTATTCTATGTTTCTGGAAAAATTGATATTTGGCCTATGTTTCACAAAAGTGAATAACTGTAATTTTGGTTATAAACTGCTGTTTTTTTGGATGCAAATTTGATTGGTGCACCTGTAATAAATTTGTAAAAAATTCTGGTTCAGTTTTTAGCTCGATATCTCAATTGCATCAAAAGTTATAGAGTGGTGGTGTAGGTTCAAATAAAACCTACACCACCACGCTATAACTCGGGACCGGCAAGTGTAATAAAATTGGGACTAACTGTAATAAATTGTAATAAATGTGTAAAAAATTATGGAAACTATTCCATCGTGGTGGGCTAATGTGGCTGGTGCAGGTTCAAGGCACTCAAGTTTTCTCTTGCACAAAAATAACCCTCGATCTTTTTCTTTACGATCTTGTGCAACGTCACTTTTATTCATTTAAGTGAAGGAAATTTGAATGTCGTTTTAAATTTGAACTCTGAAAATGTAGTGCGAGATATTTTTTTTGGAGATAGCTTGCTTATAATCATTTTTGTTCACTTATGTGAATGAAAATTGAATGTCAACATTCGTTTTAATCTGAAACCAGATTTGGTTCACATAAATGAATGTTAAATGAAGGCATGTTCTTCATTTTTACTGAATGTAAAGTGATTCTTCACTTTTACTGAAGAAAAATGTTTGCTGGGACGTAATGTTCCCAGCCAATATTGTTACGGTTGGTTGGGTTGGGGTTCGGTATGCATTGACAAAAAACAAATCTGTAAGGGTGTCTAGTCCATGAGTCCATAAATGTCCATTGGAAATCAATTTACTTCAGCTTGTGAAAATTATGTTGACCTAGTATTGCAGGAATTGAAATACATTATTATGAGCATCCAACATGGATTCTTTTCTTATTCGTCTCATTGCAAATGCATGCAATAATGAAAGAGAAAGAACAATAATTATATTTGTTGTCTTTTATTCTCCACCGATTGCATAATAAGGATTGTGGATGTGGAGTGGAGGAATTTGCAAAGGAATCAATGATCAGGTACTTTTCACATATACTCGTAGTTAGTTAGTGGTGGTGTGTAAGGTAGGCGACCCTACTTTTAGCATGAGGAGACTGATGGGGTATTTTATGAGAATAAAGAAGTGGAAAGAAGGAATATGAAATGGAAGATCGGATAGATATACTTTACGCATATAGTGGTGGTGTATGGGGTAGGGTACTTTCAGTATGACGAGTGTGAATACGATTGGAATTGATATTATGAGAAAATAGATAACAATGTGGAAAGGAGAAATATGAAATCACAGATCGGATTCTTTGCAGTACATATTTTGTATTTCTTCGGTTTATGGGCAGCAGTGGTGTCATGGACTATGGTGGTGGCTTTTGGACTTAGGTGTCAAGGGTAGGTTGTGATGATTTGAAAGTTATGGGGTGGGTGAGCATGTGAGGTGCATAGTACATAGTTTAGTTGGATCTTAGGAAATAAAATCACGATCCATCAATAGATCGATCCCATTTTTAAATTCTCTCATAATGTAGGTATGTAGGAACATGATTGCTGATATGCCATTTCCCGAGTTTATAGAATAGCCGAGGTAGACATAGTTTCTAACTACCTATTACGTTGTTCCGTCCAATTCGTCGATGTTGTGTGTCCTTTCTTGTTAACTAATGCCCTATTCACATCAAGCCGAAAACTGGGTTTTCGCGAAAACTAAAACTTGTCTACTAAGAATCATTTTTTTTAGATCTACATATTTGGGTGAAGGTTTTGTGTGTAGAGAAGTTACCGTCAAGTATTGTTTTGTTAGTCCTGAGTTTGTAATAAACCGCCCAACAAATTTTCCACGAGCATTATCTGATGCCGACACTAAAAGTAAAAGATCTTTTAGAGCTCTGCTAAAAATGTCATGTCAGCTACAATGAAGAAAGTTTCCTTTCCATCCAGAAAGTGTCGCAAATAATACGCGTTTATTAGGCAAACAAAATCCATATTACCAAGCCCACAGAAGCTTATAGGGAACTATAGTAAGGAATTTGGGATGATAATTCTAAAATAAGTTTCAATAACAAGCGCACTGGTAGGTGCATGTATGTGTAAGCCATCAACACAAATGAAATGACACCCCAGCCAATATTGTTACGGTTGGTTGTATTGGGGAAGATATGCATGGCATGGCTAAAATAAATTTCAATCGCAAGTGCACTGGTAGGTGCATGTATGTGTAAGCGATAAACACATAATGTTCCCAGCCAATATTGTTACGGTTGGGGAAGCTATATGCAATTATAGGCTATCTATGCATTGACAAAAAACCAAATCTGCAAGGGTGTCCATGAGCCAGCTTGTGAAAATTATGTTTGCCTAGTATACCCAGCATGTGATCGAGACATTGTGGTCCAAAAAAATGCGGTTTGGTGTTTGTTTTGCACACAGACATGACAGGTTAATTTGTACCAACAGAAAGGAAAAAGGCGGGAGTTTATGAGGTGCACAAGTACTGGCGACCGAATTTTTCCCTAAAATGTGTAATCACAAGAGCTCTTGGACTGATTGTATCCTCGAGATCAATTATGGGGTGAAAAAGAGAAAACGGTGGTGCTTTGGGTATCGGTATCGGATAGCTTAAGAATACTTGAAATTAGCTATGGGTTCCAGACCGCTTAAATGAAATGATATACAGTGATTAGCAGTCCAATTAGCAGGTATTGAGAATTTATTTATGTTTTAGTTAAGTGAAGAACTTCTATCAGATATGTTTGTCTAGTATTTCGTAAACAAATTAGTATTTCGAGTCCTGTGCTTTCCAAAACAATATGTGAAAGCAAATTTACGAAAATACATATACAGGTACATAATGTTGAAATAGGTATAGGAATTGCTTTATACCTACCAATGTGTCGAGAATGAGAATTGATATTCAAATTGTCATATTGACCCATTTTGTGGTTTGGGTATGTATTTAGGTATCCACCAGAGGTAGGAAGTTGGTAGTTTTAAAATAATTCAAAATGGTACTACCTACAACAACCAATTTGGATCTGGACATTTTATGCAGATCGTTACGTTTTTTCCTAATTAAAGCAAGATTTATTATTTGAAGTTTTCAGGATGAATGAAAATAATATATAGGTAGATATCCACGTATTAGGTACCTATGGATATAAAAATTATATGTACCTACATAATGTATTCTAGGTACGAACTGACTAATACTTTTGTATATACATACTTCCTTTGACTGTATGTACATATTAGATATTACATATATGCAAATGTAACTCTAATGGATTATGAGCATACTTGTACCACCCAATGCAATTTGTATTGGTATTTGTTAAAGTGTTTAATTGAATTAAGTGAAGAAAAAAAAATAAACAAACAACAAATTTATTTGTAACAAATCATAAATAGGTAGGTATTTTATTATGAAATAAGTAAATATATGTACAGAACACATTATTTTAAAAATTTTCTATTTATTGATTATTCTATGCGGAAAATAATATCAAACATGGAGAAACTTTGGTTGATGATTTATATAATGAGGGTTTTTTGTCATACTTGAACCAGTGTTGATTTCTACAGCAAAACGCTGAAAAATGACCGATAACTTCAGAATCCGCTGAAGATTTACACAATGGAGGATCAAAATTGGCAACAAATTGAAACTGACATCATCTCATATCCTGAGAACTGATCTAGCTCGAGAGCTCATGGAGCAGGGAGATCCTGAGCCGGCACACCTTCCCAATTCACCTGTGCTGAGGATGATAAAGCATGAAAAATGCAAAAGTACACAACTCCACGCCTGGTGAAAAAATGCACCAAGAAATATCGATGATCGGTTATGAGCCATTCTATTGCCACTATTCCACTAAGCATCAGAAAACAATGTACCGAGCAATTGCAGATAAGGAGCACATTTGCCTGGCAATTGGTGCAACTGGGTCAATTATCCGACCAATAAGACGTGTAAATAGAGAATCAAGCGCACCGATATTTCTTTACCACGCAATTGCGCAGACATCAACTGGACAGGTATCTTTGGGACAAATGCTAAGTGAATCGCATACCACTCGATCGATACTGTTTTGGCTTATCGACTGGGTAGAAGGTTCGAGTTTGCCGTCTCCTAAGGAAATTGTTACGGATTTTTCCCGTGCTCTTCTTGCTGCGTGCATCCGTGCATTTACGAATTTCCGGACAATAACCGAATATATGCAGATTTCTTCTTGTCCAGCAAGGAACCACCTTCTTGCTATATTAGAATTGATGTAGCCCACTTTATAAAAATATGGACGGTTTTTCTGAAGGATGTGCGATCAGAAGTGGGGGCTTTCTACAAAGCATCCTTGGGCAAATTAATCCTATGCCGCAATTTAAAGGACGCCACAACAATCATTTATGCGGTATTGTTAATTGCTCGCAGCCCACATGAGGGACCAACTTCAGCAGAGACAACATCAGCCTGTGATCGCCAAAAAGAAGTCATGGATGAAATTCTTAGTACCAACAGTTCCCAGGGATATTTTACAAACTGCAGGTAGGCCAACTTTTGGATTTCAACTTCGGAGTTGCAAATTAATGTAGTGAATAAAAGCAATTTTTAACTTGCCGTTCAACTTTCGATTTAAGATCAACTTCGAAGTTGGCCAACTTTGGAGTTTTCGGCAAGTTGAACAATAGTGAATAAAACGGCCCTTAAGCTATCCGATACCGATACCCAAAGCACCACCGTTTTCTCTTTTTCACCCCATAATTGATCTCGAGGATACAATCAGTCCAAGAGCTCTTGTGATTACACATTTTAGGGAAAAATTCGGTCGCCAGTACTTGTGCACCTCATAAACTCCCGCCTTTTTCCTTTCTGTTGGTACAAATTAACCTGTCATGTCTGTGTGCAAAACAAACACCAAACCGCATTTTTTTGGACCACAATGTCTCGATCACATGCTGGGTATACTAGGCAAACATAATTTTCACAAGCTGGCTCATGGACACCCTTGCAGATTTGGTTTTTTGTCAATGCATAGATAGCCTATAATTGCATATAGCTTCCCCAACCGTAACAATATTGGCTGGGAACATTATGTGTTTATCGCTTACACATACATGCACCTACCAGTGCACTTGCGATTGAAATTTATTTTAGCCATGCCATGCATATCTTCCCCAATACAACCAACCGTAACAATATTGGCTGGGGTGTCATTTCATTTGTGTTGATGGCTTACACATACATGCACCTACCAGTGCGCTTGTTATTGAAACTTATTTTAGAATTATCATCCCAAATTCCTTACTATAGTTCCCTATAAGCTTCTGTGGGCTTGGTAATATGGATTTTGTTTGCCTAATAAACGCGTATTATTTGCGACACTTTCTGGATGGAAAGGAAACTTTCTTCATTGTAGCTGACATGACATTTTTAGCAGAGCTCTAAAAGATCTTTTACTTTTAGTGTCGGCATCAGATAATGCTCGTGGAAAATTTGTTGGGCGGTTTATTACAAACTCAGGACTAACAAAACAATACTTGACGGTAACTTCTCTACACACAAAACCTTCACCCAAATATGTAGATCTAAAAAAAATGATTCTTAGTAGACAAGTTTTAGTTTTCGCGAAAACCCAGTTTTCGGCTTGATGTGAATAGGGCATTAGTTAACAAGAAAGGACACACAACATCGACGAATTGGACGGAACAACGTAATAGGTAGTTAGAAACTATGTCTACCTCGGCTATTCTATAAACTCGGGAAATGGCATATCAGCAATCATGTTCCTACATACCTACATTATGAGAGAATTTAAAAATGGGATCGATCTATTGATGGATCGTGATTTTATTTCCTAAGATCCAACTAAACTATGTACTATGCACCTCACATGCTCACCCACCCCATAACTTTCAAATCATCACAACCTACCCTTGACACCTAAGTCCAAAAGCCACCACCATGGTCCATGACACCACTGCTGCCCATAAACCGAAGAAATACAAAATATGTACTGTAAAGAATCCGATCTGTGATTTCATATTTCTCCTTTCCACATTGTTATCTATTTTCTCATAATATCAATTCCAATCGTATTCACACTCGTCATACTGAAAGTACCCTACCCCATACACCACCACTATATGCGTAAAGTATATCTATCCGATCTTCCATTTCATATTCCTTCTTTCCACTTCTTTATTCTCATAAAATACCCCATCAGTCTCCTCATGCTAAAAGTAGGGTCGCCTACCTTACACACCACCACTAACTAACTACGAGTATATGTGAAAAGTACCTGATCATTGATTCCTTTGCAAATTCCTCCACTCCACATCCACAATCCTTATTATGCAATCGGTGGAGAATAAAAGACAACAAATATAATTATTGTTCTTTCTCTTTCATTATTGCATGCATTTGCAATGAGACGAATAAGAAAAGAATCCATGTTGGATGCTCATAATAATGTATTTCAATTCCTGCAATACTAGGTCAACATAATTTTCACAAGCTGAAGTAAATTGATTTCCAATGGACATTTATGGACTCATGGACTAGACACCCTTACAGATTTGTTTTTTGTCAATGCATACCGAACCCCAACCCAACCAACCGTAACAATATTGGCTGGGAACATTACGTGTGTTGATCGCTTACACATACATGCACCTACCAGTGCGCTTGTGAAATTTATTTTAGCCATGCATATCTTTCCCAATACAATCAACCGTAACAATATTGGCTGGGGTCATTTATTTGTCGATTGCTTACACATACATGCACCTACAGCGCTTGTTATTGAAACTTATTTTAGAATGATCATCCCAAATTCCCTACTATGGTTCCCTATACGTTTCTGTGGGCCTGGTAATAAGGATTTCGCTTGCCTAATAAACGCGTATTATGGCGGCGCAACCACTTTCTGGACTAAGGAAACTTTCTCATTGCAGCTGATATGATATTTTTAGCAGAGCTGTAAAAGGTATTTTACTTTTAGTGTTTCCTTTATTTTCTATACCATTTGCATGCATAAGCATTTCTGTTGAAATCTGGTTCTGTATGCACAATATCGATCCTCATTTCTTTATTATCAGGCAAACATAATTTTCGTAGGCTAATCTAAATTGACTTTCAATGAAGTTCGGATAGGCACACATATCCATACGCATTTACAAGATTTATTTTTATCGCTGCATGGCTACCCAACCTGCGAAACATAACAATATTGGGCTGGGTTTATATGTTTTGTGTCACATATACATCGTGCCTACCTGTTGGAATTTATTTTGCAACGCTTATTCTACCCACCCCTACTAAAATTCCCTATAAGTTTCTTAGGGCCTGGTAGAATCGATTTTGCTCGCCGTATGCGTTTATATCCCTGTTACATATACATATATTAATTTGTAAAAGTCATTTTATCATGGCGCCATAATGCCGACGCCGTGCATTGCGGTTTTCATTCATTGCAACTGGCAATTTTAGCAGAATTTTAAAAGACCTTTTACTTACAGAGCCAAACCTAAAAGTTGCATTAGGGGCTAAATTAGGCCAGCACAAAAATAAACAACTAAGCAAATTAAAAGCACATAAATTGTACATGCATATGCGTTTTTTAGTTTTTTGATTTCCATTCGTTTATAGGATTTGAGTTAGCAGATTTCTGTTAACTTTACAGAATGGAAGCTTTATATGCGATTTCTAGCTGAACGGCTTGAGCTATGAAGTTATAAATTTAGCACAAAAAAAGCACATAAATCAGGCTTCAATATGGCATATAAATTTTTTCAATTTTGGATCGATTTAAAAATGTGCTCTGCCAGCTTGACGTCAACTTGGCAGAGCACTTTTCAAGGCCGATTTTCTCCGAAACCGTTGGAGCACAAAAATCAAAAACTTAGCACAAAATTAGCACATAATTCAGGGCTATTCAAAATTAATTTTTGACATATGTGCTCTGCTAAGTTGACGGAGGTAATATATCCGGTATAATCAACCTGTTCCCAAAAAATAGACATCCCTCCTCATATTTCAACTCTTTCTTTTTCTCCAAAAAACTTCGAGGAATCCTACTACAATTGCCCTTCCAACCTCGTTCCATACACTCGACAACAAATTTTAACACTTCATCCTTGTTCGTATATTTGGCAACTATGGCAATATTTAGTGGAAAACTATCTTTATCCACAATACTTCCAATAATACCTGACTCAACCATCGAATCGTTTGTTAAAGGAAGCCTTGATAACGCATCTGCATTGGCCAATAGTTTTCCTTTCCTATACGTAATGGTATAATCATACATTCCCATGAAAATAATCCACCTTTGAAGCCTTGCTGCTGCCACTGGTGGAGTACATTTGGAAGGGTTGAAAATTTCTTTTAAAGGTTGATGGTCACTCACTATCGTGAAATGCCTGCCATAAACATATTTATGGAATTTTTTAATAGCAAACACGATAGCCAAAGCTTCACGATGCAGCTGGGAGTAGTTCCTTTGAGCTTTACTCAAAGTCGTACTCGCAAACAGCACTGGTTTTTCCACACCATCGACAAGATGTGACAAAACGGCTCCAACTCCATAGGGACTCGCATCACACGCAATAATTAAAGGTAAATGTTCATCATAATGAGCTAAGAGGTTGCTATTTAATAAATAATTCTTACTCTCATCAAACTCTTTCTGACATTCACTTGTCCAATTAAAACTATTTTCCTTTTTTAATAATTCATATAGATTTTTAAACTTCGTTGACATATTTGGAATAAATTTACCATAAAAATTAATAAGCCCTAAATATGACTGCAGTTGTTGTAAGTTCTCAGGTTTAGGTGCATCGATAATTGCTTTAACCTTTTCCGGATTGGGTTTAATCCCATTGCTACAAATAATATGTCCGAGATACTTCACACTTTTTTCGAAGAACTTGCATTTGTTTTCGTTAATGCGGACGTTGTGAGTGCTTAATCTTTCTAAAACGGAAAACAAATTATTCCTTCATTCTTCAAAATGTTCTCCCCCGATAATAATATCATCTAAATAACACTGAACGTGCGAAATTTCTCCAAGAATTCTGTCCCTTATAGACTGAAATATGGACGGCGCACTACTAACCCCGAATGTTAGTCTTTGAAATTCATACAACCCTTTGTGTGTATTAATTGTGAGTAGTGGTTTCGATGCCTCAGATATTTTTACTTGCTGATATGCCCCAGTCAAGTCAAGTACACAAAAATAGGAACATTTTCCTAACTTAGCGAAAATGTCATCCATTCTCGGTAACGGATAGTGGTGTTTGTCAATATACCTATTAATTGTGACCTTACAATCAACGCATAGTCGGATGGTACCATCCGATTTTGCAACAGCTACGATAGGCGAAGCCCACTTGCTTGACATAACTGGCTTTATAATTCCCGAATTAACTAGATTGTCTAATTCCTGATCAACCTTGGAACGTAAACCGTATGGCACCGTATAGGGTTTAAAAAAAATGGCTTACTATCTTCTCTTATAAAAATGTCCGCCTCAAAATCACTTATGGGGGTATTTAAGTTCTTATCAAAAATATTCGGAAACTTTTCTCTACAATATTCAATTTCTCTCAAATTTTCAACCGAATGTATTTGGCCCCCATTTTCCCCAAAAATTGCTGACTTCCAATTTGGTATCAATACTTCTAACCAATCACGCCCTAACAGTGGAACAAACGAACTTGTCGATTCTATAACCGTGAGATCTAAATTCTCTGCAAAAAATTCATTTAATTTAGCATGCACATTGATAACACCAACAACTTTTACCCGTTCACCCGTTATAACATGCAACTTTTTCACATTTTTCTTTTCATTTCCATACTTCAGTCCCAACTTTAAAAAATCATTATAATTTATGATAGTAGAACATGCACCAGTATCTAACTCCATTTTGGTATCTTTTCCATTAATTTTAACATTCACATATAATGGTTTTCCATGCTTATATACACTGTAAATATGTCCTAACCTTAAATTATTTAAACCATTCACGGCATCTTCATCATCTGATCTGATTCGTCCATGTGGTTCGCCTTGTATATTTTGAATGTATGTTTTTTCGCCTTATTGCATGCAGAAGCGTAATGTCCTTGACCAGAACAGTTATAGCAAATAATAACCCTGCATTCTTTAGCCTTGTGCCCTCCTTTAGAACATCGGAAGCACCGCCCACTAGATTCACTACCAGTTCGTATACCTTTCGACCAATTTCTAGACAGACTACGATTTCTTTCGAACGATTTACCTGCAACAACAGCTTTTCTTTCATGAACCTCGCCATGCCGCCATGCCTCTTTTCCTCGAACGCCTTCAATCCTTGCTATTCGTCCTTGATTACTAGAACCCATGTCTCGTACTTCCTTTTCTGCCATATCAAACGTCAGGGCCTTATTTTTCGCTTTTTCCAGAGTTAAATTGTCCTCATTTAACAAAATTGTTCGAAGTTTGTCATTTCGTAGACCACATACTAATTTGTCCCTTAACGCGTGTTCCAAAAAGTCACCAAAATCACACTCCTGTGCGATTAATTTAATTGAGATAATATACTCAGAAATCGATTCGTGTGGTTGTTGATTTCTAAGGAATAGTTTGTACCGTTCCGCTATCACATTTTTCTTTGGCTTAAAATGGGTTTTAAGCTTTTGCAGCAAGTCGCTATATTTGAGAGTAGTTGGTTTTATCGGAGATGCCAACGATTTCAAAATTTTATATAACTCGCCGCCACCTAGAGTTATAAAATAATCCACTTTGGTTTGATCGTCTTCAATTTTGTTTAACCTCAGTAGAAGTTCCATTCTGTCTGCCCATAACTCAAAATCATCTCCAGGCGTATAAGTTTCTACCTGTCCAATCATTGGCCGCTGATTTTCCATCGCCACTTCTATTTTAATTCCGGCTTCCGCTTTTGTGTCACCTTCCAACATCAATTATGGTCTTCCGTATCGTTTATATAAAAAAACGTACTGTACTATACTGGACTTAATAAGAAAATCAACAGTTTATCCTCGTCGCCATTCTGTTATGTCTGTTCCTTGACATACTGCTGAAAAAAGTAACACAACTGTCTCGTTGACTTCACGTTTATTTTCTGAGCTTCAATGCTCGTTTTTACTTAATCTAACATAATACATAATCTTAAATACTATACCCCTTACTTACAAACTATATCACCTTACTTACTAACTATGTAATAGTATAAATGAGTTGTGCTGTGTTCTTATTTTGTACATTAAAATTTTACAGCATGTTACAGTCTGTCTAACAACTCAGTATATACAACAGAAACTAAACCTGCAGGAACGCATTAAGAAGGCCGCTACTGCACTTTACTCCTGCAAAAGGATCCTGGGCCTCAGATGGGGCATCAGCCCAAAAATAATGCACTGGCTGTATACAGCAGTAGTCAGACCGATACTCATGTACGGAATCATCGTCTGGTGGCCAGCACTAGATAAAATAAGCTACCTCTCTCTACTAAATAGAATCCAAAGAGTGGCATGTGTATGTGTGACCAGTGCCCTGCGGACAACTCCAACCGCGGCACTGAAAACCATGCTTCACATTCTGCCCTTGGACATACACGGTAAGGAGATGGCGGCAAAATCGGAATTGCGTCTGAGAGAATCACTGCAGTGGAGAAGCAGTGACATAGGGCATGCCAATATTCTAAAAACTAATAATGTTAAAAGGGAAGTCACAGACTACGTAACCACGGTCCTAGACTTCAATAATAAATACAAGGCCAGTATTCCCGACCGACAGCAATGGGAGAATGGGAGAATACGGTTATAGACAAAAATACGCTAGAAGTATACACAGATGGGTCGAAGACAGAGGACGGAGTAGGAACCGGGATTTTCTCGGTTTCATTATCCCTAAACCAGTCTTTCAGACTACCAAATAACTGTAGTGTCTTCCAAGCAGAAGTTATGGCTATTCGCGAAGCCGCTGAACTGCTGAAGGTGAGATCGATATCGAACTCGGATATCGTCATCTATACCGACAGTCAAGCAGCTTGTATCATATCGTATAAGATATGAGTTTTTATTCTGGTAACTTCTTGTATTATCATGTAGTATTTCTAGTTGGCAATGCTATTTTATTTACACTCTGTTATATTATACTTGTTATCGCAGTCGTAGTTAGAAAGAGACAACTACTGTACTGGAAGCAAGAGGCATTGCTGTTAGTTTTTAGTCTTTGTTCAGATCGAAAGATACAGTCCACTAGGAAAGACCTAGAAAAAAGTGTTAAAATGAAAAGGTAAAGTAAGGAAAGTAATTTGGAAATAAATGTTGGGTTTTTATGCGGAGAGCTTTTCCCAACAGAAACAAATGTTTCTTGTTTTGTGTTTTTATTTTAAATAAGTCGAAAGTGAATAAAGTGGTTCGAGAGTTGGAGGGCTCCCGAACATTATGGTCCATGTCGAGCCGGATAAGAGACGACCGACCTATGGAAAGGATGGTATCTTGAAAGTGGTAAAGTTTTTTTTTTTTTGAACAATAATACAACTGCATTTGTCTATTTAATTATATTTGGAAAGTAATACAGGCAATGCAATTTGCGATTGCATTTGTCTGCCCAATTTCATTTTTGGAAAGCAATACAGATGGTGCAATTTTCTTTTTGGAAAGTAACAGAGACAATGCAATTTGCGACTGCATTTGTCAATCGGTTTTTATTTTATTTGGATAGAAAGTAATAGAGACAACACAATTTTCGACTGTGTTTGTCAATTCAATTTTCTATTGTTTGTCGTTGGAATTGCAACTTACAACTGCAATTCCAATATCGAAAGCCAAAATAATATGCAATTTACAACTGCATTGGCTAACGCGCATTTAATTTGCGAGAGGAAATTTTATTTAGCGACTTATAGACGCAAAATTATGCAAGTCACCCGAAAGGGTACAGTTAAAAATTCCACAACGGAATTTGTAAAGATGTATGAGATTCGCACCAAACGGCTGCTATTCCACAACAAACCTCAACGGTGTGGATGTGAATCGCACATACAACAAAACATCTACACAAGGAAAGATGATTTGTCATGCGAAGGCAAAAAAGAAATACCTCTTTCTCGCTGACATATGTTAGAATACAGAATTTTCCATAAGGGAAATTTACTGGAAAGAGGAGAGCGAAAGAAGTAGCGAAATACACGAGCACGTCGTGACATGATCGCTGCAGTAAGGGAAGGCACATGCAATTTTTTTTGAGTTCAGTTGTTTGTTGGCACCCGTGCACTATAGCAGCTTGAAATATTGTTGAAGTGAATCAGTAAAAGCAAGAAAACAAAAATTAAAATGCCATTCAAGGCTAACAAAGGAAGGATTAATAGGAAGAAAAAACAAAAGGATCATAGAAAGCAAGAAAACAATCAAATAAGCGATAACGAAAGTTGTCATGAGGAAAGCAGGTATGGGATTATTTTTTCATTATTATTGTTTTTTTTTGTGTGTGACGGCGACTCCGGTGTGTATTTAGGGGTGGTTATTTGTGTCTGTGTTTTTTTTTTTTTTTTTGGTTGTGTTTCTTGTTGTTCCTTGTTATGAGGAATTGAGGTTTTCATTAAATTATAAACAACAGATCTCTGTGGAAAGAAGATAATTCATAGGAAATTGCATGCAGGAAAGTTTGGTGTGTCGGGCGTGTAAAACACAAGATGTTGATGCTCACACAACCGCGAAAGAGCAAGCGAAAGAGTAATTTATTGAATTAATGTACGTACATATATAGGAAAGAAGTAGTTAAGCGAGACTCGAATGAAGTAAACACGAGCAAAGGAAAGCCAAAAAGTGAGAAAGCAGGTAGACACTTGGAAAATCAAAAAGAGTAGGCAAGAGTGTGTGGTATAGAATAAAATAGTTTCAAGTATAGGGGTAATTAAATGGAAAAGGAAAGACAGCGTTCATATGAAACTCGCAGGTAGTAAACGTGAACACATCAGAAAGTTGGAATGTGCAAAACAGATTGCAAAACGAAAAGATAGTCGCATGTGAAACTTGGAAAAAGTAAACATGAGTGGAAAGAGGACAGAGTGATCTTGGACGAAGCGTTGGGAGAATTCATTTAGGGAATAGGGAAAAAGGAAAGGGACAGAGAATGCTCATATGAAACTCGCAGGTAGTATACATGAGCGTGTGGAAAATCGGAAAGCGGGAAAGAAACAACATATTGTATGAGAATTGGGATTAAAGTGAACATAAAATTACGAAAGAATGTCTCGAAGGGAAATACGAATAATAAACTCCAAGGAAAGGGGAAAGGGAATGAGGAAAATATCTGTTGATACTCAAGCAGAAGTAAACAAGAAAGAATAATCGAAAGTGGAAAAACAAAAAAACAAAAAGCGAGTATGGTGGAATTTAGGAACATTTTCAAGAAACACATAGGTAGGCAGGAATGGGTTTCGCTGAAAGAAATTAATTATGGTTCGTTGGTGCTCTCAAGTTAGTTATTGTTATCCTTTCTTATGATTATCGATTATTTTTATCATTTATTTTTATTATTATTATTTATTTATTATTATTGCTTATTCCTAGGATCTTTATAGTTATCATTATTAGCGCGCTTAAGTATGATTATCATTATATCTAGGAATAGCTATTGCTTTATTACGAGGTTATGTCTTGGGTACCAAGAACCTAGGGCAACGTTGAATGCACTAAGCCGGAGGTACGCTGTCAGCTGGGGAGTGGTAGTCGGAAAAGAGCTGACAATTTCCTTTTGTCTCTATATTATTTCAGCATAAAGGTTCCAATGAGGAAAGGCATGCGGACATCCGCGGCAGTCATAAATAGGATGCATGACTTAGCAAGGGATAGGGAGGCCTTGGACAAACTGGACCAGCGTGGGGCGTCCATAAGGCTGGAAAGATTAAAAGAGGAATGGGCGAAGCATTGTAATCGATACGATGCAATGATGGAAAGCATGGAAAGTGGAGACGAGGAGGCACATATCAGAGGATTTGTGACGTTAGAAGAGAAGTTCTTTTTTGCATGCGCCGAACTCGAAGGAAGGATAGAGGCTACGAGAGTCGACATGGAAAGCGGAGACAATGGAAAGAAGGAGAGAATTGCGGTCCAGGTAAACATGCCCTTCCAGCAACACGATCTACAAAATACCTGGGGCGATTTTGATGGCAGCATCACCATGTGGCAAGGATTTCGGGATCGATTTGTGGCGGCTGTCCATGATAGAGAGGACATTAATGCTGCTTATAAGTTCTCCTATCTGAGGAAGTCACTTACCGGAAAGGCTGCCCGCACGTTGGGGGAATGGCAGCTAACAGAGGAAAGCTACGTGGAAGCCTGGGAAAGACTAAACCAGTTGTACGACAACAAATATCTTATTTGTCGAAAACACTTACGGCGTTTTTATGAACTGCAGCAGCTAGAGGAAAGAGCGACCGCCAATGACCTCCAGAAGATGTCGAACATCACGCACGAGGTGGTGCGTCAATTAAGAGCGCAGGGACTTCCGGTGGACCACTGGGATTTTGTTTTCGTCCACGGTCTACACGAGCGTCTGGATAGGGAAACGGCTAAGCAATGGGAGCTTCAGCGAGTGGACGAGTTTCCCAATCTATCAGACTGTTATATATGTGATGTGGCAACCCTATATAATACTGTTCTCCTAGTTATTAAGTAAGTAGTTGTAAGTAACAATTATATATGAAGTCAGTCTGTAATAAACACTCGTAAGAATTGGTCGTCTTTTAATTGTCGTGAAACGTAACAGACACATTACCACGAGGATGGGATTATCCAATTGAAAAAAAAAGTGTAATGCGTAACTAATTTTATCTTGAGAAAAGAAAATAGTTGTGATAGTTAGAATTAGTGAAGAAAAGCAAAAACTTAAGATTCTTGTGAAAAGAATATAGGTACATTTGTGCATTAGGACATTAAAGATATATACGCGTGTGTCAAAGAACAATAAAACTAAGTGCATATCATGCTCGGCACCGACAATAAATTCGGTATTAGATCCGGCTCATTGGGTCTACTAGGAAATATCGAGCCATTTTTGTCAGAAGATGATTTCGAGCAATACGTTGAAAGAATGGAGCAATTATTTGTCCTCAACAATATAGAGGAAGCCAAAAAGGCGCCATTATTCATTAGCTGTGCGGGAGGGGAAGTATATAAAATATTACGTTCTCTTCTTTCGCCAAAAGTACCGAAAGATTGTACATACAAAGAAATCATTACGGTTCTACAGACTCATTTCAAGCCGAGGAAAAATGTAAGGATGGAGAGACACAAATTCCTCTCTAGATCTCTGGAAGTTGGGGAGTCGCTTTCGGAGTTTATAATTGAATTAAAGTCATTAGCTGAAAGCTGTGAGTATGGGGCATTCCTAGACCAGGCTCTCTCCGATAAATTCATCCTCTCACAACGGGATGAAAGAATACAGCGAAAGCTTTTAGACGAGCCGTTGAATCAGACTTTTAGCAAAATTTGCGAAATAGCGTTGCTCATGGAAATGACACTTAAGGAAGTGAAAGGCATGCGTGAAGGAGCCAGCAACAACGCATCAGTTTTAGCGGTTCGATCATCGGGGCAAACCAAGTTCCAGTCGGACAGACGGCAGAACAATCAACACGGGAACTACAAAAAAAAATACAACAACCAACAACAGAAGAGATCAACATTCAACGATGATAACGTTAATATTCAGTGTTTTAAATGTCAAGGCTGGGGTCACTACGCAAGCAGTTGCCCAAATAAAAGGACAAGCAAGAATATTACAAATAAAAATAAGAGAACATTTATTAAAAAAGTAAATGAATCGGATTTTAAATGTGTTAATAAATTATCAAATCTTAAATTAGCTAATATTAAGGGTCTGGGTAAGTCTTTCCCTTCTAATCCTCTCATAATTAGTATTAATATAAATAATTTAAAAATTGATATGGAAATTGATTCTGGTGCTTGCATGTCTATTATTCCAGCTTCTCTCTACAAAAGGTTGTTTTCAGAAATTAGCATGAATAGTTTCGATAAAACTTTGAAGGTTGTAACGGGTAAAGCGGTTATGGTTCTTGGTGTTATTGATGTGGTGGTACATATGAGTACAGACGATAAAAGTTATATGCTGCCATTGGTTGTGATTGATGCGCGGGAAGATTTTGTCCCATTACTAGGCAGGAATTGGCTTAGTATTCTTTTTCCAGATTGGAGGAAATCTTTTTCTGTAAATAGTGTAGCAGTACAGAATGAAAATAACATTAGGTCGGAATGTTTGAAGAGATTCCCTTCAGTATTTGCTAAAGATTATCATGAAACTATTAAAGGACAGAAAGCGCAGATTGTTATGAAACCCGAATCTACGCCTATTTTTCATAAACCATACACCGTCCCATATGGGTTGAGGGACAAAGTCGATAAGGAACTGGACAGACTCGTAGCCGAGAAGATTTTGATACCGGTTAGGTACAGCGAATGGGCATCACCGGTCGTAGTAGTGGAAAAAAAAGACGGTTCCATTAGGTTGTGTATAGATTGCAAGGCTACTATAAATCGTTTGGTGGAAACCGAACACTATCCTATTCCAAGGATAGACGATATTTTAGCAGGATTAGCGAATTGTGTCGTGTTTTGCGTTCTGGATTTAGCAGGTGCATTCCAACAAGTTTCAGTAGCTGAACCATGTCAAAAATATTTGACTATAAATACTCACCGAGGATTGTTTAGGTACACGCGGCTACCTTTTGGCATAAAGATAGCTCCGTCTGTCTTCCAAGCTGTAACAGATAATATTTTGCTGGGCTTACCTAGAACAAAAGCTTATGTAGACGATATTATTATCGGTGGAGTGGACATTGAGGACTGTAAGCAAAACCTTTTCAATGTTTTGTCACGCTTTAAAGAATTTGGGGTAAGAATCCGCTTGGAAAAGTGTAAATTTCTTGAAAGTTCGGTAGAGTATTTGGGATACCAAATTGATAAAGATGGTGTGAGACCAAAAAAGGACAAAATACGTGCCTTAATGGAGGCGCCGTCCCCAAGTGACTTAAAAACTCTTAGAGCGTATTTGGGGTTACTTAATTTTTACGGGCGTTTTATCCCTAATCTTTCTTCAAGACTTGCTCCGCTTTATGAACTGTTAAAATCAGATACAAAGTTCATGTGGACAGAGGAATGTGAACATACATTCCAAGAAAGTAAGACATGGTTGCAAGACAATAACCTCTTGGCACACTATGATCCTAACAAGCCGTTGGGCATAGTATGTGATGCAAGTTCTTACGGTCTAGGGGGTGTACTATTCCACATAGAATCCAATGGGGAAGAAAAACCAATTTTGTTTGTTTCAAGTACATTGTCTGAGGCGGAGAAACGATATGCACAGGTCCAGCGGGAAGCCTTAGCGGTGGTCTTCGCGGTGAAACGGTTCCACAAATATATATACGGAAAAAAATTTACGATCTTTAGTGACCACAAACCGTTGCAAGTTATTTTTGGCTACAAAAGCAATTCTGCTGTAGCATCATCTAGGCTGCATCGTTGGGCACTTATTCTATCGCAATATGATTATAAAATCAATTATCGAAAGGCATCCCAAATGGGGAACGCCGATGCTTTGTCTAGGCTTCCTTTAAAGGAACCGACTGGCGTTAAAAGTGAATACATTAATTTCTTTAATGTAATTGGAGATATTCCATTGGATTTCGCTTTAATTGCAAAAGAGTCGCAGGCAGATCATATCTTACAAGAGGTGCATAATGCCGTTCAATACGGCTGGCCGAAAAAAATAGGTAAGGACTTGGAAAAGTACTTTGCCCGACGAATGGAAATGTCAGTCCAAGATAGTTGTGTACTCTTAAGAGATAGAATAGTTATTCCGGTAACATTAAGGGAACGAATTTTAAATCTATTACATAAGGGTCACATTGGAATCGTGAGAATGAAGTCGCTCGCAAGAGGACTCCTTTGGTGGCCTCGTATAGATGATAATATAGAGGATTTTGTTAAAACATGTGAGGTTTGTCAACAAGCTTCGAATAAGCCAAGCACAATCGCCCTTAGTACATGGCCAAGAACGTCATATCCCTTTGAACGAATTCACATGGATTTTTTCCATTTCTCAGGATTGACTTTTTTGGTTATAATAGATACGTATTCAAAATGGTTAGAGGTTGTTAAAATGGGCAAGACAAGGGCTAAGGATTTAATTAAGGAATTGAGAAGGGTTTTCTCTATTTTTGGTCTTCCAAAGGAACTTGTTTCCGATAATGGGCCTCCATTTAACTCAAGCGAACTAAACGATTTTTGTAAAGCTAATAGCATACGTCTTCTTAAAACTCCTCCGTATAGTCCACAATCCAATGGTATCGCAGAAAGGGCTGTACAAACAGTTAAAAGTAGTTTAAAGAAATTTTTGATTGATGAGAAACTGTGTAAAATACCGATTGAGTATAAAATTGATAATTTTTTATTTAAGTATAGAAATACACCAACTACTACCACCAGTATTTGCCCGTCAAAATTATTATTTCAATTTATACCTAAAACAAATTACAACCAAATAAATAAAAAGCCAGACAATAAAGAAAACAAAAATCTAAGGAGGGGAAAGATGGAATATAGAGGTAGAAGCACAGAAGTGAAAAATGAAAAGATTAACAAAAAAGGAAATAAAAGTAACACAAGTACGAATATTGCACAACATAATAAAATGTTTCAAAATAATGAAGATATATGGTATAAAAACGTTTTTGACAATTCCATAAAGTGGATTCCAGCTAAAGTAATAAGGCAATTAACGAAAAGTTTGTATCTAATTAATGTAGGTGGTAATATTAGGCAGGTTCATGGTAACCAAATAAAACATAAGCTAAGAAGAAAGAATGCCTTTTACTCTAGCGGAACTGCAATTCAAAATCATAACTTTCCTGCTATAATAAATTGTGAATTTGAATCTGAACTATTAGCAAATGAAAAAGAGGAAGAAGGTGAAAGAGAAGACATTTTAACAGAACTACCAATTATTGAAAAGAAAAAGAGGAAAAGAGAAGAAATTGTATTAGAATTACCAGTTGTTAAAAAGAAAAAAACAAAAAGATTATTATCTGAGTATCCTCTTCGCAGGTCTCAAAGGCTATTAAATAGAGACGAATAAAATATGAATCAATATTTATGAATTGTACTCAGTCTATATAAATTCTAGTTTTATATCGACATTTATTACTATTGCCAATGAATTAAATAAATGAATTATTACATAGTAGAATGGATATAATGTAGGTTCGTTTATATGCAAGATTAATTTAGATGTATAACTTTGATTTTAGAAGAGGGGAGTGTTATATATGTGATGTGGCAACCCTATATAATACTGTTCTCCTAGTTATTAAGTAAGTAGTTGTAAGTAACAATTATATATGAAGTCAGTCTGTAATAAACACTCGTAAGAATTGGTCGTCTTTTAATTGTCGTGAAACGTAACAGACACACTTCGTTGACAAGCAAGCAGCCGCAATCCAGAGCTTGCAAACAGCTGGCCATGGTTCGAGGCAAAGAGCGTCAAGCAGCAATTGGAAAGAGCAGCAAGAAGATCGGAAAGACCAGGAAAGGACAGCAAGTGCAAAGAGGGGAAAGACAAATCAGATTTCGTCAAAGAAGAGATTCCCATGCGATCTGTGTGCAGGGGACCACATGGTATATGCATGTCCGGACTTCCTGGCGTTGAGTCTCCGAGCAAGAGAAGAATTTGTCAGCAGAAGGAGGCTCTGCCCCAACTGTCTCAAGAGGGGACACAACAGCAGCAATTGCTACCAGGGGAAATGCATTCGCTGCCCGGGGTCGCCAGCGCATAATAGTGTACTATGCCCGATGAAGGAACTCGGCAAACCGTCAAACATCTTGAGCAGTAGCATCACCAGGGTAAAGAAGGAATGACAACCAAGGAAACGGAAAGCAGAAGGCGAGGGCAGGAAAGATAGAAAGAGAAGGAAACTGGAAAGTTGTAATCGAAAGACGGAAATAAATAATGAATTTTACTTTTTGTCTAATTTTTATTTGGAAGGGGTAAAGAATTCTCTATATCCTACAATTATGGTAAAATTATCATGGGAAGGCATATTCTTCGGTCCTATTAGAGTCATTTTAGATACAGGCGCACAGTTGAATATAATTTCAAATTCTCTTTTCCGCCAGACGAGTTGGGAAAGCACACCTATAGCCAGAAGGCTTGTAGGTATAGACGGTAATCCAATCCAGGTTCGGCAAGAAGCCATTTCTCGCTTAAGGTACATCCGTGGTTTGAGTCAGACTATTATATAGAGGATAGATTTTGGATATTACCGAAGGAAAGTCAGTGGCAACCAATCACTCCAACAGTAAGGCTAGAGGCTCCTTTGGAAAGGGACAGCCATATAAGATTGGCAGATCCAGAGTACTTCACTCCGGGTCAAGTACATGTTTTATTAGGAGTGCAATTATTTGCAAGGATAGTTGAATCGGTTGTTCCACAATCTGGAAATGGGATGCTGATGATGGATACCAGATTCGGCATGATAAAATTAGGTATAGCTAATGAGAATATTAATCAGACATTTTCGGCTATAGAATATTCGGAAAGCGAGCAATTAGATAGACTTTTAACCAGGTTATGGGAAATGGATGAGATTGGAAAGAGCGCGGAAAGAACACCAGAGGAGGAGATGGTTGAGAAACATTTTATAACCACACATAGAAGAGACGAGCAGGGTAGATTTGTGGTTTTCATACCACTCAGAGACAGCGTGCGAGACATTGGAGAATCTAGAGGGATAGCCCTACGTAGATTCTTGTTCTTGGAAAGAAAATTAGAAAAGGATAAGGAATTGAAGGCAAAGTATGTAGGAAAGATGCGAGATGAGATTCAGATTGGACACATTAAACTGGTAAAGAGAAAACCGAAAGAAAGAGAGCCTGTATATTATATTCCACACCATTGTGTGCTCGAAAAGTTTAGGATAGTGTTCGATGCGAGTTGTCAAACAATAAAAGGCACGTCACTAAATGATGTACAATTACTTGGAGAGAAGCTTCAGCGTGATTTGCATGAAATTGTCATGAGATTTCGAAGACACAAGGTAGCATTTTGCGCCGATATCACTGGAATGTTTAATCAAGTCAGAATAGCAGAAGAACATTGGGATCTTCAAAGAATTTTTTGGAGGGAAAGTAGTAGCGACCCATTGAGGGAATATTGGTTGACCGTAGTTACGTTCGGTTCAACTTCTTCTCCTTACCTAGCAGTACGCTGCATGAATCAGGCCGCTGTGGAGGCGATGGAAAATTTCCCAGAAGCCGCGAGAATCATACTTAACGATTTTTATATCGATGATTGCGCTTCAGGGGCCAGTACAGTGGAAAAAGGCTGTTGAATTGGCGAAAGATGTCCATAAAGTTCTGAAAGGAGCAGGTTTTGACCTGTGCAAATGGAAATCCAACAGCGAAGAGTTTGTCTCGGAGATGCATTCGCTCGGTGAGAGCTCAATGGTGTTTTCGGGCGGAGATAGGGCATCAGATAAGACATCAGTTCTGGGTCTTAAATGGCTAATTGAGCAGGATCAGTTCACTTTCATTGTGAAAACACCAGAGCTCAATGGAAAGATAACGAAAAGAAGGATTGTGAGTTGTGTAGCACAGCTGTATGATCCGAATGGATATATTTCTCCAGTTATTATAATTGGTAAGACTTTAATTCAAAATCTTTGGCAACTGAACTGTGGATGGGATGAGGCAGTGCCAATTGAGATGGAAAGGAAATGGAAAGTATTTTGGAAAGATATTGTACAGTTGGAAAGATTTAGAATTGATAGATGGATAGGGACGGAGGAAGAGGCTACTGTGCAGATTCATGGGTTTTCTGATGCGTCGACATCAGCCTATGGCGCAGTCATTTACGTCAGGACAGAGTACGCCAGCGGAAAGATTACAAGTAGACTTCTGGTCTCGAAGTCGCGAGTAGCCCCGGTGAAGGTGGTGACAGTTCCAAGGTTGAAATTGGCCGCAGCTGAACTTTTGTCACGTCTCTTAGTAGAGGTCAGGCAATCAATGGAGTGGGGAGATGTGGAATACGCACTTTGGACAGACTCAGCGGTGACGATGCATTGGATGACGAAGTTACCATGCAGATTAAAGACTTATGTTGCGAATCGTGTTGCATCAATTCAATCCAATACTGAGGTGAAACGCTGGCACCATGTGAAGACGAAAGATAACCCTGCGGACTTGGTGAGTCGAGGGGTCTGTCCATCTGAGCTAATTGGAAACAAGTTATGGCTCCATGGACCGGAATGGCTTGTGAGAGAGGAAAGGTATTGGCCGAAGGAAGAGGTTATTATTAAGTGTGAGGAAGCAGATAAAGAAATAAAAATCTTTACCCTTGCAAGTTGTAAGCCAGAATTGCTAATATACGTAGAAAGTATTGGGAAGGCGATACCATTGGTACATCGCACGAATAGTTTGGAAAGAATAGTCGGTATCATGGGATATGTTTTTCGCTTTGTGGAAGCGGTAAAACGGAAAGTTCATAAAGGAAGGAAAGTCGGTCGTAGGCATATGGATAGAAGATTACCAACAACAAAAGAGGAAAGAGCTAGTTCGATGAGATATTTAATTCATGAAGCACAAATGGAAAGTTATAGTTATGAGATTTCATGTCTTTCTAAGGGGAAGGCAACCCTAGAAAGAAGCAAGATTGAATCGCTCAAGCCAATTTTGGATGGAAAGAAACTGCTTCGAGTAGGTGGTAGACTGGAAAGGGCGGAGCTTAATTATGAAATGAAGCATCCTGTGATTCTGCCAGGCAGCTCGCGTTTAGCCTGGTTAGTAGTGGATAGTGCTCATAAGGCAACGAAACACGGGGGAGTTCAGGTCATGATGCAATATATCAGGCAGTTGTATTGGATACCCAGACTACGCAGTGTATTACGTAACTACATTCATAAATGCGTTAAGTGTGCCCGCTACACGGCACGGGTGGAAGATCAGTTAATGTCGGATCTACCAGTGGACAGAACAAAGGTGGGAAAGCCTTTTTCATGCTCTGGGGTGGACTATGCTGGACCCTTCGAGCTTAAAGTGATCGATAGAGCCGGAAAGCAACTTACAAAGAGGAAATGTTGGGTTGTGGTTTTCGTTTGTTTAAAAACAAGAGCAACCCATTTAGATATAGTTACGGATTTGACATCTGATGCGTTTATTGCTTGCTACGAACGTTTTATAGCGAGGAGAGGTAGGTGTGACCGTATGTATAGCGACAACGGTACTGCATTTGTAGGGGCGGACAGGGAACTTAGGAAAGCTTTTGAAAGGTGGACAGATAATGACGCCTTGCATCATTTTAGTCGGAAAGGGACAGATTGGATCTTCATAACGCCGGCTGCGCCTCACCAGGGTGGTATCTGGGAGGCGGCGGTGAAATCAATGAAGTTTCATTTGAAGAGGATAGTAGGACAGAGAGTGCTGCCATACGAACAGTTTTGAACACTGCTGGCACAAATCGAGGCGATATTAAATTCAAGGCCAATTCATCCGCTGAGTGATGATCCGTGCGATATGCAAGCGCTTACACCAGGTCATTTCCTGATTGGAGAACCATTGGTGGGTGCCTTACCTTTCGGTCCAGAGGATCGACCAACTACGGTTGGAACTAGATTATGGAAAGAACGAAAAGCTATGATTAACCATTTTTGGGAAAGATGGAAAGAAGAGTATTTGACCACTCTACAGGAAAGAAAGAAATGGAGGAAAGAAAAGGAAAGTGTAAAGGTTGGACAGTTAATTATTATCAAAAGCGAAAAGTTCCCACCAGCCCAGTGGGCGTTGGGAAGAATTACAAAGTTGATACCGAGCAAAGATGGGATCATCCGATCAGTTGTCATCCAGACAGCAACGAACGAGCTGATTCGACCAGTGCAGAAGATATGCATCATTCCGGTGGAACCAGAGCGACTAGACGAGAGACAGGAGAGAGCCGATTAATATGATTTTGTAATTCTGTCATATGTAAAACTGTTAGTTTTAGCTGGCACTGTATCATATCGTATAAGATATGAGTTTTTATTCTGGTAACTTCTTGTATTATCATGTAGTATTTCTAGTTGGCAATGCTATTTTATTTACACTCTGTTATATTATACTTGTTATCGCAGTCGTAGTTAGAAAGAGACAACTACTGTACTGGAAGCAAGAGGCATTGCTGTTAGTTTTTAGTCTTTGTTCAGATCGAAAGATACAGTCCACTAGGAAAGACCTAGAAAAAAGTGTTAAAATGAAAAGGTAAAGTAAGGAAAGTAATTTGGAAATAAATGTTGGGTTTTTATGCGGAGAGCTTTTCCCAACAGAAACAAATGTTTCTTGTTTTGTGTTTTTATTTTAAATAAGTCGAAAGTGAATAAAGTGGTTCGAGAGTTGGAGGGCTCCCGAACACAGCTATTAAAGCACTCGAATCACCAATATTAAGATCCAAATTGGTCAGGCACTGCCGCAAATCTTTAAATGAGATCGCGGATAGGTGCACGTTAACGCTGTGCTGGGTCCCTGGCCATAGAGATATACCAGGTAACTGTAAAGCAGACGAACTAGCAAGGAACGGCACGAAAATGGAACTCTCTACTAGTAAAGGAGAACCCCATGTGCCAATTGAAACGGTAAGATACAACATCTCCACACTAGCACTGCAACAGGCTAGTGAGAGATGGCGGGAACTTGACACCTGCAACCATGCAAAACAGACCTGGCCACGAATAAATCGGCGCAGGACAAAGGTCCTGTTAAACGTCAGTAGAACACATATCGGAACTCTTGTCGGAGTACTAACAGGCCACTGTATACTAGGAAGACATGCCGCAAGGCTCGGAGTTATCGCTAATGACTTCTGTCGCAGTTGCATGGATGAGGAGGAGGAGGAAACTCCGTTCCACCTACTATGTGACTGCCCGGCGCTATCCTCGATTAGAAAGCAGACTCTAGGAGAGTACTTCTTCGGGGAGCTTGCTGATATTGCCGAAACGGATATCAACAAAATACGGAAATTTCTACAAAATTCGAAATGGTTCCAAGAGTAACGGAAATAACTGACTCTGCATGTGGTATCACAATGGACCTTACTTGGTCTAAGTGAATTACTCCGTATTAACGGATAATTGCCACCTAACCTAACCTAACCTAACGAAGACAATCATGTCCTGTGTTGTCAGAATACTACTCAATGCGATATTTATGTCACGGCTTAGTTCCATGACGTTAAGCATTCCCTCGAGTTTTGATGTGAGACCACCGTCACATTCCTCCTTATGAAGGTGCTTCACACGTAGTTCCTTTTTTACCTTGCAAACTCATGGATTCCTATAATAAACACGATTCATAATTTAAGTCAAGTAGTGCCATACATTGCAAAGTAAAGACTACTTACTTTGTACTGGAAGTGGAGCACTCGTTCATTTTCTTCGGCAAGACGTTTTTCAATATGTTGCAGAGATTCGAGTACTTCCAGCTCTTGCATCCTACGTTGATTCGGCTCGATATACCTGCTTTGTGCCGATTAAGAATTTATCCTCAAATGGGCTTGAATAGTTTTGCTAACCACTCAGTATTTGGGTGAGACTCTTGAGCAGTGCTCGATCCACGGCATCACCAGTTCGTTCCTTTGACAGCACGTTTCTGTATCATGCGTTTGAGCACGATATGGGTAGGTAAGTTACGAAAGAGACCCAGTCCAATGTTCTAAATGTACACATAATGAATTAAGACAGAATTTTTGGAATTAATTTGGCATGATGTGCCGATGCCGAGCCGGGCGATACAAAACGGAGGCAAAGTGTACTTGAATTTGGATATATTCCAAAGCGATAAGCGAACACTATAAGAGATTAACAAGAGCATTTATTTATTAATTAATTTTAGCACTTAAAACTTGATAATGCTTACCTTTTTTTCACTTTTTCACAAAAATCAACAATTTGTTTCACAATTGGTTGTCGATATTATGACATTTATGACAATCGAATTCTGTCAAACCAAATTCACCTCATTTTTTTTGTCAATCTTACACGGATAGGAATTGACGTACATGGATAGAAAAACAAAATGGCGGATTCCTGGCAAAAATTGAGGGGACCAGCGGCAAGAGGATTGCGAGATGGGTATCTCAGTCTCCCTTACCTCTGCGAAGAATATGACTAACAAAATACAATAAAAATAATGATCATAAAACTCACTTTTTCCTGCATTTCGCTCAAAGTGTTAGCAAGAAGAAAGAATAACAACAGAACAGATCCATTTGGCTTGGCTGGTGTTGTTCATCCCTTTCTTTCTTCTTTGGTTCTTTTGAGAAAATAACTCAACTTAAAGAATGTACTCATCCACCAGGAGAACGTCGTCGATTGAAGCGACATCATCGCTCATCGGCAAAAATAGAAAACTTCGATATCGCAATGATGATTCCTCTATGGCTCTATGTGTATATTTTAAAGCTCCGCAGGAAATAAGAGTTCTTTACAAAGCAAATAATATTTATTGAATGAATCAAAATTGGAAAAATTAATTAATTTATAATGAAAAGAATTTCAGAAAAAATCAGAAATATAACTAGATAGAAATTATAATATTAAAGTATATTTAGAACTTCAATAATCCCACTTTTTCTAAAATTCTTTTGAAATAGTGATTCCAATCTTAGTTCTCATATCTTGAAAAGAAGTTTTGGTGACTGCTTTAGTGAAAATATCAGCCAACTCTTCATTGGTTGGTACATATTCCAACTTGAATTCACCATCCTCAAACATCTGCCGGATGAAATGATACTTGACGGATATATGTTTCGTTCTTTTATGAAATTGCGGATTGCGCACGAGTTTAATGGCGCTTTGATTGTCCATAAAAAGCGTTGGTTCATTTTCCAGATCCGCTGGCATAAGCTCACTCAGAAAACGCTTGATCCAAATTAATTCTTTTACAGCTTCGCACGCCGCTACATATTCAGATTCGGTAGTTGAGAGAGAAATACATCTCTGGCGTTGAGAGGCCCAAGAAATAGGACCACAGCAAAGCTTAATAACGTATCCACTTGTAGATACTCGTGTCTCAGGGTCTCCTGCAAAATCTGCATCGGAGTAACATTGTACATGAAGGTTATTAGATCCTTTAAAAATTATTCCAAAATATACAGTTCCACATACCTAGGTATCTAAAAATTCTCTTCACTGCAGAGATGTGAGCCTGAATTGGAGAGTCGAGATATCTACTAACAAAGCTCACCGCATATGTAATGTCAGGTCTCGTGGCAACAGACAAGTACATCAAAGATCCAACTGCCTCCCTATAAGGGTACTCCACTTTTTCAACTTTAACTTCATTTTCTCCCACTAAGTTGAAACCCTCACATGGAGTGGAAACTGACTTCGCATCCAGCATTCCAAATTTGCTTAAAATCTTTTTGGTATAAGCAGCTTGTGATACGAAAATGTCGCCTTTGGAATTGGTTGCAATCTCTAAACCCAAATACAAATTCGACTCAACAATAGTAATTTCAAACTCACTTTTCAAGTAATTCAAGAGTTCTTCTACATCTTCATTTCGTTTAGTTGCAATGAGGCCGTCATCCACATACAGTGTCAAAATTACAGAGTTTCCACCTATTTCCCCAACAAATACGCATGGATCTGAGTCACAACTCTTAAACTTGAACTTCAACAGAAAATCCTTGAATCTTCTATTCCAACATCGAGGAGCCTGTTTGAGACCGTAAAGACTCCTTTGTAACTTACAAACTCTGCCAGAACCGTCATTGAATCCAGTGGGTTGTTCCATAAAGATTTCTTCAATCAAGTTCCCATACAAAAAGGCAGTTTTCACATCGAATTGTCTCATAACAAGATGTTGTTTGGCACAAATGGCGAATACTAGTCTTAATGATGTGAAACGAACAACAGGACTAAACGTTTCCTCATAGTTCACTCCATATTTCTGAGTGAACCCTCGAACGACAAGTCTAGCTTTAAATTTTTCAATACTGCCATCAACCTTCCGTTTGATTTTGTATACCCACTTATTCGATATAGCTTTCTGTTTTTTAGGCAAATCTACCAAGCACCATGTCTCATTTTTGTGAAGAGACTCGATTTCAGAGTCCATAGCTGCTTTCCATTGGTTCCTATACTCAGATTTAGAAGCTTCTTCAAAAGTTTGTGGCTCATCCAAATCACCTTCAACAATTGCAGCACAACAATCATGAAATTCTTCTTGCTTCGAGCTTCGTAAACGATATTTAATGCTGTCTCTATTTACATTGTTTTCTTGCATTATTTCAGAAGCACCTTCAGAAGAATCAACCTCATTAACTGCCGGGATGAGTGGCTCATCACTAGTTCTTGAAGTTTCAGTTTGTGTCGAAGAGTTGTCAGCTTCATTCAATGGTATACAAACTTTTTCTTGATCTTCCACAAAAATTACGTCTCTGGATATTTCAATCTTCCGTGCACTCTCAATCCAAATTCTATACCCTTTAGTCCCAGCAGCGTATCCAACGAAAATTCCTTTTAAAGTCTTAGAATCCAACTTCTTCCGTTTTTCTTTGGGAACATGAATATACGCCTTTGCCCCAAAAATTTGAAGATAGGATATATCCGGAACTTTTCCAAAACATAGCTCGAATGGGCTTTTGGAGTCTTGATATGTCTTACACGTTCGATTAAATACGAATGCAACGGTCTGGACTGCTTCACCCCACAAGCACAAAGACAGATCCTTAGCATATAACATGGAACGAGCAGATTCAATGATTGTTCTCATGTCTCGTTCAGCTCGACCATTCTGTTGTGGTGAATATGGTACCGTTTTCTCGTGACGAATCCCTTGGTTTAGGAGTAAATTTTTAACATTCTCGTTGACATATTCCGTGCCGTTATCTGTTCGTAACTTCCTCACCCGAACTCTGGTATCAATATAGAATTCCTGCAAGAATTGTTCCAAGCAGGTCTTGACGTCACTTTTCCGTTTAAGACAATACACCCAGCGATAATTCGAAAAATCATCCTTGAAAAGCAGCATAAACCTGGATCCACCATAGCTCGTATTTTCCATCGGTCCACACAAATCACTGTGTACCAGCTCGCCAATGAAAGTTGCTCTTTTCTCACTACTCGGGAACGGAAGCCTATGATGTTTTCCATGTATACAGCCTTCACACAAAAAATCATTTTCGATGAAAGATATATCCCTCTTCTTCAAGACACTTTTAACATGATCCTTGCTCTGGTGACAAAATTTGTGATGCCAAGAATTCAACGTTGACTTGCTTGCAATAGCCGCATGAGCACATGTAAAATTTATGTCGACTTTGAACATCATTTTGAACAGCGAACGCCTCTCACGCTTTCCCATTGCAACAGTAGAACCATAGTGATACAGGTAGCAAAATTTTCCTTTAGCGGACATTGTGAATCCTTTATTCAACGTGCAATTGATTGAAAATAAATTCACTTTCATTTCAGGAACATATAAAACTGAATGGATTTCCCTTTTCTCCCATTCCTTACCGTTGTATGCTTCTATATACACCGTTCCTTCACCTTTTGCGCCGATGACTTCTCCATTGCCAACTTTTACTGGTCTGTCCTTCTCAAATTGTTTATAGTCCCTCAACCACTCCTTGTGAAAAGTCATATGGTCTGTCGCACCTGTATCAGCTAGCCAGACGTCTTCTTCGTTTAATTCCCAAAAAGCATCTCCTACAAAAGCCTCTGCTTTGTGTGTCTTCTGGAAATTGTTGTCAGATTTGTCAAATTTCTTCCTTTCAGGACAGTTGCGCCTGAAATGTCCTGGCTTGTGACATTGGTGACATTTCCCATAATCATGTTTATCCTTGGAATTTCCCTTATCTTTAGTCGGCAAAGTTTTTTTCATACTACCATTCCATTTTGCTTGAAATGCCGATGAACCAGATTGCTGAAATCCTTGTCTAGACTCCTCCATACTCAATCGGGCTATCAAATTCTTGAGAGTTCGCTCGTTTTTCGGTGTGGACTCCCACGCTGTATAAAAATGATTGTAACTTTCTGGAAGTGTCATCAAAATTTTTGTAATCAGCATGTTGTCAGAACTTTTTTCTCCCATGTCATCCAGTTGCTTGGACAATTTTTGCAATTTCGACACATGCATCGAAATGCTATCGTCAGCATCTTTTTCATAGCCGAAGAAACTTTGCTGCAGATGATGAACTGCCACTTCAGACTTCTGCTCGAAAATGGACTCCAACTTCGACCACATCTCAGCCGAAGTTGTGCAGTTGATAATATGGTTGGTGAACGTCTGCCCTACACTAGTAGCGATGACCTTTTGAGCTTTAAAGTCAACGTTTTCCCAGGCATCAGCGTCCTCCTCGATTCTTACAGTTGTGCCAGACACAACTCCCCACAACCTTCCTGCCTTCAGAATAATTGAAGTCTGAAACTTCCATGCAGTCCAATCATCCGTATGGTTCAGCATCAAGACTTTTTCTTTTTCTTGACTCATTGTTTCTCCGTAAATGTATCCAACGACGATTCTCGAACAATTCAAAAAATATCCCAATTTACTCCTTAGCATAGACCTCTTATTTATGGTTCGCCTGGGCCCATAACCTTTTAAAGCTCCGCAGGAAATAAGAGTTCTTTACAAAGCAAATAATATTTATTGAATGAATCAAAATTGGAAAAATTAATTAATTTATAATGAAAAGAATTTCAGAAAAAATCAGAAATATAACTAGATAGAAATTATAATATTAAAGTATATTTAGAACTTCAATAGTATAAACTCAATGGTGGTATCTTTGTATATACATTCCTATAGTAGCGCCAATCCAGTAGTACCAGTATCCTAATAGGTGTCGCTACTCATACCAAATCGAGAATTAAATGACAGAGCTTTTGTGTCTTTGATAGTTTTATTCCTTTTAAAAAAGCATTCGTTGAGATTTTTCTTCCTTCATTTATTCGATATATTGTTCGTCGTTCGGTTTGTCGTTCGGTTTTTGTTTATTTTGTGTGAATTTCTTATAGGTACACATATTAAAAATGTTTTGTGCATTCAAAAACTGTTTTAATTATAAAAATGTAGGAGGTGTGAGTGGATTATCGTTTTTTCAGCTCCCTACTGACTGCCGAAGATCTATTTGGGTTAAACATTCCGGAAATAGTGAAATATTCGGTCGTTTACCTTCAAACACATTTTTCTGTGAAGAACTTTTTTACGAAAAGGACATTGTTAAAAATGTGTTAGAAAATAATGGAGATGATACTGATTTGACACTCCATCGCGAAGCCTTACCTCCTAACACATATTTAAGGAATTGCTCTCTTCCTCGTTTACCTGAATGCAACTCTCCCCTTCAATTTCTTGAGCCTGATTACCGTCATTTCCAGAATGAAGAAAATGAACCGTATCAGAAAATCCCGAAAACTATTTTTGACACCCCTAAAAAACTAAAAAATTACCCTAACTATAAGCTATAAATAGACGTTGAAAAACAATTGGATGGTAGAAATGCCCAAGTTTTAATACTATTTATAAAAACTCAACTATTTTATAAAGCAGGACAGAATTGGTCAAGTTATGAAAAAGACAGTAGTTATTTAAAGTTTTATTACAAGTCCCCAGCTTTGTACAAACATATGCTTGATTCAAATTTTTATTTGCCGAGTATTAGGACAATTCAACGATGGCATTCTGAAATAAATCTAACCACAGGCTTTTCCAAACAAGTTTCTGATATTCTCTCACTTGGGTGTGAAACCTACTCCGACTTAGACAAAAATGTGTAATGCTGTTAGATACAAATTTGTAACAATAACTATAAATAAACATGAAGACATATCATCCAACAACAAGGAAGGATTTAACGACTAACAGACTTATCCTTGCTTAAAAAAAAATTGTATACCAAAATATTGTCAGCCTTATTTATAAACTTTATACACTCTCTATAATAACTCGAAACGCAAAAATCTAATATACAGTCATGTGAAAAATAATAGACACTTGCATAAAAATTGCTCAAAACCCAACTCTGTTTCAATTGCCATAAATTGGTTAGAAACGGCACATTAAATTATTTTTTTGGGGATGTCGATAAAGTAAATACCGCTTTCATAACATAACATAAGCCTATTTAAAAATAAAAACACTACTCCAAATTTAATGAAAATATTCTTGTTCTTTGTATTCTCACGAAATATAGCAATGTGTCCCTATTATTTTTCACATGACTATATATTTTTGCGTTTAGAGCTATTATAAATAGTGTTTATAAATAAAGCGGTGTATGTTTAACAAAAAAATTAAAATATTATTATTATTATTATTATTATTTCTTTATAAAATTAAAATATTAAAATTAATATAAATATTAAAAACAAATTCAGCCTTACAGCTAGGTTCCAGAAATCGAGTGAAATTGAAATTGCAAATCGAATGAATTCGTTTTCAGTGTTCTGCATTTCGAGCGATTCGGAAACTTCGAAATTTTTTCGAAATCACAATTTCACTTTGTTTCAATTCCGAAAATTTTGAAATCGAAATCGAATACAGTGAAATGTAGAACACAAAAATTTATTTCGAGTGAAAGTGAAATGTGGAACCTAGCAGTTATTGTGAGTTTCACCCGAACAATATTTCACCCGAAAAAATTGACATTTCACTTTTCTTTTATCCTGAGTTCCGGGCGAAAAATTGTAGATGTTCGAAAAATTCCCCTTATTGGCATCACTTTTTCGGGCGGAATAAAGTGTCATTTTCCACGTAAATTTTCCATTATTTTTTTAGAGGCGAAACAGGAGAACAACAAGCAGCGACATGCAAGTTTATTTACTTTAGGGTAAAAAATCATTTAAGGAAGTAATAAAATGATTTTGCCTCAGGTACCAGCAGAACATTTAAACTGCATTTTCGTTATATATTGTAAAATAAATGTTTATTTTCTGACGACGAAATTTAACATGCGTTCCATCAATTCACTTTACAACACTTGGAAGCCCGTACTTTGCATAAAAGTGTTGAGTAATCTTGCGTTGTTCGCGTTGGCCAAGCTATGTTGGTTTATTACTTCTATAATATAAAATTATAGATGAAATCTAAAAAAAATTAGCACAATATTTATTTACAAATATGCAAGAAAAGATTGATTCTTTCAATGGTTCGCGCAACTTCAAATATGTACCTACATATTATAAGAACTTACAGAATCGAAAAAAAAAAACAATTTACATATTTACAAAAACTTAATACAGTCCAACCTCAATAAGTCGAACATCCTTAAGTCGAATTTTCCATAAAACAACAAATGTTTCAAAACTTAGACACAAAATTTAAATTTTCCCACATTTAAGTCGGCTTTCTGTAAGTCGAAACCCTCCTCAAATCGAACTTTGCGACATGATTGTCGAGTAACTATCTCATGCTCCAACACCCATGCAAAGAAAGAAATGCACGTGATCTTTGGAATCCACTAAAGATAAAGACTTAAGTCATCGTAAGTTACTTGGAAAAACAAACACAGGTATAATTTTGTGTTTGCAGTTAAATACAAAACATAATAAGGAGTCGCGTCTGCATCTTACAATTGAATACATTCATATCTACCTACATGTTTTGTGCACCTACTTATATAGCAGCTGAAAATACAGCATTGCTATGTTGACGGATTCATATATTTTGTAAAAAATTCTAGGTCGTGATCGAGGAGGAATAATGAAATATGGCAACCAGTCCAAAATACAAATTTTCTTTGACAAAGGACAACATCTCCAATTTCCTACTTTAAAAAGGTTCAGTGTCGTATATGTTAGTAGCGACACAGTAGATCTGCCAAAAAGTCTAGAATATCGCTCGCGCTGGCCGGAACAAGCAGCAAAAGCATCTGCTGTTTTGTTTATCACATCAATTACTTTCGTTTAAATATAGCTTTCGTTTTGACGAAACTAAGATGAAAACTTAAAGCTCCATTTAAATTAATTAAAGCCACAAACCAGTTTTCAGTATTGATCGATTGAAGCGCCAAAGTTTCGGTGGGATACTGGTACAACATTTTTATTCGATTTCTTGGCGCTACTATAGGAATGTATATACAAAGGTGGTATTCACCAAGCACTATTAGGGTTGTGTCTCTGCTAGTTCGAATTATCGAAATTTCTCTCATTTTCGAACTCGCTCCTTTTCGCGACAACTGTCATCGACACGTGCAGTGTTTCTATATCAGTGTTATTATATCGTGGGATTTATCCCTTTTTGTGGGATTTTCGATGTCCGAAAAGCCTTCCGTGGGATAAAGGGAAAAAGCACCAAAATCGTGGGAATTTCAGGAAACTGACAAAACAAGTGTTAAAATCAATTTTTTGTGAATTTTCATCAAAACTATTCCAAATCACAACAATTCTCAGTTCGGATTGGAATCGAAAATGTATTTTGTGTCATAATTTATGATGTGACAAGCTAGACCAAGGGTGATACGGTCTTATTGTTTTAGTTCTCCAAATACTGATCTGGACAAAATCTTGAAGTGGGGAATAGACAACTTGGTTGTATTTAATGCAAACAAGACACAGCTCACTACTTTTTCTAGGAAAAATGCATCAACCAAATGGATGACCTTCCAATCCATCCCAAGGACTCAATGCACCTTCTAGGAGTCACAGTCAATTCAGGAATCACATGGCAGGACCACATCCTATATCGCCCGCTAGTTTTAGCTACCTATTGAGAGCAAAGAGGAACTTTAACCCCAAGTAACTTCTCCTTCTCTACAAAGCACAGGTTAGACCAGGCCTGGAATATTGTTCTTATATATGGAGCTCGGCCCCAAAGCATTCACTTAACCTACTTGACAGCATACAGAGACGAGCAGTTGGACTTATTGGAGGCCCTACAATCACATAGAATCTACAACCGTTGGTGCACAGAAGACAAGTCGCTGACCTTTGCTTGTTCTATAGGTACTTCCATGGTAGACGTTCCGAGGAACTCAAAGACATTATCCCTCGAAATTTTTTTTATTCAGTTAATTTTGCGCTAGATTGAAACATTTCGCAGAAAAGGATATTTCACAATATGTTTTTTTTTTTTTTTTGGATGCGCCAATGGATGTGGTAATCTTCTAAAGATGCGGTAGCCCGTGCTACCAACATGCACGATTCGCAAACCCGAATAATCGATGCCGGGAGTGCGCCTAAACGTACTAATCCACACCCCACACACTTCAACCACTCTCCCCGCGGGACTACCGTTAGGTATTACTTCGCGGGGTTGGTTAGCATTCAAGCTAATCGTGTTGTGTCACCTGCTTCTGGTGTTTCAGCGGCCTCTGAGGCTTCTGCTGTGGCTTTTCTTAGCCTTTCTATTCTCCGTAGCTCATTTTGTAGGATGGTTATAAAATTGCATAATTCCGCCCAGTTCTCTTCAGACTGCAACATGTGGTCGATGATAAGTGACGGGCTGGGCAAAGTATTTCTCCATGCCATGAAGCGTGGGCAATAAAATACTGCGTGTTTCGTGTCTTCATCTTCATTTACGCATTCAGGGCAAAATGGTGAGCTGTCGTGCCCAAATATGTGCAAATGCTGAATTGTCAGTTTTTGTGTATGGAGTGTGGCATGCCGTTAGTCATCTAGCGATCAATGCAACGCGGCCATTGTGATTTTATTTTAACATAATAAAAATGAATTAAACAATTTTTTTTTCATTTTAATGTATCGTGGGATTTTGGTGGGAATTTGATTTCGATGAAAAGGGAAAAAAGGTACACTATCTACTGGATAATATTTTCCTTTCCAGTTACGATTTTAAGGACCATTCACATGGGAGCGAACGAACGAATTGATGAAATGCGAATAAACCACTTTTTATGCATTTATAAACAGAAAATTCCACATTTTATTATTCCAAGATATCCTCCTCTTGGAATAAGGTTAAGTTCGAACGAATTTTTTATTCGCTGCTTTGTGGAACGCGATTTAAATTATGTGGATTGTGAATAAACTGACTATTCGCGCCAGGGTGTTTTCGTTCGCGGCAAAAAGTTGGGAATTCGAAATTTTGTTATTTAAACTGTTCATAAACTGGTTTTCTTAATACATTTTGATGGGATAATTCATTATCCTCCTCTCGGAATAATAAAATGTGGAATTTTCTGTTAATAAATGCATAAAAAGCTGTTTGGTCACATTTCATCAATTCGTTCGTTCGCTCTCATGTGAATGGTCCTTTACCTTTGTTCCCAGAATCTACAAAAATAAATCCCATATGTTTACTCTTTTATTATTTGTTTCTAAGAAAAGACAATTGTTATTTTATTCAACATAACGTTTTGTATTAATCAAATATTTATCAATTTAGTAACTACTTTGGTAGTATCACTCTGATGATCGAGTTATAATTCATTAAACTTATAACATTCAAGTTCATTCATAATTGTCCAATGTATACTACATTTGGTGACTTTTGCAGTATCGTCTTTCTCCAGAAAACAATTATTTTGCCCGCGTTCAGTATACTCAGAGCCTAGATTCGCAGATGACAGTTTCTCATTGAACGACTAACTGATTAACATTTCAGACATTTTCAGATTATGTTAAGTCGAAAGAAGGGACAAAACTGAAAGAAAGACTCTAGAGATCGGTTGTCAACCTTTTAGCGGTATTCAATAACATTTTGGTGGCCAAGGTGTCATCGATCGGTACAGTTTCACTTTCCAGAAAAATAATTAAAAGCCTTCCGAAAGAGGAATATTGCTGGATTTACATTACCACGCCACGCAATTTTGCATGACTTCAGAGAGAGATCCGTTTGCTGCAGTCAAGGCTAATGATCTGTAAGAGTGAGACCACAAATCTCCATAAAAAAGTTATGGCGGCCTAAATTCAACTGTTAGGCTCCTGGTCTCACACATCATTAGCCTAGACTGTGTTAAAACGGATCTCTCTCTCTCTAAAGTCATGCAAAATTGCGTGGCGTGGTAAAGTAAATAAATATATCTACATATACGGAAAATCAACTTTCGGAAAAAAAAACATTTAATGAATCTTAAGATGAATGAGTGGTACAGTTCAAAATAGCTGTAATTCCAATCGAAGTCTTTGTTAACAGTACCTAGTTGTTCTTTGAAACGGCACACCACAATTACATAGTATAATACATACATACTAACTATTTTTACATTATTTGCCTATGTAGATCCTAACGCATTGAACGCGACTAATTCCTTGACTGAGTATCTAACCTATTAATTTGACATTCCAATTCAAAAAAAATGTGCACGACTGGGTCGAACGAAACTTTCTCGTTAATTGCCAATTTCGCAGAATCTCAGAGTCATTTCAGCAAATTTTGCGTTTACAATCATATCCACTTAAGATGTATGCAGGTTTAGTAACTGAACCCTTCTTAATTAAAAAAGTAATACATACTACATAGACATACGTAGATATTAACTACAACACTTTATTACTTACATACTTTCAAATTTCACTCCAAACTGACACTTGAAGGAGGCAAGTAGGCAATGAATTTAAAATTCCAATTTTTTGATTATTTAAAAAAAAGTGGTCTCAATGGTCGGGAGTGGGTGGTAATTTTTAAGAAATATCAATAAAACGGCAATATTCGAGTTTTCTGAGAAAAACTAAGTACGTGATCATGTTTAGAATGCTTATGTTGTCTTAAATATGTATTTTGATCAAAATCGTTAGAGCGGTTGTTTGTAAAATTATGCTGACAAATGTTACAATTTGGATTCGAAAAGCACTGTTATTAAACTGTTTAGCTGAAAACTGAGTACGGCATATTCTTCAGGATATAAACATTACCTAGCAGTTACATTTTTAACCAAATCGAAAATGGCGTTTTCGAGATATGTGTAGTTTTTAAAGTACCGTTTTTAGTTCAAAAATGGTTCAAAAAACACTATTTTTCAACTGTTTAGGTCAAAATTAAGCAATTGGTATTACTATGGATTTAAGCATTACCTGAAAGTAACATTTTTATCATAATCGAAAATGGCGTTTTTGAGATATGAGCAGATTCTTATCTATTATTAGGGATTTGGGTGGATATCAAAGGACGCAGTCTTTTTAGGGAAAAACCGAGTTTGCTATCAAGTTAAGAATGACAATAGTACCATAGATACTATAGTTCCATAGATATGGCACCAAGAGGAAAAAAAATGACCATTTTTCAACTCAATGGGACGTACCGCTGCGTCCCAGTTGGATCAAACTAGCGTGAATCATACTTATGGCCAAACCACAACGGCGCTTTGCCGCTTGCGTGTGCGTTGACAGGCGTTTTAGAAACCTTACCGTACTTTATGTCAACGCGCGCAAGTGACCGTTTTCCAAAACTAAATGCCGCCTTCAGAGCGTTGGCGCGTTGAGAGACTAGAGTATGAGAGATTGAAAGTTCTGTTTGGTTTATGTTAATATACCCCAATTCAGAGCAGAATGCAAGTCTACTCCTTTTTGCTTATACCTGTTATTTTTAATGCACGATTTAAGAGGAAATTTGTTCAAAATAGTAAAAAATGCATAAATAAATAACAATAAATACATAGATACACAGGTATATGCCTTCCCATAACAGTCCTTTCAGCGAGACAGGTAGATTTTTAGTTTAGTTGAGAAAATATAGGCAAATTACATCGAAAATCCCTTCCCTTTAAATTGTGAAATGATTACTTTTTGGAATACTTGAAAAACGATTTAAGTGAGCAAGATTACCAAATGGCGAGCATATTTTATCTGCGCTGTTGAAAGAAGGTCAGTCACTAAAATGCAGAGGTGCAATTTTGTTAAAAACTTGCTTGGCTATTTAAAAAAAAAAAATTAAATAATAAATTCTCAAATATGGATACAGACGAACTACTCGATTTTTCAATTCATATTTATATTTTATTTCAGTTATATTTATACATCTGGTGGTATGCTGGACATTCGGACGAATGCGATCTCAGGTACTGCTTCTCGTCGCTCGCTGGGTTTTTACCGCATCCGGTCACCCATCGCCAGTAATGACAATGCATATTGAAAGGATTTTTTGACCCCCTAATTAGGCTCATTGCCTGGGTATTAATTAAGTACACGGAATTTTTGTTGCTATATTTGCGCGAAGATCTTTGCTGTCTTGTCCAGATATTTTTTTATATTCCTATGGCTGGACTTCAAAACCTTCCCGCCTATTGAGTTCAAATTTACAGGGAATCTTCGATGTAGGACGGAGAATTCCCGTGAATTTGGGTCAAAGTCGGGCAAAGGTACGCATATTCATGTGCATTGTCCCGATAGACAATAAAAAATATGTAGCTATATCTACCTAAGCAATGCAATTCATTGGCACGAGCAAACGAGCGGGTACACCAAGTAATAAATTAATACTTATCAATTGCACATAGCAGAAAATTAGATTTTCCCTCGACTAGAAAAAGAAATATAAATATTCTAAACTAAAAATTTCATTTATGAATTGTATAAAGCACAGAGTAGTTTCAGACAAAATTAAAATAACAAAAATTCTCATGAAAAAATAGTGTCGCAAAAGCTGGGCAGAGTAAATAATTTACTTAAAATAATTTGCCGCAAACAAAAGGGACCTCATATGAACACCTCAATCGATAAAGCAAAAACACTTTTAAGAGGGGCTATTCAACACGGCTTGACTATATATTCTCATTGGACTAAAAAAAATGACCAAAATGTGCAAATTAAAATTAATGCTATATTAGGTTAGGTTAGGTAATTGGATGCTCTTGTGGCGGTTGCCACAGCTTCACATAGACCATCCGTTGGGTCCATTGTGTCCAGTCATGGGAACCTTCCATTGCATACCTGTTGGAGACAAAGAAATTACCGCTTTATTTGGATCGCCTAGATTTAGTAGTAATCACAGGTGTTCCTAGCTCATGTATCCAGATTCCCAAGTTTGTTCTAAGAGTAACTGAAGGGTGTGAAGTTTGGTTACCTATTGGAACCACCCCGATTTAAGTATGAATCTCAGGAGTTCCTTAAGATCAACATTCTCCAGATCTTCTAGTTCATCGAAGAAGAAACTCTTGAGAGTCCTCTGTCTACTGTTTTTAAGGGCTGGGCATTCGCAAAGCAGATGGCGAACGGATTCTATTTCTTCTACGTCTCTGCAACTTCTGCAAAAGTCATTATGCAGTATGCCCAGCCTTCCTGCGTGTACGCCTATCGCACAGTCTCCAGTAATGACCCCCGTGAGTATGCGAATATCCTTGCGGTTCAGTCCGATCAAGAATTTGGATCTCTTTTTGTTTACTTCTGGCCATAATTCCTTTGCATGCCTGCAGGTGCTGAGATTGTTCCAACGTAGGTTTGTTCTACTCAAGGCTTCAATATCAACCTTCCTAGAAAGCGTGCTTAGCGGAGTTCTTACAGATTCTAGGGCCATTGATGCGTGCATTTTTGACCCGTTTCTTGCAATCTCATCCGCCTGTTCATTTCCCGGAATATCCATATGCCCTGGTACCCAGCATACGGTCACCGTGTTGGCTTGTGATATTTCGTCCAGGTATTTCTTGCATTGACTTACTGCCCTTGACTTCACCACGACTGACTCCATGGCTTTTATGGCCGCTTGGCTGTCAGAGTATATAGTGATCTGTTTGTTGGCAATGTGTCGTCTCTTTAGGTCATTTGCCGCTAGGGTTATAGCAGCAATTTCCGCTTGAAACACACTACAGTCATCGTTGATTCGAAATGATTCTCGCAGGTTAAGTGTTTCACTGAAGATACCCGCTCCTGTGCCGACATCCATCTTTGAACCGTCGGTATATAGGGCTATCTCCTCTACTTCTGTAACTGCTTTGTGCTCCCATTCGCTTCTGTCCGGAATTCTGGTTGTGAATCTCCTTTCAAAAACGAGAGTGGGCGCTATATAGTCTGTGGTTCTCTTCTCCTTCGCCGCGCTCCATTGGGTTTCGATGGAGGCGTGTCCATAGGGTTTGGATGACCATATTCCAGACTCTCTTAATCTGATTGCGCTTTTTACCGCCTTACTGCTGCAGTAAATATCCAAAGGGGTGAGGTTTAGCATCACCTCCATCGCTGCGGTGGGTGTTGTTCGTAGTGAACCTGTTATCCCAATGCATGCCGCCCTTTGGACTTTAGTGAGGCTTGCGAGATGGTACTTTTTCTCCGTGGCCTTCCACCACACGATAGCACCATATGTCAGGATGGGCCGCACTATTGCTGTGTACAGCCAGTGTACCACGTGCGGCCTGAAACCCCATGTGTTGCCGAATGCTCTTCTACAGGCATATAGTGCCACGTATGCTTTTTTGATGCGATCCTCTATGTTTTCCTTCCAGCTGAGCTTGGAATCCAGGATTATGCCCAGGTATCTCGCTGGTTTTGATATTTTTAGATCTACCCCACCCATCCTTGGTCGATTAAAGGCATGGATCACCCTTCTTCTCGTAAACAGCATGATTTCTGTCTTCGATGGATTCACGCCCAGTCCGCGCCCCTCGACCCAGTTGTTAACTAATAAGAGCGCGTAACTAAGTCGTTCGCTGAGGACTGGAGTGAACTTACCTGGGACTAGAATTACTACATCGTCTACGTATGCGCTCACAATGAAGCCTTCCTTTTCCAGTATTTTCAGCAGTTTGTCTACTACGAGGAGCCAGATGAGCGGTGAGAAAACCCCACCTTGTGGTGTTCCCCTACTCACCTTTCGTTCAATACTCACGTCCCCTAGTTGCGCCTTGATCCGTCGTGTGCCTAGCATGAGTCCAATCCAGCTACATAGGCTGCTATTTAGGTGGGCTTTCCTCAAGCTGCGCAGAATTGCGTCCGCTTTTATGTTATTGAATGCCCCTTCAATGTCTAGGAACGCGCTCAGTGTATACACCTCGTTCCTGGTGTAGTTCTGCCGTGGCCATCCGGCATGTCAGTGCACCCTGGGAAGTGTGTTTCCGTTAGTATCTCCAGCGTCTCTTTGTGAGATTCAGTCCAGCTACCGTCTGCTCTTCTTAGCGAAGACATCGGTGTCGGTGCTTTTGAGAGGACTTTCTTTAACCTAGACGCTTCATTTGTAGAATCAATTGACTCGCAAAAGGGCCTCCATGAGGTTTTCTTTGCGAATCTGATCTCTTTTTTCAGGATTTTAACGCTCTCCCTGTAGGTCGTCCATTCAATGAGTCCCTCTTTGGCGAGGTTTCATCTAGATCTTGAGCTACGCAGAAGCTCCGCGATCTTGGGACTCCACCAAGGGGGGCGTTTCTTTCCTCGTGTTCCACTTTTTGGACATGATTTTTCAAAAGATCTGGAGAGTACCCCTGTTAAAGCTTCGACTGCGCCGTCGATCTCTTCCTCGGAGGTGAGATCTCTTTTCGGACAGAGGTTGTTGTGGTTCTGCACTTCCTCGCTAAACTTTTCCCAGTTCGCTCTTTTGGGATTCCTGAACTGTTTCCTACCTTGACAAATCATTTGTAATTCAAAGAAAATCCAGCAGTGGTCTGATAGCGACGCCCTGCTGGATACTCTCCAATTAGCAACTTGGACAGAATTATTTTGGGATACAAGTGTTACATCCAAGACTTCCTTTCTGCTCGCCGTAACGAAAGTGGGATCATTTCCCCGATTACAGATGAGCAGATTGGTACTTAGAAGAAAATCAAACAAAGCCTCACCTCTAGCGTTAATATCAGAGCTACCCCATATAGTATGATGGGCGTTAGCATCACAGCCTAAGACTAAGTTTTTCTTACCTTATTCTGACGCCGTTACAAGCGCCTTTACCGGTTCGGGAGGTACTGTTGTGTCGCCATCGTCTGGCATGTACGCCGACGCCACTCTGTAGCTATCGCCCTTGCCCTCTAACTCCACCACCGTCAGATCGCCTGTGCTGAAATGAAGTAGTATTAGTGCGTGAAGTTCTTTCTTTGCCATGATACACGATCTTACCTTGCCTTTATTTCCTACATATAATGAATCGTAGTTTTTCGACCCTAATCCCATCACCTGATTGTTATTAATCCATGGTTCTTGGATTAGGGCCAGGTCCAGCTGCTCCTTCTCGAGGAGAAGCTTCAGGTTGCCAGAGGCGACCTTGCTATGATGTAGATTTATTTGGACTACTCTCATTGCTGGTCGTAGCCGTCACCTCCACCATCTCAGGCGCCTTTGTGCTCTCTGCAGTCCGCTTTAGGAGCTTGAGGGTCACCTCGCTCGCTGCAAATGATAGCGGCATCTGCATCTCTTTTTTTAGTTCTGCGGGTGGTTCGTGGAATAGAATGACGCACCCTCTCGCACCATTCTTCGGTTCCTCCTCGGACACAATTTCCCAATCCCTCATCGGAATCTGGGGGTTCTGTGCCTGAAGAACGCTGAGGATCTCCTCTCTTTTTACCTATATCTCGGGGATGGAGATTCTGCCCTTTACCTTTTTGGGCACTTCTTCTATGGGTGCAGCTTTCAGCATTGCTCGCTCCCATAGTTTTGCGCCGTTTAGCACGGTCTTGGCAAAGTCATTTGATACCTGGTCCTTGCAGTCAATATAAGTGATACCTTTGGACCATCTCATTTTTCCATAAGCGGGGACCTTTGCATCTGTCTTCGCTCGAATGTGGGAGATAATCGCAACACCCAGCGTGTTATCGATGATCGTTCCACACTCCACAGAGTATTGTCCACTAGGTTTCCTCGAGTCTACCACAGCTAGCTGCAGCGGGTTCTTGGTTACCTCGCTATACTTCCCGGTTGGTCCGGTTCCCCACGCGGGTGTTCTTCTGGGGCTCCCCGTGTTCGGCTCATTACGCTTAGCCTTCTTCGGAGCATTGGGGGCGTCTTCTGGCGACCTCAATCTCTTCGCGGCTAGCTCATCTTTGCGCCCTTCAGTAGCGGGTTTCCGTCGGAGTCCGCTCGGGCCCGGCTTTTTGTCGGTCACCCTCTGCTTCGTCCTAGTCTCCCCCTTCGCTGGGTGGCTGCGTTGGGCCTTGGAGTCTGTCTTAGCGACATCGTCCCTTGACCGTTTCGCGCCGTCGGCTTTCTCTTTGGGGCCACCTCTCTTGGACAACATCTTTGCGGCTGGCGGTCTTATCGGCTCAGGCCTCGTAAGAGCGTCCTTCGCAATGGTGTCTCTGGCCCATTCCAGTGAGGCTCGTTCTTTCACTGTGAGGGAGCTCTTCTCCTTCGCGACGAGGATGCCATAGATGTGTTTGGCCTTTAAGTATTCCCTTTTTCTTAGTAGACCTGGGGATACCTTCCTTTCCTTCGTCTTTTCTTTGCGGGTTTTCTCGTCCGAGGGTTCGGCCAAGAGCCTCTCTTCCTCCTCTTTCGAGATCTCCTCGTCTGTGGTTCCGGCTTCCAGAGCCTCCTGTATTTTTGTGAGGTCGTATGGCTCCACGGGTATTGTGTCGGCCACCGTCTCACTTTCGGTACTTATCGCACCCTTTCTCCCTTCATCCTTTTTGTTTTTTATGTTTGGATCTATTTTGTTCCCACGAGTATGTCCGGAAAGAACTGTCGATCCCGGCAGAGCCGACATACCGGGACAAGGCATAAGAATCAACCGACCTTGCCTGGGCATCGGAGGGGACCGTTAGCGATCTGCATTTTTAACCACCTGCTGACCATGCAGCCATCGGCACGGGTATCTCAACACCTTGGCTTAAGTGGGATTTTTGCTGGGGTTTACTCCCCTAATGCTATATTAAGAACTGCATTAGGTGCATTACCATCAACGCCTATCGATGCTTTACTAGCAGAAGCTAACATTCCAAGCTTTAAAGGTTATAAGTCAGAATAATCTTTTTTCTAAAAGTATTATAAACGTAGAACATTCTCTTCATGGTATTTACAAATTGGGTTGGATTCAATCCGAAACCTCAAAAAACCAAAGTGCTATTTTCAGATCTATTCGTAACATCAAAATTTCAAATATAGATATTCCCGAATTTCTGAGCTATAACAACCAAACACCCCCTTGGCTGTTTCCCGGATACCTCATCAATACTTCCTTGAAAGAAACATCCAAGGATAGCACTCCAAACAAAGTATTTAGGAAAAAGTTTACTGAAATCTTGGAAACTGGCAATTTCGGTTGTGTTCTCTACACGGACGCTTCTTGCAAAGATGGAGTTACCGGCTACTGCGTCCATAGACTTGACTGTTCGAACGATAAACTAATAGTACAACAACTTACCACTCCTGACCAAAATTCGTACACTGGAGAAGTTATGGCACTTGCAGAAGCGTTCAAATATGCAATGTCTTCAGCCGTCAAAACAGCAATATGCAGTGACTCTTTGAGCGCAATTCTTGCTATCAAAAAAAATAAAAGCAATTTACCAATCATTCAGGTCCTAAGAGCTAATCTCTGCTCAGAATGTCCACGTATTCAGTTAATATGGTCACCGGGACATGTTGGCATACCAGGGAACGAAAGAGCAGACGCTGGTGCACGAGACGCTATTAATATGCCTTTAGAGTACAAAACACCACCGTTTGCAAAATCTGTTTGGACTCAATCTTTAAGACATCTTCAAGATGAATCAAAAAATCGCTGGAATCAATCAACATCATTTTTAAGGACTCACAAACTGGACCTATCACCTGTTACTTATAACGAAGAGTTACCTAAGTCGATTGCAATCAGTACAGATCTCACGAAATAAATTAGGGCACACAATGTTTAACAAATCGCACCTTTTCAACAGAGTAGAACCACTATCATGTAGCTTGTGCAGAGAGTTACTTACAGTTAACCATCTCTTACAATGCTGTAAAATAACGAAAGAACACTTCGAGGGTAAGGTACCTAGCCTCCAGATATTACTAGATCCGGGGTCATCGCAACTCACCCGGTCGCATTTCACCCGACCCTAGACAGGAACCTAAAAGCCACCTATGTTTCAATTCACGACATAAACGCTTACCTTCAAACCACTCACCTTTATTGTTCGAGTTGGACTGGATCGTTGCCCCTGACAACACGGCATTTAGTGTTTGAAAGGGTGTGGCTATTTTTTTTTTGGAGACGCTATTGGTAAATGGGGTACAAAATCGTTCATTTATGAACACATACACATGCATATGCAAAAGCGAATAGGTATGATACATATATGGAGATTGAAATTATTATAATAAAGTTTTTATTAAAAGGGGAAAACCCGTGGCTGTGAAACGTCAAATGTAATGTCGAGGAGTTTGAAGCACCAGTGTTGCCACTTATACATAATTGCAAAAATTCGGTAGATTGAATGGAAAATCAGAGAGAATTAAAAAAAAGTAAAACAGTTCACATCCAAATTTAATCATGGTTCAATAACTTCTAAACGGAAACTTAAATATATTTTTCCTTTTATTTATAATAAAGACATCAAACATTTTAAATAGATAAAAAATGTTTTCTAAGTTCTCCCATTTAGCCTTAGTACTTTTTTTTTCAATTTGCACACCACGATAATTCATCTACTCATTTAGAAATAAATTATTGAAAATGACAGCTAGTTTCTTTTGAAGACAATTATTAATATTGGATATGTTCGTTCAGGAATCATTTGGAAATTTTTGACGAGGATGTTACATAAACGACTAAAAAAGTTAACTGGAGCTGGAAGCAAAAAAAGTGAATACTAAACAACTTATATTAGGAAAACAAACACGACTTATTTTTGGTTAAAATAAGTTAGTTATAATTAACGCATTAATTTTTATTTTATTAGGTATATATAGATGCATACCTAGCTACGTATTTATATGTATTTAAAAATGGTAGCGACCGTTTTTCTTTGTACTAATTTTAGTCCTTAAGGTCGAATTGAAAAGTATAAAAATATATACCTCAGTATATTGCAGTAATTGATATCACTTTTGTTTTAGGTATATGAAAAAAGCAATATCAGTTGAAGTAGGTAATCTTTTATTTCAGAAGCTATCAGTATTAGGAAAAACATTTTGTATTAATGTTTAAATGCTCCATATTATGTACAATTGGACTTCGATATTCTTCATGCAACTGAGTTCAGTGTTTTAATGGCACAAGTGAGTGTTTTGTAAATAGTAGTGAAAATGGACTCAAATTTTATGTTATGGCCACACTGATTTTTCGAATTAATTTGACACAACAGCTGATATTTTTGGTGATTTCGTAAATTGTGTTTCGTTTTTTGCTTTTAATAAGCATTTGAAAGCCTTTGGGAGGAATTTGATGGGCGAATTTAAATACAATTTGGGTGTTAATTCACTTAGAATTATTTATTTGGCATACAAATTATCAGCGGCTTTGTTTTCAGGGAAAACAAGTTATTGAATTCAAATTCTTCAGTGACAGAACAGCTGCGTGTGCGCTGTCATCTTCTGACATAAGACAGACGCAAAAGCACCATCTATATATTAATCACATGCAACTTTTCAAAATAAGTCCAAGATGAGATGAGTCCCTGTACCACAACCAAATAAATTTAGCAAAAAGGAAACCATTGTCAAACGCATATTTTTTGTCGTTCCACACGATGGAACAATACATGAAACAGCTTGATGCAACCTTAATTCGTAGTACTGTTGACAAATCAGATTGTTGGATTCCTGATTAATTCTATTCACACACTCACATTGTGTCCGAATGAGATTATGGGGTTTTGCAGCGTTGCCAGATGTGCGGTTTTTCCCACTTTGTGATTATTTTAATCAAATGGGAAAAACGAAATTATTCTTTTCGATTTTTTTATTCCACATTAAAAAAACAAAAATATCCATTTCAGCGACGACTCTTATTAAGACCCTGAAAATGTTAGCCTGTGGGAGAAACATTTTTTAATAGGTAGTTATAGGTAGCGTTTGCTCCCAGCGCATGCAAATCTTGTAGGTACTGTTCTCAACCACAAACCAGAGAGAATAAGTTAATCACTACACCGAAATAATTAATAAAAAAAATCTTTTCTAGAGCAGTTTGCTCTGACCTTTATTGAGTTTACTTCTTAACTAACTACAATCAATAATTTTATATTCGATTTTACCTCGGTACTTTGCATTCCTAAGGTATTGAATTGAATTGCAACATGAATTTCTGTGGAAATTCGCTGTATCGAGGCAGACGCTTTGTCAGCATTTCCGTTGCTCGTGTTGATGTTAACTCTTCCCCTCTAAAAAACGATCGTCATCGGTCGTCAGAAGTATGGTAGGTTGTTGAACTTTGGGCTGCTTGGATATTGGAGATAGTTGACCTCAGGAACGGAAAGTCTATCGATGATTGTTACTGGTCCATTCGTCTTTGTTGTCGGTTGTTCAATTATGATTTCTGTGTTGTTTCTTCTTGGCAAGATTTTGCATATGATCGCTATTGTAATAAGTAGTCCTAGTACGGAGATGAGGGAATATGTTGTTACTCGTTGATTATCGTTTTCTGTTTGTAGAAGGTGGATCTTATTGGTATTGTTAATATGGAGATCCTTCATCATTTCTAGTGAGAGTAATTCACGGTATTCGTTTTCCTTGGGACTGGTTTGCAATATTGCCGGAAGTGGTTTAATCATTGAGGCTTCTTTGGAGATGTATTGGATTCCGTTCAAAGTGATGGTCATGTTATGGAATTTTACCAAGAATGTTCCATTTAGGTTGTGTGTTGTGTTATCAAATTCAAGGGTGCCGATGAATTGGTTCAATAGCATTATGCCCGTTGATATTTCATCTATGGTCGGAATATGATGATTATTTATTTTGTTGCAAGTAGCTGGTAGACTTTTTAATAAATTAGGAATGCAAGTATCGTTTGTAATATTGACAATATTTTTTGAGTTACAAATGGATAGATTGTTAAAAGTTTTACATTTGTTTGTTGTTCCATATAATTTTTCATTATTTCTTAAAATTACCTCGTACAATGTTTCTGTTACAATGTTTTTCTTTTTAATTGGCTTTATTAACAAATTTTCGTAAATTTCATTCGTTGTTAAGGGAATGTTTATTATGTAGAGGATTGACGTACTATTGCTTAAAACTTTTATATCTGCAAAGTCTAGGGCTTCTTCTATTGTTGTGTAGGGTAATTTTTGTTCATTAAATACTTTGGTGGCTAATTCTATTTCATTTTTTGACAATATAAAAGAGTTTATTGTACCTAGTTTAGCCCAATGAATGGCATAGTTAATATTCTCTAGTTCTTCTTTTACAATTTTGATTTTATATTTGAGATTTGATATAATTTCATAATTTATTTTATTATTATTTTTAAGTAAGTTTTGGATTTCATTCTGGATTCTCGTAATATTGTTTATTCGTTCGTTATACAATTCATTAATAATAACCTGTTTATTGTTGTTTTTTAGAACATCTGTAATTTTTTCTTTTATTGTAACAAAGTCATCGTGGTCTGGGTTGCCAGCAATCCATTTCCAACCTTTGCCTATAAAGTCTAGAGAACGTTTCGCTATTCTGGGTTGTAAGTTATGTAAAAGATTACGGATTTGTTGAATTTCATGTGATATTAAGGGAAAAAGGATTTGACTTTGGGTTGTTTCGAGATTAAGGACTGGTGATATGTCGGAAAGGAATTGCTCATATTGTTTAAGATTAATGCTATGTATTAACTTGAAATGTCCATCTTGAATTTTTGTTTGCCCTGTATGTAGGGAGACAATTTGGGAGTTTGAGAAATCCATGATCTGGATCTCCGCTCGACCAAAATAGATGGTGCATCTGAAAGAGAATTAGTTTCTTATATTACTTTTATGGACTATTTTTCCGGATTCTGTTACTATTGTAGAGTTTCTATTTTCCTTAATGATTTCTTGTCTATACCTATTTGTTAATTTTGAACCTAACCGTTTGTTGTTTTTTACATAAATGACCTGTCCTATCTGATAGTCCTTCTGCGGTTTTCTTTTTTTATTATGATATTTAATATCTTTTTCCTGTTTTGCTTTAATTTTCTCGATGTTAATTAAACGTGTCTTTTCAAATTGTTCCGGGTTTAGTCTGGGTATTCGGTGTGTGATTCAAATGTGGTTTGTTAGGATGCCTGTCATATTTATTCTCCTTGCATGTTACGCATCGGTTAACTAGTGTTCTAATTTTTGAGGACATTTTAGGGAAGTAATAGTTTTCCAACAGTTGAATCCTGTTTTCTTCGGCGTTACGATGTGCTCTTCGATGTATCTTCAGAATTTTTTCTTCTTGCTCTATTTGGCCGGTTATGTCTTCAACAAATTTTTGGGTGAATCGAATACGATAATCTTTAAAATGTAACGGATAAATTTCTTGTACTCGTCCCATCGTCATTTCGTCTGTTAGAAGTCCGTTAATAGTATTTGGATTAAGGTATCTCTTGAAAATGTTAATGATGTCGTTTGTTGAGTAGTCTTGGCGTATCAGAATATGTCTTGTATAGTTGTCAAAGGGGTTCTGGATTTGATAGCTATTTTCATTTCCTATCTTGAGTAAAAGTTGATTTCGAAAAACGTTTATAGGGATTTCTACAGATGGAATTAGGTTTTGCGCTGAACTGTCAGCACTGTGTTCTGTAGGGGTCATTGAGTGTATTTCAGTTTTTGGGGGTCTCGAGAGAGAGTCAGCAACCACATTTTCCTTACCTGGTTTATATTTTAGCTCATAATTATACTCCTCCAATATGGCTTTCCACCTTTTCATTTTGGAGTTTGTATTTTTGTTACTTAGAGCATAGGTAAGTGGTTGGTGGTCTGTGAAAATGTTGACTTTCCGGGATCCGTAAAGGAAGTTTCTCAAAGAATTGAGGGACCAAATAATCGCCAGCATTTCTTTTTCGTTCGTGGCATAACCTTCTTCTGTTTTGCTTAAGGTTCTGGAGAGAAATGTGATTGGCTTATCATCCTGTGAGAGGACTGCTCCAATGGCGTAGTCGGAAGCGTCAGTTGTTAATTGAAAGCTTTTGTCAAAGTCTGGATATTGAAGAATAACTTCTTCGGAGGCGAGAGAGTTTTTTAATTTGTGGAATGCTTCGATGGCATCTTGATTCAACTGAATAAGTTTTTTCTTTGACATATTTGCGGACACATGTCCATCTTCCCCTCTTAAAAGGGATGTCAGTGGTTTTGCCAACTTTGAGTAATCTCGTATAAAGCGGCGGTAATACCCTGACATTCCGAGAAAGGATCGAAGTTCTTTTAGGTTTTCAGGAATAGGTCGATCAACTATAGCTTGTACCTTTTTTGGATTGGTTTTTATTCCGAATCTTCCAATAATAAACCCTAAAAATTCTACTTCTTTCTGGAAAAATTCGCATTTATCGAGCTGAATTTTCATATTTGCTTTTTCTAAGGTGTGAAATACTTTTTCCAGATTTGAGAAATGTTCGGTTTCGTCTTTCCCAAAGATGACAATGTCATCAATGTAAACATAGCAACATTTTCCAATGAGGTCTCTTAGAATGTCATCTAGCGTTCTCTGGAAAATGGAGGGGGCGTTCTTTAGCCCAAATGGAAGACGAGTAAATTCGAACTTGCCATTATTTACCGAAAAGGCAGTTTTTTCTATATCAGAATCCTTAAGTGGGATCTGATGGAAACCACTTTTTAGGTCCACTATGGAAAACCATTGATTTTTACTAAGGTTTGCAAGGATTTCGTATATTTCAGGGATTGGATACTTGTCGGCGATAGTTATAGCGTTTAGCTTACGGTAATCAATTACCATTCGAAACTTCTTTTCTCCTGAAGCATCCATTTTTTTGGGGACAACCCAAACAGGAGAATTGTAGGGAGATCTTGATGGTCTTATGATACCGTCTTCTAATAGTTTCCGTATTTCTTTTTCGACTTCATTTTTAAGTGCCATGGGGTAAGGATATGATTTCGAGTACACGGGGTCTCGAGTTGTGGTTCGAATTTCTCCTTTGACCATGGTGGTATAGGTTAACTTTTCGTTTGGTTCCGAAAAGAGATTGGGGCATTTATGAATAATTTTAATAAGTTCGGAATGTTGTTCTTTAGTCATGTGGTCGGTTCTAATATTTATGTTATTGACAAATTGTGATTGATGTTGTTTGAGCGGAATGGAAATTCTTGGATGAGAGAAACCAGGGTGAATAGACATATGGTTTCTACTTGTGTTAATGATAGCATTCAAATGTTTTAGTGTGTCATGTCCTATGATACCATCAAATGAAATAAGACTAGGGAGAATAAAAAATGTAATTTTGTCAGTTTGGGGGCCAAAAAGTTGAATAAGTGCATGATGGGTTATTTTAATATTTCCCCCCACGGAGTGAGCGTAGAAGGGTTTAGCATTTAGTAGGGGATTCTTTATGTGACGTGGTTGAACGTAATTCTTGTTGGAACCTGTGTCAACAAGAAACTTCAGGGTCTCTCCACTTCTAGAAATGTGTTCGAAATAAGGAAGTGAAGAGGGCGTTAGTCTAAAAAATAGATGTCATCCAGTTCTTCGTGTTGGTCAAAGTTTTCTCCTCCACTCTGTTCAGTGTATTCTTCTAGTGATTCGTCATAATTTTGGTCTTCCTCTGCAATTTCTGTCTCGTAGTCTTCCATGGATTTTTCTTCGTCACCGAGTTGAGCTGTGTGATGGATTCGCTGCATCTTTTGTGGTTGGTGTATTTGCTGCGAATGTTGTCGTTTTTGTATGAATTGTTGATTCCTTGGTCTATTTTGATAGTCTACTTTCTGAGTCCTCAGGGAGTAGTCAATGGACATTGGTTTCGGTGGGAGAGGTCGTTGATTTGGTGGTATTCTTTGTTGTTGGTACCTAGGTTGGTATTGGACATCTCTATAGAGTTGAGGTTGTTGTGGAGCACGAGGGTTGTGCAGTAAGTGGGGATAGAAATTGTGTCTAGGAGCTGGGGCTGGTGCAGGTCCTGGAGGACTGTTCCTTTTAGCGGGAACTGGAGGTGCTTGTTGAGACGATCTGGGAGAACTGTGGGAATTGTTTGCGTACTGGGCGCGAAAGTCTACGTTTTGTAGTTTCAAACACAAATGCAGGGCCTGTGGAAGGTCTGCTGGTTCACGTATGCTAAGCAGGCGAGGCAGATCTCCTTTCAAACCCCTGACGAAGGTATCGAGGGCCTTGTCACGGTAGCATTGAGTCATGTTGTTCATAGCATCTTGACTCATTTCCATTGATCCCAGTTTGTTTAGGATTAATGACAAGTGGTGATAGACGATCTGATAGAATTCAGAAATCGTGCTATTGCCTTGCACTAGCGTTGTCATTTGATATTCAAGGGTTCCTAAGTCCCTTTTATCCGCATAGTGAAGAGTAAGGCATTTCGAGATTTTCTCCCAGTTAAGAGGCGTGTTGTACGACTCTAGCACGACGTCGGCATGTCCTACGATTTTGTTGCGAATTACAGACAAAATGCCATAGTACTTGGGAGTACCCCTAACGTGATCATAAATTTGGATTATTCTCTCAACACTCTTCTTCCATGAATTGAATTCATGAGCTTGCCCAGAGAATTCTCGTAGACTTTTAACTACGTCTGGTATTTTGTCAAGGTCGGCTAAATTATTATCAACTAAGTTGATGGGTTGGTCGACTTCGTTATTGATGTCGGCCGCGGGATTCATTATCGAATTAAATATTTGTCTTCCTTGTATTTGTAGCGTTTCTGCTACTAATCTGGTGATTAGTTGAACTAAATCGTTAGGATTAATACCTTGAGCAAGTTGGGGGGCAGGTTGGGGAGCAGGGCCAGGGATAGGTGGATCTGCGACGTGTTCCAGGCGTGCTGGCCTAATAAGGTTATTTTGATTTGCCATATTGGCTGAAACGTTTCAAAGTATCTAATTTGAAATAAAAGCAAGAGCACGGATGGAAATAGATAACGGCAAAGAAAGAGGAACGATTTTTTCAGATGTTATCTTAGTTCTAATGTAATAAACTTGTTTGAATAATGTTTTGTTAAATAAAATCAATTAATTAATCAATAGGTTTCTTTACACGGTTTTTAAGTTGTGCTTTTAGGATTTAACTTCACTTGTTTACTCTTATTATTTCTCTTATTATTTCAAAAATTGATTCACTTCTTAGAGCTAGACTTACAATAATAGTATGAAGTGTTGCTCCATGTGTTGATTAACGATATTTTTTGTTTTGGTGGTTCTTCTATTCCTATTCAGGCGGCTGCAGCTTTATAGTTGCTCCTTTTTGTCCTTGGTTATCGGGCTACTGGGGGACCTCTTTTCTGTTCCTTTTTATCCTTGGTTATTGGACTACTGATGGAACTCTTTTCCTGAAGTTGCGAATTAATGTTGAACGTGTAAGTTCGAAAGCCACACAATGGGCGCCAGTTAATCACTACACCGAAATAATTAATAAAAAAAATCTTTTCTAGAGCAGTTTGCTCTGACCTTTATTGAGTTTACTTCTTAACTAACTACAATCAATAATTTTATATTCGATTTTACCTCGGTACTTTGCATTCCTAAGGTATTGAATTGAATTGCAACATGAATTTCTGTGGAAATTCGCTGTATCGAGGCAGACGCTTTGTCAGCATTTCCGTTGCTCGTGTTGATGTTAACTAATATAGCACCAGCTTCTGGCAAAAATGAGAGATCCATAGAGCCAGTTTTGAAATAAGCGCCTCCGCCTCTTTTTCTATCTGTGAATATCTACGTGTGAATAAGCAAAAAATAAATAATTCTAAATGGCGGCAGGTGAAATAGGTAATTGAACTTTCTTCAAGCTGTCATAATGCCGTGTTGAATTGCTATTACAGTTCTACGAGTAGGTTTGCAACAATCACTCATCGAGATTTGTAATCATTTTTTTCATTTTCAGAGTTGTGCGTCTTTATGGAAACCCGAAGTAATCAACAAATAAATATGCAGCTATGAATGGATCTGCCGTGGCTGGTGCCCGAAACAAAGTCAAATGCAAAAACTGATTGAGAATTTTAAAATTGTATTGGATGACGTTTTTATTCATATACCTATGTAGTTGAATAACTTAACAATAGTTATTAGTTACATTATATATACAATTTTAGAAACATTTGCAAAAGTTCTCATGCAAAACTTGATTGCATTTACAAAAAAATTGAATTTAAATATCTCCTTCGAATGATTTTCGATGCCTGCATCTCTGACAGCCTGTCGTTGTCAATGCAATGTGTGGTCGTGTTCCAGCTAGTATCGGAAGTCAAAGATATAATCAAAAACTGTAAATAACTGCAAAACGTAGCTTGCGGTTTGCTGATAATTTTTGTACATCTTTTTTTATAAGCGACATACCTAACAGTGGACTAATTTCGATGCAGGGTGTGTCGACTGGCAAATATCGTAATCGACATGGTCGATAATCCCACTAAGTAAGCAAGACTGAAGCATACATATGTAATGAATGCATATAGGACCGCCAAATCACAAAGTAAAACCTGGCCCCTACCCAAGTAGACTTAGTAGCACCAAAACCATCCGCGCATGATCAATTTACTGGAAACTTAAAGTAAAAGGGCATGCATAAGCTTTACTTTTATTGTTCCTTCTTCATTTCGTTTGATGAGTGCACATTGTGAAGTGACATCTGAAAACAAGAAGGAATTGGCTGATAGAAACTGAAAACATATATCTAAATTGTACATACATTCCAATTTGTTTTTCCTTTTTGTAATTGGTCCTTAACGGTCCTCTCGATCTTTACCACAGATTCCGTCTTTCGATTGTCTCCGATAGCTGACATAAAGGCAATAAAAATCATAGTTTAGAAGGAATTTGGTTGAAGGGAATAATGTACTTACCTTATCATTAGCAAGTGTTAAAACTTGTTGGCTTAATCTGAAGTCAGCGTATATGATGCCCGCTTACTTGACCTTACTTTAAGTTTAAAAGCAATACGATATCTGAACGCAAAAACAACGATTCCCTCGCGAATTTACTTCAGAGTTTCATGGCACATTTTATTTTTACGCCATTTACAAATTTGGAAAACGAAATAATTAACACGAATACGAATGTATTATGAAATAACAAATTCACCGGACAGTATAATGCAATGTGTGGAACATTTTTAACAAATTGAATAGGCAAACCAAATTGCACGTACTACTTCGAAACGAAATAAATAAATATTTGTCATTTTGACAGTATGGTGACTTGCGATCAGAGTATATCCATTATAATGAGTAGGGACCAGAGTATATCCATTAATGAGTAGGAACACTCTCTCTACATATGCATTTCATACTACCACAAAGCAAAACGCAGAAAAAATCGTGCAATAAGTGGAAGCAGGTCGAAAGAATACTTTTTACCTGAATACAACGAATGCCTGAGAAGAAAAGGGTACACAACACATTTTACCTGTACCACTACATACGGATTGCTGCGTACGACGAACGATTGTGGGTTTTTTCATAAAGCATTTTTAAAGGCGGTAAACTCGATTTCGATGTGTGTACCTTTTCACTTTTATGCAGTGTGACCTGCTTTGCTTTTTGGAAAATGATTTTGTATGATTATTTTTTCCAGGAATTACACCTCATTCTAAACTCCTACCATTAATATTTCAATCTAAAATATGAAAATAAATGTTTCTTCTCTGTTCTGACTTCGCTAAAAATAATGCAGTTCGATATTGGGCGCAGTAGCAATACAAATGATTTCATTCCATAATTGCTAGTTTTTATAATAACTGGTCACACTGGTTCTGCAGTGACAATGGGGTAGGTTTTTTCATAATGCATTTTTAAAGGCGGTAAACTCGAATGCTTATCAGTTGAGCGAAAGAAGGGAAATAAACACAATACAGGGTGACCCGTGATAGTTTTCGGTGCGAACAAACTACAGTGCAATTGTTTTTGGATTAAATAGAAATTTAAATAGGAAATGGGAAAACATATTTTGAATGTCGGGAACAAAAAGAAAATGCAGGTGTAAAATATTTTTATGTGCCGATAATGGAGGGGATTAAAAGTTTAACTTTATTGGTTTTTTAGTGATAACTCCTGAAACTATCCCTTTTCTGACTCCTTTTTTGCAGGTGTAATTTTTCATTACAATTTTTTTTACGCGCTGTTTATTTTGCTCTTGTTTTGCTTGAACACATTTAAAATACATATCTACGCCTTTTGGTTTTGAATAGTATTGCTTGTGGTCGAAATGTGTCCTTAAGTTATATTAATCTTTAATTCATATAAATTTAAAGACCCCAACAAATTCAGAAGACCATTTTTGGCAAATGAAGAGCAAATCAATTTCTTATGAAATGCATTTTTTAAGTATTGCCTTTACCGATAAGTCTGCCAATAGGCGTATTTTTTTAGGAAGTGAGTATAACAAAACCAAAAGTGAGTATACAAGTTTTGCATGTAAAAGTAAAAGTGAGCTAGCTATATATTCTCAAAAAAATACACCTAATATAACTAAAAGGATGGCAGCAGAATATAAATAGTCTTATTGGTATTTGAATTGACTTAATTGCCATTTTCAAGCAACCGAGGAAGAAATAATAAGTTGCTGACTCCATTTCAATTCATTTGTGAATTTAAAAGATCTTTTTCAGCAAAGTAGCTACATGGAAAAAATAGCCAACTGAAAATTTAGAGCTTTCCGGCGTTGAAATAAACGCTTTCAAAACTGAATCTGACTATAAAACTGCTGATTTCGGTAGTGAAAATGCGTTTTATTATAAGCGTATTTTTTTGAGAATCTATAGCTAGCTCACTTTTACTTTTACATACAAAAGTTTTATACTCACTTTTGGATTTGTTATAGGTACTCACTTTTGTTTTTGTTATACTCACTTCCCAAAAAAATATGCCATATTTTGCATGCTATATTAAAAAAAAAACGTCAAAAACGCAAGTGTGAGTTGCAACTAAGTCAGCAACATAGTGTTTCCTCCATATTTACAGATTTTTAAGGAAGATGAAAGTGCGCATTTAACACGTTCGTCTAAAGAATTTTTAGATGCATTAGAAAGTTTATATCAACATAAATAAAAATAATCTTGAAATGAAAATGTATTACCTACATATTAAAGAATAAATGTGATTGATTACTGGCTGTAAAAATCAAAACAAAGAAATTCTTATAAAATTATATGTTTAAAAGCATGACTTTATCAAAAAATTTAATAGAATAATCAAAAAAAAAACCAACAACAAGCATAAATATCTTAACGTAACACACATGTAATTATAATTTTGTATTTAAGAAAAATGTATGACAAGTTAAAAATGTTCCCTTTTAAAACGGAGCACCCTGTGCCATTTTCGGAAAAAATACACCTCCTCTTTTTCTCTCTCTCTCACTACCCACTTTATATATCCGTCTATTTCTCATGTCTGTGTGACACAGTAATACTTGCTGATAAGGAAATTGTCGAGAGTGTCCCTACTCATTATAATGGATATACTCTGGTAGGGACACTCTCGACAATTTCCTTATCAGCAAGTATTACTGTGTCACACAGACATGAGAAATAGACGGATATATAAAGTGGGTAGTGAGAGAGAGAGAAAAAGAGGAGGTGTATTTTTTCCGAAAATGGCACAGGGTGCTCCGTTTTAAAAGGGAACATTTTTAACTTGTCATACATTTTTCTTAAATACAAAATTATAATTACATGTGTGTTACGTTAAGATATTTATGCTTGTTGTTGGTTTTTTTTTTGATTATTCTATTAAATTTTTTGATAAAGTCATGCTTTTAAACATATAATTTTATAAGAATTTCTTTGTTTTGATTTTTACAGCCAGTAATCAATCACATTTATTCTTTAATATGTAGGTAATACATTTTCATTTCAAGATTATTTTTATTTATGTTGATATAAACTTTCTAATGCATCTAAAAATTCTTTAGACGAACGTGTTAAATGCGCACTTTCATCTTCCTTAAAAATCTGTAAATATGGAGGAAACACTATGTTGCTGACTTAGTTGCAACTCACACTTGCGTTTTTGACGTTTTTTTTTTAATATAGCATGCAAAATATGGCATATTTTTTTGGGAAGTGAGTATAACAAAAACAAAAGTGAGTACCTATAACAAATCCAAAAGTGAGTATAAAACTTTTGTATGTAAAAGTAAAAGTGAGCTAGCTATAGATTCTCAAAAAAATACGCTTATAATAAAACGCATTTTCACTACCGAAATCAGCAGTTTTATAGTCAGATTCAGTTTTGAAAGCGTTTATTTCAACGCCGGAAAGCTCTAAATTTTCAGTTGGCTATTTTTTCCATGTAGCTACTTTGCTGAAAAAGATCTTTTAAATTCACAAATGAATTGAAATGGAGTCAGCAACTTATTATTTCTTCCTCGGTTGCTTGAAAATGGCAATTAAGTCAATTCAAATACCAATAAGACTATTTATACTCTGCTGCCATCCTTTTAGTTATATTAGGTGTATTTTTTTGAGAATATATAGCTAGCTCACTTTTACTTTTACATGCAAAACTTGTATACTCACTTTTGGTTTTGTTATACTCACTTCCTAAAAAAATACGCCTATTGGCAGACTTATCGGTAAAGGCAATACTTAAAAAATGCATTTCATAAGAAATTGATTTGCTCTTCATTTGCCAAAAATGGTCTTCTGAATTTGTTGGGGTCTTTAAATTTATATGAATTAAAGATTAATATAACTTAAGGACACATTTCGACCACAAGCAATACTATTCAAAACCAAAAGGCGTAGATATGTATTTTAAATGTGTTCAAGCAAAACAAGAGCAAAATAAACAGCGCGTAAAAAAAATTGTAATGAAAAATTACACCTGCAAAAAAGGAGTCAGAAAAGGGATAGTTTCAGGAGTTATCACTAAAAAACCAATAAAGTTAAACTTTTAATCCCCTCCATTATCGGCACATAAAAATATTTTACACCTGCATTTTCTTTTTGTTCCCGACATTCAAAATATGTTTTCCCATTTCCTATTTAAATTTCTATTTAATCCAAAAACAATTGCACTGTAGTTTGTTCGCACCGAAAACTATCACGGGTCACCCTGTATTGTGTTTATTTCCCTTCTTTCGCTCAACTGATAAGCATTCGAGTTTACCGCCTTTAAAAATGCATTATGAAAAAACCTACCCCATTGTCACTGCAGAACCAGTGTGACCAGTTATTATAAAAACTAGCAATTATGGAATGAAATCATTTGTATTGCTACTGCGCCCAATATCGAACTGCATTATTTTTAGCGAAGTCAGAACAGAGAAGAAACATTTATTTTCATATTTTAGATTGAAATATTAATGGTAGGAGTTTAGAATGAGGTGTAATTCCTGGAAAAAATAATCATACAAAATCATTTTCCAAAAAGCAAAGCAGGTCACACTGCATAAAAGTGAAAAGGTACACACATCGAAATCGAGTTTACCGCCTTTAAAAATGCTTTATGAAAAAACCCACAATCGTTCGTCGTACGCAGCAATCCGTATGTAGTGGTACAGGTAAAATGTGTTGTGTACCCTTTTCTTCTCAGGCATTCGTTGTATTCAGGTAAAAAGTATTCTTTCGACCTGCTTCCACTTATTGCACGATTTTTTCTGCGTTTTGCTTTGTGGTAGTATGAAATGCATATGTAGAGAGAGTGTCCCTACTCATTAATGGATATACTCTGCTTGCGATCAGCTGATAGGAGTTTCGATAGAAGAATGGATGCGTTCCAAAAATTCGATTTCAATTTAGTTTTTTTTTTATTGTAGGCAATTTTTAGAAATCTTGATATTTTTTTAAGATTTACACATAATAACAATAATAATAAAACCAATGTATGACATACGGCTAGCGTTTGTAAAAATATCGATTGTGCGTGTTTTTGAATTTAATTATTAATTTTTCTAGAATTGTTTTTTGCGTAGTATAGATTTAAATCAGGTCGGTCGGTGTTCCGTTTTATAGCCTGCCCTAGGCGATTCAGAAGTTGAAAAAAAATATATATATAAAAAGTATTCAGTTTTTCACAATAAAACCATATATTAATCCTAAAAAAAACCACATATTCCCTTTCAGCGGTAATACCACACATTTACTCTTAACTTTGGGTTTTTTTTCTCACATGCTTAATTATGTGTTTTATACTTAAGTAAAAATTAATTCTCACATACCTACATATACGTAACTAAATTAAACTACTGCTGCCTAATTTTCCCTTAATTTTAACTTATGCTATGTTTCCACCGAACGCTAATCCCGAGATTAAGTGCAAGAGGTTTAAATTTAATCTTGGAGTGTTTCCACCAAAAAAGAAGAGATTAATTTGACATTTCACCAGATGTTGGCATAAGCTGTCCAATCGAAGTGTAACAAATGATAAAAAATTAAACAATTTCTACTTTCGAAATTAAAAGTAAAAACAAAAAATGAGTGCCAGTAATCTAAAAATATTATTACCGCATCATTTTGCCCTCAAAACTAATATGTATGAACTTTTTAACGGTTGTATTGGCAAGAAGTCGCTATTAGGGGTAGGTACCAAAAAAACGATTTTTTTTCTTTTGCTCATCTACGACATAAATGTCAAATGTAGCTCTGTTTGTTTTTAATTGTAGACATTTCGACCTGTGTAGAGTGTGTTCAGAGACCGATCTCTACATGTAAACCTAGTCAGTTTAGGAGATATTAATTTTTAATCTCCTTTTTATGAGATTAATTTTTGTATAATAAATCTCGAGATTTATACGAGGTTAACGAAAATTATTCATTACATTACATTACATAAAATTATTTCTTTCTAAAAAAATTTTGAGTATTGTCATAACCAGCGACACAGTGTATTACCGCGAAAATGTACCTAAATTGTCAATAAAACGAATTTTGAAGTAACGACTTATAATTCTCGTACAGCGTTTATTTTAAGGCTGATTCTCGGAATTTATTTCACAGTCAGCACTTCATTGCTGACAAATTTAATTGACTTGTATTTAATACCCACCTAAGAACTGAATTATGTTTTCGGGAGCCTAGTTTTAGTTAACTTATCTAATATTTTCAAAATTAAAAAAAACTGAAGAACGTTTACAGAAAAAATATGTATAAATAGTTATTCTTATTCATTCCTTTTTAATCTTGATGAAAATTAAGAAAAGATTGCAAAGTGGGTGTTTGGAAAACCATTCACATTTCCTAGGACTCGAAGCATATAATTTTGACAACTCATTAACCGATTCCAATTAGCTGGGATAAAACAAGTAAATTATTTGGAGCCTGAAAAATACAAAAACCACTTGAATGTACACGATATAATAAAAATATTGTATATTCTTATATTTGGTTTGTGTTTAGAAAAAAAATCTTTCGAATCGTTAAACAACATAATTCAATCATTTATCGGAGCAAAGTGTAAGCCCACAAGTAATTCAAACACTTCTATAAACTATGTTCTCATTATTTTATAATCTGATATGGATTTATTAGAATCGAAATTAATACAAAGGTATTTTAACGCGTATTAAGTGTTTTGTAAATAGTAGTGAAAATGGACTCAAATTTTATGCTATGGCCACACTGATTTGTCGAATTAATTTGACACAACAGCTGATATTTTTGGTGATTTCGTAAATTGTGTTTCGTTTTTTGCTTTTAATAAGCATTTGAAAGCCTTTGGGAGGAATTTGATGGGCGAATTTAAATGCAATTTGGGTGTTAATTCACTTAGAATTATTTATTTGGCATACAAATTATCAGCGGCTTTGTTTTCAGGGAAAACAAGTTACGAAATTCGAATTCTTTAGTGACAGAACAGTTGCGTGTGCGCTGTCATCTTCTGACATAAGACAAACGCAAAAGCACCATCTATATATTAATCACATGCAACTTTTCAAAATAAGTCCAAGATAAGATGAGTTCCTGTACCACAACCAAATAAATTTAGCAAAAAGGAAACCATTGTCAAACGCATATTTTTTTATCGTTCCACAAAAAGAAACAATACACAAAACTGTTTGATGCAACCTTATATTGTAATACTGTTGACAAATCAGATTGTTGGATTCCAGCGCAGAGTTACCTTCGCACATTTTTCTAAAGTGTTCAAAAAGGTGTCTGCGAGGTAAAAAATTGTCTCATACAAATTTATATTAAAGCGAAACGACATTGGAAAGAGAAAAAAGTAGGTAGGTACCTACATAATAATCCATGCAGAAAAACTTGTGGACGTTCGCTATGTGTCTGAAGAAAGAACATTTGGGGCTGAATTCAAATACAAAGATACAAATCATGTCAAAGGATAGTGCGAAATTTATAGAAATAGATATAATTATTTTGAATGATTGATAACAGGCTGGGTAGAAATAATTTTTTGAAGAAATTATTATGTTTATTACAAAGAGTCTCCAAAAGTGCCTAAATTTCAGAAATGTGTGCTCGAAAAGGTGTCGCAAAGGTAACCCTGATCCATTTTTCTTTTCACTACACCCACATCGTGTGGGTTTGTGTTGGAATGAGTTTATATGCTTTTGCAGCGATGCCAGATGTGCGGATTTTTTCCCATTTTGTGATTATTTCAATCAAAATGTGGGGAAATATACAATTGAAATGGGCAAACGAGGCTCTACGTTTTGGTTTATTTATAGTGTGTATTTAAATTAAAATCTTCTTCATTAAAAAACAAAAATATGCAATTCAACGGCGACTCTTTTCATGAACCTGAAAAACATCAGCCTGAGGGAAAAACGTATTTTTTAATAATTATTACCTATTGGTAGCGTTTGCTCCCTGCGCATGCAAAAAAAGAACGCTATGGTAACAGGTATAGTCCCTAGAAATGTATATCAAAAAGTCAAATGTTGATTTGATGGAATTGTCCCCATACCCCTAAGTATAATTATATAGGTACAGTGAAAGTGGAACTTCCATAAGTGCAACTCTGAAAATGACAGAAAATAAATTCGAGTTATAGAAACTTCTAGTTAAAGAAATGTAAACGAAATGTGGCAATTCTATATACTAGGCTTAGAAAAATAATTTCATACGAATTTAATTCTATATAGATTTTGTTAGCCCGGATAATTATCGGGGCTTATTCCTTAGCCTCGATAAAGACTGTGCAACCAAACTATCATTGTCTTTAAAGTTATCGAAAAGTTATATCGATTTTGTCATAAAATGACAACTGACAAAACAAAATTCATGTTTATTAACTTTCTCGTACACGTAGTAAGAGAAAGATATTGTTTTCGTACAAAATTTTGAACTCGAGATTTTGATCAATTCTGATATTACGATGATAGGGGAACTCAAAAAAGTGGGTCTCGCAATTCTGTTCGTCCGTATGTCTGTCTGTCCCACCCCTGGGGAAACGCTGGACGGATTTGCTTCAAACTTCGTATTTATAGTTTGTGGGCTTCTTGCTAGGGACGTTTTTTTTATGCTAGCCCTAAATATAACGCTGCAGCGTTCCCGATGCCCAAAATGATAAAGTCGCCAAAAAAGTAACCAAAAGTTTAAAAAGGAACTTCATACAAATAAAACTTAATACTCAATGTATTTTCAACAAAACCTGGGAAAAGACTGTCAAAGTGGCATTTGTGGCCTGTGGGGATAAATTCTTTCTCAGAGATAAACTTACGAAAAAGTTAGGAAACGCTTTCTTAAAAAAAATACATGCATTTTGTTTTTCCGTAAATTTAAGTATGTGATGTTTGTCAATTCATACATCTCAGTGGTAGAAAAATGTTTAAAACGTCTGATACACAAACAGGCGAATAATTTGCTACTTTATCATGCAAAATTTAGTGGCTTGGTAATGTAAAGCCAGTATAAATCGTGTAAAATGTTTTTAATACCCGGACGGAAACTTCATTCACAGGAGCGACCAAAAAGTCAAAAACTTGGAAAAATGAAAACGTATCTGAAAAAAAAAAAAAAATGTATTTACCTACCCAAGAATTATTTTCCAAAGTAGGTAAATACATATTGATACATATTTAAATTGGAAATAGTAAATATGTACATATATATACCAAATATTATATGCTGTCTGCATATCAATTACCTTCCTATTTTTTTAAATCTAATTTTTTATTCAATTTGTTCCTTTCAATCTAGTGACAACACTTATATGTATATCAAACTTCTCGCCATTATATTTGACGTTTCCCAGCCACGGGGTTTCTCCCCTTTGGTTTAATTAAAATCTCTATTATAAATTCCACATCTACCTACTCACTTCCATAATTTAAACACATCCACGTGTGTACCTGTACGTATTTATAAATTAATATCAATATAAACGATTTTGTCAACCATTTACAAATAGTGTTACCCAAAAATAAATAAATAAATAAATAAATAGCGCATATAGCTAATTAAGCATTTTATTTTTTAATTTGGCATATTCCGTTAGAAAATTGCTGGCTACACTGCCAACATATATCTATTAAAATCATTCATGCTATATATACTATTTTTCCTACTAACGCATTTCCCACCCCACCCTTATCCATACTACCGACAGCTACGATTACCCCTACTTGCGAATTGCGATAGTACCTACCTCCTACAACAACAAAACATTCCAAGTTCAACAAGGGCATCCATTTATAATAACTTAAACCGCCCCCCTCCAACAGTATATTTGTCATTTTAGTAATCGCAACACTAACCCACAACAATAAACACGCTCGACTACGACACGTTCCACTAAGGGTGAGTGATGCGAATATTCGCTATCGTTGCAAAGTTAAGATGTAGGCGGCGTTACTTGTCTCCGGATGACTTGCCACCGGATGAGTTGCACCCGACCCACTAGATCCATCAATCGCTCCCAAAAAATCAAAATTATTTCCTCTATTAGCAAAACATAAAGTTAACATTTGAAATAACATATAACACATACTTTTAAATTAAAAAGAAATATAGCACTTAAGAATATTTTTTTACGGTATTCTCCGACTTCTTCTCTCTTTTCATTTATGTCGTGTTCGCGCACATTCTTTTTTTCTTTTTTTAGAATTTCGTAGCACTGTTTCTGTTTGACGTCGTTTAACGCGGCGTTGAGACCGTCTCGTCAAAATAAACTTAACGCCGCGTAAAATAATCTAACCACGGCGTAATAAACTTAACGCCGCGTAAAATAATCTAACCACGGCGTAAGCCACGGCGTAAGAACGCGTTCTGTTTGACGAAACCTTAAAGTAGAACCAATGCTTTCATATGGTGCAAGCCAAAATGCGGCTTCAGGCTTCGGGTCGCGTTTAGATCGTAAATATCGTAAAGTCCAACGCGGCGCCCAAGTAGAGCAACTCTCTACTTTCAGGTGCTTTGGGCGGCTTTGACATTTCATTTTCGGTTTGGTTTGTTCGATTTGATAATATTTAAAGTGGTAGAGCATATGCCGTTCAAGTTGGAGTATTTCTTGAGATTGTTGAACAAAAAAATATGTGCCCAAATGTTATGTGCACGCTTTTGATATTTTAATTTTGTCTGAAACTACTCTGTGCTTTATACAATTGATAAACGAAATAAACATTTTTGTTTAGAATATTTATAGTTTCTTTTTCTAGTCGAGGGAAAATCTAATTTTCTGCTATGTACAAATGATTGGTATTAAATTATTACTTGGTGTACCCGCTCTTTCGCTCGTGCCAACGAATTGAAATGCTTAGGTAGATATAGCTACATATTTTTTATTTACTATCGGGACAATGAACATGAATATGCGTACCGACTTTGACCCAAATTCACGGGAATTGTCCGTCCTATATCGAAGATTCCCTGTAAATTTGAACTCCATAGGCGGGAAGGTTTTGAAGTCCAGCCATAGGAATATAAAAAATGTCTGGACATGACAGCAAGATCTTCGCGGAAATATAGCAAAAAAATGTTCGTGAATTTAATTAATACCAGGCAAATGACCCTAATTAGAGGGTCATAAAATCCTTTCAATATGCATTGCCATTACTGGCGATAGGTGAACGGATGTGGTAAAAACCCAGCGAGCGACGAAAAACAGTACCTGCGGTCGCAATCGTCCGAATGAATGTCCAGCATACCACCAGATGTATAAATATAACTGAAATAAAATATAAATATGAATTGAAAAATCGAGTAGATCGTCGGTATCCATATTTGAGAATTTATTAATAATTTCCTCTTAAATCGTGCATTAAAAATAACAGGTATAAGCAAAAAGGAGTAGACTTGCATTCTGCTCTGAATTGGGGTATATTAACATAAACCAAACAGAACTTTCAATCTCTCATACTCTAGTCTCTCAACGCGCCAAAGCTCTGAAGCGGCATTTAGTTTTGGAAAACTGCGGCTTGCGTGCGTTGACATAAAGTACGGTAAAGTTTCTAAAACGCCTGTCAACGCACGCAAGCGGCAAAGCGCCGTTGTGATTTGGGCATTAGACATGATGTTACCACAGATACAACAGACTTTACCTTTGATCGTGATGTGAGCTGTGAGTTGCATTCGAAAGATAAATACACTTGAATTCGTTTTCGTTTGCCAGTGCAATGCCAACGACTGACTAATGAGGACGGGGATGCGGCCACAAACCAGTAAGAATAGACCGTCGACTCCTCCCACATAACGGACTTTGCCTACAAGCTGCCGGCGAGACCGGATTGTTCAGGTATTGGTGCTGTACAAAATCAAAGGGGCGCCATTAACGCACGCATACTTGAAAAATCCTGGTCGCATGGTATTGCATAGAAAAACATTGCCGCCATTAATTTTGACATTTACATGTATTCACAGACAGGGAAATTCTTTCCGGGGGAATCGGGTAGGTGTACGGGAAGTCGGCGGTCTATTCTTACTGGTTTGTGGATGCGGCTGTGGCTGGTCCTAAGAATAAGAAGTACAGGAAAGAGTGTATATCACATAACAGTGTACGTGAGTGAGGCCGCAAGTTATGAAAAAAAAACAGAGAATTTGAAACTCATCTGTCATTTTGCTGGGGAAATTTGCCGTGTTTGAAATTTAAAATTGTTAAAATAGTGAAATTACGTATTTAACTTAATAAAGCAGTGAAAAAACAGTGAATACAGTGAATAAATACAATTCTTTACATCACACGTTTACATTACATTACATTTAACGCCGCGTAAAATAATCTAACCGCGGCGTAAGAACGCGTTCTGTTTGACGAAACCTTAAAGTAGAACCAATGCTTTCATATGGTGCAAGCCAAAATGCGGCTTCAGGCTTCGGGTCGCGTTTAGATCGTAAATATCGTAAAGTCCAACGCGGCGCCCAAGTAGAGCAACTCTCTACTTTCAGGTGCTTTGGGCGGCTTTGACATTTCATTTTCGGTTTGGTTTGTTCGATTTGATAATATTTAAAGTGGTAGAGCATATGCCGTTCAAGTTGGAGTATTTCTTGAGATTGTTGAACAAAAAAATATGTGCCCAAATGTTATGTGCACGCTTTTGATATTTTAATTTTGTCTGAAACTACTCTGTGCTTTATACAATTGATAAACGAAATAAACATTTTTGTTTAGAATATTTATAGTTTCTTTTTCTAGTCGAGGGAAAATCTAATTTTCTGCTATGTACAAATGATTGGTATTAAATTATTACTTGGTGTACCCGCTCTTTTGCTCGTGCCAATGAATTGAAATGCTTAGGTAGATATAGCTACATATTTTTTTATTTACTATCGGGACAATGAACATGAATATGCGTACCGACTTTGACCCAAATTCACGGGAATTGTCCGTCCTATATCGAAGATTCTCTGTAAATTTGAACTCCATAGGCGGAAAGGTTTTGAAGTCCAGCCATAGGAATATAAAAAATGACCCTAATTAGAGGGTCATAAAATCAATTCAATATGCCTTACCATTACTGGCGATAGGTGAACGGATGTGGTAAAAACCCAGCGAGCGACGAAAAACAGTACCTGCGGTCGCAATCGTCCGAATGAATGTCCAGCATACCACCAGATGTATAAATATAACTGAAATAACATATAAATATGAATTGAAAAATCGAGTAGATCGTCGGTATCCATATTTGAGAATTTATTAATAGATTTTTATTTTTTTTTTAAATAGTCAAGGCAAGTTTTTAACAAAATTGCACCTCTGTATTTTAGTGACTAAACTTCTTTCCACAGCGTAGATAGAATATGCTGGCCATTTGGTAATCTTGCACACTTAAATCGTTTTTCAAGTATTCCACAAAGTAATCAATTCACAATTTAAAGGGAAGGGATTTTCGGTGTAATTTATCCACATTTTCTCAACCAAACTAAACATCTACCTGCCTCGCCTGAAAAGACTTTCATGGGAAGGCTTGTACCTGTGTATCTATGTACATTTCATGCACCAGACAATTCTGCCACAAAAATATTCCACGACAAGAAAAGTGAAAATACAATAACTGTTATTTATTTATGAATTTTTTACTATTTTGAACAAATTTCCTCTTAAATCGTGCATTAAAAATAACAGGTATAAGCAAAAAGGAGTAGACTTGCATTCTGCTCTGAATTGGGGTATATTAACATAAACCAAACAGAACTTTCAATCTCTCATACTCTAGTCTCTCAACGCGCCAAAGCTCTGAAGCGGCATTTAGTTTTGGAAAACTGCGGCTTGCGTGCGTTGACATAAAGTACGGTAAAGTTTCTAAAACGCCTGTCAACGCACGCAAGCGGCAAAGCGCCGTTGTGATTTGGGCATTAGACATGATGTTACCACAGATACAACAGACTTTACCTTTGATCGTGATGTGAGCTGTGAGTTGCATTCGAAAGATAAATACACTTGAATTCGTTTTCGTTTGCCAGTGCAATGCCAACGACTGACTAATGAGGACGGGGATGCGGCCACAAACCAGTAAGAATAGACCGTCGACTCCTCCCACATAACGGACTTTGCCTACAAGCTGCCGGCGAGACCAGGATTGTTCAGGTATTGGTGCTGTACAAAATCAAAGGGGCGCCATTAACGCACGCATACTTGAAAAATCCTGGTCGCATGGTATTGCATAGAAAAACATTGCCGCCATTAATTTTGACATTTACATGTATTCACAGACAGGGAAATTCTTTCCGGGGGGAATCGGGTAGGTGTACGGGAAGTCGGCGGTCTATTCTTACTGGTTTGTGGATGCGGCTGTGGCTGGTCTTGTGTGGTGTTGGCTTTGTTTGGTAGTGTGTAGGTATACATATCTGTATTTTTTTTTCGGACGGCTGGGATGGGAATGGGATGCGCTCTAAGAATAAGAAGTACAGGAAAGGGCATATCGAGGAAACAGTGAGGCTTTTTTTCAAAATAGTGTGAGTTACACTAACACAAATGCATTGACACAGGGCCGGCCTAAGGGGCTAGCGTAGAGTTAGGATGCCAAAATGCTGGGACGCACAATGTAACTCTTACCCGTTTCTTTAAGAGTGATAAAGTAGGAAAATATGTAGCTGAGCTTTAAGGTAGCTCTAGGTTATGGTTTTTATCTTCTCAGAAGTACTTAGGCACCTTCAAAGAATCACAGCTATTATTATTCCTTAATAAATAAAACGTACCTTTTACAGTTACCTAAAAATTTTAAACGTATAAATAAAATTCAGTTTTTAGTTTTAGGTCTAATTTTAATGCAAAAACACTATCACAGATATTTTCCTTAGTTAAATAAATTTTAGTTACATTTTATCTACATCTATCTGATAATAATTCGGTCAGACATCTGGGGTCTTCGCGTAACTTTTCAGACGATCATCGTCTCAGTCTCGACGATTGAACAAAACGACGTCGTTTTAAGTTTGCTTCATGTAACATCATAATAGCGTCGTTCAATCGAACCGTTCATTGTTTTCGATTTGAACAGTCTGAGCATGGCTGTAAAGAAACTGTGACAATTGAAAACTAATAAAAAAAGGTATATTTATGCAATTTGTGTGTGTTGTTGTCTTTTATGTGGAAATAGGTAAAAAGGTAAACATTTTTTGGTGCAAGAAAATATTTATTGTTTCTATCTATCTATATATATAAAAATTGAGCGTTAAAATGTTTGTCGCCGATTCACGCTTTAACGCATTTACCGTTCTTAACCAAACTTTCGCACATCTTTGGTATTGGTCCATGAATCCTGTGAAGTTTGGTCAAAAATGGACAAAGGGGCGTGGCACCCCCCATACAAAAAAAACATTCAAAATCGTATATATCGAAAACCACCAAATCGATTGAGCTCAAACTTACAGATAATCTTAGTTATTGGCCCTGGAGTTGTCCTGTGAAGTTTGGTCAAAATTGGACAAAGGGGCGTGGTACCGCCCATACAAAAAACATTCAAAATCGTATATCTCGAAAACCACCAAATCGATTGAGCTCAAACTTACGGAAGATCTTAGTGATTGTCCCTGGAGTGGTCCTGTGAAGTTTGGTCAAAATTGGGCAAAGGGGCGTGGCACCGCCCATACAGAAAAACACTCAAAATCGTATATCTAGAAAACCACCAAATCGATTGAGCTCAAACTTACAGATGATCTTAGTTATTGGCCCTGGAGTGGTCCTGTGAAGTTCGGTCAAAACTGGACAAAGGGCGTGGCACCGCCCATACAAAAAAAAAAAACATTCAAAATCGTATATCTAGAAAACCACCAAATCGATTGAGCTCAAACTTACGGAAGATCTTAGTTATTGTCCCTGGAGTGATCCTGTGAAGTTTGGTCAAAATTGGACAAAGGGGTGTGGCACCGCCCACACAGAAAAACACTCAAAATCGTATATCTAGAAAACCACCAAATCGATTGAGCTCAAACTTACGGAAGATCTTAGTGATTGTCCCTGGAGTGGTCCTGTGAAGTTTGGTCAAAATTGGGCAAAGGGGCGTGGCACCGCCCATACAGAAAAACACTCAAAATCGTATATCTAGAAAACCACCAAATCGATTGAGCTCAAACTTACAGATGATCTTAGTTATTGGCCCTGGAGTGGTCCTGTGAAGTTCGGTCAAAACTGGACAAAGGGCGTGGCACCGCCCATACAAAAAAAAAAAACATTCAAAATCGTATATCTAGAAAACCACCAAATCGATTGAGCTCAAACTTACGGAAGATCTTAGTTATTGTCCCTGGAGTGATCCTGTGAAGTTTGGTCAAAATTGGACAAAGGGGTGTGGCACCGCCCACACAGAAAAACACTCAAAATCGTATATCTAGAAAACCACCAAATCGATTAAGCTCAAACTTACAGATGATCTTAGTTATTGGCCCTGGAGTGGTCCTGTGAAGTTTGGTCAAAATTGGACAAAGGGGCGTGGTACCGCCCATACAAAAAACATTCAAAATCGTATATCTCGAAAACCACCAAATCGATTGAGCTCAAACTTACGGAAGATCTTAGTGATTGTCCCTGGAGTGGTCCTGTGAAGTTTGGTCAAAATTGGGCAAAGGGGCGTGGCACCGCCCATACAGAAAAACACTCAAAATCGTATATCTAGAAAACCACCAAATCGATTGAGCTCAAACTTACAGATGATCTTAGTTATTGGCCCTGGAGTGGTCCTGTGAAGTTCGGCCAAAACTGGACAAAGGGCGTGGCACCGCCCATACAAAAAAAAAAAACATTCAAAATCGTATATCTAGAAAACCACCAAATCGATTGAGCTCAAACTTACAGATGATCTTAGTTATTGGCCCTGGAGTGGTCCTGTGAAGTTCGGTCAAAACTGGACAAAGGGCGTGGCACCGCCCATACAAAAAAAAAAAACATTCAAAATCGTATATCTAGAAAACCACCAAATCGATTGAGCTCAAACTTACGGAAGATCTTAGTGATTGTCCCTGGAGTGGTCCTGTGAAGTTTGGTCAAAATTGGGCAAAGGGGCGTGGCACCGCCCATACAGAAAAACACTCAAAATCGTATATCTAGAAAACCACCAAATCGATTGAGCTCGAACTTACAGATAATCTTAATTATTGGCCCTAGAGTGCTCCTGTGAAGATTGGTCAAATTTGGTCAAAGGGGAGCGGCACTTCACATACAAAAAAATTTTCAAAATCTTATACCTCCTATACAAAAAACATCTTCTATGGAGTGAAACTCGATGACGTTATATCTCCATAACCGCTGCTGGTCCGATTTTCATTATTCTTTTTTTTGTTTTGTTCGTATTGCTGTGTTTCAAGTTTAGGCAGAAAGAAAATTCCACCAAGTCGATTTATTATCATTTCTCGCATTTCACGAAAGAACATTATTACCTAAGACCTAAGCAATACAATTCCTGTGCACGGGCAAAGCCGGGCGGGTACAGATTTTCGATAGTCTTGGAATTGGAATCCAAAGTTTTTAAAATTTGTAACATCGATATAAATGATGAAAGTCAATAATATTGTCTAGGCAATACAATTTCTGAAAAAAAAAAACAAAAAAAACAAAAATTGTTGTGTAAGACCTATAGAGCATTACAATAAAAACAGTTCTTCTATTTAACTATTTTGCACTACGAAGTGTGCACGGGCTACGCTAGTCAAATTATAAAAGATTTGATAGAAACAATATTCTTTTAACATTTGTTTTGCTTTTATGGAAAGAAAATATACCAAAAACGATGAAACGATTGCCAAAGAGCCATCGTTCAATCGAATCATTTCGACGACAGCATTTGACAGTTAAATTGTTTGCGTGAAGCAAGAAGAAACGATGATCGTTCACTCGTTTCGACCATCATCGTTTTTTGGTTGTTACACGAAGTAGCAGTATCTACGACGTCGTTCGATCGTTGCCTTACGCGATTAAACCCCTGTTTCTTAAAATTGTGTTTCTTTTTTTGTCCATTAGTTTTGATTGGATTCTAAGCTGTTTCTCTGTTATAAGACACATGTCTTCAACATCTTGACGACGATACCAAACGTCACGATAACAGGACAGCAGAAGAAATACTTTAAAACACATTTTCTATTTATAACAAGAAAACTGCACTAGGGCGCTCAACCGATTTAAGCGCCTTGCCCTCACCAACAAAAAAATAGTTCGTCCCTGAACGAGAGTTTCCGATTTGATTTGACAGATGAGTTTCAGTTAAATCAAATGCTATCAGATAAATAAAGTATATTTTTGTTTTCAACCAAATTCCCTTTTTTGCAACAAAATGCCATGAAATACCAATTTAAAAGTGTTATACAATAATATATCTACCTAAAAAAGCACCTAAGAACTTTATTTTATGTGGAATATGAGATAAAACTTACATGTGAAATGAAAAATTGTTACTCTCCTTATTTTGCTCGTTTTTGCAGAATTTAACACGGCACCACATGTTGTTTTAAATTTCGTTCGGTTAAGAATTGTACTGTTGTTTCACTGTTTTATTAAGTTAAAAACGTAATTTCAGTAAGAAAAGACAATTGTTATTTTATTCAACATAACGTTTTGTATTAATCAAATATTTATCAATTTAGTAACTACTTTGGTAGTATCACTCTGATGATCGAGTTATAATTCATTAAACTTATAACATTCAAGTTCATTCATAATATTGTCCAATGTATACTACATTTGGTGACTTTTGCAGTATCGTCTTTCTCCAGAAAACAATTATTTTGCCCGCGTTCAGTATGCTCAGAGCCTAGATTCGCAGATGACAGTTTCTCATTGAACGACTAACTGATTAACATTTCAGACATTTTCAGATTATGTTAAGTCGAAAGAAGGGACAAAACTGAAAGAAAGACTCTAGAGATCGGTTGTCAACCTTTTAGCGGTATTCAATAACATTTTGGTGGCCAAGGTGTCATCGATCGGTACAGTTTCACTTTCCAGAAAAATAATTAAAAGCCTTCCGAAAGAGGAATATTGCTGGATTTACATTACCACGCCACGCAATTTTGCATGACTTCAGAGAGAGAGAGATCCGTTTGCTGCAGTCAAGGCTAATGATCTGTAAGAGTGAGACCACAAATCTCCATAAAAAAGTTATGGCGGCCTAAATTCAACTGTTAGGCTCCTGGTCTCACTCTCACACATCATTAGCCTAGACTGTGTTAAAACGGATCTCTCTCTCTCTAAAGTCATGCAAAATTGCGTGGCGTGGTAAAGTAAATCCACCATATATCTACATATACGGAAAATCAACTTTCGGAAAAAAAAACATTTAATGAATCTTAAGATGAATGAGTGGTACAGTTCAAAATAGCTGTAATTCCAATCGAAGTCTTTGTTAACAGTACCTAGTTGTTCTTTGAAACGGCACACCACAATTACATACTATAATACATACATACTAACTATTTTTACATTATTTGCCTATGTAGATCCTAACGCATTGAACGCGACTAATTCCTTGACTGAGTATCTAACCTATTAATTTGACATTCCAATTCAAAAAAAATGTGCACGACTGGGTCGAACGAAACTTTCTCGTTAATTGCCAATTTCGCAGAATCTCAGAGTCATTTCAGCAAATTTTGCGTTTACAATCATATCCACTTAAGATGTATGCAGGTTTAGTAACTGAACCCTTCTTAATTAAAAAAGTAATACATACTACATAGACATACGTAGATATTAACTACAACACTTTATTACTTACATACTTTCAAATTTCACTCCAAACTGACACTTGAAGGAGGCAAGTAGGCAATGAATTTAAAATTCCAATTTTTTGATTATTTAAAAAAAGTGGTCTCAATGGTCGGGATGTGGGTGGTAATTTTTAAGAAATATCAATAAAACGGCAATATTCGAGTTTTCTGAGAAAAACTAAGTACGTAATCATGTTTAGAATGCTTATGTTGTCTTAAATATGTATTTTGATCAAAATCGTTAGAGCGGTTGTTTGTAAAATTATGCTGACAAATGTTACAATTTGGATTCGAAAAGCACTGTTATTAAACTGTTTAGCTGAAAACTGAGTACGGCATATTCTTCAGGATATAAACATTACCTAGCAGTTACATTTTTAACCAAATCGAAAATGGCGTTTTCGAGATATGTGTAGTTTTTAAAGTACCGTTTTTAGTTCAAAAATGGTTCAAAAAACACTATTTTTCAACTGTTTAGGTCAAAATTAAGCAATTGGTATTACTATGGATTTAAGCATTACCTGAAAGTAACATTTTTATCATAATCGAAAATGGCGTTTTTGAGATATGAGCAGATTCTTATCTATTATTAGGGATTTGGGTGGATATCAAAGGACGCAGTCTGTTAAATCCGCAACTCTAAGCATAAAAAGGTCAATACCATTCAAGTTATGTTACCACTTTGTTTATGGTGCGGTCAATAAAAGAAGTGCGGGTTAAGCATTATTTAATTGGGTAATATGGATTAAGCATTATTGATTTGGGTAATATTGATTAAGCATTATTGAGTTAAGTTAATTAAGCATTATTGATTGAGTGTTAAGTAGTATAAATAGAGTAAGTTATGGAAATAAAGTTGATAGTATCAAAACAGCCATCCAAGACATTTTATTTCACCTCAAGTGAGTCTGCTTGAGGGGTTGTTATTATCAGTATAATCGATTTGTATCGACTTATACATTTCATCCAATCTAGGTTTATGTACCTAAGATTAACCCAGGTGGGATAAAAGAATCCCATCTTTAACATTTGGCGACCGTGACAGGACTTCCGTACAACAGTTCGGGGGCGTACACTGGGCCATAACACAGTGGAGCTTGTAAACCCAAGGTGCGTACATCGGTAATAGCACAGTGCAGGGTTATAAAATTCATTCGCGGTAGGGCGTAAACTGGGCCATAACACAGTTCAACGTAAATTAGAGCACTGATAAATTACTCTCTTCATCGATCATTTATTGGGAGTACTTCGCTGGAAGAGGAGTAAAACGGCAAGATGGACGTGGATACCATAACTAAGGATCAGAATGAGATTGGACAAGATATTTGCAAGCTATGGAGGAATTTTAAGAAGGATTCCCCTGACCGCAAAACAATCAGCTACTTGGAAGACCGATTGCATCAAATCAACTCACTTTGGAAGGAGTTTGACGAAACAGACTCCAAAATCAGGGAGATAGAGGAGATCGATCTCAGTCATCCCTATTTCAGCCGTGACTACTATGGAGAAATAAAAAAAATACAAGAAGCATTCCTTGAAGACATCCAGAAAAAATTAGAGATGGCACATGCAGCGACAACAGGCGACCCATCTCCCGGGCCAGCAAAGAAGGATGGATTGGAGATGGCAGCTAAGGGAGCAATACCAAAAATAACTCAAGAGCATCCAGCAATTCCAAAGCGGAACATTGATCGCCCTCCAGCTTTGGAGGAAAACCACATCAGTTCCTTAAGACAACGATACAATTTTGTCATAGGGATAATAAAGGGGTCAATGGATAAGATGATCTTACAGCAGACCAAAAGCAAGGCATTTTGCCAAATCAAAATTCGCACATTGGAGCAAAATTGGGAAGAGTTAACTGTTATGTATCGGAAAATGGAAAACCAACTAACCCAGAATGACATCCAAGACTACTTTGAGTTACAGGAGCAACTCGCCGAAATATTGCAAGAACTCTACGGGACCATGGAATCATCATTAGCTCAAAGGTTGGAAAATCCTCCAACAACGATGAAAATGCCCAAGGTTGAGTTACCAAAGTTTGACGGTAACTACCTTCAGTGGCAGCAATTCAATGACCTATACACCGAAATGATCCACAACCAAAGGCTGTCGGATGGGCAAAAAATGTGGTTTCTTAAATCAAGCCTTACAGGAGAGGCTGAAAAATTGGTGCGCCATCTGACAGTGTCAGGTGCCAACTATAGTGCAGCGTGGAGGATAATAACAGGGCGCTACGATAACCCACGACTGCTGATTTCATCTTGGATATCAAAAATGTTGTCACACACAAATGTCCAAATTGGAAATGCCAGAGCCATCCGCAGTTTACACGACACTATACAAGAGTGTTTACTAGGATTAGAAGGATTAGAGGTGGATACAAAGGCATGGGACCCGATCTTGCTTCACCTCTTTCTTAAAAAATTGGACAAGGATACACATACACTGTACGAACAGTCGTTGGTGCAACCAAGACAACTTCCCTCATTCCAGAAGTTTCTCGAGTTCCTAGAAAATCGCTTTCAATCTCTAGAAGCCTTGGGAAATAAGGACAAAACAGAAGAAAACAGAACTCAAAAGCAAGGGTTTAAGACGTTATCAGCAATTGCGTCCCCGCAATTAGGTTGTCTAATCTGCAAATACAATCATCCGATTTATAAATGTAAACAGTTTTTGGAGTTAACGGCATCAAAACGATTAAGCATCGTAAAACAAAATAACCTGTGTATCAATTGTCTACGAGCTGGGCACTTTGCGTCAAACTGCAGTTCCAGTAACTGTTCGAAGTGTCACAAAAAGCATAACACTCTGTTACATCTAGACATAAAGGTCAATCGTCCACCAAAAACCCCATCAGTGATCATCAAGAACGAAGAACCTTCAACAAGTCAAGCAACGGCAGTAGTAAGGGAACCAGAGTCAGTGGTTAGTGCATTACTTAACAACAAAAATCACGCATTCGTGCTGTTAGGGACTGCCAGAGTAACAATAATCGGACCCAATGGAAAAACCTGGGAATGTCGGGCGCTGTTGGACACTGGTTCACAGGTTAACATCATCAGTCAGCGAATGGTAGATAATCTTGGTCTGACTACTATGGCAGATGAATTAGCTATTGAAGGAATTGGTCACGGCAAGCAAAGATCCAACCAAAGGATCAATATAGAAATACAATCACGAGTAAATTCATACTCGTGCAGGGTCGAAGCTTTCGTCTTACCCAAGATAATATCCTATCAGCCAGCTCAACAATTGGATACTTCTACATGGAATATTCCCAGCAATATCCCACTAGCCGATCCAAAATTCAACCGACCAGACAAAATAGACATCCTGCTAGGAGCAGAATTTTACCATCAATTCTTGGTTGTCGGTCAAATACGATTGGCCGAAGATCTACCAATACTCCAAAATACAGTATTGGGTTGGGTGATAGCAGGCAAAGCAAGCAGAGTAATTGCCACGGCGGTAACATGTGCAACGGGAACCGAAGATAGATCCCTCACTACGATCATCGAAAAATTTTGGCGGCTGGAAGATATCGCTGAAGAGGAAAGCAGTAATACTATAGCAGAGCAAAAATGTGAAAGGCATTTCGAAAAAACATTTCAGCGAGACGAAAACAATGGGAGGTTCATAGTCAGCTTGCCTTTCTCCCGCCAGCCCTCAGATTTAGGAGAATCCAGAGAAATAGCGCTACGAAGATTTTTGGCCATGGAAAAAAGATTAAACAAAGACACCGAATTTAAAATTCTGTATGCCAACTTTATGCAAGAATATATAGATCTAGGACATATGAGCGAGGTCGACGAAAGTACTATAGGGTCACCACACTACTTTCTGCCCCATCATGGAGTGCTTAAACCCGATAGTACCACCACCAAACTCAGGGTGGTGTTCGACGCATCGATGAAAACATCGTCAAACATGTCATTAAATGACGTACTGTTATCTGGGCCCACAATACAAGATGACATCTTCTCAATACTTTTACGCTTCAGAACGCCGCGCTTTGTATTCACAGCAGATATTGAGAAAATGTACAGACAAATTCTTGTGAGAAAGGAGGATCGGGGCTACCAGCTCATATTTTGGCGGAGCAGATCGAATGAAGAAATGAAATGCTATCAGCTAAACACAGTAACATACGGTACCACATCAGCACCTTATCTTGCAACACGATGTCTTCAACAGCTGGCCAAGGACAACTCACGTATGTTTCCATTAGGAGCTAAGGTTTTGGCTAGCGACCTTTACATGGATGACGTTATGTCCGGCTCTAACAGCCTATCAGAAGCCATCGCCATGCAAAGGCAACTAATTCAAATTTTGCAATCAGCACAATTTAATCTTCGAAAATGGTGCAGCAATATACCACAGCTACTTAGACACATACCACCCAATGATCAAGCAATACAATCTGATGTCAAGGATAAGGAATCACAAACATTAAAAACCTTAGGACTTAGTTGGAACCCACGATCTGATGAATTCCTAATCAACTCGGCATTGCAAGTGAACAAACGAATCACAAAAAGAACAGCCTTATCAGAAATTGCGCATATATTTGATCCACTAGGTATCGTAAATCCAATTACAATCACGGCAAAGATATTCATTCAGCAGTTATGGAAACGAAAATTTGATTGGGATGCTGCTCTACCAATGGATCTCCACACCCAGTGGGAGAACTTCCGAAAGGATTTAGTGGCAATAAAGGATATCAAAATTCCCAGGCACTTGTTTTCAACTCCAGGCCCCAGGAAAATTCAGCTGCACGCATTTGCAGATGCCTCAGGCAGGGCGTTTGGCGCGGCAATATACATGAGGTCAATTAACAACGACGGTACGGTAACAATCCGGTTAGTTTGCTCAAAATCTAGAGTTGCACCAATCAAATCTGGGGGCGACGAACATATCACTTCTGCTACCACTATACCGCGGTTAGAACTATGTGCAGCTAAGTTGGCAGCGGAGCTAATGCGTCGGGTAGCAAGGGATTTGAAATTAGGAGAAGTGGAGGAGTTCTTTTGGACCGATTCCGAAATCGTACTCGCTTGGATAAATTCGGAAGCGGCTAACTATCATAGTTTTATTGCCAATCGGGTAAGGACCATCAGGAGCACAACCTCACCTCAGCAGTGGCGACATGTGCCTACAAAACAAAATCCTGCGGACATAGTATCCAGAGGGATCTCGGCCTCAAAACTAAAGGACTGTACCATGTGGTTTTACGGACCCTTATATCTATATGGCCCAGAGAGTACGTGGCCAGGAAAGTTCGAATCGAAAACCACCGATTACGAAAAGAAAAAATCAAGGATCACACTCATGGCAACACTTGAATCAAAAACCGGTATCATCGACATCATTGACCATCATAACTCCTTCCGACGCCTGCAAAGGATTGTTGCATATATCAACCGATTCATAAATAACTGCAAGAAGAGCGATCGATGTCAACGGTTACACGACCATCTCTCCCTGTCTGAGCTAGAGAACGCCAACGATATGATAATAAGAGAAGTTCAAAATCAGGCATTTAAGGAAGAGCTGAACCAACTAGCAAAGGGCAACTATGTCAACACTCACAGCCCAATGAATAGTTTGTCTCCATTTTTGGACGGAGATGGAATTCTTCGCGTAGGAGGACGCTTAGAAGCAGCTGAGTTGAGCTACGACGCCAAGCATCCAATATTATTACCCTACAACCATAATGTCAGCAAATTATTAATGCAAGAGGTTCACCTTAAATATCTACACATTGGACCACAGGGTTTGCTGGCAGCAATGCGCCAAAAATACTGGCCCATCAAGGGAAAAACGATGGCACGTTCCGTGGTACAAAAATGTATTCGGTGCTCCAGGGCAAAACCTAAACTGATGACGCAGATAATGGGAAATTTGCCAACAGCACGGGTCCAACCTGCCAGACCATTCGTCAACTCCGGAGTAGACTTCCTCGGACCGGTATGGATTCACTTCAAGGTACGAGGGAAACAACCTCGAAAGGCATATGTAGCTGTTTTTTGTTGTTTCGCAACCAAGGCAGTACACTTGGAAGTCGTAGGAGATTTAACGACAGAAGCATTCATAGGTGCGCTCAAGCGTTTTATAGGAAGAAGAGGAAACTGCCTAAACCTTTATTGCGACAATGCGACAAACTTCGTCGGAGCAAGAAATCAACTTATGGAAATTAAATCCTCAATACACGCAGCGGCGTCGAAAGAAAAAATAACGTCATTCTGCACGACTAGAAGCATGGAATTCCATTTTATTCCACCTCGAGCACCTCATTTTGGCGGACTATGGGAAGCGGCTGTGAAATCAGCCAAACATTTCTTAAAACGCAACCTTCTCGCTGCCAACTTAACGTATGAAGAACTAGAAACGTTATTGATCGAAGTGGAAGCAATACTTAACTCCAGACCCCTGGTTCCAGTGTCGTCTGATCCCAACGATCTTACTGCCCTGACACCAGGACATTTCTTAATTGGAGAGCCACTAACATCAACCATCGACGGACGAGCAGAACCAACCGTTGGTAGGTTAGGTAATAGGTGGAGGACAATCACAGCAATAAAAACACAATTTTGGCAGCGATGGTCACATGAATACCTCAACGAGCTACAACACCGTTACAAATGGAAGCAAGCGAACAACACAATCATACCGGGTATGCTGGTGATCATAAAGGACGACAATTTACCACCTATGCAGTGGCAGTTAGGAAGAATTATAAAATGCATAAGAGGAAGCGACGGCTTAGTGCGAGTGGCGGAAGTTAAAACGAGTCATGGGATGTTCAAACGACCCATACATAACCTTGCGCCCTTACCAGTAGATGACAATTCACAACAACAAGACGATCAAGAGCAAGCTTCAAGGATCCAAGAAGCAACCAAACCATCGATTAACAATGAAGAATCACCGAAAAAAAGAATAAGGCGATCCTTAGGCTCCACAATTGCAACAATTCTTTTGGTTTTACTTACACTTCCACTGAGTGAAGGACTTCCAGTCGAGCTAATGCCATTCGACTCGCAATCAGGGATCTACTTCGAGAATATGGGAGCAGCCAGTATATTAGCGAGTGAGTGGAAGATTATAGCCTATTACGATATGGAGATCTACGCAAGGGAACTACAACTATTAACGAATACAACTTCATCATTGAAACATCTATGTCATCTGATTAAACCTGGTACCCTATGCGAAAAAATAATCATACAGATACAAAATCTGGAGGGAGAACTCGAAAGAACCAATGGACTATTGATACCACCGTCAAACGGTAACCGAGCCAAACGAGGCGCCCTCAACCTTGTAGGGAACGTGGCCAACACATTGTTCGGAGTCCTGGACTCAGATTACGCGGACCAAATTTCAAGGACGATTGAGGGCATCAAGACCAATGTAGAATTACTAAGGAACCACGTCAAAAACCAAACATCATTTCTGGCGGCCACCATAAATATAATGAATCGCGATCAAGAAACCATAGCAACACAATTTGAGACCTTGTCATCCCACATTGCTGAGATAACCTACAAGGCCAACAACATCTCCCGTGATCTATATCAAGAAAACTTAGCACAAACCTTTGTAGCATTGGCAATTCAAATACTCACCACTATTGCAAATTTTCAACGTATTCAAGGCTCACTACTAGATGTGGTGACGCACAGTCAACATGGAAAAATAAGTCCGCTTTTGATGCCACCCACACAGCTGCAGCAAGAGCTACGTTCTATAAAAGAACATTTACCATCATCGTTAAAACTGCCTGCATCTTATATGGATTTAACCACTCTTCTCAACCTGATGACCATTGAAGGGAAAATTCTTCCGAAACATGCGATTTTTGAGATCACAATACCGTTAATATCATCCGAGGACTTTGAGATATTTCATGTAATACCAGTACCTGTACTGGTAAATGGAACATTTACCGCCATCCAGCCATCCTCACCATACATTATAATAAACCTTCATCGAGATCTATACTACGCACTTTCCGAGAGAGATATGAGTACCTGTTTATCAATCAATCACGAGATGTACTTATGTAAGCAAGGAGGGCCGCTACATCATAAGGGTTCATTGACCAGTGCCTGCGAGATTTCATTCTTTAATCACCTACCTGCTTACGATAAATGCCGAATTCAAAAGGCTGGGGACGGGCCTCACTGGATTCAGCTCCGCAACCCAAACGAATGGATCTACGCCTTAAGTCAAGAAACTATAGTAAACGTGGTATGTGGTCAAAACACAACATCGCTAACCATCAGAGGATCGGGTGTCGCTAAGCTACAAAAGGAATGCCTAATGAAGCAGCACTTCCTAACAATTCGAGGACATAACATATATCCATCAACTACTAGACTATCATACATTCCCCTAAGTAACCTCACGGATGCCGTAGTCCCAAGTACCGGGGTAGACCTGATCACGCCACAAGATCTCTACCAACGTCACATGTCGGAAGTCAAGATGCTGCAGCAGAATATCGAAGAATTCATTAAATCGGGGCCAGTAGAATTGACGAGTCACGAGGTCCACCACAACATTGGATACGCTGGGGTATTATTAGCATTCTTAATAGTGATCTTCTTGGTTACTAAATATTACATAAGCGCCAGAAGGAACAAGCAGTGCATTCAACCAACTCCGAAGCCAAGAAGAACTACACAACAACAACAAGAAGCACATGAAGATAGGTTTAATGTTCATATTGATGTATAATAATAATTATTAATATTTGAATAGATAAGGTACCTCTACTCATAAAGATTATATATATATATTTTTTCTTTTTTTTTTTTGAACCTTTGGTTCAACGCGGGCAGAATGTTAAATCCGCAACTCTAAGCATAAAAAGGTCAATACCATTCAAGTTATGTTACCACTTTGTTTATGGTGCGGTCAATAAAAGAAGTGCGGGTTAAGCATTATTTAATTGGGTAATATGGATTAAGCATTATTGATTTGGGTAATATTGATTAAGCATTATTGAGTTAAGTTAATTAAGCATTATTGATTGAGTGTTAAGTAGTTTAAATAGAGTAAGTTATGGAAATAAAGTTGATAGTATCAAAACAGCCATCCAAGACATTTTATTTCACCTCAAGTGAGTCTGCTTGAGGGGTTGTTATTATCAGTATAATCGATTTGTATCGACTTATACATTTCATCCAATCTAGGTTTATGTACCTAAGATTAACCCAGGTGGGATAAAAGAATCCCATCTTTAACACAGTCTTTTTAGGGAAAAACCGAGTTTGCTATCAAGTTAAGAATGACAATAGTACCATAGATACTATAGTTCCATAGATATGGCACCAAGAGGAAAAAAAATGACCATTTTTCAACTCAATGGGACGTACCGCTGCGTCCCAGTTGGATCAAACTAGCGTGAATCATACTTATGGCCAAACCACAACGGCGCTTTGCCGCTTGCGTGTGCGTTGACAGGCGTTTTAGAAACCTTACCGTACTTTATGTCAACGCGCGCAAGTGACCGTTTTCCAAAACTAAATGCCGCCTTCAGAGCGTTGGCGCGTTGAGAGACTAGAGTATGAGAGATTGAAAGTTCTGTTTGGTTTATGTTAATATACCCCAATTCAGAGCAGAATGCAAGTCTACTCCTTTTTGCTTATACCTGTTATTTTTAATGCACGATTTAAGAGGAAATTTGTTCAAAATAGTAAAAAATGCATAAATAAATAACAATAAATACATAGATACACAGGTATATGCCTTCCCATAACAGTCCTTTCAGCGAGACAGGTAGATTTTTAGTTTAGTTGAGAAAATATAGGCAAATTACATCGAAAATCCCTTCCCTTTAAATTGTGAAATGATTACTTTTTGGAATACTTGAAAAACGATTTAAGTGAGTAAGATTACCAATGGGCGAGCATATTTTATCTGCGCTGTTGAAAGAAGGTCAGTCACTAAAATGCAAAGGTGCAATTTTGTTAAAAACTTGCTTGGCTATTTAAAAAATAAAATAAAATAATAAATTCTCAAATATGGATACAGACGAACTACTCGATTTTTCAATTCATATTTATATTTTATTTCAGTTATATTTATACATCTGGTGGTATGCTGGACATTCGGACGAATGCGATCTCAGGTACTGCTTCTCGTCGCTCGCTGGCTTTTTACCGCATGCGGTCACCCATCGCCAGTAATGACAATGCATATTGAAAGGATTTTTTGACCCCCTAATTAGGGTCATTGCCTGGGTATTAATTAAGTACACGGAATTTTTGTTGCTATATTTGCGCGAAGATCTTTGCTGTCTTGTCCAGATATTTTTTTATATTCCTATGGCTGGACTTCAAAACCTTCCCGCCTATTGAGTTCAAATTTACAGGGAATCTTCGATGTAGGACGGAGAATTCCCGTGAATTTGGGTCAAAGTCGGGCAAAGGTACGCATATTCATGTGCATTGTCCCGATAGACAATAAAAAATATGTAGCTATATCTACCTAAGCAATGCAATTCATTGGCACGAGCAAACGAGCGGGTACACCAAGTAATAAATTAATACCTATCAATTGCACATAGCAGAAAATTAGATTTTCCCTCGACTAGAAAAAGAAATATAAATATTCTAAACTAAACATTTCATTTATGAATTATATAAAGCACAGAGTAGTTTCAGACAAAATTAAAATAACAAAAATTCTCATGAAAAAATAGTGTCGCAAAAGCTGGGCAGAGTATATAATTTACTTAAAATAATTTGCCGCAAACAAAAGGGACCTCATATGAACACCTCAATCGATATAGCAAAAACACTTTTAAGACTAAAAAAAATGACCAAAATGTGCAAATTAAAATTAATGCTATATTAAGAACTGCATTAGGTGCATTACCATCAACGCCTATCGATGCTTTACTAGCAGAAGCTAACATTCCAAGCTTTAAAGATTTAAAGGTTATAAGTCAGAATAATCTTTTTTCTAAAAGTATTATAAACGTAGAACATTCTCTTCATGGTATTTACAAATTGGGTTGGATTCAATCCGAAACCTCAAAAAACCAAAGTGCTATTTTCAGATCTATTCGTAACATCAAAATTTCAAATATAGATATTCCCGAATTTCTGAGCTATAACAACCAAACACCCCCTTGGCTGTTTCCCGGATACCTCATCAATACTTCCTTGAAAGAAACATCCAAGGATAGCACTCCAAACGAAGTATTTAGGAAAAAGTTTACTGAAATCTTAAAAATTGGCAATTTCGGTTGTGTTCTCTACACGGACGCTTCTTGCAAAGATTGAGTTACCGGCTACTGCGTCCATAGACTTGACTGTTCGAACGATAAACTAATAGTACAACAACTTACCACTCCTGACCAAAATTCGTACACTGGAGAAGTTATGGCACTTGCAGAAGCGTTCAAATAAGCAATGTCTTCAGCCGTCAAAACAGCAATATGCAGTGACTCTTTGAGCGCAATTCTTGCTATCAAAAAAAATAAAAGCAATTTACCAATCACTCAGGCCCTAAGAGCTAATCTCTGCTCAGAATGTCCACGTATTCAGTTAATATGGTCACCGGGACATGTTGGCATACCAGGGAATGAAAGAGCAGACGCTGGTGCACGAGACGCTATTAATATGCCTTTAGAGTACAAACCACCACCGTTTGCAAAATCTGTTTGGACTCAATCTTTAAGACATCTTCAAGATGAATCAAAAAATCGCTGGAATCAATCAACATCATTTTTAAGGACTCACAAACTGGACCTATCACCTGTTACTTATAACGAAGAGTTACCTAAGTCGATTGCAATCAGTACAGATCTCACGAAATAAATTAGGGCACACAATGTTTAACAAATCGCACCTTTTCAACAGAGTAGAACCACTATCACGTAGCTTGTGCAGAGAGTTACTTACAGTTAACCATCTCTTACAATGTTGTAAAATAACGAAAGAACACTTCGAGGGTAAGGTACCTAGCCTCCAGATATTACTAGATCCATCAATCGCTCCCAAAAAATCAAAATTATTTCCTCTATTAGCAAAACATAAAGTTAACATTTGAAATAACATATAACACATACTTTTAAATTAAAAAGAAATATAGCACTTAAGAATATTTTTTTACGGTATTCTCCGACTTCTTCTCTCTTTTCATTTATGTCGTGTTCGCGCACATTCTTTTTTTCTTTTTTTAGAATTTCGTAGCACTGTTTCTGTTTGACGTCGTTTAACGCGGCGTTGAGACCGTCTCGTCAAAATAAACTTAACGCCGCGTAAAATAATCTAACCACGGCGTAATAAACTTAACGCCGCGTAAAATAATCTAACCACGGCGTAAGCCACGGCGTAAGAACGCGTTCTGTTTGACGAAACCTTAAAGTAGAACCAATGCTTTCATATGGTGCAAGCCAAAATGCGGCTTCAGGCTTCGGGTCGCGTTTAGATCGTAAATATCGTAAAGTCCAACGCGGCGCCCAAGTAGAGCAACTCTCTACTTTCAGGTGCTTTGGGCGGCTTTGACATTTCATTTTCGGTTTGGTTTGTTCGATTTGATAATATTTAAAGTGGTAGAGCATATGCCGTTCAAGTTGGAGTATTTCTTGAGATTGTTGAACAAAAAAATATGTGCCCAAATGTTATGTGCACGCTTTTGATATTTTAATTTTGTCTGAAACTACTCTGTGCTTTATACAATTGATAAACGAAATAAACATTTTTGTTTAGAATATTTATAGTTTCTTTTTCTAGTCGAGGGAAAATCTAATTTTCTGCTATGTACAAATGATTGGTATTAAATTATTACTTGGTGTACCCGCTCTTTCGCTCGTGCCAACGAATTGAAATGCTTAGGTAGATATAGCTACATATTTTTTATTTACTATCGGGACAATGAACATGAATATGCGTACCGACTTTGACCCAAATTCACGGGAATTGTCCGTCCTATATCGAAGATTGCCTGTAAATTTGAACTCCATAGGCGGGAAGGTTTTGAAGTCCAGCCATAGGAATATAAAAAATGTCTGGACATGACAGCAAGATCTTCGCGGAAATATAGCAAAAAAATGTTCGTGAATTTAATTAATACCAGGCAAATGACCCTAATTAGAGGGTCATAAAATCCTTTCAATATGCATTGCCATTACTGGCGATAGGTGAACGGATGTGGTAAAAACCCAGCGAGCGACGAAAAACAGTACCTGCGGTCGCAATCGTCCGAATGAATGTCCAGCATACCACCAGATGTATAAATATAACTGAAATAAAATATAAATATGAATTGAAAAATCGAGTAGATCGTCGGTATCCATATTTGAGAATTTATTAATAATTTCCTCTTAAATCGTGCATTAAAAATAACAGGTATAAGCAAAAAGGAGTAGACTTGCATTCTGCTCTGAATTGGGGTATATTAACATAAACCAAACAGAACTTTCAATCTCTCATACTCTAGTCTCTCAACGCGCCAAAGCTCTGAAGCGGCATTTAGTTTTGGAAAACTGCGGCTTGCGTGCGTTGACATAAAGTACGGTAAAGTTTCTAAAACGCCTGTCAACGCACGCAAGCGGCAAAGCGCCGTTGTGATTTGGGCATTAGACATGATGTTACCACAGATACAACAGACTTTACCTTTGATCGTGATGTGAGCTGTGAGTTGCATTCGAAAGATAAATACACTTGAATTCGTTTTCGTTTGCCAGTGCAATGCCAACGACTGACTAATGAGGACGGGGATGCGGCCACAAACCAGTAAGAATAGACCGTCGACTCCTCCCACATAACGGACTTTGCCTACAAGCTGCCGGCGAGACCGGATTGTTCAGGTATTGGTGCTGTACAAAATCAAAGGGGCGCCATTAACGCACGCATACTTGAAAAATCCTGGTCGCATGGTATTGCATAGAAAAACATTGCCGCCATTAATTTTGACATTTACATGTATTCACAGACAGGGAAATTCTTTCCGGGGGAATCGGGTAGGTGTACGGGAAGTCGGCGGTCTATTCTTACTGGTTTGTGGATGCGGCTGTGGCTGGTCCTAAGAATAAGAAGTACAGGAAAGAGTGTATATCACATAACAGTGTACGTGAGTGAGGCCGCAAGTTATGAAAAAAAAACAGAGAATTTGAAACTCATCTGTCATTTTGCTGGGGAAATTTGCCGTGTTTGAAATTTAAAATTGTTAAAATAGTGAAATTACGTATTTAACTTAATAAAACAGTGAAAAAACAGTGAATACAGTGAATAAATACAATTCTTTACATCACACGTTTACATTACATTACATTTAACGCCGCGTAAAATAATCTAACCGCGGCGTAAGAACGCGTTCTGTTTGACGAAACCTTAAAGTAGAACCAATGCTTTCATATGGTGCAAGCCAAAATGCGGCTTCAGGCTTCGGGTCGCGTTTAGATCGTAAATATCGTAAAGTCCAACGCGGCGCCCAAGTAGAGCAACTCTCTACTTTCAGGTGCTTTGGGCGGCTTTGACATTTCATTTTCGGTTTGGTTTGTTCGATTTGATAATATTTAAAGTGGTAGAGCATATGCCGTTCAAGTTGGAGTATTTCTTGAGATTGTTGAACAAAAAAATATGTGCCCAAATGTTATGTGCACGCTTTTGATATTTTAATTTTGTCTGAAACTACTCTGTGCTTTATACAATTGATAAACGAAATAAACATTTTTGTTTAGAATATTTATAGTTTCTTTTTCTAGTCGAGGGAAAATCTAATTTTCTGCTATGTACAAATGATTGGTATTAAATTATTACTTGGTGTACCCGCTCTTTTGCTCGTGCCAATGAATTGAAATGCTTAGGTAGATATAGCTACATATTTTTTTATTTACTATCGGGACAATGAACATGAATATGCGTACCGACTTTGACCCAAATTCACGGGAATTGTCCGTCCTATATCGAAGATTCTCTGTAAATTTGAACTCCATAGGCGGAAAGGTTTTGAAGTCCAGCCATAGGAATATAAAAAATGACCCTAATTAGAGGGTCATAAAATCAATTCAATATGCCTTGCCATTACTGGCGATAGGTGAACGGATGTGGTAAAAACCCAGCGAGCGACGAAAAACAGTACCTGCGGTCGCAATCGTCCGAATGAATGTCCAGCATACCACCAGATGTATAAATATAACTGAAATAACATATAAATATGAATTGAAAAATCGAGTAGATCGTCGGTATCCATATTTGAGAATTTATTAATAGATTTTTATTTTTTTTTTAAATAGTCAAGGCAAGTTTTTAACAAAATTGCACCTCTGTATTTTAGTGACTAAACTTCTTTCCACAGCGTAGATAGAATATGCTGGCCATTTGGTAATCTTGCACACTTAAATCGTTTTTCAAGTATTCCACAAAGTAATCAATTCACAATTTAAAGGGAAGGGATTTTCGGTGTAATTTATCCACATTTTCTCAACCAAACTAAACATCTACCTGCCTCGCCTGAAAAGACTTTCATGGGAAGGCTTGTACCTGTGTATCTATGTACATTTCATGCACCAGACAATTCTGCCACAAAAATATTCCACGACAAGAAAAGTGAAAATACAATAACTGTTATTTATTTATGAATTTTTTACTATTTTGAACAAATTTCCTCTTAAATCGTGCATTAAAAATAACAGGTATAAGCAAAAAGGAGTAGACTTGCATTCTGCTCTGAATTGGGGTATATTAACATAAACCAAACAGAACTTTCAATCTCTCATACTCTAGTCTCTCAACGCGCCAAAGCTCTGAAGCGGCATTTAGTTTTGGAAAACTGCGGCTTGCGTGCGTTGACATAAAGTACGGTAAAGTTTCTAAAACGCCTGTCAACGCACGCAAGCGGCAAAGCGCCGTTGTGATTTGGGCATTAGACATGATGTTACCACAGATACAACAGACTTTACCTTTGATCGTGATGTGAGCTGTGAGTTGCATTCGAAAGATAAATACACTTGAATTCGTTTTCGTTTGCCAGTGCAATGCCAACGACTGACTAATGAGGACGGGGATGCGGCCACAAACCAGTAAGAATAGACCGTCGACTCCTCCCACATAACGGACTTTGCCTACAAGCTGCCGGCGAGACCAGGATTGTTCAGGTATTGGTGCTGTACAAAATCAAAGGGGCGCCATTAACGCACGCATACTTGAAAAATCCTGGTCGCATGGTATTGCATAGAAAAACATTGCCGCCATTAATTTTGACATTTACATGTATTCACAGACAGGGAAATTCTTTCCGGGGGGAATCGGGTAGGTGTACGGGAAGTCGGCGGTCTATTCTTACTGGTTTGTGGATGCGGCTGTGGCTGGTCTTGTGTGGTGTTGGCTTTGTTTGGTAGTGTGTAGGTATACATATCTGTATTTTTTTTTCGGACGGCTGGGATGGGAATGGGATGCGCTCTAAGAATAAGAAGTACAGGAAGGGGCATATCGAGGAAACAGTGAGGCTTTTTTCAAAATAGTGTGAGTTACACTAACACAAATGCATTGACACAGGGCCGGCCTAAGGGGCTAGCGTAGAGTTAGGATGCCAAAATGCTGGGACGCACAATGTAACTCTTACCCGTTTCTTTAAGAGTGATAAAGTAGGAAAATATGTAGCTGAGCTTTAAGGTAGCTCTAGGTTATGGTTTTTATCTTCTCAGAAGTACTTAGGCACCTTCAAAGAATCACAGCTATTATTATTCCTTAATAAATAAAACGTACCTTTTACAGTTACCTAAAAATTTTAAACGTATAAATAAAATTCAGTTTTTAGTTTTAGGTCTAATTTTAATGCAAAAACACTATCACAGATATTTTCCTTAGTTAAATAAATTTTAGTTACATTTTATCTACATCTATCTGATAATAATTCGGTCAGACATCTGGGGTCTTCGCGTAACTTTTCAGACGATCATCGTCTCAGTCTCGACGATTGAACAAAACGACGTCGTTTTAAGTTTGCTTCATGTAACATCATAATAGCGTCGTTCAATCGAACCGTTCATTGTTTTCGATTTGAACAGTCTGAGCATGGCTGTAAAGAAACTGTGACAATTGAAAACTAATAAAAAAAGGTATATTTATGCAATTTGTGTGTGTTGTTGTCTTTTATGTGGAAATAGGTAAAAAGGTAAACATTTTTTGGTGCAAGAAAATATTTATTGTTTCTATCTATCTATATATATAAAAATTGAGCGTTAAAATGTTTGTCGCCGATTCACGCTTTAACGCATTTACCGTTCTTAACCAAACTTTCGCACATCTTTGGTATTGGTCCATGAATCCTGTGAAGTTTGGTCAAAAATGGACAAAGGGGCGTGGCACCCCCCATACAAAAAAAACATTCAAAATCGTATATATCGAAAACCACCAAATCGATTGAGCTCAAACTTACAGATAATCTTAGTTATTGGCCCTGGAGTTGTCCTGTGAAGTTTGGTCAAAATTGGACAAAGGGGCGTGGTACCGCCCATACAAAAAACATTCAAAATCGTATATCTCGAAAACCACCAAATCGATTGAGCTCAAACTTACGGAAGATCTTAGTGATTGTCCCTGGAGTGGTCCTGTGAAGTTTGGTCAAAATTGGGCAAAGGGGCGTGGCACCGCCCATACAGAAAAACACTCAAAATCGTATATCTAGAAAACCACCAAATCGATTGAGCTCAAACTTACAGATGATCTTAGTTATTGGCCCTGGAGTGGTCCTGTGAAGTTCGGTCAAAACTGGACAAAGGGCGTGGCACCGCCCATACAAAAAAAAAAAACATTCAAAATCGTATATCTAGAAAACCACCAAATCGATTGAGCTCAAACTTACGGAAGATCTTAGTTATTGTCCCTGGAGTGATCCTGTGAAGTTTGGTCAAAATTGGACAAAGGGGTGTGGCACCGCCCACACAGAAAAACACTCAAAATCGTATATCTAGAAAACCACCAAATCGATTAAGCTCAAGTTTACAGATGATCTTAGTTATTGGCCCTGGAGTGGTCCTGTGAAGTTTGGTCAAAATTGGACAAAGGGGCGTGGTACCGCCCATACAAAAAACATTCAAAATCGTATATCTCGAAAACCACCAAATCGATTGAGCTCAAACTTACAGATAATCTTAGTTATTGGCCCTGGAGTTGTCCTGTGAAGTTTGGTCAAAATTGGACAAAGGGGCGTGGTACCGCCCATACAAAAAACATTCAAAATCGTATATCTCGAAAACCACCAAATCGATTGAGCTCAAACTTACGGAAGATCTTAGTGATTGTCCCTGGAGTGGTCCTGTGAAGTTTGGTCAAAATTGGGCAAAGGGGCGTGGCACCGCCCATACAGAAAAACACTCAAAATCGTATATCTAGAAAACCACCAAATCGATTGAGCTCAAACTTACAGATGATCTTAGTTATTGGCCCTGGAGTGGTCCTGTGAAGTTCGGTCAAAACTGGACAAAGGGCGTGGCACCGCCCATACAAAAAAAAAAAACATTCAAAATCGTATATCTAGAAAACCACCAAATCGATTGAGCTCAAACTTACGGAAGATCTTAGTTATTGTCCCTGGAGTGATCCTGTGAAGTTTGGTCAAAATTGGACAAAGGGGTGTGGCACCGCCCACACAGAAAAACACTCAAAATCGTATATCTAGAAAACCACCAAATCGATTAAGCTCAAACTTACAGATGATCTTAGTTATTGGCCCTGGAGTGGTCCTGTGAAGTTCGGTCAAAACTGGACAAAGGGCGTGGCACCGCCCATACAAAAAAAAACATTCAAAATCTTATACATATCTCGAAAACCACCAAATTGATTGAGCTCGAACTTACAGATAATCTTAATTATTGGCCCTAGAGTGCTCCTGTGAAGATTGGTCAAATTTGGTCAAAGGGGAGCGGCACTTCACATACAAAAAAATTTTCAAAATCTTATACCTCCTATACAAAAAACATCTTCTATGGAGTGAAACTCGATGACGTTATATCTCCATAACCGCTGCTGGTCCGATTTTCATTATTCTTTTTTTTGTTTTGTTCGTATTGCTGTGTTTCAAGTTTAGGCAGAAAGAAAATTCCACCAAGTCGATTTATTATCATTTCTCGCATTTCACGAAAGAACATTATTACCTAAGACCTAAGCAATACAATTCCTGTGCACGGGCAAAGCCGGGCGGGTACAGATTTTCGATAGTCTTGGAATTGGAATCCAAAGTTTTTAAAATTTGTAACATCGATATAAATGATGAAAGTCAATAATATTGTCTAGGCAATACAATTTCTGAAAAAAAAAACAAAAAAAACAAAAATTGTTGTGTAAGACCTATAGAGCATTACAATAAAAACAGTTCTTCTATTTAACTATTTTGCACTACGAAGTGTGCACGGGCTACGCTAGTCAAATTATAAAAGATTTGATAGAAACAATATTCTTTTAACATTTGTTTTGCTTTTATGGAAAGAAAATATACCAAAAACGATGAAACGATTGCCAAAGAGCCATCGTTCAATCGAATCATTTCGACGACAGCATTTGACAGTTAAATTGTTTGCGTGAAGCAAGAAGAAACGATGATCGTTCACTCGTTTCGACCATCATCGTTTTTTGGTTGTTACACGAAGTAGCAGTATCTACGACGTCGTTCGATCGTTGCCTTACGCGATTAAACCCCTGTTTCTTAAAATTGTGTTTCTTTTTTTGTCCATTAGTTTTGATTGGATTCTAAGCTGTTTCTCTGTTATAAGACACATGTCTTCAACATCTTGACGACGATACCAAACGTCACGATAACAGGACAGCAGAAGAAATACTTTAAAACACATTTTCTATTTATAACAAGAAAACTGCACTAGGGCGCTCAACCGATTTAAGCGCCTTGCCCTCACCAACAAAAAAATAGTTCGTCCCTGAACGAGAGTTTCCGATTTGATTTGACAGATGAGTTTCAGTTAAATCAAATGCTATCAGATAAATAAAGTATATTTTTGTTTTCAACCAAATTCCCTTTTTTGCAACAAAATGCCATGAAATACCAATTTAAAAGTGTTATACAATAATATATCTACCTAAAAAAGCACCTAAGAACTTTATTTTATGTGGAATATGAGATAAAACTTACATGTGAAATGAAAAATTGTTACTCTCCTTATTTTGCTCGTTTTTGCAGAATTTAACACGGCACCACATGTTGTTTTAAATTTCGTTCGGTTAAGAATTGTACTGTTGTTTCACTGTTTTATTAAGTTAAAAACGTAATTTCAGTAAGAAAAGACAATTGTTATTTTATTCAACATAACGTTTTGTATTAATCAAATATTTATCAATTTAGTAACTACTTTGGTAGTATCACTCTGATGATCGAGTTATAATTCATTAAACTTATAACATTCAAGTTCATTCATAATATTGTCCAATGTATACTACATTTGGTGACTTTTGCAGTATCGTCTTTCTCCAGAAAACAATTATTTTGCCCGCGTTCAGTATGCTCAGAGCCTAGATTCGCAGATGACAGTTTCTCATTGAACGACTAACTGATTAACATTTCAGACATTTTCAGATTATGTTAAGTCGAAAGAAGGGACAAAACTGAAAGAAAGACTCTAGAGATCGGTTGTCAACCTTTTAGCGGTATTCAATAACATTTTGGTGGCCAAGGTGTCATCGATCGGTACAGTTTCACTTTCCAGAAAAATAATTAAAAGCCTTCCGAAAGAGGAATATTGCTGGATTTACATTACCACGCCACGCAATTTTGCATGACTTCAGAGAGAGAGAGATCCGTTTGCTGCAGTCAAGGCTAATGATCTGTAAGAGTGAGACCACAAATCTCCATAAAAAAGTTATGGCGGCCTAAATTCAACTGTTAGGCTCCTGGTCTCACTCTCACACATCATTAGCCTAGACTGTGTTAAAACGGATCTCTCTCTCTCTAAAGTCATGCAAAATTGCGTGGCGTGGTAAAGTAAATCCACCATATATCTACATATACGGAAAATCAACTTTCGGAAAAAAAAACATTTAATGAATCTTAAGATGAATGAGTGGTACAGTTCAAAATAGCTGTAATTCCAATCGAAGTCTTTGTTAACAGTACCTAGTTGTTCTTTGAAACGGCACACCACAATTACATACTATAATACATACATACTAACTATTTTTACATTATTTGCCTATGTAGATCCTAACGCATTGAACGCGACTAATTCCTTGACTGAGTATCTAACCTATTAATTTGACATTCCAATTCAAAAAAAATGTGCACGACTGGGTCGAACGAAACTTTCTCGTTAATTGCCAATTTCGCAGAATCTCAGAGTCATTTCAGCAAATTTTGCGTTTACAATCATATCCACTTAAGATGTATGCAGGTTTAGTAACTGAACCCTTCTTAATTAAAAAAGTAATACATACTACATAGACATACGTAGATATTAACTACAACACTTTATTACTTACATACTTTCAAATTTCACTCCAAACTGACACTTGAAGGAGGCAAGTAGGCAATGAATTTAAAATTCCAATTTTTTGATTATTTAAAAAAAGTGGTCTCAATGGTCGGGATGTGGGTGGTAATTTTTAAGAAATATCAATAAAACGGCAATATTCGAGTTTTCTGAGAAAAACTAAGTACGTAATCATGTTTAGAATGCTTATGTTGTCTTAAATATGTATTTTGATCAAAATCGTTAGAGCGGTTGTTTGTAAAATTATGCTGACAAATGTTACAATTTGGATTCGAAAAGCACTGTTATTAAACTGTTTAGCTGAAAACTGAGTACGGCATATTCTTCAGGATATAAACATTACCTAGCAGTTACATTTTTAACCAAATCGAAAATGGCGTTTTCGAGATATGTGTAGTTTTTAAAGTACCGTTTTTAGTTCAAAAATGGTTCAAAAAACACTATTTTTCAACTGTTTAGGTCAAAATTAAGCAATTGGTATTACTATGGATTTAAGCATTACCTGAAAGTAACATTTTTATCATAATCGAAAATGGCGTTTTTGAGATATGAGCAGATTCTTATCTATTATTAGGGATTTGGGTGGATATCAAAGGACGCAGTCTTTTTAGGGAAAAACCGAGTTTGCTATCAAGTTAAGAATGACAATAGTACCATAGATACTATAGTTCCATAGATATGGCACCAAGAGGAAAAAAAATGACCATTTTTCAACTCAATGGGACGTACCGCTGCGTCCCAGTTGGATCAAACTAGCGTGAATCATACTTATGGCCAAACCACAACGGCGCTTTGCCGCTTGCGTGTGCGTTGACAGGCGTTTTAGAAACCTTACCGTACTTTATGTCAACGCGCGCAAGTGACCGTTTTCCAAAACTAAATGCCGCCTTCAGAGCGTTGGCGCGTTGAGAGACTAGAGTATGAGAGATTGAAAGTTCTGTTTGGTTTATGTTAATATACCCCAATTCAGAGCAGAATGCAAGTCTACTCCTTTTTGCTTATACCTGTTATTTTTAATGCACGATTTAAGAGGAAATTTGTTCAAAATAGTAAAAAATGCATAAATAAATAACAATAAATACATAGATACACAGGTATATGCCTTCCCATAACAGTCCTTTCAGCGAGACAGGTAGATTTTTAGTTTAGTTGAGAAAATATAGGCAAATTACATCGAAAATCCCTTCCCTTTAAATTGTGAAATGATTACTTTTTGGAATACTTGAAAAACGATTTAAGTGAGTAAGATTACCAATGGGCGAGCATATTTTATCTGCGCCAGTGTTCCCAGGTTGAGGGGAAAATCACCATTTTTGCCGATTTTTTAAGACGAAAGGGAGAAAAAAGGGGAAAGGGATAAAAACGGGGAAAAAATTCAAAAAGGGGAAAATCTTAAAATACTATCAAAAACAGTTTGTAAGAAAATCTTCTAGAATGAATACCTACAAAACAATCTACAAAAAATAACCATGCTCAAGAAATGTGCCCATGCAACACCCACTTAATTTTTTGTTTGGTTTCTGAATGCATTCATTCTTTTGACATTTAATAAAACTATAACCATGGCCATACACTCCTTACCATGAACGTCGTGTACAGAGAGACAGCTAGATTTTGAGTGAGTAGAAAAAAAGATAGGTAGTACAGAAAATGGACCAATAATACACTTTCAGAAATAATTATCACATGAGCATGGCATACGAAGGTTATTTTCCGGAACCATAGCGCTTTCGATAAAAATCTTTAATTGGTATTTGCGTTGGTAGAGTGAGGACGTAAAATCGGGCGTCCGCTTCGAATTTACCATCAAATTTTTGTATTTTCGATTTCATTACTCCTGTACCTGTCAAATTTTATTTTATTGCAATGAGGGTTTGTTTTTGTGTATAGCCAAGTCGTTCATTAGAATGAAAGTTATGCCACACATCCCTTCCCATGAAAGTCGTTTCGGGCGAGACAGGTCGATTTTAAGTGAGTAGAAAAGAGAATGGATCTGCAGTGTAATATACGCTTCTTTTCTCAACTAGATTACCTAAAAATCTACCCGTCTCGCCCGACACGACTTTCATGGGAAGGCATGTGTGGCTCAGCACATAGTGTGTCCTCAGTCGCTCTTCGGCAGCCAACGCGAACAGTCGACTTAGTTAGTGGTGCGTGATTAGCAAAGTTAATCGAGATATAGTGAATTTGACCAGAAAAATTCTGTGAGCCATTTGGCGCAGTGGGAAAGACCATAGCCTCTGACACAAACGGAGCCGGTTCAAGTCCCCGTGGGGGAAGTGTTCTTTTTTTTTAATTAATAAATAACAATTACCAACAAAAGTTAACAAAAACGAAAGTGGAAGTGCCGCAAGGCAATCAGGCGATGGACACTGGCCAACCAAAGGTCCCGCAAGGTGATGCCCCGTTGCCAAAACGTATGACAACGAAAAAAGTCACACAGCAGCATTCGGGAGCAGCAGCAACAACAACAACAAGTGCACCAGCAACAGCAGCACAAACAAAATTATCGAAGAGCACAATGGTCGCGCTTCTCCAGGGTTTTACAGCGTGATATACGTTCGAGTGAGATCAACCCACCGACAAACAGGAACTTGACAAACGATGAAATCGACATACATTTATTGCAAATGAACGTCGTCATCAAACGGACAATGGAGCGGACTATCCCCAAGGTACGACGTTCCACTGACGAAGAACAGACTGAAAAGTATCGAAACGCGACAATCGATGCTCTATACAGACATAAAAGTAGACTGCTCTCGAGGCTTAAACAGCTGCACAGACAGTTTACTGACAGGAACGATCCCGAGATGAGGACACTGAATTCGATGATCAAAAACCTGAAACAGTTGATCGTGGAAAATTACAGAAAATCTGTAAGTTTGTATTGGGGCAATAAAATTCGGGCTATAAAATCCAGTAGTCCGAACATGTTCCCACAAATAAATAAACTGTTCAGGCGGAAAGATCATAACGACATTTCATGTGTCCGAATCCCTCGGACGAACGAGAACAGACAGACACTACTGACTGCTGGCATAAGTCCTGAAAGTGCCGACTCGAACGACGGTTTTTACGTGGTCGAAGACCCGCAGGAGAGAGTGGATTTGATGGGCGCTTTCTTCGAGACCGTGTATACTGTGAACAATCCAGTTCGCCGTAATCACGACCTCGAGGAGAGGGCCTTTCTGAACCATATTTATCTGCGCACCGAACTTCATAATTGGCGATCCGAGAACAACGGTTTCACCGTGTTCAATGACGACAACCTTGCAAATGGCATAATCGCCGATGAAAGGACAAATTTCCAGTTGTTCGTGAACAAAGATGAACTCTTGTGTATCTTTGAGTCACTTAAAAATAAAAAGTCGGCGGGAATTGACGGTGTCCCAAACGTCGTATTAAGACACCTGCCTCTAGAAGCGATTGAGATCTTCGCCACGCTATTTAACAATGCGCTGAATAATGCATATTATCCAGTGCAGTGGAAAATGGCGGTGGTACATCCTATCCCCAAAAGGGAGAAAGATAGGACCAACCCGGCTAATCTTCGGTCAATTAGTTTGCTCCCGAATGTTAGCAAGGTATTCGAAAAGGTCGTTAATAGAGCTCTTTTAAAGTGGGCTGAAGAAAATAAGATTATTCCGGACAATCAGTTTGGCTTTAGAGCGGGGCATGAAACGATTCATGCCGCGTCGAAATTGGTGTCCGACATTCAGTGGCACAAATGCAAGAACCAATGCACGGGTGCTTGCCTGGTCGACTTTGAGAAGGCCTTCGACACCGTATGGTTGGAGGGGCTCTTCTATAAGCTGACGAGGTTGGGTATGCAAAAACCATTGCTATATATGATTTATGACATGCTTATGGGAAAGAAGTTCGTTGTCAAAGCTGGCAACGTGACTTCGAGCAAAGTCTTTGAAATTAAAAACGGCTTACAACAGGGAGCGGTGAATTCTCCGATCCTGTTTAATATTTACACGAGTGATCTGGTGGGTTCCCTCAGACATGCTATAGCGTACGCAGACGATTTAGTGGCGTACAGATCAGGTCCAAAAGTCGAGGTCATCAACATCCTTTTGCAGCGTGACTTCGATCAAATTAAGAGGTATTGCGATGATTGGAAATTGAAAATCAATTTCCAAAAATCGGAAACAATCCTGTTCAGAACTCCTTTGGCTAGGGCCTCTAGGGATACCAGAAAAAACTGGCGAAAATTAGCCATTATTGGACAAAATGGACAACCATTGGCGGTGCGAAGCGTGGTCAGATATCTTGGCATCTGGCTCGACCAGTATCTATATTTTGACAAACATATAGATGCTTGTCTTGCTGGGGCCAAGAGGGCTTATGCTCTGACAAGGAGACTGTTTCGCAGCAGTCAACTTGTTTCCAGAGTAAAGGTCATATGCTACGTGGCCCTTATAAGGCCGATCATCGCTTATGGCTGTCCCATTTGGTTTAATATAGCGCCTTCCTATATGGAAAAGATTCGGGTGTTTGAGAGACAGTGTCTCAGGACCTGCCTAGGGTTGTTTAGAACTCCCGAATCTGAGTACATAAAATATTATCCCAACAAGACCCTATACGATGGGGCTCGATTGAACAGGATTGACAATTTCCTAATTAAGGTGATTCGAAGGCACGTTGCAAGAGCGATGGCCAACGCTAACAATCTGATCTCGGGTGGTTATTACCCGAATTTAATGTACCACGAGAGTACGCTCCGGTCTGGCTTTGTCCCGCCTGAGGCATTTCTTCATGCAGACATGAAAGGGTTAGTCCAGAATAAAGATGGTGTGCCGGTATTGTACCACAGCCACCGCGGCGCGAGGGATAAGCGGCTCATCCACGACGGGTACGCCGCCAATGCTCAGGAGCTCCTCCGTTTTAGTACCGCAATTGCGGATAGGGACACGGTTGATACCTTAAAGCAGTTCACCGAATTTTGGTGGCTTGAGGAAGAGGTGAGGGCAGACACGCTCTCCCGGGTCGGTGCGTTACCTATGTAACATCCTCCTTAGTTTTAAGCTAGTTTGTAAGTTAGTTAGGTATATTTTAGGGGGTTTTTGGGAGGGGCCGGGCTCGTCAACATGAATGAGTGCTACCGAGACTTGACCGACGCTTATGGCCTCGCTCGAGTCCCGGCGGCGCGTGTGCACATTTTGGCGACTGCCAGGCGCCCATCGACGCAATCGGGATGGTGACTAATCGAGAGATTGCTCATCACCCTGATTATAGGTAATTTAAGTTAAGTAGCTTAGGTAGTTTAAGTAGTTTTAGGTAGTTTTAAGAAAAATAAAATAATAAAGCATCCAAGTTTTAGCCAGTTTTCTTGGAAATTAAAAAACAGCGCAATAGATATAAAATAGATAGATTTAAGGCCGAAAGGCAATAGTTATAAGAATAAAGTTAAGTTTAGAGTGCTCGTTAAGAGCCAGTAAGCTAGATTAAGATACATGTTAGTTTTAAATTAGATTTAGTCATTTTTGTCTAGTAAGTAAGTTTAAATAATGAATGAATAAAAATGAATTTAAAAGTAAGTAAAAGTACAAACAAAAATAGCACCAGCAAATGCAGCACTAGCAACAACAATTACAGCAGGACAAACAACGCCAGCTTTAGTACAATCGCTGGAATCAACAAAAGTTGATAATAAACGGCGACGAAGGGTAAAACAGAAGCCGAATTCAGTGTCAAAAAAAATGGCAAAGTCTGGCGATTCTGTTCTGACGTCAGAAGCCGAAACGGATGAGAATAATGATGCTCTCAGCTACTCATACGAGTCTGAAGGGGGAGAGTGTCGGTACGTGGGCGAAGGTAACTCATTTCTAGAGTTACTGGACGCCGAAGACGAACCAAAGAAACAACAACAAGAAGAAGAAGATGAGGAAGCAGAGCTCGATCGTCTTATCAAAGAGCTCCTCGAGAAAAGGGAAAAGCTGCGTCAGCAAAAAGCTCAGCAACAACAACAAAAGCTGAAGCAATTCGAGGCGGCGCAGCAAAAACAGAAACAACAACAGCAGCAACAACAAGAGCTGAAAAAGCAGCAACAACAGCAGCAGCTACAAAGGCAAAACAAAAGCCAAACGCAACAACAACAGCAGCAAATCCAGCAAAAATTACAACAAAAACAACAGCAACCACAGAACCAGCAGCTGACACAAAAACAGCCGCTGCAACAACAACAACAGCAACAGCAGAAGGAGCAACCGCAGCAGCAACAGCAACAACAACAACAGCAGCAGCAAAGAAAAGTGAAAGTCCCGCCAATTAATGTAAGTTATTTAGACATTAGTGATAGCATTAGGTTATGTAGATTAGTAAGTAAAGATTTTTATATAAAAAGGCTAAACGCCGATAAGCATATAATAATGTGCAATAATATGGAGGAGTACAAAAAGGTGCGCACCGCTCTGGAGAAAGCAGAGGCCGAATACTTCACGTATACTCCAAAGGGAGAAAAACTGCAAACGGTGCTGCTTAAGGGTATCGACCCAAATGTTAAAACGGACGAGCTCGAGAAGGAGCTCAAGAATTATGAGTGCGACGACCTTAAGTTCGTGGGGGTCAAGCCGTTTTCCTCGCCTGCGGAGAGGGGTGGTAGCCGCAAATTACCATTCTTTTTGGTGCAACTAACCCCCAACAGCAAAATCGATAGTCTGAAAAGGATCAGATTCCTGTACTATCATGCAGTACGTTGGGAAAAGCTAAAAAGGTCAGATCGCGTACTTCAGTGTATGCGCTGCCAGAGGTTCGGGCACGCCGCAGCTAACTGCCATATGCAGTTTAGATGCGTTAAGTGCAACAGGGACCACAAGCATGGTGAGTGTCCTTTGGGAAGGGATAGAGTAGAGGATCGGGGTCAACTTTCGTGTGTACTCTGCAAAAGCTCAGGGCATCCTGCCAATTTCAAAGGATGTCCCAAGTATCAGCAGGTCAAACAGAATGTGTTGGCTCGGAAACAGAGGTCTGAAGAAGAGAAGGGTCGAAAGAGTCGCTCGTTCTCAAATTTTGTTGCACCCAACGTGTCATTTGCCCAAATGGTATCTGGACCGGGTAAGGCAAATACAAAAACCGCACCAAAGGCTCCAACGCCTGAAGCGGATCTGGATTTGAAAGCGATCCTTCTGTCACTGCACGGAAAGATCGACAAATTCCAGAATCAGTTAAACGAACAAGCGGCTCGAATAGACGTTATCTATTCGACGCTGTTTGCTGACTCAACCGCGCCATAAATATGATGGGTACGCTGGACGAGGTAAAACTAAAGATCCTTGCGTTGAATGTTAATTCAATGATCAGGATCGAGAGAAGGATCAATGTTTCCAACCTGTTGAAAGCCGAAAAGCCAGATGTACTTTTGGTTAGCGAAACTAAGCTAAATCGGAAGCACAAAGTAGGCTATAGAAACTACAAGCTAGTTAGAAGAGATCGGCCCAACTCCACACAAGGAGGCGGTGTCGGTATCTTAATACGCAGAGGCTTGCGCCATAGGGTCATATATAGCAGTGACGTGCGTAGGTTCCGGGTGTTGGAAGCGTGCATCGTGTGCATTCCCCTCCATAGCCAGAGGCGGGTGTATGTGGTGTCACTTTACGCACCTGACGCACCCCAACCCATTATATTTTTAAATGAGCTCGAGACACTCTTTCGTTGCTTACAGCTTCAATCGGAGGACAATTATTACTTTTTGGGCGGAGACCTTAATGCTAAACATGCGGCATGGGGAAATGATACTCCGAATCCTAGGGGCAACCAGTTTCACGACTGGTGGCGTCATAATATGATTGAGTACAAACTCGAGTTGTACGCGACGGATTTCCCGTCTTTCCCTAGAGAAGGTTCTTTCTTGGACTTAGCGCTGGTTGACGAAAGACTAGAACTGACAGACACAGATCGACGAACGCGGAACTGTTTACGAACGGTCGAGTACGATAGTGACCACTACGGACTCGCCGTCGTAATACGGATCCCGAACGAACAAACGCAGCTGGAGGAGTACGATCAAGTGCGCTCCTTCGATTATCGAAGAGCACAATGGTCGCGCTTCTCCAGGGTTTTACAGCGTGATATACGTTCGAGTGAGATCAACCCACCGACAAACAGGAACTTGACAAACGATGAAATCGACAGCCATTTATTGCAAATGAACGTCGTCATCAAACGGACAATGGAGCGGACTATCCCCAAGGTAGGACGTTCCACTGACGAAGAACAGACTGAAAAGTATCGAAACGCGACAATCGATGCTCTATACAGACATAAAAGTAGACTGCTCTCGAGGCTTAAACAGCTGCACAGACAGTTTACTGACAGGAACGATCCCGAGATGAGGACACTGAATTCGATGATCAAAAACCTGAAACAGTTGATCGTGGAAAATTACAGAAAATCTGTAAGTTTGTATTGGGGCAATAAAATTCGGGCTATAAAATCCAGTAGTCCGAACATGTTCCCACAAATAAATAAACTGTTCAGGCGGAAAGATCATAACGACATTTCATGTGTCCGAATCCCTCGGACGAACGAGAACAGACAGACACTACTGACTGCTGGCATAAGTCCTGAAAGTGCCGACTCGAACGACGGTTTTTACGTGGTCGAAGACCCGCAGGAGAGAGTGGATTTGATGGGCGCTTTCTTCGAGACCGTGTATACTGTGAACAATCCAGTTCGCCGTAATCACGACCTCGAAGAGAGGGCCTTTCTGAACCACTTTTATCTGCGCACCGAACTTCATAATTGGCGATCCGAGAACAACGGTTTCACCGTGTTCAATGACGACAACCTTGCAAACGGCATAATCGCCGATGAAGGGACAAATTCCCAGTTGTTCGTGAGCAAAGATGAACTCTTGTGTATCTTTGAGTCACTTAAAAATAAAAAGTCGGCGGGAATTGACGGTGTCCCAAACGTCGTATTAAGACACCTGCCTCTAGAAGCGATTGAGATCTTCGCCACGCTATTTAACAATGCGCTGAATAATGCATATTATCCAGTGCAGTGGAAAATGGCGGTGGTACATCCTATCCCCAAAAGGGAGAAAGATAGGACCAACCCGGCTAATCTTCGGTCAATTAGTTTGCTCCCGAATGTTAGCAAGGTATTCGAAAAGGTCGTTAATAGAGCTCTTTTAAAGTGGGCTGAAGAAAATAAGATTATTCCGGACAATCAGTTTGGCTTTAGAGCGGGGCATGAAACGATTCATGCCGCGTCAAAATTGGTGTCCGACATTCAGTGGCACAAATGCAAGAACCAATGCACGGGTGCCTGCCTGGTCGACTTTGAGAAGGCCTTCGACACCGTATGGTTGGAGGGGCTCTTCTATAAGCTGACGAGGATGGGTATGCAAAAACCATTGCTATATATGATTTATGACATGCTTATGGGAAAGAAGTTCGTTGTCAAAGCTGGCAACGTGACTTCGAGCAAAGTCTTTGAAATTAAAAACGGCTTACAACAGGGAGCGGTGAACTCTCCGATCCTGTTTAATATTTACACGAGTGATCTGGTGGGTTCCCTCAGACATGCTATAGCGTACGCAGACGATTTAGTGGCGTACAGATCAGGTCCAAAAGTCGAGGTCATCAACATCCTTTTGCAGCGTGACTTCGATCAAATTAAGAGGTATTGCGATGATTGGAAATTGAAAATCAATTTCCAAAAATCGGAAACAATCCTGTTCAGAACTCCATTGGCTAGGGCCTCTAGGGATACCAGAAAAAACTGGCGAAAATTAGCCATTATTGGACAAAATGGACAACCATTGGCGGTGCGAAACGTGGTCAGATATCTTGGCATCTGGCTCGACCAGTATCTATATTTTGACAAACATATAGATGCTTGTCTTGCTGGGGCCAAGAGGGCTTATGCTCTGACAAGGAGACTGTTTCGCAGCAGTCAACTTGTTTCCAGAGTAAAGGTCATATGCTACGTGGCCCTTATAAGGCCGATCATCGCTTATGGCTGTCCCATTTGGTTTAATATAGCGCCTTCCTATATGGAAAAGATTCGGGTGTTTGAGAGACAGTGTCTCAGGACCTGCCTAGGGTTGTTTAGAACTCCCGAGTCTGAGTACATAAAATATTATCCCAACAAGACCCTATACGATGGGGCTCGATTGAACAGGATTGACAATTTCCTAATTAAGGTGATTCGAAGGCACGTTGCAAGGGCGATGGCCAACGCTAACAATCTGATCTCGGGTGGTTATTACCCGAATTTAATGTACCACGAGAGTACGCTCCGGTCTGGCTTTGTCCCGCCTGAGGCATTTCTTCATGCAGACATGAAAGGGTTAGTCCAGAATAAAGATGGTGTGCCGGTATTGTACCACAGCCACCGCGGCGCGAGGGATAAGCGGCTCATCCACGACGGGTACGCCGCCAATGCTCAGGAGCTCCTCCGTTTTAATACCGCAATTGCGGATAGGGACACGGTTGATACCTTAAAGCAGTTCACCGAATTTTGGTGGCTTGAGGAAGAGGTGAGGGCAGACACGCTCTCCCGGGTCGGTGCGTTACCTATGTAACATCCTCCTTAGTTTTAAGCTAGTTTGTAAGTTAGTTAGGTGTATTTTAGGGGGTTTTTGGGAGGGGCCGGGCTCGTCAACATGAATGAGTGCTACCGAGACTTGACCGACGCTTATGGCCTCGCTGGAGTCCCGGCGGCGCGTGTGCACATATTGGCGACTGCCAGGCGCCCATCGACGCAATCGGGATGGTGACTAATCGAGAGATTGCTCATCACCCTGATTATAGGTAATTTAAGTTAAGTAGCTTAGGTAGTTTAAGTAGTTTTAGGTAGTTTTAAGAAAAATAAAATAATAAAGCATCCAAGTTTTAGCCAGTTTTCTTGGAAATTAAAAAACAGCGCAATAGATATAAAATAGATAGATTTAAGGCCGAAAGGCAATAGTTATAAGAATATAGTTAAGTTTAGAGTGCTCGTTAAGAGCCAGTAAGCTAGATTAAGATACATGTTAGTTTTAAATTAGATTTAGTCATTTTTGTCTAGTAAGTAAGTTTAAATAATGAAGGAATAAAAATGAATTTAAAAAAAAAACATAGTGTGTCCTTGAACTATGCCTTAATTCAAAATATTACGCGAATTTCTAAACAACGGCGGCACAACTTAATGTGTAATAATTCTCATTTTATTTTGGATTTTGAATGAAGAAGGAACTAACAACAAAATACAAATATCTCAAGCAATTGGAAGCATTGCTCGAGTTCAAAACATGGTTAAGTATGATAAGATTTTTTCTTCGGAAAAAAAAGGGATTTTTTTTCTTTCTAAAGGGGAAAAAATATCATGTTGGTGTTAAAAAAAGGGGATTTCTTTTCTTAAACCCTGGGAACACTGATCTGCGCTGTTGAAAGAAGGTCAGTCACTAAAATGCAAAGGTGCAATTTTGTTAAAAACTTGCTTGGCTATTTAAAAAATAAAATAAAATAATAAATTCTCAAATATGGATACAGACGAACTACTCGATTTTTCAATTCATATTTATATTTTATTTCAGTTATATTTATACATCTGGTGGTATGCTGGACATTCGGACGAATGCGATCTCAGGTACTGCTTCTCGTCGCTCGCTGGCTTTTTACCGCATGCGGTCACCCATCGCCAGTAATGACAATGCATATTGAAAGGATTTTTTGACCCCCTAATTAGGGTCATTGCCTGGGTATTAATTAAGTACACGGAATTTTTGTTGCTATATTTGCGCGAAGATCTTTGCTGTCTTGTCCAGATATTTTTTTATATTCCTATGGCTGGACTTCAAAACCTTCCCGCCTATTGAGTTCAAATTTACAGGGAATCTTCGATGTAGGACGGAGAATTCCCGTGAATTTGGGTCAAAGTCGGGCAAAGGTACGCATATTCATGTGCATTGTCCCGATAGACAATAAAAAATATGTAGCTATATCTACCTAAGCAATGCAATTCATTGGCACGAGCAAACGAGCGGGTACACCAAGTAATAAATTAATACCTATCAATTGCACATAGCAGAAAATTAGATTTTCCCTCGACTAGAAAAAGAAATATAAATATTCTAAACTAAACATTTCATTTATGAATTATATAAAGCACAGAGTAGTTTCAGACAAAATTAAAATAACAAAAATTCTCATGAAAAAATAGTGTCGCAAAAGCTGGGCAGAGTATATAATTTACTTAAAATAATTTGCCGCAAACAAAAGGGACCTCATATGAACACCTCAATCGATATAGCAAAAACACTTTTAAGACTAAAAAAAATGACCAAAATGTGCAAATTAAAATTAATGCTATATTAAGAACTGCATTAGGTGCATTACCATCAACGCCTATCGATGCTTTACTAGCAGAAGCTAACATTCCAAGCTTTAAAGATTTAAAGGTTATAAGTCAGAATAATCTTTTTTCTAAAAGTATTATAAACGTAGAACATTCTCTTCATGGTATTTACAAATTGGGTTGGATTCAATCCGAAACCTCAAAAAACCAAAGTGCTATTTTCAGATCTATTCGTAACATCAAAATTTCAAATATAGATATTCCCGAATTTCTGAGCTATAACAACCAAACACCCCCTTGGCTGTTTCCCGGATACCTCATCAATACTTCCTTGAAAGAAACATCCAAGGATAGCACTCCAAACGAAGTATTTAGGAAAAAGTTTACTGAAATCTTGGAAACTGGCAATTTCGGTTGTGTTCTCTACACGGACGCTTCTTGCAAAGATTGAGTTACCGGCTACTGCGTCCATAGACTTGACTGTTCGAACGATAAACTAATAGTACAACAACTTACCACTCCTGACCAAAATTCGTACACTGGAGAAGTTATGGCACTTGCAGAAGCGTTCAAATAAGCAATGTCTTCAGCCGTCAAAACAGCAATATGCAGTGACTCTTTGAGCGCAATTCTTGCTATCAAAAAAAATAAAAGCAATTTACCAATCACTCAGGCCCTAAGAGCTAATCTCTGCTCAGAATGTCCACGTATTCAGTTAATATGGTCACCGGGACATGTTGGCATACCAGGGAATGAAAGAGCAGACGCTGGTGCACGAGACGCTATTAATATGCCTTTAGAGTACAAACCACCACCGTTTGCAAAATCTGTTTGGACTCAATCTTTAAGACATCTTCAAGATGAATCAAAAAATCGCTGGAATCAATCAACATCATTTTTAAGGACTCACAAACTGGACCTATCACCTGTTACTTATAACGAAGAGTTACCTAAGTCGATTGCAATCAGTACAGATCTCACGAAATAAATTAGGGCACACAATGTTTAACAAATCGCACCTTTTCAACAGAGTAGAACCACTATCACGTAGCTTGTGCAGAGAGTTACTTACAGTTAACCATCTCTTACAATGCTGTAAAATAACGAAAGAACACTTCGAGGGTAAGGTACCTAGCCTCCAGATATTACTAGATCCATCAATCGCTCCCAAAAAATCAAAATTATTTCCTCCATTAGCAAAACATAAAGTTAACATTTGAAATAACATATAACACATACTTTTAAATTTAAATGAAATATAGCACTTAAGAATATTTTTTTATTTTTTATATTAATACGTCAACAGTCTAAAATATAAAAAACATATATTTGTACATACATTATTATAAAATAACATTAAGAACTATATTTAAGATACCTAGTATAAGTACACAACCAATAATAAACTTAATATTTGTAACAGCCATATGGGCATAGTTCCCCGGCTTTAAAATCCGGACAGTATAAATTAATTTATATTGTATCCTTTGAAAATAAAATAAAATAAAATAAAATAACAAAAGCGTGCACATAACATTTGAGCACATCTTTTTTTGTTCAACAATCTAAAGAAATCACTAGTAGCATTACAACAAAAATAATATTCGTCATTTCCACACAGTAAAATAATTAATTTGTATTGCAAAAACCTCATAATCTACTAAAAACGAGTACCTACGTATATACCCTAAGTGGATTCATGCAACTCCAACAATGAACGGCATTGCTCTATCACATTAAATATTATCAAATCGAACAAACCAAACCGGAAATGAAATGGCAAAGCCGCCCAACGCACCTGAAAGTAGAGAGTTGCTCTACTTGGGCGCCGCGTTGGACTTTACGATATTTACGATCTAAACGCGACCCGAAGCCTGAAGCCGCATTTTGGCTTGCACCATATGAAAGCATTGGTTCTACTTTATCTGTCAACGCACGCAAGCGGTGTATCGTAATTTACCCTATAGATCCCATAATTTTGTAACACATATCACAGCTATATACTTACTTTCCTATACGATACGAACTAAATCATCATCAATTATACACATACAGTTTCACTCGCTTTGCCCTAGCTACATATATGTAATATATAGTAAGGTAACACAATATTCCATTACATAGAATAAAGTTCAGTTGTTCTTTGCCACTCAACAAAATCGGACGTTGTTTCAATTTACTCAAGAACATTGGCATCGGCGAGTTAGCATTCTTCTTTTCTTTGGCTGCTTACGCATTTACTATCATCGATCCACAATATTTGGTCCATATTCGAGCCGGATCGAACGTTGCGCTTGAGTTAACATAAAGACGTGCGGCTATTGTTGTTGTAATTTGCATGACGTCTGCTGTGGCCAAACGATTGTACCGCAAGCCTTTTTATCATTGTAAATGCGTTAGTGGTTAACACATAGCATTCCGGCATTCGGTATTGCGGCAAAAGAAAACTGTTTTTCCATTTTGCACTTCAAATCTGGTTGAGGCTCATTAGTCACGTACGCCATGGAAGAATTATGGAAAAAGCAAATCAGCACAATGTTGCTTATTAATAATTTTCGTGTCAACTTCGGTAAAACTGGGAAAACTAATCAGACAGTGGGTTACACAAAAACACGGATCGAACTATTAAAAGCATACTGGCTGAAATTCCAACAACAACACGATCAATTATCAACGATGGCTGAGGATAAAGATCTGCAAGCAGATTATTTCATAAAAGATAAGTATAACGATATTGAGAATACCTTTTGTGAAACTCTGGGCTATTTAACAGATCTTTTGGATGAAAAGTCTTCGTCGGCAACAAACCAGAACAACAACTCCACGTCTTCTTTATCGATATTGGGATCTAATCTCCCTAAAATCAACATACCCACATTCTCGGGTGACTATTTATCCTGGATGTCATTCCGAGATCTATTTACGAGCATTGTTCACAACGCACCAATTTCTAAAGTGGACAAGCTGTCTTACCTCAAGGGACATGTAACTGGTGATGCTGCACTACTGCTGAAGAATATTGGAATTCAAGAATCTAATTACGACGTGGCTTGGGAAGCGTTAAAAAAGCGCTACGAGAACAAGCGTATCATTACCATGTCATATTTAAGAAAATTTACCACTCTCCAGCCTTCAAAGGGAGAGTCTACCAGCGAGGTTCGTCGCTTACTAGACACCACAAGGGATATGTTAGATGCGTTGAGGAATCTGGAGAGACCGGTAGACGACTGGGACGATTGGATCATTTTCCATCTCACGTCTAAGCTGGATCCTTTGAGCCGCAGAGATTGGGAGGTGTCCATAGGTTCAGATACGGATATACCAAAAAGCAAGACACTACTTGATTTTATGGAGAATCGCCTACGCACGCTCGAATCTATCTGTGGTAAATCCGATTCGTCAAAGCTAAGTGGTCAACAACTTTCAGCAGGAAAAGCAATGTTTAAGTCACATCATGTTGCATCTGCTAATAAGTGCATTATATGTGCAGAGAAGCACATCCTAACATATTGCTCACAGTTTCGATCACAATCAATACCAGAAAGGAGGGCATTAGTTCAGAAGGCACACTTGTGTTTCAATTGCCTTAGATCTGATCATTCAGTAAGTACCTGTCCATCTGCCAGCAGGTGCAAGCAGTGTAAGAGAAAACATCACACAATGATACATCAACCAATAGAATCGCCACCAACATTGTCAACTACGCCCACGAGTTCAGAATGTGAGGCAAACGAAGTAAACGATATTCAGTCTCATCACACACAACAAGTAATTCTTAATGACGTCTTATTAGCAACAGCGTGGGTTATGGTCCGCAGTGTGGATGGAAAGTATCACAAATTAAGAGCATTGCTTGACCAGGGCTCACAAGCAAGTTTTATTTCAGAATGTGCGGTTCAACTATTAGGAATTCAAAAGGTTAGAGTCAACATAAAAGTGTGTGGTTTGTCATCTCAGAATCTAGGAGAAATTCGTAACTTGGTGAACATACAAATCGCATCTTGTTATAACCAGGAATTCAAGTATCCAGTCCAAGCACTCATTATCGATCATGTCTCAAGCTATTCTCCTTCGAAAGGAGTTTCATTACGGAAATGGGATCATTTACATGATTTGCCACTAGCGGATCCTCACTATAATCATGCCGGTCGCATCGATCTTTTGCTAGGAGCAGATATTTTCAGTCAAATTGTCATCGAAGGCATTGAACCGAGTAAATTGGGCTCGCCACTAGCTCAGAACACAACTCTTGGTTGGATTTTGAGTGGAAATACTGCTATTAATGGGAGTATACGCAAATGTTCACTTACAGTCAATATTCCCAAAGGTGGATTTGATGAATGCTCTTGCTTAGGTCTGGAACAGCAACTTCGGCGGTTTTGGTCATTGGAAGATGTTCATGGGGATGTTCCGTTTCTATCAAAGGACGAAAAGATTTGTGAAGCCTTTTTCAGCACAACGTACAAACGAGCAACTACAGGGCGATATGTTGTTCGTCTTCCATGCAAACCAACACTCGAAAAAGAAGATTTTTCTCAAACTCGCCAGCACGCTATTCGACTACTCTTGCATACTGAAAGGCGGTTTGAAAAAGATCGTGCTCTTCGAGAACACTACACTAAGTTCATGGGTGACTACCTAAGCTTGAGGCATATGGAAGAGGTGTCAGAACAGGGTGGTAGCAGTACTAATCGAATCGCCTATCTGCCACATCATGCAGTCGCAACCAAGGACACCGAGTCAACCAAGTTCCGTGTTGTTTTTAACGGATCCTATCGGCTACCTAACGGCGTTTCATTAAACGACTGTCTTTATGTGGGTCCTAAGTTGCAGAGAAGCTTACCGTCCATTGTTACACAGTGGCGGCTACATAAGGTGGTGTTCAAAGCGGACATAGAGAAAATGTATCGCCAGATACAAGTGGATAGGAGAGATTGCGATCTTCAAAGGATAGTATGGCGAAACCCACATACAGGAAATATCGTGGATTATAGACTTTTAACAAATTATTATTGATTATTGATTATTGATTAATTTATTTTCTTCATAACTTAAAGCTAATATACATACAATATTTATATCTGCAGAATATAGCGAAAATAATAGTAGTCAATCCGTAACTTAAAAGTTAGTGTGGAATGACACATCGATTTAACTAACATTACAAAATAAATTTGATGTGGGGGAAAACATCGGTTTACAATATTAAGTTCTTGGTTTTGGTAAGTTGTATTCATGAAAACAAAAAATACATTCAAGGAAAACAAGAAAGAAAAATCGAAAATGATAATAATACAATCGGTAGTTAACAAAGATAAATTAATAATTTATTAATAAACTGCATTAAATTAAGATATTACTTGTGCTGATGTTTTTGATAGCAGATCACCTCAAAGTAACGACTCAAGGACTTCATAATTTAATGTGAATAACCAGTCTTTAACCTTTTTTAAAAACGAATTTGAATGTATGGATGTTCGAACAGAGAATGGTAATTTATTGAACATTGAGGGGGCTATAACAGTGTAAAAATGCGAAAAATGGGTTTTGTAAACAATTGGAACATTGACAAGATGCAATGTATTTATACGAAGACTATATAACTGTGTACTTCTACTAGGAATATTACCACTTTGCTTATAAAATTCTTTTAGTACTTTAAAAACGTAAAGGTGCCTCATTGGTAAAATTTGCAGGTCTCTAAATAAGGGCCAGCTCTGATTCAATCGATTTTTGTTACAAATGATTCTTATTAAATGTTTTTGGGCTATTAACAATGGTCTAAAAGAGCTGTTATAAGAACCACCCCAACTTGAGATACCATACTGCAACTTAGAGTGAGCAAGACCGTAATAAATTGACGTTAAAACTTTTCTAGAACAATGTTGTTTGATGAGATACATTTTGCGGGTTACTAACAACATGTGCGATTTAATGCTTTGAATATGATCTTTCCAATTCAAGTTATGGTCAATTAATACTCCAAGGTATTTATAGTGTTGAACTGATTCAATTTTAAAACAATTATTTGAACACGCAGAACTACGACTAAAATTAGATTTTCCACAACTATGAACAGGGAAACAGAATTTTTTACAATCATGAGCATGAAAGCATAGATTAAAATCATTCAAAACGTTATTTGATATTTTGAAGGACATGAGTTTTGTTTTCTCGCTAATTATCAGTTTATGTTCCGTAAACCATAGTCTTAAGGTTTCTAGATCTTCCGAGATCTTTGCAATACATTCGTATCCTGTATCAAACTGATATGTAAAGGCTATGTCATCTGCAAATGCAGTTGAAACTCCATTTAAATTCAGTTCAAAGAGTGAGTTTATATAAACTAAAAACAACACAGGACCAAGAACTGAGCCCTGCGGTACACCACTTTTTAAAAAACGAAAGTCACTAAAACTACCATTTACGTTCACTTTTTGTTTTCTATCTCTAAGATACGAAGCAAACCACTTTTGGATTACACCTCTAAAACCAGCATTGAATAATTTTTTCAGAAGCAAGTCATGGTCAACCATGTCGAACGCTTTTGTCATGTCAACAAAAAGAGCCATGGTAGATTTGCTACAGTTAATACTTTCATACAACTGGCTACAAACTCTTAGGATAGCATCCTCTGTTGACATTCCTCTTCTGAAACCAAACTGATTTCCACTAAAAAAATTAATTCTGTCTAAAAACGACAATATGCGTGATTTCATAAGTTTTTCAAAAATCTTTGAAAACGATGGTAGTAGGGAAATAGGTCTGTAGTTGGACATATTTTTCTTATTACCTTTTTTAAAAAGTGGTATAACCTCAGCGACTTTTAACTGTTCAGGAAAACAACTATTTTGAACACTTAGATTGAACAAGTAACATATAACGTCCGCCACATAAAAGCACATTTTTTTCAACACTACACTCGATACACCATCACTAGTACAAGACTTTTTGTTTTTTAACGACAATATTGCATTGCAGACTTCACTTGAGGAAAACGGTTGGAAAGCAAAACTGTTTGATTGTATGTTTTGTGTGGTTCTAATAGAACAATTGCAGTCTGTTGAAATCTCTACAGATGGTTTTAGTTTTTCTGAAATTTCGGTAAAGTATTCATTGAGCTTATTTGAGATTGTGACTGAATCAGTGTAACTATTACCATCTATATCTAAGCTGTTAATACCTAATGCTTGTCTACTTTTTCCCAAAATGCTATCAACAACCTTCCATTCATCCCTTATATTACCTCTAGCTCGTTCAAAAGAGTCCGAGAAAAATTTGTTACGCGTGTCTTCAATATTTTTGTGCACTAATTTACACAGATTATCATAGTGTTTTTTAAGTCTTAGGTTTTGTGGATGACTTCTGCATTTTTTTGCTAAATTGTTTTTTCTTTTTATTTGTTTCAAAAGATTATAAGTCATCCACGGCTTTAAAAATGTTTTTCTGCTCAAGTTATGAGGGGACAAAGTAGTACAATTTTTTATGTGATTGTTTAAAATTGTAAGAAAGAGATCGAATGCAATTGATGGGTCGGGTTCATTATAGACTGGCTCCCAGAATTCATATTTTAAACAATCATTTAGAAGAGTATAGTCTGTGCGATATTTCTCTTTTAACGGTGTCTTGCCACCATTTATTGCATTGGTACCACAACACACATTAAGTGTAATCATACAATGATCTGTTAATTTAACATCATATACAACACCATTAAACGTATTCTTATTGTTTCTTTGAGTACGCATAAATATATGATCAATGCAAGTTTTAGTCGAATCAGTTATACGGGTAGGTTCATTAATAAAACTCTTTAGACCATTTGACGCCATAAGAAACAGATAATTCTCAGCATCTCTATCAGATTCATCTAAAATATCAATATTTATATCTCCAATTACTATTAAGTTCTTTTCTTTACAAGCTCTCAGAGCATCGCTTAATTCACCAATGAAAATACCTTTACTAACTGCTTGCAATCTGTAAACACACAGCAACGCATAACTCTCATTCATGAAATCAAAAGACAACTCCATAACATCAGCACTAATAAAATTAAGCTTTTTACAATCGAGTACATAACCATTTTTCACATAAACTGAAACACCTCCAGCTGAGTATGATTCATTACAATTTCCGAAAGGTGTATAGCCGGGTATGTTATACAAATCTAATTCTTTCTCATAAAGCCAAATCTCACTCAAAACAATAACAATAGGCAAGTTCACTAATGACTCAAGATGTGCTATCAGTGCTGAAAAATTTTTTCTAGTGCTACGAATGTTTTGATGTAAGCAAACAATGTCAGCACGATTAAGAGAATTGACTGGGTATTCACATGTATTAGGGACTAAACACGAAACAGAATTAAGAGAATTATTCATAACTTATTAAAATCTGCAGCACAAGTAATTCTTACTAAGTTCTCCCCCTCTTTCTTCCGCATATAAACTGTTCCATTTTTAGTCCATACATATTGGTACCCTCTTTCTCCCTTCAGCGATAAAGCAGCATTAAACAGTTGACGCGTTTGGTACGTTAAACAGTCATTTAAGTACATCTTCTCCGGTCTCCCATGAGCGTTACTGTTGACGTTGAGTATTTTTGTTGTAAGTTGCGTTTTTTTTTCTCTTTTTGCTTTCATCATTTTCTCCTTGCACTGGCGAGAAACAAATTTGACAAACAGAATATTTTTCTTTGTTTGGCTACTGCTAGTATTTGGTGTATTTTTTTGCCTTTTGATTATGCGTTTTGTGTAGCAAAGGTCAATGTCTTCCTTCGATACGTCGACAAGCAGACCATCGCGGAAAATCTTTAGCGCCAAGTCAATACTAGAAATGTCGCCGCAGTCAGGTGGAATGTTATAGATTTCCACAGCATTTCCGATGAGTTGTTGTTCTAGATGATCAACCTTTTTCTCGAGTTGCTGAATTTTCAGCTCGCATTCATTATTTCTAATTTTAAGTTCCTCTATCTGCTTCCTTTGAATCTGCTTTACTTCTTGTATTTCCGCGTAAATCAAATCCAGTGTAACATTAGGCTTTGGTGGAGCGAATACGTACGGATTGGGTTGCGCTCCCTATCTCGCGATAAAATCAATTCATCAACTAGTCGAAGACGATGGTGCAGAGTTTCTAGACGCAGCAAAAATTCTTCTTGAAGAGACGTATGTGGATGACATCCTTTCTGGCGGTAGCAGCATTAGTCAGGCTTTGCAGCGCAGAGATGATCTAATCAAATTACTTAAAGGAGGAGGCTTTACCTTGAAGAAATGGGCATCTAACGAGCCAGAAGTATTGGCTGGTTTGTCGGAGGATATGCTGGACAGTAAAGTGAGTCTTAGTTCTAAGGTAGAAGGAATTAAGGCTCTAGGACTTCATTGGAGCTCAAAAGAAGACACATTTTCATATTCAATTGAAGTACCATCTCAATTATCAACAAATATCACAAAACGTGAAGTCCTAGGCAGCATCGCTAAGCTTTACGATCCGTTGGGATGGCTAGCTCCCACTATTATACTAGGTAAGATTTTCCTTCAGAAGTTGTGGTCAACAGGATTAAATTGGGATGATCCATTGCCGAGGGAACTTCAATCTGAATTTACATCATTTTTCGATCATCTGCGCTCAACACACACAATCAAACTAGATCGATGGATAGGAACGCATGCGAATCATCTGACGTGTGAGCTCCATGGGTATAGTGATGCGTCTAGTCTGGCTTATAGTGCTGTGGTGTATGCACGGGTTACGCATGAAGACGGCAGTGTTCAAGTGAGTCTTCTAATGGCAAAAACTAAAGTAGCTCCACTCAAGGCCACAAGCATTCCTCGCCTTGAGTTATGTGGTGCAGTGTTGTTGTCTCGACTCATTAAGGAAATCAGGCAAATAAGTTTCTTCAAAACCGCACCAACCACTGCTTGGTCAGACTCCACTGTGAATTTGGCATGGATCCGAGGGGAGCCGAGGCAATGGAAAACGTTTGTGGCCAATCGCGTTGCAGAAATTCAAGATGTGGTTGACTGTTCGCACTGGCGTTATGTTCCCAGCGAAGATAATCCCGCGGATTGCGCATCCAGAGGTCTGCTTCCGGACCAACTTGCGTTGCACAGTATCTGGTGGACAGGACCCTCTTGGTTGAAACAGAGATCAACGAAATGGCCTTCATCACCCTTGCCAGATCCGTCAAAGCCGTGGTCTGACGAAACGAAAAGCATTACCTCCCACATTACACGCGAGTCTTCGAGGTGGTCCATCCTAACTAAATACTCTTCGCTTGGAAAGCTGGTACGGATAGTTGCTTACTGTTGGCGTTTTATTCAGAACTGTAAACAGCCACTGTCTAAACGGAAGCGGGGGTATTTGAGACACAGCGAATTAGTGCAAGCTGAACTTACTTGCATTAAATTAGATCAACATTACGATTTTCCAGACGAGGTGTCATCATTGAAGCTTAATAAACCAATCAGCAATCGAAGTCCACTCATAAAACTTGCAGTTTGGGTAGATACAGATGGCTTGTTAAGAGTTGGAGGCCGTCTTCAAGAAGCTCGCATTGATTTTGGTAAGAAACATCCTTTCATCTTGTCTAAAACGAGTTTTCTTTCTAGACTTGTAATCGCTCGCGCACACATGATGACACTTCATGGAGGAGTCCAGACAACACTTAGTTATACCCGTCAGCGTTTTTGGATACTTGGTGCTCGAAACGAAGTTCGGAAGTACATTCACCGATGTATCATATGCCACCGTCACACCACCAAAGCAGCAGCGCAGCTCATGGGAAATCTGCCAGCACCCAGAGTGCAGTCGTGTCGTCCTTTTCTTAAGTCTGGTGTTGACTATGCAGGGCCGATACCTATTCGCCAGAAGATGGGACGAAGAATTACTCACACCAAGGGATACATCTGCGTTTTCGTCTGTCTTGCCACCCGGGCAATTCATTTGGAGCTGGCATCTGATATGTCAACAGCGGCATTTATTGCTGCTTATAAACGTTTTACATCACGTCGAGGCATATGCAGTGATTTGTATAGTGATTGTGGATCAAATTTCATTGGAGCAGATCGGGAGCTACGCAAGAGTTTGGTTCACTTTAATCAAGAAAATAATGCTACCGGTTAGCTAGTATGGGTACAACATGGCACTTCATCCCACCAGGTTCACCGCACTTCGGCGGTATTTGGGAAGCTGCGGTTAAGTCGACAAAACACCATTTGCGGAGAATTTTGCTGGATAGAGCATTATCATATGAAGAACTAAGCACACTTTTATCTCAAATCGAGGCGATTTTGAATTCACGCCCACTTATGCCGTTACGAGATGATCCATTAGATTCTGATGTGTTGACACCAGCTCACTTTTTAATTGGACAACCACTAACATCAATTCCAGAACCCGATCTCTGCTCAATAAATCCTAACCGTCTGAGCAGATGGCAATTAATTCAGCAATTGTTCCAACACTTTTGGAATAAATGGTCATCGGACTATCTACACCAGTTGCAGCAGCGACCAAAGTGGACTACTCGGTCATCATCTATTCGCCCCGGACAACTTGTTCTTGTCAAGGATGATCGGTTACCACCCAGCAAATGGTCATTGGCTCGGGTAGAGGTATGTCACCCTGGGCCCGACGGATTGATCAGAGTAGTCACTCTTAGAACGTCTTTGGGGAGCTTTAAGCGTTCTATTGCAAAAATTTGCCCTCTACCTTTGGATCAAGATAATAACAACCCAGAAAATATCGACAACAACAACAAAATCTCATCACAGCAGGCCTAACTGGGCTTAATCGTCGTTTGTACTCCGAGGTGGGCGGCATGTATCGTAATTTACCCTATAGATCCCATAATTTTGTAACACATATCACAGCTATATACTTACTTTCCTATACGATACGAACTAAATCATCATCAATTATACACATACAGTTTCACTCGCTTTGCCCTAGCTACATATATGTAATATATAGTAAGGTAACACAATATTCCATTACATAGAATAAAGTTCAGTTGTTCTTTGCCACTCAACAAAATCGGACGTTGTTTCAATTTACTCAAGAACATTGGCATCGGCGAGTTAGCATTCTTCTTTTCTTTGGCTGCTTACGCATTTACTATCATCGATCCACAATAAGCGGCAAAGCGCCGTTGTGGTTTGGCCATAATGGCCGTCAAACAGAGCGCGTTTTAACGCCGCGTTTCACCGCTGCGTTCTATTGCCGCGTTAGAATATACTGCGATTCATATCCCCTGTCATACAGAGCGCGTTTTCAACGCGGTGTTGAACTCCCAACAGCGTTTAAACGCGGCGGTGAAACGCACTCTTGTGAAAAATTACAGATTATTCTCTGACGCGGAGCGGTGTGAGTCATTTTTGTAGTTTCAAATGAGAAAATTAATCGAATTTGTAAGAAATTACTCATGTCTTTACGATATGGGTAATGAAATGTATAAAAAACTTTGTCTCGTTAAAATAAACTTAACGCCGCGTAAAATAATCTAACCGCGGCGTAAGAACGCGTTCTGTTTGACGAAACCTTAAAGTAGAACCAATGCTTTCATATGGTGCAAGCCAAAATGCGGCTTCAGGCTTCGGGTCGCGTTTAGATCGTAAATATCGTAAAGTCCAACGCGGCGCCCAAGTAGAGCAACTCTCTACTTTCAGGTGCTTTGGGCGGCTTTGACATTTCATTTTCGGTTTGGTTTGTTCGATTTGATAATATTTAAAGTGGTAGAGCATATGCCGTTTAAGTTGGAGTATTTCTTGAGATTGTTGAACAAAAAAATATGTGCCCAAATGTTATGTGCACGCTTTTGATATTTTAATTTTGTCTGAAACTACTCTGTGCTTTATACAATTGATAAACGAAATAAACATTTTTGTTTAGAATATTTATAGTTTCTTTTTCTAGTCGAGGGAAAATCTAATTTTCTGCTATGTACAAATGATTGGTATTAAATTATTACTTGGTGTACCCGCTCTTTTGCTCGTGCCAATGAATTGAAATGCTTAGGTAGATATAGCTACATATTTTTTTATTTACTATCGGGACAATGAACATGAATATGCGTACCGACTTTGACCCAAATTCACGGGAATTGTCCGTCCTATATCGAAGATTCCCTGTAAATTTGAACTCCATAGGCGGAAAGGTTTTGAAGTCCAGCCATAGGAATATAAAAAATGACCCTAATTAGAGGGTCATAAAATCCTTTCAATATGCCTTGCCATTACTGGCGATAGGTGAACGGATGTGGTAAAAACCCAGCGAGCGACGAAAAACAGTACCTGCGGTCGCAATCGTCCGAATGAATGTCCAGCATACCACCAGATGTATAAATATAACTGAAATAACATATAAATATGAATTGAAAAATCGAGTAGATCGTCGGTATCCATATTTGAGAATTTATTAATAGATTTTTATTTTTTTTTTAAATAGTCAAGGCAAGTTTTTAACAAAATTGCACCTCTGTATTTTAGTGACTAAACTTCTTTCCACAGCGTAGATAGAATATGCTGGCCATTTGGTAATCTTGCACACTTAAATCGTTTTTCAAGTATTCCACAAAGTAATCAATTCACAATTTAAAAGGAAGGGATTTTCGGTGTAATTTATCCACATTTTCTCAACTAAACTAAACATCTACCTGCCTCGCCTGAAAAGACTTTCATGGGAAGGCTTGTACCTGTGTATCTATGTACATTTCATGCACCAGACAATTCTGCCACAAAAATATTCCACGACAAGAAAAGTGAAAATACAATAACTGTTATTTATTTATGAATTTTTTACTATTTTGAACAAATTTCCTCTTAAATCGTGCATTAAAAATAACAGGTATAAGCAAAAAGGAGTAGACTTGCATTCTGCTCTGAATTGGGGTATATTAACATAAACCAAACAGAACTTTCAATCTCTCATACTCTAGTCTCTCAACGCGCCAAAGCTCTGAAGCGGCATTTAGTTTTGGAAAACTGCGGCTTGCGTGCGTTGACATAAAGTACGGTAAAGTTTCTAAAACGCCTGTCAACGCACGCAAGCGGCAAAGCGCCGTTGTGATTTGGGCATTAGACATGATGTTACCACAGATACAACAGACTTTACCTTTGATCGTGATGTGAGCTGTGAGTTGCATTCGAAAGATAAATACACTTGAACTCGTTTTCGTTTGCCAGTGCAATGCCAACGACTGACTAATGAGGACGGGGATGCGGCCACAAACCAGTAAGAATAGACCGTCGACTCCTCCCACATAACGGACTTTGCCTACAAGCTGCCGGCGAGACCAGGATTGTTCAGGTATTGGTGCTGTACAAAATCAAAGGGGCGCCATTAACGCACGCATACTTGAAAAATCCTGGTCGCATGGTATTGCATAGAAAAACATTGCCGCCATTAATTTCGACATTTACATGTATTCACAGACAGGGAAATTCTTTCCGGGGGGAATCGGGTAGGTGTACGGGAAGTCGGCGGTCTATTCTTACTGGTTTGTGGATGCGGCTGTGGCTGGTCTTGTGTGGTGTTGGCTTTGTTTGGTAGTGTGTAGGTATACATATCTGTATTTTTTTTTCGGACGGCTGGGATGGGAATGGGATGCGCTCTAAGAATAAGAAGTACAGGAAGGGGCATATCGAGGAAACAGTGAGGCTTTTTTCAAAATAGTGTGAGTTACACTAACACAAATGCATTGACACAGGGCCGGCCTAAGGGGCCAGCGTAGAGTTAGGATGCCAAAATGCTGGGACGCACAATGTAACTCTTACCCGTTTCTTTAAGAGTGATAAAGTAGGAAAATATGTAGCTGAGCTTTAAGGTAGCTCTAGGTTATGGTTTTTATCTTCTCAGAAGTACTTAGGCACCTTCAAAGAATCACAGCTATTATTATTCCTTAATAAATAAAACGTACCTTTTACAGTTACCTAAAAATTTTAAACGTATAAATAAAATTCAGTTTTTAGTTTTAGGTCTAATTTTAATGCAAAAACACTATCACAGATATTTTCCTTAGTTAAATAAATTTTAGTTACATTTTATCTACATCTATCTGATAATAATTCGGTCAGACATCTGGGGTCTTCGCGTAACTTTTCAGACGATCATCGTCTCAGTCTCGACGATTGAACAAAACGACGTCGTTTTAAGTTTGCTTCATGTAACATCATAATAGCGTCGTTCAATCGAACCGTTCATTGTTTTCGATTTGAACAGTCTGAGCATGGCTGTAAAGAAACTGTGACAATTGAAAACTAATAAAAAAAGGTATATTTATGCAATTTGTGTGTGTTGTTGTCTTTTATGTGGAAATAGGTAAAAAGGTAAACATTTTTTGGTGCAAGAAAATATTTATTGTTTCTATCTATCTATATATATAAAAATTGAGCGTTAAAATGTTTGTCGCCGATTCACGCTTTAACGCATTTACCGTTCTTAACCAAACTTTCGCACATCTTTGGTATTGGTCCATGAATCCTGTGAAGTTTGGTCAAAAATGGACAAAGGGGCGTGGCACCCCCCATACAAAAAAAACATTCAAAATCGTATATATCGAAAACCACCAAATCGATTGAGCTCAAACTTACAGATAATCTTAGTTATTGGCCCTGGAGTTGTCCTGTGAAGTTTGGTCAAAATTGGACAAAGGGGCGTGGTACCGCCCATACAAAAAACATTCAAAATCGTATATCTCGAAAACCACCAAATCGATTGAGCTCAAACTTACGGAAGATCTTAGTGATTGTCCCTGGAGTGGTCCTGTGAAGTTTGGTCAAAATTGGGCAAAGGGGCGTGGCACCGCCCATACAGAAAAACACTCAAAATCGTATATCTAGAAAACCACCAAATCGATTGAGCTCAAACTTACAGATGATCTTAGTTATTGGCCCTGGAGTGGTCCTGTGAAGTTCGGTCAAAACTGGACAAAGGGCGTGGCACCGCCCATACAAAAAAAAAAAACATTCAAAATCGTATATCTAGAAAACCACCAAATCGATTGAGCTCAAACTTACGGAAGATCTTAGTTATTGTCCCTGGAGTGATCCTGTGAAGTTTGGTCAAAATTGGACAAAGGGGTGTGGCACCGCCCACACAGAAAAACACTCAAAATCGTATATCTAGAAAACCACCAAATCGATTAAGCTCAAACTTACAGATGATCTTAGTTATTGGCCCTGGAGTGGTCCTGTGAAGTTTGGTCAAAATTGGACAAAGGGGCGTGGTACCGCCCATACAAAAAACATTCAAAATCGTATATCTCGAAAACCACCAAATCGATTGAGCTCAAACTTACGGAAGATCTTAGTGATTGTCCCTGGAGTGGTCCTGTGAAGTTTGGTCAAAATTGGGCAAAGGGGCGTGGCACCGCCCATACAGAAAAACACTCAAAATCGTATATCTAGAAAACCACCAAATCGATTGAGCTCAAACTTACAGATGATCTTAGTTATTGGCCCTGGAGTGGTCCTGTGAAGTTCGGTCAAAACTGGACAAAGGGCGTGGCCCCGCCCATACAAAAAAAAAAAACATTCAAAATCGTATATCTAGAAAACCACCAAATCGATTGAGCTCAAACTTACGGAAGATCTTAGTTATTGTCCCTGGAGTGATCCTGTGAAGTTTGGTCAAAATTGGACAAAGGGGTGTGGCACCGCCCACACAGAAAAACACTCAAAATCGTATATCTAGAAAACCACCAAATCGATTAAGCTCAAACTTACAGATGATCTTAGTTATTGGCCCTGGAGTGGTCCTGTGAAGTTCGGTCAAAACTGGACAAAGGGCGTGGCACCGCCCATACAAAAAAAAAACATTCAAAATCTTATACATATCTCGAAAACCACCAAATTGATTGAGCTCGAACTTACAGATAATCTTAATTATTGGCCCTAGAGTGCTCCTGTGAAGATTGGTCAAATTTGGTCAAAGGGGAGCGGCACTTCACATACAAAAAAATTTTCAAAATCTTATACCTCCTATACAAAAAACATCTTCTATGGAGTGAAACTCGATGACGTTATATCTCCATAACCGCTGCTGGTCCGATTTTCATTATTCTTTTTTTTGTTTTGTTCGTATTGCTGTGTTTCAAGTTTAGGCAGAAAGAAAATTCCACCAAGTCGATTTATTATCATTTCTCGCATTTCACGAAAGAACATTATTACCTAAGACCTAAGCAATACAATTCCTGTGCACGGGCAAAGCCGGGCGGGTACAGATTTTCGATAGTCTTGGAATTGGAATCCAAAGTTTTTAAAATTTGTAACATCGATATAAATGATGAAAGTCAATAATATTGTCTAGGCAATACAATTTCTGAAAAAAAAAAACAAAAAAAACAAAAATTGTTGTGTAAGACCTATAGAGCATTACAATAAAAACAGTTCTTCTATTTAACTATTTTGCACTACGAAGTGTGCACGGGCTACGCTAGTCAAATTATAAAAGATTTGATAGAAACAATATTCTTTTAACATTTGTTTTGCTTTTATGGAAAGAAAATATACCAAAAACGATGAAACGATTGCCAAAGAGCCATCGTTCAATCGAATCATTTCGACGACAGCATTTGACAGTTAAATTGTTTGCGTGAAGCAAGAAGAAACGATGATCGTTCACTCGTTTCGACCATCATCGTTTTTTGGTTGTTACACGAAGTAGCAGTATCTACGACGTCGTTCGATCGTTGCCTTACGCGATTAACCCTTGTGTGAATGGCAACAAAAAATTACACTTAAGAGTGCTGTGGTACCCAGGTACTTCAGTATATTTTGTATGACAATTGTGTGCTTATTTGTGAATAATGATATAAAAAAGACTATTTTGCAAAGATAATGTTTAAAGAAGTTTATTAACTTTAAATTACATTTTATTTTGACACAAATAAGAAATAATAATGTGTATAGAATAGAAATTGTTACAACATCTATGGATAGACTGCGACGCAAGCGAGGCACTTTGCAAAATTTTGGCAATGCTGATCTTAGTGCACCACATGCACTCCTTGCGTGTTTTGCGTTTACGACCTGAAATGCAAAGGTGGCAAGTACCTTTGAACACAAGGCGGTCATCTGCTCCGCGTTCTTGTGTAGGTACAGATGCCATTGGTGGATTTATCGGCTTACCTAGTGCTAATTGGATGCAATGCGACGTGGAGAAGTTAGCCATAACTCTCGGGATTTTTGACCGCTCTTCTATACCTGGCAGCATGAGTTGTTTAGCCATGTTGGTGAGAAACGTCCTTCGCTTATTAGTCGCAGTAATATCCGGATTATTGAAAGAATATACGACATATGCTGCTACACCGCAGACATCGAGCAAATTATAAAACATTGCAAGCGGCCACCGTTTGGTTCTGAGTTTTGTCGTGTAAAATGCTGTCATTTTGTCCATCATGTCTACTCCGCTCTTGGTCTTATTATAATACAGTACCATTTCTGGTTTGTATTTACTTTGCTCATCGGCAATAGGTTTATCGTGATGCATAGAAGATAATACAATAACAACCTTCTTTGCTGCCGGTACATATGACACCATACTGTACTTCGATTCATGGAACCCAAACACACTCGACAACTCTCCACGGTTTGTGTTTTTCTTCATTTGTGGAGGAATGAACGTTTTATTATGGCGAACGGTGCCCACCAAAGTCAAATTTTTAGCGAGAAGGTATTTCGCGAGCTCCAATATAGTGAAAAAGTTGACGGTAGTTACATTTCGGCCAGATCCTTCATACCTTCGCATCAATCGCTTAACAACATTCTCTCCAACGTTTGTCTGGCGTGCTGCACCTGCCTCCTTTCCAGTGTAGATTTCGCCACGCAGTGGATAATAGTTTGACGCATCGCAAGCCCACCAAACCTTTATTCCATATTTGGCTGGTTTGGAAGGTATGTACTGCGTAAACTTAGTACGGCCTCTGTATGGAAATAGCTGTTCATCCACAGTGATGTCTGCCGATGGCTTGTAGTTCTTATATAGCTGTTCGTTCATTAAGTTCCAAAGATCACGAATTGGGGCGGCCTTGTCAGTACACATTCGATCAACTCTAGTACGTATGTTATCAAAACGTATAAAGCGCGTAATTGCAGAATATCGGCAAAGAGACATTGCAGCATGAAAATGGATAACTGAGTCCGAACTCCAGAGGACAGATGTATGCTCTTGACTCGAATGATGTACCCCGGCCATAAAGAGAACACCCAAGTAAACCTTTAACTCTTGAACAGTGAGTGGTTTCCATACCTTTGGTGGTCTATCCGAATGATTGGAATTGAACGACGCATACACACTTAGAGCTTTTCGATTAGTTTCTGTGACCACGATGTCTGCCATAACAGGAGTGAAAAAAGCCATGAAAGTATCAGCTTCAGCTTTAATCTCGAAACCAGCAATAGGCCCCTTTTTTTGGCGAATAATGTTATGTGCAGGGGTTCGAACACTCGTATTTGGCGGAACTGTACTCCACTGCGTTATTCCATCCTTACCAGTCATGATTTCGCATGAATCGGGAAATTCTGTAGTCACATCCTCATCATCGTCGTTTTCAGCAATTTCAAACTCGACCTCAGGTTCGTTTTCGACATCAGAAGCCTCACCAATTTCTTCCACTTCGCCACGAATGTTACCACTGCCGAATGACATACCTGTTGGTGGCGGTACATAATCGTCATCAGAACCATCGGAAAAATCACCGTCATCACTTTCAATTTCATTCCTCCTGTACACTTAGTCTGAAAGTGTAAGGAAAATATCGGAGTACCCAGGTACTTTGATGTCATATTGGAGAACATGTCAACAAAAAAAATTTCTAGAAGAAACATATGGCTCGATATTGGAGATTAGTAGCATATTTAACGCAGAAAGGTTTTTTAGGAAGGTACTAAAAATACTAAGATAGTGGTTCCGGTGAAACCTTTGTTTTTTTTTGAAATTACGCTCAGAAAGTACCCAGGTACCTTGGCACCTACACAAGGGTTAAACCCCTGTTTCTTAAAATTGTGTTTCTTTTTTTGTCCATTAGTTTTGATTGGATTCTAAGCTGTTTCTCTGTTATAAGACACATGTCTTCAACATCTTGACGACGATACCAAACGTCACGATAACAGGACAGCAGAAGAAATACTTTAAAACACATTTTCTATTTATAACAAGAAAACTGCACTAGGGCGCTCAACCGATTTAAGCGCCTTGCCCTCACCAACAAAAAAATAGTTCGTCCCTGAACGAGAGTTTCCGATTTGATTTGACAGATGAGTTTCAGTTAAATCAAATGCTATCAGATAAATAAAGTATATTTTTGTTTTCAACCAAATTCCCTTTTTTGCAACAAAATGCCATGAAATACAATTTAAAAGTGTTATACAATAATATATCTACCTAAAAAAGCACCTAAGAACTTTATTTTATGTGGAATATGAGATAAAACTTACATGTGAAATGAAAAATTGTTACTCTCCTTATTTTGCTCGTTTTTGCAGAATTTAACACGGCGCCGCATGTTGTTTTAAATTTCTTTCGGTTAAGAATTGTATTTATTCACAGTATTCACTGTTGTTTCACTGTTTTATTAAGTTAAAAACGTAATTTCACTATTTTAACAATTTCAAATTTCAAACACGGCAAATTTCCCCAGCAAAATGACAGATGAGTTTCAATTTCTCTGGTCTTTTTTCGTATCTTGCGGCCTCACTCACGTACACTGTATATGTGATATACACTCTTTCCTGTACTTCTTATTCTTAGGATGCGCTGGATGCGGCGGCTGCTGTGCGGCTTCTTATTTTTATTTTAAAGATACTTTCCTCCATTCGCCATCGACTTTCGAACGATTTGGATGTTCATTTATATGGTTGAGAAATTTTTCTTTGTAAATTTTATTGCGGAATGTACTTTTTTAGCGATATATTTTTCAGCTGAAGGATGATCCTTCCTTAACTTTAAACCCTGATTTAGATTCAAACTTAAATTATTAAGAAGATCTAAAGTTTCCTTCAAATACCTAAACGAAGAAGAACTTCGAGCACTTGTAGCATTTCGTGTGTATGGTGCGATCAGTTATTAAAAAGATGCGCAAAAGAGAAGAAAAAATAAGTGCAATTTAGAAAAGAAATTATTAAGTTACAAACTTAAAATAAAAAACTTAAAAATAAAACATTACAAAAAACAGAGAGCATTTTTAAAGTTAAAAAAAAAAGAAAATAACTTTAAAATCCAATGGCTCAATATTTCAGAATTGCATTCCAAGGCCATTGTCTCTCTTATATTTCTTTCTTGTAGACGTTCTCGAAGGCTCCATTAAATACTAGTAATGTTTACAAACATTCATCAGTTGGTGCCTTCAGACTCCCAAAGTCACTGTAATAATTTTCTGCAAATATGAGAAATACCAAAGGGCATGTTATTTCGTCATCAGTTTTTAAGAATAATTTTGAACAATTTGAAATTTTTTTCTTTAAAAACATTTTAAAAGCGAGATATCTGGTAAAATATCACATGCAGTTGTTTCTAACGTGATTTCAGTTCCGATTTCCATATCGCTTATGACTTTTTCGTACATACTCTCATCGCATACTATTTCTTTACGAGATTTAGCAATGAAGAAGTTTCTGAAGTCATTAGGTTGAGTTTGGGATGTGTCTAGGTTCAAAAATTCGATATCATCATCATCACAATTACTGTAAGGAGAAAAAGTAATAGGATTTGATGAAAGATTTTTTTACATCAAAACATTTGGGAGTAAATATCCGCGTTCTCATATAGGCCATTACTATCGTGAGTAAGTAATAAAACCCCGTTTATCGTCTGCTACATTCATTTTAAACAAAAGCTTCTTGGAAGGTTATCTGATTTTTATACCCTCCACAGGAAGGTATATTCACTTTGCCATTACGTTTGTAACGCCAAAAAGTGTTCACCGGAGACCCTATAAAGTATATATATTCTGAATCAGGATCACATTCTGAATCGATTTATCCATGTCCGTCTGTCTGTCTGTCTGTCTGTCTGTCTGTCTGTCTGTCTGTCTGTCTGTCTGTCTGTCTGTCTGTCTGTCTGTCTGTCTGTCTGTTGAAAGCACGATAGCGTCCAAAGGAATTGACCTAGGTGAATGAAATTTTGTGAGACGACTTCTTTTTACCGTCGCCAGGTTGGTATTGAAAATGGGCTATGTCGGTCAAGTAGTTCTGGTACCTCCCATACAAAGCCAATATTTGACCCATATATCTCTGTCTGTTGAAAACACGATAGCGTCCAAACGAATCCACTTAGGTGAATGAAATTATGTGAGAGGACTTTTTTTAACCGTCGTCAGGTTGGTATTGAAAATTGTCTATGTCGGTAAAGTAGTTCTGCTACCTACCCTACAAAACTAATATTAGACACATACTAACTCGCATGGCAAACATTTTGCATGACTTTTATGCAGTGGAGGGTATCAAAGCATCGGCCAGGCCGATGATAACACTTTTACTTGTTTTAATTTCTTTTAAGAAGGACACAAATTGTTTCAGCTCATTATAAGCTGAATTCCCTAGCTGAACTCCGCGCTTCAAAATATTTTTGTCATTATGTGAACTAGAGTTGGGCAATTTAGTTCATTTGAGTGATCGATCAATTTAGTTCAAATCACGCTACTGAACTAGTTCGCTCATTTTAGTTCAGTTTAGTTCAAAATAGTCAAATTGACAGAAAATACAAAAAAGAATTTGTTGAAAATTTAAAAAAAGATACAGGTGAGTGAGATGAGCTGTTTTTCTAAGCCCATATAGAATATGCAAAAAAACAAATATACCAATTTTTCATATTCATCTGACCACCATGTGAACACACAACCTGACAACGTTATCAGAAAAGTCATTTGCGACAAAATCTTACAACCGTGTGAACGGACAATTTTGTACTGTAAGATAGTTGGCTATTGTAAGTTCATTGTCAGTCATTGTCAGAGGATTGACAGATCTGACAATCGTGTGTATACTTAGCCTTAGTTTATTCCGTTTGTATGAAAATCATTGCGCGGCGGTACTATAATAATAATTTTTAGTGTCCAAGCTAAATTTTACGAAGTCACGAAAATGTCCATATAAAATTTCCTATTGTGGTCAAAATATAATTTAATATAATAATTTTAAGGTTAAAAATGATTATTGGTAAGGCCCATTAAAAATAATAACCGCGAACTAAATGAACTAGTGAACTAAGTGTGTGAACTTTGTTCACTATTGTGAACTATTGTGAACTAGTTCGTTCACGAACTACACAAGCCTAATGTGAACCACTATCAATGCAATCAAATGCATTATCTATATATATAAAAATTGAGCCCTAAAAGGTTTGTCGTCGATTCACGCCTTAACGCATTAACCGATTTTAACCAAACTTTCACACATCTTTGGTATTAGTCCATATACGGTTTCTGTGAAGTTTGGTTAAAATTGGACAAAGGGGCATGGTACCGCCCATACAAAAAAAAAACATTCAAAATCGTATATGTAGAAACCCACCAAATCGATTGAGCTCAAACTCACAGATGATCTTAATTGGCTCTGGAGTGCTCCTGTGAATATTGGTCAAATTTGGACATAGGTGCGTGGCACCGCCCATACCTATACATATCTCGAAAACCACCAAATCGAATGAGCTCAAACTAACAGATAATCTTAATTATTGGTCCTGGAGTGCTCCCGTGAAGATTGGTCAAATTGGAAGCGCCACTTCACATACAAAAAAAATATTCAAAATCTTATTCTTGCTATACAAAAAACATCTTCCATGGGGTTAAACTCGATGACGTTATATCTCGATAACCACTGGGCCGATTTTCATTATTATTTTTTTTTTTGTGTTCGTATTGCTGTATTTCAGGTTTAGGCAGAAAGAAAATTCCACCAAGACGATTTATTATCATTTCTGCCATTTTACGAAAGAACATTATTACCTAAGACCTAAGCCGGGCGGGTACAGCTTCTTCGACAGTCTTGGAATTGAAAGCCAACATTTTTAAAATTTGTAACATTGATATAAATAATGCATTGTCCTGAAAGTCAATAATATTGTTAGGCAATACGATTTCTGTAAAAACAAAAAATGTTGTGTACCACAGAGCATTACAATAAAAACAGTATCTATCTATTTAACTATTTTGCACTACGAAGTGTGCACGGGCTACGCTAGTTTATATATTCACGTTTTTAATTTGCCAAATTTTATATTTCTCTGAAAACATCCAAAGAAACTTTACCATCTGGATTGTAAATCTGATTTCATTTAACATTACATTAGGTATGAAGTCATTTTAATAAGTGAGGAAAATCATAAAACAAAATATTTTTTCATCGTTGAAAAGTGTATATGGCTTTTCTTTAGAAACACCTAATATTTTATAAACTTTTATATTATTAGGTCCTTGATCGCAGACTACAGCGCAAATCTAAGACCAAGATCTTGACAGATTTTCAAATTGTTTTTTTTTTATAATTTCGCTTAGGTTGGCCCCATTTACACCGTTTGCAGACACAAAATAGTTTAAAATACTTTTCAACTATCAAACAAACCATTTACCATTACACATATTTTATTGGCAACAAATCTATTTCTTTATGCTCCTATTATCAAAAATACACAACGCTCTCGTTTTTTTTTTTGTTTTTAGATACAAATGGGCATTGTTTTCATATCTTGGTTGTAATCCTTTTACAGGGACCCATCTATAAAAAGAGAATATGTGAGGAAGTTGCCCAGCCCATCTCTCAGAAATTTTTAAGCGCTTTGCAATCTATAAAAAATATTCTGGGTTGTTGTTAATGTATGCCCCTATTATGTAAGACAACTACAACTACAGTTGAGTTGTCTCTTGGTTTTATGTATTTCATAATAGGGGCAGTAATTCTATCAAACAATAATTCACAGACTGAAATTCGACAGAATTTCCCAATAAAAATTGTCAGGATCAATCCCAAACAAGCGAGAGGCGTTGTTACTCCTCGCTTCCCCACTCAGAAAGTTGTTTTTCGTTGTTGTTGTATTTTGTAGATTTCGACAACCCCATCAACATAGAGGAAAAAGGAATATTGAGCCATTTAAAAGCAGTATGCGCACATTTTATTGTAATGTTTTATTTTTAAGTTTTTTGTTTTAAGTTTGTAACTAAATAATTTCTTTTCTAGGTTAGGTTAGGTTAGGTTAGGTGGCAATTATCCGTTAATACGGAGTAATTCACTTAGACCAAGTAAGGTCCATTGTGATACCACATGCAGAGTCAGTTATTTCCGTTACTCTTGGAACCATTTCGAATTTTGGAGAAATTTCCGTATTTTGTTGATATCCGTTTCGGCAATATCAGCAAGCTCCCCGAAGAAGTACTCTCCTAGAGTCTGCTTTCTAATCGAGGATAGCGCCGGGCAGTCACATTGTAGGTGGAACGGAGTTTCCTCCTCCTCCTCCTTATCCATGCAACTGCGACAGAAGTCATTAGCGATAACTCCGAGCCTTGCGGCATGTCTTCCTAGTATACAGTGGCCTGTTAGTACTCCGACAAGAGTTCCGATATGTGTTCTACTGACGTTTAACAGGACCTTTGTCCTGCGCCGATTTATTCGTGGCCAGGTCTGTTTTGCATGGTTGCAGGTGTCAAGTTCCCGCCATCTCTCACTAGCCTGTTGCAGTGCTAGTGTGGAGATGTTGTATCTTACCGTTTCAATTGGCACATGGGGTTCTCCTTTACCAGTAGAGAGTTCCATTTTCGTGCCGTTCCTTGCTAGTTCGTCTGCTTTACAGTTACCTGGTATATCTCTATGGCCAGGACCCAGCACAGCGTTAACGTGCACCTATCCGCGATCTCATTTAAAGATTTGCGGCAGTGCCTGACCAATTTGGATCTTAATATTGGTGATTCGAGTGCTTTAATAGCTGCTTGACTGTCGGTATAGATGACGATATCCGAGTTCGATATCGATCTCACCTTCAGTAGTTCAGCGGCTTCGCGAATAGCCATAACTTCTGCTTGGAAGACACTACAGTTATTTGGTAGTCTGAAAGACTGGTTTAGGGAGAATGAAGCCGAGAAGATCCCGGCTCCTACTCCGTCCTCTGTCTTCGACCCATCTGTGTATACTTCTAGCGTATTTTTGTCTATAACCGTATTCTCTTCCCATTGCTGTCGGTCGGGAATACTGGTCTTGTATTTAATATTGAAGTCTAGGACCGTGGTTACGTAGTCTGTGACTTCCCTTTTAACATTATTAGTTTTTAGAATATTGGCATGCCCTATGTCACTGCTTTTCCACTGCAGTGATTCTCTCAGACGCAATGCCGATTTTGCCGCCATCTCCTTACCGTGTATGTCCAAGGGCAGAATGTGAAGCATGGTTTCCAGTGCCGCGGTTGGTGTTGTCCGTAGGGCACTGGTCACACAGACACATGCCACTCTTTGGATTCTATTTAGTAGAGAGAGGTAGCTTATTTTATCTAGTGCTGGCCACCAGACGATGATTCCGTACATGAGTATCGGTCTGACTACTGCTGTATACAGCCAGTGCATTATTGTTGGGCTGATGCCCCATCTGAGGCCCAGGATCCTTTTGCAGGAGTAAAGTGCAGTAGCGGCCTTCTTAACGCGTTCCTGCAGGTTTAGTTTCCAGCTCAGTTTCCTATCCAGAACCACACCTAAGTATTTGGCGCTGTCAGAGAAGCTGAGGCGGATTCCCTTTAGTTTCGGTGGATCGATTTGAGGAATTCGGTGCTTCTTTGTGAATAGCACTAGCTCTGTTTTACCCGGGTTTATATCCAGGCCGCATTTGCTAACCCATTTGACCAGCGTTTCGAGGGCCGATTCCATCAAGTCCCGTAAAGTCGGGAGGTATTTCCCAGTAAATAAAATGGCGATATCGTCTGCGTAGGCTATGACTTTACCACCGTTCTTCTCCAGGGTTATAAGTATTTCGTTTACTGTTAGAAGCCATAGCTGCGGTGAAAGTACTCCACCCTGCGGAGTGCCGCGTTGCACAGACCTTCTCAGTTTGCAGCAGCCAAGTTCCGAATTGATAACCCTGCTTAGCAGCATTTGGTTGATCCAGTGACTTAGACTTGCGTCAATCTGCAGGTTTTCAAGTGCGTTAATTATCGCTCTCGGCTCTATATTGTTGAAAGCCCCTTCAATGTCTAGGAAGGCTACCATTGTAAATTCCTTGACGGCTAGTGATTTTTCCACGGTGCCGACAATGGAGTGCAGAGCTGTCTCTACCGATCTGCCCTTACAGTAGGCGTGTTGGGATTTTGAGAGAGTCCCTGCTTTGATGTTGTGGCGAATATGTAGATCTATCAGTCTCTCTAGTGTTTTCAGTAGAAAGGATGACAGACTAATAGGCCTGAAGTCCTTTGGAGTGGTGTGAGAGGCTTTTCCCGTCTTGGGTATAAAAACCACTTTCACCTCTCTCCATAATTTTGGTATGTAACCATGATCTAAACTTAAGGAGAATAGTAGAATCATCCAAGGTTTAAGAATTCCATCTGGTCCTGCCGATTTAAAAGGAAGGAAGCTATTAATCGCCCATGAAAGTTTGCGTTCGCTTATCACTTCCTTTGAAATGAAATGAGTTCTGGGATGGGACCGTTCCTGAGTCTGGGTATCATCCCCTTGGACACTTCCTGGGAAGTGAGTGTCTAGAAGCAACTGAAGTGATTCTTGACTAGACTGCGTCTCCGTTCCATCGGGTTTCTTTATATAGCTAGGTATAGAGGGAGACTTTGACAGGATCTTCCTAACTCTACTAGCCTCATTGTTTTCTTCAATTTTGGAACAAAAACTCTGCCAGGAGTTTCTTTGTGCGATTTTTATTCTTTTTTTGTAGTCTTTAAGGCTTTTCTTATAACAGTCCCAATCTGTGGATGATCTTGTTCTTTTTGCCTTGTTAAAGAGTTTTCTACTTTCTCTTCTTAGTGAGCTTAGCTCTGTAGTCCACCACGGGGGTTTCTTACATTTAGTGTGTCTGCTTACAGGGCACGACTTTGCGAAGGATTTATTCATGGCAGAAGTAATCTTCGTCGTCAAGGAGTCAATGTCTTCGAACGATGAGATTGTATCAGTGGGTATGTTACCGAGAGCCTTTGTTAGGTTGGCTCGATAGCTGTCCCAATTAGTTTTCCTGGGGTTTCTAAACAACGCTACAGGAGGAGGGGTAATGTTAAGATTGTAGAAGATGTAACAGTGATCAGAGAATGAATTATTCTTGGATACTGCCCAGTTTTCTACGGAGATAATAGGAGAGTTAGTAACTAGCGTAATGTCTAACACTTCTTGCCTGTTTCTGGTAATAAATGTAGGTTCATTACCGATATTACATATTACGAGGTTAGTCTCAACAAGAAAAGTAAAAAGTGACTCACCTCTTTCGTTGATGTCGCTGCTGCCCCAGATGGAGTGGTGTGCATTAGCGTCACATCCGAGTAAAATTGGGATATTCCTCCGCTCTGACTCTCTGACTGCATGACGTATATTTGTAGATGGTACGGGCCCGATATCGTCGTAGGCCATATACGCCGATGCAAGCCAGAATTCCTCTTTGTCAGTGATCTCCAGTTTGGCCACTGCGAAATCAGGGTTGCTGAAGCTCTGTGAAAGGAAAAGTTTTAAGTTAGTTTTTGCTAAAATGCAGGCTCTTATTTTACCTTTACAATCAGCATGAAAAATTTCATAATTTTGTGTCCTCAACCCCGCTATGCTGTTGTCAACGAGCCACGGTTCTTGGATGAGGACTATGTCGTCCCCACTCGCTTGTAGGTGGAGAATAAGGTTGGCGGAGGCCACCTTACTGTGATGCAGGTTTATCTGGATTATCCGCAGCATTGTGGCTACTGGATAAACCGGAAACCTCAATCACAGTGATGTCCGTGTCCTCTGATTCAGAAGACCGCCCATGATCGGATCCCCGCCGTTTTGTGAAGGATGGAGGGACAGCGGGGTTAGCGCCCAATGCTTGTCTCCCATCCTGTTGGTAGACGTGCAGCCTTATGCGTTTGAAACAGTAGCTGATCTCATAATTCCTTTCTTTAAGTAGTGGAAGCGATTCTTTATCTAAAGGTATGGTGATAGACCTTGAATCTTTCACCACCTCCGATTTCACTACTGTCCACTTTTGTGTTGGGATGTCACGATTCTGGCTCTGTATCAGAAGCAGAATGTCTGCTGGGTCGCTTGGCACCATAGGGACCCAAGCGCGAGCTCTTGGCCTGAGCGGAATTTCATCCTTTTTCACGGCCTCCAGCTTAGCGCCCTGCCAAAGATCACCCGCGCCGGCGATTGCAGCCTTTATAAAAGTTACTGCATTTTCGTCGTCGCAGGCAATCAGCCTATAGCCTCCATGGAGCCAGCCCCTATCCCTATACGACGGCATCGGTTTGGAGGGGTCGATCTTGCACTGAGAGAGGAGATAAAGGTTTATCTTCGTCTCCACCTTCTCCCAGTTTTCACGACTGATCTTACACTCCTCATGGCCGCGGTCAATGATCGCCATGATCAGATGATCTCTCACAACCTCAGTTAGGAGCTTGGGTTCCGAATCGGTGCCCTTACTCTTCTTTGAGGTAGTGGGAGCGTCATCGTGAGACCGCTGTCTCTTGGATGCAAGATCCCTCTTTGCTTCGCTGCTTGTGGAGGGTCCCTTAATAGGTCGACTCTTACTTTCCTCCACCACTTTCGTTGCCCATTCATAGGAAGCTTTGTCTTTGTCATCCCATTTGTCTTTGCCCTTTTCTTCAAGTCGACTAAGACATAGGAATGCATTCCTTCTTTTTCTATAGGCTATTGTGCTTGCCCTAACGTGTTTCCTGGGAGGAAGCATCGCTGGAGCATTTGACGCGCTACCGTCGGTATCATCTGTAAGAGAGAGAGAAGAGTCAGAGCGCCGTTCGTTGACGATTCGCATCCTCCTCATCTTCCTCTCGACTTTGTCCGTTTTTGTTGTCTGTCCAGTCCTGTCAGTTTGTTTTGTTGGTCCTGTCTGGGAAGTACTTCCCGAAGACGTTGTTCTTTTCTAAATTGCACTTTATTTTCTTCTCTTTTGCGCATCTTTTTAATAACTGATCGCACCATACACACGAAATGCTACAAGTGCTCGAAGTTCTTCTTCGTTTAGGTATTTGAAGGAAACTTTAGATCTTCTTAATAATTTAAGTTTGAATCTAAATCAAGGTTTAAAGTTAAGGAAGGATTATCCTTCAGCATCCTTCTTAATGTATTTTCTTCCAACAAATTCGGGACAAAAATGGTATCCACAAAGTATTTGACTTCATTTTTGAAATCACACGCCTGCCTCCACAAATTATTTACAATTTAATTTTTTCCCCTAGAAGGGCATTGAAAAATGATCAAATTAGGGTAATCTCTTTTCGTTTTCCTACAAACGGAACAAGAAACTCCAAATAATCTCATATCACCCATTGGCCATTGCTATTAAAAAAAATAACGCTGAAAAATATATCGCTAAAAAAGTACATTCCGCAATAAAATTTACAAAGAAAAATTTCTCAACCATATAAATGAACATCCAAATCGTTCGAAAGTCGATGGCGAATGGAGGAAAGTATCTTTATAATAAAAATAAGAAGCCGCACAGCAGCCGCCGCATCCCATTCCCATCCCAGCCGTCCGAAAAAAAATACAGATATGTATACGTACACACTACCAAACAAAGCCAACACCACACAAGACCAGCCACAGCCGCATCCCCGTCCTCATTAGTCAGTCGTTGGCATTGCACTGGCAAACGAAAACGAATTCAAGTGTATTTATCTTTCGAATGCAACTCACAGCTCACAGGTCAAGTCTGATGTTTGGAAATTGTGTTATAGGTTTGATTATTCTGTTGAATTTGGTTGCAAGGTTTGACTTCAACAAATCTTGAAAAAGGGGATGAAAAAAAGTGATCATTTTTATTCGCACTAGATGCGATATCTATGTTACTCTATTATTTGTGATAGTACCTTAAAAATACGTTTTTTTTAAATCGTTTTTACCGTTTTCGAAACTGCCGTTGCTGGACTTTTTAGCGAAAAACTGGGTATGCAGTAATGTTAAGCATACCTACATTAACTCAACGATCAATTTTGGTTCAAATCGTTAGAGCCGTTTTCGAAAAAATTTTAATTGTTTCATATATCGTAAAATGTTTATAAACACTGTTTTTCAACTGTTTAGCTCAATTATGAGCAAATGGTATTACTATGGATTTAAGCATTACCTAAAAGTAACATTTTTATCATAATCGAAAATGGCGTTTTTGAGATATGTGCAGTTTTTTAAAGTACTATTATTAGGGATTTGAGAGGATATCAAAGGACGCAGTCTTTTTAGGGAAAAACTGAGTTTGCTATCAAGTTAAGAATCACAACAGTACCTTTAAAATAAGTTTTTTTTTTAAATCGTTTTTACCGTTTTCGATAAAAAGCCAATTTTCAAAACTACCATTGCTGGACTTTTTAGCGAAAAACTGGGTATGCAGTCATGTTAAGCATGCTTACACTAACTCAACTATCAATTTTGGTTCAAATCGTTAGAGCGGTTTTCAAAAAAATCTAAATTTAGACATATTTCGTCATATTTCGTAAAATTTTTTTATGGGAGGTACCGTTAATATTAGGGCTAGCATAAAAAAAAACGTTCCTAGCGTTAAGCCCACAAACTCTGAATACGAAATTTGAAGCAAATCCGACCAAGCGTTTAGATTCCCCAGGGGTGGGACAGACAGACATACGGACGGACAGAATTGCGAGACCCACTTTTATGAGTTCCACTTTCATCGTAATATCAGAATTGATCAAAATCTCGAGTTCGAAATTTTGTACGAAAACAATATCTTTCTCTTACTACGTATACGAGAAAGTTAAAAATGTTATTTAAATTCAAAATAATTTGTAGGAAATTAAACCGAAAATAAATTTTAATTTTCAAACCAAAAAAATTAAATTAGGTACTTCTCTGAAAATGTGCAGTAGATTGAGGCGTGGGCGCAGTAGCGCAGTAGATTAACTTTGTTTACGAAACAAGCAGCAAATCTACTGCAATTGCAGTATGTAAAGTCCGAACACTTCCTCCTCGTCCTCATTGCTGTTAACTGGCTCGGATTCAGCAAGAGCTCGTTCACTATTGTCTTTGTTTACACCGAAAACAAGAGCTGATGCAATTCCGGTTACGGACTCGTCCAGACTTAATAAATTAATTACCAGCTCCTCTGAAGGGGAGAAGGAGCAGTGCTTGGACGGTCCACCACCTGTCCCAGAAAATCTCAATTTGTTTTTTCTTAATTTGATTTTTATATAGGCGTTATGATCTGCCCATACGTACAAACATTTTTGATTGATTTATTTTATCTTTGTGATGGTAGTTTTGCCACTGAAACTTACCTTTTTCCAGGCGGCTGCATCCCGCATTGGTGGTCCTTCCACATTTAGCTCTGATGTTCGATGTTTGCTTGGCGTCCGGGGTTTTTAAATGTTCCTTGGCCAAATCGGGATGAGAACACATGAAATTCACCAACATCTCGAATTGTTTTTGTTTCGTATGTATATTTCTGCTCGAAGATTCCCTGTTAAATTTATTTGCTTAAATTGTTATTATAAATAGGATTTTCAAAAAACAACTTACATTTTAAACATTCGCAGTCAGTTTCTTTATCAATTATCACATTTGTTGTGGACACAAATTTTCCGTTTTAGAATAGTTTTGACATTCGGAAACGAGTTGCCAGGGCTGCATTCCAGGTTTGACTATTTTAACTAAATTAACAGCGATTGTTTATTTAGTTACTTTTTGGAATCTGGGACAGCTATTGTTACTAATGACATGTTGTAGTATGAACGAAATGAACCACACTTTTGCCTCTGGTTAATTTAGTTAACTTCCCCTCCTTCGAACTGTCACAGCTTGTCAACGCTGTAGTTAAAATGGTCAAACCTGGAATGCAGCCCAGGTACAAAAATTCGACTTTTGGAACAGTCATTCCGAAAGTTGTAGATTTCATTCCACTTTAGAAATAGAGAGTACAAAATATTTGTTTTTGGAAAATGTTACTTTCGGGACGAAATACAGAGTAGGGCCCCTGACAACGATAAAAACAAGTCCGCTTACAAAATTTCATTCATCTAAATCGATTCGTTTGGATGCTAAGGTGTTTTCAACAGACAGCAAGATACATTGGTAGAATATTGGCTTTGTATGGGAGGTAACAGAACTACTTAACCGAGATGGACCATTTTTAATACCAACCTGACGATAGTAAAAAGAAGTCCTCTCACAAAATTTCAATCGTCTAGGTCTATTGGGTTGGACGCTATCGTGCTTCCAACAGACAGACGGACATGGCTAAATCGATTCAGAATATGATCCCGATTCAGAATATATATACTTTATAAGGTCTCAGGTGTATCCTTCTTGGCGTTACAAATGTAATGACAGAGTAAATATACCTTCCTGTGGAGGGTATAAAATTAAGCCTAACTGTTCGTAAACGTTTCGTGTGCTAAGTAGGTATACCTAGGTACAATTTTGACCCAAACGATAAAGACAATTTTCTTTATAGATAAACCCTTATTTTTAGTACTGCATGACAAACAATAGTGCGCAGTACCTACATATTTTCCATCCACAGCCTTTTACAATAACTTTACCAACAGGTTATGTATGCACAATTGTCTTTTCCCCCACAAACTACTAACAATAATAACACCGCCAGCTCAGAACCTGAAAGGGGTGTCTACAAGTTTTTATCAGTTTTGCTTAGTGTAAAAATATGTGTGCCTTATTAAAGTAACGGCACGCATTCACTCTAGCATAGTAACTTTGACGGTTTGCTGTAAATAACACGCAGCCATTTTTTGCACGTAATCACAGATAAAAAACTTTAGAAATTTCGAAGGGAATTTTATCTTAAATCAGATAGGTGCGCGGAAGTTATCGGTCTACTATTAGTAGTTTGTGCGAAAAGCAGTGGTGGAATATTTTATTAAAACAAAAAGAAAATTCAATACATCGATGACAGCGTTGCACGGATAATCTTAGAATTATTATAGAATGTACATAAAAAAAATGAGTAAAACAAATATCAAAACTAATCCCATTAAACAGTACATACCTATAAAGAACACTGACCAATAATAATTTAAACCTCAAAAATGTCCGAAAGTGTTGATACGGAGTTACTTACGAATTGTACAATTTTAGCTGTAAAGCGATTTACCTTGGTGACGAAAGTGAATGACTCGAAATTGCATAATTGGAACCGGTCTGAAGTGGTTAATTTATTGTCTGAAATTATCGAAAATAAAGATGAACTATCGAATATTAACGAAGCCAAGTAAGCATAAAGTTAACAAAATATTGCATCAGTATTAAATATTAAAAGTGTTTCGACACTTCCCCCTACATAGTTTTTTTATACCTACCTGCATGCACCATTTAATTAAATGGAACATTTTATTTTAGGTAGTTTAGACAATTATGCTTATGCCATGAGATTAAAACACAAATTAAATTTCGTCAGATTGAGTGTGATAAAATTATCTAAATAACATTATTGCCACAATTGTTATTAATTAATTAATTGAATTGAAGTTTATGTCATTAAACTGCTTCTGGGCATAGAAAGTAAATAACCTGCATTTGTTGATATAAGCCATCAAATTGTAAGTAGTAAAGCCCGTATGACACTAACACTAAATTTGCTTACATTTATTACCATTTAAAAGGAATCTAGAGCAGTTCGAAAAATTAGAACGAGAATTCCCGATCAAGGGGAGTCAGTGCGTACACACCAACCTTATTAATGTAGGCATGTAAAAAAATGCATCGAAAATGTGTTCAAACGAAATTTTGCTGGCAGCTTTTTTTCTGACATTTCCCGGCACTATGAAGTCTAACTTTTTAAAATTATTTTTTTCTTGAAAATTTGTGTTGCTTTACAAATAATTGCTACCCCTCATAATAGGTACATGATTTAATGTGATAAAAATGATAAAAAAAAAGAGAGAATATGTAATAATACTGTTACATTCGGCTGGGATTCGAAAAGATAAAGCACTATTCTGTTTACTTAACTTTAACAAATCACTTTTATTTACAAGAAAAATATCACTTAAAATCAACTTACTAGAATCTTTCTACTTATTTTATATCACTACCGATACTTTTTCGAACTTTACTTCACACGGTTTAAAAGTCAACTGCAGTCTTGTCGGATTTCGCAACCCTTTTTATACTCCCAAATAAATCTTCTCGAATATTCTATACTCCAACCGGAACAATAAGTTTTGTTCAGTACAAGTTCATCCACTTTCCATTAGATTAGATTACATGAGAACACAAGAGTTCTCACTCTAGCCTCTCACTATCAACTCCTACTCTCACCTCCACGTTGGTGACTGGTGGGTGTCTAGTACCTCGACTGGAGATGGGGTAACCAACCCCTATGGAAGGTCGTTGGTGGCAGCGAACGAGAGAGGGGGGAGGAGTGTCTACGCACTAAGACATTTCCTCTTGTTTCAGGCGGCAGCGGATGAATTCCCTAGATGGAATCAACGGTGGCGTCTACAGTTCCGGTCAGGTCGAACTAAAGTGTAATCCCTGTATGAGCTGCTTCGACATATTTGGATACCAGGTCTATGGGGATCTCCAATACTGAGCCAGAGTGTTTCGGAAAAGAGTTGGTGGCGGACGAACCCTAAACGGGTCAACGGCAGCGCTCATATCCCAAAATTGGGTTACTGACATCGGAATATCCGACCCGCTGTCCTAGGGTCAAAACAGGGCCTGGCCCTCCAGGTTGGGGGTTGTGCCGTCGGGGTAACTTCCCGACCATGGAAAAACCATATAGTTATGAGAGACACGCAACCAGCCTCGGATAACGGAACTCCTCAAATGGCAACCAGACCCGGAAAGTCAATGGACTATGATTTAAGAGTATGTACCTGGAATGTAAGAACACTCTACACCCCAGCTGCCACTCAAAAACTTGTCTCTCATGCGGTACAAGGCAGACATTACCACCATCCAGGAGATACGATGGATAGGATCAGGCATGATGAAAAGAAAAGATTGCGACATTTATTACAGCTGCAACAAAAGACTGCATGTATTAAGATGCGGATTCGTCGTGGGAAATCGGCTTAGGACAAAAGTTATTGACTTCAAGCCGATAAGTGATCGCTACTTTCCAAAACATAAGCCTTATATGTGCACACGCCCCTACCGACGAGGCTGTTAATCCTGTCAAGGAGGAGTTTTATGACCTCCTGGATGGAGCCTACGTAGCCTGTCCGGAGTATGATGTAAAAGTTGTACTCGGGGATTTTAATGCTAAAGTCGGAAAGGAAAAGGTTAGTTGGTAAGCACAGAATCCACGAAACGACAACAGACAACGGCTACCGACTAATCGATTTTGCAGAAGCTCGTAATACGGTGATAAGTAGCACTAGGTTTCCAAGGCTAAGGATCCACACAGCAACCTGGCGCTCTCCAGACGGTCGAACCGCCAACCAAATCGACCATGTGCTAATCGATGCGAGGCACGCATCCAACATCCTGGACGTGCACACATTCCGAGGGGCAAACGTCGACTCTGACCATTTTCTTGTCGCGGCTAAATTTAGAGCTCGACTGCCCAACGAGAAGAAGCTGCGAACCGCCCAGAAGAAGGCATTTGACGTTGGACGCCTTAGCACACCTGGAGTAGCCAGAGCCTACAGGGAGCGCCTGACTACGAAACTCTCATCTGTGCACTCACCTACCACAAACGTCAACAACCAGTGGTGCCAGTATCGCGACATCATCAAAGAGGTAGCCGAAACCACTGTAGACTACCAGCCACCCCAGAGAAGAAAGAGCCCGTGGTATGATGATGAATGCGTGTACAGGAAAAAGGTGACAGAAGATGCACACAAGAAAGCGCTGCAGCGCAAAACAAGGGCAGCGAGAGAAGAGTATCGACCAGGAGAAGGGAGGAAAAGAAGATCGTGCGTAGAAAGAAGAGAGCTTACGGAAATCGAAGAGTCGCGCGATCGTAATAACATCCGGAGGTTCTATAAAAAAGCTAAGCAACTGGCTGCTGGCTACAAAACCGGAACGCAGGCTCTTCGAGACAGCGAAGGAAACTTAGTCACCGAAGCGCAGGAAATAGTAGATGTGTTTAAGCGGCATTTCCAACAGCTGCTTAATGGGCATCATGTAGAGAGAGTGATAGGAAGAGAACCCACGTTCAGTCAATGAAGAACTAGTTCCACCACCTAGTATAGAAGTTGGCTTAGCTATAAAAAAGCTTAAGAACAACAAGGCCGCAGGCTCTGATGGTCTACCAGCGGAGCTCTTTAAATACGGTGGTGATGTTTTGGTAGGGAGCATGCACCGAATCATCAACCAAGTATAGGTGGAAGAAAACATGCCCGATGACTGGACTATCAGCTCCATATGCCCCATCTACAAAAAAGGCGATCCTATGTCTTGCAAGAACTATCGAGGCATATCCCTGCTAAATGTCGCATACAAGATCCTATCCAACGTACTGTGTGAACTTCTAAAACCGTTCTGCAACACACTAATCGGCACGTACCAGTGTAGCTTCCGGCCCGGCAGATCGACTATAGACCAAATTTTCACACTGAGGCATATCTTGGAAAAGACCAACGAATTTCAAGTCGAAACTCACCACCTATTCATCGACTTCAAAGCCGCGTATGATAGCATACATCGTCAGGTGCTCTATATGGCGATGGCCGAATTTGGAATCCCGGCAAAACTGATTCAGCTGTGTCGCGTGTAGTTTAGAAGCAGCTCTTCCGAACTTTTTCAAACATGCACCGGATTTCGGCAAGGAGACGCTCTATCATGCGACTTCTTCAATCTCGAACTGGAGCAGATAGTGCGCAGGGCAGGTGTCAACACGGAAGGCACTATCTTTAACAGGTCCGTCCAGCTGCTTGACTATGCGGACGATATTGACATCATCGGTCGCTCCCAGCGTGCCGTGATAGAAGCGTTCACGGGCTTGAAGTAAATGAGGACAAGACCAAGTACATGCAAACAAGCATCTGTCCACCGCCTAGGACAAAACGTCACTATTGATAGCAACACTTTAGAGGTAGTTAAGAAGTTCACCTACCTCGGAGTAAACGTAAACTCCACGAATGACACCCTAGTGGAGATCCGGCGAAGAATTACCCTATGAAACCGTTGCTATTCGGTTTGGCAAAACAATTGGGTTCAAAACTCCCAGCTCGAAGGACGAAATGTGTGCTCTACAAAACCCTTATACTGCCAGTTCTGCTTTATTGCGTCGAGTGCTGGACGATAAGCAAGAAGGGAGAGCTGATACTGGACTCCTTCGAAAGAAAAATACTTCGGCGGATTTTTGGTCCTGTGTGCGAGGAGGGCGAATGGAGGAGAAGATACAACCGCGAACTCTATGAGCTGTACCAAGATGTGGATGTAGTCCAAAAAGCCAAAACACGTCGACTACATTGGCTCGGCCACATCGAGCGAATGGACAATAATGCTCCAGCTAAGAGGATCTTCAAATCCCAGCACCCAGGTTCGAGAAAACAAGGAAGACCGAACCTCCGTTTCAAAGACCAAGCCATCGCGGATACCAGAGCGCTTGGTCTGGACAATTGGAAGCTGCGTGCCCGGAATCATAGAGGATGGAAGGTTGCAGTGTCTCAGTAAGTAAGTAGTAAACAGAATAGTGTTTTATCTTTTCGAATCCCAGCCGAATGTAACAATATCCTAGCAAAACAGGCAATTTCCATTTCGTTCGCTAAGAAGATTTTGTTCCTTAGTGAGTTTGATTAAAGCCCTAGTTATACCTATCATTGAAATGCATCATTGGAACAAATCAGTGGAATGGTGGTTTAATTTTGTTTGACAAGTCGGTTATAGCAGTCATTGAATAATTCCTGTCAGTGAAAGAACCTGTCAGTGACTTTTCAACAAAGGAGTCTAGGCTTTGAGGTTAGAGTTAAACATTGAAAGCATTACTGACAGCTGAGAATAGGAAGAGAATCGAACACATCAGTGAAACGATTGGGTTCCAAATTGGAGAAACGAGAATCAGCTGTTCATTGAAATCCTTTTCGATCAGTGAAATAATAAAATTGAATTTAATGAAGAGTTTTAGTCAGAATTAAGTAATTTCTTTCGTAAACAAATTCCACAATTGATTACCTTTATTTTGATACCAACTAAAGCCAATATTGTTTCATTAATCGTCTTCAAATCGGAAAACAAAATTTTCAATAATGCATTTCAATTATAGCTATAACAATGGCCTACAAATTTCGAGCGATAGTTATTTCGTTATTTCGTTATTTATTAATTAATTATCAACATCATTTACAATAGACTATAATGTAGTCTTTAAGTTATAAATGAAGATACAATTAGAGAGAAAACAATTTAATTTAATTTACATGTGAAGTGAGAACAATTCAATTTAAAGAGAAACTACTATTAAATACTAATTTGTTTACATTTAGGGTAATCTTACTATCTTGAGATCAATTCAATTACTTTATCAAATTATTTTTATTTTATTATTAAATATTTTTAAATACCTGCCATATGCCTGAAGAGAGTGTGATCGAAAGAATTCGCATAACAAGATCTTCTTATGCTGAGAGGGAGTGCATTCCAAATGCGAATGGCATGAACGAAAAATTGAAGCTCTGTGCAAGTATAATAATACCGCGGGAGGACTAAAGTTAAAGACCGATTAGATTGTGCAAAAATTAGTTTATTGAACACATATGGAGGCTGTTTGGAGATGATGATTCTGTGGAGGCATTTAACAGTACAAAATTGCAGGTACTGGTCTAGTGAACATCCAAGAATATTCTTGGCATAAGCAAAAACATGATCAAACCGTTTTAGGGCATAGACATATCGAGTAATGTTGTTGAACGCGATATTATGTCTTCTTTTCGTACTTGCTTTGACGGAGCAGCAAATTTCACAACCATAGGATATGATAGGTACAAGAAGGGATTTTGCTAGCATGAATCTAGTTTTAAGTGGTATATAACTTTGAGATACCGATAAATTTCTTAAAGAACCATACATTTTACCAATTGTTGTAATGATATGATCATCCCAACTAAGCTTTGAATTGAACCAGATGCCGACATTTTTAGCCTTAGATTAGATTAGATGATTGATCGGGAGAGCCTTAACCGGCCCTGGCACTGCGGCCTCTCTACAGGAGCCTATTGTGCCATCCCTGGTAGGGTCCTAGAGCCATCTTTTTACTCCGGAGACAGTCAGGAAGACAAGGATCTTTTCTGGGGGTAATTCAGCAAGATTTGCCGAGGTAAGTATTTCGTCATTTTTCGATTTTCGTTGGGAGAATTTTGGGAAGAACTGTTTAGTGCAGTTCTGCCCAGGTGTTTTAAGCCAGAGTTCATTAGATTCGATTTGAGATAAGCTCCTAATGTATTCTCTGAAGCATCCCTTACTGACACCGCAGAAGGGTTCAGGTCCGACGAGTGGAGTTGTCGCGCCGACTTTGGCCAGAGAGTCAGCCGTTTCATTTCCAGTAAAACCCCTGTGGGCTGGAATCCAGTGTAGGATGACTAGGTTTTTCTTTGCTAATTCGTAGATGGCCATGTAAGTTTCTAGGACCAGCTTCGATTTTATAACAGATGAGTTCAGAGCTTTAAGAGCAGCTTGACTGTCTGAGAAGATAAATATGGTTTTACCACTTGTGTTAGAACGTAAGTTTATTCTAGCGCAGTGATTGATGGCAAGGACTTCAGCCTGGAATATGGACGAGAACCTGCCTAGGCTGACTGAGAAGTTCGCTTGTGGAGATTCTCCAAAAATGCCAGATCCAGTCCCTGAATCCATCTTGGAGCCGTCTGTGTACCAGACTAGATCAAGTTGCGATGGATTGGGTTTGTATTTTTCCCATTCTTCCCTTGGCGGGATGATGATAGAGAAGTTTTTATGAAAGCCATATTCTGGTAACATGTCATCTAGAAACATGCTGAACGCTCTTTCAGGCTCCATAGTGTCAATTAAAGACAGGTGACCTCCATGATAGGAATGGGGGTCGATATTATTCGAATGGAATAGGCGATGAATGCTTAGTCTTGCTTCCATTTGAATGTGTACTTGGATAGGTAATAAGCCTAGGATGACATTCAGTGCAGTGGTCGGTGTGGAGCGTTGACAGCCCGTCATGCAGTTTCCGGCTATACGTTGAATCCGTTCTAGCTTTTTGACTGTAGTGACTTCGTTAGTCTTTGTCCACCAGACCACGGCAGCGTAGGTGATCGCTGGTCTTACCACAAGCGAATATAGCCAGTACATCATCCGGGGACTTATACCCCAATTGTTACCGCAGACTCGACGGCAGATCCAAAGAGATCTGGTGGCTCTGTTTGCGATGCGTTCTACTTGTGGATTCCATGATAGTTTACTGTCAAGGATGATTCCCAGATATTTGGCTTCCCGTGAAAATTCAATGGTTTCGCCATACATAGTGGGTCGAGTTAGGAGATCTAGTTTCCTCCGTCTGGTAAAAGGTACGATAGTCGTCTTTTTAGGATTTACAGAAAGACCTTCTTTGTTGCACCATCTTTCAACTATGGATAGTGCATGCTGCAGTATTTCTGAGATCGTGCTTTCAAATTTGCCACTGACAACGATTGCTACGTCGTCGGCATATCCTATAGCATCAATCCCTAGATTGGCCAGGGATTGGAGTAGGTCGTCAATGACAAGGGACCATAAGAGTGGCGAGAGGACGCCCCCTTGAGGACACCCTCTGGTCGTTAACGCCGAAAGTTCCACATCGTCGATGCGGGTCTGAATTACTCTTTTGAGTAATAGCCATTATCCATCTTCCTATAATTGGGGACAGATTCATGTTGTTGAGAGCCCTGTTGGTAGACTCAAAGGATGTGTAATTGAAGGCTCCTTCAATATCCAGGAAAGCGACAAGGCAGATTTCCTTTCGATTGATGGAGTACTCAATTTTAGTTACTAAGTCATTGAGTGCTGACTCGGTAGATTTACCTGGTTGATAGGCATGTTGGGATTTGCTGAGCGGAAAGTTTCGCAGTGCTTTGTCTCTTATGTGTCTATCAATTAGTTTCTCCATGCTTTTGAGGATAAAAGACATGAGGCTGATGGGGCGATAGGATTTCGGACTTGAATCCGAGTTTCTTCCTGTCTTGGGTAGACATTTGACTGTTACTTTTCGCCAGGCTTCCGGTATGTGACCATAGGTCAGGCTACAAGTAAACATTTTGGCCAGGATGGGTGCTAGCGTGTCAGCTCCCTTCTGTAGTAGTGCCGGAAATATGCCATCATCTCCTGCTGCTTTGTACGGCTTCAGTGAGGATAAGGCCCATTTTATGGCATCGGTTTTGCATATTTGTCTCGCAGTTTTCCAGTCTTCTCTCGTCGGCAGGCAGTTCCGCTCGAGTCGAGGAGATAGGTTTGCAGTGAGAGAATCAAAAATTATTGATCCAGAAAAGTGTGTTTTAAGTAAGAGTTCAAGTGTTTCTTTCTTATTTTGTGTCTGACGGCCATTCTCATCGGTTAGTGTTCCTAATGTGACGGTTTTGTCAGAGGCAAGAACTTTGTGTAGCCGGCAGCTGGAAGGTATATCAGATATGTCTTCACAGAACCGCTTGAATGATTCTTTTTTTGCCTTTTTTATTTCTTTGTTGTAGTTGGTAAGAGCAGTAGAGTAGGTTTGCCAATCACCATTGCGTTTCGCTTTGTTGAAGAGTTTCCTTACTCTAGATCTGTGTTTTTCGAGATCTTTACTCCACCATACTGATTCCCTTTTAATCTTTTTAGACTTAAGTGGGCAGTTGTCCTCGTAGGCAGAGATGATGGAGGATCTAACTAGTTCGGCAGAATATTCTAGTTTTTCTCTGGTGTCAATTCGAGGTAGTTTTCCGTTAAGTGAGAAGGTGTTTCTCTTTGGACGGAATTGAATGTTAGTAGGGTTGGGTTCGTCTATTTCAAATTTAATGTGTCGGTGATCTGAGCAAGATGGTTCAGAGGACACATGCCAGTTGAAGACGAGGTGGTTAGATGGAGAGGTTGTTAGAGTCATGTCAAGCACTTCCCTTCTAATTGAATTTATAAAGGTGGGTTCCCTCCCGACATTGCATATGTTTAGGTTATTACATGTAATAAAATCAAGTAAGGACTCACCTCTGTTGTTTATATCCGTACTCCCCCATATGGTGTGATGCGCATTAGAGTCACAGCCAAGCACAATATCTGTCTTGGATCGCTGTGCAAATCGTATCAGGTTTTCGACTTCCACGGGAGGGCATGCGGTTGAGTCACCAGGGAAGTAAGCGGATGCTATGATTACTTCCTTAGTGTTGTTGGTCTTCACAATGGCTGCTGTGAGGTCACTGGAAATGAACTCTGTCAATGGGAAGAAATTTTTGTTATTATTAAAAATAATACATGTTCTAGGTCTAGTGGATGTGGTAGAATATAGGATCCTACCTGTTGGTGTTGACAGTCCTAGAATTGTGCCTTTCGTGCTGGTTCCTGCACGAGAGCGATGTTCAGACCGTTTGAGTTCATGGTCTTGATCAAGACTGCCGAGGCCGTCTTGGCGTGGTGGAGGTTGATCTGGACAACCTTCATGTTTGTTTATTATTAGAAGGAACTCTTGTGTGTGAGCTCCCTCCTCTTCCGCCGTCTCGTATCTGCTGTAGTCTGCCTTTCAGAAGGCTACGGGCAGAGCCAGGCAATGTTTGTCTGGGGTTTTGTCGCGATTGTTTCCGAGCCGGGTTGGGGTTTTTAGAGCTAGCAGTGGGGGCAGAGGAGGACTTATCCCCTTTTCCTGACTGTTGCATCTTAGGCATCAGAGCTGTCGAGGGACCGGGCTTGACCGTTCCTTCAGCTGACTTTGTAGTCACAATGATTGACTCTGATTTAGTGAGTCCGGTAGTTCCTGGAGTGGCGGCGGTGGAGCATGTGGGAAGCGGTGGGGCAGCCTCCTTTGGCACTTGTTCGCTGCTGGTTGACTCCTTGGGATTGGATGACGTCCGAGAGTAAGGATTCTTCTTGATCCTGAACTGAACCCGGTTCATGTTATAGAACGGCTGATAGTTCAGGTCCTCAAGGAGTTTCGCAGAACACTCGCCCATCTAAATCGTCAAAGCTAGGCCTTGGGGGTTCTCCACTTTCCGTAGAACTTTCCAGTCCTTGGTTGGTAGAACTCTGTTCTGCAGTCTTAGCGAACGCAGAATGTCTTCCGTGGAGCGGTCAGTGCCAGGGAAGTATGCCGTGGCCACGCAGGGTTTGGGAAGGTCGTCTCCTTCAACCATACGTAGCTTGGCACTCTCCCAAGGCGAGATGTTGTTGATTATGGTAGCTAGCCGGTCTCTGGTGCTTGCGTCTGCACAATTTACCGTTAGCCACCCTGGCTTGTACGAGCAGCCTAGAAAACGTATCTGAGGGCCATCTTCGGGGAGCTTATTCACCTCCCTTATGATGGCTTCTTCCACTGCTTTTTGATGTACAGTCTCAAGGTGACCTTCTGGAAAGTTGTCCAGTAGGAGCCCTACCTTTATAGTTCCTGCTACGTCCGCAAACAGTGGGGCATTTGGTTTTGCTCTTTTGTTGGGACCTGCAGGTGAGTTGGTACTAGACCGTGGACGCTTGTTGGTCGCATTTGTTTCACTGGAGGATGGTTCGTTGAGGACTTTCTCCAATGCCTCGTTGTACGCTAGGCCGTCTGCAATAAGGCGCCTTAGCTTCTTCTTGTTGGACGTGCTTAATCGTTTGCGTCGTAGGGACAGTCTTTCCATCCCTAATCCTTTAATGGATTCGGTTTCAGGGGCGTCGGAGCAGCTCCTGTAGGTGTCTTCTGTGTGCGCAGAGCTCACAGTGCCGACGGATTCACCGTCGCTGTCGACTGGTCGGACTTTCCGTTCATCCCGATTTGGTTCAGCTGTTGGCTGACAGACAGGGATAAGGATGTCCTTATCTCCATCAGTTGGGTTTGTTGTTAATTTTAAAGGATCTATTTTGTTCCCACGAGTAGCTAGGGAAATAATCTGTCCATCCGCACAGAGCCCCGCATGCGCAGACAAGGCTAAATGAAACCGGATGTCGCCCTGTATCCGGAGTACGCCGTTAGAGACCGAGCTAGTTTTATGGGGCCCCCAGCCTGGCCGGTCGTCGGCACGGTACGGTTAACACCACTTACCCAGCCCCAGTGGAAGAGGAGGGGAAGGAGAAGGAAATGGGGAGGATACACACTCACGTGGTGCATTATGATCTAATGATATGTTAATATCTCAGACCTACGGGTTTGATTAGAGTTGTCCTCTCTAGATCCGCCATATTCAGTTTAAAGCAGGGACACCTCGTGCAGGATGTGGTTCTTCGCCACGTACGGACGGTCTTGGGAGTAAGTGTCTACACCCCTGATCCTCTTACCTGAAGATCTTGCCCCCATTTTTAGCCTTACTTACATACTCGATAGTACTATCTCCCAGACATAACGCAGGAAAACGGCTTGCGTCTGATTCAATTCTGCCGATTACTATACATTTAGATTTAATGGGATTCAGTTTTAATAAGTTTTCTTCAGACCAACTTAAAACCCTGCGAAGATCATCATTTAGCTTGAGTATAGCTTCCGCAGTAAGCTCAGGTTTACAGCTGAGGTAGAGTTGTACATCATCTGCATACATGTGTGCTGATGAATATTTAATTAAAGTAGGAAGATCATTAATAAAAAGCGTAAAGAGAAGAGGACCAAGAACTGAACCTTGTGGAACTCCAGTTAATATTTCCATGAATTCGGAAAAAATATTATTGTATAACACTGCTTGTTTTCTTTCTTTGAGGTAGGAGAGAATAAATTTTGCAGCAGAATCAGAAAAACCATGTAACAATTTGAGTTTATTGATTAAAATGATGTGGTTGACTGTGTCGAATGCCTTGGAAAAGTCTAATAGCGTTAGGAATGTAACGAAGTTTTCATCAACAGCTATTCGCAAATCATCAGTGATTTTGAGAAGAGCAGTTGTACAACTGTGCATTTTTCTGAAACCAGATTGATTTACGCAGAGAATCTTATTCCTTTGGACAAAAACTGATATTTGGTGGTATAAGTTTCTCCATCACCTTGGACAAATAAGGAAGAATAGCAACTGGTCATAGAGTTTGCTGACGCCTTCTTTTTCAGCACCGGAATAATTTTTGCTAATTTCCATGAAGTCGGGAACGTAGAGGTCGTAATTATATTATTAAAGACATGAGTCATAACCGAAAGTATGAAAGGAAGTATAATTTTGACAAATGAAGGGTGAATACCATCTACACCAACAGCTTTAGATTTGATTTGAAGTACCGCCTTGACCACATCAGTTTGCTCGACTCTGTGAAATTCAAAGGCGCCATTCATAGCAGTACTAAGAGGCTGGTTTGACAAAGATGATGCTTCCAGAGAGTTTTGGAGGGAAGATTTTCATCAAACTGTTTCTTGTAATACATCCATTTAGCCTGTTTTACTTTGGAGGTAACCAGATTACGCAGCTGGCGAAAGGCGTCAAAAAACTCAGGGAGCCTATAGCGCTTCCAACTGCTGTAGGCAGTATCGCGTTTATTCCTCAGCTCATCAATCTCTTCAGTAAACCAACTATTATGCACACATTTCACACGCTTTGTTACAATAGGAACATGCTTGTTAAATAAATGCATAATGGTACTCTGAAGATAATTAACTTGGGCATCGGCGTTGGGTTCAAAGTGTATTGGTTGCCAGCAAATTCTTTCAAGGTCATGCTTCAAGAGTTCAGATTTTAGATTTTTAAAATCCCTGTATGAGTATGCAAGTTCTTCCCGTGTAACTAGTAGTTTAAATGTTGAGAAAATTAAATCATGTTTTGAAAACACCGGGGCAGACACTTGATTATAAAAAACATATGGGCAAAAACTAGACAAAAATAAATCTAGAAGTGTGCCAGAACTCAGTATCAAAGTTTGTTGGAACTGAAGCGTTTGCTAGACTCAAGTTAAGTGACTTCATTGAATCTACAAAATTTTTAGATTCACAATGATTTAAAATGTTACAATTGAAATCACCACACAAAATTGTATTTGAGAAACCAGACGAATTAGTCTCAAGTAAAAACGGCGGTTAAATCGATATTTTTCTTTGGTCTGAACACCACACCAAGAAGACATTTACTTCTTCCGCTTAATATTTGTATAAAACAAAAATTCACAGGACTTCCCGCTTCTGACTTGCATATCAATTTCGGCGCTAGCGAATTACGGGCGTTAATGGCTACACCACCCCCCACTCGATCATGTCTATCACCGCGAAAAAGTTTATATCCATGCAGAGAATAAACTTCGTCACTGACAACTGGGTCAAACCAAGTTTCCGAAACACAAATAACATCTACACTGGAACCAACAAACAGCCTTCTGAACTCATCTAATTTACTTTTCGAGAGACTCTGTGCATTCAAATGACATACACGAACCCCCTCACTTTGTTTAAAGAAAATGTTTATGAGAATGCGCAATTTATCGTTTTTGCCATTATTAGGGGTATCGCGAATTAATTCCGATGGAATTTTTTCCCTTGTCAGCAATGTAAATCAAATTGCTGAAATTCGAAGTGACAACACTGAAAATAACTTTTTCACTTATTAGAATCTTTCCACTTATTATCACTACCGATACTCTTTCGAAATTTACTTCACACGGTTTAAAAATAAACTGCGCTCTCATCCCATTTCGCAACTCCATTTATACTCCCAAATAAAGCTTCTCGAACCATGATACAACAAGACAAGATATCGCATTGCGCATGTCGTTCATTCTTGCTGTTCATCGGTATTCATCTGTCAACAGATTATGACCTAGTAGCTGCGGAGATAATGGATGTACTATTGGCGCGAAAGTACAAATTTGCGATTTTGTTAAATTATTATTGTTATTAATTGAATAAATAATAGTACATTTGTTAAAGGGATATTTGCTCTTTATTTGGGTGCAAAAATAATTAATGAAAAGCAAAAAGAGTCATTAGAAACAGCTCCATAACTTTTCTAAGAAAAAAAAATCTTTTAAGGCAAAGAATCTTTATCTTTAAACGATAAGACCCAATTAATAGAAAAATAAGGACTTTATACACTGCATTTTGTGAAAAATGACTTAATAAATATTATTCAAGATGAAAAGGGTAGGCAAACTGGTATTATAAATGCAGTTGCATTTATGCTTAGACACGCACTTTCTTTGGTAGGATTTAGAGTCTGCAGCATGGTTGGTCTTCCGAAGCCATCTGAAGCTATGAGGAAAGACAATAGTGAACTATATTAACCACTGAATTGATTTAACTGCAATATCCGTATCAAAAACACTATTCTTCCGCTCGCGAATGCACTTTTGTATTAGCTTCCTTAATCGACAAACAGTGAACGAAAAAACACAAGAAAACCAAAATAGAATAAGTAATTGACGAAACTACTTGTTTTTTTTAAACATTTTATTCACATTCGATTCAAAACACAAGTTTTTTCATCAATTTTGTTAATATGACGCGTCGAGCTGAGCAGAAAATAAGTAATTCTGCGACTTAATTGAAAGGAACAACGAAAAAAAGACACATGTTATGGACGATAAATGTTTTTCCAAGCACATTCACAGAATTCCGAAACTATATCTTCTATATTTTCCTTTTTACTTAAACATTTAAAAAACCAACACAACTCGTTCCATATAAAACACACGTAAATACCAAGAGTCAAAATGTACACTCCGCAACTATGACGTACATGCGCAGAACAAATCAAAAATGAAAACTTCAATGCGCTATCTTGTCTTGTTGTATCATGTTCTCGAACATTACAACCGAATGTTCTTGACAGAGTATATCCATTAATGAGTAGGGACACTCTCTCTACATATGCATTTCAAAAAAAGTGGAAGCAGGTCGAAAGAATACTTTTTACCTGAATACAACGAATGCTTGAGAAGAAAAGGGTACACAACACATTTTACATGTACCACTACATACGGTTTGCTGCGTACGACGAACGATTGTGGGTTTTTTCATAAAGCATTTTTAAAGGCGGTAAACTCGATTTCGATGTGTGTACCTTTTCACTTTTATGCTTTGCTTTTTGGAAAATGATTTTTTATGATTATTTTTTCCAGGAATTACACCTAATTCTAAACTCCTACCATTAATATTTCAATCTAAAATATGAAAATAAATGTTTCTTCTCTGTTCTGACTTCGCTAAAAATAATGCAATTCGATATTGGGCGCAGTAGCAATACAAAATGCTTATCAGTTGTGCGAAAGAAGGGAAATAAACACAATACAGGGTGACCCGTGATAGTTTTCGGTGCGAACAAACTGCAATGCAATTGTTTTTGGATTAAATAGAAATTTAAATAGGAAATGGGAAAACATTATTTTGAAGGGTTTAGCCTGCACGGTCGGGAACAAAAAGAAAATGCAGGTGTAAAATATTTTTATGTGCCGATAATGGAGGGGATTAAAGGTTTAACTTTATTGATTTTTTAGTGATAACTCCTGAAACTATCGCTTTTCGCACTCCTTTTTTGGAGGTGTAATTTTTCATAACAATTTTTTTTACGCGCTGTTTATTTTGCTTTTGTTTTTCTTGAACACATTTAAAATGCATATCTATGCCTTTTGGTTTTAAAATGAATAGTATTGCTTGTGGTCGAAATGTGTCCTAAGTTATATTAATCTTTAATTCATATAAATTTAAAGACCCTAACAAATTCAGAAGAACATTTTTGGAAAATGGAAAGCAAATCAATTTCGTATGAAATGCATTTTTTAAGTACATATTGCTTTTTTCGATAAGTCTGCCAATATAACTAAAAGGATGGCAGCAGAATATAAATAGTCTTATTGGTATATCAATTAAGTTAATTGACATTTTAACGCAACCGAGGAAGAAATAATAAGTTGCTGACTCCATTTCAATTCATTTGTGAATTTAAAAGATCTTTTTCAGCAAAGTAGCTACATGGGGAAAAAAGTTGCGAGCTCTAACTGCAAATTTAGAGCTTTCTGGCGTTGAAATAAAGGCTTTCAAAACTGAATCTTACTATAAAACTGCTGATTTCGGTAGTGAAAATGCGTTTTATTATTTTGCATGCTATATTAAAAAAACGTCAAAAACGCAAGTGTGAGTTAGAACTAAGTCAGCAACATAGTGTTTCCTCCATATTTACCGATTTTTAAGGAAAATGAAAGTGCGCATTTAACACGTTCGCCTAAAGAATTTTTAGATGCATTAGAAAGTTTATAGCAAAATAAAAAAAAATAATTTTGAAATGAGAATGTATTACCTACATATTAAAAAATAAATGTGATTAATTACTGGCTGTAAAAATCAAAACAAAGAATTTCTTATAAAATTATATGTAAGCATGTGACTTTATCAAAAAATTTAATAGAATAATCAAAAAAACCAACAGCAAGCATAAATATCTTAGCGTAACACACATGTAATTATAATTTTGTATTTAATAAAATGTATGACAAGTTAAAAATTTTCCTTTTTTTTCACGGAGCACCCTGTGCCATTTACCGAATAAATACTCCTCCTCTTTTTTCTCTCTCTCACTACCCACTGAAAAAGAACCTAAAATTAACTTTACTCCCTCATTAGTTGGAAACACCAGGTGGGGCCTACTACGTGGTTTCAGCGTATCTCGCCCATGAAAATATGGACTCTCTTTTTGGGGACAACCTGGAAAGATTGGTCGCTGATGCGGGGAGGCAGAAAACCGGCCTCGTTATAGGCTGCGACGCTAACGCTCACCATACTGTTTGGGGAAGCTCCGACATCAACAAAAGAGGTGAGATACTGTTTGACTACATTTTAGGCACAAACCTCATTTTGTGCAATATAGGCAACGAACCAACATTCGTGACCAGAAACAGGCAAGAAGTGCTGGATATCACCCTTGCCTCCGACAATATTGTGCAGCGTATACGGAACTGGAAGGTATCCAGCGAACCCTCTTCTTCGGATCACAGGTACCTCCAATTTTCTTTATATGTAGACTCTATAAGTCCTCCGGTTTTTAGGAATTATCGCAAAACCGATTGGCTCAAATACAGGACAACTCTGATTAACACAGTTTCCCCCATTAAACCTAACTCCCCCTGTAACCCCCAAAAACTTGATAGCATGGTTGAGACCCTAACCTTCGCTCTCAATAAAGCAATGACTTCTTTCTGTCCGCTGGTCCAAACCAAGGGTTAGAAGAAGCCGCACTGGTGGAATGCAGGTCTAGGCCCTCTCAGAACTAATTGTAGAAAACTATTCAACAATGCCAAAAGTCCGAGAAACGCGTTAGACTGGGACTTGTACAAGGCATCACTAAATATATATAAAAAATAACTGAGAAAAGCCAAACGCAATTCTTGGAGACTCTTCTGTGACAAAATTGAAGAAGCCTCTGAGGCCTCAAGGCTAAGGAAAATTCTCTCCACGAACCCAATAACACCCAGCTCCCTTAAAAAAGACGATGGGTCCCGGACGACGGGCGACGAGCGAAGATTCGCTCAATCTACTGCTTGATACTCATTTCCCTGGCAGCTCCCATGTGGTTAACAATTCGAACTACAACAGTCCATCGGAACCAATAACCATCCCTTCTAATATAATTACAAAAAGTAAACTAAACTGGGCAATCCATAGCTTCAAACCATATAAATCCGCGGGACCTGACGGCATAATACCTGCCGAATTGCAGAAATCATCGGATATAATCTTACCGATGCTTCAGACAATCTTCAAAAGTTGTCTCGATCTAGTTTATATCCCAAAGTTATGGAGAGAAGTTAAAGTTGTCTTTATACCCAAAGCAGGTAAATGCTCCCACACAAATCCTAAAGATTTCAGACCCATTAGTCTATCGTCATTCCTTTTAAAAACACTAGAACGACTGATTGATATCCACTTACGCAACAGTATCGATAAAAAACTACTGTCAGCGGCCCAGCATGCATACTGTAAAGGTAAATCAGTGGAGACGGCATTACACACTTTAGTACGTAATATCGAATACTCCCTGTTCCACAAGGAGTACACGATGGTTGCCTTCCTTGACATAGAAGGCGCTTTTAACAACGTCATCACATCAGCGATAGCAGATTCGCTTTCAGCTCTGAACGTCGACAGCTCTCTTGGCGAACTGATCAATCTACTGCTCAAAGGTCGGATTATCAACTCAAAGCTGGGAGTGGTGTCGGCGAGAAGATCTGTTAGCAGAGGCACTCCGCAAGGCGGTGTTCTATCCCCCCTTCTTTGGAATTTGGTGGTCAATGAACTACTGATAATCCTGGAAGGTGAAGGATGCACGGTGATCGCTTACGCAGATGATGTTGCTATAGCCGTCTCAGGAAAGCACTTAAATACTCTTAAAGAACTCCTACAAAATGCTTTAAATAAGCTAACCAGTTGGGCGAGTCGTTGTGGCTTATGTGTGAACCCCCACAAAACTGATCTGGTGCTCTTCACCAGGAAATATAAGATTCCGACAGTCGACCCTCCCTCACTCAATGGTACCAACCTTACTTTCTCTGACAAAGCTAAATATTTGGGGCTTATACTGGATAAGAAGCTTAGTTGGAAACTTAATATCCAAGAAAGAGTCAAGAAGGCTACAGTAGCACTCTTCTCTTGTAAAAAAGCTATTGGGAATAAATGGGGTCTACAACCTCGAGTAACCCATTGGCTCTATATCTCAGTTATAAGACCGATACTCACCTATGGGATAATTGTCTGGTTGACAGCCTTGGAGAAGGCCACATACTGCGACCATATAAGCAAGGTCCAACGCACAGCTTGTATGTGCATAAGCGGTGCATTACGCACAACACCCTCTGCGGCACTAGACATATTGTTCCATCTATTACCCCTTGACATATTCAGCAAGCAAATGGCAGCGAGTGCAGCCATTCGCCTTAAAGCCATCTCACAATGGTCAAGCAAAGACTTTGGCCACGCCTCTATTCTGAAAAAATTCGAGATCTCAACAGAAAACACTGACTACACCACCCCATCACTAAACTTTGATAAGAATTTTCTCGTCACAATCCCATCCAGAGCAACCTGGGATGAAGATACCTTCCCGGAAGATGAATCAGTTCACTTCTATACTGACGGCTCAAAAACCAAAGATGGAGCTGGTGGGGGTGTTTTCTCCGAAAGTCTTAATCTCAAGCTCTCCTTCCGTCTACCAAATTACTGTAGCGTGTTCCAGGCGGAAATTATGGCGATTAAAGAAGTCTTATCTTGGCTCAAGAAAAACGTCATATCTGTTAAGGATATCTACATATTTTCGGACAGCCAAGCAGCCATCAAATCCTTGGACTCGATCTCTATAACTTCTCTAGTAGCCCTCGACTGCCGATCGTCTCTTACGGAGATGGCCGAACAGTTCAACATTCACCTAATCTGGGTGCCGGGGCATAGAGACATTCCAGGGAATTGTAAGGCCGATGAACTCGCTAGAATAGGAACAACTCAACCCATTCTGTCTGATAAAGGCACCCTAGGGATACCAATCGCTACTCGTAAACAAAAATTGAGCTGAATGCTATCGAGAGTACAAATCTTAGGTGGACAAGTTTAACCACTTGTCTAGCGACAAAACAAATTTGGCCTAAACTGGATTTAAAACGCTCTAAGAAATTGATCTCTCTCAACAGATTGCATACCGGCACCACAATAGGTGTCATTACTGGACACTGCCTGATAGGCATGCCGCAGGCTGGGCCTTTTCTCAAACGACTTTTGTAGAAGCTGCATGGATGAGGAAGAAGAGGAAATTATCCCTCACCTTCTTTGTTCCTGCCCAGCTCTCTCCCGCAGAAGGAAGCTTCACTTAGGGGCCTTCCATTACAACGACTTGGATGATCTGACAAGCATAGACATCAGAAGCCTCTTACGCTTTATAAAGAGCTCAAAATGGTTCAACTAGTAGGGAGATCTTAGATCCTTATTCGTGGCATCACAATGGACCTATACTGGTCTAAGTGCGTTGGCGTTTTTAGCTGACGGCCATTTTCAACCAACCAACCAACCAACCCCCTCTTCATACGAAAAACCAAACACCTACCCTACCATACCTCATAAAAGGTAAGATAATGGCAACAGCGCAAAAAAATTTGCATAATCTTTCCTTGTAAATGGCAACAGCGCAATGCTGCTGGTGTATACTACAATTTGCTTTCAATTATATCTCTTTCAGCCTAACCCACCATTTCACCCTCTCCGTTTCGTCTCTTTTCCTACCAACACAAACCAAACCATTATCTGCTTTACACCTGATCACGGTGTGACCGGCAAGCACTTTTCAAGATACAAATTTGCTATAAATGAAATATATAGAATTTCTAAAAATCTGAGTACATTCATCGTTTAAATTAATTTATAATTTTTGTTATGAAGTTTAAGCAATTTTGTTTAAACAAATAAATGCATTTTCAATAAGAATTTATTAAATATAGCAACATATTGAAAAGTGCTTCTGTCGACCCCTCTCTCATTTTCATTTTTATTCAAGAAGCAAAAATTACTTTGAATCCTCATGAAGCAAAAATCACTTTGAATAAAGAATCCCCACCTGCTTACACACATATCAACACACGCATCCTTGATTCCATTTCGATCACACTTCACGCCAAACCTGTTTTATTTATAACACACCTCTTAATGTCGTTGACAAACTACACATTTATCCCTTATAGCTTGGGTGTCATTCTGATTGGCTAATCAAATCAGACGACAGAACTACCGCCATCTAAATGAGAAACTTGGAACTTTTTTCTGAGAATGTGCAACAACATGCAGTGTATTTTTCTTGAAAAATATATAAAATTTAAACTCAGTATTTTGCAACAAAATACATGTAAATACATAATTTTTTTTTTGCATCCGATAGCTGGTATGATACTTTGTTGTTGTGAGTAAAAATTGCATCAAGTATAAATCAATATATACAGGAAAAACGTTGTTCATTAGTTCAAAAAATTGTTTGTTTTAAAACACCTGTTTTTTTAAAACCAGGATGAAATTTTAAGATTTATTTTAAACTGATTTGTGTTTTGCATATTACCTTTAAGATGGATAAGTTATCTTAGACTGTTTCAAACTCTATCATATCATGCGTTGGCAAACAAAAAGTCGGTTTTATGCCAATTTTCCCAAATTTTCTTTCAATAAAAGAAAAACGAGATGTCGCTTAAAAAAAATTCTTCAAAGCTTTCAAAGGACATATTCTGTTCTTTCCAATGCATCCAATATCATTTCGATCGCTTCAGTATTGACTTCTCTAGGAGGGAAACAAAATGCCATTTTTCGCACTTTTCCTCGATTCCTGGGTAGAGGCCTCTTAAGCATTCAGGAAATGCAAAATTATGTAATTTGGCGAAATATGGAAAGAAAAATATAAGGTCTTTTCAGGTCTCCAAAGCAAATTGTGGAAAGTGATGACAAAAAATAGAAAACAAAATAAATGAAATGTTCAGCAATAAAACAGACCGTGAAAATCCTTATTTTATCTCAATTAGTAGATACATAAAAAAATTGTCAGTGGAAAAAATAATGATGAAAACAATTTATGTTTAAAATTTTTTTATAAATCTCCGGTAATGGTATTTAATTGAGACAGGTAAGTAGCAAGATCATGGAGAGGGGGAGGAAGGGCGATGTAGAGGGTGGACATTAAATCGATATCTATACTTATAAGTTATAATAAAACTGTAGGAATATTCTTTGCGTCCCAAAAGCGCGAAACCTATAATGGACAGATTTCAATGAAACACTCAAAGTGTAATCTTATGTACAGTGGCCGGCATAAGTATTTTGACAAAACTAAAGTTAATTCTGCTCATAATTTAAAACTTACTTCATGTAAATTTTGGCATCAATGGAAAGGTCATTTAAATTCCGTTTGAATGATACAAAACTTTTCTTTCTTTTCTTTAATTTAGGAGGGACAATTAAACACCCTTATTTTAATCTGCGAAACAAATTTTCTTACTCCATGATGTACCACACTTTATTAAGAGCGCAAGAGACAGATCTTTAGATGCTGACATTCTGACTCCGGACCGAGTTTCTTGGAAAATACTCGAAAAATTATTTAATTCTGCACCGTAAAACTTTTGTACAGCTTACAAAAGAACACTTGCGACCAAATGCTCAGAAGCTTTATGTAAAATTGGTAACACAAATATAAGGTTGTAAAGCAGCAATGGCAATTTTCGCGGTTGTTGCCAATAACTTCTTTACAGAAGCTGAAAAAAATGTAGCAATCAGCACAGCAACTTTCAAGGCAAGGCCGCAAGGGGAAGGGAACTCACTTAAAACAAAAATTACTAAGATACCTAGTTCACCAAAAAAAAGTTAAGGAATAATGGATCTCGAAATTTTGTAGAAAATCCACTTATTAATTTTTCCGTGCTTAAAACTTTCTCTGTTCAACTTCTCAGTCAACTCCAAAACATGACCCACTGAATTCCTACGAATTACTGGGGTTAAATGTTTTAGTTTTGCTCTGTTTATTGTTTTTACAGATCCATTTTCCTGATAGGTATATCTGATGTATTACAATGATTGATTGATGCGAAGAAAATTTTGAAAGAATGGACCTGCAGCGCTCGTTGATGGTGATGGCATCACCAAGGTCATTTTCAAAATAGTGCAGATTAATGACGACGCCGCACCGGCCGGCCCAAAATCGCCACAAAATAGTAACTTTTTGTGGATGCATTGCCGCCTTGTGAACCTCGTCCCATATTTGTCAATTTGGCTCAAAAAATGTGCCTCGTCGCTAAAGATAAATTGTCTGCCAAAATTAGGACTACTCGGATTTTTGTCACTGTCAGAAGCCATTTCAACGATGTTATACCTATTCCATACATAATGGCATATCTATGTATGTGCCTATTTAATTTAAAAACAAGTAAAAGTGTTATCATCGGCCTGGCCGATGCCTTGATACCCTCCACTGTATGTACTGTATAGGTACACGCATGTGTCTAATATTGGTTTTGTATGGAAGGTGCCCGAACTACTTGACCGACATAGACAATTTTTAATACCAACTTGATAACGGTAAAAACAAGTCCACTCACAAAATTTCATTCGCCTATGTCGATTCGTTTGGACTCTATCGTGTTTTCAACAGACAGACAGACAGACGGACATGGCTCAATCGATTCAGAATGTGATCCTGATTCAGAATATATATACTTTATAGGGTCTCCGGTGAATCCTTCTTGGCGTTACAAACGTAATGACAAAGTGAATATACCTTCCTGTGGAGGGTATTAAGAATAATTTCGTTAATACACATTACACACTGCTTGTTTTATTCCATTTCAATATCGACGCATCATGATTGAAAAACCCTTTACATACCTATCTAAACCGAATTATGTAATCATTTATCTTCGATCGCGTGCCTCAGAAAATATTTTTCCAGTGACATATCCTTATCCAAACTGTTTTTTTACGGTACGTCTAGCACCAGCCGGCTCTGCTGCTCGTGCACAAACAAACTATATCTATATACATACATGTAATTTGTGCTCATGTTTATGATATGAATTATGAGTAGGTATACAGCAGAGTGGAATTGTGGTTGCGTTAAGTCACATTCCAAATTATCCACAATCCAGAATCCACATGGTTGGATATGAAAATAGGCATATACTTAGGGGTAAGTAGCACAGCTTCAGGGGCAAATAAAGACGCCATCTGGCGAGGAGTTTACCAACTATTTTCATTTCGTTGAGGTGGTTCCTCTATGTATATAAACTCAATGGTACTAGTTTCGTTTTAGACCATTCACCATTCGATAAGTTTAGTTTAGTACAAGTTCATCCACCTTCCATTAGATAGCGCTGTGGCCAATAAGAGTTACTTTTCAATCAACACTACAATAGGCGTTTTTCTTTTTTAGTTCAGAGCGAGCGTGAACTGTCAAAAAAAAATTTCGTGTTTCTTTTTTAGCTCAGAGACTTCAGAGCTCAGATTTGTGTTTCTTTTTTCGCTCAGAGAATGTTTAGAGCACGCTCAGAGCGCGCTCTACGAGCTCAGAATAAATTGACTGAGCACTCTGAGTAAAAAGGTGATTACAGTCACATTTGACAGAAAAAAAAACAGGATAAACAAAAGTGTGGAAATGGCGGACGAGGCTTGTGGTTCTGGAACAGAAGGTAAACGAAAATAATAAATAACAATTAATAAATATTCAGTTTATGCATAATTATACTTTATTACAGGATTCAAATGGACGAAAAACATGGTAGTCATGCTTTTTCACTTAATAAACTTAAATTTGTAAATAAACTTAATGACATATAGCCATATGACAGCTAAGTGCTCAAGTGTGTTTCATAAACAAATCAGAGCGCTCTGAGCACGCTCAGTTCAGAGCGCGCTCATAATGCTCAGGCTCTGAACTAAAAAAGAAAAACGCCTAATATCCCCCTCTTAAACTTGTTCGTCCCGAACAAATGCGTCAACATTTTCCCCAATGTAACGATGAACACAACTTTGAGCTTCCCTCTTCCTCGTTGGATTCGGTAGATCACGTCGTTGATGCGTTTTTACTCTATAGGATCCCTCCCAATCTTGTTGCAACTTAGGTGACATGCTGCAACGCAGCGGCGTCAAGTATCCGGGCGGGACAGTGTGAACTGCACCCAAGCGAGTCTTATGCTTAATAAAACGCACCTCCTGGTTATAAATGGTAGCGTTTATTATCTATATGTATACAAAGTAGAAATAGAAGTATAAATTACGATTTAATTAGGCCTATTCGGCAAAATCTTTTATTCTGTTACGAATTTTCTGTTATGAATCATACAAGATTTCGACCATAAAAGATCTTTTAAAAATGGTATTCGGGGCTTCGAACTTTTATGAAATTCTGTTATGGAACTTCGAAAATTGAAAATCTGTTACGAAGCTGTCAAAACAAACCACTGAGTTTTTTTTTATTCATAGTCGGTAGGCACCTGGTTAAATTTGTGCAAAAAACATATTAAAATGCGGGCTGAAATGAATAAGTTATGAATTACTACAAACTAAATAATTGTGTAATAAACTGTTACATTCGGCTGGGATTCGAAAAGATAAAACACTATTCTGTTTACTTAACTTCAACAAATCACTTTTATTTATAAGACCAATATCACTTAAGAGGCCTCTACCCAGAAATCGAGGAAAAGTGCGAAAAATGGCATTTTGTTTCCCTCCTAGAGAAGTCAATACTGAAGCGATCGAAATGATATTGGATGCATTGGAAAAAACAGAATATGTCCTTTGAAAGCTTTGAAGAATTTTTTTTAAGCGACATCTCGTTTTTCTTTTATTGAAAGAAAATTTGGGAAAATTGGCATAAAACCGACTTTTTGTTTGCAAACGCATGCTATGATAGAGTTTGAAACAGTCTAAGATAACTTATCCATCTTAAAGGTAATATGCAAAACACAAATCAGTTTAAAATAAATCTTAAAATTTCATCCTGGTTTTAAAAAAACAGGTGTTTTAAAACAAACAATTTTTTGAACTAATGAACAACGTTTTTCCTGTATATATTGATTTATACTTGATGCAATTTTTACTCACAACAACAAAGTATCATACCAGCTATCGGATGCAAAAAAAAAATTATGTATTTACATGTATTTTGTTGCAAAATACTGAGTTTAAATTTTATATATTTTTCAAGAAAAATACACTGCATGTTGTTGCACATTCTCAGAAAAAAGTTCCAAGTTTCTCATTTAGATGGCGGTAGTTCTGTCGTCTGATTTGATTAGCCAATCAGAATGACACCCAAGCTATAAGGGATAAATGTGTAGTTTGTCAACGGCATTAAGAGGTGTGTTATAAATAAAACAGGTTTGGCGTGAAGTGTGATCGAAATGGAATCAAGGATGCGTGTGTTGATATGTGTGTAAGCAGGTGGGGATTCTTTATTCAAAGTGATTTTTGCTTCATGAGGATTCAAAGTAATTTTTGCTTCTTGAATAAAAATGAAAATGAGAGAGGGGTCGACAGAAGCACTTTTCAATATGTTGCTATATTTAATAAATTCTTATTGAAAATGCATTTATTTGTTTAAACAAAATTGCTTAAACTTCATAACAAAAATTATAAATTAATTCAAACGATGAATGTACTCAGATTTTTAGAAATTCTATATATTTTATGTATAGCAAATTTGTATCTTGAAAAGTGCTTGCCGGTCACACCGTGATCAGGTGGAAAGCAGATAATGGTTTGGTTTGTGTTGGTAGGAAAAGAGACGAAACGGAGACGGTGAAATGGTGGGTTAGGCTGAAAGAGGTATAATTGAAAGCAAATTGTAGTATGCACCAGCAGCATTGCGCTGTTGCCATTTACAAGGAAAGATTATGCAATTTTGTTTGCGCTGTTGCCATTATCTTACCTTTTATGAGCTATTGTAGGGTTGGTGTTTGGTTTTTCGTATGAAGAAGGGGACAGAGGAAAGAATTTGCAACATTATGAAGATCACCAAGATAAGTAGCAAAAGCTACACCAGGATTGTGAGAGGGGATGATGCAAGGGTTATTCAAGTATGGGGCTTAGTTGGGAAGGAATTGTGGGTTCTGCTAAAGAGAATATTACTGAATGCAAAGTTATACATATACCTGTGCACATTCACTCGATAATATGCAGGATCCAATAAAAAGATTTATATGTATTGGGAATTTGTTGACTTGTGGGAGCGATTTTATTTTTCTACCCGCCATTACCTAACACAATAGTACATTTACTACCTCACCTGCTCCCCTTATACCATTAAAATCTTAAAACTACTCTTACAAAAAACTCAATGGATCACAGAAATACAAAATACATATCTACCTATTGCAAAGTATCCGATCTGCATTTTCACATTCCTTCTCTTCACGTTGTTATTCCTTATCATCAACCTTGCCATGCTGAAAATACTCTACCACACACACCATCTATATATATATGCGAAGAATACCTACCCCATCGTTGACTTAATTTTCCCTTGCACATTCAAAGTCATTATAATGTAATCCATGGAGAATGGATCCTTTGTCTTATGCTTATCTACATTTTCCTCTCACTCTAACATTCATTTGGATGCAATTCTCAGCAAGAAAAATAAAACATCCCCCACACACGATCAATAAATGACTCAAAACCAGTTTTCATATCCAAGTAGTATAAATAATGGGGTCATCGCAACTCACCCGGTCGCATTTCACCCGACCCTAGACAGGAACCTAAAAGCCACCTATGTTTCAATTCACCACATAAACGCTTACCTTCAAACCACTCACCTTTATTGTTCGAGTTGCAGTGGATCGTTGCCCCTGACAACGCGGCATTTAGTGTTTGAAAGGGTGTGGCTATTTTTTTTTGGGAGACGCTATTGGTAAATGGGGTACAAAATCGTTCATTTATGAACACATACACATGCATATGCAAAAGTGAATAGGTATTATACATATATGGAGATTGAAAAAATTATAATAAAGATTTTTATTAAAAGGGGAAAACCCGTGGCTGTGAAACGTCAAATGTAATGTCGATGAGTTTGAAGCACAAGTGTTGCCACTTATACATAATTGCAAAAATTCGGTAGATTGAATGGAAAATCAGAGAGAATTAAAAAAAAGTAAAACAGTTCACATCCAAATTTAATAATTGTTCAATAACTTCTAAACGGAAACTTAAATATATTTTTCCTTTTATTTATAATAAAGACATCAAACATTTTAAATAGATAAAAAATGTTTTCTAAGTTCTCCCATTTAGCCTTAGTACTTTTTTTTCAATTTGCACACCACGATAATTCATCTACTCATTTAGAAATAAATTATTGAAAATGACAGCTAGTTTCTTTTGAAGACAATTATTAATATTGGATATGTTCGTTCAGGAATCATTTGGAAATTTTTGACGAGGATGTTACATAAACGACTAAAAAAGTTAACTGGAGCTGGAAGCAAAAAAAGTGAATACTAAACAACTTATATTAGGAAAACAAATACGACTTATTTTTGTTTAAAATAAGTTAGTCATAATTAACGCATTAATTTTTATTTTATTAGGTATATATAGCTACATATTTATATGTATTTAAAAATGGTAGCGACCGTTTTTCTTTGTACTAATTTTAGTCCTTAAGGTCGAATTGAAAAGTATAAAAATATATACCTCAGTATATTGCAGTAATTTATATCACGTTTGTTTTAGGTATATGAAAAAAGAAATATCAGTTGGAGTAGGAAATCTTTTATTTCAGAAGCTATCAGTATTAGAAAATAACATATCGCAAAAACATTTTGTATTAATGTTTAAATGCTCCATATTATGTACAATTGGACTTCGATATTCTTCATGCAACTGAGTTCAGTGTTTTAATGACACCAAGGTTTGTGATAAGCGCCACATATCTGCCAATAAAATCCACTCATTAAACAAATTATACAACAGAAACGTAGTTTAATATTATCAGCTTAATAAATTAAATAAATAGTAAAATTTAAATATTGGCACTATTTAAAGTCGTTGTTTTTATTTTGGTTGTAAGCGTTTCGTTAAATTCACGTATGATGGTACATTGTTTTCTCGAAACTATATTTTTGTCGTTTAGATCATTCTAATTTGACACACAGCAAAAAAAACGTTAAACACTAGATATAATTGAATCTTTATCTGTGCAACTTAATACAAAAACTTCTAAAAACTATATTCTTATTATTTTATAATCTGAAATGGATTTTTTTTAGAATAGCTATCAATCTCGAAATTAATACAAAGATATTTTAAATCGTAGGAAGTGTTTTGTAAATAGTAGTGAAAATGGATTCGAATTTTACGCTATGGCCACACTGATTTTTCGAATTATTTTGACACAACAGCTGATATTTTTGGTGATTTCGTAAATTGTGTTTCGTTTTTTTCTTTTAATAAGCATTTGAAAGCCTTTGGGAGGAATTTGATGGGCGAATTTAAATGCAATTTGGGTGTTAATTAACTTAGAATTATTTATTTGGCATACAAATTGTCAGCGGCCTTGTTTTCAGGGAAAACAAGTTACGGAATTCGAATTCTTTAGTGACAGAACAGTTGCGTGTGCGCTGTCATCTTCTGACTTAAGCCAAACGCAAAAGCGTCATCTACATATTAATCACATGCAACTTTTCAAAATAAGTCCAAGATGAGATGAGTTCCTGTACCACAACCAAATAAATTTAGCAAAAAGGAAACCATTGTCAAACGCATATTTTATTATCGTTCCACAAAAAGAAACAATACACAAAACTGTTTGATGCAACCTTATATTGTAATCCTATTGACAAATCAGATTGTTGGATTCCTGATTAATTCTATTCACACACTCACATTGTGTTCGAATGAGATTATGGGGTTTTGCAGCGTTGCCAGATGTGCGGTTTTTCCCACTTTGTGATTATTTTAATCAAATGGGAAAAACGAAATTATTCTTTTCGATTTTTTTATTCCACATTAAAAAAAAAAATATCCATTTCAGCGACGACTCTTATTAAGACCATGAAAATGTTAGCCTGTGGGAGAAACATTTTTTAATAGGTTGTTATAGGTAGCGTTTGCTCCCAGCGCATGCAAATCTTGTAGGTACTGTTCTCAACCACAAACCAGAGAGAATAGACCACCAGCTTCGGGCAAAAACGAGAGATCCATAGAGCCAATTTTGAAATAAGCGCCTCCGCCTCTTTTTCTATCTGTGAATACGTGTGAATAAGCAAAAAAAAAATAATTCTAAATGGCGGCAGGTGAAATAGGTAATTGAACTTTCTTCAAGCTGTCATAATGCCGTGTTGAATTTTTTCCCGTTGACAGTTCGGCTGAAATAAAAACATTTTATTTGTGAAACCAGTTGCATATTTTGTGTGAATAACGTGTGATACATTACCACTGTTGCAGATCACCATGCATTGTACGATGAAAGCGATACAGAATTAGGAATACAGATGCAAAAATCGCCCTGTCGACATCGGCATTCTCCGAATGGGTAAAACCGAATTTCTGTCAGTTTGCAAGATTAGGACTTCATTAAAAGTGCTATTACAGTTCTACGAGTAGGTTTGCAACAATCACTCATCGAGATTTGTAATCATTTTTTTCATTTTCATTTTCATTTCTTTATGGAAACCCGAAGTAATCAACAAATAAATATGCAGCTGTGAATGGATCTGCCCTGGCTGGTGCCCGAAACAAAGTCAAATGCAAAAACTGATTGAGAATTTTAAAATTGTATTGGATGACGTTTTTATTCATATACCTATGTAGTTGAATAACTTAACAATAGTTACTAGTTACATTATATATACAATTTTAGAAACATTTGCAAAAGTTCTCATGCAAAACTTGATTGCATTTACAAAAAAATTGCCTTTAAATATCTCCTTCGAATGATTTTCGATGCCTGCATCTCTGACAGCCTGCCGTTGTCAATGCAATGTGTGGTCGTGTTCCAGCTAGTATCGGAAGTCAAAGATATAATCAAAAGCTGTAAATAACTGCAAAACGTAGCTTGCGGTTTGCTGATAATTTTTGTATATATTTTTTTATAAGCCACATACCTAACAGTGGACTAATTTCGATGCAGGGTGTGTCGACTGGCAAATATCGTAATCGACATGGTCGATAATCCCACTAAGTAAGCAAGACTGAAGCATACATATGTAATGAATGCATATAGGACCGCCAAATCACAAAGTAAAACCTGGCCCCTACCCAAGTAGACTTAGTAGCACCAAAACCATCCGCGCATGATCAATTCACTGGAAACTCAAAGTAAAAGGGCATGCATAAGCTTTACTTTTATTGTTCCTTCTTCATTTAGTTTGATGAGTGCACATTGTGGAGTGACATCTGAAAACAAGAAGGAATTGACTCATAGAAACTGAAAACATATATCTAAATTGTACATACATTCCAATTTGTTTTTCTTTTTTGTAATTGGTCCTTAACGGTCCTCTCAATCTTTACCACAGATTCCGTCTTTCGATTGTCTCCGATAGCTGACATGAAGGCAATAAAAATCATAGTTTAGAAGGAATTTGGTTGAAGGGAATAATGTACTTACCTTATCATTAGCAAGTGTTAAAACTTGTTGGCTTAATCTGAAGTCAGCGTATATGATGCCCGCTTACTTGACCTTTAAGTTTAAAAGCAATACGATATCTGAACGCAAAAACAAACTATGAACTTTCAAGCTAGTCTGTAAATACGTACTTAGTTTAAATTTCTTATCGAATCTACGATTCCCTCGCGAATTTACTTCAGAGTTTCATGGCACATTTTATTTTTACGCCATTTACAAATTTGGAACAGTATAATGCAATGTGTGGAACATTTTTAACAAATTGAATAGGTAAACTAAATTGCACGTACTACTTTGAAACGAAATAAATAAATATTTGTCATTTTGACAGTATGGTGACTTGCGATCAGCTGGGCTGCATTCCAGATTCAACTATTTTAACTAAATTAACAACGATTGTTTATTTAGTTACTTTTTGGAATCTGGGACAGCTATTGTTACTAATGTCATGTAGTATGAACGAAATGAACCACACTTTTGCCTCTGGTTAATTTAGTTAACTTCCCCTCCTTCGAACTGTCACAGCTTGTCAACGCTGTAGTTAAAATAGTCAAACCTGGAATGCAGCCCTGATAGGAGTTTCGATAGGAGAATGGATGCGTTCCAAAAATTCGATTTCAATTTAGGTTTTTTTTTATTGTAGGCAATTTTTAGAATTTACACAGACATTCAATAATAACAATAATAATAATACGAATGTATGACATACGGCTAGCGTTTGTAAAAATATCGATTGTGCGTGTTTTTGAAATTAATGTGGTTTTCCATTGGGACAAGATCAATCTTTTTTTGATCCGGATCACTTTTCGTGTTCCATTGGGACAAAAAATCAATCTTTTTTTTGATTCGGATCACTTTTTGCAGATCTCGATAATTTTCGAGATTTGCACACACTCTCACTAATACCAATAAACCTTTCACAGCTGTTTTACGTCATTCGGAATTTGTGTTCAAGACAAAATTACGAAAAGCCTCGTGAAAAGGAAATATTCAGAACAAAAACGTAAATAATGGGCATGGACTTAATTTTGGAGCAATTACTATAATCTTCGTCTTCGTCCTCGTCATTCTTCGTCGATATGATTTCCCACATTAAATTCGTATGTTTTCATCGACAAACGAATAAAATGTGCACAGCTGATGTACTGTCTAATAATGCACTAATACATTTACAAAAGCAGATCAATCTGTCTATCGTGTTCCATTCGCCACGAAAAATCTGAGATCTGAAATAAAAATCTGATAGTCCCAATGGAAAACGACATAATTATTAATTTTTCTAGAATTGTTTTTTGCATAGTATAGATTTAAATCAGGTCGGTCGGTGTTCCGTTTTATAGCCTGCCCTAGGCGATTCAGAAGTTGAAAAGAAATATATATCTATATATATAAAAAGTATTCAGTTTTTCACAATAAAACCATATATTAATCCTAAAAAAAAATCACATATTGCCTTTCAGCGGTAATACCACACTAACTTTGGGTTTTTTTTCTCACATGCTTAACTATGTGTTTTATACTTAAGTAAAAATTAATTCTCACATACCTACATATACGTAACTAAATTAAACTACTGCTGTCTAATTTTCCCTTAATTTTAACTTACATAAAATTATTTCTTTCTAAAAAAATGTTGAGTATTGTCATAACCAGCGACACAGTGTATTCCCGCGAAAATGTACCTAAATTGTCAATAAAACGAATTTTGAAGTAAAGACTTATAAGTCTCGTACAGCGTTTATTTTAAGGCTGATTCTCGGAATTTATTTCACAGTCAGCACTTCATTGCTGACAAATTTAATTGACTTGTATTTAATACCCACCTAAGAACTGAGTTATGTTTTCGGGAGCCTAGTTTTAGTTAACTTATCTAATATTTTCAAAATTAAAAAAACTGAAGAACGTTTACAGAAAATATATGTATAAATAGTTATTCTTATTCATTTCTTTTTAATCTTGATAAAAATTAAGAAAAGATTGCAAAGTGGGTGTTTGGAAAACCATTCACATTTCCTAGGACTCGAAGCATATAATTTAGACAATTCATTATCCGATTCCAATTATCTGGGATAAAACAAGTAAATTATTTGGAGCCTGAAAAATACAAAAACCACTTGAATGTACACGATTAATAAAAATATTGTATTTTCTTATATTTGGTGTGTCGTCGACTGAGAATTACATAGTTCTATGTAGACCGACACCTCGTCGACTGAGAATTACACAGTTCTATGAGCCTGAACAAAGCAAAGCTTCGTATAATGAGAAGCAAGCAATTAAACCACGTTATAATATGTGTTTATTAGAAGAAATTACGTATTACAATTAACATAAAACAATAAGGTGCTGGAAGCTGGACTGCTAGCGATGGTGGTTCGTGTGCTTCTGATGAATCGAATCGTCGCGTCGTGTCGTACCGATGCTGATCAGCGGTTGGCCATGGCAAACGAAAGCGCTGACAAAAGAGAGGTGTGTTACTTTCTTTGCAGTGCACTTTACTGCAATTAGTAATATACTGTTCGACGAGGCAATTTGGGAAGATGTTGTAATTGTAAATGGGTTATAGGGTGACACATTGGCTGTATAGTATTAGCAGCACATTTCATGTTCACCCAAATGTGCTATGTTAAACAGAGCCATTTTTGCAAAAAATGAGATATGGGTATCAATGGATTCGTATTTCCAAGCACTTTTGAACGAACCCGTGCACATTTACTTTAATTCAAGCTCTGTAGTGTAAATCGCAAAAAAACAAGGTTCTATCATCCAAAATGTAGTTCAAATTGAGAATTATAAGTTTCCATGTAGCAAAATTTGGATATAGAACTATGTTGTTCTATTCATGAGCAAATAAAAATACAGGGTCTTTTTATTGACATAGAACATCTAATAAGTTAACACAACATCTGAAGCGGTACGAAGTTCGCGGTACTAGGTTCGCTAATTATTAAACAATTTATAGCCTGTTTCACTTCTAATAAGCCAGAGGCTTACAGAGGTATTTGGATTGTCGAATAGTAGCTATACCTACATAATTTAACTGAATTATTTAAAATATTACCTAATAATTTTAAAATTATTAAATTATATTTCGTAATTAAAAACAAAAAAAAATGATATCTTTCTCTGGAGTGCACTATAACATTTTTGTATTAAAAACAATTTCAGGCAATCTCTTAACAAACTGAATTTTTTGTTGTTTATTTATAACCTATTAATATTGGAATGAAAACGGCATTAGGAACTTACTTTCGTGAATTATGGATGGGTACATATTTTATTTAAATACCATTTTAATATGCCCTGTTTTTAAAACCAAACTAGTAATCTTCATACAACTGTTAAACAATTACAAGGTTCTATGTGACACATAGAACCTTCATCGAAGTTCAAACTACATTGAGTTGGCTTATAGAACTTTGAGAACTAAATTAAAATGGCGATTAATGAAAAACTACTGGATAAATCATCAAATAAAGCATTTTAAAATTAAAATTTACAAAGAATCTATACTTTCTCATAATTCATTAATTGACAAATTCCCAAAAAAAATTGAGCATCAAAAACTGAAAAGTGGAATTTCTTAAGACAGTGTGTTAAGAAAAAAAAATCTTTCGAATCGTTAAACAACATAATTCAATCATTTATCGGAGCAAATTGTAAGCCCACAAGTAGTTCAAAAACTTCTATAAACTATGTTCTCATTATTTTATAATCTGATATGGATTTATTAGAATAGCTATCAAACCTCCAAATTAATAGGTACAATACAAATGTATTTTAACGCGTATGAAGTGTTTTGTAAATAGTAGTGAAAATGGATTCGAATTTTATGCTATGGCCACACTGATTTTTCGAATAATTTTGATATTTTTGGTGATTTCGTAAATTGTGTTTCGTTTTTTGCTTTTAATAAGCATTTGAAAGCCTTTGGGAGGAATTTGATGGGCGAATTTAAATGCAATTTGGATGTTAATTCACTTAGAATTATTTATTTGGCATACAAATTATCAGCGGCTTTGTTTTCAGGGAAAACAAGTTATTAAATTCAAATTCTTCAGTGACAGAACAGCTGCGTGTGCGCTGTCATCTTCTGACATAAGACAAACGCAAAGGCGCCATCTATATATTAATCACATGCAACTTTTCAAAATAAGTCCAAGATGAGATGAGTCCCTGTACCACAACCAAATAAATTTAGCAAAAAGGAAACCATTGTCAAACGCATATTTTTTTATCGTTCCACAAAAAGAAACAATACACAAAACTGTTTGATGCAACATTATATTGTAATACTGTTGACAAATCAGATTGTTGGATTCCAGCGCAGAGTTACCTTTGCACATTTTTCTAAAGTGTTCAAAAAGGTGTCTGCGAGGTAAAAAATTGTCCCATACAAATTTATATTAAAACGAAACGACATTGGAAAGAGAAAAAAGTAGGTAGGTACCTACATAATAATCCACGTAGAAAAACTTGTGGATGTTCGCTATGTGTCTGAAGAAAGAACATTTGGGGCTGAATTCAAATACAAAGATACAAATCATGTCAAAGGATAGTATGAAATTTATAGAAATAGATATAATTATTTGTAATGACTGATAACAGGCTGGGTAGAAATAATTTTTTGAAGAAATTATTATGTTTATTACAAAAAGTCTCCAAAAGTGCCTAAATTTCAGAAATGTGTGCTCGAAAAGGTAACCCTGATCCATTTTTCTTTTCACTACACCCACATCGTGTGGGTTTGTGTTGGAATGAGTTTATATGCTTTTGCAGCGATGCCAGATGTGCGGATTTTTTCCCATTTTGTGATTATTTTAATCAAAATATGGGGAAATATACAATTGAAATGGGAAAACGAGGCTCTACGTTTTGGTTTATTTATAGTGTGTATTTAAATTAAAATCTTCTTCATTAAAAAACAAAAATATGCAATTCAACGGCGACTCTTTTTATGAACCTGAAAAACATCAGCCTGAGGGAAAAACTATTTTTTAATAATTATTACCTATTGGTAGCGTTTGCTCCCTGCGCATGCAAAAAAAGAACGCTACAGGTATAAACATAAATAAATAGGTGGCGCAACAGGCGGGTGACACCCAAGGCCTAGCTTCTCGCAACCATTCGTTTTGTGTGAGTTTCTATTTTTGGTAACAGGTATAGTCCCTAGAAATGTATATCAAAAAGTCAAATGTTGATTTGATGGAATTGTCCCCATACCCCTAAGTATAATTATATGGGTACAGTGAAAGTGGAACTTCCATAAGTGCAACTTTCAAAATGACAGAAAATAAATTCGAGTTATAGAAACTTCTAGTTAAAGAAATGTAAACGAAATGTGGCTATTCTATATAGGCTTAGAGAAATAATTTCATACGAATTTAATTCTATATAGATTTTGTTAGCCCGGATAATTATCGGGGCTTATTCCTTAGCCTCGATAAAGACTGTGCAACCAAACTATCATTGTCTTTAAAGTTATCGAAAAGTTATATCGATTTTGTCATAAAATGACAACTGACAAAACAAAATTCATTAAAAAAATAGAAGCATTTTACCAAAAATATGCCTATAAAATACCGAATTTGTATTTTTCCATGTTTATTAACTTTTTTCGTATACGTAGTAAGAGAAAGGTATTGTTTCGTACAAAATTTTGAACTCCAGATTTTGATCAATTCTGATATTACGATGATAGGGGAACTCAAAAAAGTGGGTCTCGCAATTCTGTTCGTCCGTATGTCTGTCTGTCCCAACCCTGGGGAAACGCTGGACGGATTTGCTTCAAACTTCGTATTTATAGTTTGTGGGCTTCTTGCTAGGGACGTTTTTTTTATGCTAGCCCTAAATATAACGCTGCAGGGTTCCCGATGCCCAAAATGATAAAGTCGCCAAAAAGTAGCCAAAAGTTTAAAAAGGAACTTCATACAAATAAAACTTAATACTCGATGTATTTTCAACAAAACCTGGGAAAAGACTGTCAAAGTGGCATTTGTGGCCTGTGGGGATAAATTCTTTCTCAGAGATAAACTTACGAAAAAGTTAGGAAACGCTCTCTTAAAAAAAATACATGCATTTTGTTTTTTCGTAAATTTAAGTATGTGATGTTTGTCAATTCATACATCTCAATGGTAGAAAAATTTTTAAAACGTCTGATACACAAACAGGCGAATAATTTGCTACTTTATCATGCAAAATTGCGTGGCTTTGTAATGTAAAGCCAGTATAAATCGTGTAAAATGTTTTTAATACCCGGACGGAAACTTCATTCACAGGAGCGACCAAAAAGTCAAAACCTACCTACTACCTACTCACTTCCATAATTTAAACACATCCACGTGTGTACCTGTACGTATTTATAAATTAATATCAATATAAACGATTTTGTCAACCATTTACAAATAATAGTGTTTCCCAAAAATAAATAAATAGCGCATATAGCTAATTAAGCATTTTATTTTTTAATTTGGCATATTCCGTTAGAAAATTGCTGGCTACACTGCCAACATATATCTATTAAAATCGTTCATGCTATGTATATGATACTATTTTTCCTACTACCGCATTTCCCATCCCACCCTTATCCATACTACCGACAGCTACGATTACCCTTACTTGCGATAGTACCTACCTCCTACAACAACAAAACATTCCAAGTGCAACAAGGGCATCCATTTATAATAACTTAAACCGCCCCCCTCCAACAGTATATTTGTCATTTTAGTAATCGCAACACTAACCCACAACAATAAACACGCTCGACTACGACACGTTCCACTAAGGGTGAGTGATGCGAATATTCGCTGTCGTTGCAAAGTTAAGATGTAGGCGGCGTTACTTGTCTCCGGATGACTTGCCACCGGATGAGTTGCACCCGACCCAAAAAAAACGATTTTTTTCTTTTGCTCACCTATGACATAAATGTCAAATGTAGCTCTGTTTGTCTTTAATTTTAGACATTTCGACCTGTGGAGAGTGTGTTCAGAGACCGAACTCTACATGTAAACCTAGTCAGCTTAGGAGATCAATTTTTAATTTCCTTTTAATTATTTAATTTTTAATCTCCTTTTTATGAGATTAATTTTTGTATGATAATTCTCGAGATTTATTCGAGGTTAACGAAAATTAATCCTAATCTCGGAGTTCATCTCCGGTGGAAACGTAGCATTACGTATATGTGGGTATGTGAGAATTAATTTTTACTTAAGTATAAAACACATAATTAAGCATGTGAGTAAAAAAAACCCAAAGTTAAGAGTAAATGTGTGGTATTACCGCTGAATTCTGTATCGCTTTCATCGTACAATGCATGGTGATCTGCAACAGTGGTAATGTATCACACGTTTATTGTTGAAGTTATTCTCTTGATATCAGCGATTCAGTATATCTATGTATCTCGAGCAACGTTGCCGCAAAGAAAAAAAAAGTGCGAGCCTTTTTGAGGGCCATTTGCAAATAGCTGGGGCCACAGCCACAATGCACCAAAGAAAATTACCTCAAAAAATTTAACTCAAATTTAATAATAATACAGTAGTTACAAAAAAGTTATGGTACCTTAAAATCAAAATTTGAAAATTAGTTGTTTCATTTTTTTACTTTAAATGTTTTTTTATCAAAATTCTTACTTAATAATTTTTTTTTTTTTTTTTAAATTCTTTATCCTTGAGAAATTTCCTAAAAAATTTCCTACGATCAACAGAAGTTGTAGTAAAAGCCATTTTTTGTCAAACAAAATTAAGTCAGAATAATAAACTAACGTACCTATGAGCAATGGTTGACAGTTAATTGTCGAATATGAAAAAAAGCTTAACATTGGTGAGTGGATCTCCATAAAGTGTATCAAAAAGTGATTACGCGGAAATAGTGTGTGACTGAATGCATTCAGTATCAGTTTCAGTATGCGAACTCGTTTAGGTTGCAAACACAATGCAATATTTGAGATAGACTAGGATTTTATTATGTATGTATGTATGAAATGCAAAAATCTATGTTATCAAAAAATTAAGATTTACGGACTATTTTGAGTTGGCCCGGGGCCAAGGGCCAAAATACAAAACAGTGTTCCAAATGGCTCGATCGGGCACTTTGTGGCAACGCTGATCTCGAGATAGCTTCAAAAGTCTAGGATAAACAAAAATCGATTATTTAAAGAGCAGTGATAATTGTATTTTAAATAATTACCGAAGGATTTTTGCTAATACTTCTCGTTTTCGCATAATCAACTTAATGTCCTCACTAATTTTACTGCCGCGCAAGGCGAAATCGAACACTCTTTAGATATCAGACAGAGGGAACGTGCGAATATTTCGTAATAGCCTGGAGAGGCGAAGGCTAGCATTAGATTCTCGTCACCGTCATTATAATATTTCATGATTTATGAGGCAGTTTACAGTTTAAAAAACGTTTGCACAAAATATGCAACTGGTTTCACAAATAAAATGTTTTTATTTCAGCCGAACTGTCAACGGGAAAAAATTCAACACGGCATTATGACAGCTTGAAGAAAGTTCAATTACCTATTTCACCTGCCGCCATTAAGAATTTTTTTTTTGGTTATTCACACGTATTCACAGAGAGAAAAAGAGGCGGAGGCGCTTATTTCAAAACTGGCTCTATGGATCTCTCATTTTTGCCCGAAGCTGGTGGTCTATTCTCTCTGGTTTGTGGTTGAGAACAGTACCTACAAGATTTGCATGCGCTGGGAGCAAACGCTACCTATTTCAGGGTCTTAATAAGAGTCGTCGCTGAAATGGATATTTTTGTTTTTTTAATGTGGAATAAAAAAATCGAAAAGAATAATTTCGTTTTTCCCGTATGGAAGGGACCTACAATTTTATGCCGAGTCCGAACGGCTGAATTGAGAAGCTTTTTCATGACAGTCATACTCTCGGATGTTTGTCACGCGTTCGCGAGAGGTGGCGCAGTAGAAAAAACTTTAAGATGTAATTTGTGTTTTTCCGGGGATCGAACCTGGGATCCCTCGCGCAGTAGTCCAGCACACTAACCACTGCGCTACTGCGTCCACGTGGTGGTTTTTCAGGCTCCAAATAATTTACTTGTTTTATCCCAGCTAATTGGAATCGGATAATGAATTGTCTAAATTATAAGTTAATCACTACACCGAAATAATTAATAAAAAAAATCTTTTCTAGAGCAGTTTGCTCTGACCTTTATTGAGTTTACTTCTTAACTAACTACAATCAATAATTTTATATTCGATTTTACCTCGGTACTTTGCATTCCTAAGGTATTGAATTGAATTGCAACATGAATTTCTGTGGAAATTCGCTGTATCGAGGCAGACGCTTTGTCAGCATTTCCGTTGCTCGTGTTGATGTTAACTCTTCCCCTCTAAAAAACGATCGTCATCGGTCGTCAGAAGTATGGTAGGTTGTTGAACTTTGGGCTGCTTGGATATTGGAGATAGTTGACCTCAGGAACGGAAAGTCTATCGATGATTGTTACTGGTCCATTCGTCTTTGTTGTCGGTTGTTCAATTATGATTTCTGTGTTGTTTCTTCTTGGCAAGATTTTGCATATGATCGCTATTGTAATAAGTAGTCCTAGTACGGAGATGAGGGAATATGTTGTTACTCGTTGATTATCGTTTTCTGTTTGTAGAAGGTGGATCTTATTGGTATTGTTAATATGGAGATCCTTCATCATTTCTAGTGAGAGTAATTCACGGTATTCGTTTTCCTTGGGACTGGTTTGCAATATTGCCGGAAGTGGTTTAATCATTGAGGCTTCTTTGGAGATGTATTGGATTCCGTTCAAAGTGATGGTCATGTTATGGAATTTTACCAAGAATGTTCCATTTAGGTTGTGTGTTGTGTTATCAAATTCAAGGGTGCCGATGAATTGGTTCAATAGCATTATGCCCGTTGATATTTCATCTATGGTCGGAATATGATGATTATTTATTTTGTTGCAAGTAGCTGGTAGACTTTTTAATAAATTAGGAATGCAAGTATCGTTTGTAATATTGACAATATTTTTTGAGTTACAAATGGATAGATTGTTAAAAGTTTTACATTTGTTTGTTGTTCCATATAATTTTTCATTATTTCTTAAAATTACCTCGTACAATGTTTCTGTTACAATGTTTTTCTTTTTAATTGGCTTTATTAACAAATTTTCGTAAATTTCATTCGTTGTTAAGGGAATGTTTATTATGTAGAGGATTGACGTACTATTGCTTAAAACTTTTATATCTGCAAAGTCTAGGGCTTCTTCTATTGTTGTGTAGGGTAATTTTTGTTCATTAAATACTTTGGTGGCTAATTCTATTTCATTTTTTGACAATATAAAAGAGTTTATTGTACCTAGTTTAGCCCAATGAATGGCATAGTTAATATTCTCTAGTTCTTCTTTTACAATTTTGATTTTATATTTGAGATTTGATATAATTTCATAATTTATTTTATTATTATTTTTAAGTAAGTTTTGGATTTCATTCTGGATTCTCGTAATATTGTTTATTCGTTCGTTATACAATTCATTAATAATAACCTGTTTATTGTTGTTTTTTAGAACATCTGTAATTTTTTCTTTTATTGTAACAAAGTCATCGTGGTCTGGGTTGCCAGCAATCCATTTCCAACCTTTGCCTATAAAGTCTAGAGAACGTTTCGCTATTCTGGGTTGTAAGTTATGTAAAAGATTACGGATTTGTTGAATTTCATGTGATATTAAGGGAAAAAGGATTTGACTTTGGGTTGTTTCGAGATTAAGGACTGGTGATATGTCGGAAAGGAATTGCTCATATTGTTTAAGATTAATGCTATGTATTAACTTGAAATGTCCATCTTGAATTTTTGTTTGCCCTGTATGTAGGGAGACAATTTGGGAGTTTGAGAAATCCATGATCTGGATCTCCGCTCGACCAAAATAGATGGTGCATCTGAAAGAGAATTAGTTTCTTATATTACTTTTATGGACTATTTTTCCGGATTCTGTTACTATTGTAGAGTTTCTATTTTCCTTAATGATTTCTTGTCTATACCTATTTGTTAATTTTGAACCTAACCGTTTGTTGTTTTTTACATAAATGACCTGTCCTATCTGATAGTCCTTCTGCGGTTTTCTTTTTTTATTATGATATTTAATATCTTTTTCCTGTTTTGCTTTAATTTTCTCGATGTTAATTAAACGTGTCTTTTCAAATTGTTCCGGGTTTAGTCTGGGTATTCGCCCATAGTAAAGTTCTATGGGCTTTTTACCTGTAGTTGAATGGATAGTAAAATTGTACTCGTTAACGGCTCGCTGTAACAGTTCTTTGAAAGACCGTGAAGGTCCTTCCGATTTGAGACATCTCATAATCTCAGATAGGGTGGAGTGAAAGCGTTCGACTTGGCCGTTCACTTCACTTTTGTATGGTGGTGTTTTGAAAATTTTGATTTGGAGGTCATCTTCTAACATTGAGGTTATCGAGGCTGAGTTAAGAGCCTTTTCGTTGTCTATAACAACGACTTCGGGGACACAAAAGTAGAACAAGATATCACGTAAAGGTTCCTTGATATCTTCGATTGAACGGGATGATATTATTTTAGCCTGTGCGAATTTCGTGAACTTATCGACGGCGGTCAACACGAGGTATTTTTCCGTAGAAAATATGTCTATATGGAGGATGTTACCAGGATAGCTAGGGATCGGTGTGTGATTCAAATGTGGTTTGTTAGGATGCCTGTCATATTTATTCTCCTTGCATGTTACGCATCGGTTAACTAGTGTTCTAATTTTTGAGGACATTTTAGGGAAGTAATAGTTTTCCAACAGTTGAATCCTGTTTTCTTCGGCGTTACGATGTGCTCTTCGATGTATCTTCAGAATTTTTTCTTCTTGCTCTATTTGGCCGGTTATGTCTTCAACAAATTTTTGGGTGAATCGAATACGATAATCTTTAAAATGTAACGGATAAATTTCTTGTACTCGTCCCATCGTCATTTCGTCTGTTAGAAGTCCGTTAATAGTATTTGGATTAAGGTATCTCTTGAAAATGTTAATGATGTCGTTTGTTGAGTAGTCTTGGCGTATCAGAATATGTCTTGTATAGTTGTCAAAGGGGTTCTGGATTTGATAGCTATTTTCATTTCCTATCTTGAGTAAAAGTTGATTTCGAAAAACGTTTATAGGGATTTCTACAGATGGAATTAGGTTTTGCGCTGAACTGTCAGCACTGTGTTCTGTAGGGGTCATTGAGTGTATTTCAGTTTTTGGGGGTCTCGAGAGAGAGTCAGCAACCACATTTTCCTTACCTGGTTTATATTTTAGCTCATAATTATACTCCTCCAATATGGCTTTCCACCTTTTCATTTTGGAGTTTGTATTTTTGTTACTTAGAGCATAGGTAAGTGGTTGGTGGTCTGTGAAAATGTTGACTTTCCGGGATCCGTAAAGGAAGTTTCTCAAAGAATTGAGGGACCAAATAATCGCCAGCATTTCTTTTTCGTTCGTGGCATAACCTTCTTCTGTTTTGCTTAAGGTTCTGGAGAGAAATGTGATTGGCTTATCATCCTGTGAGAGGACTGCTCCAATGGCGTAGTCGGAAGCGTCAGTTGTTAATTGAAAGCTTTTGTCAAAGTCTGGATATTGAAGAATAACTTCTTCGGAGGCGAGAGAGTTTTTTAATTTGTGGAATGCTTCGATGGCATCTTGATTCAACTGAATAAGTTTTTTCTTTGACATATTTGCGGACACATGTCCATCTTCCCCTCTTAAAAGGGATGTCAGTGGTTTTGCCAACTTTGAGTAATCTCGTATAAAGCGGCGGTAATACCCTGACATTCCGAGAAAGGATCGAAGTTCTTTTAGGTTTTCAGGAATAGGTCGATCAACTATAGCTTGTACCTTTTTTGGATTGGTTTTTATTCCGAATCTTCCAATAATAAACCCTAAAAATTCTACTTCTTTCTGGAAAAATTCGCATTTATCGAGCTGAATTTTCATATTTGCTTTTTCTAAGGTGTGAAATACTTTTTCCAGATTTGAGAAATGTTCGGTTTCGTCTTTCCCAAAGATGACAATGTCATCAATGTAAACATAGCAACATTTTCCAATGAGGTCTCTTAGAATGTCATCTAGCGTTCTCTGGAAAATGGAGGGGGCGTTCTTTAGCCCAAATGGAAGACGAGTAAATTCGAACTTGCCATTATTTACCGAAAAGGCAGTTTTTTCTATATCAGAATCCTTAAGTGGGATCTGATGGAAACCACTTTTTAGGTCCACTATGGAAAACCATTGATTTTTACTAAGGTTTGCAAGGATTTCGTATATTTCAGGGATTGGATACTTGTCGGCGATAGTTATAGCGTTTAGCTTACGGTAATCAATTACCATTCGAAACTTCTTTTCTCCTGAAGCATCCATTTTTTTGGGGACAACCCAAACAGGAGAATTGTAGGGAGATCTTGATGGTCTTATGATACCGTCTTCTAATAGTTTCCGTATTTCTTTTTCGACTTCATTTTTAAGTGCCATGGGGTAAGGATATGATTTCGAGTACACGGGGTCTCGAGTTGTGGTTCGAATTTCTCCTTTGACCATGGTGGTATAGGTTAACTTTTCGTTTGGTTCCGAAAAGAGATTGGGGCATTTATGAATAATTTTAATAAGTTCGGAATGTTGTTCTTTAGTCATGTGGTCGGTTCTAATATTTATGTTATTGACAAATTGTGATTGATGTTGTTTGAGCGGAATGGAAATTCTTGGATGAGAGAAACCAGGGTGAATAGACATATGGTTTCTACTTGTGTTAATGATAGCATTCAAATGTTTTAGTGTGTCATGTCCTATGATACCATCAAATGAAATAAGACTAGGGAGAATAAAAAATGTAATTTTGTCAGTTTGGGGGCCAAAAAGTTGAATAAGTGCATGATGGGTTATTTTAATATTTCCCCCCACGGAGTGAGCGTAGAAGGGTTTAGCATTTAGTAGGGGATTCTTTATGTGACGTGGTTGAACGTAATTCTTGTTGGAACCTGTGTCAACAAGAAACTTCAGGGTCTCTCCACTTCTAGAAATGTGTTCGAAATAAGGAAGTGAAGAGGGCGTTAGTCTAAAAAATAGATGTCATCCAGTTCTTCGTGTTGGTCAAAGTTTTCTCCTCCACTCTGTTCAGTGTATTCTTCTAGTGATTCGTCATAATTTTGGTCTTCCTCTGCAATTTCTGTCTCGTAGTCTTCCATGGATTTTTCTTCGTCACCGAGTTGAGCTGTGTGATGGATTCGCTGCATCTTTTGTGGTTGGTGTATTTGCTGCGAATGTTGTCGTTTTTGTATGAATTGTTGATTCCTTGGTCTATTTTGATAGTCTACTTTCTGAGTCCTCAGGGAGTAGTCAATGGACATTGGTTTCGGTGGGAGAGGTCGTTGATTTGGTGGTATTCTTTGTTGTTGGTACCTAGGTTGGTATTGGACATCTCTATAGAGTTGAGGTTGTTGTGGAGCACGAGGGTTGTGCAGTAAGTGGGGATAGAAATTGTGTCTAGGAGCTGGGGCTGGTGCAGGTCCTGGAGGACTGTTCCTTTTAGCGGGAACTGGAGGTGCTTGTTGAGACGATCTGGGAGAACTGTGGGAATTGTTTGCGTACTGGGCGCGAAAGTCTACGTTTTGTAGTTTCAAACACAAATGCAGGGCCTGTGGAAGGTCTGCTGGTTCACGTATGCTAAGCAGGCGAGGCAGATCTCCTTTCAAACCCCTGACGAAGGTATCGAGGGCCTTGTCACGGTAGCATTGAGTCATGTTGTTCATAGCATCTTGACTCATTTCCATTGATCCCAGTTTGTTTAGGATTAATGACAAGTGGTGATAGACGATCTGATAGAATTCAGAAATCGTGCTATTGCCTTGCACTAGCGTTGTCATTTGATATTCAAGGGTTCCTAAGTCCCTTTTATCCGCATAGTGAAGAGTAAGGCATTTCGAGATTTTCTCCCAGTTAAGAGGCGTGTTGTACGACTCTAGCACGACGTCGGCATGTCCTACGATTTTGTTGCGAATTACAGACAAAATGCCATAGTACTTGGGAGTACCCCTAACGTGATCATAAATTTGGATTATTCTCTCAACACTCTTCTTCCATGAATTGAATTCATGAGCTTGCCCAGAGAATTCTCGTAGACTTTTAACTACGTCTGGTATTTTGTCAAGGTCGGCTAAATTATTATCAACTAAGTTGATGGGTTGGTCGACTTCGTTATTGATGTCGGCCGCGGGATTCATTATCGAATTAAATATTTGTCTTCCTTGTATTTGTAGCGTTTCTGCTACTAATCTGGTGATTAGTTGAACTAAATCGTTAGGATTAATACCTTGAGCAAGTTGGGGGGCAGGTTGGGGAGCAGGGCCAGGGATAGGTGGATCTGCGACGTGTTCCAGGCGTGCTGGCCTAATAAGGTTATTTTGATTTGCCATATTGGCTGAAACGTTTCAAAGTATCTAATTTGAAATAAAAGCAAGAGCACGGATGGAAATAGATAACGGCAAAGAAAGAGGAACGATTTTTTCAGATGTTATCTTAGTTCTAATGTAATAAACTTGTTTGAATAATGTTTTGTTAAATAAAATCAATTAATTAATCAATAGGTTTCTTTACACGGTTTTTAAGTTGTGCTTTTAGGATTTAACTTCACTTGTTTACTCTTATTATTTCTCTTATTATTTAAAAAATTGATTCACTTCTTAGAGCTAGACTTACAATAATAGTATGAAGTGTTGCTCCATGTGTTGATTAACGATATTTTTTGTTTTGGTGGTTCTTCTATTCCTATTCAGGCGGCTGCAGCTTTATAGTTGCTCCTTTTTGTCCTTGGTTATCGGGCTACTGGGGGACCTCTTTTCTGTTCCTTTTTATCCTTGGTTATTGGACTACTGATGGAACTCTTTTCCTGAAGTTGCGAATTAATGTTGAACGTGTAAGTTCGAAAGCCACACAATGGGCGCCAGTTAATCACTACACCGAAATAATTAATAAAAAAAATCTTTTCTAGAGCAGTTTGCTCTGACCTTTATTGAGTTTACTTCTTAACTAACTACAATCAATAATTTTATATTCGATTTTACCTCGGTACTTTGCATTCCTAAGGTATTGAATTGAATTGCAACATGAATTTCTGTGGAAATTCGCTGTATCGAGGCAGACGCTTTGTCAGCATTTCCGTTGCTCGTGTTGATGTTAACTTATATGCTTCGAGTCCTAGGAAATGTGAATGGTTTTCCAAACACCCACTTTGCAATCTTTTCTTAATTTTTATCAAGATTAAAAAGAAATGAATAAGAATAACTATTTATACATATTTTTTCTGTAAACGTTCTTCAGTTTTTTTAATTTTGAAAATATTAGATAAGTTAACTAAAACTAGGCTCCCGAAAACATAACTCAGTTCTTAGGTGGGTATTAAATACAAGTCAATTAAATTTGTCAGCAATGAAGTGCTGACTGTGAAATAAATTCCGAGAATCAGCCTTAAAATAAACGCTGTACGAGACTTATAAGTCTTTACTTCAAAATTCGTTTTATTGACAATTTAGGTACATTTTCGCGGGAATACACTGTGTCGCTGGTTATGACAATACTCAACATTTTTTTAGAAAGAAATAATTTTATGTAAATTAAAATTAAGGGAAAATTAGACAGCAGTAGTTTAATTTAGTTACGTATATGTAGGTATGTGAGAATTAATTTTTACTTAAGTATAAAACACATAGTTAAGCATGTGAGAAAAAAAACCCAAAGTTAGTGTGGTATTACCGCTGAAAGGCAATATGTGATTTTTTTTTAGGATTAATATATGGTTTTATTGTGAAAAACTGAATACTTTTTATATATATAGATATATATTTCTTTTCAACTTCTGAATCGCCTAGGGCAGGCTATAAAACGGAACACCGACCGACCTGATTTAAATCTATACTATGCAAAAAACAATTCTAGAAAAATTAATAATTATGTCGTTTTCCATTGGGACCATCAGATTTTTATTTCAGATCTCAGATTTTTCGTGGCGAATGGAACACGATAGACAGATTGATCTGCTTTTGTAAATGTATTAGTGCATTATTAGACAGTACATCAGCTGTGCACATTTTATTCGTTTGTCGATGAAAACATACGAATTTAATGTGGGAAATCATATCGACGAAGAATGACGAGGACGAAGACGAAGATTATAGTAATTGCTCCAAAATTAAGTCCATGCCCATTATTTACGTTTTTTTTCTGAATATTTCCTTTTCACGAGGCTTTTCGTAATTTTGTCTTGAACACAAATTCCGAATGACGTAAAACAGCTGTGAAAGGTTTATTGGTATTAGTGAGAGTGTGTGCAAATCTCGAAAATTATCGAGATCTGCAAAAAGTGATCCGAATCAAAAAAAAGATTGATTTTTTGTCCCAATGGAACACGAAAAGTGATCCGGATCAAAAAAAGATTGATCTTGTCCCAATTTCAAAAACACGCACAATCGATATTTTTACAAACGCTAGCCGTATGTCATACATTCGTATTATTATTATTGTTATTATTGAATGTCTGTGTAAATTCTAAAAATTGCCTACAATAAAAAAAAAACTAAATTGTAATCGAATTTTTGGAACGCATCCATTCTCCTATCGAAACTCCTATCAGCTGATCGCAAGTCACCATACTGTCAAAATGACAAATATTTATTTATTCATTCATCCTTTCATTCATTTTCAATGGTCCGCTTGTCCATTAAGTGGGTCGCGGGTGTAGGTTGCTCAAGTGGACCCTCCACAGCTCTCGATCCTCCGCCATCGACTCTAAATCATCAAGGGCAATCCCCATACGGGTAGAGGAGAGATTATGAATTTGATCTAACCATCTCATCCTGGGTCTAGCTAGGGGACGCCTGCCCGATGGTACGGATTCCATAGCACGTCGTGGAATCCTTGTCGGGGACATGCGTTTAACATGCCCAAACCACCGAAGCATGGATCGCTCCGTCCGGAGAAGTAGCTGCTCGACATTGAGTTCCTCACGTATTCTAGTATTTCTAATGCGATCTCTACGGGTCACACCAGCAATACAACGGAGAAATCTCATTTCGGCATCTTGTATTCGCGATCTTATTCTTTCGGTCATTACCCAAACCTCATGACCATAGGTAAGAGTTGGAACAAACACCGAATTAAAGACTGACAACTTAGCTTTGACACCAAGTTCAGTCCTCCTGATAACAGAATGACCAAGCTGTCTCAAAATCGATCCAGCCTGACCAATCCTACAGGAAAACTCGGCATTGCTCCTTCCATCACTCGTGAATAAGACCCCGAGATACTTAAACTTCTCCACCTGTTTCAATGGGACTCCACTAACATGCAGAGTGCATTGAACAGGCGTTCTAGAGACGACCATCACTTCAGATTTGTTCACATTTACCTTCATCTCAGCTTCAACACAAACGGCTACAAACCGATCGAGTGCGCGCTGAAGTTCAGTCTGAGAGGACCCAAGGATGACCAAGTCATCAGCGAAGAGCAAATGACTTATCCTCAGATCTCCCAATTCGAAACGTTCTTCGCCAAGACTGCGCTGTAACATCCAGTCCATATAAGTAATGAAAAGGAGAGGAGACAAGACGCACCCCTGGCGAAGTCCAACGCCCACGGTGAAAGGTATTGATTTAACGCCGTTTACCCGAACACAGCTTTTACAGTTTGTGTAAAGAGATTGAATGGCTCTCAAGAGAGAACCATTAATTCCATACTCCTGTAATACACTCCAGAGTTTCCCTCGAGGGACTCGGTCATATGCTTTCTCCAAATCTACGAAGCAAGCGTAAACAGGTGTAGCATACTCCCAAGCCTTCTCAAGTACCATTCTGAGAGTGAATAACTGGTCGGTTGTGCTTCTGCCGGGACGAAAGCCGCACTGCTCATCTCCTAATCGTGCCTCGACCACAGCTCTGCAACGCGTTTCCAGCACCTTGGCAAATACTTTTCCGGGGAGACTTAAAAGTGATATACCCCTGTAATTGGAGCAATCCCTTTTATCCCCTTTCTTGAAAAGGGGCACAATCACCCCAATCTGCCAATCGCTGGGAGTTTCGCCGCATTCCCAGGCCACTTTAATGACACGAGAGAGCCATTTGACTCCCTCTTCACCTAAGGCCTTTAGCATTTCTGGCCGGATTTCATCCACTCCGGCAGATTTGCCAGCTTTTAGCGAATTGATCGCAAAAGTGACTTCCTCTACCGTGGGACTATTTTCCGCCCTGCTTAAGGCGATGGATGTGTCATCCTCAATGCCCTGGATTGGATTGAGCAATTCGGAAAAGTGCTCGCTCCATCTGCGCAAGATGTCCTCCTCATTAGAAAGAAGTGTACCATCTTTGGATTTGACTCCTTCGATAATGTTCCACTTCCTTCCTCTAAGACGGCGGATGGTCTGCCAGAACACCTTGCTTGCAGATCTGTGATCACGGTCCAATTTTTCGCCGAACTCCTTCCAAGACTGTTCTTTGGCTGCTTTAACAGCCAATTTGCAAGTTCTTCGCGCCTCAATGTACCGGTTTCGAGAAGGAGAGTCCCCCAAGTGAATCCACACCTTGAAAGCCTTCTTCTTCTCTCTGATAGCTTCTTGAACTCCGGGGGTTTTAAACCACGCAGTTCTTTTCTCACCACCAGCCGCCACACCGAGCCGCTTCACTCCGCAAACATGTCCTGCAGAGGCAATAACTGCTGTTGAAAACAACTGCCATTCTTCCTCTACATTCAATGGAACATTTGGAATTTGTTCAAACCTTGCAGATACCTGCCGTGCAAATTCCTCCCGTATCTCATCGTTCTGCAGCCCCTCCCACCGTATGCGCGTAACCATCCTTGGATTACGCTTTGGCAGGATAGGTATTTGATCATTGAGATACAATTTGCACAGCACCAGGTGGTGATCAGTTGACAGTTCAGCCCCTCTCAAAACACGAACATCACAAACCATCCTTTTAATACACGACGGTACCACAAAGAAATCTATCAGCGATTTCTGCTGCAGACTTCGACGGTACCATGTGTATTTATGGACATCTTTGTGTGGAAAGAAAGTGTTCATAATGGACATTCCATTTGAACAACAAAAGTCCAACAACTTCTCTCGGTTCGCGTTCTGATCGGGGTCACCGTGTTTTCCAATCGCGCTGCCCCATGTCGAGAAATCCGCACCCATTTATTTATTTCGTTTCAAAGTAGTACGTGCAATTTAGTTTACCTACTCAATTTGTTAAAAATGTTCCACACATTGCATTATACTGTTCCAAATTTGTAAATGGCGTAAAAATAAAATGTGCCATGAAACTCTGAAGTAAATTCGCGAGGGAATCGTAGATTCGATAAGAAATTTAAACTAAGTACGTATTTACAGACTAGCTTGAAAGTTCATAGTTTGTTTTTGCGTTCAGATATCGTATTGCTTTTAAACTTAAAGGTCAAGTAAGCGGGCATCATATACGCTGACTTCAGATTAAGCCAACAAGTTTTAACACTTGCTAATGATAAGGTAAGTACATTATTCCCTTCAACCAAATTCCTTCTAAACTATGATTTTTATTGCCTTCATGTCAGCTATCGGAGACAATCGAAAGACGGAATCTGTGGTAAAGATTGAGAGGACCGTTAAGGACCAATTACAAAAAAGAAAAACAAATTGGAATGCATGTACAATTTAGATATATGTTTTCAGTTTCTATGAGTCAATTCCTTCTTGTTTTCAGATGTCACTCCACAATGTGCACTCATCAAACTAAATGAAGAAGGAACAATAAAAGTAAAGCTTATGCATGCCCTTTTACTTTGAGTTTCCAGTGAATTGATCATGCGCGGATGGTTTTGGTACTACTAAGTCTACTTGGGTAGGGGCCAGGTTTTACTTTGTGATTTGGCGGTCCTATATGCATTCATTACATATGTATGCTTCAGTCTTGCTTACTTAGTGGGATTATCGACCATGTCGATTACGATATTTGCCAGTCGACACACCCTGCATCGAAATTAGTCCACTGTTAGGTATGTGGCTTATAAAAAAATATATACAAAAATTATCAGCAAACCGCAAGCTACGTTTTGCAGTTATTTACAGCTTTTGATTATATCTTTGACTTCCGATACTAGCTGGAACACGACCACACATTGCATTGACAACGGCAGGCTGTCAGAGATGCAGGCATCGAAAATCATTCGAAGGAGATATTTAAAGGCAATTTTTTTGTAAATGCAATCAAGTTTTGCATGAGAACTTTTGCAAATGTTTCTAAAATTGTATATATAATGTAACTAGTAACTATTGTTAAGTTATTCAACTACATAGGTATATGAATAAAAACGTCATCCAATACAATTTTAAAATCAATCAGTTTTTGCATTTGACTTTGTTTCGGGCACCAGCCAGGGCAGATCCATTCACAGCTGCATATTTATTTGTTGATTACTTCGGGTTTCCATAAAGAAATGAAAATGAAAATGAAAAAAATGATTACAAATCTCGATGAGTGATTGTTGCAAACCTACTCGTAGAACTGTAATAGCACTTTTAATGAAGTCCTAATCTTGCAAACTGACAGAAATTCGGTTTTACCCATTCGGAGAATGCCGATGTCGACAGGGCGATTTTTGCATCTGTATTCCTAATTCTGTATCGCTTTCATCGTACAATGCATGGTGATCTGCAACAGTGGTAATGTATCACACGTTAATCACACAAAATATGCAACTGGTTTCACAAATAAAATGTTTTTATTTCAGCCGAACTGTCAACGGGAAAAAATTCAACACGGCATTATGACAGCTTGAAGAAAGTTCAATTACCTATTTCACCTGCCGCCATTTAGAATTATTTTTTTTTGCTTATTCACACGTATTCACAGATAGAAAAAGAGGCGGAGGCGCTTATTTCAAAATTGGCTCTATGGATCTCTCGTTTTTGCCCGAAGCTGGTGGTCTATTCTCTCTGGTTTGTGGTTGAGAACAGTACCTACAAGATTTGCATGCGCTGGGAGCAAACGCTACCTACAACTACCTATTAAAAAATGTTTCTCACACAGGCTAACATTTTCAGGGTCTTAATAAAAGTCGTCGCTGAATTGGATATTTTTGTTTTTTTAATGTGGAATAAAAAAATCGAAAAGAATAATTTCGTTTTTCCCATTTGATTAAAATAATTACAAAGTGGAAAAAGCCGCACATCTGGCAACGCTGCAAAACCCCATAATCTCATTCGAACACAATGTGAGTGTGTGAATAGTGTTAATCATGAATCCAACAATCTCATTTGTCTTGACGTGGGTAAAGCTGGATCCACCACATTCGAGTATCGCCAAACAAAGTATGTGGGATTTAGTTGCTATTTAATTGCTATTTAATTGCGGTAATTTTGATTTTTTTGCTCTTCGGGAAGTGGTAAATTCTGTGGTGGACCTAGCTTACCGGTAAAGCTGGATCCACCACATCGCCTTTTCGAAAAAAAAAAGATGAGGCATATACCGCTGATTTAATTGCTCTGGGAAAATGCAAAAATTTTTCCGATCGGACAAGCCGTTCCGCCAGAATTAACCGTTAAAGTTTTAAAACCCCAGTTCGCTACCGAACTCTTTTGTTTTTTTTTGGAAAAATTAAAAAAAACGATTACCCCTTTCGAATTTTTCTGCTTTGAATATTGCAAAATAATTGTCTATGCCTAGGCTATCTTACCACTTAATCAAATAATTTGTCGCTCCTCTCTAAAAGTGTCAAACGGTGAAACAATTTTTTAAAAAGTTACTTTATACTCCTTACCAAAAACCTATTACCGCGTTCGAATTTCTCCACTCTAAATATCCCAAAATAATCTTGTATTCATTGGCTACAAAGCCTCTTACTCAAATAATTTGTCGCTCTTCGATAAGTGTGTCAAAAAGTCAAAATACCATTTAGTACCAAAATGGGAACTTTTGACATTTTTTATGCAAATTTACAGAAAAACCCATAAAAATCATATACGCAGATCGAATTTGTCCATTCCAAAAATCACAAAAGAACCGTCTATTCATTGGCTATTATCCCCCATCTTCAAATAATTTGTCGCTCTTCGATAAGTTTGTCAAAATTGAAAATTTCGTCATAGTATCATAAATGGTACTATGCACATTTTATATGGAAATTTACCAAAAGAACCCCAAAAAGTCATATACCCAGATCGAATTTGTCCATTCCAAATATGACAAAAGAACCGTCTATTCATTGGCTATTATCCCCCATCTTCAAATAATTTGTCGCTCTTTGATAAGTTTGTCAAAATTTAAAATTTCGTCATAGTATCATAAATGGTACTATGCACATTTTATATGGAAATTTACCAAAAAAACCCCAAAAAGTCATATACCCAGATCGAATTTGTCCATTCCAAATACGACAAAAGAACCGTCTATTCATTGGCTATTATCCCTCATCTTCAAATAATTTGTCGCTCTTCGATAAGTTTGTCAAAATTGAAATATTCGTCATAGTATCATAAATGGTAATATGCACATTTTATATGGAAATTTACCAAAAAACCCCAAAAATTCATATACCCAGATCGAATTTGTCCATTCCAAATATGACAAAAGAACCGTCTATTCATTGGCTATTATCCCCCATCTTCAAATAATTTGTCGCTCTTCGATAAGTTTGTCAAAATTGAAATATTCGTCATAGTATCATAAATGGTACTATGCACATTTTATATGGAAATTTACCAAAAAAACCCCAAAAAGTCATATACCCAGATCGAATTTGTCCATTCCAAATATGACAAAAGAACCGTCTATTCATTGGCTATTATCCTCCATCTTCAAATAATTTGTCGCTCTTCGATAAGTTTGTCAAAATTGAAAATTTCGTCATAGTATCATAAATGGTACTATGCACATTTTATATGGAAATTTACCAAAAAAACCCCAAAAAGTCATATACCCAGATCGAATTTGTCCATTCCAAATATGACAAAAGAACCGTCTATTCATTGGCTATTATCCCCCATCTTCAAATAATTTGTCGCTCTTCGATAAGTTTGTCAAAATTGAAAATTTCGTCATAGTATCATAAATGGTACTATGCACATTTTATATGGAAATTTACCAAAAAACCCAAAAAATTCATATACCCAGATCGAATTTGTCCATTCCAAATACGACAAAAGAACCGTCTATTCATTGGCTATTATCCCCCATCTTCAAATAATTTGTCGCTCTTCGATAAGTTTGTCAAAATTGAAAATTTCGTCATAGTATCATAAATGGTACTATGCACATTTTATATGGAAATTTACCAAAAAAATCCCAAAAAGGCATATACCCAGATCGAATTTGTCCATTCCAAATATGACAAAAGAACCGCCTATTCATTGGCTATTATCCCCCATCTTCAAATAATTTGTCGCTCTTCGATAAGTTTGTCAAAATTGAAAATTTCGTCATAGTATCATATATGGTACTATGCACATTTTATATGGAAATTTACCAAAAGAACCCCAAAAAGTCATATACCCAGATCGAATTTGTCCATTCCAAATATGACAAAAGAACCGTCTATTCATTGGCTATTATCCCCCATCTTCAAATAATTTGTCGCTCTTCGATAAGTTTGTCAAAATTGAAATATTCGTCATAGTATCATAAATGGTACTATGCACATTTTATATGGAAATTTACCAAAAAACCCCAAAAATTCATATACCCAGATCGAATTTGTCCATTCCAAATATGACAAAAGAACCGTCTATTCATTGGCTATTATCCCCCATCTTCAAATAATTTGTCGCTCTTCGATAAGTTTGTCAAAATTGAAATATTCGTCATAGTATCATAAATGGTACTATGCACATTTTATATGGAAATTTACCAAAAAAATCCCAAAAAGGCATATACCCAGATCGAATTTGTCCATTCCAAATATGACAAAAGAACCGCCTATTCATTGGCTATTATCCCCCATCTTCAAATAATTTGTCGCTCTTCGATAAGTTTGTCAAAATTGAAAATTTCGTCATAGTATCATAAATGGTACTATGCACATTTTATATGGAAATTTACCAAAAGAACCCCAAAAAGTCATATACCCAGATCGAATTTGTCCATTCCAAATATGACAAAAGAACCGTCTATTCATTGGCTATTATCCCCCATCTTCAAATAATTTGTCGCTCTTCGATAAGTTTGTCAAAATTGAAATATTCGTCATAGTATCATAAATGGTACTATGCACATTTTATATGGAAATTTACCAAAAAAACCCCAAAAAGGCATATACCCAGATCGAATTTGTCCATTCCAAATATGACAAAAGAACCGCCTATTCATTGGCTATTATCCCCCATCTTCAAATAATTTGTCGCTCTTCGATAAGTTTGTCAAAATTGAAAATTTCGTCATAGTATCATAAATGGTACTATGCACATTTTATATGGAAATTTACCAAAAGAACCCCAAAAAGTCATATACCCAGATCGAATTTGTCCATTCCAAATATGACAAAAGAACCGTCTATTCATTGGCTATTATCCCCCATCTTCAAATAATTTGTCGCTCTTCGATAAGTTTGTCAAAATTGAAATATTCGTCATAGTATCATAAATGGTACTATGCACATTTTATATGGAAATTTACCAAAAAACCCCAAAAATTCATATACCCAGATCGAATTTGTCCATTCCAAATATGACAAAAGAACCGTCAATTCATTGGCTATTATCCCCCATCTTCAAATAATTTGTCGCTCTTCGATAAGTTTGTCAAAATTGAAAATTTCGTCATAGTATCATAAATGGTACTATGCACATTTTATATGGAAATTTACCAAAAAAATCCCAAAAAGGCATATACCCAGATCGAATTTGTCCATTCCAAATATGACAAAAGAACCGCCTATTCATTGGCTATTATCCCCCATCTTCAAATAATTTGTCGCTCTTCGATAAGTTTGTCAAAATTGAAAATTTCGTCATAGTATCATAAATGGTACTATGCACATTTTATATGGAAATTTACCAAAAGAACCCCAAAAAGTCATATACCCAGATCGAATTTGTCCATTCCAAATATGACAAAAGAACCGTCTATTCATTGGCTATTATCCCCCATCTTCAAATAATTTGTCGCTCTTCGATAAGTTTGTCAAAATTGAAAATTTCGTCATAGTATCATAAATGGTACTATGCACATTTTATATGGAAATTTACCAAAAAACCCAAAAAATTCATATACCCAGATCGAATTTGTCCATTCCAAATATGACAAAAGAACCGTCTATTCATTGGCTATTATCCCCCATCTTCAAATAATTTGTCGCTCTTCGATAAGTTTGTCAAAATTGAAAATTTCGTCATAGTATCATAAATGGTACTATGCACATTTTATATGGAAATTTACCAAAAAACCCAAAAAATTCATATACCCAGATCGAATTTGTCCATTCCAAATATGACAAAAGAACCGTCTATTCATTGGCTATTATCCCCCATCTTCAAATAATTTGTCGCTCTTCGATAAGTTTGTCAAAATTGAAAATTTCGTCATAGTATCATAAATGGTACTATGCACATTTTATATGGAAATTTACCAAAAGAACCCCAAAAAGTCATATACCCAGATCGAATTTGTCCATTCCAAATATGACAAAAGAACCGTCTATTCATTGGCTATTATCCCCCATCTTCAAATAATTTGTCGCTCTTCGATAAGTTTGTCAAAATTGAAATATTCGTCATAGTATCATAAATGGTACTATGCACATTTTATATGGAAATTTACCAAAAAACCCCAAAAATTCATATACCCAGATCGAATTTGTCCATTCCAAATATGACAAAAGAACCGTCAATTCATTGGCTATTATCCCCCATCTTCAAATAATTTGTCGCTCTTCGATAAGTTTGTCAAAATTGAAAATTTCGTCATAGTATCATAAATGGTACTATGCACATTTTATATGGAAATTTACCAAAAAAATCCCAAAAAGGCATATACCCAGATCGAATTTGTCCATTCCAAATATGACAAAAGAACCGCCTATTCATTGGCTATTATCCCCCATCTTCAAATAATTTGTCGCTCTTCGATAAGTTTGTCAAAATTGAAAATTTCGTCATAGTATCATAAATGGTACTATGCACATTTTATATGGAAATTTACCAAAAGAACCCCAAAAAGTCATATACCCAGATCGAATTTGTCCATTCCAAATATGACAAAAGAACCGTCTATTCATTGGCTATTATCCCCCATCTTCAAATAATTTGTCGCTCTTCGATAAGTTTGTCAAAATTGAAATATTCGTCATAGTATCATAAATGGTACTATGCACATTTTATATGGAAATTTACCAAAAAACCCCAAAAATTCATATACCCAGATCGAATTTGTCCATTCCAAATATGACAAAAGAACCGTCTATTCATTGGCTATTATCCCCCATCTTCAAATAATTTGTCGCTCTTCGATAAGTTTGTCAAAATTGAAATATTCGTCATAGTATCATAAATGGTACTATGCACATTTTATATGGAAATTTACCAAAAAAATCCCAAAAAGGCATATACCCAGATCGAATTTGTCCATTCCAAATATGACAAAAGAACCGCCTATTCATTGGCTATTATCCCCCATCTTCAAATAATTTGTCGCTCTTCGATAAGTTTGTCAAAATTGAAAATTTCGTCATAGTATCATAAATGGTACTATGCACATTTTATATGGAAATTTACCAAAAAAATCCCAAAAAGGCATATACCCAGATCGAATTTGTCCATTCCAAATATGACAAAAGAACCGTCTATTCATTGGCTATTATCCCCCATCTTCAAATAATTTGTCGCTCTTCGATAAGTTTGTCAAAATTGAAATATTCGTCATAGTATCATAAATGGTACTATGCACATTTTATATGGAAATTTACCAAAAGAACCCCAAAAAGTCATATACCCAGATCGAATTTGTCCATTCCAAATATGACAAAAGAACCGCCTATTCATTGGCTATTATCCCCCATCTTCAAATAATTTGTCGCTCTTCGATAAGTTTGTCAAAATTGAAAATTTCGTCATAGTATCATAAATGGTACTATGCACATTTTATATGGAAATTTACCAAAAAAATCCCAAAAAGGCATATACCCAGATCGAATTTGTCCATTCCAAATATGACAAAAGAACCGCCTATTCATTGGCTATTATCCCCCATCTTCAAATAATTTGTCGCTCTTCGATAAGTTTGTCAAAATTGAAAATTTCGTCATAGTATCATAAATGGTACTATGCACATTTTATATGGAAATTTACCAAAAAAATCCTAAAAAGGCATATACCCAGATCGAATTTGTCCATTCCAAATATGACAAAAGAACCGCCTATTCATTGGCTATTATCCCCCATCTTCAAATAATTTGTCGCTCTTCGATAAGTTTGTCAAAATTGAAAATTTCGTCATAGTATCATAAATGGTACTATGCACATTTTATATGGAAATTTACCAAAAGAACCCCAAAAAGTCATATACCCAGATCGAATTTGTCCATTCCAAATATGACAAAAGAACCGTCAATTCATTGGCTATTATCCCCCATCTTCAAATAATTTGTCGCTCTTCGATATATTTGCCAAAACGTTAAAAGTTATTTCTTAAGGCTTAAGCGATAGCTGAGTGTTACCAAATTTGCTCCTGTGACACGCCCTAAAAGTATGCATTACTTTTTGGACCATTTGTTCAACCCTGGAAGTGCACATTACTCTGACATTAATTTACCTCACTCTCGAGAGTAGGCAGTGATCCTGGTACTCTGTATTATAGACCCTGAAGATAGTCATTTGTTTTATTATTGGAATACGCATCTACTGGGTGAGTGAAAATAAGTGTGTCAAACTTTTTGTTAGGTATCGTATGTTGTTATTATGTTTAGTGTCAGTCTTCAATTGTCAAACAAACAAAATAAAAATCTATAGGACGAATTATTTTCATGGCGAAAAGCAGGTTTTGACAAAGTGGACTTTTGCTCCCGAATGTTGTTTTTTATTGTTTTTTTTTTTTTGGAAAGCAGCCAAAAGTATCATTTATTTATTTTAATTTACTTGGGTCGTTATGATTTTTTTTTTGTTTGTTTTGCAATATTGATATTAAACCTCTGATGCCCAAAATAAAAAGTTCATTGTTCTTGTTTTAATTTATTAAAGCCTAGTACGCTATTGCTGCGAAACCAAAACCCTTAGATACCTACCAAAAAAAGTAACATAGTGAAATCATAAACGAAACATTTATTTGCTGACATTCTTTACGAAATTACAATGAAATTATTAAAAAGAAAACAAGTAAATATACACATAATTATTTGAAAAAAAAGTTTTGAAAGAAATCCCAGTTTTATTGTTCCACCAATGAAAAAAAAAATATCAATTTTTAATTGTTATTTTGTAGGTGATAATTATGTCGTACCCTTACCTACTGTTAATGAATGCAATAAAAGCCATATTAGTAAGACAAAAACGTTAAAAAAATACTACCGTGAGTCCAAAAGACGCATACAAAATCCTGTTAAACAATGATGTCGTCACTTAAAATTGATTTTGAATGTGAAAGAAAGAACAAATGCCAAAAGTCAAGCAAAATTATCCAATGAGTGTAATTGCACTTCAATTATCTCATTTAACACGGCATTTTCTATGGAAAATACACAAGTTCTGACACAAGAAGACATAAGCGCAAATGAAATGAATTTGCAATTTGCTGACTTTTGGGGTCAGATCACGTAAAATAAAAACGCATGCTGTCTCTGTCATATGTGTGGCAATAAACAGAGACAGCTATGGTCGGAGCGACGTCATTCGATCGTTTTCATTTAACATGATCAGGCCCCTGGACTTTCGCTCTTTACGAAAACTAATTTCTATATCGAAGTGCTTGGCTATGTCGCTAGTTCCACCAACAACCAACAATTTATCAAATTTAAGAAACATTATATGCTTCACCCTAGCTATATATAATTGAATTTGTATTTGAAACTACATATTTATGTATTATGAAAATATAGCGAATGATTTTCTCTCCTGGAACGAAAAAACTAAGACTTGCCCAACACAGCCACCACAATCGATAATTCACCGAGATTCGATAGCCCACCTCAGCTGTCTCTTCATGTGTAGCCACTTTTTGGCGCCAATTTTTTTTGACATGTTAAGAAACGGCGGGAATTAAGTTTAGGTACTGTTTACATTTCAGATAAAATCATATTGCGAGTAGACGGTTGGTGGGAATGATTCAAATTCAATTCTGAGCGAATATGTGATTTATATCGTTGATATTATTTTGTTTAACAAATCACCGGCAAAAAAAGTCTGTAGTGAATGTAAAAAAAATCGGTGGCGATTTCTTTTGCGTTCCAGCAAATTTGTCAGAATTGCTAGGTACCATCTAAAGGACAATGAAAATAAGACAATTCCTACTCGAATAAGATATTTCATTAAAAGGCATAGAACAAATGGAAAAAGAAGGAAAAATAGCAGATGTATGTAATAGATATACAAAAAGAGATAGAAATACATACATCTGCAAGTAAGAAAATAGTTTATGGTGCAAATACAATTTAAATTCACTGTCCTAACAGATGTTTTAGGAATAATAACTAATATGAATAGAACACTTTTTATTTATATGAATATAATAAAAATATCAAAATCTCATTATTGTTGTCAGTATAATTGCCATTTTTTATGTCATACGAAAAAACAAAAAAATCTTTATTCAAATAAAGGAGATATAGCAAATCAAGATTTTTTTACCTAAAAATATACCTAGTACATTATATTCCTTTTCTACGTGCTGCTTACAAAACCAGTATACTTCAGATCTAAAACCACAAGATTGTGGTTGACTTCTTTTCTGAATCTTGAGCGAGGTACGAATTATTACGGATGGGAATCGAGGTGCATTATTATGGTGGATGGATTGGGTTGCGTTCAACGCTCTAGTTGATGTGGCTGCATTCACCAACATTCATCGAAACATGTGAAAAGTCAAAACATTTTCTTCTTTTTGTTTTTTTGTTGTACTTGTACATATAATAAACATCTGAATTAAGAGCTGCGGTTGAAAATGTATGTTTCATTTTATTTTGCGACGAGAGCGGCATTTTTAAAAATAAAATACATATGTATCACGTAATCATGAAAATGTATAATAAATCACGTAATTAATGACATGATTTATCATGTTGATTAAGTTAAATTACGTTGGTGGGAAAATGGTATAAGGGAAAGGTATATTCGCAGGCTTCGACAGTCCATTCACATAAACACTTTTCTTGATCGCAGTTTGTGGAGTTCAGACATCAATTTCTACCACTAAAAAATCTCTAATTTGAGTTTAAGTTAGAGCGAATTTTTCATTTGATAGTTTGTGGAACTGGGTTTAATGTTGTAAATTTTGAATAAGCTTGTGATAATTCGCGCCAAGGGCATTTTCCTTTGAGTTCGAGGAGGAGTTCGAAATTTCGTCATTTGAGCTCTTTTCAAACTTGTTTTTCCATGTTTTGATGGATTAATATAAATTATTCTAGGTACCTAATCTTGCAATAGCAAAATGAGACATTTTTTATTTATATAAAATAATGTATGAAAAGTGGTTTGTTTGCATATTATCAATTCCTGGATTATCAAAAAAGACTCGATATTTCTCTAAAATAAACTTTTTCTTTCATAGCAATTACCTATCCCAGAAGAAAAAATCCATGGTTGTTAACTCATATCTAGTCTTTTTTGACCATTTCTGCATGACAAAAATGGCTTTTACTACAACTTCTTTTGATCGTACGTAAAAAAGTTGCTTAACATTATTTTTAAGAAATTGTTCAAGGATACAAATTTCATAAAAAAAATAAAAATTTATTAAGTAAAAATTTTGAGAAAAAGGATTTTAAGTAAAAAAATGTGACAACAAATTTTTGAAATTTTGAATTTAGGGAACCATAACTTTTTTGTAACTGGATAGATGTACCCAAAGTGCTTAAGACTTGTATGCGCTACCATTTTTTTTTTAATGTACAGAAACAATTTTCGTACCTATAATAGTTTAGAAGTTATAGCGTTTTAAGCGGTAGCACCTCCAACTCAGAGGTCACCTTCTTTGAAGGGCTATAACGGGAAATGGTGAAAATAAACCCCCTACACACAATTTTTTGTTCGGCGGATCTTTAGAAATCTTCTCTTAAAGAATTATACCTATTTTTATTTCTTTTTGCGGTTGTTCTATGCCTTTTAATGAAATATCTTATTAGATGATACCTAGCAATTCTGACAAATTTGCTGGAACGCAAAAGAAATCGCCACCGATTTTTTTACATTTACTGCTGACTTTTTTTGCCGGTTATTTGTTGAACAAAATAATATCAACGATATAAATCACATATTCGCTCAGAATTGAATTTGAATCATTCCCACCAACCGTCTACTCGCAATATGATTTTATCTGAAATGTAAACAGTACCTAAACTTAATTCCCGCCGTTTCTTAACATGTCAAAAAAAATTGGCGCCAAAAAGTGGCTACACATGAAGAGACAGCTGAGGTGGGCTATCGAATCTCGGTGAATTATCGATTGTGGTGGCTGTGTTGGGCAAGTCTTAGTTTTTTCGTTCCAGGAGAGAAAATCATTCACTATATTTTCATAATACATAAATATGTAGTTTCAAATACAAATTCAATTATATATAGCTAGGGTGAAGCATATAATGTTTCTTAAATTTGATAAATTGTTGGTTGTTGGTGGAACTAGCGACATAGCCAAGCACTTCGATATAGAAATTAGTTTTCGTAAAGAGCGAAAGTCCAGGGGCCTGATCATGTTAAATGAAAACGATCGAATGACGTCGCTCCGACCATAGCTGTCTCTGTTTATTGCCACACATATGACAGAGACAGCATGCGTTTTTATTTTACGTGATCTGACCCCAAAAGTCAGCAAATTGCAAATTCATTTCATTTGCGCTTATGTCTTCTTGTGTCAGAACTTGTGTATTTTCCATAGAAAATGCCGTGTTAAATGAGATAATTGAAGTGCAATTACACTCATTGGATAATTTTGCTTGACTTTTGGCATTTGTTCTTTCTTTCACATTCAAAATCAATTTTAAGTGACGACATCATTGTTTAACAGGATTTTGTATGCGTCTTTTGGACTCACGGTAGTATTTTTTTTAACGTTTTTGTCTTACTAATATGGCTTTTATTGCATTCATTAACAGTAGGTAAGGGTACGACATAATTATCACCTACAAAATAACAATTAAAAATTGATATTTTTTTTTTCATTGGTGGAACAATAAAACTGGGATTTCTTTCAAAACTTTTTTTTCAAATAATTATGTGTATATTTACTTGTTTTCTTTTTAATAATTTCATTGTAATTTCGTAAAGAATGTCAGCAAATAAATGTTTCGTTTATGATTTCACTATGTTACTTTTTTTGGTAGGTATCTAAGGGTTTTGGTTTCGCAGCAATAGCGTACTAGGCTTTAATAAATTAAAACAAGAACAATGAACTTTTTATTTTGGGCATCAGAGGTTTAATATCAATATTGCAAAACAAACAAAAAAAAAAAATAACGACCCAAGTAAATTAAAATAAATAAATGATACTTTTGGCTGCTTTCAAAAAAAAAAAAACAATAAAAAACAACATTCGGGAGCAAAAGTCCACTTTGTCAAAACCTGCTTTTCGCCATGAAAATAATTCGTCCTATAGATTTTTATTTTGTTTGTTTGACAATTGAAGACTGACACTAAACATAATAACAACATACGATACCTAACAAAAAGTTTGACACACTTATTTTCACTCACCCAGTAGATGCGTATTCCAATAATAAAACAAATGACTATCTTCAGGGTCTATAATACAGAGTACCAGGATCACTGCCTACTCTCGAGAGTGAGGTAAATTAATGTCAGAGTAATGTGCACTTCCAGGGTTGAACAAATGGTCCAAAAAGTAATGCATACTTTTAGGGCGTGTCACAGGAGCAAATTTGGTAACACTCAGCTATCGCTTAAGCCTTAAGAAATAACTTTTAACGTTTTGGCAAATATATCGAAGAGCGACAAATTATTTGAAGATGGGGGATAATAGCCAATGAATTGACGGTTCTTTTGTCATATTTGGAATGGACAAATTCGATCTGGGTATATGACTTTTTGGGGTTCTTTTGGTAAATTTCCATATAAAATGTGCATAGTACCATTTATGATACTATGACGAAATTTTCAATTTTGACAAACTTATCGAAGAGCGACAAATTATTTGAAGATGGGGGATAATAGCCAATGAATAGGCGGTTCTTTTGTCATATTTGGAATGGACAAATTCGATCTGGGTATATGCCTTTTTGGGATTTTTTTGGTAAATTTCCATATAAAATGTGCATAGTACCATTTATGATACTATGACGAAATTTTCAATTTTGACAAACTTATCGAAGAGCGACAAATTATTTGAAGATGGGGGATAATAGCCAATGAATAGGCGGTTCTTTTGTCATATTTGGAATGGACAAATTCGATCTGGGTATATGCCTTTTTGGGATTTTTTTGGTAAATTTCCATATAAAATGTGCATAGTACCATTTATGATACTATGACGAATATTTCAATTTTGACAAACTTATCGAAGAGCGACAAATTATTTGAAGATGGGGGATAATAGCCAATGAATAGACGGTTCTTTTGTCATATTTGGAATGGACAAATTCGATCTGGGTATATGAATTTTTGGGGTTTTTTGGTAAATTTCCATATAAAATGTGCATATTACCATTTATGATACTATGACGAATATTTCAATTTTGACAAACTTATCGAAGAGCGACAAATTATTTGAAGATGAGGGATAATAGCCAATGAATAGACGGTTCTTTTGTCGTATTTGGAATGGACAAATTCGATCTGGGTATATGACTTTTTGGGGTTTTTTTGGTAAATTTCCATATAAAATGTGCATAGTACCATTTATGATACTATGACGAAATTTTAAATTTTGACAAACTTATCAAAGAGCGACAAATTATTTGAAGATGGGGGATAATAGCCAATGAATAGACGGTTCTTTTGTCATATTTGGAATGGACAAATTCGATCTGGGTATATGACTTTTTGGGGTTTTTTTGGTAAATTTCCATATAAAATGTGCATAGTACCATTTATGATACTATGACGAAATTTTCAATTTTGACAAACTTATCGAAGAGCGACAAATTATTTGAAGATGGGGGATAATAGCCAATGAATAGACGGTTCTTTTGTCATATTTGGAATGGACAAATTCGATCTGGGTATATGAATTTTTTGGGTTTTTTGGTAAATTTCCATATAAAATGTGCATAGTACCATTTATGATACTATGACGAAATTTTCAATTTTGACAAACTTATCGAAGAGCGACAAATTATTTGAAGATGGGGGATAATAGCCAATGAATAGACGGTTCTTTTGTCATATTTGGAATGGACAAATTCGATCTGGGTATATGACTTTTTGGGGTTTTTTTGGTAAATTTCCATATAAAATGTGCATAGTACCATTTATGATACTATGACGAAATTTTCAATTTTGACAAACTTATCGAAGAGCGACAAATTATTTGAAGATGGAGGATAATAGCCAATGAATAGACGGTTCTTTTGTCATATTTGGAATGGACAAATTCGATCTGGGTATATGACTTTTTGGGGTTTTTTTGGTAAATTTCCATATAAAATGTGCATAGTACCATTTATGATACTATGACGAAATTTTCAATTTTGACAAACTTATCGAAGAGCGACAAATTATTTGAAGATGGGGGATAATAGCCAATGAATAGACGGTTCTTTTGTCATATTTGGAATGGACAAATTCGATCTGGGTATATGAATTTTTGGGGTTTTTTGGTAAATTTCCATATAAAATGTGCATATTACCATTTATGATACTATGACGAATATTTCAATTTTGACAAACTTATCGAAGAGCGACAAATTATTTGAAGATGAGGGATAATAGCCAATGAATAGACGGTTCTTTTGTCGTATTTGGAATGGACAAATTCGATCTGGGTATATGACTTTTTGGGGTTTTTTTGGTAAATTTCCATATAAAATGTGCATAGTACCATTTATGATACTATGACGAAATTTTAAATTTTGACAAACTTATCAAAGAGCGACAAATTATTTGAAGATGGGGGATAATAGCCAATGAATAGACGGTTCTTTTGTCATATTTGGAATGGACAAATTCGATCTGGGTATATGACTTTTTGGGGTTTTTTTGGTAAATTTCCATATAAAATGTGCATAGTACCATTTATGATACTATGACGAAATTTTCAATTTTGACAAACTTATCGAAGAGCGACAAATTATTTGAAGATGGAGGATAATAGCCAATGAATAGACGGTTCTTTTGTCATATTTGGAATGGACAAATTCGATCTGGGTATATGACTTTTTGGGGTTTTTTTGGTAAATTTCCATATAAAATGTGCATAGTACCATTTATGATACTATGACGAAATTTTCAATTTTGACAAACTTATCGAAGAGCGACAAATTATTTGAAGATGGGGGATAATAGCCAATGAATAGACGGTTCTTTTGTCATATTTGGAATGGACAAATTCGATCTGGGTATATGAATTTTTGGGGTTTTTTGGTAAATTTCCATATAAAATGTGCATATTACCATTTATGATACTATGACGAATATTTCAATTTTGACAAACTTATCGAAGAGCGACAAATTATTTGAAGATGAGGGATAATAGCCAATGAATAGACGGTTCTTTTGTCGTATTTGGAATGGACAAATTCGATCTGGGTATATGACTTTTTGGGGTTTTTTTGGTAAATTTCCATATAAAATGTGCATAGTACCATTTATGATACTATGACGAAATTTTAAATTTTGACAAACTTATCAAAGAGCGACAAATTATTTGAAGATGGGGGATAATAGCCAATGAATAGACGGTTCTTTTGTCATATTTGGAATGGACAAATTCGATCTGGGTATATGACTTTTTGGGGTTTTTTTGGTAAATTTCCATATAAAATGTGCATAGTACCATTTATGATACTATGACGAAATTTTCAATTTTGACAAACTTATCGAAGAGCGACAAATTATTTGAAGATGGAGGATAATAGCCAATGAATAGACGGTTCTTTTGTCATATTTGGAATGGACAAATTCGATCTGGGTATATGACTTTTTGGGGTTTTTTTGGTAAATTTCCATATAAAATGTGCATAGTACCATTTATGATACTATGACGAAATTTTCAATTTTGACAAACTTATCGAAGAGCGACAAATTATTTGAAGATGGGGGATAATAGCCAATGAATAGACGGTTCTTTTGTCATATTTGGAATGGACAAATTCGATCTGGGTATATGAATTTTTGGGGTTTTTTGGTAAATTTCCATATAAAATGTGCATATTACCATTTATGATACTATGACGAATATTTCAATTTTGGCAAACTTATCGAAGAGCGACAAATTATTTGAAGATGAGGGATAATAGCCAATGAATAGACGGTTCTTTTGTCGTATTTGGAATGGACAAATTCGATCTGGGTATATGACTTTTTGGGGTTTTTTTGGTAAATTTCCATATAAAATGTGCATAGTACCATTTATGATACTATGACGAAATTTTCAATTTTGACAAACTTATCAAAGAGCGACAAATTATTTGAAGATGGGGGATAATAGCCAATGAATAGACGGTTCTTTTGTCATATTTGGAATGGACAAATTCGATCTGGGTATATGACTTTTTGGGGTTTTTTTGGTAAATTTCCATATAAAATGTGCATAGTACCATTTATGATACTATGACGAAATTTTCAATTTTGACAAACTTATCGAAGAGCGACAAATTATTTGAAGATGGGGGATAATAGCCAATGAATAGACGGTTCTTTTGTCATATTTGGAATGGACAAATTCGATCTGGGTATATGAATTTTTTGGGTTTTTTGGTAAATTTCCATATAAAATGTGCATAGTACCATTTATGATACTATGACGAAATTTTCAATTTTGACAAACTTATCGAAGAGCGACAAATTATTTGAAGATGGGGGATAATAGCCAATGAATAGACGGTTCTTTTGTCATATTTGGAATGGACAAATTCGATCTGGGTATATGACTTTTTGGGGTTTTTTTGGTAAATTTCCATATAAAATGTGCATAGTACCATTTATGATACTATGACGAAATTTTCAATTTTGACAAACTTATCGAAGAGCGACAAATTATTTGAAGATGGGGGATAATAGCCAATGAATAGACGGTTCTTTTGTCATATTTGGAATGGACAAATTCGATCTGGGTATATGCCTTTTTGGGATTTTTTTGGTAAATTTCCATATAAAATGTGCATAGTACCATTTATGATACTATGACGAAATTTTCAATTTTGACAAACTTATCGAAGAGCGACAAATTATTTGAAGATGGGGGATAATAGCCAATGAATTGACGGTTCTTTTGTCATATTTGGAATGGACAAATTCGATCTGGGTATATGAATTTTTTGGGTTTTTTGGTAAATTTCCATATAAAATGTGCATAGTACCATTTATGATACTATGACGAAATTTTCAATTTCGACAAACTTATCGAAGAGCGACAAATTATTTGAAGATGGGGGATAATAGCCAATGAATAGACGGTTCTTTTGTCATATTTGGAATGGACAAATTCGATCTGGGTATATGACTTTTTGGGGTTTTTTTGGTAAATTTCCATATAAAATGTGCATAGTACCATTTATGATACTATGACGAAATTTTCAATTTTGACAAACTTATCGAAGAGCGACAAATTATTTGAAGATGGAGGATAATAGCCAATGAATAGACGGTTCTTTTGTCATATTTGGAATGGACAAATTCGATCTGGGTATATGACTTTTTGGGGTTTTTTTGGTAAATTTCCATATAAAATGTGCATAGTACCATTTATGATACTATGACGAAATTTTCAATTTTGACAAACTTATCGAAGAGCGACAAATTATTTGAAGATGGGGGATAATAGCCAATGAATAGACGGTTCTTTTGTCATATTTGGAATGGACAAATTCGATCTGGGTATATGAATTTTTGGGGTTTTTTGGTAAATTTCCATATAAAATGTGCATATTACCTTTTATGATACTATGACGAATATTTCAATTTTGACAAACTTATCGAAGAGCGACAAATTATTTGAAGATGAGGGATAATAGCCAATGAATAGACGGTTCTTTTGTCGTATTTGGAATGGACAAATTCGATCTGGGTATATGACTTTTTGGGGTTTTTTTGGTAAATTTCCATATAAAATGTGCATAGTACCATTTATGATACTATGACGAAATTTTAAATTTTGACAAACTTATCAAAGAGCGACAAATTATTTGAAGATGGGGGATAATAGCCAATGAATAGACGGTTCTTTTGTCATATTTGGAATGGACAAATTCGATCTGGGTATATGACTTTTTGGGGTTCTTTTGGTAAATTTCCATATAAAATGTGCATAGTACCATTTATGATACTATGACGAAATTTTCAATTTTGACAAACTTATCGAAGAGCGACAAATTATTTGAAGATGGGGGATAATAGCCAATGAATAGACGGTTCTTTTGTGATTTTTGGAATGGACAAATTCGATCTGCGTATATGATTTTTATGGGTTTTTCTGTAAATTTGCATAAAAAATGTCAAAAGTTCCCATTTTGGTACTAAATGGTATTTTGACTTTTTGACACACTTATCGAAGAGCGACAAATTATTTGAGTAAGAGGCTTTGTAGCCAATGAATACAAGATTATTTTGGGATATTTAGAGTGGAGAAATTCGAACGGGGTAATAGGTTTTTGGTAAGGAGTATAAAGTAACTTTTTAAAAAATTGTTTCACCGTTTGACACTTTTAGAGAGGAGCGACAAATTATTTGATTAAGTGGTAAGATAGCCTAGGCATAGACAATTATTTTGCAATATTCAAAGCAGAAAAATTCGAAAGGGGTAATCGTTTTTTTTAATTTTTCCAAAAAAAACAAAAGAGTTCGGTAGCGAACTGGGGTTTTAAAACTTTAACGGTTAATTCTGGCGGAACGGCTTGTCCGATCGGAAAAATTTTTGCATTTTCCCAGAGCAATTAAATCAGCGGTATATGCCTCATCTTTTTTTTTTCGAAAAGGCGATGTGGTGGATCCAGCTTTACCGGTAAGCTAGGTCCACCACAGAATTTACCACTTCCCGAAGAGCAAAAAAATCAAAATTACCGCAATTAAATAGCAATTAAATAGCAACTAAATCCCACATACTTTGTTTGGCGATACTCGAATGTGGTGGATCCAGCTTTACCTACGTTTTGTCTTGTCAACAGAACTACGATTTAAGGTTGCATCAAGCTGTTTCATGAATTGTTCCTTCGTGTGGAACGATAAAAAAAATATGCGTTTGACAATGGTTTATTTTTTGCTAAATTTATTTGGTTGTGGTACAGGGACTCATCTCATCTTGGACTTATTTTGAAAAGTTGCATGTGATTAATATATAGATGGCGCTTTTGCGTTTGTCTTATGTCAAGATGACAGCGCACACGCAGCTGTTCTGTCACTGAAGAATTTGAATTCAATAACTTGTTTTCCCTGAAAACAAAGCCGCTGATAATTTGTATGCCAAATAAATAATTCTAAGTGAATTAACACCCAAATTGCATTTAAATTCGCCCATAAAATTCCTCCCAAAGGCTTTCACATGCTTATTAAAAGCAAAAAACGAAACACAATTTACGAAATCACCAAAAATATCAGCTGTTATGTCAAATTAATTCGAAAAATCAGTGTGGCCATAGCATAAAATTTGAATCCATTTTCACTAAACACTTCCTATGATTTAAAATACCTTTGTATTAATTTCGAGATTGATAGCTATTCTAAAAAAAATCCATTTCGGATTATAAAATAATAAGAATATAGTTTTTAGAAGTTTTTGTATTACTTTGCACAGATAAATTTTCAATTATATCTAGTGTTTAAAGTTTTTTTTTGCTGTGTGTCAAATTAGTATGATCTAAACGACAAAAATATAGTTTCGAGGAAACAATGTACCAACATACGTGTATTTAACTTTTTATTAAGCTGATAATATTAAACGACGTTTCTGTTGTATAATTTGTTTTATAAGTGGATTTTATTGGCAGATATGTGGCGCTTATCACAAACCTTGGTGCCATTAAAACACTGAACTCAGTTGTATGAAGAATATAGAAGTCCAATTGTACATAATATGGAGCATTTAAACATTAATACAAAATGTTTTTGCGATATGTTATTTCCTAATACTGATAGCTTCTGAAATAAAAGATTACCTACTTCAACTGATATTGCTTTTTTCATATACCTAAAACAAAAGTGATATAAATTACTGCAATATACTGAGGTATATATTTTTATACTTTTCAATTCGACCTTAAGGACTAAAGTTAGTACAAAGAAAAATGTTCGATACCATTTTTAAATACATATAAATACGTAGCTAGGTATGCATCTATATATACCTAATAAAATTAAAATTAATGCGTTAATTATAACTGACTTATTTTAACCAAAAATAAGTCGTGTTTGTTTTCCTAATATAAGTTGTTTAGTATTCACTTTTTTTTGCTTCCAGCTCCAGTTAACTTTTTTAGTCATTTATGTAACATCCTAGTCAAAAATTTCCAAATGATTCCTGAACGAACATATCCAATATTAATAATTGTCTTTAAAAGAAACTAGCTGTCATTTTCAATAATTTATCTCTAAATGAGTAGATGAATTATCGTGGTGTGCAAATTGAAAAAAAAACGTACTAAGGCTAAATGGGAAAACTTAGAAAACATTTTTTATCTATTTAAAATGTTTGATGTCTTTATTATAAATAAAAGTTAAAATATATTTAAGTTTCCGTTTAGAAGTTATTGAACAATTATTAAATTTGGATGTGAACTGTTTTACTTTTTTTTAATTCTCTCTGATTTTCCATTCAATCTACCGAATTTTTGCAATTATGTATAAGTGGCAACACTTGTGCTTCAAACTCATCGACATTACATTTGACGTTTCACAGCCACGGGTTTTCGCCTTTTAATAAAAACTTTATTATAATTATTTCAATCTCCATATATGTATCATACCTATTCACTTTTGCATATGCATGTGTATGTGTTCATAAATGAACGATTTTGTACCCTATTTACCAATAGCGTCTCCCAAAAAAAAATAGCCACACCCTTTCAAACACTAAATGCCGTGTTGTCAGGGGCAACGATCCAGTCCAACTCGAACAATAAAGGTGAGTGGTTTGAAGGTAAGCGTTTATGTCGTGAATTGAAACATAGGTGGCTTTTAGGTTCCTGTCTAGGGTCGGGTGAAATGCGACCGGGTGAGTTACGATGACCCCCAAGATGAGATGAGTTCCTGTACCACAACCAAATAAATTTAGCAAAAAGGAAACCATTGTCAAACGCATATTTTTTTATCGTTCCACAAAAAGAAACTGTTCTTTAGTAGATGACTAAAGAAATTAATTTGCTGGAGAAGGCGTCTCAGCATTAAGTGAATTGATGATTCACTTGAGAATTAATAAAAAACGACACAATAGAATTTCGTACACGTTATAAATTCTTTATTCGTTGTTAACTGCCAAATTCGAATTGAATTTGAACTGATCGTGCAACTCATTGGGAAGCCTCGGTGTCCTTATGTACACAATCAGCTGTGATCTTAAATGGTCATTGCCCTTGACATTGAATTTCTTACATTTGTATTAGTTTACATTTTAAATATTACATTTAAACGTTCACATTAACAATTAATTGACTAATACACCCTTAATTATACCATTTACATCTCTACTCCTATGCGAGAGTGAGATGGCAAGATACTTGATGAGCTCTGCTTTCTGCTCCCACACTGCTTAAATCTCGGTGCGACTAGTTCGGATGAACTCGCTTTCGTGGACTTCGTCTGCAGGTAGAGGGGACCGACTATAGGCTCGTAGCTGTGTCGTCGATTATTTGACAGTTCGGCTTGGATTTGTGTCCTTTACTTGGTCGCGTCGGTCGGTTTATTTGTTGGCTCGGGTTTGTGCGGTGTAATTTATGTAATTTAACCCTTCATCATTGTTTAAAATGCGTTTTCGTGTGTTCCGTGCATATGTCCTAGTGATTGAGAATATTGTTGACTTTCAAGGAAGTCGATTGATCATATTCCAATCACTAGTCACATGCACGAACAACGCCTCCATCATTCTTTTTTGATCGCGAGCTCCTGTTGTGTTTTTTGCGGTTTTGTTGGGAACCAACATGCTCCCGGCCTCCGGTTTGGTGCTTCGTGATGTCTGGAATTGGATTTCATTCTGTGGTGCCTTGTTTCTGTGTCCTTGATTGAGTTTGCCAGCTCCTCTCAGCCAAATTGCCTCATCCATGTTTGAGGTTATGTACATGTGTCCATGAAACATACAAAAAAATGCATTAGTGTTTTGTTATTAAAATGCAGTGGCAAAGCAAAGTATTTTAATTTAAATTTAACTAAACAGAGTGTTTATAAGGTGAGTTGGGCTCTTTTTTGGGTTTTGGGTGTGATTTCACTTGGGACTATGCAAATATGTATTTATTTCTGTTCAAAGGGGTAGTTTTTGTTGTTGTTTAAAGCAGATAATTATGGGGTGAGTTCATAATAGTTTTGTTTCTTAATGTTTGATTAATTTGATAATGGTAAAGGGGATATTTTTGCGATTGGTCGCTTGAGTATCGTATTTTGTGTTCTTATGGTCACTACGCGCGTTAGACCGTCCGACCCGGGGTGTAGATCGATGATTCGCGCAAGTAGCCATTCGGATGGGGGCAGGTTGTCTTCCTTGACGAGGACAATATCTCCCATCCTTATGTTGGGTTGCTCCTGCAGCCACTTTGGACGCTGTTGAAGCAAGTGCAGGTAGTTTGTACTCCACTGCTTCCAGAATTCCTGCGTGAGTCGTTGCAGGTATCTCCATCTGTCTAAATCGTTGATCTTTCTTTCAGTAAAGTTCCTGTCTGGCAGCACTCGTAATGGCGCTCCAATTAGGAAGTGTCCCGGCGTCAACACAGTCAGATCGTTATGGTCTGACGTCATTGGACACAGTGGTCGAGAATTAAGGCATGCTTCAATCTGTGTCAGCAGTGTAGCAAATTCCTCGAATGTTAATTTGGCTGATCCAATCGTCCTCTTCAAGTGATGTTTTATTGATTTGACACCTGCCTCCCACAGACCTCCAAAGTGTGGTGATGATGGAGGGTTGAAGTGCCATATGTGTTCAGAAACACATCGGGGCAACGAACACCCTACTAAGCTGACCCACATTCAAGTCAGCTATATCAACAACAGAGTCAGCATAACTGAGGACATCGACAGTTAGTGCAATACATAGCTGACTCACCGTAGTAGTTAAGCATTTTATGTATATAGATTAGTAAGCATTTATTGTAATTAATTATAAGTATAAAAGAGGCATTTGGCCCACGAATAAACGTCAATCTTTATTGATCCTTCATGCGGGAAAAATTGCCAATATGGAGCAAAAGGGGAGTAACGCTGCCAAACCCGTGCTAGAGGCAGAAGGGGCAAGAAGTCAAGACATCGTGAATGCGGACGATCATGCACGGTCGCCCTCACATCAGAATGATGACCTTCAAAGACTCATCCGACGACAGCAAGTAATCATATCTTCGCTGCAAAGGGCTCTAGCTACAGCAAGCCAGATCGGAGAGTCAAGGCAATTCTACGAGTTCCATCAGAAAACAATTCAACGACATTGGATGCAAATCGAGGACATGCATAACTCAATTTGGGAACTCTGTGACGAACCAGTAACAAGTGGTTACAATCAAGTCGAATTCATCGACATCGAGAAAAGAGTGCAGGAAGCCCTCATTGCACTATCACTCAAAGATCAGCCCCAACACTGCGAAAAGCAGGAATCAGGCATATCCAACGACATCGCAAAATCGAGTTCCATCAACCTACCAAAGGTCACAATCCCAAAATTCGACGGAGATCATCTGAAATGGCAGACATTTTCAGATATCTTCACCAAAATGATACATGAACAACCATTGCCACCAATTCAGAAAATGTGGTATCTGAAAACAAATGTGTCAGGCGATGCTGAGCGATTACTGCGGCATCTGGAGTTGACTGAAGACAACTACAACATAGCCTGGAAAACTCTTCAGGATAGATTTAGCAACAAAAGAGCCCTCACATCAGCTCTAATTCAACGGATCCTCGGTTTGCCGAACCTAAACTCCGAAAGACCAGAGCGGTGACAACCGTGGCCACCTCCAATCTCGAAGGATGCAAGGTATGTGGAATCAAAGGCCACCCGATGTACTATTGCGGAAAGTTCCTCAAAATGCCAGCAGCGGAACGGCTTAAATGGATCCAAAAACGACGGCTTTGTGTTAATTGCTTCAAAAGTGACCACACTGCTAAAACATGCCCTGCACGATGTTGCACCAAATGCTCAGGGAAGCACAATACCTTGTTGCATCTTGAACGGGCAACCACTACGACACAACCGAGCGAAACGGCAGCTCCGACAACTGTGGCCACGATCCAGCAAGAAGCCCCGACAACTGTAGCCACGATCCAGCAAGTAAACAACAAGCAAGGTTACGTCCTTCTAGCCACCGCAAGGGTGGCCATCACCGCAAACAATGGACAAAGATGTGAGGTGCGAGCCATGCTAGATTCCGGCTCGCAGATAAATCTAATAACTGAGAGACTCATCAAACGCCTCTCTCTCTCACCAACTCCATCCTCACTCTGCATTGCAGGCATTGGCAGAAGAACACGAAGCTCAAATCAACGAGTCAACATTGGACTACGATCGACAAGTGGAAACTTTGAGTGCAGGGTGGAAGCATTTATACTTCCAAGCATTGTTTCACCTCAACCTACACAAAACCTGGACACCACCACCTGGACCATACCTGAAAACATCAAGTTAGCTGACCCAAACTTCCACCGATCTGACAAAATCGATATTCTACTGGGAGCAGAATTTTATCATCATCTCATACGACCAGAAAAGATACAAATTGGTGATCAAAAGCCAATCCTCCAAAATACCGTACTAGGTTGGGTCGTAGCTGGAAAAATTGGAGACGTAACACCCATGTCAGCAACTTGTGGAATATTCTGCGAGGAAGACTCCACAAACGAACTCATCGAAAAATTCTGGAAGGTTGACGACTTCGAACACATACCAAGACAACTGACATCAACCGAAAGGTACTGCGAAACACACTTCGCTCAAAATATCTCAAAATCGGACTCCAACCGGTTCATCGTCAGACTACCGTTTCGAGAAAATGGGGAGGCCCTAGGTGACTCCAGACAAACTGCGTTAAATCGTTTCATGTCCTTGGAAAGAAGACTCTGCAAGGACTCGAAGCTCAGAGAGGACTACGTCAAGTTCATGGACGAATATGCGTCGCTTCTACATATGGAAGAGATCAAACAAGAAGCCATCAAAGGGCCGCATTATTTTATTCCACACCATTACGTACTGAAGCCAGTAACAACCGTAACATATGGAACGTCATCAGCCCCTTATTTGGCTACCAAATGCTTACAACACTTAGCAACCCAAAATAAGCTCACACATCCAGCTGGGTCACGAATACTTCAAGATGATTTTTACGTAGATGATTGCATTAGCGGTGCGGACACTATCCCACTGGCGAAAGAAGCACAAACCCAAGTAACCTCGCTGCTACACAATGCTGGATTTAAGCTCCGTAAGTGGTGTGCAAACCATCCTTCACTACTTCAAGACCTACCAGTAGAGGACCAAGAAATCAGCCTTGACTTCAGTGAATCCAGTCATTGCACCACAAAAACGCTAGGCCTAATTTGGCAACCGAAATCAGACCAATTGTTTGGAAGAGCTCACCTATCGGACATTTCCACACTCACGAAGCGAGCGGTCAGCTCCGATATCGCACGGATCTTTGATCCATTAGGACTCTTCGGGCCGGTTGTTGTTAAGGCAAAAATCTTCATGCAGCAGCTATGGCACTTAAAATTGTCGAGGGACGAAGAGTTACCGAAACTTCAGAGGCAAGAATGGATAACCTTTCGAAATACCCTTTCCGCCCTCAATCAGGCCAATGTGCCAAGACACATGTTCAACAAAAAGACTCCAACATCCGTCCAAATACATACATTTGTGGACGCATCAGAACAAGCCTATGGGGCAGCGGTGTATTTGCGGTCAGTCTACAATGATGGAACAATACTCGTAAGACTACTCTGTGCAAAATCACGCGTAGCTCCAGTAAAACAACAAACCCTTCCTCGACTGGAATTATGTGCTGCAGTCTTAGGCGTGGAACTCACAAACAGAGTCCGAGAGGATTTACGACTTCAAGACACTCCAGTCTTTTTCTGGACAGATTCACAAATCGTACTGTCATGGATCAATTCAACTTCCTCATCTCTCCACACGTTTGTGGCAAATCGAGTGGCGAAAATTCAGGAATGTTCTCTGGCAACCCAATGGCGTCACGTCCCATCCAAGGAAAACCCAGCAGATCTACTGTCTCGAGGAATATCAGCAGCCAGCTTCATGTCGTGCAGTATGTGGCTTTATGGACCACTTTTCCTGCATGGGAGAGAACCAGCATGGCCCCGACCTTTCATGAAGGAACTCGATCCACAGGCCGACCTGGAAAGGAAAAGAAAACACATAGTTGCTGTAGCATCAACACAAAACAGTCCAGAGCAGACAATTTACCACCTAAATCATCGAAACTCCTTCAAGTTCCTACAACACACAATGGGCTACGTTCTCCGGTTTATCAAGAGAGTCAGAAAAAGAGACACCGATCCCGTAAACCAGACAGCACTATCACCTGCCGAACTCAACGAAGCCCTCACGGTAATCATAAAGCAAGTACAGGCGTCTGAATTTGGGAAGGAAATACAGGACCTTAAGAGTCACAAGAGTTTATGCAAATCCAACGCACTGCTCACCCTAACACCATTTTTAGACGAAAAGGGTATTCTACGAGTCGGAGGCCGGCTAGAAGCCGCACCCATTTCCTATAATGCAAAACATCCCATACTGATGCCTTACAATGAATCCATTACCAAAATGCTGTTTAAAATGAACCATGATGAACACAATCACTGTGGACCTCAGACGCTTCTCTCGATCCTGAGACAACAATTCTGGCCTATCAAGGGAAAGATCATGGCTCGTCACACCGTTCATAACTGCGTTAAATGCACCAAAACCAGGCCACAACTCATGACGCAAATAATGGGAAACCTTCCAGCAGATCGCGTCTCACCAAACAGGCCCTTTGTGATTTCCGGTGTCGACTTCTGTGGACCACTGTGGGTGCACTACAAGGTCAGAGGAAAAAAGCCGCACAAGGTATACCTGGCAGTCTTCTGTTGCTTCAGTTCCGATCTGCATCCCGTCGTGTGCATACGCTCCTAACATCGCTCCCTTCCCTACAGTAAATTGTGCAGTGGCCAAACGAATACAATTAAAAAACAATAACAATAATAAATTACAAACAAAAATAGATCACGTCACCACCCACAGTTAATTCAATTCAGCATTAATTATACAAATAATCTAAAATATCGAATAAAAAATCAAATTTCTCCGCCGCGACCAATAATTATTCAGTGAATATTATGCAGTGTACATGTCCAGTGCAGTGAAAGAGAGGCCAAAAGAAAGGCAAAAAAAAAAAAAAAAAAAAAAAGCAATCGTGTAGTGCAGTTACAGCATACCACAGCGTTGGCTTATCCCTCTTTCCTTTCCATATTCGTTTGCTGGTGCACTGTCGCGATCATTGCAATTCGTGGCCGTATGAACGATTCTGTTTGTACATGCGAGCGACTGCAATGAGTGGGTGAGAGCATCATCTGGCGGATAGCGGGTTGTGCGTAAAGATTTTGTTGGTGGACCAAAACAAATTGTCATACGGGCATAACACCTATGACGGCTTGATTTGGAAAGCTAACAGTGGATCTTTATTTCACAACTTTGCTTAGTAGCAACGTCGGAGTTGTGTTTTTTTTGTGTCTGTTTTTTGTTCTGATGAGGAATTTTAGGGTTGACATGTGCAACATTCGTGGGCTTCGATCGAATCTCTTTTCGGCGTACGCCCATATTTCCAAATACAAACCAGCTGTTTTGGCACTGTGCGAGGCCCAGGTGGGTAGAAAATCTGGTAAATCAGAATTTGATCTGCCTGGGTATCGCTTAGTGCCATTATTCTTTCTACATCGCGGTCTCGCCATTTATGTACGTAATGACGTAGCCTACCAAGTTCCAAAAGATTATGGCCATTGTTCCAATCCGGAATTTAATTTCAAATGGCTTAAGTTCCATGTCCGTAGGCAAATAATCCATTACTGTTTTATTTATAGAAGCCCCAACTTTGACAGCAACTCGACTTGTAACGAGTTCGATGAGCTGTCTGACTCCATAACAAGAATTGTGTCCCTGTACCCTCACACAGAAATCGTCATTGCGGGCGATTTCAATATCCACAATTCTGACTGGCTTCAACATTCTGGACAGACAACACCCGAAGGAATTTATGCGCAGATCTTTGCTGAGGTAAATCAACTAACCCAGCTTGTAAATGAGCCAACACGCGTTCCAGACATTGACGGTCAAAACGCCAATACACTGGACTTGTTTCTTACCTCCCACCCTAATAAATACTCTATTGAAGTATTATCACCTCTAGGCTCGTCTGACCACTGCACCATATCAGCTAATTTCTCGTACTCCGACCACACAGTTAAAGAAAAAACTCCAAAAAGAACCGTATGGCAATACGAGAAAGCCAACTGGGGCGGACTTAATAGCTTCTTTAGGAGTTTTAACTGGTCGTTATGCTTCCTCGATAACGACGTGGATGCCGCCGCTGATATGGTGTCAAATGTAATCACCTTAGGAATGAAATCCTTTATCCCCAACAGGATAAAGAGTATCAAACCAAAAGAAAACGCGTGGTATGACTTGAGCTGTAAAGAGGCTATTAGAGTAAAGGAGTTAAGTTTTCGGACTTATAAAGCCAACCCTTCTGAGGAAAACCGAAGTAAGTTTAAACGAGCCAGAAATGACTGCAATGTCCTTATTAAGCGTGTTAAATTCTTACATGACCAAAAGCTGAGGCAAAAAATACTCCAATGTCCCAAAGGTAGTAAAAACTTTTGGTCATTTGTAAAAAATGTTAAGAATTCGGCCTCACCATCGATCCCCACTCTCATTTACAATGACACTCCAGCTGTCAGCTCTTTAGACAAAGCTAATCTGTTTGCTGCACACTTTGCAGCCAGCTCGTTGCTCCCAGATTGCGCTTTGTCCCCACCTGTGCTCGAGAGCGTCGAATTTACCATGGGACCAATCCATTTTCGCACTCGCACAGTCGCAAGAGTACTATATGATCTCAACATAAATAAATCCGCTGGCCCAGATTGTATCTCCCCCATCGTTCTGAAGAGGTGTTCTTCCACCCTGGCAAAACCACTGCGTAAGCTTTTTCATCTCTCCTATTCTTCTGGACTCTTCCCGAGAAGGTGGAAAACAGCATTTGTCCAGCCCGTCCCTAAAAAAGGCGAATCTTCTTCTCCCACCAATTACCGACCCATAGCACTTACGTCCATTCTTTCTAAGGTCATGGAAACGCTGATAAATCGTCAGCTTATGAAATATCTTGAATCGCGGAAACTCCTCAATGACCGGCAGTATGGTTTTCGTGGCAACAGATCCACTGGTGATTTGATGACTTATCTCACCGAGAAGTGGAACCAATCTCTCCATCACTTCGGTGAATCGAAGATTGTTGCGCTTGATATTTCAAAGGCATTTGACAGAGTTTGGCATCAAGCTCTTTTGTCGAAAATGCGTGCTTATGGGATCGATGCGTCTCTTATTCAATGGATTAGAAACTACCTTTCTGACCGTTCAATTCAAGTTGTTTTGGATGGTTTCAAGTCTGAAACTCACCATATAAATGCTGGTGTTCCCCAGGGCTCTGTTCTGTCTCTGACTCTCTTTCTCATATTTATAAATGATCTCTTGTCTGCAACTTCTAATCCAATCCATTCCTTCGCTGATGACAGCACTCTTAGCTTCTCATATTCTTTCCAGGACTCACGTCCCTGCTCTTCGGCCGTAGAACTGGAACGGCAACGTATGTTAAGCTCATTAAATTCCGACCTTGACAGCATTTTAAAATGGGGTTTAGCCAATAGAGTGGAATTTAATGCTTCAAAAACACAATGCTGTCAGCTGTCTCTTAAGCGAAACCCGAACCTACAGCCATTATCCATGAATGGCACTTGCATCACCGAAACCGAAAGACTTTCCATTCTCGGTATGTGTGTTCATGACAACCTTCGTTGGAATGACCATATACACGAAGTCGCCAAGAATGCAGCGAAATGTCTAGGTTTTCTCAAACGGTGCAAGAAATATTTTACCCCTTCTGATCTGGCTACAATATATAAGGCGTTCATTCGCCCCAAACTTGAGTACAATTCCCATATCTGGTCTGGTGCGCCGAAAACCATATTGCACTTACTGGATAGGATCCAAAATCGTGCGTTAAAACTTATCGGAGACTCGAATATCGCGAATTCTATTCATTCGCTTGAACATCGCAGAAACGTTACGTGTCTCTCGCTGTTTTATCGCTTTTTTAACAAACAGTGCTCAAACGAAATTGCCAGCTGCATTCCGCCCCTTCAGAAATTCAACCGCAATACTCGCCTTGCTAGGAATGCCCATCAGTTTACCATCCAGCCTATCTTCGGCCGTACTTTGAAATATAGAGATTCTTTCATAAGCCGTACAACACGAATGTGGAATGCCTTGCCCGGCTCTGTCTTTCCTCCTCAGTATAATTTACAGACATTTAAAACCAATGTGCATCGGAATCTCCTATCTTCTCTATCCCATTTTCCTTAACGCCCGCGCTGTGTAAATCACACTACACCATAAGAGTAGTCATAAACTCTTTAGCGCGTGTGAATTATAAAAAAAAAAAAAAAAAAAAAAAAAGGCCATACGCTTGGAGATCGTGACTGATCTAACGACAGAAGCCTTTCTTGGGGCATTAAGAAGTTTCATTAGCCGGCGGGGAAGAGTCCAAACGCTCTATTGTGACAATGCAACCAACTTTGTTGGAGCGAGGAATCAGTTACTCGATGTTCTCCATGCACCAGAAGCGAAGGAGGCCATAATCAAGGCCAGCAGCGAAAAGGGAATAGCATTCAAATTCATCCCACCTCGAGCCCCGCACTTTGGAGGTCTATGGGAGGCAGCAGTCAAGTCAGCGAAACATCTTTTGATAAAAACAGTTTCACCGGCGTCTTTAACACACGAAGAATTGGAAACCATAGTCATCGAAATTGAAGCCATTTTAAATTCAAGACCGCTCACTCCGCTTTCATCCGACCCAAATGACCTATCTGCTTTGACCCCAGGACATTTCCTAATTGGCGAACCTTTGGTTGCTCAAATAGATAGTGACACTGCCCCGGTAAAAACAACTCTTCTGACCCGATGGAAGGCAATTGGCCATTTGAAACACGAATTTTGGAAACGATGGTCAACCGAATATTTGAATGAACTCCAATACAGACACAAATGGAACCAGGAAAGGAATAACATCAACATTGGTGATATGGTCATCATCAAAGAAGACAACACACCACCACTTCAATGGCCTCTCGGAAGAGTTATTCAAATCTTTAAAGGGGACGACAATATGGTACGAGTAGTCAACGTCAAAACCAAATCAGGAATATGGAAGCGACCAATCCACCGTCTGGCCCCACTATTCAACGAACCGGCTGACAGTAACGCAAGTATAGTTGAAGCGCCAACGACATCCACACAATCCACGTCCGCTACAACTGATATGACGGAAACACCCACAAAACGAAGGAAGACATCATATGTTTCTTTAATGACCACCATAATATTGTCTTTACTACTACTGCCAATAGTTTGCGCATCGCCAGTACACATTACAAGGTTCAATAATAATCCAGGAATCTATTTCGAAACTCTTGGGTCTACCAATTTAGTTACAACTGAATGGAAAATCATTGTTTACTATGACTTAGTACCCATGCAATCAGAGTTAGAAGCATTTGATAATGGAACAACGGCACTTCAACACCTATGCAACCAGTTAAAACAAAGGGCAGTATGCTCTTCACTAGTAACTCACTTTATTACCATCAGAAATAGACTACAAGCAGATACCAACATCATTTCAAAACGCCGAAGACCTCGAGCAGCTATCAACATAGTCGGCAATATAGCACACACCTTGTTTGGACTTCTGGATTCCGAATACGCAGAAGAGATGTCCCGAACCATCAATCAAGTAAAGGGCAATGAGGCACATTTATGGACAATGTTAAAAAACCAAACTTCTATTATCGATTCCACGATTAACATCATGAAACAGGACCAAGTCGAGGCCAGAGAACGCATGACCTCCCTTCAAAATCAAACCAAACATATTATTGCTCGGATTGGAGAAGCCTCTGAGCAATCCAAGATCTTCCAAATTTTTACATCATTAACAATACAACTAATGCTTTTAGCCACCAACCTGCAACGAATGGAAACAGCAATCATCAGTACATTAACAGACGCACACTATGGAACCATCAGCCCACTTCTGCTGTCTCCAGCTCAACTAAGGGCAGAAATCACCAACATCAAAGGCCATCTGCCTTTATCGCAAAAATTACCATTTGAGCAAGAGGATTTGATTCACTTTTACAAGATCCTAACTACTCAAGGAGGAACCACTGACAATCATCTTATGTTCATCATCAAAATTCCACTGGTGGAACAGGAACCCTTCAATTTGTTTCGATTAATACCATTTCCGGCCACGGTCAATAACACACTCCTCATCATCAATCCATCAATCGAGATTCTGGCAATAAATCGCCATCGAGATCAATATTTTGAAATGACGACAGCCGAACTCAAGGAGTGTGACAAGGGCAAGAAAACACAGTTCTTTTGCGTCAACAAAAAGGCAAAATACCACGCTGGTTCCCAGGCATATACCTGTGAATTCAATCTTTTTAACAACAATACAGTACCATCATGCAACCTGATGCAACCAACCAATAACATGATATGGACGCAGTTGAGTAACAATAACCAGTGGATATTCGGCACGCTCCGAACCATTCAACTAACCGCTGTATGTAAAACAGAAGCCGGTCAATTCGAACTTAGTGGCTCTGGGCTTCTCTCACTCAAAGACGACTGCGTAATGAGAAACAATCTAATCACCGTCATATCCGTCAGATGACAACCAGCACTCTTCATTCTTCCTACGTTAGCTTTGGAAACCTGTCTTCAATCGCCAAGCCCAACGAGGTGCATTCCGCACTGAAATTCACTTCTCCAGCATTTACCAACACTTCGCTTGAGTCTTTGAATGCTCTTCAAGCTCAGCTTGCAGACCTAAAAAGCCAGGGAATTCCAGAACTGCATGACACCGTATTCATAAATAGCATTCATCACCATCTAATTAGTTATTTGGCTCTGATACTATCCATTTCCATTGGAATTACGATCATCTACAAACTGCGCTGCCGACTGACGTCAAATCCAAGGTCTACACCTGTTCCGCATACAACGTAAGCGAAATATGAGGACACAGTTGAATGCAACCACATCCAACGAGGGGGAGAAATGTTGTGTATAATAAAGATAGAGATACCAAGCGCATTAACTTGTTCTCTTGTAGAAGTGTGAGCCAAGCACTTGAACTTGTTCACTATAAACGATGCGTCTCTAAAGAAAATAAAACGAGTATTCCCTTTATGCTTACTTACTTACTTATCGGGCTCCCGACCCGTGAAGAGTCTCTGCCTGAGACACTGCAGCCTTCCATCCTCTACGATCCCGGGCACGCTGCTTCCAATTGTCCAGACCAAGCGCTCTGGCATCCGCGATGGCTTGGTCTTTGAAACGGAGGTTCGGTCTTCCTTGTCTTCTCGAACCTGGGGGCTGGGATTCGAAGACCCTCTTGGCTGGAGCATTATTGTCCATTCGCTCGATGTGGCCGAGCCAATGTAGTCGACGTGTTTTGGCTTTTTGGACTACATCCACATCTTGGTACAGCTCATAGAGTTCGCGGTTGTATCTTCTCCTCCATTCGCCCTCCTCGCAGACAGGACCAAAAATCCGCCGAAGTATTTTTCTTTCGAAGGAGCCCAGTATCAGCTCTCCCTTCTTGCTTATCGTCCAGCACTCGGCGCCATAAAGCAGAACTGGCAGGATAAGGGTTTTGTAGAGCACACATTTCGTCCTTCGAGTTAGGAGTTTTGAACCCAGTTGTTTTGCCAAACCGAAGTAGCTTCCCTTTATGAAGGATCAATAAAGATTGACGTTTATTCGTGGGCCAAATGCCTCTTTTATACTTATAATTAATTACAATAAATGCTTACTAATCTATATACATAAAATGCTTAACTACTACGGTGAGTCAGCTATGTATTGCACTAACTGTCGATGTCCTCAGTTATGCTGACTCTGTTGTTGATATAGCTGACTTGAATGTGGGTCAGCTTAGTAGGGTGTTCGTTGCCCCGATGTGTTTCTGAACAATATGGTTTGGTAGGACGCGAGATTTGCTGCTACTTCTGATGACCATTCTGCGTTGATGAATTTGCTGTCTTTCCTAAGCTCGTTGTTTGCACCTTTGAAATTGGTGCCACAGTCGCTAAACATATTCATGCAGATTCCTCGTCTGGCCACAAATCGTTTAAATGCTGCAATAAATGCCGCTGCACTCAAGTCGCTTACCAGCTCAATATGAATTGCCTTTGTTGCAAGACAGATGAACACGGCGATGTATCCCTTGACCGTTCTATTGCATCTCCCTTTCCACTTTTTGATTTCCACCGGTCCAGCATAGTCGACACCGGTGTTGGAGAATGGTCTTGAAATGCTCACACGTGCCTGCGGAAGATTTCCCATCAGCTGCTCCTGCATTTTTGCGTTGTAGCGATGACACCGAACAAATTTGTGAATTGTTGATTTCACAAGTCTTTTCAGATTTGTTATCCAATACTTGTTTCGGATTTTGGCTATCATCAGTTGTTGACCACCATGAAGCGTTTCGTTGTGTGTGTCTCTTATAAGCAATTTTGAGAAGTGGTGGGATTCTTTGAGTATGATTGGGTGACGTTGATCAAATGGGAGTAGGGCATTTGATAGTCTGCCCCCTACTCTAAGAATCTCTCCTTCATCGAGGAACGGGTTGAGGTTTCGAATGGAGCTTGTCTTCGGTATGGATCGTCTCTCCTTTAGCTCTTTAATTTCCTCTTTAAATAGTTCCCTCTGTACTATTTTGATGAGGTGATGGTGAGATGACATCAGTTCACCTGCAGTAATTGGATGAGTATCCAGTGGCCTCCTAGCTGACGTATCTCTTAAGTTGTCGAAATACCGTCGCCAAATCGCTGTGATGCGCACTCGACGTTTAAGGGTTGAAAAAGTTTGAAAGAACGAGTCTTCTATTGTAACGCGTAGGCATTTCCTTGCTTTCCTTTTTGTTTCCTCATCAGTTTCTAGAGGATTTGTTGTTGGTTGATCGCGTGGCAAAAAACCTTGTAGAAAATGTGGACCATTCCACCATAGTTGGTTCTCTATTAACTCTTCGGGGGACAGTCCTCGAGAACCAATATCCGCTGGGTTATCCTTGGTAACTCTGTTGGCTACAAATGTGGTGCGAATGGATGGGTTTCCTTTTATCCACGCCAGGACTATCATGGAATCGGACCATGCAAACATCTCCACTTGTTCCAGCTGCATGGCCCTTGCTATTCTATGCAGAAGTTTTGCAAGTAGTACTGCAGCACAGAGCTCTAGTCGTGGCAAAGATATGCTTTTTATTGGAGCCACTCTAGTCTTTGACGCCAGCAGGTAAATTCTCTCCTGGCCGTTTGATGTAACTCTTGCGTATACGACTGCCGCGTATGCCTTCTCCGATGCGTCACAGAAACCGTGTAATTGGATGAGTGTTGTTCCTTCACTTGTTATCCACCGTGGGATCTCTATTTTCTCCAGTTTGTGAAGTCCAGCACGCAGTTCTGTCCACGGTACCTCTATTTCTGGAGTGATGGTGTCATCCCACGATAATGACTTGGCCCAAAGCTGTTGCAATATCAGTTTGGCCTTGATTACGCACGGAGAAATGTGTTTGCTCACAACAGGTATGTTGATCTTAAATGTGAAAGTATCTTTCGCAGGATGCCATTGGATGCCTAACATCTTAATAGTGTCCTGTGTGTCAAATTCTAAAGGAAGATTCACTTCTCTGTCCTTTTCAGGTATTCTTTCTAATATTGTGGGAGAGTTGCTGGCCCATTTGCGCAGCGGAAATCCAGCTGAGCTCAACGTCGCTATCACATCCGTTTGTACCTTGATGGCATCTTCTCCAGCTTCCAGCTCCAGACTTTAGCTCCATATATGAAGTCATCAACATAAAACCCTTCGCTGATTGCCTTGGTTACATGCGGTTGGGAGTTTTCGGTGTCCCTCGCTAATTGTTGCAGAGTTCGTACAGCTAAATATGGGGCTGATGCTGTGCCGAATGTGACGGTATTGAGTGCATACGTCTTAATGGGCTCATCGCATTTTGACCTCCAGAGAATGAGTTGATATGACGTGTCCTCTTGTGCCATCCATATCTGTCGGTACATCATGCTAATGTCCGCTGCAAATGCCACCTTAAATTTTCTCCACTGTGCTATCAGGTCAATTATGTCCACTTGAAGCCGTGGTCCAACCATCAGAAAATCGTTGAGCGCTGCTCCGCTCGAAGTTTTGCATGAAGCATCAAACACTACTCGAAGTTTGGTTGTCGAGCTCGATTCTTTGAATACCGCATGGTGAGGAAGGAAATAATGCCTTTCCTTCTCCAGTTCGACATCCGTTGAAACTTCCTTCATGTGTCCTAGTGACCGGTATTCGTTGATGCACGATGTGTATGCTTCTCGAAGTTTTTCGTTAGCGTTGAGGCGTTTTTCGATTTGAAAAAATCTTGCCATTGCTGCCGCTTTAGAGTTGCCAAGGTTGGGGCGCTTATTTTCTTTAAACGGTAGTTTCACCTCATATCTACCATCTGCTCTTCTCCTTGTGGTGTTTTGATAGTGTAGTTGACACTTCTCTTCTTCTTGTGTTAGTTTGCGTGTGTCCATGTCTTCTTCTATCTCCCAAAACTTCTTGAGCTGTGTATCCAATGTCGTGTGGTGGCTTCGCACTGTAACTGAAGCCATTGGAGGATTTAAGCTCGCATTTCCGGTTAATATCCATCCTAGTTCTGTTTTTTGTGCGACTGGGGATCCATTTTGCCCTGGAATGAGTCCTTCAAGAATGATTGCCGCATAAATATCGGCACCTAACAGCATGTCGATCTTTCCAGGACGATTATAGGTGGGGTCCGCTAATGGCAAATTCGACAAATGACTCCAATTTGTTGTGTTAATGTGGTGTGTTGGCAAGATAGAGGTTAATTGGGAAAAGACGAAAGCTCTAACATCAAGACAGAAACAGGGGTTGGTGAATGAAAACATAGTTAGGTTGACAATAGAATTGGAGGTACCCGTTGAGATTTGCCCTAAACCTTTGACCTCCGCAAATGCTCTTTGTTTTCTTAAGTTAAGAAGCTGTGCTACATTTTCGGTTACGAATGTGGCTTCTGAACCCGGATCTATTAATGCCCTAACTACGTGTTGAGTTCCATTTGCAGCTACGACCTTGACTAGTGCTGTTGCTAGTAAGACCTTTGATCGCATTTGGTTAAGGTATGAGTTGATGTGATTGGACGACGTAGACGCAGTGTTTTGATCAATGTTCCGTCCATTTTGGGAACTGCTGTGATTAATGTTCTGAGTTGGGTTGGTGTGCGGCATATAGTTTGGTAGTGGTGCACAATTTTGCCCATTGCTCCAACTACTTGCCGGAATGAATTGATTTGCATTTTGAATCAAGTGAATGTTGTACTCCTGGTGATTCTGACCTTTAAAAGATGAAGCATGGGGGTGATATTGGTAGTTGTTACCATTTTGAGGCCTTTGAGCCTCGAAGTGTAAAAGCGTGTGGTGCTTTTGACCACATTTTTGGCAGCGATTCGTACTCTTGCAGTTTGAGGAGTGGTGATCGTACCCTAAGCAATTTGAGCAGACAAAGTTGTTTTTTACCGCTTCAGCTCTTGCCTTTACCTCCATTTTTAAAAAAAGTTTGCATTGTCGTATTCCGTGCGATGCCTTGCACAGTCGACATAGAAATTTTTTTGTCTCATGCGATGACTTAACATGATAAGTCGTCGGATTTTTTTTGTATTGTTTTGTAGTGTTTTCGTGTCTTGAAGCCTCATTTGACTCCATCATGTTTTCTAGGGAGCTGAATCTCCCCTCAATGAATTTGGTAAATGCATTCCACTCTGGAAGCAATTTAGAGCTACCCAGTTTCTCTTCCCAATCCTTTTGTGTTTGGAGAGGAAGTTTGTGGTAAACCACATATATAAGAATTGCATCCCAAGTTTCCACGGCTATTCCCAGATTGGATAGTGCATGAATACAGTTTGTACTTGTATCATGCAAAGATTTTAACGCCTCGGAGGATTCATGGGTGATTTTGCTTTGCTCCATCAAAACTCTTAATTGCTTATTAACCAATTTCCGTTTGTTTTGGTAACGCTCTTTCAATATTTCCCATGCCGTGGTGTAGTTTTTACCGTCGGCATCAACTAACAAATGCTGAATTAATAACGCAGCACTATCAGTAACATGGGTTTTGAGAAATTGAAGTTTCTGTACATCAGATAAATCAACATTCTGATCGACCATGCTTTCGAACAAGTTGTGGAACTCATACCATTCTTCTAGCAAGCCCGAAAATTTTTTGATTTGAATTGGTGGTAACCGAATGTCACACACCGATGTTTTTGTGGTGTTAAGTCTCGAAACCTCTAAATTAGCATTGGTCTCTTTAGCAAATTTGTCATAGAGATCGTTTAAGATTCCCGTGAACGCGAAATATGTGCGTTTAATCTTTGAAAATGTTTCCGCTGCAAAGTAGGCATCTTTGATAGGATCAGCCCCACTATTCACAATCGATTCATGATCCTTTTTTGCGCGTTTGAAGCCTTCTTCACTATCATTCAGACACGCGTTCAGATACCCCCTTGATTTTCGCGCCTCAGTAACCTTTTTAAATTCTTCGTAATCGGTTTCGAGTTCTTTTAAAATTAGTTCTTGCCGTTCTATTTGTTTAGCAAGTTTTGACATTTTCACTTCACTTAGATATGTTTTTAGAGTTCAAAGCAGGGATAGGGTACTTAATTTGTTATCAAGCTTTAGTAATAATTGTATAATATAGTAAATATATATATTATCTAACTAATTAAATGCAGCAATGGGTGTAAAAGGAATAATATTCCTACCTTATTGTGCTTTTGCAACTGCAACCTTAGTTGGATCACTCTCAGTTACAGTTGCAGAAGGCTTTGCGTTGCACAGTTCCTTGCTGTGATTGATGTTGTTAACCGTTGTTATAGTTCCGGATTGTTGTACCGCTTTGCAGACTGTTGTGACGCTTGTGTCTCTTTCTGTTATTCGTATCCGTTGGGTCCAATATACTTCGACTCGTTGTATTTTTATATTGCGTTTTATGAAATAAATACGTAATATGTAAAATTGCAACAAAAAAGGTGTAAATGGGGAAATATATTCCTACCTTAGTTTGCTTTTGCAACTGCAACCTTAGTTCGATAACTCTCAGTTACAGTTGCAGAAGGCTTTGCGTTGCACAGTTCCTTGCTGTGATTGCTGTTGTTGACCGTTGTGTCAGTTGCGGATTGCTGTACCACTTTGCAGACCGTTGTGACGCTTGTGTCTAGTTGCGTTACTTCGTATCCGTTGGTTAAAAGATATGTCGACTCGATGTATTTTTTATTGCGTTTTATGTAATAAAAACGTAATAATGTAAAATTGCAACAAAAAGAGGTGTAAATGAGGAAAATGTTCCTACCTTAGTTTGCTTTTGCAACTGCAACCTTAGTTGGATAACTCTCAGTTACAGTTGCAGAAGGCTTTGCGTTGCACAGTTCCTTGCTGTGATTGATGCCGTGTCCGTTGGATACGGGATTCCTCTTCTCGTTGGGTACTGTGGCCGATAGACTGCCCGTCGATGATCGGGCTGCTATTTTTGGATTCTTACCAATTTCGCACTAATCCACAGTACACTTTAAATGTTCTTTTGTTTAGTTCACTTTTTGTACACTGGTGATACTTTTGTTTAAGTAAACTTTGATTTATAATGTCAATTGCACTTTTCGATATTACAAAGAAAAATATTCGCGGTTTCCTATTAAAGGACTCGAAGGACCATGGTCTTTAGTAGATGACTAAAGAAATTAATTTGCTGGAGAAGGCGTCTCAGCATTAAGTGAATTGATGATTCACTTGAGAATTAATAAAAAACGACACAATAGAATTTCTTACACGTTATAAATTCTTTATTCGTTGTTAACTGCCAAATTCGAATTGAATTTGAACTGATCGTGCAACTCATTGGGAAGCCTCGGTGTCCTTATGTACACAATCAGCTGTGATCTTAAATGGTCATTGCCCTTGACATTGAATTTCTTACATTTGTATTAGTTTACATTTTAAATATTACATTTAAACGTTCACATTAACAATTAATTGACTAATACACCCTTAATTATACCATTTACATCTCTACTCCTATGCGAGAGTGAGATGGCAAGATACTTGATGAGCTCTGCTTTCTGCTCCCACACTGCTTAAATCTCGGTGCGACTAGTTCGGATGAACTCGCTTTCGTGGACTTCGTCTGCAGGTAGAGGGGACCGACTATAGGCTCGTAGCTGTGTCGTCGATTATTTGACAGTTCGGCTTGGATTTGTGTCCTTTACTTGGTCGCGTCGGTCGGTTTATTTGTTGGCTCGGGTTTGTGCGGTGTAATTTATGTAATTTAACCCTTCATCATTGTTTAAAATGCGTTTTCGTGTGTTCCGTGCATATGTCCTAGTGATTGAGAATATTGTTGACTTTCAAGGAAGTCGATTGATCATATTCCGATCACTAGTCACATGCACGAACAACGCCTCCATCATTCTTCTTTGATCGCGAGCTCCTGTTGTGTTTTTTGCGGTTTTGTTGGGAACCAACAGAAACAATACATGAAACAGCTTGATGCAACATTAAATCGTAGTACTGTTGACAAATCAGATTGTTGGATTCATGATTAACTCTATTCACACACTCACATTGTGTTCGAATGAGATTATGGGGTTTTGCAGCGTTGCCAGATGTGCGGCTTTTTCCACTTTGTAATTATTTTAATCAAATGGGAAAAACGAAATTATTCTTTTCGATTTTTTTATTCCACATTAAAAAAACAAAAATATCCAATTCAGCGACGACTTTTATTAAGACCCTGAAAATGTTAGCCTGTGTGAGAAACATTTTTTAATAGGTAGTTGTAGGTAGCGTTTGCTCCCAGCGCATGCAAATCTTGTAGGTACTGTTCTCAACCACAAACCAGAGAGAATAGACCACCAGCTTCGGGCAAAAATGAGAGATCCATAGAGCCAGTTTTGAAATAAGCGCCTCCGCCTCTTTTTCTATCTGTGAATACGTGTGAATAAGAAAAAAAAAAAAATTATTCTAAATGGCGGCAGGTGAAATAGGTAATTGAACTTTTTTCAAGCTGTCATAATGCCGTGTTGCATTTTTTCCCGTTGACAGTTCGGCTGAAATAAAAACATTTTATTTGTGAAACCAGTTGCATATTTTGTGCAAACGTTTTTTAAACTGTAAAACTGCCTCATAAATCATGAAATATTATAATGACGGTGACGAGAATCTAATGCTAGCCTTCGCCTTTCCAGGCTATTACGAAATATTCGCACGTTCCCTCTGTCCGATATCTAAAGAGTGTTCGATTTCGCCTTGCGCGGCAGTAAAATTAGTGAGGACATTAAGTTGATTATGCGAAAACGAGAAGTATTAGCAAAAATCCTTCGGTAATTATTTAAAATACCATTCTCACTGCTCTTTAAATAATCGATTTTTGTTTATCCTAGACTTTTGAAGCGATCTTGAGATAGGTACATAGATATACTGCATCGCTGATATCAAGAGAATAATTTCAACAATAAACGTGTGATACATTACCACTGTTGCAGATCACAATGCATTGTACGATGAAAGCGATACAGAATTCAGCGGTAATACCACACATTTACTCTTAACTTTGGTTTTTTTTTTCTCACATGCTTAATTATGTGTTTTATACTTAAGTAAAAATTAATTCTCACATACCCACATATACGTAATGCTACGTTTCCACCGGAGATGAACTCCGAGATTAGAATTAATTTTCGTTAACCTCGAATAAATCTCGAGATTTATCATACAAAAATTAATCTCATAAAAAGAGATTAAAAATTAAATAATTAAAAGGAGATTAAAAATTAATCTCCTAAGCTGACTAGGTTTACATGTAGAGTTCGGTCTCTGAACACACTCTCCACAGGTCGAAATGTCTAAAATTAAAGACAAACAGAGCTACATTTGACATTTATGTCATAGGTGAGCAAAAGAAAAAAATCGTTTTTTTTTGTACCTGCCCATAACAGCGACTTCTTGCCAATGCAACCGTTAAAATGTTCATGCATATTAGTTTTGAGGACAAAGTGATACGGTAATAATATTTTTAGATTACTGCCACTCATTTTTTGTTTTTACTTTTAATTTCGAAAGTAGAAATTGTTTAATTTTTTATCATTTGTTACACTTCGATTGGACAGCTTATGCCAACATCTGGTGAAATGTCAAATTAATCTCTTTATTTTTTTGGTGGAAACACTTCAGGATTAATTTTAAATCTCTTGCACTTAATCTCATGGTTAGCGTTCGGTGGAAACATAGCGTAACTAAATTAAACTACTGCTGTCTAATTTTCCCTTAATTTTAACTTACATAAAATTATTTCTTTCTAAGAAAATGTTGAGTATTGTCATAACCAGCGACACAGTGTATTCCCGCGAAAATGTAAATTGTCAATAAAACGAATTTTGAAGTAAAGACTTATAAGTCTCGTACAGCGTTTATTTTAAGGCTGATTCTCGGAATTTATTTCACAGTCAGCACTTCATTGCTGACAAATTTAATTGACTTGTATTTAAACCCACCTAAAGCCCAGTATCCTGCTCGCGCTAAAATTTAGCGAGCGCAATTCTCTCCACAGCTAAATTCGTTGTACAGGATATAGAGAGGACGCACACCCATATTTTATTGCCACATGTATTTTGATTTTTGTTATTTTTTCACTTTTTTCCTACTCACTTACATCGATTATCAAGTATTCCATGAAATATTCAATTAAAAAATTGTTTTGATTCGAAAATGTCAAATTTATCGCTGATTTAATGTACCAGGCAATTCTTTCGCGAGCTAAATTAGTGGAGACATTTTCTTGGCCGAGTATAACAAAATTGTACGTAGTACGTATAACACACAATATTGTTATATCGGACTGACATTAAGTGTGTCCCATCTATATGAAAGTAAGAATTTAGCGTGCGGAACAGGATACTGCTTTGCTAAAATGCCTCGCTAAATTTTATCTCTGTAGACATTTTTGTATGGGAGATAATATTTAGCGCGAGCAGGATACTGGGCTTAAGAACTGAGTTATGTTTTCGGGAGCCTAGTTTTAGTTAACTTATCTAATATTTTCAAAATTAAAAAAAACTGAAGAATGTTTAGAGAAAAAATATGTATAAATAGTTATTCTTATTCATTCCTTTTTAATCTTGATGAAAATTAAGAAAAGATTGAAAAGTGGGTGTTCGGAAAACCATTCACACTGACATTTCCTTGGAATCGAAGCATATAATTTAGACAATTTCATTAAACGATTCCAATTAGCTGGGATAAAACAAGTAAATTATTTGGAGCCTGAAAAATACAAAAACCATTTGAATGTACACGATATAATAAAAATATTGTATTTTCTTTTTTATATTTGGTGTGTGTTTAGAAAAAAAATCTTTCGAATCGTTAAACAACATAATTCAATCATTTATCGGAGTAAAGTGTAAGCCCACAAGTAGTTCAAAAACTTCTATAAACTATGTTCTCATTATTTTATAATCTTATATGGATTTATTAGAATAGCTATCAAACCTCGAAATTAATAGGTACAATACAAATGTATTTTAACGCGTATGAAGTGTTTTGTAAATAGTAGTGAAAATGGATTCGAATTTTATGCTATGGCCACACTGATTTTTCGAATTAATTTGACACAAAAGCTGATATTTTTGGTGATTTCGTAAATTGTGTTTCGCTTTTTGCTTTTAATTTGAAAGCCTTTGGGAGGAATTTGATGGGCGAATTTAAATGCAATTTGGGTGTTAATTCACTTAGAATTATTTATTTGGCATACAAATTATCAGCGGCTTTGTTTTCAGCGAAAACTATTTATTGAATTCAAATTCTTCAGTGACAGAACAGTTGCGTGTGCGCTGTCATCTTCTGACATAAGACAAACGCAAAAACGCCATCTATATATTAATCACATGCAACTTTTCAAAATAAGTCCAAGATGAGATGAGTTCCTGTACCACAACCAAGTAAATTTAGCAAAAAGGAAACCATTGTCAAACGCATATTTTTTTATCGTTCCACAAAAAGAAACAATACCATTGAGTTTATATACATAGAGGAACCGGGGTCATCGCAACTCACCCGGTCGCATTTCACCCGACCCTAGACAGGAACCTAAAAGCCACCTATGTTTCAATTCACCACATAAACGCTTACCTTCAAACCACTCACCTTTATTGTTCGAGTTGCAGTGGATCGTTGGCCCTGACAACGCGGCATTTAGTGTTTGAAAGGGTGTGGCTATTTTTTTTTTGGGAGACGCTATTGGTAAATGGGGTACAAAATCGTTCATTTATGAACACATACACATGCATATGCAAAAGTGAATAGGTATGATACTGTAGTGTATTATATTAAGCATCATATTATTATATTAGTTATATATAAGGATAGAGGTACGCACACTGACAAGTCGAAGTATGAGCCATGTACTCGTACATAAATCATACGAGAGTCAGTCGATGACAGACCACAGAAGAATAAACTTAAAACTAGCTTAACCTAATATTATATTGAATTGTATATACCTAACTAATTATAAGTGATATTAAATAATAATAAATGAATTAAACTAATTTTAATTCTAATAAATTCAACACAAGTGAAGGTGTAACAAAGTGGCGACGAGGACAAAAGACAAAAGGAAAAAAAAAAAAAAATTTAAATCTCCATTAAAACACGTGTGCAAAAAATTGTCGATCTACAATGTCAAATAGTCAAATTATGGGAAAATTAGAAGAATTTGAGCCGGGTGAGGATTTCGATACGTACAATGAACGTCTACAAATTTATTTTGAAATAAATAGTATAGCCGATTCCAAAAAAGCTCTGATTTTATTGAGTTTAATCGGGAAGAATACATTTAAAATACTCAAATCACTCGTGCAACCAAAAAACCCATCGGAATGCTCATATAAGGATTTAATAGAAGCTCTTCAAAAGTACTTAAATATTCGTGCGGAGCGGTACAAATTCAATAAAATTGTCCAAGAAGAAGGTCAGAGTGTTCAGGAGTTTATCATTCACTTAAAAGAAGTTGCGCAAACATGTGGTTTTGGCGACTTCACGAAAGAAATAAATTTCGCAAGAACAAAGTGCTGTGAAAGAATGGAAGAATTAAAGCCACTACAATTCAAGTCATTTGCGTTAGATGATGCACTCACTGATCGTTTTATAGCAGGCATAAGAAATGAAGAGATTCAGCGTGCTTTGTTAAATGACTCTTCGCTAAATTTCGAGAAATGCTGCAATGTGGCACTTACTATGGAAATGTCCACGAAAGAATCAAAGGCCATACACCCAAGAATATCAACACAATTTGCTGTCAAAACATCATCTTCAAGTCCGCAGCATAAACATCATCGGCAAAGTCATCAGTCGAAGCCCAATTCTAACAGTGGTAAATGGGGAAAATGTCAAAGATGTGGTCGTCATCATGATTGCAAGTCTTGTCCGGCGAGGAATTGGAAGTGCTATAATTGCAATCGGATAGGACACACATCCGTAGTTTGCAGTCAACCAAAGTCGCACACAGTTAAAGTCATCAAGTCAATCGCCAAAATCGAATCTGAATGCGTCATTCGGAACATTGTCGTCGAGGGTCAACCGCTAGCAATGGAACTGGATACTGGAGCTTGTCATAGTCTTATAAGTCTTAGTGATTATATGTCAAAATTTTCTTATATAATGATACAACCAGAGTTAAATACACTTATTACTTTCACAGGTCATAAACTCGAAGTTCAAGGGAAAATCAGTGTCCGTGTGGAGTTTCAGGAAAACACATATGATCTAGAACTGATAGTTGTCAATAGCCCTCATAATTTCATACCACTAATGGGTCGTACGTGGCTTCAGATTTTAACACCAGGTTGGAAAGAAAAGTTATTTGGAGATTGTCCAGGTTCGGTACACAAAGTCGAGGTAAATTTGATTGATATCATTAAAAATAATTTTCCGAATGTACTAACGTCAAGGCCAAATGAAACAATTAAAGATTTTGAAATAAGTATAGTCCTAAAAGATAATGCTTCGCCCATTTTTCACAAGGCGTATTCAGTGCCATTAAGAATTAAGGAAAAAGTAGAGCAAGAATTAAATCGCTTAGTACAAAATGGTACTTTGATTCCGGTCAAGTCGAGTGCGTGGGCAAGTCCGATAGTATGCGTTCAAAAACAAAACGGAGACATACGAATTTGTATGGACTGCCGTGTGACGATAAACAAATACATTGAGTCATACTATCATCCGTTACCTCTTACAGAGGACATATTCGCAAGTTTTGCGAACTCCAATGTGTTTTGCGTAATCGATATGTCAGGTGCATATAACCAGCTCCGAGTCGCTCCCAGCAGCCGGCAGCTTTTAACAATAAACACGCACATAGGATTACTACAATACACAGTTTTGCCTTTTGGTGTATCAATGGTACCATCCGCGTTCCAAAGTACAATTGATGAAATTCTCAAAAACTTGAAAAATACCCGTTGCTTTGTGGATGATATTGTCGTCGGTGGTAGGGACGAAGTAGAATGCAAGGAGAATTGCATCGAGGTACTCAAGAGATTAAATGAGTATAATGTCAAAATTAATTTAAATAAATGCCGATTTCTTGAGAAAAGTGTACCATATTTAGGGCACATATTGTCAAATGGAAAATTGTTTCCAAATCCCGAAAAAGTTCGAGCAATAGTGGAGGCTCCGGCACCCACCAACTTGCAACAACTGCAGTCCTATTTGGGATTATTAAATTACTATGGTAAGTTTATACCAAACCTATCGTCGTATTTAAAGGATTTTTATTCGCTTTTAAAGAAAAATACAGATTTTATATGGTCAACACATTGTCAAAAAGCTTTTGAGATCAGCAAGACTCTTCTCACGGAAAACAATGTCTTAGAACTATTTGATCCGAATAAACCTGTCATAGTCTCAACCGATGCTAGCCCTTACGGCGTGGGAGCAGTGCTTTCGCATTTGATTGATGGTGTCGAAAAACCAGTTTTGTTTGTGTCAAGCTCGCTCTCTCCAGCAGAAAAAAACTATTCACAGCTTCACCGGGAAGCCCTAGCAATTATATTTGCTGTCAAAAAGTTTCATAAATATATTTTCGGTAAACCGTTTAAAATATACACTGACCATCAAGCTCTGAAGGAAATTTTTAGTCCACGTAAGGGTACAGCGGGTGTAGCAGCAGCACGTTTGCAAAGGTGGGCTGTAATTTTGTCAATGTACGATTACACCATTGAATATCGTAAAAGCTCACAAATGCAACATGTCGATGCGTTATCTCGCTTGCCTCTTGGTGAGTCAACGTATGTCGATACCGTGTGTTTAATTAATTCAGTGAACTTGGAGTCTCCTAATGATTTGGTCATAGACACAGAGCTCATTCGGCAAGAAACAGTTCGGGATGAAGTTTTGTCATTGATATATGATTGTGTCAAAAGAAACAAATGGCCAAATAACATGTCTAGTCCAATTAAAAACTATTTTAGAGTCAGAAATAGCCTTTCATCAGAGGATAATATGTTATTTTACGGAGACAGGTTAATTATTCCTATGAAGTTAAGAAACGAAGTCTTGAAATTAATTCATAGTATGAACCATGTAGGCATGGTTAAAATGAAGTCCATTGCAAGGTCTTATGTCTGGTGGCCTTGTATCGACAAATGTATTGAACATTTTATACAAGAGTGCCATATTTGCCAGTCGACAATGAACATTCCAAGGGAAAAAGTTGAATCAAAATGGTACACATGCAAATATCCATTTCAACGTATCCATTTGGATTTTTTCTATTTCTCAAAATTTCAATTTTTAATCTTAGTGGATGCATTTAGTAAATATCCTGATGTAGTACCAATTCGAAGCAACACTGCGGAAAATTTGATTAGATTATTGGAAAATTTTTTTGCGACCTTTGGTCTTCCAGGGGAAATAGTCACTGACAATGGCCCACCATTTGGGTCATTTAAATTCATCAGTTTTTGTAAAAACTACGGCATTAAAGTTAGCAAGTCTCCCCCATACCATCCACAAAGCAATGGTTTGGCTGAGCGTAATGTACAAACGGTTAAAAAAGTGTTAAAAAAATATTTCTTGGAGAATAAAAACATGGACATGCAGAAAGTGGTCTCCAAATTTCTTTTCAACCAACGTAATACTCCAATAAATAAGGGTTTGCAAACTCCATCGGAACTGATTTTCGCCTTCAAACCAAAAATCATATTAGATAATTTAAATAGTAAAAAGCAATGTATTAAGGAGGTCCCTAAGATCGTACAAAAAGTAAAAAACAAAACATTTGTTCAACCAGGAAATGGGTTAAAAACAATTAATTCTTTTAAAAATAATAAGTTCCTGGAGGGAGATAAGATCTTATTTAAAAATGATTATAAAAACGATTATGTGAATTGGATTCCAGGCATATTTTTAAAAGAATTAAGTGCTTTAACTTGTTTGATAAAAATAGATGGTACAGTGCGTTATGTTCATTTTCATCAAATAAAAAAATGTGTAGTCAATAAAAATAATACATATTACATCAATCCTTATTTGAAGGATCTAAATACCAAACCTGATTTAAATCAAGATAAACCATCTTCTTCAATTTTAAATAAATCTTCTTCGTCGTTTAAGAATAAAACTGAGAATAAAAGTTCGGTGCGTATTAAAAGGAAATATGCAAAAATGAATTTAAATAAAAGCTTAGACAAAGCTCGAAGATCTGAACGAATAAAGAATATGAAAAAAGTTAAATATTGAAATTGACGATGACTTATTTAAAGTGGGGAAGATTGTAGTGTATTATATTAAGCATCATATTATTATATTAGTTATATATAAGGATAGAGGTACGCACACTGACAAGTCGAAGTATGAGCCATGTACTCGTACATAAATCATACGAGAGTCAGTCGATGACAGACCACAGAAGAATAAACTTAAAACTAGCTTAACCTAATTTTATATTGAATTGTATATACCTAACTAATTATAAGTGATATTAAATAATAATAAATGAATTAAACTAATTTTAATTCTAATAAATTCAACACAAGTGAAGGTGTAACAGATACATATATGGAGATTGAAAAAATTATAATAAAGATTTTTATTGAAAGGGGAAAACCCGAGGCTGTGAAACGTCAAATGTAATGTCGAGGAGTTTGAAGCACAAGTGTTGCCGCTTATACATAATTGCAAAAATTCGGTAGATTGAATGGAAAATCAGAGAGAATTAAAAAAAAGTAAAACAGTTCACATCCAAATTTAATAATTGTTCAATAACTTCTAAACGGAAACTTAAATATATTTTTCCTTTTATTTATAATAAAGACATCAAACATTTTAAATAGATAAAAAATGTTTTCTAAGTTCTCCCATCATCACTCTTGACAATTTTCTTTGGAGACCTGAAAAGAAATCGTGGAATACGAGATGACTTGGCGATTTTTGCTACATCTACGCTTTTTTTCGGTGAAGACTGAAGCCCTGTTTCTGAGTCACAAGAATAGTGTTCTAGCTTTGTATTACAGTAAACCCTTAAACTAGGACCAGGTGGTGATCTATTTCCTTCTAAGGATAAGAAATTATCTTCATCTAAGGGTAAAGAGGAATCTATAGATGTCATTGTCGCAGTTGGATGTTTTCGTTTAAGATTGTTTTTTTTCTCTTCATTTAATGTCTGTTCTGCCAAAAAAGATACTTTCATAAGTTCTCCACACATTGAATCCCTATAGTTTTCAGAACAAGAACATACCTATATTAGGCGAAGAAATTGGTACATAATCCGATGTGATATTTTTTTTTTGTCCCACGCACAACCAAATTTGAAACAAAAAAATGTTTTTCGCAAAACCTTATATTTTTCTTTCCATATTTTGCTAAATTGTTTAAATTTGCATTTCCTGAATGCTTAACCCAAAGTACTTGCCTGTAATCATTAGGCAAACTGAAAAAAGATAAGCCCCCACTTCCATAAGCATTGTAGCAATTCGTGTATGCACACACAGCCGGCATCTCTGAAATTTTAAATAAAATTACCTACGTGTTCTCAAGCCAAGACCGAAATCACAAACCAGTAAGAATAGACCGTCGACTCCTCCCACATAACGGACTTTGCCTACAAGCTGCCGGCGAGACCAGGATTTTTCATGTATTGGTGCTGTACAAAATCAAAGGGGCGCCATTAACGCACGCATACTTGAAAAATCCTGGTCGCATGGTATTGCATAGAAAAACATTGCCGCCATTAATTTTGACATTTACACGTATTCACAGACAGGGAAATTCTTTCCGGGGGGAATCGGGTAGGTGTACGGGAAGTCGGCGGTCTATTCTTACTGGTTTGTGACCGAAATTGGTAATGAATTGAAATTGCAATGACAACCGAATACGATACGAAGACGAACCACCAAAGTCGACAAGTAAACACATATCCATACATACAATTCCTTTTTTACTTTGAGAACATCCCTCACACGCCACACACAAGGCCACATTGCATTTCATACAGATATTGGATACACAATCATATGCACATGCTCTTTGCATGCTTTCGCACTTTCGTATTCTTTCGTGGTGTTGTGAATGGGTTCCACCATGTTCCACACAGATTTTCGATCTCGATGTAGTGTACGTGGTGCCATCTACTGAGGTTGTTCTAAGCTGTCGTGGTTCCTCTATGTATATAAACTCAATGACAATACACAAAACTGTTTGATGCAACCTTATTTATTGTAGTACTGTTGAGAAATCAGATTGTTGGATTCCAGCGCAGAGTTACCTCCGCACATTTTTCTTAAGTGTTCAAAAAGGTGTCTGCGAGGTAAAAAATTGTCTCATACAAATTTATATTAAAAAGAACCGACATTGGAAAGAGAAAAAAGTAAGTAGGTACATAATAATCCATGCAGAAAAACCTGCAGACGTTCGCTATGTGTCTGAAGAAAGAACATTTGGGGCTGAATTCAAATACAAAGATACAAATCATATCAAAGGATAGTATGAAATTTATAGAAATAGATATAATTATTTTGAATGATTGATAACAGGCTGGGTAGAAATAATTTTTTGAAGAAATTATTATGTTTATTACAAAAAGTCTCCAAAAGTGCCTACATTTCAGAAAGGTGTGCTCGAAAAGGTGTCGCAAAGGTAACCCTGATCCATTTTTCTTTTCACTGCACCCACATCGTGTGGGTTTGTGTTGGAATGAGTTTATATACTTTTGCAGCGATGCCATATATGCGGATTTTTTCCCATTTTGTGATTATTGTTGCAACGCAACATGAAACAAACTTCAACCAAATTTCATACTACACCTGCAATGCAATCTCCAAGCGAAAAAACGCATTTTATGCACTTGCACACAATATCCGACGGCATAACACAAAAGCCGACGGCAAAACGCATTTTATGAAGCTACCAATTTCCCAAATTGCCAAAATTGGGAGATCATAAAATAGACAATTACCCAACGCACTCGAGTAAATCGTATCGTGGGGGAGGTCTTGAAGTGCATACAAAAAAAAATGAGTCGTTTTTGGCAGTTTAGAACCGCCCACTCATCTGCGCTCCCAGCACTTGCAATCGATGCGTGTATGCATGTGTATTGGTGCCGATCTTCATACTGGCAAAGGCAAAACACATTGCGCGGTGTAAGAGGCGGTGACAAAGCTATGCATTTGGCTAATGCAAAAAATAAACAAAAAATCCGCAATGGGTCAACGATCTGAGGAAATCGGAAACGGCAAAATCAGCTGGATGCAGAGGTTTCTTGTGACCGACGAAGAAGCGATAGATGGTATTCCCAAGTCTAAAGTTATAAGATCAAGTCGGAAAAATAAAATTTTAAATTAAAGCAAAAGTTGAGTCTGAGTTTTCTGTTTTTTTCTTTCATCTGCATGTACCAGGTAGTACATACTGCGCGAAGTAATTTCGGTTGTTCGGCAACGCAATTTTGGTTGTGCGACTGCAAATTATAATCCTTTTTTTTCATCACTTTTTTTGCGAGTGTCCTTGCGACACAGGTATAGTCCCTAGAAATGTATATCAAAAAGTCAAACGTTGATTTGATGGAATTGCCCCCATACCCCTAAGTATAATTTTATAGGTACAGTGAAAGTGGAACTTCCATAACTGCAACTCTCAAAATGAAAGAAAATAAATTCGAGTTATAGAAACTTCTAGTTAAAGAAATGTAAACGAAATGTGGCTATTCTATATAGGCTTATAAAAATAATTTCATACGAATTTAATTCTATATAGATTTTGTTAGCCTGGATAATTATCGGGGCTTATTCCTTAGCCTCCATAAAGACTGTGCAACCAAACTATCATTGTCTTTAAAGTTATCGAAAAGTGATATAGATTTTGTCATAAAATGACAACTGACAAAACAAAATTCATTAAAAAAAAATAGAAGCATTTTACAAAAAATATGCCTATAAAATACCGAATTTGTATTTTTCCAAGTTTATTAACTTTCTCGTATACGTAGTAAGAGAAAGATATTGTTTTAGTACAAAATTTTTAACTCGAGATTTTGATCAATTCTGATATTACGATGATAGGGGAACTCAAAAAAGTGGGTCTCGCAATTCTGTTCGTCCGTATGTCTGTCTGTCCCACCCCTGGGGAAACGCTGGACGGATTTGCTTCAAACTTCGTATTTATAGTTTGTGGGCTTCTTGCTAGGGACGTTTTTTTTATGCTAGCCCTAAATATAACGCTGCAGCGTTCTCGATGCCCAAAATGATAAAGTCGCCAAAAAGTAGCCAAAAGTTTAAAAAGGAACTTCATACAAATAAAACTTAATACCCGATGTATTTTCAACAAAACCTGGGAAAAGACTGTCAAAGTGGCATTTGTGGATGTATTCTTTCTCAGAGACAAACTTACGAAAAAGTTAGGAAACGCTTTCTTAAAAAAATACATGCATTTTGTTTTTCCTTAAATTTAAGTATGTGATGTTTGTCAATTCATACATCTCAGTGGTAGAAAAATTTTTAAAACGTCTGATACACAAACAGGCGAATAATTTGCTACTTTATCATGCAAAATTACGTGCCTTGGTAATGTAAAGCCAGTATAAATCATGTAAAATGTTTTTAATACCTACCCGGACGGAAACTTCATTCACAGGAGCGACCAAAAAGTCAAAAACTTGGAAAAATGAATACGTATCTGGAAAACAAAAAAAAAATGTATTTACCTACCCAAGAATTATTTTCCAAAGTAGGTACATACATATTGATACATATTTAAATTGGAAATAGTAAATACATATATATACCAAATATTATATGCTGTCTGCATATCAATTACCTTCCTATTTTTTAAATCTAATTTTTTATTCAATTTGTTCCTTTCAATCTAGTGACAACACTTATATGTATATCAAACTTCTCGCCATTATATTTGACGTTTCACAGCCCTTTGGTTTAATTAAAATCTCTATTATAAATTCCACATCTACCTACCTAGTCACTTCCATAATTTAAACACATCCACGTGTGTACCTGTACGTATTTATAAATTAATATCAATATAAACGTTTTTGTCAACCATTTACAAATAATAGTGTTTCCCAAAAATAAATAAATAGCGCATATAGCTAATTAAGCATTTTATTTTTTAATTTGGCATATTCCGTTAGAAAATTGCTGGCTACACTGCCAACATATATCTATTAAAATCGTTCATGCTATGTATATGATACTATTTTTCCTACTACCGCATTTCCCACCCCACCCTTATTCATACTACCGACAGCTACGATTACCCTTACTTGCGATAGTACCTACCTCCTACAACAACAAAACATTCCAAGTTCAACAAGGGCATCCACTTATAATAACTTAAACCGCCCCCCTCCAACAGTATATTTGTCATTTTAGTAATCGCAACACTAACCCACAACAATAAACACGCTCGACTACGACACGTTCCACTAAGGGTGAGTGATGCGAATATTCGCTGTCGTTGCAAAGTTAAGATGTAGGCGGCGTTACTTGTCTCCGGATGACTTGCCACCGGATGAGTTGCACCCGACCCAAAAAAAACGATTTTTTTCTTTTGCTCACCTATGACATAAATGTCAAATGTAGCTCTGTTTGTCTTTAATTTTAGACATTTCGACCTGTGGAGAGTGTGTTCAGAGACCGAACTCTACATGTAAACCTAGTCAGCTTAGGAGATCAATTTTTAATTTCCTTTTGTTGGTTCCCAACAATAAGACCACGATTAACAACCATGTCACAAATCATCTGGGCAAACCACAATCTAACACTCGCCCAGGATTACAGAAGTTGTGCACTGGCTCAAGGCACACTTCAGAAAAGGCACAACAAGAAATGCGTAAAGGAAGTAATTAAATCAAATAACTTTCGCGAAATCCAGGAAGACGACACCGCACTACCGAACAACAAAAAACCACGCGAACAATAAACCAAACGTCAGATTTGCCATGTGCAATACCAACGAGAAGTCAAAGCATGCTATCTCCCTCTAGCCGATCGCAGATGCAGCAACCCATCTCGTTGTTCCGAAAATCGGTAATGAATGATGGCCGATTAGTAAACGAAATAGATTATGAGTGCATCACACTCCAACTAGCATCCGCAAGGGAAAAAATGTGATTGTTCATTGTAGTATGTGTTAGAGTTATTGGAAGTAATTGTTTATGTATGAATAAGAATATTTGTCATGTAAAACCAACACTTACAAGAAGGGTTGTTGACCCTGGAAGGCCCAATCAGCTGGCCAAAGGTAAATAAAAACCGAGATTTCTTGGAAGGATGAAAGACGATTCTTGGTCAATTTTCGCTAATCATCTAAAAGCAAAAGCCACCTGCTAAAACCAGCTCTTTGTCAACTATAGTCACATAGTACAAATAAAATTTGAATTATTATAACGTTTTAAAAGTGAAAGTCTTTTTCTTTGTCGATTGCTTCATCTTTGCATCGACTTAAATAATTTTGCTTTGGGTAGTATCTCAGCCTAAAACATTGGTCCTTCGAGTCCTTGAAAAGGACAGTGCAAAAAATTAATTTTTCGTGTAGTGCAAAATTAAATAGCTGGCATTGTCTCAACTAGACATTATAAGTGCCACACACAAATTTGCATCAGCGGACATTAAACGAAACCAAAGGAGAATCAGAGGTCACAACGGATGCAGCGGTCACCAATAGCAAGTAGCGGTCACAACGGACACAAAGTGTGGAACAACTAGCGGTCACAAGCAAGCGGTCACAACGGAGAACAAGCAACTGTGCTTCGAAGAAGACTTTGTCACAGCAAACAAAGGATCTTAAGGTAGGAATTTCAACTCATTTTCCTTCTTAAATTTTAAATTAAATTAATTTAAATATCAACACATATTAAATTACATTGAACATTAAATTACATTAAACATACATTTTGAATAAGCCATAAATCCATACCCTACTCTGAAAGTGCTAGTGATACCTTTGCCTTTAATATGTCGAAATTATCGAAATTCATCGAAAAACAAGAACTAATTTTAAAGGAACTTGAAATAGACTTCGAAGAGTTTAAAAAAGAAATCGCGGCGCGAAAGTCAAGGGGGTACGTGAATGCGTGTATTAATGACATTGAAGAGGCCTTCAAAAAGGCGAAACGGGATCACGAGTCCATAATTAACAGTGCAGAAGATCCACTTAAAGAAAATTATTTCAAAAATGAAACGTTTTCTAAAATAAAACGGGTTTATTTTATATTTCTCGGCATGTTGAACGACGAGGTAGAAAAATTTGAAGAAAAGCGTAATGCAAATTTGGAAACTTCACGTCTATTAGATACAACGAAGTCATCAGTATGTGATATTCGTCTTCCGACTATTCAAATAAAACCATTCTCTGGTAAATTCGACGAATGGTGTGAATTTCACAATTTATTTGAAAGCATGATAGATCAAAACGTCGATTTATCTGATATTCAAAAGCTCCAGTATTTAAAAACGTCCGTTTCTGGTGATGCTGCGCGGTTAATTCAGCATCTTCCGATTGATGGCAAAAGTTATGCATCTGCTTGGTCAATCTTAACCGAAAGGTTTCAAAACAAACGCAAGTTAGTGACTACACAGCTGCGAATTTTAATGGAGCAACAAAAGCTCACGCATGAATCAGCAAGTCGTCTGAAATCTCTGCATGATACGACAACTGAATGTATTCATGCACTCTCCAACCTGGGAGTAGCAGTCGAAGCCTGGGACTGCATACTAATATACATAATTTATCAAAAGCTTCCTTCTCAGACTCAAAGAGACTGGGAAGACAAGTTAGGGACGTCGAAGACGCTTCCAGAGTGGAAGACATTTTCATCTTTCATTGAAGGTCGATTCAGTTCTTTAGAGAATATGTTGGAAGTAAATGGACCTTCGAAGCAGCAAGCACCGACAACATCGTTTCGAAAGGCCACGAATTCCTATCATATCAAATCGCCACCCACGAACAAGCAATTTCTCTGCCGCCTGTGCAAGGCTTCTCATGGCATTCGGCATTGCAAACTGTTTTCGAATATGGAAATCAAAACGCGGGCGGAATTTGTAAAGAAAAACGGTATTTGTTCAAACTGCTTAGGATATGAACATCATGCATCCGCTTGCAATAGCAGCAACCGATGCTGCAAATGTGGTCTGAAGCACCACACTATGTTGCACTTCGAACAACAAACTGCACACAATTCCAACAACAATACGCAAAACACTGCGCCATATCAACCCAACAACTCTCAGTACAACGCTCACGTGATTCAAAATCCGAATCAACAAATTCCGTCGAATATTTGGAGCAGTGAGCAACAATGTGCTACAACATCTCAGCACTTTAATGCACATTTCAATCAAATGCGATCCAAAGCTTTGTTAGCCACAGCGCTAGTCAAAGTGTTTGCATCTAATGGAACGCATCATGTTCTTAGAGCTCTAATTGATCCCGGTTCAGAGGCAACATTTGTCACAGAGAATGCGGTTCAGCTTCTCAATCTAAGGAAGCAACGTACATTGGCAAATGTTACTGGGTTGGGACAAACGTCAACAGGTACAGCAAACTACCAGGTCGAACTCACGATTTTCTCTTTTACCAATCCCTTATTTTGTCTTGATGTCAGGGCATTTGTCTTTCCTCAACTAACCTCCTTGTTACCAACACATAAGTTATCCTCTTCAGCATGGCAACACTTGGCTGATCTTTCATTGGCAGATCCCTCTTACAATGTCCCTGGAAAGATTGACCTTCTGATAGGCGCCGACGTATATGCGTCCATTATTCTGGAGGGTCTAGTTAAGAGTCAAAAGGGATCTCCCGTGGCTCAGCTGACTGAATTGGGCTGGATTCTGACGGGAATCACTAAATCGGATTCACAATCCACCACTATAACAGTTCAGAACCATCACAATTCGTTAGACTTACAGCTCAAGGAATTCTGGGAGCTTGAAGAAAACCTGGATGACAGAAAGCTAACAGAGGAGGAGCAAAGGTGTCAAGAACACTTCCAGAAGACATGTCAACGAAGAAACGACGGCAGATTTGAAGTCCAACTGCCCTTTAAGGAAAACATCCGACCAACGCTTGGGAATTCTAAAAGAGCAGCAATGGCAAGATTTTTCCAGATCGAAAGGCGCCTGACATCAAGCAGAAAATTAAGGGATGCATATATTGCCTGCATCAACGAATATGCAGCATTGGGACACATGCAAGAAGTTACGGTGGACGGGGATAACCAAGGCGGTCAACACTACTTCCTGCCACATCATGCTGTCTTCAAGGAGTCAAGCAGCACAACAAAACTCCGCGTGGTCTTCGACGCCTCATGCAAAAGTTCCTCTGGAGCTTCTTTAAATGATCATTTGATGGTGGGCCCCCGCCTGCAAAGGGACATCATTGATCTCATCGCTCAATGGAGAGTGTTCAAGGTAGTCATGGCAGCTGACATCAGTATGATGTATCGGCAAATCTGGATGGCACCTCAGGACACGTCATATCAATTAATTTTGTGGCGATCATCGACGGAAGAGACCATTAAAACGTACGCACTCAACACGGTCACGTTTGGCACGGCATCAGCACCGTATTTGGCCGTACGAGCCTTACATCAGGCGGCTATAGATGTGGCGGATACCCACCCGCATGTTACCAAGGCGTTGACCGAAGGGTTCTACGTCGATGATTTTTTATATGGCTCCGACAACGAAAAGGACGCCATCATTTTACAAAGAGATGTTCTAGCTGCTTTGAAGTATGCTGGATTTCCTCTTAGAAAATGGGCTAGCAACTCATTAACAATTTTGGAGCAGATACCTGAAACTGAAAGGGAAGTGAATCTCCCACTCAATTTTGATTCACCGGATGCCATTAAAACATTGGGGATTCAATGGCATCCAGCGAAAGATGTATTTACATTTAAAATACACTTACCCAAGGTGGAAAGATACACCAAGCGATCCATTCTGGCAGACATCGCTCGCCTTTTTGATCCTCTTGGATGGATCTCGCCGTGTATCATGAAAGCGAAGCTAATAATGCAACAACTTTGGCTGAAGGAACTCTCCTGGGATTCATCAGTGACTCCGGAAACCGAAAGGACTTGGGGAGAACTACGCAACAGTCTGGTGAAACTAGAGTCCATCGAAGTTCCTCGTTGGGTTCAATATGAGGATGCATCTCAAGTCCAACTACATGGGTTCAGTGACGCGTCGGAGAAAGCATATGCAGCGGTCATTTATGCACGAGTAGTCAAAAATGACCAGGAGCACATTTCGTTGGTTGCTTCAAAGACAAGAGTCGCTCCAATCAAGTGCGTATCCCTCCCACGTTTGGAGCTCTGCGCAGCACTTTTATTGGCGAAGCTCCTGCATAGGATGTCGACTGCTATGCCCTTCAAGAAACTGGAGATATTCGCGTGGACTGACTCCATGATCAACATGGCATGGATCAAAGGAAACCCACACACAAGAACTACCTTCGTAGCCAACAGGATCACCGAAATCCAAGCTCTCACCAAGGCAACCATTTGGCGACACGTTGGTAGTAAGGAAAACCCAGCGGACATTGGATCTCGAGGACTATCACCGGAAGAGCTTATCGGGAACAAACTTTGGTGGCAAGGACCGGCTTTCCTTCAAAACTTCTCTGCAACGAACTTTCCAGCAATTCACAGCGAAACGGAGTGCGAAACGAAGACGAACAAGACGGTTGCAAAGAAGTCGTCGTTCTACGACAAAAATCTATTCACCGCATTGACAACTCTCGCTCAAGTGGTATCGCACTGCGTCATTATTGACGTTTTTGAAAAATACTCCTCCTTGAAACGCCTCATTCGCTGCGTAGCCATATGGCGGCGATACATCAACAACGTCAGGTGCGTGGAGAAAAGGAGAGGTTTAAATGATTACCCGCTTAGGGCTGAGGAGTTGACATCGTCTCATGATCAACTCATCAAGATTGTCCAAAAAGAACTGTTTTCCGATGACATTAAGGCTCTTAAGGAAAACAAATCCATTCCAAAGGGAAGTCTGATTCGCAACCTGAATCCTTTTCTAGACGGCGACGAAATATTACGTGTAGGAGGTCGCTTAACAAAGGCACCACTTCCGTTTAGTCAACGTCACCCTATAATATTAAAAGAAACACATCATTTTTCTAAATTGATTGTTAGCGATGTGCATCAACGCACTCTTCATGGCGGCCAGCAAATGATGATGGCTGAAATCAGAAGCACCTACTGGATAACCAACCTGAAGAGATTGGTAAAATCAGCAATCCACAGATGCGTCAGATGCCATCGCTACAACGCAAGAATGCAGCAGCAGCTCATGGGAAGCTTACCAACAGAACGCGTCATGGTCTCCAGGCCATTCACCAACACTGGCGTAGACTACGCTGGGCCTGTCGAGATAAAACCATGGAAAGGAAGATGCAACAAAACAATGAAAGGATACATTGCTGTATTTCTCTGCCTAGCCACGAAAGCAATACACATAGAGCTAGTAAGTGATCTGAGTGCAGCAGCCTTTATTGCAGCATTCAGGAGATTTGTGGCAAGACGAGGAAACTGCGCGAATATGTTTAGTGATTGTGGCACCAACTTTAAGGGCGCACAAAATGAAATGAACAAAGACAGCAGATTCAGCGGAAGTCACAGACACCCTCGCCTCTCAAGGAACAACGTGGCACTTCAATCCTCCATCATCACCACATTTTGGAGGTCTTTGGGAGGCAGGGGTAAAATCGATAAAGCATCATCTGAAAAGAACAATCGGGTCATCCAAATTGACCTTTGAAGAATACTCAACGCTTCTCACACAAATTGAAGCATGCCTCAATTCAAGGCCATTATGCCCGATCACATCCGACCCAGACGACCTGACAGTATTGACACCTGGCCACTTCCTCATCGGAGCACCACTTCGAACACTGCCCGACCGAAATCTGAGTGAAAGAAACATCAACTGTTTGGACAGGTGGAAATATCTGCAGCGTTTAACTTACGATTTCTGGAAGCTGTGGAGCACAACTTATCTCCATCAGCTTCAACAACGACCGAAATGGCTTCAAGAAGAGCCAAACATCAAGGTAGGAGACATTGTCATTGTAAAAGAAGACAATTTACCACCATCAGCTTGGTTACTCGCTCGAGTGATGGAATTGCACCCCGGCTCAGATGGTCTGACGCGCGTGGTGACCATAAAAACGGAGAAATCGACATTAAAGCGACCGATCGCCAAACTATCCCCCTTGCCGGTTTGTACCCCATCGAACGATCCGTAAAAATCGACAAAAGACTATTCCCCGAAAATTAAAACCCATGAACTCGAATTAAATCCCATGAACTCACAAATATAAAGCCCATGAATTCCATTATGTCTAAAGACAAAACAAACACATGTAAGCCACTAACACATCAACATACATCACATCACATAATAAAAAAAAACTACCCCTAAAACAATAAACCCCAACCATCAGATCAACTCACCCAAAATACATCCATGTTGTGACAGGAAAAATCCTCAAACTTTCAGCTAAATATGACATAAATTTTTTTATCTTCTCATTTTAATTTTGCATAAACATATCACTAATGCACTGTTTTGTATTATTTCCGGCACTCACAAACTGCGGATCATGGACGAGAAATCCAGACGAAAGCACAGATCCACATTGGAACCACAAAGAAATCAGCCCGCAACAATAACAACAACAACACTGGGGACAAATGAAAGGACGGCAAGAAGCATCCCGATTTTGGAGCGTGAATTCGACGCCCTGAGGTGGGGAGCATGTTGGTTCCCAACAATAAGACCACGATTAACAACCATGTCACAAATCATCTGGGCAAACCACAATCTAACACTCGCCCAGGATTACAGAAGTTGTGCACTGGCTCAAGGCACACTTCAGAAAAGGCACAACAAGAAATGCGTAAAGGAAGTAATTAAATCAAATAACTTTCGCGAAATAAAGGAAGACGACACCGCACTACCGAACAACAAAAAACCACGCGAACAATAAACCAAACGTCAGATTTGCCATGTGCAATACCAACGAGAAGTCAAAGCATGCTATCTCCCTCTAGCCGATCGCAGATGCAGCAACCCATCTCGTTGTTCCGAAAATCGGTAATGAATGATGGCCGATTAGTAAACGAAATAGATTATGAGTGCATCACACTCCAACTAGCATCCGCAAGGGAAAAAATGTGATTGTTCATTGTAGTATGTGTTAGAGTTATTGGAAGTAATTGTTTATGTATGAATAAGAATATTTGTCATGTAAAACCAACACTTACAAGAAGGGTTGTTGACCCTGGAAGGCCCAATCAGCTGGCCAAAGGTAAATAAAAACCGAGATTTCTTGGAAGGATGAAAGACGATTCTTGGTCAATTTTCGCTAATCATCTAAAAGCAAAAGCCACCTGCTAAAACCAGCTCTTTGTCAACTATAGTCACATAGTACAAATAAAATTTGAATTATTATAACGTTTTAAAAGTGAAAGTCTTTTTCTTTGTCGATTGCTTCATCTTTGCATCGACTTAAATAATTTTGCTTTGGGTAGTATCTCAGCCTAAAACACCTTTTAATTATTTAATTTTTAATGAGATTTTTATGAGATTAATTTTTGTATGATAATTCTCGAGATTTATTCGAGGTTAACGAAAATTAATCCTAATCTCGGAGTTCATCTCCGGTGGAAACGTAGCATTACGTATATGTGGGTATGTGAGAATTAATTTTTACTTAAGTATAAAACACATAATTAAGCATGTGAGTAAAAAAAACCCAAAGTTAAGAGTAAATGTGTGGTATTACCGCTGAATTCTGTATCGCTTTCATCGTACAATGCATGGTGATCTGCAACATTGGTAATGTATCACACGTTTATTGTTGAAGTTATTCTCTTGATATCAGCGATTCAGTATATCTATGTATCTCGAGCAACGTTGCCGCAAAGAAAAAAAAAGTGCGAGCCTTTTTGAGGGCCATTTGCAAATAGCTGGGGCCACAGCCACAATGCACCCAAGAAAATTACCTCAAAAAATTTAACTCAAATTTAATAATAATACAGTAGTTACAAAAAAGTTATGGTACCTTAAAATCAAAATTTGAAAATTAGTTGTTTCATTTTTTTACTTTAAATGTTTTTTTATCAAAATTCTTACTTAATAATTTTTTTTTTTTTTTTTTAAATTCTTTATCCTTGAGAAATTTCCTAAAAAATTTCCTACGATCAACAGAAGTTGTAGTAAAAGCCATTTTTTGTCAAACAAAATTAAGTCAGAATAATAAACTAACGTACCTATGAGCAATGGTTGACAGTTAATTGTCGAATATGAAAAAAAGCTTAACATTGGTGAGTGGATCTCCATAAAGTGTATCAAAAAGTGATTACGCGGAAATAGTGTGTGACTGAATGCATTCAGTATCAGTTTCAGTATGCGAACTCGTTTAGGTTGCAAACACAATGCAATATTTGAGATAGACTAGGATTTTATTATGTATGTATGTATGAAATGCAAAAATCTATGTTATCAAAAAATTAAGATTTACGGACTATTTTGAGTTGGCCCGGGGCCAAGGGCCAAAATACAAAACAGTGTTCCAAATGGCTCGATCGGGCACTTTGTGGCAACGCTGATCTCGAGATAGCTTCAAAAGTCTAGGATAAACAAAAATCGATTATTTAAAGAGCAGTGATAATTGTATTTTAAATAATTACCGAAGGATTTTTGCTAATACTTCTCGTTTTCGCATAATCAACTTAATGTCCTCACTAATTTTACTGCCGCGCAAGGCGAAATCGAACACTCTTTAGATATCAGACAGAGGGAACGTGCGAATATTTCGTAATAGCCTGGAGAGGCGAAGGCTAGCATTAGATTCTCGTCACCGTCATTATAATATTTCATGATTTATGAGGCAGTTTACAGTTTAAAAAACGTTTGCACAAAATATGCAACTGGTTTCACAAATAAAATGTTTTTATTTCAGCCGAACTGTCAACGGGAAAAAATTCAACACGGCATTATGACAGCTTGAAGAAAGTTCAATTACCTATTTCACCTGCCGCCATTAAGAATTTTTTTTTTGGTTATTCACACGTATTCACAGAGAGAAAAAGAGGCGGAGGCGCTTATTTCAAAACTGGCTCTATGGATCTCTCATTTTTGCCCGAAGCTGGTGGTCTATTCTCTCTGGTTTGTGGTTGAGAACAGTACCTACAAGATTTGCATGCGCTGGGAGCAAACGCTACCTACAACTACCTATTAAAAAATGTTTCTCCCACAGGCTAACATTTTTAGGGTCTTAATAAGAGTCGTCGCTGAAATGGATATTTTTGTTTTTTTAATGTGGAATAAAAAAATCGAAAAGAATAATTTCGTTTTTCCCATTTGATTAAAATAATCACCAAGTTGGAAAAACCGCACATCTGGCAACGCTGCAAAATCCCATAATCTCATTCGAACACAATGTGAGTGTGTGAACAGAATTAATAAGGAATCCAACAATCTGATTTGTCAACAGTACTACGTTTTAATGTTGCATCAAACAGTTTTGTGTATTGTTTCTTTTTGTGGAACGATAAAAAATATGCGTTTGACAATGGTTTCCTTTTTGCTAAATTTATTTGGTTGTGGTACAGGAACTCATCTCATCTTGGACTTATTTTGAAAAGTTGCATGTGATTAATATATAGATGACGCTTTTGCGTTTGGCTTAAGTCAGAAGATGACAGCGCACACGCAACTGTACTGTCACTAAAGAATTCGAATTCCGTAACTTGTTTTCCCTGAAAACAAGGCCGCTGACAATTTGTATGCCAAATAAATAATTCTAAGTGAATTAACACCCAAATTGTATTTAAATTCGCCCATCAAATTCCTCCCAAAGGCTTTCAAAAGCAAAAAACGAAACACAATTTACGAAATCACCAAAATTATCAGCTGTTGTGTCAAAATAATTCGAAAAATCAGTGTGGCCATAGCTTAAAATTCGAATCCATTTTCACTACTATTTACAAAACACTTCCTACGATTTAAAATATCTTTGTATTAATTTCGAGATTGATAGCTATTCTAAAAAAAATTCATTTCAGATTATAAAATAATAAGAACATAGTTTTTAGAAGTTTTTGTATCAAGTTGCACAGATAAAGATTCAATTATATCTAGTGTTTAACGTGTTTTTTTTGCTGTGTGTCAAATTAGAATGATCTAAACGACACAAATATAGTTTCGAGAAAACAATGTACCATCATACGTGAATTTAACGAAACGCTTACAACCAAAATAAAAACAACGACTTTAAATAGTGCCAATATTTCAATTTTACTAATTATTTAATTTATTAAGCTGATAATATTAAACTACGTTTCGGTTGTATAATTTGTTTAATGAGTGGATTTTATTGGCAGATATGTGGCGATTATCACAAACCTTGGTGTCATTAAAACACTGAACTCAGTTGCATGAAGAATATCGAAGTCCAATTGTACATAATATGGAGCATTTAAACATTAATACAAAATGTTTTTCCTAATACTGATAGCTTCTGAAATAAAAGATTACCTACTTCAACTGATATTGCTTTTTTCATATACCTAAAACAAAAGTGATATAAATTACTGCAATATACTGAGGTATATATTTTTATACTTTTCAATTCGACCTTAAGGACTAAAATTAGTACAAATAAAAACGGTCGCTACCATTTTTAAATACATATAAATACGTAGCTAGGTATGCATCTATATATACCTAATAAAATAAAAATTAATGCGTTAATTATAACTAACTTATTTTAACCAAAAATAAGTCGTGTTTGTTTTCCTAATATAAGTTGTTTAGTATTCACTTTTTTTGCTTCCAGCTCCAGTTAACTTTTTTAGTCGTTTATGTAACATCCTCGTCAAAAATTTCCAAATGATTCCTGAACGAACATATCCAATATTAATAATTGTCTTCAAAAGAAACTAGCTGTCATTTTCAATAATTTATTTCTAAATGAGTAGATGAATTATCGTGGTGTGCAAATTGAAAAAAAAAATTTTATAAAAAACAAAACACATTTTACGAAATCATCAAAAATGTCAGCTGTTGTGTCAAATTAATTCGAAAAATCAGTGTGGCCATAGCATAAAATTCGAAACCATTTTCAGTACTATTTATAAAACACTTCCTACGATTTAAAATAGGTACCTTTGAATTAATTTCGAGATTGCTATTCTACAAAAATCCATTTTAGATTATAAAATAAAAAGAATACGGCTTTATTAGAAATTTTTTAATTTCAGATAAAGATTCAGATAACAGTTATGTTATGTGGTATAATTTGTTTTATGAGTGGATTTGATTGGTAGATATATGGCGCTTATTACCAACCTTGGTGTCATTTAAACACTGAACTCAGTTGAGTGAAGAATATCGAAGTCCAATTGTACATAATATGCAGCATTTAAACATTAATACAAAATGTTTCATACAAAAATATGGTCTTGCTACATAGACTAATACCATTGAATAACTACAAATAGAATCGGCACCGATGCAATCATCCGCTACGCGGTCCATACGTCGCTGCGATCGTTTGTGCTGGTTTGTGAAATGGATCTGGGCATATCTGGGATTGAAGATTGGATAAACAAAATCCCAACAAAAATATCCCTCTAAGGAATGCTGGATGGGTCATTTTTTGTTGTAAACCAGTCTGAGGTAGGATATTTCATGCTTGCTGTCGAAATGTATATAGAGAAAACCAAAGAAAAAAACAAAAACAAACTGGTTTGCCTTTTCTCTTTCTTCATTCCCCATCCTCATCCATCAGTATAAAATTCTTTCTGATATGACGTAACAGGGTAGGGAAATAGTTTGGTTTGGAAGACAGTAAAGGAGATGCAATATTACAAACAAGTATCAATAACAAAAGCAATGTGTAGGATTTATGACTTTAGGAGAGGGAGGGTGATGCAAGGGGTGAGTTGGGAAGGATAAATTGAATAAAAATGATTTTGGCTTTCTTGCTGACATTATATAGGTACACAAGATTTTAAGATTGTGCATAAATGTTCTATGTTAGAGTCTCACTATTTTGCCTATATTTTTGTTAAATATGCATAGATTTTATTGATTCTTTTTCTAATTATGTAATTCAAAAATTTTATCTCACAAACTACCAAATCGATTGAGTTCCAATTTCCAGGCAATCTTAGGTATTGGACCGATATTGCTCCTGTGAAGATTGGTCAAAATTGAACAATCGGACTGAATAAAAACCATAGGAATCTCATACCTATATTGGTATCACGAAAATCACCTACCCGATTAAGCTCAAATTAAAAAAAAAAATGTTTGTTAATGGCCCAAAGGTAAAAAAAACTCAAGCACTTTTTAAAATATGGAACATGCATTGGACTGATAGACAAAAATGTATCTGGGCAATACAATTCCTAGGCACGAGCAAAGCCGACGGGGTAAAGTAGCTTAGCTATGACTATACATGGCGTTTTTGTTTTTAGGTTTATCTGAGCTCTGAACAAAGCTCGAAAATGTTGAACATCTGAACTGAAACACACTTGAGCACATATCTGTCATATTTTTTTAGATATTAATTGTTATTATTTATTAATTTGGTTTACCTACTGTGCCAGAACAACAACACTCGTCCACCACTTAACTATACATACCTATTTTGTTTATCCTGTCAAATGTCACTGTAAAGTGTGTAAAGCTAAGTACACATGATTGTAAGATCTTACAATATTGTCAGATCTGTCAATGCTCTGACAATGACAGACAATGAGCTTACAACAGCCAACTACCTTACATACAATACAAAATTGTGCGTTTCAAACGGTTGTAAGATTTTGTCTCAAAGTCTTACAATTTCATTGTCAGATGCATGTCTTACAATGGTCTTACAATTACTTTTCTGACAACGTTGTAAGGTTGAAAATTGTGTGTTCACACGGTCGGCACTCGGCAGATATTTGAATATGAAATATTGGTCGATCTGTTGTCAGACATTGGCAGATAAATTCAAAGTCTTGTGGTTTTTTTTTTGTAATAAGGATAATGAATTAAAATATTGCACTCGCAACTATTTTAACTGCCTACATGTTGGAAGACAACGAGGAAGTTGAATTTCCTTAAAAACGACGTCGTGTTTATACAAAGGATTCGATAGCCCGTCGCGTCGTCAGCAGAAGGGATTTTACTCCAAATTACTCGTCGAATTGCGACCTGAGGAGCCAGAACTCTATCGCAATTTTTTGCGGATGTACTCAAAACTATTTGAAAAGAAGAATTATATCACAAACTTCAGACCATACATTTTTTTTTTAGTCTTTTTTAATGCTGGTGACTTTTCCAATGCACAGTTGTTTGCATCGATTAAATTATTTTCCATTGTGTATAAAAGTAAACTTCGATTTCGCGTCTATAACATAGGTTAAACTGTCTGTTTGAATTGGATTTCGAAATTTTGTATGCTGAAAAGTTGAATTCAGACGAGGTGTAAAAGTACTATAACATAATTTCGTAGCAAGAATCTAATGTAAACTGCAAATATTCTTAATATTCCTACATACTATAATACAAATTTGAAATTTATCGGGATGAGTTGGTTGATTGCTGCAATAGCATTCAGCGTAGCACTGATCTGCATACAGCTGTTCCTAAAATAATTGTACATATTTAAATACAAAAGGTTAATTTTGGGTTTAAAATTAAAATAAACAAATGAACTCGAACTGTCAGCCCACAAATCGCATACCTACTTATTCACAGTTTGAAGCAAACTACCTACTAGAGGTACAAACGAATCCGCCCTGTCGTTTAGAGTGCAGATAGGTACCTACCATGCAGACAGACAGACAGAATTGCGAGACTCACTTTTTGATCTCTACAATCCTCTTAATATCACAATTAATAGATCTAAATTTGGATTTAAAACAATATCTTTCTGATCACAGAATCCGTCGTATTCGGAATTTTGCTATACGAACCCCGAAAGAACTATCACAGATTCCGTTGTGGTGGAAATTTTTGCTACGAATTAAATTCCGAATACGACGGATTCTGTGATCAACCAGAATACTTCCTACATGATGAGAAAACTGAAAAATGGGATCGATCTAGGTACCTACGTGATTTTATTTCCTAAAATTCAATCAAGCTTCCCTACTAGTACACTTACCATGAACTTTACATGCTTACCCACCGCATAACTTTCAAATCATCAAAACCTGCCTTGACACCTAAGTTCAAAAGCCACCACCATGCCACCGCTGCTGCCCATAAATCGAAGAAATACAAAATATGTACTGTAAAGAATCTGATCTGTGATTTCATATTATTTCTCCTTTCCACATTGTTATCCCAATGCACATCACACTCGTCTCCTCATGCTAAAATTACCCCTCCCCCACCATACACACCACCGCTAACTTCCTATACATATTTGCGAAAAGTACCCGATCATTGATTTAATTTTCCTTTGCATATTCCACTTCTGCTCCACAACCATTATTATGCAATAATCGGTGCAATCTCTTTCATCTGCATGTTGTCAATAAGACGAATAAGAAAAGAAGAAAGGGGTGGTATTCACAAGAAAAATAAACATTGGAATATTTTGGGAAATTATTTTTATTTAATGCACGAACCTAGAAAAAGGTGGTAAATGCATACACTAGCTTAATACAAATTTCCGCCGCAATGAAGGTCCGTATGTCGCTTCAAAATGAGCTGTGTCCACTTCTATTTGTAGTTATTCAATGCTAATACTAAGCGTATCATTTCATAATACTGATAGCTTTTGAAATAATAGATTACTTTAACTGATATTGCTTTTTATAAAACGTTAGAGTTTATTTATAAATATTACTCCAACATTACTGAGGAATAAACATATTTTCTATATATTTTTATACTTTTCAATTCGACCTAAAGGATTAAAGTTAGTTTTAAGATAGCGATTACCAACAGAAAATTAGAAAACGTTACACAAGACAAAGAAAAATGGTCGCTACCATTTTTAAAGACATACCTATTAATACGTACCTACGTATTCATCTACATAATAAAAAAAAAATGATTGCGTTAATTAGGTATACCTATAACTAACTTATTTTAAATAAAAATAAGTCGTGTTTGGTTTCCTAATATGAGTTGTGTAATATGTACTTATTTTTTTGCCTTTAGCTCTAGTTAACTTTTTTAGTTTTTATGTCACATCCTAGTCAAATATTTCCAAATGATTCCTGAACGAACATATTCAAGATCATGGATATCATGTCTTCAAAAAACAGAAAGGGTCGGTAAAAAAAAACGTAGGTAGGTACTTAGGCTAAATGGGAGAAATTTCTTTATTCTATAATTAAGAGGAAAAATATTATTTATATATCTGTTGCAGAATCAATGTTAATGCACATCACCAAATCAACAATGCCCACCCCATCCACACAGCTGCTTACCATCGATGACAGAAGACGATACAAATACAACAAATGACAACACATATTAAGTCAAAATTACACAAATTACATTATAAACATTTACATTATATACAAATTCATTTTTACATTATAACATAAAACAATATACATAAATGTCATTAGTGTACGAATTTAGTGGGGTCATCGCAACTCACCCGGTCGCATTTCACCCGACCCTAGACAGGAACCTAAAAGCCACCTATGTTTCAATTCACCACATAAACGCTTACCTTCAAACCACTCACCTTTATTGTTCGAGTTGCAGTGGATCGTTGCCCCTGACAACGCCGCATTTAGTGTTTGAAAGGGTGTGGCTATTTTTTTTTGGGAGACGCTATTGGTAAATGGGGTACAAAATCGTTCATTTCTGAACACATACACATGCATATGCAAAAGTGAATAGGTATGATACATATATGGAGATTGAAAAAATTATAATAAAGATTTTTATTAAAAGGGGAAAACCCGAGGCTGTGAAACGTCAAATGTAATGTCGAGGAGTTTGAAGCACAAGTGTTGCCGCTTATACATAATTGCAAAAATTCGGTAGATTGAATGGAAAATCAGAGAGAATTAAAAAAAAGTAAAACAGTTCACATCCAAATTTAATAATTGTTCAATAACTTCTAAACGGAAACTTAAATATATTTTACCTTTTACTTATAATAAAGACATCAAACAGTTTAAATAGATAAAAAATGTTTTCTAAGTTCTCCCATTTAGCCTTAGTACTTTTTTTTCAATTTGCACACCACGATAATTCATCTACTCATTTAGAAATAAATTATTGAAAATGACAGCTAGTTTCTTTTGAAGACAATTATTAATATTGGATATGTTCGTTCAGGAATCATTTGGAAATTTTTGACGAGGATGTTACATAAACGACTAAAAAAGTTAACTGGAGCTGGAAGCAAAAAAAGTGAATACTAAACAACTTATATTAGGAAAACAAATACGACTTATTTTTGTTTAAAATAAGTTAGTCATAATTAACGCATTAATTTTTATTTTATTAGGTATATATAGCTACATATTTATATGTATTTAAAAATGGTAGCGACCGTTTATCTTTGTACTAATTTTAGTCCTTAAGGTCGAATTGAAAAGTATAAAAATATATACCTCAGTATATTGCAGTAATTTATATCACGTTTGTTTTAGGTATATGAAAAAAGAAATATCAGTTGAAGTAGGTAATCTTTTATTTCAGAAGCTATCAGTATTAGGAAATAACATATCGCAAAAACATTTTGTATTAATGTTTAAATGCTCCATATTATGTACAATTGGACTTCGATATTCTTCATGCAACTGAGTTCAGTGTTTTAATGACACCAAGGTTTGTGATAAGCGCCACATATCTGCCAATAAAATCCACTCATTAAACAAATTATACAACAGAAACGTAGTTTAATATTATCAGCTTAATAAATTAAATAAATAGTAAAATTTAAATATTGGCACTATTTAAAGTCGTTGTTTTTATTTTGGTTGTAAGCGTTTCGCTAAATTCACGTATGATGGTACATTGTTTTCTCGAAACTATATTTTTGTCGTTTAGATCATTCTAATTTGACACACAGCAAAAAAAACCGTTAAACACTAGATATAATTGAATCTTTATTTACTTAATACAAAAACTTCTAAAAACTATGTTCATATTATTTTATAATCTGAAATGGATTTTTTTTAGAAAAGCTATCAATCTCGAAATTAATACAAAGATATTTTAAATCGTAGGAAGTGTTTTGTAAATAGTAGTGAAAATGGATTCGAATTTTACGCTATGGCCACACTGATTTTTCGAATTATTTTGACACAACAGCTGATATTTTTGGTGATTTCGTAAATTGTGTTTCGTTTTTTACTTTTAATAAGCATTTGAAAGCCTTTGGGAGGAATTTGATGGGCGAATTTAAATGCAATTTGGGTGTTAATTAACTTAGAATTATTTATTTGGCATACAAATTGTCAGCGGCCTTGTTTTCAGGGAAAACAAGTTACGGAATTCGAATTCTTTAGTGACAGAACAGTTGCGTGTGCGCTGTCATCTTCTGACATAAGACAAACGCAAAAGCGCCATCTATATATTAATCACATGCAACTTTTCAAAATAAGTCCAAGATGAGATGAGTTCCTGTACCACAACCAAATAAATTTAGCAAAAAAGAAACCATTGTCAAACGCATATTTTTTTATCGTCCCACAAAAAGAAACAATACACTGAACTGTTTGATGCAACATTAAATCGTAGTACTGTTGACAAATCAGATTGTTGGATTCCTGATTAATTATATTCACACACTCACATTGTGTTCGAATGAGATTATGGGGTTTTGCAGCGTTGCCAGATGTGTGCGGTTTTTCCCACTTTGTGATTATTTTAATCAAATGGGAAAAACGAAATTATTCTTTTCGATTTTTTTATTCCACATTAAAAAAAAAATATCCATTTCAGCGACGACTCTTATTAAGACCCTGAAAATGTTAGCCTGTGTGAGAAACATTTTTTAATAGGTAGTCGTAGGTAGCGTTTGCTCCCAGCGCATGCAAACGCTCTTGTAGGTACTTTTCTCAACCACAAACCAGAGAGAATAGACCACCAGCTTCGGGCAAAAATGAGAGATCCATAGAGCCAGTTTTGAAATAAGCGCCTCCGCCTCTTTTTCTCTCTGTGAATACGTGTGAATAAGCAAAAACAAAAATAATTCTTAATGGCGGCAGGTGAAATAGGTAATTGAACTTTCTTCAAGCTGTCATAATGCCGTGTTGAATTTTTTCCCGTTGACAGTTCGGCTGAAATAAAAACATTTTATTTGTGAAACCAGTTGCATATTTTGTGCAAACGTTTTTTAAACTGTAAAACTGCCTCATAAATCATGAAATATTATAATGACGGTGACGAGAATCTAATGCTAGCCTTCGCCTCTCCAGGCTATTACGAAATATTCGCACGTTCCCTCTGTCTGATATCTAAAGAGTGTTCGATTTCGCCTTGCGCGGCTGTAAAATTAGTGAGGACATTAAGTTGATTATGCGAAAACGAGAATTATTAGCAAAAATCCTTCGGTAATTATTTAAAATACAATTCTCACTGCTCTTTAAATAATTGATTTTTGTTTATCCTAGACTTTTGAAGCGATCTCGAGATAGGTACATAGATATACTGAATCGCTGATATCAAGAGAATTATTTCAACAATAAACGTGTGATACATTACCACTGTTGCAGATCACCATGCATTGTACGATGAAAGCGATACAGAATTCAGCGGTAATACCACACATTTACTCTTAACTTTGGGTTTTTTTTCTCACATGCTTAATTATGTGTTTTATACTTAAGTAAAAATTAAATTTCACATACCCACATATACGTAATGCTACGTCCGGAGATGAACTCCGAGATTAGGATTAATTTTCGTTAACCTCGAATAAATCTCGAGATTTATCATACAAAAATTAATCTCATAAAATGGAGATTCAAAATTAATCTCCTAAGCTGACTAGGTTTACATGTAGAGTTCGGTCTCTGAACACACTCTCCACAGGTCGAAATGTCTAAAATTAAAAACAAACAGAGCTACATTTGACATTTATGTCATAGGTGAGCAAAAGAAAAAAATCTTTTTTGTACCTGCCCATAATAGCGACTTCCTGCCAATGAAATCCTTTAAAACGTTCATACATATTAGTTTTGAGGACAAAATGATACGGTAATAATATTTTTAGATTACTGCCACTCATTTTTTGTTTTTACTTTTAATTTCGAAAGTAGAAATTGTTTAATTTTTTATCATTTGTTACACTTCGATTGGACAGCTTATGCCAACATCTGGTGAAATGTCAAATTAATCTCTTTATTTTTTTGGTGGAAACACTTCAGGATTAATTTTAAATCTCTTGCACTTAATCTCGTGGTTAGCGTTCGGTGGAAACATAGCATAACTAAATTAAACTACTGCTGTCTAATTTTCCCTTAATTTTAACTTACATAAAATTATTTCTTTCTAAAAAAATGTTGAGTATTGTCATAACCAGCGACACAGTGTATTCCCGCGAAAATGTAAATTGTCAATAAAACGAATTTTGAAGTAAAGACTTATAAGTCTCGTACAACGTTTATTTTAAGGCTGATTCTCGGAATTTATTTCACAGTCAGCACTTAATTGCTGACAAATTTAATTGACTTGTATTTAATACCCACCTAAGAACTGAGTTATGTTTTCGGGAGCCTAGTTTTAGTTAACTTATCTAATATTTTCAAATTTAAAAAAACTGAGGAATTTTAGAGAAAAAATATGTATAAATAGTTATTCTTATTCATTCCTTTTTAATCTTGATGAAAATTAAGAAAAGATTGGAAAGTGGGTGTTCGGAAAACCATTCACACTGACATTTCCTAGGACTCGAAGCATATAATTTAGACAATTTCATTAACCGATTCCAATTAGCTGGGATAAAACAAGTAAATTATTTGGAGCCTGAAAAATACAAAAAGGACTTGAATGTACACGATATAATAAAAATATTGTATTTTCTTAGGTATATATTTGGTGTGTGTTTAGAAAAAAAAAATCTTTCGAATCGTTAAACAACATAATTCAATCATTTATCGGAGCAAAGTGTAAGCCCACAAGTAGTCCAAAAACTTCTATAAACTATGTTCTCATTATTTTATAATCTGATATGGATTTATTAGAATAGCTATCAAACCTCGAAATTAATAGGTACAATACAAATGTAATTTAACGCGTATGAAGTTTTTTGTAAATAGTAGTAAAAATGGATTCAAATTTTATGCTATGGCCACACTGATTTTTCGAATTAATTTGACACAACAGCTGATATTTTTGGTGGTTTTGTAAATTGTGTTTCGTTTTTTGCTTTTAGTAAGCATTTGAAAGCCTTTGGGAGGAATTTGATGGGCGAATTTAAATGCAATTTGGATGTTAATTCACTTAGAATTATTTATTTGGCATACAAATTATCAGCGGCTTTGTTTTCAGGGAAAACAAGTTATTGAATTCAAATTCTTCAGTGACAGAACAGCTGCGTGTGCGCTGTCATCTTCTGACATAAGACAAACGCAAAAGCGCCATCTATATATTAATCACATGCAACTTTTCAAAATAAGTCCAAGCTGAGATGAGTCCCTGTACCACACCCAAATAAATTTAGCAAAAAGGAAACCATTGTCAAACGCATATTTTTTTTTCGTTCCACAAAAAGAAACAATACATGAAACAGCTTGATGCAACCTTATATTGTAGTACTGTTGACAAATCAGATTGTTGGATTCCAGCGCAGAGTTACCTCCGCACATTTTTCTAAAGTGTTCAAAAAGTGTCTGGGAGGTAAAAAATTGTCTCATACAAATTTATATTAAAACGAAACGACATTGGAAAGAGAAAAAAGTAGGTAGGTACATAATAATCCATGCAGAAAAACTTGCAGACGTTCGCTATGTGTCTGAAGAAAGAACATTTGGGGCTGAATTCAAATAGGTTCAAAGATACAAATCATGTCAGAGGATAGTATGACATTTATAGAAATAGATATAATTATTTTGAATGATTGATAACAGGCTGGGTAGAAATAATTTTTTTAAGAAATTATATGTTTATTACAAAAAGTCTCCAAGAGTCGCTAAATTTCAGAAAGGTGTGCTCGAAAAGGTGTCGCAAAGGTAACCCTGATCCATTTTTTTTTTCACTACACCCACATCGTGTGGGTTTGTGTTGGAATGAGTTTATATGCTTTTGCAGCGATGCCAGATGTGCGGATTTTTTCCCATTTTGTGATTATTTCAATCAAAATATGGGGAAATATACAATTGAAATGGGAAAACGAAGCTCTACGTTTTGGTTTATTTATAGTGTGTATTTAAATTAAAATCTTCTTCATTAAAAGACAAAAATATGCAATTCAACGACGACTCTTTTTATGAACCTGAAAAACATCAGCCTGAAGGAAAAACGTATTTTTTAATAAGTATTACCTATTGGTAGCGTTTGCTCCCTGCGCATGCAAAAAAAGAACGCTATGGTAACAGGCATAGTCCCTAGAAATGTATATCAAAAAGTCAAATGTTGATTTGATGGAATTATCCCCATACCCCTAAGTATAATTATATAGGTACAGTGAAAGTGGAACTTCCATAAGGGCAACTCTCAAAATGAAAGAAAATAAATTCGAGTTATAGAAACTTCTAGTTAAAGAAATGTAAACGAAATGTGGCTATTCTATATAGGCTTAGAAAAATAATTTCATACGAATTTAATTCTATATAGATTTTGTTAGCCCAGATAATTATCGGGGCTTATTCCTTAGCCTCGATAAAGACTGTGCAACCAAACTATCATTGTCTTTAAAGTTATCGAAAAGTTATATCGATTTTGTCATAAAATGACAACTGACAAAACAAAATTCATTAAAAAAAATAGAAACATTTTACCAAAAATATGCCTATAAAATACCGAATTTGTATTTTTCCATGTTTATTAACTTTCTCGTATACGTAGTAAGAGAAAGATATTGTTTTCGTACAAAATTTTGAACTCGAGATTTTGATCAATTCTGATATTACGATGATAGGGGAACTCAAAAAAGTGGGTCTCGCAATTCTGTTCGTCCGTATGTCTGTCTGTCCCGCCCCTGGGGAAACGCTGGACGGATTTGCTTCAAACTTCGTATTTATAGTTTGTGGGCTTCTTGCTAGGGACGTTTTTTTTATGCTAGCCCTAAATATAACGCTGCAGCGTTCCCGATGCCCAAAATAATAAAGTCGCCAAAAAGTAGCCAAAATTTTAAAAAGGAACTTCATACAAATAAAACTTAATACTCGATGTATTTTCAACAAAACCTGGGAAAAGACTGTCAAAGTGGCATTTGTGGCCTGTGGGGATAATTTCTTTCTCAGAGATAAACTTACGAAAAAGTTAGGAAACGCTTTCTTAAAAAAAATACATGCATTTTGTTTTTCCGTAAATTTAAGTAGGTATGTGATGTTTGTCAATTCATACATCTCAGTGGTAGAAAAAATTTTAAAACGTCTGATACACAAACAGGTAAATAATTTGCTACTTTATCATGCAAAATTGCGTGGCTTGGTAATGTAAAGCCAGTATAAATCGTGTAAAATGTTTTTAATTCCCGGACGGAAACTTCATTCACAGGAGGGACCAAAAAGTCAAAAACTTGGAAAAATGAAAACGTATCTGGAAAACAAAAAAAAATGTATTTACCTACCCAAGAATTATTTTCCAAAGTAGGTACATACATATTGATACATATTTAAATTGGAAATAGTAAATACATACATATAACCAAATATTATATGCTGTCTGCATATCAATTACCTTCCTATTTTTTTAAATCTATTTTTTTATTCAATTTGTTCCTTTCAATCTAGTGACAACACTTATATGTATATCAAACTTCTCGCCATTATATTTGACGTTTCCCAGCCACGGGGTTTCTCCCCTTTGGTTTAATTAAAATCTCTATTATAAATTCCACATCTACCTACTCACTTCCATAATTTAAACACATCCACGTGTGTACCTGTACGTATTTATAAATTAATATCAATATAAACGATTTTGTCAACCATTTACAAATAGTGTTACCCAAAAATAAATAAATAAATAAATAAATAGCGCATATAGCTAATTAAGCATTTTATTTTTTAATTTGGCATATTCCGTTAGAAAATTGCTGGCTACACTGCCAACATATATCTATTAAAATCATTCATGCTATATGATACTATTTTTCCTACTAACGCATTTCCCACCCCACCCTTATCCATACTACCGACAGCTACGATTACCCCTACTTGCGATAGTACCTACCTCCTACAACAACAAAACATTCCGAGTTCAACAAGGGCATCCATTTATAATAACTTAAACCGCCCCCCTCCAACAGTATATTTGTCATTTTAGTAATCGCAACACTAACCCACAACAATAAACACGCTCGACTACGACACGTTCCACTAAGGGTGAGTGATGCGAATATTCGCTGTCGTTGCAAAGTTAAGATGTAGGCGGCGTAACTTGTCTCCGGATGACTTGCCACCGGATGAGTTGCACCCGACCCAAAAAAAACGATTTTTTTCTTTTGCTCACCTATGACATAAATGTCAAATGTAGCTCTGTTTGTCTTTAATTTTAGACATTTCGACCTGTGGAGAGTGTGTTCAGAGACCGAACTCTACATGTAAACCTCGTCAGCTTAGGAGATCAATTTTTAATTTCCTTTTAATTATTTAATTTTTAATGAGATTTTTATGAGATTAATTTTTGTATGATAATTCTCGAGATTTATTCGAGGTTAACGAAAATTAATCCTAATCTCGGAGTTCATCTCCGGTGGAAACGTAGCATTACGTATATGTGGGTATGTGAGAATTAATTTTTACTTAAGTATAAAACACATAATTAAGCATGTGAGTAAAAAAAACCCAAAGTTAAGAGTAAATGTGTGGTATTACCGCTGAATTCTGTATCGCTTTCATCGTACAATGCATGGTGATCTGCAACATTGGTAATGTATCACACGTTTATTGTTGAAATTATTCTCTTGATATCAGCGATTCAGTATATCTATGTACCTATCTCAAGATCGCTTCAAAAGTCTAGGATAAACAAAAATCGATTATTTAAAGAGCAGTGAGAATTGTATTTTAAATAATTACCGAAGGATTTTTGCTAATACTTCTCGTTTTCGCATAATCAACTTAATGTCCTCACTAATTTTACTGCCGCGCAAGGCGAAATCGAACACTCTTTAGATATCGGACAGAGGGAACGTGCGAATATTTCGTAATAGCCTGGAGAGGCGAAGGCTAGCATTAGATTCTCGTCACCGTCATTATAATATTTCATGATTTATGAGGCAGTTTTACAGTTTAAAAAACGTTTGCACAAAATATGCAACTGGTTTCACAAATAAAATGTTTTTATTTCAGCCGAACTGTCAACGGGAAAAAATTCAACACGGCATTATGACAGCTTGAAGAAAGTTCAATTACCTATTTCACCTGCCGCCATTTAGAATTATTTTTTTTTTGCTTATTTACACGTATTCACAGATAGAAAAAGAGGCGGAGGCGCTTATTTCAAAACTGGCTCTATGGATCTCTCATTTTTGCCCGAAGCTGGTGGTCTATTCTCTCTGGTTTGTGGTTGAGAACAGTACCTACAAGATTTGCATGCGCTGGGAGCAAACGCTACCTACAACTACCTATTAAAAAATGTTTCTCCCACAGGCTAACATTTTTAGGGTCTTAATAAGAGTCGTCGCTGAAATGGATATTTTTGTTTTTTTAATGTGGAATAAAAAAATCGAAAAGAATAATTTCGTTTTTCCCATTTGATTAAAATAATCACCAAGTTGGAAAAACCGCACATCTGGCAACGCTGCAAAATCCCATAATCTCATTCGAACACAATGTGAGTGTGTGAACAGAATTAATAAGGAATCCAACAATCTGATTTGTCAACAGTACTACGTTTTAATGTTGCATCAAACAGTTTTGTGTATTGTTTCTTTTTGTGGAACGATAAAAAATATGCGTTTGACAATGGTTTCCTTTTTGCTAAATTTATTTGGTTGTGGTACAGGAACTCATCTCATCTTGGACTTATTTTGAAAAGTTGCATGTGATTAATATATAGATGACGCTTTTGCGTTTGGCTTAAGTCAGAAGATGACAGCGCACACGCAACTGTACTGTCACTAAAGAATTCGAATTCCGTAACTTGTTTTCCCTGAAAACAAGGCCGCTGACAATTTGTATGCCAAATAAATAATTCTAAGTGAATTAACACCCAAATTGTATTTAAATTCGCCCATCAAATTCCTCCCAAAGGCTTTCAAAAGCAAAAAACGAAACACAATTTACGAAATCACCAAAATTATCAGCTGTTGTGTCAAAATAATTCGAAAAATCAGTGTGGCCATAGCTTAAAATTCGAATCCATTTTCACTACTATTTACAAAACACTTCCTACGATTTAAAATATCTTTGTATTAATTTCGAGATTGATAGCTATTCTAAAAAAATCCATTTCAGATTATAAAATAATAAGAACATAGTTTTTAGAAGTTTTTGTATCAAGTTGCACAGATAAAGATTCAATTATATCTAGTGTTTAACGTGTTTTTTTTGCTGTGTGTCAAATTAGAATGATCTAAACGACACAAATATAGTTTCGAGAAAACAATGTACCATCATACGTGAATTTAACGAAACGCTTACAACCAAAATAAAAACAACGACTTTAAATAGTGCCAATATTTCAATTTTACTAATTATTTAATTTATTAAGCTGATAATATTAAACTACGTTTCGGTTGTATAATTTGTTTAATGAGTGGATTTTATTGGCAGATATGTGGCGATTATCACAAACCTTGGTGTCATTAAAACACTGAACTCAGTTGCATGAAGAATATCGAAGTCCAATTGTACATAATATGGAGCATTTAAACATTAATACAAAATGTTTTTCCTAATACTGATAGCTTCTGAAATAAAAGATTACCTACTTCAACTGATATTGCTTTTTTCATATACCTAAAACAAAAGTGATATAAATTACTGCAATATACTGAGGTATATATTTTTATACTTTTCAATTCGACCTTAAGGACTAAAATTAGTACAAATAAAAACGGTCGCTACCATTTTTAAATACATATAAATACGTAGCTAGGTATGCATCTATATATACCTAATAAAATAAAAATTAATGCGTTAATTATAACTAACTTATTTTAACCAAAAATAAGTCGTGTTTGTTTTCCTAATATAAGTTGTTTAGTATTCACTTTTTTTGCTTCCAGCTCCAGTTAACTTTTTTAGTCGTTTATGTAACATCCTCGTCAAAAATTTCCAAATGATTCCTGAACGAACATATCCAATATTAATAATTGTCTTCAAAAGAAACTAGCTGTCATTTTCAATAATTTATTTCTAAATGAGTAGATGAATTATCGTGGTGTGCAAATTGAAAAAAAAAATTTTATAAAAAACAAAACACATTTTACGAAATCATCAAAAATGTCAGCTGTTGTGTCAAATTAATTCGAAAAATCAGTGTGGCCATAGCATAAAATTCGAAACCATTTTCAGTACTATTTATAAAACACTTCCTACGATTTAAAATAGGTACCTTTGAATTAATTTCGAGATTGCTATTCTACAAAAATCCATTTTAGATTATAAAATAAAAAGAATACGGCTTTATTAGAAATTTTTTAATTTCAGATAAAGATTCAGATAACAGTTATGTTATGTGGTATAATTTGTTTTATGAGTGGATTTGATTGGTAGATATATGGCGCTTATTACCAACCTTGGTGTCATTTAAACACTGAACTCAGTTGAGTGAAGAATATCGAAGTCCAATTGTACATAATATGCAGCATTTAAACATTAATACAAAATGTTTCATACAAAAATATGGTCTTGCTACATAGACTAATACCATTGAATAACTACAAATAGAATCGGCACCGATGCAATCATCCGCTACGCGGTCCATACGTCGCTGCGATCGTTTGTGCTGGTTTGTGAAATGGATCTGGGCATATCTGGGATTGAAGATTGGATAAACAAAATCCCAACAAAAATATCCCTCTAAGGAATGCTGGATGGGTCATTTTTTGTTGTAAACCAGTCTGAGGTAGGATATTTCATGCTTGCTGTCGAAATGTATATAGAGAAAACCAAAGAAAAAAACAAAAACAAACTGGTTTGCCTTTTCTCTTTCTTCATTCCCCATCCTCATCCATCAGTATAAAATTCTTTCTGATATGACGTAACAGGGTAGGGAAATAGTTTGGTTTGGAAGACAGTAAAGGAGATGCAATATTACAAACAAGTATCAATAACAAAAGCAATGTGTAGGATTTATGACTTTAGGAGAGGGAGGGTGATGCAAGGGGTGAGTTGGGAAGGATAAATTGAATAAAAATGATTTTGGCTTTCTTGCTGACATTATATAGGTACACAAGATTTTAAGATTGTGCATAAATGTTCTATGTTAGAGTCTCACTATTTTGCCTATATTTTTGTTAAATATGCATAGATTTTATTGATTCTTTTTCTAATTATGTAATTCAAAAATTTTATCTCACAAACTACCAAATCGATTGAGTTCCAATTTCCAGGCAATCTTAGGTATTGGACCGATATTGCTCCTGTGAAGATTGGTCAAAATTGAACAATCGGACTGAATAAAAACCATAGGAATCTCATACCTATATTGGTATCACGAAAATCACCTACCCGATTAAGCTCAAATTAAAAAAAAAAATGTTTGTTAATGGCCCAAAGGTAAAAAAAACTCAAGCACTTTTTAAAATATGGAACATGCATTGGACTGATAGACAAAAATGTATCTGGGCAATACAATTCCTAGGCACGAGCAAAGCCGACGGGGTAAAGTAGCTTAGCTATGACTATACATGGCGTTTTTGTTTTTAGGTTTATCTGAGCTCTGAACAAAGCTCGAAAATGTTGAACATCTGAACTGAAACACACTTGAGCACATATCTGTCATATTTTTTTAGATATTAATTGTTATTATTTATTAATTTGGTTTACCTACTGTGCCAGAACAACAACACTCGTCCACCACTTAACTATACATACCTATTTTGTTTATCCTGTCAAATGTCACTGTAAAGTGTGTAAAGCTAAGTACACATGATTGTAAGATCTTACAATATTGTCAGATCTGTCAATGCTCTGACAATGACAGACAATGAGCTTACAACAGCCAACTACCTTACATACAATACAAAATTGTGCGTTTCAAACGGTTGTAAGATTTTGTCTCAAAGTCTTACAATTTCATTGTCAGATGCATGTCTTACAATGGTCTTACAATTACTTTTCTGACAACGTTGTAAGGTTGAAAATTGTGTGTTCACACGGTCGGCACTCGGCAGATATTTGAATATGAAATATTGGTCGATCTGTTGTCAGACATTGGCAGATAAATTCAAAGTCTTGTGGTTTTTTTTTTGTAATAAGGATAATGAATTAAAATATTGCACTCGCAACTATTTTAACTGCCTACATGTTGGAAGACAACGAGGAAGTTGAATTTCCTTAAAAACGACGTCGTGTTTATACAAAGGATTCGATAGCCCGTCGCGTCGTCAGCAGAAGGGATTTTACTCCAAATTACTCGTCGAATTGCGACCTGAGGAGCCAGAACTCTATCGCAATTTTTTGCGGATGTACTCAAAACTATTTGAAAAGAAGAATTATATCACAAACTTCAGACCATACATTTTTTTTTTAGTCTTTTTTAATGCTGGTGACTTTTCCAATGCACAGTTGTTTGCATCGATTAAATTATTTTCCATTGTGTATAAAAGTAAACTTCGATTTCGCGTCTATAACATAGGTTAAACTGTCTGTTTGAATTGGATTTCGAAATTTTGTATGCTGAAAAGTTGAATTCAGACGAGGTGTAAAAGTACTATAACATAATTTCGTAGCAAGAATCTAATGTAAACTGCAAATATTCTTAATATTCCTACATACTATAATACAAATTTGAAATTTATCGGGATGAGTTGGTTGATTGCTGCAATAGCATTCAGCGTAGCACTGATCTGCATACAGCTGCTCCTAAAATAATTGTACATATTTAAATACAAAAGGTTAATTTTGGGTTTAAAATTAAAATAAACAAATGAACTCGAACTGTCAGCCCACAAATCGCATACCTACTTATTCACAGTTTGAAGCAAACTACCTACTAGAGGTACAAACGAATCCGCCCTGTCGTTTAGAGTGCAGATAGGTACCTACCATGCAGACAGACAGACAGAATTGCGAGACTCACTTTTTGGTCTCTACAATCCTCTTAATATCACAATTAATAGATCTAAATTTGGATTTAAAACAATATCTTTCTGATCACAGAATCCGTCGTATTCGGAATTTTGCTATACGAACCCCGAAAGAACTATCACAGATTCCGTTGTGGTGGAAATTTTTGCTACGAATTAAATTCCGAATACGACGGATTCTGTGATCAACCAGAATACTTCCTACATGATGAGAAAACTGAAAAATGGGATCGATCTAGGTACCTACGTGATTTTATTTCCTAAAATTCAATCAAGCTTCCCTACTAGTACACTTACCATGAACTTTACATGCTTACCCACCGCATAACTTTCAAATCATCAAAACCTGCCTTGACACCTAAGTTCAAAAGCCACCACCATGCCACCGCTGCTGCCCATAAATCGAAGAAATACAAAATATGTACTGTAAAGAATCTGATCTGTGATTTCATATTATTTCTCCTTCCACATTGTTATCCCAATGCACATCACACTCGTCTCCTCATGCTAAAATTACCCCTCCCCCACCATACACACCACCGCTAACTTCCTATACATATTTGCGAAAAGTACCCGATCATTGATTTAATTTTCCTTTGCATATTCCACTTCTGCTCCACAACCATTATTATGCAATAATCGGTGCAATCTCTTTCATCTGCATGTTGTCAATAAGACGAATAAGAAAAGAAGAAAGGGGTGGTATTCACAAGAAAAATAAACATTGGAATATTTTGGGAAATTATTTTTATTTAATGCACGAACCTAGAAAAAGGTGGTAAATGCATACACTAGCTTAATACAAATTTCCGCCGCAATGAAGGTCCGTATGTCGCTTCAAAATGAGCTGTGTCCACTTCTATTTGTAGTTATTCAATGCTAATACTAAGCGTATCATTTCATAATACTGATAGCTTTTGAAATAATAGATTACTTTAACTGATATTGCTTTTTATAAAACGTTAGAGTTTATTTATAAATATTACTCCAACATTACTGAGGAATAAACATATTTTCTATATATTTTTATACTTTTCAATTCGACCTAAAGGATTAAAGTTAGTTTTAAGATAGCGATTACCAACAGAAAATTAGAAAACGTTACACAAGACAAAGAAAAATGGTCGCTACCATTTTTAAAGACATACCTATTAATACGTACCTACGTATTCATCTACATAATAAAAAAAAAATGATTGCGTTAATTAGGTATACCTATAACTAACTTATTTTAAATAAAAATAAGTCGTGTTTGGTTTCCTAATATGAGTTGTGTAATATGTACTTATTTTTTTGCCTTTAGCTCTAGTTAACTTTTTTAGTTTTTATGTCACATCCTAGTCAAATATTTCCAAATGATTCCTGAACGAACATATTCAAGATCATGGATATCATGTCTTCAAAAAACAGAAAGGGTCGGTAAAAAAAAACGTAGGTAGGTACTTAGGCTAAATGGGAGAAATTTCTTTATTCTATAATTAAGAGGAAAAATATTATTTATATATCTGTTGCAGAATCAATGTTAATGCACATCACCAAATCAACAATGCCCACCCCATCCACACAGCTGCTTACCATCGATGACAGAAGACGATACAAATACAACAAATGACAACACATATTAAGTCAAAATTACACAAATTACATTATAAACATTTACATTATATACAAATTCATTTTTACATTATAACATAAAACAATATACATAAATGTCATTAGTGTACGAATTTAGTGTACAATCACTTCTCATCGAGAGTTCGAATAAAAACCATTATAACGTTGTGAACGTCGTGTCTTTTGTTCTTTACATTTGGTTTCTTTATTTCGCCACTAAAAATACATGTCGTTACAATATCCGTTTAGAAGTTATTTAACAATTAAAGTTGGATATGAACAGTTTTACTGCCAATACATGGATATTACACATAATTGAAAATTTATATATAAAGTTAATTATTCTCTGTTTTCCTTTCAATGTACCAATTTTTTCCAATTATGTATAAGTGGCAACACCTGTACATCAAACTCCTTGACATTACATTTGACGTCTCCTAGCCACGGGTTTTCCCCTCTTTAATTAAAATATCAATTATAACTTTTCCAATTTCCATATATCCCACCTACTCACTTTTGCATAATATGAATACACGCATGTGTGCACGTGTTTGTAACTCAATGATTTTGTACCCCATTTGCCAATAGCGTTTCCCAAAAAAAATAGCCACAGCCCTTCAAACACCAAATGCCTTGTTGTCAGGGGCAACGATCCACTACAACTCGAACAACAAAGGTGGGTGATCTGAAGGCTTTTAGGTTTCTGTCTAGGGTCGGACGAATTGCGACGAGTTGCGATGACCCCATCTTGTTAGATGTGTGAAATATACTTACATTCCTTCTTCAATCATTTTTGGAAAAATTGTCGGGACTGCACCAGGAATTAAACGCATTTGACCACTCAGGTTTCTCAAACAATCTCTCTCAAAATGCAACGAACAAATTCTTAAATTTTTGGTGGTTGTCTTGTCCATGGTTTGTCAATTAAGGGCTCTGAAGGATTCAATCCAGTCTTCAACATATCGTCCTTCATTAGAAAATCTAAATATGCGAATCACATTAAAACTTGTTGACTTCTTTCCAGTCTGAAAATGCAAATCATACCTATGAAATGATAACACTTCTTCTCTAATGGATAATTCGTAATGTGAATTGCAACCAACTACACAGCACTTCTTTATAAAATTGTTTTTTAATTGCCTGGGAAATAGTTTTTATTACCACAAATATCAAATTTTTTTTAACTAAAACACAGTAAATTACAAATCGCACGAATTGCTCGATGACGTATGTCAATGTCGATGACATTTGAGTGTTTTCGTTTCTTTCCGCCGTGAACCAAAAGAGCTAGTGCTTATTTTGCTTCACCAAAAAATTGGTTGCTAGCAGTCCATGTATAGTATGTCAATGAGTCCATTATGTAATAAGTCAATGATCGTAGCACTCTGACGAATCAGATTGTTGGAAGTCTGATTAATTCTATTCACTATACTCACATTAGGTTCATTCGCGTACGCGGTTTAAACCGAACGCAATCGATAGCAATCGATCGTAACACCGCGTCTCCACGAGCAATATTTCATAGCTTGCCATCTGTCATTTCTGATAGAAAGAAATAACGATAGTATGCAATAAAATGTAGGGTGGGCATTTCATATCATACTATTTCCATAGCCATTACACGAAAACACATGCGTCACAACAAAAAAGTACACCCCATAGCATACTATCGATAGCAAGCTATGAGCTGAGCAATAGATGGAATACCATTTTTCATAGAATACTATTTGTGGTCTCCACGAGCAATTTTCATAGCATACTATATGGCAAGCTATGAAATATTGCTCGTGGAGACGCGGTGTAACCGCACGAAATCTATTGAGAAATGGAGGGTGTACCCTAGTGGCGACAATTTGAACCCTACTAGACATACAAATTTGACAGACCAGCAAAAAAATATATGGAAAAGAAGCTAAGAGCCACTAAATAATTAAATATTGTGAATAATAAATACATTTTTCAAGTAAAAACATAAAAATAAATGCCTAACTAGTTTACGCTAATGGAAACTAAAGAAAAAGTGTTGGATCGAGCGTCGCAACGTGGTGCAACTCATATAGACAAAATGGGTTAACCATTAACAAGATTCTTAGTTTGATTTCGTGGGGTTTTAAAGTCATCGAGGATGCATTTATGACCAGACCAGTTACCTCACTCTTTCCTGGATCTTGTATCACACCTATAGCATAGACCCAACCAGTCTTGAGGAGCTCTTCCCTTCCCAAATGGAGCGTTTTATGTTGCTAAAATATTCTGCAATATCGCAGATGGTTATCGAGAAAGTCTGAGATAAATCTCAGTTAGTTTTGTCCGCTATTGGTATTTGGGATAATGCTGCACAATAAATGGAAAATTAACAATAATTTGAAGAACTTTAAGCAGTTAAAAAAGAGTCTTATCCAAAAAACAAAATTGTTTACACGAAACCAAAACAAGTTTTTCATTCCACTTTTAAACGATTTAAACATAATTTTATGGACCCGGGATTGTTTTATTTTTCATAAACAATACTTGAATTTTAGACCGACAAGGCGTTTACCTCGATTAAAATAATTTTTCATTTATAAAATAAATAAATTATCTGTACAAAAATACACGTACCGCTTACCGATGACAGATTTTTGTATGTCTGATAGGGTTCTTTTCTTCACTACCAGATATCGCAGGCCAACTTGTACATTTGTCAATACACGTTCTCATCAAAAATGAGAGGAAGAGAGAAAACCAGCAAAATAATGAGTAACGAACATTTCCCCTCCTGGCTCGAAAAAGCTCAGGGAATTTCAACGGGCATGTACTGATAAAATTGTCAAAAGCAAAAAGTTGACAGATAGGCGAAATTAAAAAAAATGTTTTCCAACGGTTGCTCGGTTATGAGTTGTACAGATATTGATAAAATACAAAATTATATCAATTTAATTAAAATTGTGAAATTTCGCTGCAGTTTGAAATAATTTTGTTTTATTCAAATTATTATTAAGCTGGAAATGGCTTGAAGTAGCTCGAACTATTTACACGTACTTTTGGGTACATTTTCCGCTCTCTGAGAGAATTGCGCTCAAATTTTCGAAATTGACAGATTTCTACCAGTGATGCCATTCTTACCGGATTCCGCTCATATCTGCCGAAATCGATTTACTTTGACCGGAGAATATTTTGAAATCCGGTCTAACCGTTTTTTGACCGGAATGAAAAATGTTTTTAACCGGAAAACGATTTTTTGACTGGAAAAATAAAATTGCTCTATTAACTATAAATAAAGATATATTTATATAATTTGAATAAAACTTAGCCTTACATTACGAACACACTCTCATGTTCAAACAGAAACCAATTTACTGCGAATAATGGGATATTTACAACATGACGCATGGAATTCTGCTCCGGGAGCATTATCTTATAGGCTAATTTTTGGACGTTTTCTTTTGCTAGAATGTTGAAACTAAACAATGAATTTTAATTAATTAAAGTGTCAAATTCGATAAATCTCAGATTGGAGTTTGGTGAACTACTCTTTTCAAGTGTCAAAAAATTATCCCAGAATACTTATTTAGCCCAATTGACACACAACACACTGCCTTAGTGTATGCATATGGCCATACACGTCTTCTCATGACTTTCATTTCCATTGATGACTTGGCTACATACAAAAACGAGGCGTCATTGCAATGAAATAAAATTTGACAGGTAAAAGAATATTGAAATCGGAAACACAAACAAATTTTATAGTAAAGCCGACGCTCGTTTTTGACGCCCTCACTCTATGAATGCAAATATCAAATGCAGATTTATATCGAAAGCACAATGGTATCTACGAAAATCTTTATCTATCTTTATCTTTATCTATCTTTATGCCCTGCCCAGGCCATGCCAGAATTATTTCACTCAAAATCAGGGCCGAACCAACCATATGTGCAAGATGTGCAAATGCACAGGGCGCCAAAGTTCTGGGGGGCGCATTGCTAGGAGTAAGGCCTACTGTCCACGAAGCTGCGCTTCATACGCACGCTTCCGTCATTTGCAGCTTGTTGTACGCTTGCTTGCAGCTTCATTGCAGCTTGCATATAAACAAACGAAGTTCTCCACGGAGCGGCAAAGTCGCATGTGCGACTACGAAATGAAGCGGAGCTACGTGGACAGTAGGCCTAAGAAAAATTTATTTTACCTTGCGCGAACTAATACATACTGCCATTTGCATTTTAAACAAAAAGCTTGTTCAGAAAATTCCAAAATAATAACATCTGCAACACCTGTGCTGAATTTTTTCTTGCACGTTAACTCACATTACTTGCAATGTTGTAACTTCAGGGAGAATCTAACTGAAAATATCGCAAAATAAAATATCCCACTAAACCTATGCAAGTTAATTTCTTTTTCATTCATTTTCAATGGTCCGCTTGTCCATTAAGTGGGTCGCGGGTGTAGGTTGCTCAAGTGGACCCTCCATAGCTCTCGATCCTCCGCCATCGACTCTAAATCATCAAGGGCAATCCCCATACGGTTATAGGAGAGATTATGGACTTGATCTAACCATCTCATCCTTGGTCTACCTAGAGGACGCCTACCCGATGGTACGGATTCCATAGCACGTCGTGGAATCCTGGTCGGGGACATGCGTTTAACATGACCAAACCACCGAAGCATGGATCGCTCCGTCCGGAGAAGTAGCTGCTCGACATTGAGTTCCTCACGTATTCTGGTATTTCTGATGCGATCTCTACGGGTCACACCAGCAATACTACGGAGAAATCTCATTTCGGCAGCTTGTATCCGCGATCTTATTCTTTCGGTCATTACCCAAACCTCATGACCATAGGTGAGAGTTGGAACAAACACCGAATTAAAGACTGACAACTTAGCTTTGACACCAAGTTCAGTCCTCCTAATAACAGAATGACCAATCTGTCTCAAAATTGACCCAGCCTGACCAATCCTACAGGAAAACTCGGCATTGCTCCTTCCATCACTCGTGAATAAGACCCCGAGATACTTAAACTTCTCCACCTGTTTCAATGGGACTCCACTAACATGCAGAGTGCATTGAACAGGCGTTCTGGAGACGACCATCACTTCAGATTTGTTCACGTTTACCTTCATCTCAGCTTCAACACAAACGGCTACAAACCGATCGAGTGCGCGCTGAAGTTCAGTCTGAGAGGACCCAAGGATGACCAAGTCATCAGCGAAGAGCAAATGACTTATCCTCAGATCTCCCAATTCGAAACGTTCCTCGCCAAGACTGCGCTGTAACATCCAGTCCATATAAGTAATGAAAAGGAGAGGAGACAAGACGCACCCCTGACGAAGTCCAACGCCCACGGTGAAAGGTATTGATTTAACGCCGTTTACCCGAACACAGCTTTTACAGTTTGTGTAAAGAGATTGAATGGCTCTCAAGAGAGAACCATCAATTCCATACTCCTGTAATACACTCCAGAGTTTCCCTCGAGGGACTCGGTCATATGCTTTCTCCAAATCTACGAAGCAAGCGTAAACAGGTGTAGCATACTCCCAAGCCTTCTCAAGTACCATTCTGAGAGTGAATAACTGGTCGGTTGTGCTTCTGCCGGGACGAAAGCCGCACTGCTCATCTCCTAATCATGCCTCGACCACAGCTCTGCAACGCGTTTCCAGCACCTTGGCAAAGACTTTTCCGGGGAGACTTAAAAGTGATATACCCCTGTAATTGGAGCAATCCCTTTTATCCCCTTTCTTGAAAAGAGGCACAATCACCCCAATCTGCCAATCGCTGGGAGTTTCGCCGCATTCCCAGGCCACTTTAATGACACGAGCGAGCCATTTGACTCCCTCTTCACCTAAGGCCTTTAGCATTTCTGGCCGGATTTCATCCACTCCTGCAGATTTGCCAGCTTTTAACGATTTGATCGCAAAAGTGACTTCCTCTACCGTGGGACTATTTTCCGCCCTGCTTAAGGCGATAGGTGTGTCATCCTCGATGCCCTGGATTGGATTGAGCAATTCGGAAAAGTGCTCGCTCCATCTGCGCAAGATGTCCTCCTCATTAGAAAGAAGGGTACCATCTTTGGATTTGACTCCTTCGATAATGTTCCACTTCCTTCCTCTAAGACGGCGGATGGTCTGCCAGAACACCTTGCTTGCAGATCTGTGATCACGGTCCAATTTTTCGCCGAACTCCTTCCAAGACCGTTCTTTGGCTGCTTTAACAGCCAATTTGCAAGTTCTTCGCGCCTCAATGTACCGGTTTCGAGAAGGAGAGTCCCCCAAGTGAATTCACACCTTGAAAGCCTTCTTCTTCTCTCTGATAGCTTCTTGAACTCCGGGCGTTTTAAACCACGCAGTTCTTTTCTCACCACCAGCCGCCACACCGAGCCGCTTCACTCCGCAAACATGTCCTGCAGAGGCAATAACTGCTGTTGAAAACAACTGCCATTCTTCCTCTACATTCAATGGAACATTTGGAATTTGTTCAAACCTTTCAGATACCTGCCGTGCAAATTCCTCCCGTATCTCATCGTTCTGCAGCCCCTCCCACCGTATGCGCGTAACCATTCTTGGTTTACGCTTTGGCAGGATAGGTATTTGATCGTTGAGATACAATTTGCACAACACCAGGTGGTGATCAGTTGACAGTTCAGCCCCTCTCAACACACGAACATCACACGATGGTACCACAAAGAAATCTATCAGCGATTTCTGCTGAAGACTTCGACGGTACCATGTGTATTTATGGATATCTTTGTGTGGAAAGAAAGTGTTCATAATGGACATTCCATTTGAACAACAAAAGTCCAACAACTTCTCTCCGTTCGCGTTCTGATCGGGGTCACCGTGTTTCCCAATCGCGCTGCCCCATGTCGAGAAATCCGCACCCACGTGAGCATTGAAATCACCCATCAGGATATAAGAATCCATATCTGCAACCTTTTCAAGGGCTGCATTAACTTCATCTAAGAAAGCTGCGTACCCTGACTCCAGATTCGGTGCATACACCTGCACTAGAGCCAGAGTTGATCTTTCAAGCTTAAGCTTTAAGATCGCAACTCTCCCTCCTAACGGAATCCACTCCAATACTCTGCCTGACAGCCTGGGACTTGTGAGTATCCCCACTCCCGCCTGAGCAGACATTGAAGGTGGTACTCCCGACATGAAGAGTTTCCACCCATCCGCAAGGTCCACAGTTCTAGAACCCCTTTGCTTTGTTGAGGAAACACCAACTATATCTAGTCGATATTTAACAGCCTCCCCAACAAGCTCCAGGTCTTTTCCCGTGAGCGAAGAGATGTTCCACGTGCCTATCCTAAGTCGATGCCGTTGTCGAGTAACCGAAAGTCCACTTATGCCCCTATTGGTGCATAGCGCATCCACCCTCTGACCCCCATAATGGTTTGCGAGACCATTGACAGGAAGCTCGTAGCCGTTTCGGGTTAAACCCGGCCGACTGCCGAGCGTGACAAGCCGACCACCAGACGCTCGCAAACTGCCACCCTCCAGGCCTGGCTCCAAAGGGCGCCCTATTTTGACAGGCTTGGCAATATCCGAGGCTCGCTTTCGTCGCTTTGTCATCATTGGGTGTGTGCTTCGTTAGCCATGTCTAGGTGAACCTAGACCGAGCATGGTGGAAAGCAACAAGCTGTCTAGCACACCTACAGTAGAAGATCCACTAAAAATGCGTAGGAATGCACGTCGGCTGCTCAATAGGCTTAGGAGACGCACCCCCAGCTCCTTAACGGAGGAGGAGACGTCTATGTTAGCTAGGGCCCGGGAGACAATGAAGTCTACCGTCGGAGCGTGGCGCAGCAGCCAAAAAGAAAGGAAACAGAACCTGATTGGAAAAGGGAATTTGACTGGACCAAAGGTGGAATGCCGCTTGCCTTCCGTTTTGAGTAGGTCAAAACCCAAAAAACAGGATGTCTGCTCAGCTAAAGATTCGTCCAAAGCTGATGAGACACCCTGTTGCTCCAAGACGGTTCTGATAGCTAAAGTAAAGAAATTGAGCAAGCCTAGGGTGCGTGCTTCTGGAGGAGCCGGCATGAGATTGGAAGCAGCGAGGGCGAAATGCCGCTTGCCTTTCACCTCGACTGTGACCGATCCCAAGCTACCTGGAACTGTCCCAGATAAGGATACGTCCAAATCTGAGAACGTTCCTGGAGTCTCTAAAAGAGGTAGGCATGACGATATTATCTCCCCGGTAGTAGGTAGGCAGGCCAAAAAGCGAAAAATAGCTGAAAAGGTGAAGGAAAGTCTTCGTGTCGCAATAATCGACCTTGGTAATCCAAAGCGAAGACTGACCGTTAGCCAATGGGAACTATTGGAACAGCGAATCCTCGATGGTGTCAATGAGGCCATCGTGAAGGCAGATGTTAAGCTCCCACTCTTTGGACAGCTAACCACCTTCAAAGGGTTCAAAGTCATGGAGTGTGACGATAGAGAGACGTTGGAATGGTTGAAGACCTTCGTCAGCAGCACTAGCGCACCTTGGCCAAATGCCGAACTGCGCGTTGTTGACAGGAAGGAGATCTTAAACATCACCAGACCAAAAGGCCGAATTCACATTCGGGGACCGTATCTACCCGCGGATAGGATTGAACGCAACCTGCAATACCTTAATCCGGAACTTCAAAGCAGGGAGTGGAAAGTCCTTGAAACGGGTGAGTATAATGAAAATGGTATGGATGTGACAATACTCCTGAGCCATAAATCACAGAATTTAGAATTAGAATTAGAATTAGAAATGTCCCTCTTAGAATTTATTATAAGAAATAACTTACTTATAGCTAATATTGGCAACGAGCCAACATTTATAACTAGAAATAGGCGTGAGGTCCTAGATATTACTCTATATAGTAACTCACAAACTCTTACTGTGCGAGAATGGAAAGTTTCAACAGAACCATCCTTCTCGGATCACAGAATCATAGAATTCCTCGTTGACGAGAAACTGCTCCGTTAGGTAAATTTAGAAATCCCAGAATGACTAACTGGGAAACATTCTTATCTGAGGTAACGACGAATAGTCGGAAACTGAATCTGCAAAAAATAGGGTCGCCTGATGAAATCGATGCAGCAACCGAAATGGTGAACACGGTCCTAAGCGAAGCATACGATAAGGCATGTCCTCTACGGACAATAAAGAATAGAAATTCTCCACCATGGTGGACAAAGGATCTCTTCGAAATCCGAAAGAAAACCAGAGCTCTCTTCAATTTGGCAAAAGCCACGAACTCCCAGACAGACTGGGACCTATATAAAGCCGGCCAGCGGAGATTCAAAAAGGCCGTAATCAGTGCTAAACGCATTGCCTGGCGAACGTTCTGTAGCGACATAGAAAGCGCCACAGAAACAGCTAGACTTAGGAAAATCCTGTGCAAAGAATCCGCAGTCCCGGGATATCTCAAAGACACTAATGGAAACTGAACACAATCCTGTGAAGAAACTCTCAGACTGTTGCTGCAGACTCACTTTCCAGGATGCACTACGAATCAGACAAACCAATCTAGATTTGTTACCGCAACAGCGACAGTTCCAGAAGAACTTATAACCGAAGATAAACTAAACTGGGCAATTGATACATTCTCCCCGTTCAAATCCCCGGGAGGCGATGGGATTTTTCCAATCATGCTCCAGAAAACTAAGACCATTATTACGCCGGTCCTAAAAAGACTGTTTATTCGCAGTGTGGAATGTGGCTATATTCCTAAAGCCTGGCGAGAAGTCAAGGTCGTCTTCATTCCGAAGGCGGGGAAATCTAGTCACACCACCGCAAAAGACTTCAGGCCTATAAGCCTAACATCCTTTATGTTGAAAACCTTTAAAAAACTAATGAACGTCTTTGTACGCATGACAGCGCGATTTCCAAATCTCAGCATGCTTACATCAAGGGCAGAGGGGTGGAAACCGCGTTGCATGAGGTCGTTAGCACTATAGAGAGGTCATTAATGGTCAAAGAGTATACGCTAGCTGCGTTCCTAGACATTGAAGGAGCCTTCAATAATGTTAAAACGTGCACAGTAAAAAGGGCACTACAGGATCTAAACGTTGACCAATCTATCACCAATGTGATTGTTAACTTACTTAGCGAAAGAAATATCAACGCGAAACTAGGTGACACTGTCCTTAGAGTAACTGCTTCGAGAGGCACTCCACAAGGAGGCGTCATCTCCCCCTTACTCTGGGTACTTGTCATGAATGAGATACTACTGAAATTCAATAATATGGGTGTCACGGTAACTGCATATGCAGACGATGTAGTCCTGCTTGCAAAAGGGAAATTCTTACCGACCATAAGCGACCTATTAGGAAACTCACTGAGAGTGCTCAACACGTGGGCAAAGCAATGCGGCCTTGGGGTTAACCCCCAGAAAACTGAGCTTGTCCTGTTTACAAACAAAAGAATAATACCACTATTCGAGCCACCAACTCTCGAGGGAATACCTCTGAAGGTGGCGGATAGGGCGAAATATTTAGGAATGATTTTAGATAAAAAACTTAATTGGAAGCCGAATGTCAATGAAAGAGTGAAGAAAGCAGCTAATGCTTTCTACGCATGTAACCGCATCTTTGGCAGGAGGTGGGGGCCGAACCCCAAAACAATCCTGTGGATGTACACGGCAATCGTACGGCCTATACTCACATATGGCAGCGTAGTCTGGTGGCAAGCCGCGGGCAAGGCGACCAATCTTAAGTCAATGACAAAAATACAAAGACTAGCATGTATAGGGACAACCAGTGCGATGAGAACCACACCTACGGCTGGACTGGAGGCAATTCTAAATCTGACTCCTCTAGACCTGTACATGGAGGAATCTGCTACCAAAAGTGCCTTAAGAATTAGCCAAACCGGCACTTGGAACCCGGGCAACTTTGGTCACGCACAGATTCTAGGGAAATACATTGGGAATGATGTCACTTCTGACTATATAATCCCACATCTAAACTTTGATAGACCATTCACCTGCTCGTTTCCGAGTAGAGATGAATGGAACACAAATGAACCCACAAAAAGGAAATCGATATCCATCTACACAGATGGATCGAAGATGGACTGTGGAACCGGTGCAGGTATATTCTCATTAAATATACAATGCTCAATCAGGCTTCCTGATAGCAGCAGTGTCTTCCAAGCCGAAGTCCTGGCAATTACGGGCTGTAAGGTGTCATTGATGGCAATACCAAGAAATTATATTACCATTTTCATTGACAGCCAGGCGGCTATTAAAGCAGTCTCTGCTACTGAGATAAAATACAGATTAGTTCACCGCTGTCGCGAAGAGCTTAAGGTTCTTTGCTCGCAGCACACCACGGTCCTATGCTGGGTCCCTGGGCACAGTGACAAAGCCGGCAATGAGAGGGCCGACGAACTAGCGAGAAAAGGGTCCGCAATGGATCATGATCAAGCACTACAGTCGATCAAGCCACCACTCTGCAGCCTTAGAGAGCGAGTGGAGAACAAGATTCGCATGAAAACAAATAACAGGTGGAAGGGACTTACTACCTGCGAGGTATCACAGAAGCTTTGGCCAAAATATGACAGCGGCCGGACCATCAAACTCTTACAGTTTGACGGGTCATCGCTGTCTAAATTGGTAGCGGCTCTAACGGGTCATAACTTCCTAAGGAACCATACAATGAAACTAAATCTCAAGGATGACGATATATGTAGAGGCTGCGGTGACGAAGAGGTTCATGAGGATACACCTCACTTCCTCTGTCACTGCCCGAGTCTCTGTCACTTGAGGAACAGAACACTTGGAAGTCACTACTTCCATGACCTACAAGAACTTTCTGATGTCTCACTTTCTGATCTTTACAGGTTTTTGAGGACGTCAGGATGGCTGGACTGCGTCGGGTGAACACCATAAGAAGGGACATGAAGCTGACCATAACAACATCAACGGCTAACCCCCTGGGTATCACAATGGGTCCACAAGGACCTGAGAGTGGCACGGCAGGACTACGCTGCTCTGCCAGCCAACCCGTAAACCTAACCTAACCTAACCTGTGTGCAAATATGAAAAAAGGGCGCTTTCTGTAAATCTTGCACAGGGCGCTTGTTTGGCTGGGGCCAGGCCTGCTCAAAATCTACCTGCCTCGCTGGACATTGGAAAACGTTGTATGGTTATGCACTAAAAGTGTATTTCAGGACTTAAAACACGTCTTATAAAATGAAAAATTAGTTTTAGTAAATTTTAAACAAACGAAATAAAAAACAAGTTTACAAACTCAAAATTCGCATATTATAAAAACGTTTTCTCAACATGGATAATGTTTATAATGTAAAAAAATGGCTAATGATAGTTAACTTTTGTTTTATATGTTTAGTAATACATTATATGTTACCATAATCTATTTTTGACCGGGTTTCTGGTCAAAAACTCTGATTTTGACTTTTGACCGGATTTTTTAACCGGATTTAGAAAATAAAAATCCAGTCATACGGTCAGATTTGACCGGATTCACTTTTTTTTAGTGGCAACACTGATTTCTACTGCCTTGCTCGGAAAAGTACGCGAATAGACCTATTGTGTGGGTTTGTGTTCGAATGTGTTTATGGGCTTTTGCAGCGATGCCAGATGTGCAGTTTTGTCCCACTTATTATTATTATTTTAATCAAATGGGAAAAATGAAATTATTCTTTTCGATTTATTTATTCCACATTAAAAAAACAAAACTAGCCATTTCAGCGACGACTCTTATTAAGACCCTGAAAATGTTATCCCTTGGGAGAAACATTTTTTAATATGCAATTATAGCTATAGGTAGCGATTGCTCCTATTGTTTAAGAGAAGTAGTACATATTTATTGCAAGTCACTTGGATTTTGGATAGTGTTGAAAATAACGTAGTCTCTTTAACTATTTAACTTTTTTTTTCATTTAGGTACTCTTAACTTTGTTTTTTTTCTCACATATGATTAATTATGTGTTTTATACTTATATAAGTAAAAATGAATTCTCACATACCTACATATAGGTAACTACAAACAATCAAACTACTCCATTTCTCGCATAAAATTTGTAAGCCACTGTCAAATGTCAAACAAATTATAGAAGTAAACAATGGAAAACGGCCGAAAATTGTATTTTGTATTTTAAAACATTATGTGCGTACTACATACATATATTTTCAGACCAAGGAGAAACTAGACAAACAAAGAAACCTTCGCCTTTCTCTGTACATATTCCGAAGTTCTCCCTTCGCGTTCTTTTCGATTTAAACCAAAACTTATTTGTTCTTATTCTTGCGTTTGTTTAAACCGAAGAGAAAGCGCACTTGTGAAAGGGATAACTTCGCGAAATACGCCACAGAAAAAGGCAAATTTAGTTTTATTTAAACAACAATTATTACAATTGCCAATCAAAGTATTTTTACTTTACAGCTTGAGGTTTTTAAATTACAATTGATCCTGGTTTGTTTTATTATGCTGATCTGATCCGGTTCAGATCACGGGCATAATAAAACACGGCTGCTATTGGTAAATGGGGTACAAAATCGTTCATTTATGAACGCATTCACATGCATATGCAAAAGTGAATAGGTATGATACATATATGGAGATTGAAAAAATTATAATAAGATTTTAAATAAAAGGGGAAAACCCGTGGCTGTGAAACATCAAATGTAATGTCGAGGAGTTTGAAGCACAAGTGTTGCCACTTATACATAATTGCAAAAATTCGGTAGATTGAATGGAAAATCAGAGAGAATTAAAAAAAAGAGTAAAACTGTTCACATACAAATTTAATATTAATTGTTCAATAACTTCTAAACGGAAACTTAAATATATTTTTCCTTTTATTTATAATAAAGACATCAAACATTTTAAATATATAAAAAATGTTTTCTAAGTTCTGCCATTTAGCCTTAATACTTTTTTTTTCAATTTGCACAACACGATAATTCATCTATTCATTTAGAAATAATAAATTATTAAAAATGACAGCTAAAAACGACTAAAAACGTTAAATGGAGCTGGAAGCAAAATATTAAACAACTTATATTAGGAAAACAAACACGACTTATTTTTGGTTAAAATAAGTTAGTTATAATTAACGCATTAATTTTTATTTTATTAGGTATATATAGATGCATACCTAGCTACGTATTTAAAAATGGTAGCGACCGTTTTTCTTTGTACTAACTTTAATCCTTAAGGTCGAATTGAAAAGTATAAAAATATATAAAAAATATATAGCTCAGTATATTGCAGTAATTTATATCACTTTTGTTTTATATGAAAAAAAGCAATATTAGTTGAAGTAGGTAATCTTTTATTTTAGAAGCTATCAGTATTAGGAAATGACATATACACAAAAACATTTTGTATTAATGTTTAAATGCTCCATATTATGTACAATTGGACTTCGATATTCTTCATGCAACTGAGTTTAGTGTTTTAATGACACCAAGGTGTGTGATAAGCGCCACATAGGTATCTGCCAATAAAATCCGCTCATTAAACAAATTATACAACAGAAACGTAGTTTAATATTATCAGCTTAATAAATTAAATAAATAGTAAAATTGAAATATTGACACTATTTAAAGTCGTTGTTTTTATTTTGGTTGTAAGCGTTTCGTAAAATTCATGTATGTAGGTACATTGTTTTCTCGAAACTATATTTTTGTCGTTCAGATCATTATAATTTGACACACAGCAAAAAAAAAAACGTTAAACACTAGATATAATTGAATCTTTATCTGTGCAACTTGATACAAAAACTTCTAAAAACTATGTTCTTATTATTTTATAATCTGAAATGGATTTTTTTTAGAATAGCTATCAATCTCGAAATTAATACAAAGATATTTTAAATCGTAGGAAGTGTTTTGTAAATAGTAGTGAAAATGGATTCGAATTTTAAGCTATGGCCACACTGATTTTTCGAATTATTTTGACACAACAGCTGATAATTTTGGTGATTTCGTAAATTGTGTTTCGTTTTTTGCTTTTGAAAGCCTTTGGGAGGAATTTGATGGGCGAATTTAAATACAATTTGGGTGTTAATTCACTTAGAATTATTTATTTGGCATACAAATTGTCAACGGCCTTGTTTTCAGGGAAAACAAGTTACGGAATTCGAATTCTTTAGTGACAGTACAGTTGCGTGTGCGCTGTCATCTTCTGACTTAAGCCAAACGCAAAAGCGTCATCTATATATTAATCACATGCAACTTTTCAAAATAAGTCCAAGATGAGATGAGTTCCTGTACCACAACCAAATAAATTTAGCAAAAAGGAAACCATTGTCAAACGCATATTTTTTATCGTTCCACAAAAAGAAACAATACACAAAACTGTTTGATGCAACATTAAAACGTAGTACTGTTGACAAATCAGATTGTTGGATTCCTTATTAATTCTGTTCACACACTCACATTGTGTTCGAATGAGATTATGGGGTTTTGCAGCGTTGCCAGATGTGCGGTTTTTCCAACTTTGTGATTATTTTAATCAAATGGGAAAAACGAAATTATTCTTTTCGATTTTTTTATTCCACATTAAAAAAACAAAAATATCCATTTCAGCGACGACTCTTATTAAGACCCTAAAAATGTTAGCCTGTGGGAGAAACATTTTTTAATAGGTAGTTGTAGGTAGCGTTTGCTCCCAGCGCATGCAAATCTTGTAGGTACTGTTCTCAACCACAAACCAGAGAGAATAGACCACCAGCTTCGGGCAAAAATGAGAGATCCATAGAGCCAGTTTTGAAATAAGCGCCTCCGCCTCTTTTTCTATCTGTGAATACGTGTAAATAAGCAAAAAAAAAATAATTCTAAATGGCGGCAGGTGAAATAGGTAATTGAACTTTCTTCAAGCTGTCATAATGCCGTGTTGAATTTTTTCCCGTTGACAGTTCGGCTGAAATAAAAACATTTTATTTGTGAAACCAGTTGCATATTTTGTGCAAACGTTTTTTAAACTGTAAAACTGCCTCATAAATCATGAAATATTATAATGACGGTGACGAGAATCTAATGCTAGCCTTCGCCTCTCCAGGCTATTACGAAATATTCGCACGTTCCCTCTGTCCGATATCTAAAGAGTGTTCGATTTCGCCTTGCGCGGCAGTAAAATTAGTGAGGACATTAAGTTGATTATGCGAAAACGAGAAGTATTAGCAAAAATCCTTCGGTAATTATTTAAAATACAATTCTCACTGCTCTTTAAATAATTGATTTTTGTTTATCCTAGACTTTTGAAGCGATCTTGAGATAGGTACATAGATATACTGAATCGCTGATATCAAGAGAATAATTTCAACAATAAACGTGTGATACATTACCAATGTTGCAGATCACCATGCATTGTACGATGAAAGCGATACAGAATTCAGCGGTAATACCACACATTTACTCTTAACTTTGGGTTTTTTTTACTCACATGCTTAATTATGTGTTTTATACTTAAGTAAAAATTAATTCTCACATACCCACATATACGTAATGCTACGTTTCCACCGGAGATGAACTCCGAGATTAGGATTAATTTTCGTTAACCTCGAATAAATCTCGAGAATTATCATACAAAAATTAATCTCATAAAAATCTCATTAAAAATTAAATAATTAAAAGGAAATTAAAAATTGATCTCCTAAGCTGACGAGGTTTACATGTAGAGTTCGGTCTCTGAACACACTCTCCACAGGTCGAAATGTCTAAAATTAAAGACAAACAGAGCTACATTTGACATTTATGTCATAGGTGAGCAAAAGAAAAAAATCGTTTTTTTTGGGTCGGGTGCAACTCATCCGGTGGCAAGTCATCCGGAGACAAGTAACGCCGCCTACATCTTAACTTTGCAACGACAGCGAATATTCGCATCACTCACCCTTAGTGGAACGTGTCGTAGTCGAGCGTGTTTATTGTTGTGGGTTAGTGTTGCGATTACTAAAATGACAAATATACTGTTGGAGGGGGGCGGTTTAAGTTATTATAAATGGATGCCCTTGTTGAACTTGGAATGTTTTGTTGTTGTAGGAGGTAGGTACTATCGCAAGTAAGGGTAATCGTAGCTGTCGGTAGTATGAATAAGGGTGGGGTGGGAAATGCGGTAGTAGGAAAAATAGTATCATATACATAGCATGAACGATTTTAATAGATATATGTTGGCAGTGTAGCCAGCAATTTTCTAACGGAATATGCCAAATTAAAAAATAAAATGCTTAATTAGCTATATGCGCTATTTATTTATTTTTGGGAAACACTATTATTTGTAAATGGTTGACAAAAACGTTTATATTGATATTAATTTATAAATACGTACAGGTACACACGTGGATGTGTTTAAATTATGGAAGTGACTAGGTAGATGTGGAATTTATAATAGAGATTTTAATTAAACCAAAGGGCTGTGAAACGTCAAATATAATGGCGAGAAGTTTGATATACATATAAGTGTTGTCACTAGATTGAAAGGAACAAATTGAATAAAAAATTAGATTTAAAAAATAGGAAGGTAATTGATATGCAGACAGCATATAATATTTGGTATATATATGTATTTACTATTTCCAATTTAAATATGTATCAATATGTATGTACCTACTTTGGAAAATAATTCTTGGGTAGGTAAATACATTTTTTTTTTGTTTTCCAGATACGTATTAATTTTTCCAAGTTTTTGACTTTTTGGTCGCTCCTGTGAATGAAGTTTCCGTCCGGGTAGGTATTAAAAACATTTTACATGATTTATACTGGCTTTACATTACCAAGGCACGTAATTTTGCATGATAAAGTAGCAAATTATTCGCCTGTTTGTGTATCAGACGTTTTAAAAATTTTTCTACCACTGAGATGTATGAATTGACAAACATCACATACTTAAATTTAAGGAAAAACAAAATGCATGTATTTTTTTAAGAAAGCGTTTCCTAACTTTTTCGTAAGTTTGTCTCTGAGAAAGAATACATCCACAAATGCCACTTTGACAGTCTTTTCCCAGGTTTTGTTGAAAATACATCGGGTATTAAGTTTTATTTGTATGAAGTTCCTTTTTAAACTTTTGGCTACTTTTTGGCGACTTTATCATTTTGGGCATCGAGAACGCTGCAGCGTTATATTTAGGGCTAGCATAAAAAAAACGTCCCTAGCAAGAAGCCCACAAACTATAAATACGAAGTTTGAAGCAAATCCGTCCAGCGTTTCCCCAGGGGTGGGACAGACAGACATACGGACGAACAGAATTGCGAGACCCACTTTTTTGAGTTCCCCTATCATCGTAATATCAGAATTGATCAAAATCTCGAGTTCAAAATTTTGTACGAAAACAATATCTTTCTCTTACTACGTATACGAGAAAGTTAATAAACTTGGAAAAATACAAATTCGGTATTTTATAGGCATATTTTTGGTAAAATGCTTCTATTTTTTTTTAATGAATTTTGTTTTGTCAGTTGTCATTTTATGACAAAATCTATATCACTTTTCGATAACTTTAAAGACAATGATAGTTTGGTTGCACAGTCTTTATGGAGGCTAAGGAATAAGCCCCGATAATTATCCAGGCTAACAAAATCTATATAGAATTAAATTCGTATGAAATTATTTTTATAAGCCTATATAGAATAGCCACATTTCGTTTACATTTCTTTAACTAGAAGTTTCTATAACTCGAATTTATTTTCTTTCATTTTGAGAGTTGCAGTTATGGAAGTTCCACTTTCACTGTACCTATAAAATTATACTTAGGGGTATGGGGGCAATTCCATCAAATCAACGTTTGACTTTTTGATATACATTTCTAGGGACTATACCTGTGTCGCAAGGACACTCGCAAAAAAAGTGATGAAAAAAAAGGATTATAATTTGCACAACCAAAATTGCGTTGCCGAACAACCGAAATTACTTCGCGCAGTATGTACTACCTGGTACATGCAGATGAAAGAAAAAAACAGAAAACTCAGACTCAACTTTTGCTTTAATTTAAAATTTTATTTTTCCGACTTGATCTTATAACTTTAGACTTGGGAATACCATCTATCGCTTCTTCGTCGGTCACAAGAAACCTCTGCATCCAGCTGATTTTGCCGTTTCCGATTTCCTCAGATCGTTGACCCATTGCGGATTTTTTGTTTATTTTTTGCATTAGCCAAATGCATAGCTTTGTCACCGCCTCTTACACCGCGCAATGTGTTTTGCCTTTGCCAGTATGAAGATCGGCACCAATACACATGCATACACGCATCGATTGCAAGTGCTGGGAGCGCAGATGAGTGGGCGGTTCTAAACTGCCAAAAACGACTCATTTTTTTTTGTATGCACTTTCGCTTCAAGACCTCCCCCACGATACGATTTACTCGAGTGCGTTGGGTAATTGTCTATTTTATGATCTCCCAATTTTGGCAATTTGGGAAATTGGTAGCTTCATAAAATGCGTTTTGCCGTCGGCTTTTGTGTTATGCCGTCGGATATTGTGTGCAAGTGCATAAAATGCGTTTTTTCGCTTGGAGATTGCATTGCAGGTGTAGTATGAAATTTGGTTGAAGTTTGTTTCATGTTGCGTTGCAACAATAATCACAAAATGGGAAAAAATCCGCATATATGGCATCGCTGCAAAAGTATATAAACTCATTCCAACACAAACCCACACGATGTGGGTGCAGTGAAAAGAAAAATGGATCAGGGTTACCTTTGCGACACCTTTTCGAGCACACCTTTCTGAAATGTAGGCACTTTTGGAGACTTTTTGTAATAAACATAATAATTTCTTCAAAAAATTATTTCTACCCAGCCTGTTATCAATCATTCAAAATAATTATATCTATTTCTATAAATTTCATACTATCCTTTGATATGATTTGTATCTTTGTATTTGAATTCAGCCCCAAATGTTCTTTCTTCAGACTCATAGCGAACGTCTGCAGGTTTTTCTGCATGGGTTATTATGTACCTACTTACTTTTTTCTCTTTCCAATGTCGGTTCTTTTTAATATAAATTTGTATGAGACAATTTTTTACCTCGCAGACACCTTTTTGAACACTTAAGAAAAATGTGCGGAGGTAACTCTGCGCTGGAATCCAACAATCTGATTTCTCAACAGTACTACAATAAATAAGGTTGCATCAAACAGTTTTGTGTATTGTCATTGAGTTTATATACATAGAGGAACCACGAGAGCTTAGAACAACCTCAGTAGATGGCACCACGTACACTACATCGAGATCGAAAATCTGTGTGGAACATGGTGGAACCCATTCACAACACCACGAAAGAATACGAAAGTGCGAAAGCATGCAAAGAGCATGTGCATATGATTGTGTATCCAATATCTCTATGAAATGCAATGTGGCCTTGTGTGTGGCGTGTGAGGGATGTTCTCAAAGTAAAAAAGGAATTGTATGTATGGATATGTGTTTACTTGTCGACTTTGGTGGTTCGTCTTCGTATCGTATTCGGTTGTCATTGCAATTTCAATTCATTACCAATTTCGGTCTTGGCTTGAGAACACGTAGGTAATTTTATTTAAAATTTCAGAGATGCCGGCTGTGTGTGCATACACGAATTGCTACAATGCTTATGGAAGTGGGGGCTTATCTTTTTTCAGTTTGCCTAATGATTACAGGCAAGTACTTTGGGTTAAGCATTCAGGAAATGCAAATTTAAACAATTTAGCAAAATATGGAAAGAAAAATATAAGGTTTTGCGAAAAACATTTTTTTGTTTCAAATTTGGTTGTGCGTGGGAAATCCTTGAGAGACCAATTCGTCAAGGCGAATAAGGATATGAAAGGGAAGTCGGGACAAGAGGCGACGGAAAGAAAAACTTACAAATATTATGAGCAACTTTTGTTCTTAAAAGATAGCCTTGAAACCAGGAAGTAATAAACGAATAAAAACCATTTACTAATTTACAAACACTTATATTTTAACAGAAGAACTAGTAACTACGACACTTGGATGGATGAATCGGGAGCGGCGTTAAATGACACCGTAAGCGAAGATCCTGCTATGTTATGTGACGTTGATGATCCTTTCGATGTCATGATGACTCCTTCGACGTCAGCCAACATCCCCCATAACACCAGCACCACTCCATCTTCAAGTGGTTGTTCGTCTCCAAAAAGGCGTAAGAGCAGCTCAAAGGAAGATGACAGCCTAGGTGATTTCTTAACCGGTATACTAGCTGAAATAAAAACGTCAAATTCACATGATTGTGATAGCGACAAATTCTTTTTAAGCCTTTCCGCAATGACAAAAACAGCCAAATTAACGGCATTTCAAACGCGGCAAATCCACCGCAAATTATTTAATGTTTTAGCTGAAGAATTAGATAAAATCGAAATCACAAAGCAATAAAAAATACACATAATTATGAACAAATGTTTTTTTATTTAAAATGCATTAAATATTGCGAAAATTTGTTCCTTAAATGGAAAGCTTCTCGAGGATTATTGTGCGATCGTGAAGGTGGTAGGTTAGATAGTGCTTGAACTCTGCTTTCATTCCTCCACTCACCTGGAACGACTTCATCGCCTACAAAATGGTCGGCGTAATTGTTGGGGCAGTAACTAGCACATTTGTTTAGAATTAAGACGTTATGGAGTAAAACTGTCGCTTTGACAATGGCATCTACGTTGGAAGGTTTCGCATGTATATCGTTTCTAAGTATTCTCCATCTTGCGGATAGAATTCCAAAAGCGTTTTCAATTGTTACTCGTGCATGAGATAATCTTTTATTAAAATTCTCCTCAATTGGATTAGTTTTCCCTGAAAAAAGAAGTATACAAAAAAGCATATAAGTGAAATGCTCAATGAATAATTAAATAATAGCAAATCTTGTACGTATTCGCTAAAAAAAAGTCCCATAAAAAAACGGTTGTCCCTGAATTAGTTGGAAAAAAATACCAACAAAATGTTGGTTGAAAAATAATGTTAATTCTTTTATCGCATTTGAAAAAAAACACGACAAAAAGCCTATAACGAACATATAAAACATACGAAAAGCACAATCAACAAAATTGTAATGTTTAGTTTGCTTACCTGGAAAAGGTCGCATGAGATTTTGCTTCAAAGGAAATGCATTATCTCCCACAAAGAAATAAGGAAATCTCTCATCCGATAGTGGTAAAATTGAAGATTCAGGAATTCCCAAATTATTATTAAACAGATGCTTGCCAAAAGAACTTTCGGCTTAGATACCTCCATCGCTTTGACTTCCATAAGCGCCTATGTCAACCATCGTAAATGAATATCGAGCATCACAAACAGCTAGTAAAACAATGCTATGCCTTCCTTTAAAATTAAAGAACAACGAACCAGCATTCGGTGGACAAACAATGTTTACATGTTTCCCGTCAATTGCCCCAACGCAGTTTGGAAGTCTCCAACGATTTTCAAAATCATTTGCGATGTCCGTCCATTCTTTTGAGTTAGGAGGCGATAAATAAATTTCATTTAACTCATCCCATAGAGCTTTACATGTTTCGTAGATTATATTTGCAAAAGTGCTCAAACCTATTTTGAAGCTAAAAGCATAAACTTGCCGGGAACCACCATGTGCAATATACCTGCAATGAAACAAATTGTAATTCCACATTCATAAAATAATAATCTCTTATCTACTCTCTTCTCACATCAATGTAATAAAAAGGCGACATTCCGGCGAGATTGGTTTCCGAATCGATTGCTTTTCTAAGCGCGCCGAACTAATGATAAAATCATGTCAAAAGTCTGAGGACTCATTCTAACAGCTTTGGCAAACATTTCGCAGTCCATAGTTTTAATTTTTTGGAACGTGGTTTCGTAAAAACCAAAAACATTTCTTAATTGATAGCTAGGTCTAACCCACCACCGTCTTTTTTTTCTTTTTTCTTTTGCTTTGCATTTTTTATATATTAGAACACCCACAACTGTTAGCAAACGTTTTTTTTTAAATTATTAGTATTCATGTTTTTGAGTCCGTCACTTTACACAAAACAGAAGGTGAATGTTTTTATTTTAAAAATTGTATTTCCCGTAATCGAATTAACTATATGTACCGTGTTTCGCGAAACGTGCTCTACTTTTGTTTTGCTTGTCAAATGTCAAATATAAATTCATAATAAGAGTTGCCATTAAAGTTTCTTTAGCAAACAGGGCTACTCTTTTATCGTTTTCGTGTTAGGTACTATTTCATATAATACTATATAATACTATATATAATGATCGTCTACGGAATTTGACTCCCGGAAGACATTTCTGTCAATTCGTGAAACAAAGTTCCAGGAAGAAGAAGAAGTCTTTTCTGACCAAATTGCCCATTTTGCTTGTTCTGCTTTGGGAACATATTTAACAATATGACAATATGAATAGAACACTTATTAATTACCTACATGTACACACTAAAAATATCAGTAACTCATCGAAGCATGTGGAAATTCAAAAAATTTAATTTAGCGTAACGACTACAATTATTGGCACCCCTAAGGAAATTTCAACTTTGATCAACTATAACATTTTCATTTATATAGTGATTTGAATCTGTTGTATACCAAAGTGTAAATTATTAAATTCCTCGTTGATTAAGTTTTATAAATAAGGGTTTAGTTATTGAAAATATATTTAAAATGCCAATTTAAGAAAAGCTTACTAAAAACTACAATTATTGGCACCCTGACATAATAATTGGCACCCAATGACTACAATTATTGGCACTCCTTAAAACAGAAAAAAAACATCATTCATTCAAACATTGAAGATCTTATATCTCGAAAACCGCCGAATCGATTGAGTTGAAACTTACAGACAATCCTAGGTATTGGCCCAGGAGTGTTGCTGTGAGGATTGGTCAAAATTGAACAAAAGGGCGTGACACCGCCCATACAAAAAACATCTTCTATGGGGTGAAACTCGATGACGTTATAACTCGATAACCCATTCTACGATTACACCTTCTTGGACGATTTTTTTTTTAAATTAGAGCCTAAGCGAAACTATAAGGTTGATCTTGGGATGCTGAATATTTTTGAAGCAGCCAATAATTCAACCCTTGTTTTTTTTGTTCCCAATTATTGGCACCCCTTTTTTTAATAAAACAAAAACTTTTTTATCAAAATATATTTATAAACGACGTATTTAATGCATTATTATAGTAAACAAAAAAGCTTTCATTAAAAAATATAAAAGGATGTAGTGAAAAAAGAACTTACAAAATTATAGTTCCTTAACCGAAACAATGAAAATTTTGAGGTTTTTTTTTTTTCGTACGTGTTTTCACTTTCACTTAAAAAACTGGAAAGGAATTTATCCAAACTAAAGACACAGAAATATGCGAAAAATGTGCAAATTCAAAATAAAAAATAAATTGACTTATTCGAACAACGGGTTACTGAGAAAATCACTATTGAATGATGGGGTGCCAATAGTTGGGTCAAAAATGGGGGGTGCCAATAATTGTGGTCGTTACGCTATTTTCATTTAATTTGTTCATTTAATTAATTTTAATTTGTTCCGACTAACAACATTTTTCCAGACATCTGAAAACAAGTCCATTACTGACTTAAAACTTGTCATATAAGATTAGTAACTAGTTTTAACAACTTTCATCAACCATTTGTTAATAAATTCAACGAAATAAACAATAGGCCATCGCTATCAAAATTTAAAAATGCCGAACTTTCCTTAATTTATATCACGTAAGCAAAATGGCCGACCAAAATACATGTCACGCATAAATAAATCCGCTTAGTATTTAAAGTTCCTGTTGTCTTACATTATAAGCTTGTTGGACGTTGTCAATGTACCATAATGAGAACAGTTGATCTAATAGTATGTACTATACGTAATTGAATGTGTCATAAATACTAATTAATTTTGTATAAGTACGACTTTAAGAAAAATTATTATATTATGTGCATCCGAATATTAAACTGTATCAAATACTACTAAAAAAACGATAAAATTGCATCCCTGTTTGTTGCAAAAAACATAAATGGCAACAGGAGTCGTAATGGTTTCTTGTCTCATTTTGCTGTCAAAAAGCCTCGTCGACGCCTTCTTCTTTCATTGTGAATTGCCGGACGAGGTTAAAGCGAGAACGAGGCGAGAGCGATTCTCGCCTCGCTCTCGTCTAGTTATCACGCCCGCATTGTGAACGGGGCATTACACTTATTTCTCGCTCCGAACCAAGAGCAGTCCATATACATATAATAAGTCAATGATCGTAGTACCATCACTGAGTTTATATACATAGAGGAACCACGAGAGTTTGGAACAACCTCAGTAGATGGACCACGTACACTACATCGAGATCGAAAATGTGTGTGGAACATGGTGGAACCCATTTACAACAACACAAAAGGACTTGCACTGCGAAAGCATACAAAGAGCATGTGCATAATGAACATCCAATATCTCTATGTTATGTAATGCACCATTAACCTTGTGCGGCGTGTGAGGGGTTTCCTCAAAGTAAAAAAAGGGAATTGTATTTGCATATGTGTTTACTTGTCGCTGTTTGGTGGTTTTTATTTGATTACAAGTGCTGTGGGTTAAGCATTCAGGAAATGCAGAATTATGTAATTTGGCGAAATATGGAAAGAAAAATATAAGGTCTTTTCAGGTCTCCAAAGCAAATTGTGGAAAGTGATGATAAAAAAATAGAAAACAAAATAAATGAAATGTTCAGCAATAAAACAGACCGTGAAAATCCTTTTTTTATCTCAATTAGTAGATACATAAAAAAAATGTCAGTGGAAAAAATAATGATGAAAAAGATTTATATTTAAATTTTTTTTATAAATTTCCGGTAATGTATTTAATTGAGACAAGTAAGTAGCAAGATCAAGGAGAGGAAGAGGAAGGCCGATGTAGAGGGTGCACATTAAATCGATATCTATACTTATAAGTTATAATAAAACTGTAGGAATATTCTTTGCGTCCCAAAAGCGCGAAACCTATACTGGACAGATCTCAATGAAACACTCAAAGTGTAATCTTATGTATAAGTTTGTTTGCTAAAGGCGAGCGGCGCAAGGCGAGCACGGGTCAGCTAGTTTTTCATAAATCTCCGGTAATGTATTTAATTGAGATTGGATTTTTGTTACCCTCTATTTCAGCAATTCTATTGCTATTGCCTGAATTGGAATATAATTCGTCAGAAAATATAATACATTTATGGCTTTATAGATCATGGCAATTTTTGTCGGAAAAATGTCATCGCTACACATGCACTTCTTATTATGTTGAGAGGGTTACATTGCAATTCGAAACAACCTACATATAGGCATTTTTATAGGAAACGTAAATGGAGTGCTCTTAAGCAATATTATTAAGGACTGCATAGCTAAGGTAACATCTTTATGCTTTGAAGTTAATGCAGTAAGCACCGACCAAGGAAGCAACAACAGAAGTGCGTACACAATTTTAGGAGGGACAATTAAACAGCCTTATTTTAATCTGAGAAATAAATTTTCTTATTCCATGATGTACCACACTTTATTAAGAGCGCAAGAGACAGATCTTTAGATGCTGACACTCTGACTCCAGATCGAGTTTTTTGGAAAATACTCGAAAAATTATATGTCTTCACTGTAAGACTTTTGTACAAGCTTACAAAAGAACACTTGTGATGAATAAAAAGTCAGTCGATTAATATTATGTTCACAAATATTTATTAGGTTATTAAAAAAAAAGAAAAAGATATGTCGGGAAAAAAGTTCTGGTTGCAGATGGTCGCCACGCCATTCAAAGTAGACAATAAAAAAATAAGTGCAGCCAAATACTTGCTGTAAGCGTAAGTATGCGAGTATGTTCAACACCCCCTCTCGCTGCAGCAAGTCTCATCTATCGATCTCAGTTGAGTCCTAAGCGTCTTGAGAACTTCAAAAAAGAATCCTTTGGAAGTGGTTTGGTGAAGATGTCCGCTATCATTTCGCCAGAAACACAATATGATAACTGAATTATCTTTTTCTCATGAAGGTCTCTTATATGATGATGACATACATCTATGTGTTTTGTACGTGCTCCACATTTGTCCGATTCTATCAAACGAATGCATCCTTGATTGTCCTCATGAATTTTTGTTGGATTGTCCTTCAATTCTCCCATTTCAGAAATTAGTCTTCGCAACCACAACAATTCCCGAGTTGCATACGAAGCCTCAATGTATTCTGCCTCTGTTGATGACATGGCCACCGAAGTTTGCTTTCGACTAGACCAAGCAATACTGCTACCTGCGAGTTGAAACATAAAACCGCTTGTCGATTTTCGATCCGCCTTATCACCAGACCAATCTGCATCTACGAAGCACATCAGTTCATTTCCCCCATCTGAAGATAGTCGTAGAGTTTGATTTATAGTTGATGCGAGGTATCGCATAACCCGCTTCACTGCTTTCCAGTCGCTTTCGGTTGGTGCTTCTACCCGTCTGCTTAAAAGACTAACTGCTAATATTATATCCGGTCGGGACACTGTGCCGATGTACAACAACGATCCTATCGATTGTCGATATGCACTGTTATTGGGTAACTTCGGGCTATCCACTTCCGTCGTTCCCAAGAAACCTGTTTCAATAGGTGTTGCCACTGTCTTTGGATCAAGTAAGTTGTAGGTTTTTAGCATCTCCATTATTTTGCATTTCTGACTGAGTTGGAAGGACCCATCCTGTTCGCGTTTGATTTCAATACCTAAATAGTGCTTCACTTCACCCAAGTCCTTGATGATTAAATGTTGTTTTATTTCTTCACTCACCATTGCAGTAAACTCTCCAGAAATTCCAGCTACCAGCATGTCGTCGACATACAACAATATGAAAGTGGTTGTGCCATCCTTTTCTTTTCTCGAATATAAGCATTGGTCAGCGTCACCCTGCTTGAATCCGATTTTATTCAAAATATCTTTGGCTTTCTTATTCCATTCTCGTGCTGATTGTTTTAACCCGTATAAACTCTTGCGAAGTCTTAGCACTTTATTCTCCTGTTCCAATACCTCAAATCCTGGAGGCTGCTCCATATAGATCTCCTCACTAAGGTTTCCATTGAGATACGCGTTTCGTACATCTAAATGACGAACATGAAGTCCTCTTAGTACTGCCATAACGAGAAGAGCTCGAATAGTTTCGTGTTTTACGACTGGCGCAAACGTTTCATCGTAGTCCTCTCCATATTTTTGAGAGAAACCTCTGGCTACCAATCGCGCTTTATATGTGCTTATCTGTCTTGTTTCATCTCTTTTAGCTTTAAACACCCACTTACAACTTACTGTCTTCTTTCCAGGTGGTAGTTCTGCTAATTCCCAGACTTGATGTTGTTTCAGCGATTTGATCTCTTCCTTAGCAGCTTCAATCCAATTGTGTTTTTCTCGAACTGGTAAACAAAGCATATCTTCCCATGATTGTGGCTCTGCCTTATCATCTACCTGCACCTTGTATGAAAGACGTCGAGGTGGAATACCTTTATTTGACCGCATTGAGATGCGAGTTGCCTCGTAAGACCTGTTATCAGGTGCATCATCTTCAGAAATCGGATTTTCATTCAAAACATCCACAGATCTTTCGTTCGATGCAAATTCTACTAACAATTTATCTTTTGAATCATTAAGAGGGGCGATATCAGCTTCATCCATCTTGTGGTTTGTATTCGACATTGACATATTGGGCTCCGTTTCAATAATCTTTAATGATCTAGAGACCCTCACTCGGTTTGTTTTAGGATCCAAAATGCGGTAACCCTTTGTGTTACCATCATAGCCAACGAGTACTCCCTCCTCAGCCTTATCATCCCACTTTTTCCTCTTCTGCTTTGGAATGAGTGTATAAGCTTTAGACCCGAAAACTCTAATGTGGCTAAGGTCTGGTTTCTCTCCTGTAAACAATTCCACTGGAGTCTTTTCAGTGCTGCTGGTTGGTGACCTGTTTTATACATATGCTGCATTCAAAACCGCTTCACCCCAAAAACGATTATCTAGACCAGCATCCAGCAACATACATTTAGCGGCCTCAGTTAAGGTTCTGTTTTTGCGTTCCGCTACACCATTTTGTTGTGGAGTGTAGGGCACAGTATATTGGTGCTGTATACCTTCCTTCTTCAAATAATTTTCCAATTCGGCATTGACATATTCTTTGCCATTATCCGTTCTCAATACCATCGGTTTTCTAGCAAACCTATTAGACATCGCAGCAATATACTCCTTGACGACACCAGTTACTTCGTCTTTTGACTTTAGCAAGCGCAATACTGTGAAGCGAGAATAGTCGTCAATTAGGGTTAAAAAATACCTGTTACCACTAGGAGTCGCAGTCTGCATCGGTCCACATAAATCAGAGTGGATCATCCTTATTGGTTCCTGTTCCCTATTTGTGCTCTTTGAGAACTTAGACTGCACTAATTTACCTTTGATACAGTGCTCACAATCAATATTATCAGTGCAGCCTTTAATCTGTATACCGGTTGCAAGTCCCTCAGTTACTAACCTCCTTATAGCTGCTGGATCTCTATGTCCTAGCCGACGATGCCATTGGTGGACACATACGGATGAAACAGCAACGCAAGCCCAAGCAGACGCACCTGATGCAACACATTTTAATTTATACAAGCCACTATCGCTTTTTGCCGTTGCGATCATCTTTGGCTCATTAAATAAATTGCATACACCATCTTCAAATGTCACATGATGCCCATTTTGTGCAACTCGATTTACCGAAATCAAACCCCCTGCGAGTTCAGGAACAAATAAAACGTTTTCCAAATAAATCCTCTGGATGCTTTGATCTGGCAGAATGCAATTCAACTATCCATTTCCAACTCCTGACGATTTTACGCATGAGCCATTTGCAAGAAATATCGCAGTGTTATTATCTTGAAGAGTTGAAAAAAAGTTCCTATCATCAGTCATATGATTTGTTGCGCCTGAGTCGACATACCAATTACCAGTTTCTGCCCTGCACAGACTTCAAATGTGACTACCTTGATGGAGTTGCTTTCGCTTGCTGCGAAAGAAGCCAACTCGCTACCAGACTTTTGTGTTCCACTTCCAGATGCCTTTAGTCGATAACAATCTGCTTTAAGATGGCCTGGTTTGTTGCAATGATAACAAGTTCTCGTCTCTTTATTAGTCGTCTTTTTGCCTTTGGAAGTTTTGGCATTACCACGCGAATAGTTTTTGTTCCCATAAACGGTTCCAGATGTCGATCGCATCGCCACCTCTTGCTCACATTTGTTTCCCCCGCTGGATTCCATACGTCTTTGGTGCTCATCCAACATTTTTCCAGTCACATACTCTATCGTCAAATCTTCTTCGTCACGGCCCTCGAGCGCAGTAACAAGACCTGAGTATGATTCTGGTAGACTTACTAACAACACAGCAACAACTTCTTCGTCATCAAGAGGCTTTCCAGAGCCACGTAACAACCCAACAACTTGCATGATGGAATCAATATGTTCGCTCATTGAACCTCCATTGTAGTGAATACCATACAACTTACGCCGCATATACAATCTGCTTCCAAATGTCGATCGTTCATATTTTCTGGACAGCGCTTCCCACATGCTACGTGCATCCTGCAAATGTGCAATATGAACCAATTGATTGTCCTCGACACTCAAGGTTATATAAGCCATAGCTTTGTTGTTGCTCTTTTTCCACGCATCAGTAACTGGATCTGGTTTAGTTTTGCCAATAACGTCCCACAAATCCTCACGCACCAGGACTGCATTCAGTTTCGTTTTCCAAAAAATTTAATTTCCTCCATTAAGCAGTGAAACGCTCAATTTTATACCGTCCGACATTTTGCAGAAGAAAAAAAAATTTATGTTTGTTCTTTCAATATAATATACTATATATTGGCCAGATTTATTACATCCCCGGATGCTCTGGTACTGGGTCCATAACCTGATGAATAAAAAGTCAGTCGATTAATATTATGTTCACAAATATTTATTAGGTTATTAAAAAAAAAGAAAAAAGATATGTCGGGAAAAAAGTTCTGGTTGCAGATGGTCGCCACGCCATTCAAAGTAGACAATAAAAAAATAAGTGCAGCCAAATACTTGCTGTAAGAGTAAGTATGCGAGTATGTTCAACAACTTGCGACCAAATGCTAAGAAGCTTTATGTAAAATTGGTAACACAAATATTTGGTTGCAAGGCAGCAATGGCAATTTTCGTGGTGGTTGCCAATAACTTCTTTACAAAAGCTGAAAAAAATGTGGCAATCAGCACAGCAACTTTCTACTTCTCACACCCTAGTGAGAGGCAAGGCCGCAAGGGGAAGGAAACACACTTAAAACAAGAATTACTAAGATACCTAGTTCACCAAAAAAAAGTTGAGGAATCTCGAAATTTTGTAGAAAATCCATTTATTAATTTTTCCGTGCTTAAAACTTTCTCTGTTCAACTTCTCAGTCAACTCCAAAACATGACCCACTGAATTCCTACGAATTACTGGGGTTAAATGTTTCAGTTTTGCTCTGTTTATTGTTTTAACAGATCCATTTTCCTGATAGGTATATCTGATGTATTACAATGATTGATTTATGACCTCAACGAAATGAAAATAGTTAGTCAATGGTACCATTGAGTATATATACATAGAGGAACCACCTCAACGAAATGAAAATAGTTGGTGAACTCCTCGCCAGATAGCGTCTCTATTTGCCCCTGAAGCTGTGCTACTGTACTTACCCCTAAGGATATGCCTATTTTCATATCCAAACATGTGGATTATGGATTGTGGATAATTTGGAATGTTTTTTAACGCAACCACACTTCCACTCTGCTGTATATATACTCATAATTCATATCATAAACATGAGCACAAATTACATGTATATAGATATAGTTTGTTTGTGAGCACGAGCAGCAGAGCCGGGTGGCGCTAGACGTACCGTAAAAAACCAGTTTGGATAAGGATATGTCACTGGAAAAATATTCTCTGAGGTACGCGATCGAAGATAAATGATTACATAATTCGATTTAGATAGGTATGTAAAGGGTTTTTCAATCATGATGCGTCGATATTGAAATGGAATAAAACAAGCAGTGTGTAATGTGTATTAACGAAATTATTATTTTTTAATTTAAAAAAGGCACATACATGTAAGTATGCCATTATTTATGGAATATAACATCGTTGAAATGGCTTCTGACAGTGACACAAATCCGAGTACATATGTAGTCCTAATTTTGGCTGACAATTCATCTTTAGCGACGAGGCACATTTTTTGAGCCAAATTGAAAAATATGGGACGCGGTTCACAAGGCGGCAATGCATCCAACAAAAAGTTACTATTTTGTGGCGATTTTGGGCCGGCCGGTGCGGCGTCGGCATTAATCCGCACTTTTTTAAAAAATGACCTTGGTGATGCCATCACCATCAACGAGCGCTGCAGGTCCATTCTTTCAAAATTTTCTTTTCATCAATCAATCGTTGTAATACATCAGATATACCTATCAGGAAAATGGATCCGTAAAAACAATAAACAGAGCAAAACTGAAACATTTAACCCCAGTAATTCGTAGGAATTCAGTGGGTCATGTTTTGGAGTTGACTGAGAAGTTGAACAGAGAAAGTTTTAAGCACGGAAAAATTAATAAATGGATTTTCTAGAAAATTTTGAGATTAACTTTTTTCTTAAACTTTTTTTTGGTGAACTAGGTATCTTAGTAATTCTTGTTTTAAGTGAGTTCCCTTCCCCTTGCGGCCTTGCCTCTCACTGGGGTGTGAGAAGTTGAAAGTTGCTGTGCTGATTGCCACATTTTTTTCAGCTTCTGTAAAGAAGTTATTGGCAACAACCGCGAAAATTGCCATTGTTGCCTTGCAACCAAATATTTGTGTTACCAATTTTACATAAAGCTTCTGAGCATTTGGTCGCAAGTGTTCTTTTGTAAGCTTGTACAAATGTTTTACAGTGCAGAATTAAATAATTTTTCGAGTATTTTCCAAGAAACTCGATCCGGAGTCAGAACTCAGAATGCCAGCCTCTAAAGATCTGTCTCTTACGCTCTTAATAAAGTGTGGTACATCATGTAGTAAGAAAATTTGTTTCTCAAATTAAAATAAGGTTGTTTGATTGTCCCTCCTAAAATTCTGTACGCACTTCTGTCGTTGCTTCCTTGGTCGGTACTTACTGCATTAACTTCAAAGCATAAAGATGTTACCTTAGTTATGCCTATGCAGTCCTTAATAATATTGCTTAAGAGCACTCCATTTACGTTTCCTATAAAAATGACTACATATAATATGTAATTTGTTTCCAATTCCAATTTAACCCTCTCAACATAACAAGAAGTGCATGTGTAGCGATGACATTTTTCCGACAAAAATTGCCATGATCTATAAAGCCATATATGTATTATTATATTCCAATTCAGGCTTAATAGCCATTTCAACAACACACATTTGTTGTCTATTGTTGAGAGGGAAGTGCTTTTTTTTAAACAAATCAAGAATGCCTTGAGATATTCCTGGTAAAAACTTTATATTTGAATGCCAGTGCCACCTTCGAATTGTTGATATAGAGTGTAAAAAAATCCAATCTCAGTTAAATACATTACCGGAGATTTATGAAAAACTAGCTGACCCGTGCTCGCCTTGCGCCGCTCGCCTTTAGCAAACAAACTTATAGGTACATAAGATTACACTTTGAGTGTTTCATTGAAATCTGTCCAGTATAGGTTTTGCGCTTTTGGGACGCAAAGAATATTCCTACAGTTTTATTATAACTTATAACTTATAAGTATAGATATCGATTTAATGTCCACCCTCTACATCGCCCTTCCTCTCCCTCTCCGTGATCTTGCTACTTACTTGTCTCAATTAAATACATTACCGGAGACATCGACAAGTAAACACAATGCAAATACAATTCCCTTATTTTACTTTCAGAAAACCCCTCACCCGCCGCACAAGGTTAATGGTGCATTACATAACATAGATGTATTGGATATTCATTATGCACATGCTCTTTGTATGCTTTCGCACTGCAAGTCCTTTTGTGTTGTTGTAAATGGGTTCCACCATGTTCCACACACATTTTCGACCTCGATGTAGTGTACGTGGTGCCATCTACTGAGGTTGATCCAAGCTCTCGTGGTTCCTCTATGTATATAAACTCAATGGTAGTATTCTGACAAATCAGATTGTTGGAAGCCAGATTAATTCTATTCACTACACTCACCTTGTGTGGGTTTGTGTTCGAATGTATTCATGGGCTTTTGCAGCGATGCCAGATGTGCAGTTTTTTCCCACTTATTATTAATATTTTAATCAAATGGGAAAAATGATATTATTCTTTTCGATTTATTTATTCCACATTAAAAAAAACAAAAATAGCCATTTCAGCGACTTATTAATGTTATAATAATATCAAAATCCTCTTATTGTTGCCACTCTATAACAAATATTCATATTGCTTGTGCTGCCACCACAAATATCTTTTCTTATAGTATTAAGTACAAACTGTCATGAATTGTCATTAATAAAAAGTCTGTGCAGATTAACCAACGTGTTCTTTAATAGGTTATGGGCCCAGTCCCGAATTCATAATTGTTAAAATTAAAATCTATAGCTGCGTTGTGGGCGCAGTAGCGCAGTGGTTAGTGTGCTGGACTACTGTGCGAGGGATCCAAGGTTCGATCCCCGGAAAAACCCAAATTACATCTTAAAGTTTTTTTCTACTGCGCCACCTCTCGCGAACGTCTGACAAACATCCGAGAGTATGACTGTCATGAAAAAGCTTCTCAATTCAGCCGTTCGGAATCGGCATAAAATTGTAGGTCCCTTCCATTCGTCCCAAAAATAGAAACTCACACAAAACGAATGGTTGCGAGAAGCTAGGCCTTGGGTGTCACCCGCCTGTTGCGCCACCTATTTATTTATTTATTTTTAGCTGCGTTGCATAAGAATGGCTGCGAATTACGTGCTAAACGTTCCCAAACTGAAGGGAAGAGAAAATTACGATGATTGGGCTTTTGCTGCCCAGAATTTTCTAGTTTTGGAGGGAATGCTGGACTGCATTACACCGGCAAAAATAGTTGTGCCCACCGAGGACGTCAAAGCTAAGGCCAAATTAATTCTAACTATAGATCCTTCTCTATATGTTCACATTAAAGGTGCAGGTACGACGATGGAACTGTGGACTCAACTAAAAACGATGTTTGATGACTCCGGCTACTCTAGGCGAATTAGTTGCGAAATCTGATCTCTATTCGATTAGAAAACTGCGATTCTATGACCAGCTACATAACACAAATCATAGAAACTGGACAAAAACTAAGGGGCACAGGATTCGACATCAACGAAGAATGGATAGGAGCAATAATGCTAGCATGTTTGCCTGAACGTTTTTCTCCGATGATCATGGCGATCGAACACTCGGGTGCAAAATGTACTGCAGATTCCATAAAGTGGGGCTGTTGGACATGGAACCAGAAGGCAGTGGAGTTCAGAGTAGCGCGTTTATTAGCAAAACTTGGCAAAGAAATAAAAAGGTTGGTTACACGAAAGACCTCAAAAACATCAAATATTACAAGTGCAAGCAAACCGGGCACTACAAAAGCCAGTGTCAAAATTTTGCCTATTCCGACAGCAAGCGAAAACAATCGAATGCTTTTAGTGCTGTATTTCTAAGCGGACAATTTAGCAAGTATGATTGGTACGTCGACTCTGGTGCAAGTGTGCACATGACTGCAAATGAAAATTGGATTACAAATGCTTTGTACCAGAACTGCATGAAGGAAATAATGGCTGCAGATCAGTTTAAGATACCGGTGCTTTGTTCGGGAGATGTGGAAATTACAACCGATAACAAAAATTGCATGTACGACATCACAGTAAAAGGTGTGCTCTGTGTTCCGTCGTTAACGACGAACCTGTTATCAGTCAGTCAGCTGATTATGAACGGCAACAAAGTTTCTTTCGAAAAAGATGCATGCTATATTTATAATAAACAAAACAAATTAGTTGCATCAGCTGTTATGGAAAATGGAGTATGTAAACCCAATACATGTAAGTACGATTGCCTATTAGTCAAACCAGTGGCATCTGCTGAGGTATGGCAAAGAAGACTAGGACTTAGGACACATAAACAGTAATGATATGACTAAAATGAAAAATGGTGCGGTTGAAGGTATTTTTTATTCAGATAATAATGCTAATATAGGCAAGATGACCTGTACAGTGTGCTGTGAAGGAAAACAGTCAAGGTTGCCATTTTTGCATGTTGGTACCAGAAGCAAAGATGTACTAGAAGTAGTACATGCAGATGTATGTGCTCCAATGGAGACAAAATCAATCAGTGGGTCCGTATATTTTCTCATTTTCGTCGATGATTATAGCCGAATGGCATTTGTTTATTTTTTTAAATCTAAAAGCGATGTTTTTGGTCGTTTCAAGGAATTTAAATCAATGGTAGAAAATCAGAAAAACAAATGCATTAAAATCCTCAGAACAGATAATGGTGGTGAGTTCTGCAATAAAGCTTTTGACGATTTATTGAGAAGCGCAGGGATCATTCATCAGAAAACAAACCCGTACACGCCAAAGCAAAACGGGCTTTGCGAAAGATTTAACCGGACTGTGGTCGAAAAGGCAAGGTGCCTTTTATTTGATGCCAACTTAGAAAAGCGTTTTTGGGCGGAAGCCGTAAATACATCGGTATATTTGAAAAATAGATCCGTTTCGTCGAGCTTAGAAAACAAGACACCGTTTGAGTTGTGGACAGGTTGTAAGCCAAATTTAAGTAACCTAAGAATATTTGGTAGCTTAGTAATGGTCCACGTTCCTAAAGAAAAAAGGTTAAAATGGGACAGAAAATCAAAAAAACATATACTTGTTGGTTATGCAGAAAACACAAAGGGCTATAGAATATACAATCAGCAAAACAACACATTGAAAACGAGCCGAGATGTCATTATAATGGAAAAATCAAATTTTATTGAAAACAAAACGCAAGTAAAGGAAAGTTTGGAATGGGGGGAATGGACACCAGCTCATTTCAAATTAAGAGAACAGCAATGCGGATCAGGCAAGACAGAGGGAGAGTCATGACGGTATATCAGAGTCATCTGAACAAAATGAAGATGATGATGATAATTCTTCGGTGACACTTGAATCTGAAACGGAAGAGACAGAAACAACAGCAGAGATAAAACGATCGGTCAGACACAGACGCGAACCTGAACGATACGGCATAACAAACATGTACGTAGCAAATGCAAACACCACCGCTGCAGGGCCTATGACGTTGAGTGAAGCTGTTAACAGACCAGATATACAACACTGGCTGCGAGCGATGAACGAGGAGCTAAAGTCATTTGAGGAAAACGATGCTTGGGAGTTTGTGGAGGCGCCTGAAAGTGCAACCATCGTGCAATCTAACTGGGTCTTCAGAAAGAAAATCGACTGTCAAAATAAAATACGCTACAGAGCACGATTGGTGGCGAAGGGATATACCCAAAAACCAGGTATTGATTTTGATGAAACATTCTCGCCAGTGGTTCGATATTCAACATTAAGATTATTATTTGCATTATCAACTAAATTAAATTTAGACATTACGCATTTAGATGTAAAAACAGCCTTTCTAAATGGTGTTCTTGAGGAAAGTGTTTATATGTACAAGCCTGAAGGTCTTCAATCTTCAAGTGATTGTAAAAAGGTTTTAAAGTTAAAAAAGGCAATCTATGGCCTAAAGCAGTCCTCAAAAGCATGGTTTAAAAAGGGAGATGAAAATCTTGAAGCTATGGGTTAAAAGAAATCCAAATTAGAACCATGTTTATTCACTAAAATTGAAAAACTGTGTAAAACTATTGTGGCATTATATGTGGATGATTTTTTCATTTTTTCTAATAACGGAAAAGAAACTAATAATTTGAAAAAGATTTTAAGTATGAAGTTTAATATTAAGGACTTAGGTCAAATAAAACAATGTCTTGGAGTAAGAGTAACTATTGATAAAAAACAAGGTTTTATAACGTTAGATCAAGAACAGTACGTCAATGAGTTGTTGAATAAATTTAAAATGTCTGACTGCAAAACTGCTTTAACTCCTATGGAAGCTAAGTTAAATATTGCTAAAGGAGATAAATGTGAATCTCAACTTCCATATCAGTAACTCATTGGTAGTCTGATGTATCTATCTGTGTTAACTAGACCTGACATTGCTTTTTCTGTAAGTTTTTTGAGCCAATTCAATAATTGTTATACTGAAGATCATTGGAATTATGCTAAAAGAATTTTAAAATATTTAAAAATAACTAAACATTTTGGATTGAAATATGTAAACGGAAAGGCAGAACTAGAAGGTTTTGTTGACGCGGATTGGGCCAGTAATACAGTTGATAGGAAGTCATATACTGGTTACTGTTTCAAGATGTGTGGTTCTGCAATTTCGTGGGAGAGTAGAAAGCAAAAAACAGTAGCTCTTTCAAGCACTGAGGCCGAATATATGGCCATATCTGAAGCATGTAAAGAAGCTATGTATTTAAGAAACTTAGAATTTGAAGTAACACAAAATATAACTACTATAACTTTGTATAACGATAATTAGAGTGCACAGAAGCTATCGGTAAATCCTGTATTTCATAATAGATCGAAACACATAGATGTTAGACATCATTTTGTAAGAGAAGCTGTTGCAAACAAAATTGTTTAAATTAAGTATTTACCGACAGTTGATATGCCTTCTGGCGGTGCCCAGCTGTTGTAACTTTTCGTACACATCAATTGTGCTTATTTTACCTCCTAGTGGTAACCACCGGGTACTGGTCTGCCCATCCGGGTGTGACTTGCTGAACTTATAAGTGCGAGTGTTGAACACGAAGAAAATAGCAACACTATAATGCTCTGTCGGAAAGACTGACTGAACGAGCCTCAGAAGTCTTACATGAGCTCCTCAGAAAGAGGACGTATGGCGGATGAATTCATTAGACTGAATCAACGGTGTCGTCAACAGTCAATACGACAGTTACCTTACTTGAACTACTTCGACATATTTGGAGCTGAGGTCAGTGAGGATTTTTCAGGACTAGTCAGGGTGCTGAAACAGAGATGGTGGCGGATGAACCCTTAATGGGCCAACGGCAGCTCTCACATCCCCGAAGTGGGCTACTGACACCGGAGGAATCCTGCCCCTTTTGTCCAAAGGGTCCCACAAAGGGCCTAGCCCTCCAGGTTGGGGATTGTACGCCGGGGTAACTGCCCGACTGCGGAAAACAAACCCAGTTCCGAAACGACAACAAGCCTCGGATACGGATGATTTTACTGTTGACGAACCTAGCAAACGAATAAAGGACAACGAATTTCGGATCTGCACGTGGAATGTTAGGTCCCTTAACCGACCACGTGCAGCCGAACAACTAGCGGAGGCCCTGAACTGCTATAAAGCAGACCTAACCGCCATCCAAGAAGTGCGATGGGATGGACCGGGCAAGAAGAGGATGAAAGACTGCGATATTTACTATGGCGACTGCTATCGGCAACAACAAAGCCTACACGACACCACCTCCGATAACGGATTCAGGCTGATCGACTTCGCGGCGGGGCGAAATGTTGTCATATCAAGTACGCGGTTCCCGCATCTCGATATTCATAAAGGCACTTGGAGATCTCCCGATCAATCAACCGTCAACCAGATTGACCACATTGCGATCGACGCAAGGCACTCCTCCAGTATTATGGATATCCGAACGTTCCGAGGGGCCAACATTGACTCGGACCACTACCTTGTTGTAGCCAAGGTACGCCTTCGGATATCCCGAACACCGCCAAGACAAGTAAATATTGTGAGGAAGTTTGACGTCGGACGGCTAAAATTGCAAGAGATCACCAGATCCTTCTCCGATCAAGTCTCTCTCAATCTCTCAAGAGGTTCTATGCAGCCAGCATCAAGTATTGAAGACCAGTGGCAACATTGCCAAAAAGCCATCAGAGACGCCGCCTCTGATGTGCTTGGTTTCACTCGACCACCACAACGAAACCCCTGGTTCGACGACGAGTGCCGGCAAGTACATGCAGCGAAACAAGAGGCGTACAAAGCGGCGCTGCAAAAAAGGACTAGAGCTGCTCGTGAGCTCTACGCGCAGAAAAGAAGAGACGAACACCGGCTTCTCAGGAGGAAAAAGAAAGAGCACGAGAAGCGCGCGATCGAGGAAATAGAGAGATGCTACAGCAGGAATGAGGTTCGGAAGTTTTACCAAAGGGTAAAAAGAACCTGCCAAGGCTACAGAGCCCGAACCGAAGCCTGCAAGGACGAACAAGGAAACATCGTAGTAGAATCGCAGTCGATGCTAAGGATATGGAAGAACTACTTCTGCAGACTGTTTAACGGCGATGACGAACTAAATCCCGCTGTCAGACAGAATGAACCATTCAACCTGGACGATGAAGACCAATTCCGTCCACCTGACCTGGACGAAGTGAAGATAGCGATATCTAAGCTTAAGTCCAACAAAGCCGCTGGGGCAGATGGCCTTACCGCCGAGCTATTCAAAGCAGCAGGCGATGACTTGGTTAGGAGCATGCACCAACTCATCTGTAAAATATGGTCGGAGGAAAGTATGCCCGATGAATGGAACCTTAGCATTGTTTGCCCGATCCTCAAGAAAGGAGACCCTCTAAACTGCGCCAACTACAGAGGTATTAGTCTTCTTAACATCGCCTACAAGATCTTATCTGCTGTGCTGTGTGAACTCCTGAAGCCTTTCGTCAACAACCTGATTGGTCCCTATCAGTGTGGCTTCAGGCCAGGAAAGTCTACCATCGATCAAATATTCACACTGCGGCAGATCTTGGAGAAAACCCAGGAAGTTCAAATCGATACCCACCACCTTTTCATCGATTTTAAGGCCGCCTATGACAGCATTTATAGAGACGAGCTATACAGAGCAATGTCTAGTTTTGGCATCCCTGCCAAACTCGTCCGTTTGTGTAGGATGACAATGGAGAACGCACGCTGCTCCATCAAGGTCGGTAAAGAACTCACCGAGACCTTCGATGTCAAAAAAGGATTTAGACAAGGCGATGCGCTGTCATGTGACTTCTTCAACATCGTTCTTGAAAGAATAGTGCAAAACTCAAACGCTAACACCAGAGGCACTATCTTTCAAAAGTCCGTCCATCTACTCGCCTACGCCGACGATATCGACATAATCGGGAGAACGCAGCGTGATGTCACTGGCGCGTTCGTGAGCATTGAGACGGAGGCGGCAAAGATGGGTTTGGCGGTCAATGAGGGCAAGACAAAGTATATGCTGTCATCGAGAAAGTACACCCAACACCGACGTCTTGGACAGAATGTCACTATAGACAGATATAACTTTGAGGTGGTAAAGGACTTTGTCTACCTAGGCTCCGCTATTAACTCAGACAATGACACCAGCGCTGAGATTAAGCGAAGAATAACTCTTGCCAATCGCTGTTTCTTTGGGCTAAGAAAGCAATTGAGTAGCAAAGCCCTCTCTCGAACAACTAAAGTGACCCTTTATAAGACCTTAATCATCCCAGTCCTAGTTTATGGTGCAGAGGCATGGACTCTATCAAAAGCGGATGAGCTTACTCTTCGTTGCTTCGAGAGGAAAATTCTTCGAGTAATTTTCGGTCCCGTCTGCATAGACGGTGAATGGAAGAGGAGATACAACGACGAACTGTACGGGCTGTACAGCGACATTGACCTAGCCAGAAGAGTGAAGGTCCAACGACTGCGGTGGCTGGGTCATGTAGAGCGAATGGACGTGAATGCTCCGGCCCGGAAGATCTTCGAATCCACACCCGAGGGACGGCGCAGTAGAGGAAGACCGCGACTCAGGTGGCGCACGCAAGTGGAAGGGGACCTTAACCAACTTAGCGTGCGAAACTGGAGGCAGCTGGCCAAAGATCGTGCTGGCTGGAGACGCTTGTTGGTTGAGGCCCATGTCCACCCCGGACTCTAGCGCCACCTTAAGTAAGTAAGATATGCCTTCTGATTTGTTAACAAAAAGTTTATGTAATTCGAAACATTACAGTTTTGTTAAGCAATTAGGTGTTATAGAATTGTGATATGTATTTTGATATAGTGGGGGTGTTATAATAATATCAAAATCCTCTTATTGTTGCCACCCTATAACAAATATTCATATTGCTTGTGCTGCCACCACAAATATCTTTTCTTATAGTATTAAGTACAAACTGTCATGAATTGTCATTAATAAAAAGTCTGTGCAGATTAACCAACGTGTTCTTTAATAATTAAGACCCTGAAAATGTTATCCCTTGGGAGAAACATTTTTTAATAGGCAATTATAGCTATAGGTAGCGATTTCTCCCAGCGCATGCAAATCTTTTAGGTACTGTTCTTAAGAGAAGTAGTACATATTTTGTCGTGTAAACACCAACTACCTACAATGAACAGAACTAAAACAAAATACTTAAACTGTCACATTGTACATAATGTACATTTTGATATAGATATACAGTATGACTTGAGACTTGTGAGTTGTTCGAGAGTCGTCATACTGCTAAATTCCTTTCCTTTGAATTACCCTAAATAAATGAATTAGTTTATAACGTATTGTATGAAATATATCGTGTTCTTCATTTATTAATCGAACCCTAAGAACACAACATATTGTGGCAATGAGTGGCGATTTTAGTTCCAATTTATATCTATATAATCATATAGCACACTAAAATAAAATGGATGCAGAGCAAATTAATTCGTTCTTAAGGCAGCAGCAGGCTTTACTTAGGCAGCAAGAAGAATTCATGAAAGCATTTATGGATTCATCCTTAAATGCATCCTCATTGCCTAGTTCTAGGACGCTGAAATCTTCTGCAGAGAAGATTATGGAAGCGTTATCCCACAGCATCACAAATTTTGCCTATGACGCCGATAACGGGTTCACTTTTGAGGAGTGGTATAGTAGACATGAGGATATATTCTTAGTCGATGGTAAAGAATTGGATGATTCATCTAAGGTGAGGTTGCTACTTAGAAAGCTAGACGAAAGCCCATACCATCGCTATGCAAATTTAATTCTTCCAAAAAAACCCCGAGACATAAAATTTGATGATACAGTACAAAAGTTAACGGAAACATTTGCTCGCAAAACGTCATTTTTCGCAACTCGATATAATTGCATTAAAATCGAGAAAAATGCGAGCGATGATTTCCAAACATATGCTGGAATTATCAACAAATATTGTGAAAATTTTAAATTAAACACTATTACCCCAGATGAATTTAAGTGTGTTATGTTTGTCTGCGGATTAACTAGTACGCATGATGTGGATATTCGGGCACGATTGCTGGCGAAACTGGAAGCAGATGAGAAAGATCACAAATTAAAACTTTCAGATCTATCAGGTGAATGTGACCGAATTCTAATGCTGAAGCATGACTCATCGCTGGTGGAGAATCGTTCTACTGCAGATAACACGGTAAGAGTTTTACGTAAGCAAAGCAAGGTAGGTAGGTAGGTAATTGGGTGCTCTTGTGGCGGTTGCCACAGCTTCACATAGACCATCCGTTGGGTCCATTGTGTCCAGTCACGAGAACCTTCTATTGCATACCTGTTGGAGTCAAAGAAATTACCGCTTTATTTGGATCGCTTAGATTTAGTAGTAATCACAGGTGTTCCTAGCTCATGTATCCAGATTCCCAAGTTTGTTCTAAGAGTAACTGAAGGGTGTGAAGTTTGTTTACCTATTGGAATCACCCCGATTTAAGTATGAATCTCAGGAGTTCCTTAAGATCAACATTCTCCAGATATTCTAGTTCATCGAAGAAGAAACTCTTGAGAGTCCTCTGTCTACTGTTTTTAAGGGCTGGGCATTCGCAAAGCAGATGGCGAACGGATTCTATTTCTTCTACGTCTCTGCAGCTTCTGCAAAAGTCATTATGCAGTATGCCCAGCCTTCCTGCGTGTACGCCTATCGCACAGTGTCCAGTAATGACCCTCGTGAGTATGCGAATATCCTTGCGGTTCAGTCCGATCATGAATTTGGATCTCTTTTTGTTTACTTCTGGCCGTAATTCCTTTGCATGCCTGCAGGTGCTGAGATTATTCCAACGTAGGTTTGTTCTACTCAAGGCTTCAATATCAACCTTCCTAGAAAGCGTGCTTAGCGGAGTTCTTACAGATTCTAGGGCCATTGATGCGTGCATTTTTGACCCGTTTCTTGCAATCTCATCCGCCTGTTCATTTCCCGGAATATCCATATGCCCTGGTACCCAGCATAGGGTCACCGTGTTGGCTTGTGATATTTCGTCCAGGTATTTCTTGCATTGACTTACTGCCCTTGACTTCACCACGACTGACTCCATGGCTTTTATGGCCGCTTGGCTGTCAGAGTATATAGTGATCTGTTTGTTGGCAATGTGTTGTCTCTTTAGGTCATTTGCCGCTAGGGTTATAGCAGCAATTTCCGCTTGAAACACACTACAGTCATCGTTGATTCGAAATGATTCTCGCAGGTTAAGTGTTTCACTGAAGATACCCGCTCCTGTGCCGACATCCATCTTTGAACCGTCGGTATAAAGGGCTATCTCCTCTACTTCTGTAACTGCTTTGTGCTCCCATTCGCTTCTGTCCGGAATTCTGGTTGTGAATCTCCTTTCAAAAACGAGAGTGGGCGGCATATAGTCTGTGGTTCTCTTCTCCTTCGCCGCGCTCCATTGGGTTTCGATGGAGGCGTGTCCATAGGGTTTGGATGACCATATTCCAGACTCTCTTAATCTGATTGCGCTTTTTACCGCCTTACTGCTGCAGTAAATATACAGAGGGGTGAGGTTTAGCATCACCTCCATCGCTGCGGTGGGTGTTGTTCGTAGCGAATCTGTTATCCCAATGCATGCCGCCCTTTGGACTTTAGTGAGACTTGCGAGATGGTACTTTTTCTCCGTGGCCTTCCACCCCACGATTGCACCATATGTCAGGATGGGCCGCACTATTGCTGTGTACAGTCAGTGTACCACGTGCGGCCTGAAACCCCATGTGTTGCCGAATGCTCTTCTATAGGCATATAGTGCCACGTATGCTTTTTTGATGCGATCCTCTATGTTTTCCTTCCAGCTGAGCTTGGAATCCAGGATTATGCCCAGGTATCAAGCTGTTTTTGATATTTTTAGATCCACCCCACCCATCCTTGGTGGATTAAAGGCATGGATCACTCTTGTTCTCGTAAACAGCATGATTTCTGTCTTCGATGGATTCACGCCCAGTCCGCGCCCCTCGACCCAGTTGTTAACTAATAAGAGTGCGTAACTAAGTCGTTCGCTGAGGACTGGAGTGAACTTACCTGGGACTAGAATTACTACATCGTCTGCGTATGCGCTCACAATGAAGCCTTCCTTTTCCAGTATTTTCAGCAGTTCGTCTACTACGAGGAGCCAGATGAGCGGTGAGAGAACCCCACCTTGTGGTGTTCCCCTACTCACCTTTCGTTCAATACTCACGTCCCCTAGTTGCGCCTTGATCCGTCGTGTGCCTAGCATGAGTCCAATCCAGCTACATAGGCTGCTATTTAGGTGGGCTTTCCTCAAGCTGCGTAGAATTGCGTCCGCTTTTATGTTATTGAATGCCCCCTCAATGTCTAGGAACGCGCTCAGTGTATATTCCTTGTGTTGTAAGGATTCTTCCACTACCGATACTACCTTGTGTATCGCCGTGTCTACAGATCTGCTCTTTATGTACGCATGTTGTGATTTTGATAGATAGTTATCGCCAATCACTTGCCTTACATACAGATCGATCAGTCGTTCCAGTGTTTTCAGCATGAAAGATGACAGACTTATTGGTCTGTAGTCCTTGGATGTGGTGTGGCTAGCCTTCCCTGCTTTTGTGATGAATATCACTCTCACCTCACGCCATGCTTTAGGAATATAACAAAGCCTCAAACAGCACGTGTAGATGCGACTTAGCCATGGAATTATAGCTTCCTCTGACTTCTGAAGCATTATGGGTCGAATATTATCTATTACGGGTGCTTTAAACGGGGCAAAAGTGTTGATTGCCCAGCCCAGGATATTTTTTTGTCAGTTATTATTTCTTTTACTGTTTCTACCTCCATTCCTTCCCTCGTTCCTGGTGTAGTTCTGCCGTGGCCATCCGGCATGTCAGTGCACCCTGGGAAGTGTGTTTTCGTTAGTATCTCCAGCGTCTCTTTGTGAGCTTCAGTCCAGCTACCGTCTGCTCTTCTTAGCGAAGACATCGGTGTGCCTTTGAGAGGACTTTTCTTAACCTAGACGCTTCATTTGTAGATTCAATTGACTCGCAAAAAGGACCTCCATGAGGTTTTCTTTGCGAATCTGATCTCTTTTTTCAGGATTTTAACGCTCTCCCTGTAGGTCGTCCATTCAATGAGTCCCTCTTTGGCGAGGTTCCATCTAGATCTTGAGCTACGCAGAAGCTCGCGATCTTGGGACTCCGGCGTTTCTTTCCTCGTGTTCCACTTCTTGGACATGATTTTTCAAAAGATCTGGAGAGTACCCCTGTTAAAGCTTCGACTGCGCCGTCGATCTCTTCCTCGGAGGTGAGATCTCTTTTCGAACAGAGGTTGTTGTGGCTCTGCACTTCCTCGCTAAACTTTTCCCAGTTCGCTCTTTTGGGATTCCTGAACTGTTTCCTACCTTGACAAATCATTTGTAATTCAAAGAAAATCCAGCAGTGGTCTGATAGCGACGCCCTGCTGGATACTCTCCAATTAGCAACTTGGACAGAATTATTTTGGGATACAACTGTTACATCTAAGACTTCCTTTCTGCTCGCCGTAACGAAAGTGGGATCATTTCCCCGATTACAGATGAGCAGATTGGTACTTAGAAGAAAATCAAACAAAGCCTCACCTCTAGCGTTAATATCAGAGCTACCCCATATAGTATGATGGGCGTTAGTATCACGTTCTGACGCCGTTACAAGCGCCTTTACCGGTTCGGGAGGTACTGTTGTGTCGCCATCGTCTGGCATTTACGCCGACGCCACTCTGCAGCTATCGCCCTTGCCCTCTAACTCCACCACCGTCAGATCGCCTGTGCTGAAATGAAGTAGTATTAGTGCGTGAAGTTCTTTCTTTGCCATAATACACGATCTTACCATGCCTTTATTTCCTACATATAATGTATCGTAGTTTTTCGACCCTAATCCCATCACCTGATTGTTATTAATCCATGGTTCTTGGATTAGGACCAGGTCCAGCTGCTCCTTCTCGAGGAGAAGCTTCAGGTTGCCAGAGGGGAACTTGCTATGATGTAGATTAATTTGGGCTACTCTCATTGCTGGTCGTAGCCGTCACCTCCACCATCTCAGGCGCCTTTGTGCTCTCTGCAGTCCGCTTTAGGAGCTTGAGGGTCACCTCGCTCGCTGCAAATGATAGCGGCATCTGCATCTCTTTTTTCAATTCTGCGGGTGGTTCGTCGAATAGAATGACGTACCCTCTCGCACCATTCTTCGGTTCGCTCGAATGTGGGAGATAATCGCAACACCCAGCGTGTTCTCGATGATCTTTCCACACTCCACAGAGTATTGTCCACTAGGTTTCCTTGAGTCTACCACAGCTAGCTGCAGCGGGTTCTTGGTTACCTCGCTATACTTCCCGGTTGGTCCGGTTCCCCACACGGGTGTTCTTCTGGGGCTCCCCGGGTTCGGCTCATTACGCTTAGCCCTCTTCGGAGCATTGGGGGCGTCTTCTGGCGACCTCAATCTCTTCGCGTCTAGCTCATCTTTGCGCCCTTCAGTAGCGGATTTCCGTCGGAGACCGCTTGGGCCCGGCTTTTCATCGGTCACCCTCTGCTTCGTCCTAGTCTCCCCCTTCGCTGGGTGGCTGCGTTGGGCCTTGGGGTCTGTCTTAGCGACATCGTCCCTTGACCGTTTCGCGCCGTCGGCTTTCTCTTTGGGGCCACCTCTCTTGGACAACATCTTTGCGGCTGGCGGTCTTATCGGCTCAGGCCTCGTAAGAGCGTCCTTCGCAATGGTGTCTCTGGCCCATTCCAGTGAGGCTCGTTCTTTCTCTGTGAGGGAGCTCTTCTCCTTCGCGACGAGGATGCCATAGATGTGTTTGGCCTTTAAGTATTCCCTTTTTCTTAGTAGACCTGGGGACACCTTCCTTTCCTTGTTCTTTTCTTTGCGGGGTTTCTCGTCCGAGGGTTCGGCCAAAAGCCTCTCTTCCTCCTCTTTCGAGATCTCCTCGTCTGTGGTTCCGGCTTCCAGGGCCTCCTGTATTTTTGTGAGGTCGTATGGCTCCACGGGTATTGTGTCGGCCACCGTCTCACTTTCGGTACTTATCGCACCCTTTCTCCCTTCATCCTTTTTGTTTTTTATGTTTGGATCTATTTTGTTCCCACGAGTATGTCCGGAAAGAACTGTCGATCCCGGCAGAGGCGACATACCGGGACAAGGCATAAGAATCAACCGACCTTGCCTGGGCATCGGAGGGGACCGTTAGCGATCTGCATTTTTAACTACCTGCTGACCATGCAGCCATCGGCACGGGTACCTCAACACCTTGGCTTAAGTGGGAAGAGGAAATCTAAATTTAACAATAGAAATCGCGTAAATTATGATAAAAAAATGAATAGTATATTTTCAGTATCCAAAGTGGACTATGCAGCTCACCGAAAATTTATCATTGTGGAGATAAATAACCACCCGGTTCGATTGCAAATCGATACTGCATCGGATATTACCATAATATCAGAAAGAAAACTGGAAATGCCTGGGAAGTCCAACTATTAATCCAACAAAACATTCAGCGCGGAATGCTAGTGGGCAGTCACTACCATTATCAGCAGAATTACGGTGTCAAGTATCGTTCAGAGATAAGAAAATGCAAAACATGTGTTACATAACAAATGTGCCAAATTTAAATATATTGGGAATCGATTGGATCGAAGAATTGAGATTATTCGACGTTCCTATTAATTCAATTTGTTCAAAGGTAGAGTCAAATCAAAATGAACTTCCACTGTCCCTCTTACAGAAAGAAATTGCGGCGATTAAGTCGGAGTATCACAATTTATTCGATGGATCAATGAATCAATAAAGATTCTGTTATCGCAACAACTCAATTGGAAGCAGATGTGAATCGAATATTATGTGACAGTTTACAAAATTTACCCGTCACATTCAAGGTTGTTCAAAAAGAAACATCCATAGTTCCCGTGTTAAAGCCAGTGCTCCAATTTGTCCGTTCTTCATTGCCTAGTCAAATAGAAGATAACAACTTAAAATTATTTTACAATCGGCGAGACAGTATTTGCGAAACAAACGGGTGTATCATGTTACAAAATAAAATAGTCATTCCTATTTCATTGCAAAAAAAGGTTTTGAAGCAGCTTCACTTGGGTCACCCGGGTATTGTGCGCATGAAAGCACTTGCACGTAGCTATGTCTACTGGCCCAAGATTGACAATGATATAGCGGAAGTAGTTCGAGAGTGTTGTGCTTGCGCAACAGCTGCACCAACTCCTATTAAAGCTCGATTAGCATCGTGGCCTATGGCAACAAAACCGTGGTCGCGAATTCACATTGATTTTGCTGGTCCGTTTCAACAGCGAATGTTTCTCATAATCGTTGACTCTTACTCCAAGTGGCCGGAGATTTTTTGCATGAAGTCTACGACAACATCTGCAACAGTTGCCGTCTTAAGGGAAATATTCGCCAGATTCGGACTACCAGATACCATAGTATCGGACAACGGAACCCAGTTCACCTCGAGTGACTTCGCCGACTTCTGCAATAAAGGTGGCATCCAGCATATCCGAACGGCACCTTTTCACCCGCAATCAAATGGGCAGGCGGAGAAGTTCGTCGACATTTTTAAACGGGGAATGTCTAAATTGAAGGGGGAAGAAATAACATCGTTCAATCTTCAAACCTTTCTACAGTGTTATCGATCCACTCCAAATGCACAGTTACCAGAAAACATCACTCCAGCAGAAGCCATGTTCGGTCGCAAAATGAAAATTCACCTAGACTTACTACAGTAACCAACACACAAGTTACACCACCGAAACAAGAAAATGGAACAACAATTTAACAGCAGACATGGAGCCAAGTCTAAAGAATTTCAACCAAACGAACTTATATATGCTCGTAACTATAAGAACGGAAAATTGGGTCTGTAATGTATGCTGTCCAAGTAGGCACCAAAACCTGGCGCCGACATATTAACCAATTAACTCATAGGGATAAAAGCTTACCAAATACCAATTTTAATAAATTTTGTTTAATTTCCAGGAAGTAACACCTATACCAACTTCCACTGAGGTCCACCCTAGCTCTCCAGAACAAACCGCAAACATGTGTCCAAGTCCCGCAGTCGAAACAAATGAATTTGGTAACCCGGAAGAGCAAATTCAGCGACCGACTAGAACTCGCATACCACCTAAGCGCCTAGACATGTCCAGAGAGGTTTCAGGCAGATATATGGATGCCTAACTTAAAGAGGGGAGATGTCGTGTAAACACCAACTACCTACAATGAACAGAACTAAAACAAAATACTTAAACTGTCACATTGTACATAATGTACATTTTGATATAGATATACAGTATGACTTGAGAATTGTGAGTTGTTCGAGAGTCGTCATACTGCTAACTTCCTTTGTTAACTTTCTCTGAATTACCCTAAATAAATGAATTAGTTTATAACATATTGTATGAAATATATCGTGTTCTTCATTTATTAATCGAACCCTAAGAACACAACATATTTATTGCAAGTCACTTGGATTTTGGATAGTGTTGAAAATAACGTAGTCTCTTTAACTATTTAACGTTTTTTTCATTTACTCTTAACTTTGTTTTTTTTTTTTTTTTCTCACATAGGTATGCTTAATTATGTGTTTTATACTTATATAAGTAAAAATGAATTCTCACATACCTACATATAGGTAACTACATTAAAATATTGCTATCTCATTTTCGCTTAATTTTAACTTATACAAAAATTAATTCTTTCTAAAAAATTGTTGAGTACTGTCATAACCATCGACACAAACAGTGGATTCCCGCAAAAATGTAAATTGTCAATAAAACGAATTTTGAAGTAAAAACTTATAAGTCTCGTACAGCTTTTCATTTTTAGGCTGATTCTCGAAATTCGTTTTACAGTGATAATAGTACTGTATTATACCTACGTAATATCCGTTATATTGCCTTCAGATAACAAAACGCTAAATCGGGTACAAAAAAAGAACTTCATTGCTGACGAATTTTATTTAGGTTTGTTTTTTCGCAAGAGTTTGTTACGAATTCGACTATGATGGGATTTTCTCCGTGAAATTCACACAACAAGAAAAAAACTTCATCTTTAAAATAAAAAATGCGGCAATTCCAAAAACGTTATAAAAATTAAGTTTTATTTAACGCAAAGTGAACTTCACTGGTCAACGAATCGTTTTCAACTTAACTTCATCTTTGTCCGGTGGCTTTGTCTTCGGCATTTTTCTCTCCGAACCATCCGTTTATACCAATCTTAACACTAGTACTAGATTTATTTACTTCATATTCACAATAATCTATTCATTTCATGATACAATTTTAATTCATTATTCGACTTTTAAAATTCTAATACAAATTCTCTATACAATTCAAATATACATATATTCAATAATAATACAACAATTAACATTCTGGCCGCCTTGAAGTATCTATAGATAAAAGATACTTTAAATATTCTCTGGCAATGGGGCCAACCGGTGGATAGCTCGTCTGAGAATGCCGTTTTTCGTCCTCACGTCCACAACTCGAACCTTGCCATCTTGAGCGGATACCAATTTGACGACTCTTCCCAACAGCCACTGCTGCGATGATATGTTGTCATCTGCTACCAAAACCAGTGTATCCAACTTGACGTTTTCAGCTGACGAATTCCATTTTGCTCGCCTCTGCATATCAAGAAGATACTCCTTTGACCAACGAGCCCAAAAGTGTTGCTTGATTTGAGAAACCCGTCGCCATCTGTTCAAACACGATACTCGCTCACCTTCGATACATGGCTCTACTATAGCGTTTAGAGGCCCACCAATCAAGAAGTGTCCCGGTGTTAGAACTGACTCATCACTGGGGTCACTGGTCATCGCACATAGGGGTCGTGAGTTTAGTATCGCCTCTATATCAGCCACCACTGTAGAAAGCTCTTCAAACGTCAAGTATGCTAATCCAATAGTACGGAATAAGTGGCCCTTTGCGGATTTTACGGCAGATTTAGTCCCATTATCGCAATAGAGATCGCGACACAACCCACGTCGCGCGAAAAATCTCTTAAGTGCCGCAATGAACCCTTGGCTTGACAGATCTGAAACCACCTCCAGATGCACTGCTTTGACTGCAAAGCACACGAATACTGCTACGTTTGCCTTGTAGGTATGTTGTCCTCGTCGTTTTAACGTCAGATGAAACGGTCCGCAAAAATCCACACCGGCTTTCAGGAATGGTCTGGTAGGTTGCACCCTATCGTCTGGTAGGTTCCCCATAATTTGCGTAAGCAGTTTGGGCCGGTACTTAAAGCAATGGAAACAGCTGTCCACCACCTTCTTTGCAAGTCGGCGTACGTCCAGCACCCAGAAACGCTGCCTAATGATACCGACTAAAGCCTGAGGTCCAGCATGATAGTTTTTCCTGTGCAAAGGTTAGGTTAGGTTGAAGTGGCTGCCGGCAAAAGGCCGACACACTTAGACCAATTAGGTCCCTTGTGATACCACATGAATCTATTAAAAATTTCGTCCTACTCGTTGAACCAGTTTGAGCTTCTGATGAAGCAAAGGAGACTACGAATGTCTATGTTTGTTAGATCGTTTAGATCGTTGTAGTAGGAGGCTCCCAAATGGAGATTCCGTTTTCGGGAGAGTGCCGGACAGGTGCAGAGGAAATGCTGAATGGTTTCCTCCTCCTCTTCGTCCAAGCAGCTTCTACAAAAATCGTTTGAGAGTACGCCGAGCCTTGTTGCATGCCTACCTATAAGGCAGTGTCCCGTAATGACACCTATTGTGGCGCCGATATGCCTCCTGTCAAGAGAGATCAAATTCTTAGAACGTTTGAGATCCAACTTTGGCCAGATCTCTTTTGTCGCTAGACATGTCGTGCCACATGTCCACCTAAGGTTTGTTCTTTGGATGGCATCCAGCTTTATCATAAGTTTACACGTAGCGATTGGAATACCTAAGGTACATTTGCTTGGTACGATAGGTAGTGTTGTTCCGAGCCTTACAGTTACCTGGAATGTCTCTGTGCCCCGGCACCCAGCAGAGGTGAATGTTGAACTGCTCCGCCATCTCTCTGAGAGACGTGCGACAGTCTAGGGCTGTAGTAGAGTTAATAGAGGCTGATTCCAGGCACTTAATTGCAGCCTGACTATCCGAGAAGATGCGGATATCTTTAGCGGATATCACGTTGTCTTTTAGCCAGGATAAGACTTCCTTTATTGCCATTATTTCCGCCTGAAAAACGCTACAGTGATCTGGGAGACGGAAGGAGAGACTGAGGTTAAGTCTATCAGAAAAAACACCACCTCCTGCACCATTGGACGTTTTCGATCCATCTGTGAAGAATTGAACCGCCTCATCTTCAAGGAATGACCAATCCTCCCAGAAGGACCTATTGGGAATGGAGACTTAGAAGTTTTTATCAAACTGTAGTTGAGGTATGGTGTAGTCGATGTTTTTCGGGAGAGTCTTAAATGTATTTAAGATAGCCGCATGGCCAGTTGTTTTGCTGGTCCACTGTGAAGTTGCTTTCAAACGAACTGCTGAAGATGCTGCCGCTTGTTTGCTGAAAATATCGATGGGAGTCAGGTGAAACAGGATGTCAAGTGCAGCAGAAGGTGTGGTGCGAAGAGCTCCACTGATACACAAGCAAGCGGTTCTTTGGACTTTGCCTAGTTTACTGCGGTTTGTCGCTTTATCTAAGGCAGTCCACCAGACAGCCACACCGTATGTAAGTATCGGCCTTATGACCGAGATATATAGCCAATGGGTGATGCTAGGTTGTAGGCCCCATTTATTTCCTATTGCTTTTTTGCAAGAGAAGAGAGCTATGGTTGCTTTTTTAACTCTTTCTTGTATGTTAGACTTACAGCTAAGCTTTCTGTCTAGAATAATGCCCAAGTACTTGGCTTCATTTGAGAAAGTCAGGCTTATGCCATTTATAGATGGAGGGTCAATGTGCGGAATTTTGTATTTCCTAGAAAAGAGAACAAGTTCGGTCTTGTGAGGGTTAACGCCCAGCCCACATTTATACGCCCATTTTACTAGCGTGTGGAGAGCGTGTTGAAGGATTTCTTTTAAGGTATTTGGATTTTGGATACTTTCCTAACACGGCAATAGCAACATCATCCGCATATGCAATCACCTTGTAGCCCTCCGCTTCCAGGCATGTCAGCAGTTGATTGACCACTAAGTTCCAGAGAAGGGGAGACAGGACGCCACCTTGTGGGGTTCCTCTGACAGATCTTCTGGCAGACGCCCCGCTCAGACTAGAGTTGATGATCCGGCTATTGAGCATCAGATTAATCAACTCCCTGAGCGAGGTGTACACGTTCAGAGCTGACAGTGCTTGCGCGATTGCAGATGCATCAACGTTGTTAAAAGCGCCTTCAATGTCGAGGAATGCAACCATGGTATACTCCTTGTGATGGAGGGAATCCTCGATGGAACATGTCAGCGTATGTAGAGCTGTTTCCACGGATTTACCTTTAGAGTACGCATGTTGAGCAGTGGATAGAAGTTTCGTATCAATGCTTTTACGAAGATGGATTTCGATTAGTCTTTCTAGAGTTTTTAGGAGGAATGACGAAAGACTAATGGGCCTGAGGTCCTTTGGACTAACATGAGAGCATTTGCCTGCTTTGGGTATAAAAACCACTTTTACTTTTCTCCATAACAAGGGAATATACACCAGATTTAGACAGCTATTTAGGATTATCTCCAGCACTGGCAGGATGATATCCGAGGTGTTTTGTAGCTCGGCTGGTATTATGCCGTCTGGTCCTGGGGATTTGTATGGTTTGAAGCTACGTAGCGCCCAAAGCAATTTGTCTCTAGTGATCAGACCTTGAAGATTTGTAAAATGCACATCTGATCTGTTTGGATCTGAGTGGCTTATACTGCTGGAGCTGCCTGGAAAATGGATGTCGAGCAGCAGATTGACCGATTCTTCGCTAGAATTCGTCCAAGAGCCATCCGTCTTTTTCAAGCAACTAGGCATTGTTGGATTTGTGGAGAGTACTTTCCTAAGCCTTGATGCCTCAGACGACTCTTCAATTTTTCCGCAGAAGAGCCTCCAAGATGTACGCTTAGCTTTCCTGTGCAAATAAACAACAAGATTTTTGACGAACAAATTAGATTTGGGGAGTAGGATAGGATGTTTCATAGGGTAGGGAATGTTCGCATTCTGCAAACGCCCACCAACTCGGAGGAGTTTTGGAGCATCTAGGAAAGGGTTAAGATTTTTGACGCAACTCTTTGGGCTAATCAATGCATCCGCTTCCAGTTGCTCTATTTCCTCTTTAAAGTCTCCCTGTTGGACATGCCACAAGATTCTCATTAGCGCATTGTTCAATGTAGATGCCGACAACAGTGGTGTAGATTTTGCTGTCAAAATGAGGTTATCTTGATGCTTTGCATCATCCGCCCTCTTAGCAATTGCTTGTTTTAAATGGCTTATGAATAGGCACACGTAACCAAAAATTCGTAATGTCTTTTGCACATCACTCGACTTCATATAAGCCTCCGAGAATTGAGCACAACCAACACCACGTCTCCCTTTCTTCTTCCGGGTATGTTCTTATCGAATTTTGAGCAATCCTTTTCTGGCCAACTTGCTTCTGGCAAGTATAAAAATTCTGGTCCGGTAAACCATCGGCTTTCCAGTAATTCGCTTGCATAGGTTCCTCTGGACACGATATCAGCTGGATTCTGCTTGGTACTCACATGTTTCCACATTGCCGATGGTAGTTCGCTTTGTATTTTCGATACTCGGTTAGCAACAAAAACTTCCCATGTGGACGGATGTGCTGACAACCAACAGAGCACAATCTCCGAGTCTGTCCACAAGAAAATATCATCAACTAAGCTCCCCAAGTTTGGTAAAATCTTAACAAGTAACGACACCAGCAATTCCGCTGCACATAGTTCAAGTCTAGGGATACTTTCCGTTTTGATCGGAGCCACCCTAGATTTTGCGGTCAACAAATGACAGTGAACTCTATTGTTTGAATCCACTGTTCGTAAATATATACAACACCCATATGCCCGCGATGATGCGTCAGCGAAGCCATGAATTTGTACGGACTTCGGGTTTGGAGTTAACACGTAACGTGGAATTGACACTTGCACTATCTCTTTGAGATGACTGCGAAACAATTCCCACTCCGTAAATATCCGAGCCTGAACTGACTCATCCCAGTTAACTTTCTTAACCCATAGATTTTGGAGGATTATCTTCCCCTTTACGATGACTGGGTTAATTAAGCCTAAGGGATCAAATAATGTCGAAAGTTCGGATAATATAATCCGCTAGGTGATGTTTTTGGTGAAATAAATATCTGGAATTATATATTGCAACTGATCCAACGATGGATTCCACTTGATGCCTAACGTTTTGATGATATCCGAATCATTAATTCTTAAGCGAACTTCCTTCTGACTTTCCGGAATTCTTTTCAGCAATGTATCCTCATTTGTCCACCATTTACGTAACTCAAACCCAGCACCTTTGAGAATTTTCTTATCTTCTTCTTAAAGTGGCGCTACAGTACGGGGTGGACCTGGGCCTCAACCAACAAGCGTCTCCAGCCAGCACGATCTTTGGCCAGCTGCCTCCAGTTTCGCACGCTAAGTTGGTTAAGGTCCCTTTCCACTTGCGTGCACCACCTGAGTCGCGGTCTTCCTCTACTGCGCCGTCCCTCCGGTGTGGATTCGAAGATCTTCCGGGCCGGAGCATTCACGTCCATTCGCTCTACATGACCCAGCCACCGCAGTCGTTGGACCTTCACTCTTCTGGCTAAGTCAATGTCGCTGTACAGCCCGTACAGTTCGTCGTTGTATCTCCTCCTCCATTCACCGTCTATGCAGACGGGACCGAAAATTACTCGAAGAATTTTCCTCTCGAAGTAACCAAGAGTAAGCTCATCCGCTTTTGATAGAGTCCATGCCTCTGCACCATAAAGTAGGACTGGGATGATTAAGGTCTTATAAAGGGTCACTTTAGTTGTTCGAGAGAGGGCTTTGCTACTCAATTGCTTTCTTAGCCCAAAGAAACAGCGATTGGCAAGAGTTATTCTTCGTTTAATCTCAGCGCTGGTGTCATTGTCTGAGTTCATAGCGGAGCCTAGGTAGACAAAGTCCTTTACCACCTCAAAGTTATATCTGTCTATAGTGACATTCTGTCCAAGACGTCGGTGTTGGGTGTCTTTTCTTGATGACAGCATATACTTTGTCTTGCCCTCATTGACCGCCAAACCCATCTTCGCCGCCTCCGTCTCAATGCCCACGAAAGCGCCAGTGACATCACGCTGCGTTCTCCCGATTATGTCGATGTCGTCGGCGTAGGCGAGTAGATGGACGGACTTTTGAAAGATAGTGCCTCTGGTGTTAGCGTTTGAGTTTTGCACTATTCTTTCAAGAACGATGTTGAAGAAGTCACATGACAGCGCATCGCCTTGTCTAAATCCTTTTTTGACATCGAAGGTCTCGGTGAGTTCTTTACCGACCTTGATGGAGCAGCGTGCATTCTCCATTGTCATCCTACATAAACGAACGAGTTTGGCAGGGATGCCAAAACTAGACATTGCTCTGTATAGCTCGTCTCTATAAATGCTGTCATAGGCGGCCTTAAAATCGATGAAAAGATGGTGGGTATCGATTTGAACTTCCTGGGTTTTCTCCAAGATCTGCCGCAGTGTGAATATTTGGTCGATGGTAGACTTTCCTGGCCTGAAGCCACACTGATAGGGACCAATCAGGTTGTTGACGAAAGGCTTCAAGCGTTCACACAAAACGGCAGATAAGATCTTGTAGGCGATGTTAAGAAGACTAATACCTCTGTAGTTGGCGCAGTTCAGAGGATCTCCTTTCTTGAGGATCGGGCAAACAATGCTAAGGTTCCATTCATCGGGCATACTTTCCTCCGACCATATTTTACAGATGAGTTGGTGCATGCTCCTAACCAAGTCATCGCCTGCTGCTTTGAATAGCTCGGCGGTAAGGCCATCTGCCCCAGCGGCTTTGTTGGACTTAAGCTTAGATATCGCTATCTTCACTTCGTCCAGGTCGGGTGGACGGAATTGTTGGTCTTCATCGTCCAGGTTGAATGGTTCATTCTGCCTGACAGCGGGATTTAGTTCGTCATCGCCGTTAAACAGTCTGCAGAAGTAGTTCTTCCATATCCTCAGCATCGACTACGATGTTCCCTTGTTCGTCCTTGCAGGCTTCGGTTCGGGCTCTGTAGCCTTGACAGGTTCTTTTTACCCTTTGGTAAAACTTCCAAACCTCATTCCTGCTGTAGCATCTCTCTATTTCCTCGATCGCGCGCTTCTCGTGCTCTTTCTTTTTTCTCCTGAGAAGCCGGTGTTCGTCTCTTCTTTTCTGCGCGTAGAGCTCACGAGCAGCTCTAGTTCTTCTTTGCAGCGCCGCTTTGTATGCCTCCTGTTTCGCTGCATGTGCTTGCCGGCACTCGTCGTCGAACCAGGGGTTTCGTTGTGGTGGTCGAGTGAAACCAAGCACATCAGAGGCGGCGTCTCTGATGGCTTTTTGGCAATGTTGCCACTGGTCTTCAATGCTTGCTGCTGGCTGCATAGAACCTCTTGAGAGATTGAGAGAGACTCGATCGGAGAAGGATCTGGTGATCTCTTGCGATTTTAGCCGTCCGACGTCAAACTTCCTCACAGTATTTATTTGTCTTGGCGGTGTTCGGGATATCCGAAGGCGTACCTTGGCTACAACAAGGTAGTGGTCCGAGTCAATGTTGGCCCCTCGGAACGTTCGGATATCCATAATACTGGAGGAGTGCCTTGCGTCGATCGCAATGTGGTCAATCTGGTTGACGGTTGATTGATCGGGAGATCTCCAAGTGCCTTTATGAATATCGAGATGCGGGAACCGCGTACTTGCTATGACAACATTTCGCCCCGCCGCGAAGTCGATCAGCCTAAATCCTTTATCGGAGGTGGTGTCGTGTAGGCTGTACCTTCCGACAGTACTACCAAAGATGCCCTCTCTTCCTATCTTTGCATTAAAATCACCTAGGACAATTTTAATGTAATAGTTAGGGCACTGCTCGTATGTCTTGTCCAAGAGCTCGTAGAACCTCTCTTTGGTGTCGTCGTCTTTCTCCTCCGTGGGGGCATGGGCACATATTAGGCTAATGTTGGCGAATTTAGCCTTGATGCGAATTGTCGTGAGGCGCTCGTTCACGCAGTGGAAACTTAAGACTTCTTGCCTAAGTCTGCCTCCAACGACGAATCCACATCCGAATAAGCGCTGTTTTTGTTGCCGGGTCCATCCCATCGCACTTCTTGAATGGCGGTTAGGTCTGCTTTATAGCAGTCCAGGGCCTTCGCTAGCTGTTCGGCTGCACGCGGTCTGTTAAGGGACCTAACATTCCACGTGCAGATCCGAAATTCGTTGTCCTTAATTCGTTTGCCAGGTTCGTCAACAGTAAAATCATCCGTATCCGAGGCTTGTTTTAGTTTCGGAACTATTGTTGTTTTCCGCAGTCGGGCAGTTACCCCGGCGTACAACCCCCAACCTGGAGGGCCAGGCCCTTTGTTGGACCCCTTGGACGAAAGGGGCCGGATTCCTCCGGTGTCAGTAACCCACTTCGGGGATGTGAGAGCTGCCGTTGGCCCATAAAGGGTTCATCCGCCACCATCTCTGTTTCAGCACCCTGACTAGTCTGTCCTCACTGACCTCAGCTCCAAATATGTCGAAGTAGCTCAAGTAAGGTAACTGTCATCTTGACTGTTGACGACACCGTTGATTCAGGCTAATGAATTCATCCGCCGTACGTCCTCTTTCTGAGGGGCTCATGTAAGACATCTGAGGCTCGATCAGTCAGTCTTTCCGACAGAGCATTATAATGTTGCTATTTTCTTCGTGTTCAACACACGCGCTTATAAGTTCAGCAAGTCACAGCCGGATGGGCAGACCAGTACCCGGTGGTTACCACTAGGAGGTAAAATAAGCACAATTGATGTGTACGAAAAGTTACAACAGCTGGGCACCGCCAGGTTGATGCCGATCAGCGCCTACCCGATTCATACACACCCAACCAGAGAGAATTTTACTAACTTCCAAATAAATGTTGGATATCTCCTCAAAGGAATCCCCTCCACTGATCAGGTTGAGGGCAAAAATAGTCAATCTGATCTATCTGGTTTTGGGGAACTTCTTCCATATGTCCTAAGTCTTCATACTCCCTCAAGAATAGAACGTATTGACCCTTAACTTCTGGATTCCTATCCAACCTCTTTTCCAGTGAAAGGAATCGTCTCTTGGCAATGCTAAGCGAATCTCCTAAAACCACAGGATTTTGCTTAAATGGCAATCTAACCACGAACCTACCATCCTTTCGACGCACGGTTTGTGCGAAATGTTCTTCACACCTCTCTTCCTCAGGTGTAAGATAAGTTTTTGTGGAATCAACCCTTTCCAGTTTCCAAAACTGCTCTACCAATTCATTTAAATAACGATCATCATTTCCTTCTTGGCCACTTAGTAAACAAACAGTGGCATTCGGAACCAACGAAAGATCGTATCTGCCAGATACGACCCAGCCGCACAGAGTTTTTTGGAGAGTATGTCGGCCTTCCATTTTAATCTGCCCAATCGCCAACAACTCAAAGAAGCATTCCGCTCCTATCAACAAATCAATTTTTGAAGCCTTATTGAAGTTAGGATCTGCCAGCACTATATTTTTTGGAATATCCCAATCATCGACCTCAAACGATTGACTTGGCTGTAGATCCGTAATATTTCTTATGACCAACAACTCTAATTCCGTTTTGAACTCAGAAATCCTCGACTTGCAAATCGCGCGAGTGGTATTGCGAATTTTCGAGACTTCATTGCCGATCCCACTTATTTGCATGTCAGTTTTAGTTTTAACGAGCCTTAACCTTTGAGCGATGTCTTCGGTTACAAAATTCAATTGGGATGCCGAGTCCAAAAGTGCCCGAACAGTGTGGTAGATACCAAAATTATCCCTTACTTCTATTAAAGCAGTTGCTAATATCACTTGGTTCTTCGTTCTTCCAAGTAATGTGGAGGAAGACTGCGGAATTTGGCTAATATCGGATTCTGCAGTAGGGGCAAATCTATGCAAGAGCTGATGATGGGGTAGCGAACAAATGCTACACTTATCCTTTGAGCAACGCCTAACCGAATGTCCCTTATCTAGGCAATTAATGCATAACATCAACCTTTTTGTCTCGTGAAACCGCCTTGCTACTGGCAAATTTGCGAAATCACTACAACTGTCGATTTTGTGTCCCTCATTACAATATATGCAGAGTGCCTGTTGCGCAGCTAACGTGGTCAATCTACTTTGTCGACTATTGGCTTCATTATTATTACGCCTCCGCGATCGGCGATCATTTGTAGCCCCTGAGGAAGACAACGCACTCTGTGAACGTGGCATTTTGGATTCCTTGATTCCTTCTAAGTTTCTTAGCGAAAGGGAACTGGCTTTGGATACTTTGGGAACTTCTAGCAATAGATTAATGTGTTCTTGAAAAATTAAACACTTATTATCAAATCGCTGGGCTAATCTTTCTAATGCTTTTCGATAGTTCGCACTTATCAAATCGAACTCTTTCACTGCTCCTAGCGCTGGACCTGATAAACATCGCTTTAAATAATTAAATTTCTGCAAGTTATCTAACGATTCATCCTTATCAACTAAATTCTTGAACAGTCCTATAAAATTTGGATATTCAGAAAATTTTCCAGAGAAATTCGGGAGCTTTATTTGCTCTAACTTCGATCGAGCTGCTGGCGGCGGTTGAAAAAACGTCGCATTAAAGCTGTCCGACGGATTTGAATTTCTTTTAGCTTCTACCACTCTTTCCCTAATCTTCGTCTTCTTAAAATCATACAATTCTTCAACTTCACCTCTAAATGCATCATTAGTTGTCTCCTCTTCCTTTATATCAAACCGTTCAATGCTTTTTTGAACATTTAGCGCTTGTTTGAAATAGGACTCTAAAATCTCCAAACGACATTCTAATTCCGTCACAGACAATGAATCGCCCTTGCTAATAATAAAGTTTTTTACTCTCTTCAAACTCCCTTTGGTCGATGACCTCAGAGCCTTTAGTTCCGACAACTTTTTTTCCACCTTGGTAGATCTATCCAGAAATTCACCCTCTTCATCAATCCTATCATGATCAGTTTTCATTATTATAATATAATTGATCGTATTTTGATAACGAACTGTGGTCCATCCAACGCAATTTTATTTGCTGCTTTCAACGATGAATAGTAAACAAGGTAAGAGAGACAGATATAAGCAAGCCCTCTAATATGGGAATAGAATAGACAATTTCAAAGCAAAGTCAGCTTAAGAGAACGCTGTAGTCTGTATAAAATGTCTACGCTTATCAACAACAATATCTCCCCATCCAACAACTCTATTCAACAACTTTGAATTTTTTGACCGCAGCTATATCTACAAGCTCCAACAACAAAATAACCGATAACTTGGTTACTCAGCAACAACAAAACAGCAACCACCAACCAGCAACAATAATGATAAATCGTCAGCAACATTAATTTATCAATCAGCAGCAAAATAACCGCTTCAATCAGCAACCAAATACGTCAACAGCAGTGCAACAACATTACTCTTATAAAATGCTTCAGCAACAATTTCCCAAATTTAAAAAGAGATCATAGGAAATTAACTTACATGGAAAAAGCTTTCACCTGTTCTCGTACGTGTAGGTGTAGGCGATGATACAATCCACATCCGTAAATTCACACACTTCTCGTTCTGATGCACCTCTCTCGTCTGCTAAGAGCTTAATTTGCTTGCCTCGATTACACTGTATTCCGCCTGTGACAAAAAAAAGTTTTTAATTTGCTTTTACTGCACTTTTACCAATTTTCGATCACGATGCGACTCTCCAAGATCTCGGAACGGGGTCCAAAGTTCGCAGCTTCCGATTCAATGTAGGTATGCGGCAAATTACAAAGTGCACTCTCAGCCACCAAGAGATGAGATGATCGTGAATATGTGCACTGATTTAACTATTCCCTCGATCGCAATTTACTGATTATTAGTTTATTGTTTTATACAAAATTCACACTTTATAATATATGCTTTATGCACGTATAATAAAGAATTTGTTTAACGTGGAAATCTAAAGATTTCCCGGGTTTCGGCAACAATGTTTTTTCGCAAGAGTTTGTTACGAATTCGACTATGCGGCAATTCCAAAAACGTTATAAAAATTAAGTTTTATTTAACGCAAAGTGAACTTCACTGGTCAACGAATCGTTTTCAACTTAACTTCATCTTTGTCCGGTGGATTTGTCTTCGGCATTTTTCTCTCCGAACCATCCGTTTATACCAATCTTCACACTAGTACTAGATTTATTTACTTCATATTCACAATAATCTATTCATTTCAAGATACAATAATTTTAATTCATTATTCGACTTTTAAAATTCTAATACTAATTTTCTCTACAATTCAAATATACATAATATTCAATAATAATACAACAATTAACAAGGTTCTTGCATTTAATACCTACCTAAGAACTGAGTTATGTTTTCGGGAGCCTAGTTTTAGTTAACTTATCTAATATTTTCAAAATTAAAACGACTTGATGAAAATCCCAAAATCTACTTGGACGCCAACAAATTCCTTAGGCAACACAAGGAAATATACATTGTCCCGGCAGACAAAGGAAATGTAACAGTCGCAATGTATAAGAAGGACTATGTATATAGGATGAGGGACATGATGTCGGATAGAAGCACCTACAGAGTTTTGCGCAACAATCCCCCAACAAAGTTGCAAACACAAAATAACCTTTTTGCGAAAGAATTATTTGGGCTCAACCTGATCATGGAACATGAGAAGAAACGGATGACCATGTATACAGCCAACAGCCCAAGAATATATGGTCTCCCTAAGATCCACAAAATGGACATGCCATTAAGACCGATTTGTGCCTCTATGAATGTTCCGTGCTACATACTGTCTAAATTTGTGGTCAATATATTAAAGAACCTGACGGAGAACTCTAGGTATAATATGAAAAACGCCAAGGACTTTATCCGCTGTGTCACTCCGATTGAACTGGAAGAAGATGATGTTCTAGTGTCTTTCGATGTAGTGTCACTATTCACGAACATACCCATTCAATTGGCCCTAGAGATGATCGACAAAAAATGGGATCGATTACGCGATCACACTAAGCTGAAGAGATCCCAGTTCATGGATATACTTCGGTTCTGCATCATTGACAACAACTACCTAGAGTTCGAAAACAGGATATTTCAACAGAAACAGGTCGTCCCCATGGGTAGCCCAATATCTCCGATTCTAGCGGACATAGTAATGGAGACATTACTGGATGACGTTTTTGGGAAACTTCCATTTGGACCAAAAATAGTTACGAAATATGTAGATGATCGGTTCGCTGTCATAAAGCGTGGTAATATTCAGGCAACTTTATCAGCATTAAACAACTTTCACCACCGCATCCAATTCACTGTTGAAACCGAAACAGACGGTGAATTACCATATCTTGACATCAAAGTGGTCAAAAAAGATAGACGAATGATATTCGACTGGTATAGGAAACCAACTTCCTCAGGTAGAATGATCAACTACAACTCGAAACACCCCAAACGAGTCATTATTAACACCGCCAAGAACTTCATCAATAGAGTACTTGATAACAGTGACTATTACTATCACTAGGTATTATCAAACTCTTTCCCTGCTGCTATCATAAACACCATGATTAAACAGTACAGCGTCGTGAAAGAGGTAAACATAGACGATCAGCTGCCCAGAGCAACTGAGTACAAAAGTGTTGTGTTTATTCCCTCTCTCTCAGACCGTAATAAAGCAGCACCGATAAGAGACAAGAAAAAAACAACAATAGCGTTCAGACCAGCCAAAACACTGAAGAATGAACTCTTTACTAACACAAAAGGGAAACTTGATGTGTTAGAAAAGTCAGACGTTGTTTATCAAATCAACTGCTTGGATGGAAATGGGAGAAAATGCTCTTCGGTATACATTGGTACCTCTAAGCAGGGTTGGCCGAATAAACTACACTACATTTTCTACATCATTAACTACGCGTAGTAAATTAAATAAACTACACGTCTTATTTACTACAATTTGTTACGTCTGCTACATAGACGTAGAAAATACAGAAAAATAATAGAATTTCAGTTAACAAGATTCCAAAGTATTGGTATTGGGTTGTACTAGTTTTACTCGTAGTCGTAATGTGGAGTTCGATATTTTATTTTCCAAATAACTTACCCTTATACATAGGTACCTGGTACCTAATATGTAGAAATAACAATGTAAACGTAAGTAGGCAGTCAATATTCGTCTGTTTTATTAGAGTCATTCCTTATCAAGGTATAATGAATATGTACCTATGTTATGTACTAGTTTTTTTTACTTTTCTTGTGAAAGTCAGTTCCTTGTTTTTGTGTGAACAAAAAAAAACAGTGAAAGAAGTCGTTCAATAGATGTTCATATTGAACAATGAACATTCGAGAACCGATTTCGAATTCAAAAGCAAGCGTCCCATTGTTGCGTTAAAATTTACGCACAAAACCTTTGACCTTTCCATCCCTCCTGTTCCTGATCCATTTCCACTTTTTGGCCTTTTGAACCATTTTCTCCTGTTGTCTTCCGGGCGCTTCCCTTTCGCTCCTGGAGGATGACAAATGTAGTTTTTCTTAGAGCCCAGACGGACGGTCGGGAATCTCTCAATGGACGGACGGACGGTCCCCAATATATGGATAAAAACAAGGGACAGGTGATCCCCACCGACATCAAAATGATCGTGGAAACAATTCTTTCACTAAGGCGTTTAAGCCCAAAAAGGACGTCTGTCCTCGTCGAATCAGAATAAAGAGTTATCGTAAGGCCCAGTGCCCATCCTAAATAAATATGGCAAAACAAGCCATCACTAACAAAAACAAATAATATTGTAAACGATAACTTCCAACTACCTGGGTTCAGTTAGCTTACCATTTCTCTGCGCGAAAGCTCACTCGACATTAGTATGGGGGTCGCGAGTTATTTATCCTTCCACTCCTAGTTGTTAATTTTGTTATTATTGTTAAAAGATAATCCTATTTAAGTCTGGTCGGGGTTGGCAAAAAGCGAACCTAAGCAACCACTAAGATATCTAATCGAACAGCGCTAGATCGCTATTGTGAATACTGCTGGAATGAATGTATCACCGAAGGAGAAGTTGTCAAAGCTCTGGACGTGATTCCCTTTGCTTTGACAACTACGACGACGGCAGCTGGGGCGAATTCAACACTAATACCAGAAAGACTCCTCCCGCCAAAAATGACAGGGCGGCAAGGACGTCATATTTTAATTAATAAACACCAAAAACGCATATCGAAAAATCGAACAGCGAAAACCAAAAATAAGTGTATTAAAACACAAAAATTCTAGTGAATAAATTCTACGATTTCTGCCTTGAACGAAAAAAAGATGGCTGAATTCGCCCCATGTATGAAAGGCTGCGTTTCTGTGATCCGCATCAAAGCTACTTTCCAAAACATAAGCCTAATATGTGCACACGCCCCTACCGACGAGGCTGACGATCCCATCAAGGAGGAGTTTTATGACCTCCTGGATGGAGCCTACGGAGCCTGTCCGGAGTATGATGTAAAAGTTGTACTCGGGGATTTCAATGCTAAAGTCGGAAAGGAAAACATCTTTGGCGGGTTAGTTGGTAAGCACAGAATCCACGAAACGACAACAGACAACGGCTACCGACTAATCGATTTTGCAGCAGCTCGTAATACGGTGATAAGTAGCACTAGGTTTCCAAGGCTAAGGATCCACACAGCAACCTGGCGCTCTCCAGACGGTCGAACCGCCAACCAAATCGACCATGTGCTAATCGATGCGAGGCACGCATCCAACATCCTCGACGTGCACACATTCCGAGGGGCAAACGTCGACTCTGACCATTTTCTTGTTGCGGCTAAATTCAGAGCTCGACTGTCCAACGAAAAGAAGCTGCGAACTGCCCAGAAGAAGAAATTCGACGTTGGACGCCTTAGCACACCTGGAGTAGCCAGAGCCTACAGCGAGCGCCTGAGTATGAAACTCTCCTCTGTGCACTCACCTACCACAAACGCCAACAATCAGTGGTGCCAGTATCGCGACATCATCAAAGAGGTAGCCGAAACCACCGTAGGGTACCAGCCACCCCAGAGAAAGAGCCCGTGGTATGATGATGAATGCGTGTACAGGAAAAAGGTGACAGAAGATGCACACAAGAAAGCGCTGCAGCGCAAAACAAGGGCAGCGAGAGAAGAGTATCGAGCCAGGAGAAGGGAGGAAAAGAAGATCCTGCGTAGAAAGAAGAGGGCTTACGCAGCTTCCCAGCTCAAGGAGATCGAAGAGTCGCGCGATCGTAATAACATCCGGAGGTTTTATAAAAAAGCTAAGCAACTGGCTGCTGGCTACAAAACCGGAACGCAGGCTCTTCGAGATACCGAAGGCAACCTAGTCACCGAAGCGCAGGGAATAGTAGATGTGTTTAAGCAGCATTTCCAACAGCTGCTTAATGGGCATCATGTAGAGAGAGTGATAGGGCAAGAAGAGAACCCACGTCCAGTCAATGAGGAACTAGTCCCACCACCAAGTATAGAAGAAGTTGGCTTAGCTATAAAAAAGCTTAAGAACAACAAGGCCGCAGGCTCTGATGGTCTACCAGCGGAGCTCTTTAAATACGGTGGTGATGTTTTGGTAGGGAGCATGCACCGAATCATCAACCAAGTATGGGTGGAAGAAAACATGCCCGATGACTGGACTATCAGCTCCATATGCCCCATCTTCAAAAAAGGCGATCCTATGTCTTGCAAGAACTATCGAGGCATATCCCTGCTAAATGTCGCATACAAGATCCTATCCAACGTACTGTGTGAACGTCTAAAACCGTTCTGCAACACACTAATCGGCACGTACCAGTGTGGCTTCCGGCCCGGCAGATCGACTATAGACCAAATTTTCACACTGAGGCAAATCTTGGAAAAGACCAACGAATTTCAAGTCGAAACTCACCACCTATTCATCGACTTCAAAGCCGCGTATGATAGCATACATCGTCAGGAGCTCTATATGGCGATGGCCGAATTCGGAATCCCGGCAAAACTGATTCAGCTGTGTCGCGTGACGCTGGAAAACACGCGCTGCAACGTGCAGTTTGGAAGCAGCTCTTCCGAACTTTTTCAAACATGCACCGGATTTCGGCAAGGAGACGCTCTATCATGCGACTTCTTCAATCTCGTACTGGAGCAGATAGTGCGCAGGGCAGGTGTCAACACGGAAGGCACTATCTTCAACAGGTCCATCCAGATGCTTGGCTATGCGGACGATATTGACATCATCGGTCGCTCCCAGCGTGCCGTGATAGAAGCGTTCACGGCGATTGAAGAACAGGCGAAATCCGTTGGACTTGTAGTAAATGAGGACAAGACTAAGTACATGCTATCAACAAACAAACAAGCATCTGTCCACCGCCTAGGACAAAACGTCACTATTGATAGCAACAATTTCGAGGTAGTTAAGGAGTTCACCTACCTCGGAGTAAACGTAAACTCCACGAATGACACCCTAGTGGAGATCCGGCGAAGAATTACCCTAGGAAACCGTTGCTACTTCGGTTTGGCAAAACAACTGGGTTCAAAACTCCTAACTCGAAGGACGAAATGTGTGCTCTACAAAACCCTTATCCTGCCAGTTCTGCTTTATGGCGCCGAGTGCTGGACGATAAGCAAGAAGGGAGAGCTGATACTGGGCTCCTTCGAAAGAAAAATACTTCGGCGGATTTTTGGTCCTGTGTGCGAGGAGGGCGAATGGAGGAGAAGATACAACCGCGAACTCTATGAGCTGTACCAAGATGTGGATGTAGTCCAAAAAGCCAAAACACGTCGACTACATTGGCTCGGCCACATCGAGCGAATGGACAATAATGCTCCAGCCAAGAGGGTCTTCGAATCCCAGCCCCCAGGTTCGAGAAGACAAGGAAGACCGAACCTCCGTTTCAAAGACCAAGCCATCGCGGATGCCAGAGCGCTTGGTCTGGACAATTGGAAGCAGCGTGCCCGGGATCGTAGAGGATGGAAGGCTGCAGTGTCTCAGGCAGAGACTCTTCACGGGTCGGGAGCCCGATAAGGAAGGAAGGATGAAAGGCTGCGTGTGTGTGTGCGTGTATGCGTGTGTGTGGAAGATTATCAGCGCAGGCGTACGTCACTTTTTGGTTAACCGCCTGAGAGACAGGACGTAGAGAAAAGTTGAAAAAAAAACAGAGCAAATAAGTAGTGAAGACAAGTTGTGTCTAGAGAAAAAAAAAGGAAGTTAAGACGAGAAAAATCCACAGGACAAAAAAAGAGTTTTCGTGCAGAGTGGACATCATTATCCAGTGGTTGTAGCGGGGAGCTTTTGGTCACCCCCATCCGCCAGGTCAAAGGACATAGTTATTTTCCTTGGAGAGGAAGGATAAAAGGAGAAAAAGGGGAAAAACAAAAACAGATAAGTAGGGTGTTTTCAGTGTGGTATAGTTCGTATCGTTTAAATTTTACTTTGTGAAAAATAGTCAAGTGAGATTTCGTTCCGTTCTTTTATAGTAGCAATTAACGGCTACTCTGTATTTTCGCGACCCGTTGTGTCTTTTGTGACCGTTGTCCCGAGAACCGTATGGTAATCGGAAGTTATCCGTTGGCCTAAAACCGCAAAGTTAAATAATTTTCTTTTTTTCATAAATTCGTTTTTTACATCCCCACCTTGAGGGTTTGCTTGTTAATTTCAATCTTTCTTTACTTTGCGTTCTAACCTACTCGTTCTTGTTTCGAACAGAGAGGATACTAAGTCGCGCAACAAAAAACAGTTGTGTAAAGCGATACTGAGAGCTTCCAGCTCTGTGATGTTTTTTTAACAAACCAGTGGCCATTCTCCAGTTTGTAATCATTACTAACCATAAGTACCAATAAACTTATCAAATTTCCATTTGGGAAACATAATTTTCATTTTTCATTTCGTCGTACATCGCTCACCAAAATCCATATTATCTCCTAAAAGGTTTCGCAATCTTCCTTTTCCAAAGACTGCGTGGCGCCCTTATTCAAATACACCAATAATTTACCTTTGTTTATCCTATCTAATATTATTGTGATTGAACCCACACCCAGCTGACTAGCCAAATCACAGCATCAACGCGCTGCTTGTTGCACTTTCGGTTTTCTCTTTGCCCTCCCCATTCGCCATTTATTCGACCGATCGCCGAAATTGTCATTTCGACTTACAACCTCTCGGGCAGCGGCGGCTGCATTTGTTTACCCGGTCATTTTCAACGCATCTAATAGAGTCGTATACGGAATTGTCTTTTAGTAATATAAGTGCAACACCATTTCAAATTTGACAGTTGAAGCTACGTCTGCTACAATTTGTTTCATTAACTACATTTAACTACATTAACTACACAAACTATGTAGCAGATGTAACAAATGTAGTTTTTTCTAGAAAATTGACAGTTCGGCCAACCCTGCCTCTAAGCAAAAGCTCAAAAACCGCTTATCTGGTCATAGATCTGACATCAACAGTGGGAGCTTACAGAAAACGGCGTTAGCTCTACATTGGATTGAAGAAAAACATTCACCAGACCTCGGTAATGTAAGAGTATTACAAACGGAGAGGCATTACAGTAAGCGAATGCTTTTGGAAATGCTTCACATCAGAAACACAGCCAACACCGTGAATCGCCGCTCTGATTGCGAAAATCTCAGCAACATTTACAGCCAGCTGATAAAAAGGCCTACCTAACAGTTGTCACCGAAAGTATCGATCTACCAACCGATATGAAATGTAGTGTTCTCTCTTCTTAAATTATTTCATATTATAATGAAAAGTAATATTTAAACAACATAACCATTTAAAATGTGTTAATTAATTTTATATTTTAATATTTTAGTTTTTTGTGATGATTTGTATAATGTTTGGCTGTTTCCTTTTTAATGTAAATCTTCATGTTTCCTGCCGTAAATCCCCTTGACTTCTCACACTTGTACACTTGTGATTAATTATATATATTTTTTTTATTTAATAAAGGCCTGATGAAGGACGTAATCACGTCCGAAACGTCGCAAATATAAAAAAACTTATCTTTGACCTTTAGCCCGCAAATCGTACAGATTGTCACGTCTGCACATAAGGTCACTTAAAATTTCCAATTATTAAAAATTAAGAAAAGATTGGAAACAAATTTTCCCATTTTTTTCACAATAGCAAAAAATGTGTTTGGAAAACCATTCACATTGACCATTCCTAAGACTCGAAGCATAAAATTTAGACAATTCATTAACCGATTCCGATTAGTAAATTCATAAATTGTAATATGTTTCCTCATTTTGTTTGCTGGGATAAAACAAGTAAATTATTTTGAGCCTGAAAAATACAAAAACCACTTGAATGTACACGATATCAATAGAATATTGTGTTTTTTTATATTTCGTGTGTGTTTAGAAAAAAAAAATATTTCGAATCGTTAAACAACATAATTCAGTCGTTATCGCAGCAAAGTGTAAGCCCACGAGTAATTCAAAAACTTCTAAGAACTATGTTCTTATTATTTTATAACCTGAAATTGGATTTTTTTAGAATAGCTAGCTATCAATCTCGAAATTAATACAAAGGTATTTTAAACCGTAGGAAGTGTTTTGTAAACAGTACTGAAAATTGATTCGAATTTTATGCTATGGCCACACTGATTTTCCGAATTATTTGACACAGCAGCTGACATTTTTGGTGATTTCGTAAATTGTGTTTCGTATTTTGCTTTTAATAAGCATTTAAAAGCCTTTGGGAGGAATTTGATGGGCGAATATAAATACAATTTGGGTGTTTAGAATTATTTATTTGGAATACAAATTATCAGCGGCATAGTTTTTAGGGAAAACAAGTTATTAAATTCAAATTCTTCAGTGGCAGAACAGCTGCGTGTGTTTATTGTTGGGAGTTAAGCTTAGATCAGACGATTTATGTATATACACAAATTTCATTTGTTTGTGACGTACACAAATTCTAAAAAAATCATACTCAGAAGCGTTTTGTCTATTCCACAAACATTTGTGGTTCAAACGATTTGTGTATTTTGTCCTAAATGTACAAATTTCATTTATGTATGGCCATACACAAATGTCCCATACACAAATCAATTTGTGTATACAAATTTGTGGCTCAGACGATTTGTGTATTCCTACAAAAATGGAATTTATGAAAAATTTGTGTATTGGCCAGATTGTTTTTGATTCGCTGGTGTTTGACGTATATTCAATAAAAATAAAAAAAAATTGCTTGGATTCGGTCAGGTTTCGAATTTAACAAAGTTGATTATAAAATATGTTGCGGTTATTTTGGCAGCGTATTTACTCGAAAGTGAAATGGAAGACGAAAGCCAACAAGTCATCAAGTTACCACGCAAGCGCCGTACTTGTTGGAGAACAGATTGGCTTGGCCACCATAAGTGGTACATAGTTCCAGTTCCAGAGTTGGAACTACCTCTATGCGGGATTGCTCTAAATGCGCTAAATCCAATAATACTGCTCGCGCGAAATACAAACGAACTTTGCGGGTGCGTTCATGGCTAAAAAAGGAATAGCGTCAATGTCTTACTCATTCATATCTAAGGAATGCAACTACAAAAAATTTCATTTTAAGTACAGTGCAGTATGGCACAGAAATGCAATTGTATAAATTGCGTTAGTCTTAACTGTGCTGTTCAAGTTGTTTCAGGCACTGCCGCAAATCTTTAAATGAAATCTCGGGTATGTGCACGTTAACGCTGTGCTGGTTCCCTGGTCATGATATACTAGGCAACTGTAAAGCAGACGAACTAGCAAGGGACGGAACGAAAATGGAGCTCTCTACAGGTAAAAGAGAGCCCCATTTGCCAATTGAAACGGTAAGATACAACATCTCCACACTAGCACTGCAACAGGCTAACGAGAGATGGCCACTGTGTACTGTGTACTGGGAAGACATGCCGCAAGGCTTGGAGTTACCGCTAATGACTTCTGTCGCAGTTGCATGGATGAGGAGCTTCGGGGAGCTTGCGGATATTCCCGAAACGGATATCAGCAAAATACGGATATTTCTCCAACATTCGAAATGGTTTCAAGAGTAGCGGAAATAACCGACTCTGTTTGTGGTATCACAATGGACCTTATCTAGTCTAAGTGAATTACTCCGTATTAATGGATAATTGCCACCTAACCTAGCTGTGCTGTTCCACTCAACAAAAACTTAGTTCCAGTTGCATTTCAAGTGCAGCGCAGGATCGCATAGAAATTCAATTGTAAATAGCGCTAGTAGTAGTGCCACAAAACAAAAACCTCAGTTGCAATAGCATTTCAACATTTCAAGAGCAGCTCAGTGTCCCGGTAAAAATTGCTTTTCGTTGGGCCGCTTTCAGACACCCAGAAACCACGCTTTGTCGGACCTATTTTTATACTTACTCTCCATGACCACCGTATCATTTTCATATTCGTCACACCGGGTAGTTCCATGTACATGGCCAGGCATGCTTTCCCACGAAAATTTAAACGGTGGTAGTTTCCAAATCATTTATTTGGTAGTTGAAAGTGCGGATGCTAAAGTGTATATATCTACCTAGGTTCTTAAATATGAAAGCTTGAATTGTAGTTTTATAACCATATGATAAAAACCCTATTTTCATGTCATAAATCATGCGATGCACATGATCCGTGTCCATCCTCATTTAATTGAAATATCAAAACCATTTGTGTATGCGAACGAATTTGTGTATGCGCTATTTTTCAGAATACACAAACTATAGGACATACACAAACTGTACATAAATCTACACAAATTGTCATAAATTAATTTCTATACCCGATCAAACGATTTGTGCATGTACACAAATTCGATTTGTGTTTTCAATACACAAATGATACACATATCGTTTGTGTATGCCATTTGTGGCTATAAAATTTGTGGCTCAGACGGTTTGTGTATTTTTTTGACAATAATTTCCAAATTTTTACACAAATGTTTGTGTATACACATATCGTCTGATATTAGCTTTAGTGTTGTGTTTACTAAAATGACAAAAATACTGTTCGAAGGGGCCTGGCTTAAGCTATTCTCGATGGGTGCTGTTGTTGAACTTAGAATGTTTTGTTGGTGTAGGAGGTAGGTACTATTACAAGTAAAGGTAATCGTGGATAGTATGTACAAGGGTGGGGTGGGAAATGTTTAATGTAATGAATAAGAAATGGAATTATCAGTATACATATTGTTGAATGTTTTTTTTTTTTTTTTTCTTCTTTGTCGGATGGAGCACTATCCGATGGAGCACTCAGACACAACTACTGGTCCATTGTACTGCCAAACAGACACCTTACATTGCTGTACTTAGTTTTCCCGTCTTTCGAAGAAAGATGAGAACGAGCTTCAGTGATGAAAAGCTTAGATGTTCGGCACTCACCACGTCAGCCCCAAAGATCCGCCACCTGATGCGAGCTAAGGCAGGACAACTACAGAGGAAGTGCTCCGCTGTATCGTCATCCTCTCCACAAGCAGGACAGATGGTGGTGTTGCTCAAGCCCAACACATTTAAGTGTTTGGCAAAAGCTTGGTGGCCCGAAAGGACGCCCACAAGAAGTCTGCAGTCGATTCTCCTGAGAGACAGAAGGAAAGACGAGGACCTCTTGCAGATGTCCGGACGCAGTCGTTTGGTCTGTCTACACCCAGCACAGTCACGCCAACAACACTCGTGTTCACGAGAAACCCAAGTATCAATGGATAACCTAACCACAGATGCAGGCAAACCCAACGCAGGTTCAGGTCCTAAGAAATCTTCTTCTGAACCCACCCTGGCAAGCTCATCAGCGATCTCGTTTCCCTGGATACCAGTGTGACCTGGGACCCAAACAAGTTTGACCGTGTTTAGCCTACCGACCAAGTTCAGAGAAAGCTTGAGTTCGAGCACTAACTTGGACGAGATAAGAAGGTTAAGCAGCGCTTTTAATGCAGCTTGGCTATCACTGCAAACGCATATGCTTCTCGCCCTCCACCTGTTTGTCACAATATAGCGCATAGCCATAAGGATAGCGAAAATCTCCGCCTGGAAGACAGTCGCATGGTTACCCAAGGGGTAGTGTAGTCTAATGTTCTCGCTTTCCATGAAGACTCCAGAACCAGACCCCTGTCCGGTTTTAGAGCCATCCGTGAATACACGATGGCATTCCTTCCCTGGCTCCGAGTCTGGCCGAAGCCATTCTGTTGCCTGAGGAAAGTTGACGTGGTAGTTTTGTCGCAGTAGGATTTCTGGTGTCATTGCGTCAGACGGCATATCCATAAGACAGGGGTCAAAGGATAATTCTCGCACAAGTTCTTCAAACTGCCAATGCGCGTGGTACCAAAAGCCACCTCTCTTTAACCGAGAGATGGTTTTCAGCATACACCCCATGATAAAAATATCAAGGGGGGGAGGTTCATCAAAGCATCTAGAGCGGAGCCCGGAGTGCTGGGGAAGACCCCTGTGCAGCCAAGGCAAACCGTTCTTTGGAGTTTGGCGAAAGAGGCCATAACACGTTTCCGCGAAGGCCTGTTCCACCACACAACCGATGCATATGAGAGAAGTGGTCTTACCATTGCCGTATAGATCCATAGGACCCTTTTAGGAGATAAGCCCCATGTCTTCCCAAAAGCGCCTTTGCACTACCAGAGAGTCGACAGCGCTTTATCGGTTTTTGATTCAACATGCTTGGACCAAAGAAGTTTTCTATCGAGGATTACTCCCAGATATTTGACTTCATCAGAGATCGGAATAGTGACACCTTTTAGCACAAGTTGAGACAGACCAGTGATATTCCTCCTTCTCGTGAAGAGAACAACCGTAGTTTTAAGAGGGTTCACTGAAAGCCCATTCCTTGTGCACCAATCATCTATCAAACCCAAGGATCTCTGCGCCAGAGAGCAGACAGTCCCAAGGTCTGAACCGACAGACAGAACGGCGACATCGTCCGCGTAGGCTTGTGTATAGGTTCCAGGAAGATTGAGAGTCGTCAGCAGAGAGTCTACTACCATGCACCATAAGAGGGGAGAGAAAACACCACCTTGAGGGCAGCCCCTGTTTACCCCTGTCATGACGCATTTGCCACAATCCGCTTCCGCAATCAACGTTCTGTACATTAGCATTGCTTTAATCCACAACACCAAAATTTCATCTATACCGTGATGTCTGGCTGCATTACACATGCTATCAAAGGTCGCATTATCAAAAGCACCCTCAATATCGACGAAAATGCCCAACGCGTACTCCTTCCGATCAAGAGTACTTTCGATCCTACCAACGAGGTTCTGAAGCGCAGTTTCACAGGATTTCCCGCGCTGATAAGCATGTTGCATCTCAGAAAGAGGATGCAATCGAAGAGCAACATTGCGCGTGTGCAGCTCAACCAGTCTCTCCAAGCTTTTCAGCAGGAAGGAAGACAGACTTATGGGTCTGAAACTTTTGGCGAGAGTATAGTCAGTCCTACCGATTTTTGGTATGAACACGACTTTAACCATACGCCAAAGGGAAGGTATGTAGGCCAAGGCCAAGCTAGCGGTAAAAATTATTTTCAAGGTCGGCATCAGCTGACTAAAACCTTGTTTCAGCATAGCCGGGTAAACTCCATCCGGACCATGTGACTTAAAGCTGTCAAATGATGCAATTGCATATTTGATAGCGTCATCCGTCACCACTCTGGATGCAATATACCAGCTACGCCGCGTGGAGTTTGTCAGTTCCACCACTGATGCCGGTACCACTGAAGAATGCGTAGTGATCTGATTTCCCGGGAAGTGAGTCTCCAGCAGAAGACTAAAAGTCTCCGCCTTTGTCTCAGTGTAGGTGCCATCAGATTTTTGGAGCGATTCCAGTTTACTTGGTTCGTCCCTTTTGAGGACTTTAACAAGCCTACTGGTTGCACTTAGTGATTCGACCTCCTCACAAAATTTTCTATAAGAGTCATTTTTCGATTTTCGAATTAGTCTCTTAAATTCTTTTTGTTTCGATCGATAGAGATTCCAGTCTTCCTCCAAGTTGGTTTTTAAAGACCGATTTAGAAGCTTCCTGGTTTCTCTACGAATACACTGTAGTTCGATGTTCCACCAAGGTACCGGTTTTCTACAGGAGTTTTTTGTAACTGGACACGCTTGTTCAAAACAACGGATAAGGACACTGTTCATATCCTGAGCAGACCTCTCTACCCTTTGTATTGATCTTAATTTAAGTGGAGCTTTAACAGAGTTGCCAAGTTCCTCCCTAAACTGTGACCAGTTCGTTTTTCTCGGATTTCTCCTCTCTTGCGAAGGCGAAACTTCACAGTAGATTTGAAATTCGATGTATCGATGATCTGACAGAGTGCTATCTGGCGATACCCTCCAATTATTGATTAACTTGGAATGCCTGTTGGACAGAGTAATATCGATTACTTGCTGTCTCCTGGCTGTAACAAATGTGGGTCGACAACCCACATTGTTGATGGTGATGTCAGACGATAGGATGAAGTCCAAAAGACTATCCCCACGTATATTACATTTGCTGCTGCCCCAAACAGTGTTTTGGGCATTAGCGTCGCAACATAGGATAAGACCAATCTTTTTGGACTCGCAGTACTCTATGAGCTCAACAACTACCTTTGGTGGTGGAGGAGTTAGAGAGTCATAGGGAAGGTAAGCCAATGCAACGACAAAGGTTTCCCAATTGCCGTTTGCATGGTAAGTGATATTTGCAGCAACCAAATCTTGGCCACAAAACCGTTCGATTTTAACTGCCGTGAGGGATTTCGATACAACAAGACATGTCCTAGGTCTCTCGGACAGTTTATCGTAAAGAACGTGGTGAGAACCGCTTAATTCACCCAGGCCACAGATGCGATTTTTCCACACCCATGGTTCCTGGATGGATGTTATGCGGTGTAGGGAATCTTTGGAAAAATTACCTATGGCATTTTATTTTATTTTATTATTATTTTTTTTTTAAATTTAACCGACACCAGCAAGGAGGAAAAGGAAGTGTCCATTGTGACCTAACTGGTTTAGGCGAAATTGGGCTGAACGATTCGCTGAGTTATAGCAACATTTTTGATCGTCGCTAGCTCTCACAATTTTATTCGAATTTCAATTTTAATGGTTCAGTTAGATGTCTAAAATCGGGAATAAAATTTAGAGCTAAAAACATGATTTTTTTGAATAAACTGCAAAAAGCTAGATTAATTTAAAAGTTGTGCCATATATTGGGTACCTAGGAGCGAGCGAGATAACTAAATATACTTACCTAGGATAGCTGAGCTAGGCTGATATTTCTATAGCAGCATAGAGGGAGATTTGATTTGAACACTGAACGAGTTTGGACGTGGCGCGTGGTGTGTGGTTTATTTTTTTTTATTTTTAATTTGCTGGCGGTGCACAACTTGTGGTTTTTTCTGTGGCATGTTAGAAAATCTAACCTCGATTCTACGAGTTCACAAAAAAAAAAAGAAAAAAAACATTCACCAAAGTCTGAAGCAGTGAAAAATATTTAATCAAATAAAACGATAGTTTTATTACGCAATCGTGAAATTTTCTGCCCAAAACACCTTAAGAACTTTTGTGCTTAAACCACGTGCCCCCATCTGCCTCATCGTACCACACCGCGGCCGTCCAAATCTAACACACAAACTTCCACCAAAAATAAGGAATTTTACGACCAAAGTCCTAGCTGTACAGTATACACGTGTGCAAGTCTGCATCGCTTAAAGGAAACGGTGCTCCGCTAAACGGTTTATCCTTGGCTTCACCTTCCTCTACCTTTGGTGCAAAGCATAAGCCTACACGAGTTGCTTCATTGCAAAACAAAAAAAGGAGACGATTCTATTAACCTCGTCGTCCAATCTCTGCCGGATCAAATTACCGCAACATCGACGATCTTGTCTCATCGACATACGCATAAACAGGTTGCACCAGCAACATCCACATAACATGTTGCAGTAGCGTTAAACACCTGATCCCGCAACCTTTTTCATCAGCAGTGGCAGCTTCACAAGCACAACAACCTAATTTCGGAGTACATTATCCACATCCAGCAGTCAGCAGAGTACCAAACCAACATCTTAAATCACGGTCTATTTCTCAATAGATGGCGTTGTGTCTAGTACTAAAAGTTAAGTTTTTATTTTTTCGTTGGTCAAATTCGAATTTTGTAAGTCATTTATGTTCAAATTATATTTTTATCGTTCAGTGAATATTTAGATCTGCGTCGTATGCCAATCAGAATTTATAAAAAGCATACTCAAGTCAAGGAAGGAATGCGGTGCACCTCGTCCCACCACCTTGGACATCGGCTTCAGTAAAGGTAACCCAATAAAATAAAGTGGGGTAAGTGATTTTAAATATTATTTGAACAAATGATAACGTGAATTGACCTAATCGTAAAGTAAAGTAAAAGTAAATAAACGGAAATTATAGTACACCTAACGTAACGTAAAATAATTGAAATTTAAAGTTCGTACAGACCGTAAACGATCTATTCATCGATGTTGTGTTTGTAATCGTGAAAGAAAGCGAAAGAAGAGAAATAGAGAGAAAGTAAAAGAAAATAATTGAAAGGAAGCTTTAACGAATTAATACAAAGTAAATGTTGGAATTTGAATATACTGAAAGCTTTGTAGAGTTTTAAATGAAAATCATAAGAAACTTAAATTGCATCGTTGATATGGTTATGAATTCGAATGTCGTTGCGTTGACTTTCAGTTTTAATAAATGATTTATAGTTTGAAGTTGAAAAAGGATAAGTGTTATTTTTTTTGGGTTGCATAAATTGCATAACATCTTTGGAGTTAATATTTTACGCAATTTTCTTGTGTCGTATTTTGTTCCCGATTGACAGAATGTTAAATATGTTTAGAGATTAAGATTTAGGAGAGGATGTGTCGGACGGCATAAAGGACGGATAAATTGGAGGGGATGAAGAAGATAAGAAGCAGAGGAATTTAGCCCCCATAGGAGGTTTAAATTCTTGTTCGCTAGGGGTCGTCGTAAAATGAGCGTGTCGACGGCCATGGATACTGAACCTCGGTTTAGTTAGGGGTGGGACAGCTTGTAGAGAGTTCCAATATCTAAATCTCTCTCCCTTCCTTCCGCTTTGGAACCAACAGTGGATTATACAAAACTCGGGCCTCGCAATTAGCATTGTTAGGGAAGTAGTTGGTTACGTGACGTGTAAGACCTTTTTTTTTCGCGATTATTCTGGAGACCTTCAGGCATGTAAAAATATAATGTAACCCCAGTCTAGGGCCTGTGGCAAGATCCCCGCCCACCGTCGAGCTAGCGCGTGGAGGAGTTTTCATGCCTGAGCCACAGGAGGCCTGGACACCCCTTCTACTACTCTGCCCGGACTGCCTCAAGGGTCCTGTGACCTTGGGTCATAAGGGTGGATCAGGTTAGTGGAAGGGTTTGGCTGCAGATACTTGTGCCCGAATCTGTCATACCATCTAGGACTAGGCCTTCACTAGTATGAGTGATAGTACTGGATAGGTCGAGTTTTTTTCGGACCGAAGATCAGTTTGGTCAGTTATGCATTTTTGACTGCATGCGTAGGCATGTGCACATTTATTTCGTTGAGGGCATAGGCACATGCAGACCGGTTCGTTACAGGTGGCGCCCAACGTGGGGCCCGAAGTTTTGACTATACATAATTCACATACAATATACAAAAAATATACATATTTTTCATAACTTTTAATTTTTGCTTTCGACGTATCCGGTAAGTGGGTGCAACTCTGTCCCCATTTATGTCCGTTGTACGGTTGAAGTAATAATTTAGAGTGGGATTAAATGCATAGTAGGTTGATCGAATTTGCTATTCCCTGAGCTGATGTCCTTATGTCCGGTAAATAGGTAGACGTTCGTCCTTATTTATGCCCGCTGCATGGGATTACTAAGTTTAGGGCTGCTTTGTCTTAACACTTTTAGTCGACGAGCTTATGTCCGGTAATTGAGTGAGATATGTTCTTCATTTACGACAGTTGCTTAAATTCAAGACTGAAAGAGTTAGTTTTGTTTTAGTGAAGCAGTCATATCAAGTCCGGTAAATGGGTTGAACTATGTCCCCCTTTATGTCAGTTGCTTTGTGTTGCTTTCACTAGTCTTATAGCAAAGCAGAAACAACATATGAAACAATTTGTTTTCACACTTCCATCAGGTGAATAGGAACAACTTATATGCGTTGATATATTTTTATCCATAGCGTGAGGTTGAGCATAAATTCTTCTTTTTGTCCTTGTGTTCTTTCTCAATGTGTCCGATACATCCTCATTCATTATGAAAGATAGTTTTTGAAATAGCATTTAGTATTTTGATTTATTTAGTTTGCTTGTATGCAGAATTCTTAGCATTAAGGTTAGTTCTTGATTTCAATTCAATTATTTTTTTTTTTAATATCGCTTAATTTATAGTTACAATATAAGACCATACATCTCTGAATTTGTTTCTTCTTGAAGTAATAGCTTCATTAAAATATTTTATTTTATATTAATTTTGTCGGTATGTCAAATCCTGGCCCTAGTAGGTTAAAGGACGTGCAAAGTAGCTATTCGTTACGCAGTGGACGCAAACAAGTTCCGGAAGTAACGGAAGAGCCACGACAGGTTGTCAATATGTCCGAAAGTAGGGAAAATGACGATCTCCAGCCAAGTTCGGCTATTCAGCAAGAGACTCGACCACCACTACACTCGTCTGTATCTCAGGTACCTGAGGGAATGCAAGAAGCTAACGATAGCGCACAGTTTGAGCAGTACGTTCAAGATGTTGTTACCGCTACAGTCGGCATTAATCGTACCGATGAACTCCGATTTATACGAGGGGAACTAGATAAGAATCGGCTATCTCTTCAACGGGAAATAGCATCCCTAGTTCAAGCAGCTATGTCAGCTCCTATTCAGTCCCGATTAACCCAAACTGCTACCGCAGATCACAGCAATCGGAATCACATTCCTGATCCTAACTCGCCAAATCCACATACCGAATATAATGTAAATAGACGCCCAGAATTCATACCTCCGTATTCCAACCCAACACCAAACGTTCCTCCAGCAGATAATCCGGTCATATATCCTGTGAATATGCCTCGGAGTAGCAACGTTGAAAATTTTCTGGAACAATTCAGCAGAATAAATCTTAATGGTCCTACTCCTAGCCAAGACATTCCTGCCCCGACATCTTCTCCCTCGATTTCATACAATCGTTTTCCCAACTATCACAAGTGGGGAATTAAATTTGACAATGTTAAGATGACTGTGGACGATTTCCTTTTTCGCCTTGGAAGATTAAAGGAATCCTACAACGTGACTTGGTGTGACCTCGTCAATAATTTCCACCATTTTGTTTCAGGACAAGTCGAAACTTGGTTCTGGATGTACCTGAAGACCAATCCGGGTGTAAATTGGCCCACTCTGCGTCTGGCATTAATTGAACAATACCGTAGCTTGGAATCCGACTTCGAACTGTCTCGAAGAATGTCCGATCGTAGGCAAGGCCACTATGAGCCTTTTGATACATTTTTCGCAGATCTTCTGCAACTCAATTCAAGATTGCGTGTTCCGAAGTCTAACCGGGAAATAATTGAGATTATAAAACAGAATGTTAATCGCAAGATAGGGGAACATCTCATCACGTTCAGTACGCACAATATCCCTGAAATGGTTCATGTGTGTCGTACAATTGAAAAGTTTATCAATGAACATGATACCCAACGAACTAGGATACAACAGACTTTCCCTTCACGCCGGAATATCAGTGAAATCGAACAGGCAGAAGATATTCATACCACACCCTGTTTATCACCTCAAGTTGAAGCTGTTGGTTTCCGCCAAAGAAACCCAAGCGCCTTGAAATGTTGGAACTGTAAGGAACTGGGGCATACGTTCTTTGATTGTGCTACCCCCCAGCGAGCCCTATTTTGTTACAAATGTGGCCGGGAGAACACAACTACTCCTCAGTGTCCGACTTGCGCGGGAAACTCTCAAAGGAGCAATCATTCAACCGGGGAGAATTGCTCAAGGAATTCCAACCCGGCAAACTACCAAATGTAAACTCAAACCCTGCTGTTACTATACTTAAGCGCCCTACAGAACCTAGTGTCTTAGAACCTGCCATTATTACTGCACCTGCTAAAGAAATCAGTACTCACAAAAAGTCTTTTCACGAGCGACTAACTGAATACCATCAAACAAGAAATAGGATATTCGGAGTACCCACTCTGTCTCCAAAGATCACTACAGTAAGGAAGCGTTTTGTAGACAAAAAACGGCGACATCAAGCAATTGCCGCTACGACCTTGCAGTGTTCTACAAACGACCCGAGGCCATATGTCAACGTAAAGATTTTTGAGCGAAATTGGCTAGGGTTACTTGACAGTGGCGCTTGTATTAGTTGTTTAGGTACAGGAGGTGTAGAATTTTTAAATAACAACAATATCGCTTTTAAGAAATTTTTATCCGCTGTCGCAACAGCTGACGGTAAAGAGCAAACGATTGTCGGTGTTATAAATGCCAGAATATCGTTTAAAGATCGAATCGAAGATATAACCTTGTATGTCGTACCTTCATTGACTAAAGAGTTGTACCTTGGAGTCGATTTTTGGCGGAAATTTGAAATAGCTCCGAATGTTATCTCCGAGATTTCTGGAAGACCCATTAACTTGGACAGCATTGCCAGTTTAGATCTTTCTGGCGACGTGCCCTTAAAAAGCGAAGTTCTCACTTTAGCTCATGTTTTGTCTGATAACGAATCCAGAAAGCTGGACGAAGTCATTAGTCTGTTTCCGACCTTTGCGAAGGTTGGCTTAGGTAGAACACAGGTAGAAGAACACACAATTGATACCGGGGACGCGGAGCCAATAAAACAGCGTCATTATCCCGTATCTCCAGCGGTACAATCCCTTCTGTATGCGCAGTTGGACCGTATGCTTGCTTTGGACGTGATCGAAGAAAGCTCAAGTTCATGGAGCTCCCCAGTAGTTCTCGTAAGAAAACCTGGGAAGAACCGTATGTGCTTGGACGTTCGAAGGCTAAATCGGGTCACTAAAAAGGATGCATACCCACTGCCGCATATAGAGGGGTTGCTAGGACGCCTTTCGGATACATACTTCATTTCAAGTGTGGATCTGAAAGACGCCTTTTGGCAGATACCGTTGGAGCAAAGTTCAAGGGAAAAGACAGCGTTTACCGTCCCTGGTAGGCCGCTGTATCAATTCAAAGTGATGCCCTTCGGCCTTTGTAATGCGCCTCAGCGTCTTTGCAGGCTCATGGACAAGGTCATCCCTCACGAATTGAGACAGCGGGTGTTCGTCTACCTTGACGACCTCCTAATCTTCTCAAGGACATTTGAAGAACACATTGAGCTCCTATCCATTGTCGCAAAAAGAATTAAAGCAGCGGGACTATCGATTAATGTCGAAAAATCTAAGTTCTGCTATAGGGAATTAAAATACCTCGGTTTTGTCGTTGGAGATGGTATCTTAAAAGTAGATCCTGGTAAGGTAGCTGCCATACGAGAATTTCCTATACCTAAGACTGCTCGCCAAGTGAGACGGTTTTTGGGAATGTCCGGTTGGTACCGGAGATTCGTCAGCAACTTCTCCTCTTTGGCTTCGCATCTTTCGGATACCCTGAAAAAGGGAGTTGCTTTCAGTTTTGGCGAAAAGGCCATAGAAGCATTCAACTCGATAAAACAAATGTTGACGTCCGCACCCGTGCTAGTTAATCCTGACTACAACAAACAGTTTGTTATCCTTTGTGATGCGTCGTCAACCGGCATCGGTGCTGTATTATGTCAGGAGGACGAAAACGGTGTGGAACGTCCAATATGCTACTATTCGCATAAATTGAACGACGCTCAAAAAAATTATTCAGTGACAGAACGAGAATGCTTGGCGGCAGTAATGGGTATAGATAAGTTCCGACCTTATATCGAGGGGTATAAGTTTAAAGTCATCACGGACCATGCGAGTCTGAAGTTGCTAATGGGCTTGAAAGATTTGAAAGGTAGGTTAGCCCGTTGGAGCCTAGACTTGCAAGGATACACCTTTGAAATCGAGCACCGGAAAGGCAGTTTAAATGTAGTGCCAGATGCGCTTTCGCGTGCCTATGAAATTGAGGCATTGCAATCCGGTCCCTCGAATTCAAAGGGAACACTAGATGTGCTGCATATTGATCTGTCCGACCCGGCGTTTCAGTCTGTTGAGTATCTCCAGATCATACACCAGATCAGTGATAACAAAGATCAGTTACCTGACCTTCTTGTCTCGGATGGTTACGTATATAAAAAGACTAAGCACAGCACTGGTAATCCGCTCCAAGACGATTTGTCATGGAAGCTTTGGGTTCCGGCGGCGCTGACCGACAATCTTATCTTTCTGGCCCATTGTCCTCCAAAGGCATCGCATGGTGGCATTGCTAAAACCCTTTTCAGATTGCGAGAACAATATTACTGGCCTAATATGGCAACCCAGGTGAAGCGGTATATTTCTCTTTGCGAGGTGTGCAAAACGACAAAAGCTCCCAACACCATTCTGAGAGCACCAATGGGTAAACCTTTCGCAGTAGACCGACCCTTCCAGCATATATATGTGGACTTCTTAGGCCCGTATCCTCGGTCCAAAATGGGGAATACACATATTATTGTTGCGTTGGATCAGCTTACTAAATTTGTTTTTATCAAAGCTCTCCGAAGAGCGACCGCGGAAACTGCCCTCAAATTCTTACGAGACGAAATCTTTCCGATATTTGGTGTCCCTGAAACTGTTCTCTCCGATAATGGGAAACAGTTCGTGAGCAACGAGTTTGGTAACCTTATGAAGTCTTTCGGGATTAATCATTTAAAAACCGCATCCTATTCCCCGCAGGCCAATGCCAGCGAACGCGTGAACAGATCGATACTTTCAGCAATCCGATCCTATCTAGATATAGACCAATCAAATTGGGACTACCATCTACCCCATATTGGTAGCGCGCTAAGGACAGCAGTTCATTCGGCATTAGGAATGTCCCCCTACGAAGCAGTCTTTGGGCAGCGCATGATAGAACACGGCAGCGACTATCAACTATTAAGAAAGCTCAATGGCTTAAATGGATCAGAGATCGATCTTATACCGAAAGCCGCGAAAATTAATATTTTATATTCGCATATAAATGATTCACTTGAAAAATCGCATCAAGTATACGCCCGAGTGTACAATACTCGCAGTGCAAATATTAAACACAAAGTAGGTGACGAAGTGTACAAACGAAATTTTATTCTGAGTGACGCTAAGAAGGGTATTAATGCCAAACTATGCCCGAAATTTATCAAAGCAAAAATTCAAAAGGTTATAGGAAGCAACCTCTACGAGTTGGTAGATTACGCTGGCAAGAGACTGGGCGTTGCCCATTCGAAAGATATTCGGCGTTAACAGGTTTACTTCAGCGTTACTGATACATTATACTTATCTTCATTGAGTGGATGAAAGCATATGCCTTTAGTTAATTGTCGTTATTCCGGCTGGCTCAGTCTGAACCTGAGACTCTTCACTCTTCAGTTATTTCAGGGGTGGGTCGATTCTCCAGCGATTCCTTTTCTTGATCTTTCCATGCGCAAAGTGCTGGTGAAAATATCAAGCTTTGTAGGGAATCTTTGGAAAAATTACCTATGGCATTTTATTTTATTTTATTATTATTTTTTTTTTAAATTTAACCGACACCAGCAAGGAGGAAAAGGAAGTGTCCATTGTGACCTAACTGGTTTAGGCGAAATTGGGCTGAACGATTCGCTGAGTTATAGCAACATTTTTGATCGTCGCTAGCTCTCACAATTTTATTCGAATTTCAATTTTAATGGTTCAGTTAGATGTCTAAAATCGGGAATAAAATTTAGAGCTAAAAACATGATTTTTTTGAATAAACTGCAAAAAGCTAGATTAATTTAAAAGTTGTGCCATATATTGGGTACCTAGGAGCGAGCGAGATAACTAAATATACTTACCTAGGATAGCTGAGCTAGGCTGATATTTCTATAGCAGCATAGAGGGAGATTTGATTTGAACACTGAACGAGTTTGGACGTGGCGCGTGGTGTGTGGTTTATTTTTTTTTATTTTTAATTTGCTGGCGGTGCACAACTTGTGGTTTTTTCTGTGGCATGTTAGAAAATCTAACCTCGATTCTACGAGTTCACAAAAAAAAAAAGAAAAAAAACATTCACCAAAGTCTGAAGCAGTGAAAAATATTTAATCAAATAAAACGATAGTTTTATTACGCAATCGTGAAATTTTCTGCCCAAAACACCTTAAGAACTTTTGTGCTTAAACCACGTGCCCCCATCTGCCTCATCGTACCACACCGCGGCCGTCCAAATCTAACACACAAACTTCCACCAAAAATAAGGAATTTTACGACCAAAGTCCTAGCTGTACAGTATACACGTGTGCAAGTCTGCATCGCTTAAAGGAAACGGTGCTCCGCTAAACGGTTTATCCTTGGCTTCACCTTCCTCTACCTTTGGTGCAAAGCATAAGCCTACACGAGTTGCTTCATTGCAAAACAAAAAAAGGAGACGATTCTATTAACCTCGTCGTCCAAACTCTGCCGGATCAAATTACCGCAACATCGACGATCTTGTCTCATCGACATACGCATAAACAGGTTGCACCAGCAACATCCACATAACATGTTGCAGTAGCGTTAAACACCTGATCCCGCAACCTTTTTCATCAGCAGTGGCAGCTTCACAAGCACAACAACCTAATTTCGGAGTACATTATCCACATCCAGCAGTCAGCAGAGTACCAAACCAACATCTTAAATCACGGTCTATTTCTCAATAGATGGCGTTGTGTCTAGTACTAAAAGTTAAGTTTTTATTTTTTCGTTGGTCAAATTCGAATTTTGTAAGTCATTTATGTTCAAATTATATTTTTATCGTTCAGTGAATATTTAGATCTGCGTCGTATGCCAATCAGAATTTATAAAAAGCATACTCAAGTCAAGGAAGGAATGCGGTGCACCTCGTCCCACCACCTTGGACATCGGCTTCAGTAAAGGTAACCCAATAAAATAAAGTGGGGTAAGTGATTTTAAATATTATTTGAACAAATGATAACGTGAATTGACCTAATCGTAAAGTAAAGTAAAAGTAAATAAACGGAAATTATAGTACACCTAACGTAACGTAAAATAATTGAAATTTAAAGTTCGTACAGACCGTAAACGATCTATTCATCGATGTTGTGTTTGTAATCGTGAAAGAAAGCGAAAGAAGAGAAATAGAGAGAAAGTAAAAGAAAATAATTGAAAGGAAGCTTTAACGAATTAATACAAAGTAAATGTTGGAATTTGAATATACTGAAAGCTTTGTAGAGTTTTAAATGAAAATCATAAGAAACTTAAATTGCATCGTTGATATGGTTATGAATTCGAATGTCGTTGCGTTGACTTTCAGTTTTAATAAATGATTTATAGTTTGAAGTTGAAAAAGGATAAGTGTTATTTTTTTTGGGTTGCATAAATTGCATAACATCTTTGGAGTTAATATTTTACGCAATTTTCTTGTGTCGTATTTTGTTCCCGATTGACAGAATGTTAAATATGTTTAGAGATTAAGATTTAGGAGAGGATGTGTCGGACGGCATAAAGGACGGATAAATTGGAGGGGATGAAGAAGATAAGAAGCAGAGGAATTTAGCCCCCATAGGAGGTTTAAATTCTTGTTCGCTAGGGGTCGTCGTAAAATGAGCGTGTCGACGGCCATGGATACTGAACCTCGGTTTAGTTAGGGGTGGGACAGCTTGTAGAGAGTTCCAATATCTAAATCTCTCTCCCTTCCTTCCGCTTTGGAACCAACAGTGGATTATACAAAACTCGGGCCTCGCAATTAGCATTGTTAGGGAAGTAGTTGGTTACGTGACGTGTAAGACCTTTTTTTTTCGCGATTATTCTGGAGACCTTCAGGCATGTAAAAATATAATGTAACCCCAGTCTAGGGCCTGTGGCAAGATCCCCGCCCACCGTCGAGCTAGCGCGTGGAGGAGTTTTCATGCCTGAGCCACAGGAGGCCTGGACACCCCTTCTACTACTCTGCCCGGACTGCCTCAAGGGTCCTGTGACCTTGGGTCATAAGGGTGGATCAGGTTAGTGGAAGGGTTTGGCTGCAGATACTTGTGCCCGAATCTGTCATACCATCTAGGACTAGGCCTTCACTAGTATGAGTGATAGTACTGGATAGGTCGAGTTTTTTTCGGACCGAAGATCAGTTTGGTCAGTTATGCATTTTTGACTGCATGCGTAGGCATGTGCACATTTATTTCGTTGAGGGCATAGGCACATGCAGACCGGTTCGTTACAGCGGTTTTTTGTCCTACTGACAGCAAGTCTCCTACTTAGAAGAGCGGTAGCAGCCTTGCAGTGCTGTAGATTGATCTGAGTAAACAAAATGGATGTAAACTCTGGTGTACGAACTGCCAAAGAGGAGACAGCGGCATCCTTATAAGAAGGCCTCTTATCTCGCACCTCAGCTGTTCTGCGTTCAAAACAATCTCTCTGACCGTCAAGCCATCCGCGACGACAAAGTTCTGTCCGCTGGTACTGAAACTTGAATTGATTTCAGCACCTGCATCATTCATTACCAGTGCACGGGCAGATCCAACGATTGGAGAGCCTGGGGAGCTCTCGCCTGTAGGTGAGATCGCGACGTCCGGTTTCCGTCCACCAGTACTACTTTCATTGCTGGTAGTAGCACCGGCTTCATTTGGAGACCGTGCACGATTAGATTAGATGATTGATCGGGAGAGCCTTAACCGGCCCTGGCACTGCGGCCTCTCTACAGGAGCCTATTGTGCCATCCCTGGTAGGGTCCTAGAGCCATCTTTTTACTCCGGAGACAGTCAGGAAGACAAGGATCTTCTATGTTTGTAGTTCAGCAAGATTTGTCGAGGTAAAGATTTCTTCGCCAAAAACTTTCTTTCTAAGGCGGAAGAGAGCCGGACATTCCATGAGAATGTGAAGAGAGGATTCATCACCTGTTTTTTCATAAGACCATGGCCAGTAATAATTCCTGTCAGGATTCTTAGGTTTGTTTTGCCCAGATTAGTTAGAAAATAATATTTTCGTTGGGAGAGTTTTGGGAAGAACTGTTTGGTGCAGTTCTGCCCAGGTGTTTTAAGCCAGAGTTCATTAGATTCGATTTGGGCTAAGCTCCTAATGTATTCCCTGAAGCATCCCTTACTGACACCGCAGAAGGGTTCAGGTCCGACGAGTGGCGTTGTCGCGCCGACTTTGGCCAGAGAGTCAGCCGTTTCATTTCCAGTAAATCCCCTGTGGGCTGGAATCCAGTGTAGGATGACTAGGTTTTTATTTGCTAATTCGTAGATGGCCATGTAAGTTTCTAGGACCAGCTTCGATTTTATAACAGATGAGTTCAGAGCTTTAAGAGCAGCTTGACTGCCTGAGAAGATAAATATGGTTTTACCACTTGTGTTAGAATATAAATTTATTCTGGCGCAGTGATTGATGGCAAGGACTTCAGCCTGGAATATGGACGAGAACCTGCCTAGGCTGACTGAGAAGTTCGCTTGAGGAGATTCTCCAAAAATGCCAGATCCAGTCCCTGAATCCATCTTGGAATTCAGACTAGATCAAGTCGCGATGGATTGGGTTTGTATTTTTCCCATTCTTCCCTTGTCGGGATGATGATAGAGAAGTTTTTATGAAAGCCATATTCCGGTAACATGTCGTCCCGAAACATGCTGAACGCTCTTTCAGGCTCCATAGTGTCAATTAAAGACAGGTGACCTCCATGATAGGAACAGGGGTCTATATTATTCGAATAGAATAGGCGATGAATGCTTAGTCTTGCTTCCATTTGAATGTATACTTGTATAGGTAATAAGCCTAGGATGACATTCAGTGCAGTGGTCGGTGTGGAGCGTTGACAGCCCGTCATGCAGTTTCCGGCTATATGTTGAATCCGTTCTAACTTTTTGACTGTAGTGACTTCGTTAGTCTTTGTCCACCAGACGGCAGTGTAGGTGATCGCCGGTCTTACCACAAGCGAATATAGCCAGTGCATCATCCGGGGTCTTATACCCCAATTGTTACCGCAGACTCGACGGCAGATCCAAAGGGATCTGGTGGCTCTGATTGCGATGCGTTCTTTTTGTGGATTCCATGATAGTTTACTGTCAAGGATGATTCCCAGATATTTGGCTTCCCGTGAAAATTCAATGGATTCGCCATACATAGTGGGGCGAGTTAGGAGATCTAGTTTCCTCCGTCTGGTAAAAGGTACGATAGTCGTCTTTTTAGGATTTACAGAAAGACCTTCTTTGTTGCACCATCTTTCAACTATGGATAGTGCATGCTGCAGTATTTCTGAGATCGTGCTTTCAAATTTGCCACTAACAACGATTGCTACGTCGTCGGCATATCCTATAGCATCAATCCCTAGATTGGCTAGGGATTGGAGTAAGTCGTCAATGACAAGGGACCATAAGAGTGGCGAGAGGACGCCCCCTTGAGGACACCCTTTGGTCGTTAACGCCGAAAGTTCCACATCATCGATGCGGGTCTGGATTACTCTTTTATTGAGCATAGCCATTATCTATCTCCCTATAATTGGGGACAGATTCATGTAGTTGAGAGCCCTCTTGGTAGACTCAAAGGATGTGTAATTGAAGGCTCCTTCAATATCCAGGAAAGCGACAAGGCAGATTTCCTTTCGATTGATGGAGTACTCAATTTTAGTCACTAAGTCATTGAGTGCTGACTCGGTAGATTTACCTGGTTGATAGGCATGTTGGGATTTGCTGAGCGGAAAGTTTCGCAGTGCTTTGTCTCTTAAGTGTCTATCAATTAATTTCTCCATGCTTTTGAGGATAAAAGACATGAGGCTGATAGGGCGATAGGATTTCGGACTTGAATCCGAGTTTCTTCCTGTCTTGGGTAGATATTTGACTGTTACTTTTCGCCAGGCTTCCGGTATATGACCATAAGTTAGGCTACAAGTAAACATTTTGGCCAGGATGGGTGCTAGCGTGTCAGCTCCCTTCTGTAGTAGTGCCGGAAATATGCCATCATCTCCTGCTGCTTTGTACGGCTTCAGTGAGGATAAGGCCCATTTTATGGCATCGGTTTTGCATATTTGTCTTCTCTCGTCGGCAGGCAGTTCCGCTCGAGTCGAGAAGATAGGTTTGCAGTGAGAGAATCAAAAATTATTGATCCAGAAAAGTGTGTTTTAAGTAAGAGTTCAAGTGTTTCTTTCTTATTTTGTGTCTGACGGCCATTCTCATCGGTTAGTGTTCCTAATGTGACGGTTTTGTCAGAGGCAAGAACTTTGTGTAGCCGGCAGGTGGAAGGTTTATCAGATATGTCTTGACAGAACCGCTTGAATGATTCTCTTTTGCCTTTTTTATTTCTTGGTTGTAGTGTGTAAGAGCAGTAGAGTAGGTTTGCCAATCACCATTGCGTTTTGCTTTGTTGAAAAGTTTCCTTACTCTAGATCTGTGTTTTTCGAGGTCTTTACTCCACCATACTGTTTCCCTTTTAATCTTTTTAGACTTAAGTGGGCAGTTGTCCTCGTAGGCAGAGATGATGGAGGATCTAACTAGTTCGTTAAGTGAATGACTTAGGTGCTCTTTGTAGGAGGCCCAGTCGGTGTTTCTCTTTGGACGGAATTGAATGTTAATGTGTCGGTGATCTGAGCAAGATGGTTCAGAGGACACATGCCAGTTGGTTAGATGGAGAGGTTGACAGAGTCATGTCAAGCACTTTCCTTCTAATTGAATTTATAAAGGTGGGTTCCCTCCCGACATTGCATATATTTAGGTTATTACATGTAATAAAATCAAGTAAGGACTCACCTCTGTTGTTTATATCCGTACTCCCCCATATGGTATGATGCGCATTAGAGTCACAGCCAAACACAATGTCTGTCTTGGATCGCTGTGCAAATCGTATCAGGTTTTCGACTTCCACGGGAGGGCATGCGGTTGAGTCACCAGGGAAGTAAGCGGATGCTATGATTACTTCCTTAGTGTTGTCCATGGTTCCTGCACGAGAGCGATGTTCAGACCGTTTGAGTTCATGGTCTTGATCAAGACTGCCGAGGCCGTCTTGGCGTGGTGGAGGTTGATCTGGACAACAGCCTAATTTGGCGCTTGTTCGCTGCTGGTTGACTCCTTGGGATTGGATGACGTCCGAGAGTAAGGATTCTTCTTGATCCTGAACTGAACCCGGTTCATGTTATAGAACGGCTGACAGTTCAGGTCCTCAAGGAGTTTCGCAGAACACTCGCCCATCTAAATCGTCAAAGCTAGGCCTTGGGGGTTCTCCACTTTCCGTAGAACTTTCCAGTCCTTGGATGGTAGAACTCTGTTCTGCAGTCCTAGCGATCGCAGAATGTCTTCCGTGGAGCGGTCAGTGCCAGGGAAGTATGCCGTGGCCACGCAGGGTTTGGGAAGGTGGTCTCCTTCAACCATACGTAGCTTGGCACTCTCCCAAGGCGAGATGTTGTTGATTATGGTAGCTAGCCAGTCTCTGGTGCTTGCGTCTGCACAATTTACCGTTAGCCACCCTGGCTTGTACGAGCAGCCTAGAAAACGTATCTGAGGGCCATCTTCGAGGAGCTTATTCACCTCCCTTATGATGGCTTCTTCCACTGCTTTTTGATTTACAGTGTTAAGGTGACCTTCTGGAAAGTTGTCCAGTAGGAGCCCTACCTTTATAGTTCATACTACGTCCGCAAACAGTGGGGCATTTGGTTTTGCTCTTTTGTTGGGACCTGCAGGTGAGTTGGTACTAGACCGTGGACGCTTGTTGGTCGCATTTGTTTCACTGGAGGATGGTTCGTTGAGGACTTTCTCCAATGCCTCGTTGTACGTTAGGCCATCTGCAATAAGGCGCCTTAGCTTCTTCTTGTTTTACGTGCTTAATCGTTTGCGTCGTAGGGACAGTCTTTCCATCCCTAATCCTTTAATGGATTCGGTTTCAGGGGCATCGGAGCAGCTCCTGTAGGTGTCTTCTGTGTGCGCAGAGCTCACAGTGCTGACGGATTCACCGTGCTGTCGACTAGCGGTCGTTCAGAACGGACTTTCTGTTCATCCCGATTTGGTTCAGCTGTTGGCTGACAGACAGGGATAAGGATGTCCTTATCTCCATCAGTTGGGTTTGTTGTTAATTTTAAAGGATCTATTTTGTTCCCACGAGTAGCTAGGGAAATAATCTGTCCATCCGCACAGAGCCCCGCATGCGCAGACAAGGCTAAATGAAACCGGATGTCGCCCTGTATCCGGAGTACGCCGTTAGAGACCGAGCTAGTTTTATGGGGCCCCCAGCCTGGCCGGTCGTCGGCACGGTACGGTTAACACCACTAACCCAGCCCCAGTGGAAGAGGAGGGGAAGGAGAAGGAAATGGGGAGGATAATGACGGGGTTTAATACACACTCACGTGGTGCATTATGATCTAATGATATGTTAATATCTTAGACCTACGGGTTTGATTGGAGTTGTCCTCTCTAGATCCGCCATATTCAGTTTAAAGCAGGGGCACCTCGTGCAGGATGTGGTTCTTCGCCACGTACGGACGGTCTTGGGAGTAAGTGTCTACACCCCTGATCTTCTTACCTGAAAATCTTGCCCCCGTGCACGAACAGACTCACAGACTTGAGTGGGGTTTATTCTCTTTTCGAGCTTGGGTCGCTTCTTCTTGCTTTTCGGGTTAGCAGAAGAGGAGGCAGTGCCCGATCCAAGGGGTTGGTTAGTTTCAGTTGTTGAGACCTCCACCGACCTGTTCCTTTTCAAAGGCACCGCCAAAGAGCTGAAAGAAGTGTTAGCGCCTTTAGCAGATAAAGCATCTTTGCGCCGCAGGTCCATCAGCTTATTTCTTTTCCTCTTCCGCTGTCCCTTAGACAGGCGCAGCTCAGGGACCGCCTCATCAGGAGCTCGTTTAACCATGAAGGTATCCCGAGTCTGACCGTCAGTAGCAGTGCAGTGAGCCACAGCTTGTCTCATGCTCAGTCTGCCGAGTGAATCGGACATAGAGCTGCATGAGTCACATGTGGGTTCGGGTATGAATGTTGGGGCCTCCAGAATCCGTGCCCCGGCCGTAGTCGAGAAGACTACGGATGGATTATGGCTATTGCCATTACCACCTGGAGTAGACAGTTCCGTATAGTTCTCCATTCATATCGAGTTTTCAGTGTTAACCACTGGCTCCTGTTGGTTGGATTTACTGAGGATAGGCTAGCCGTTGCCTCAAACCCACAATGTTGAATGTTTAAAAAGTAGTGATTGCGGGTTAGTGTGGGTTGGAATTTTCAGATAATGTATAAGCGGTAGTACAAAAAATTCTATCATATATCATGAACGATTTTAATAGATATATGTTGGCAGTGTTGCCACCAATTATTTTCTAACGGAATATGCTAAATTAACAAATAAAATGCTTAATTAGCTGTATGCGCTATTTATTTTGGAAGCACTATTCGTAAATGGTTTACAAAATCCTTTTGATTTATAAATTCGTACATACATGGATGTATTCATATAATCGAAAAGTGAGTAGGTAGGTATGTGTGATTTGGAGATTGCTAAATTGATAATACTTACTTAGATGGCGCTACAGTCCGGGGTGGACCTGGGCCTCAACCAACACGCCTCTCCAGTTAGCACGATCTTTGGCTAACTGCCTCCAGTTGCGCACTCCAAGTTGGTTGAGGTCCCCTTCCACTTGTGCGCGCCACCTAAGGCGAGGTCTTCCTCTACTGCGTTGTCCCTCCGGGTTGGAATCGAAGACTCTTCGGGCCGGAGCGTTGGTGTCCATTCGCTCTACATGTCCTAGCCATCTTAGTCGACTGATACGTACTTTTCTGACCAAGTCGATGTCGCTGTACAGCTCGTAGAGTTCGCTGTTAAATCTCCTCCTCCAAAGCCCGTCAACGCAAACGGGACCGAAAATCACTCGAAGAATTTTGCGTTCGAAGCGCCCAAGGAGATCTTCATCCGCTTTTGACAACGTCCATGATTCTGCGCCATAAAGCAGGACTGGGATGATGAGGGTCTTATATAGAGTCTCCTTGGTGTTTCTCGACAAGGCCTTACTAATCAATTGCCTTCTTAGGCCAAAGTAACAGCGGTTGGCAAGTGTAATTCTTCGCTTGATTTCTGATGTGATGTCATTTTCAGAATTAATAGCGGAGCCGAGGTAGACAAAGTCCCGAACTACCTCAAAGTTATAGCTGTCTATCGTGACGTTCTGTCCGATTCGTCGATGTTGTGTGTCCCTTCTTGTTGACAGCATATATTTCGTTTTGCTCTCATTCACCACTAAACCCATTTTTGCCGCCTCTGTACTGATACTTGCAAACGCACCAGTGACAGCTCGCTGTGTTCTGCCAATGATGTCGATGTCGTCAGCGTATGCAAGTAGTTCCACAGACTTTTGGAAAATTGTGCCCCTGGTGTTGGCTTGCGAGTTTCGCACAATTTTCTCAAGAATGATGTTGAAAAAGTCACATGACAGCGCATCACCTTGTCTAAATCCTTTTTTGACATCAAAGGTCTCGGTGAGATTGTTTCCGACCTTTACGGAGCAGCGAGCGTTCTCCATCGTCATTCTGCACAACCTGACAAGTTTGGCAGGGATGCCAAAACTAGACATGGCTCTGTATAGCTCGTCTCTATAAATGCTGTCATATGCGGCTTTAAAATCGATAAATAGGTGATGAGTATCGATTTGGACTTCCTGGGTTTTCTCCAGGATCTGCCGTAGTGTGAATATTTGGTCGGTTGTGGACTTACCGGGCCTAAAACCGCACTGATAGGGTCCAATCAGTTCGTTGACAAATGGTTTCAGGCGTTCACACAGTACGGAAGACAGGATTTTGTAAGCGATGTTAAGGAGACTGATGCCTCTATAGTTGGCGCAGTTTAGAGGGTCACCTTTCTTATGGATCGGGCAAACAATGCTGAGGCTCCATTCTTCAGGCATACTTTCCTCTGACCAAATTTTAGAAACGAGTTGGTGTATGCTCTCTACCAAGTCATCCCCCGCTGCCTTAAAAAGCTCGGCCGATAAACCGTCCGGTCCTGCAGCTTTGTTGGACTTCAGCTTGGATATTGCTATCCTTACCTCATTTTGGTCAGGTGGACGGAAGTCTTGGCTTTCATCGCCCAGGTTGAATGGTTCATTCTGCCTGACAGCGGAATTTGTGTCGTCTTCGCCGTTTAGCAGTCTGCAGAAATGGTTTTTCCATGTCCTCAGCACCGACTGTGACTCTACTACAAGGTTTCCTTGTTCGTCTCTACAGGTCTCTGTTCGGGCCTTGTTCCCGTGACACGTTCTTTTTACCTTTTGGTAAAACTTCCGAACATTGTTCCTGGAGTAACACCTCTCTATTTCCTCGATCGCGCGCTTCTCATGCTCTTTCTTTTTCCTCCGGAGAAGCCGGTGTTCTTCCCTCCGTTTTTGCTCGTAGAGCTCACGAGCTGCTCTCGTCCTTCTCTGCAGCGCCGCTTTGTAGGCCAGTTGCTTTGCTGCATGTGCTTGCCGGCACTCTTCGTCAAACCAGGGGTTTCGCGGTGGTGGTCGGGTGAAACCTAGCACATCAGTTGCGGCTTTTCTGACGGCTTCTTGGCATCGATGCCACTGGTCTTCAGCACTTGATGCTGGCTGCACAGGACTTCTCGAGAGGTTGAGGGAGACGCGATCGGCAAAAGTTCTGGCGGTTTGTTGCGTTTGTAGCCGTTCAACGTTGAATCTTCTGACAGTATTTCCTCGTTGTTGTGGTGTCTGGGATATCCGCATACGTACCTTGGCTACAACAAGGTAGTGATCCGAGTCTATGTTGGCCGCTCGGAAAGTTCGGACATCTAGAATACTGGGGGAGTGCCTTGCGTCGATCGCAACATGGTCAATTTGATTGACCGTTTGATGGTCTGGTGACCGCCATGTTCCTTTGTGAATGTTGAGGTGTGGAAACCGTGTGCTTGCTATAGTAGCATTACGTCCCGCAGCAAAGTCAATTAGCCTAAGTCCGTTTCCAGACGTGGTGTCGTGTAGGCTGTGCTTTCCGATTGTGCTACCAAAGAGGTCCTCCTTTCCTATTTTGGCGTTAAAATCACCTAAGACAATTTTAACGTCGTATTTAGGACATTGCTCATATGTTTTGTCGAGGAGCTCATAGAAACATTCTTTGGTAGCGTCGTCTTTATCTTCTGTGGGGGCGTGAGCGCATATCAGGCTGATGTTGGCGAATTTAGCCTTGATGCGGATAGTTGTAAGGCGCTCACTTACGTGTCGAAAGCTCAACACTTCTTGCCTAAGTCTGCCGCTTACAACGAATCCGCATCCAAATAGACGCTGCTTCTGCTCTCTGTAGCAATCACCGTAGTAGATGTCACAGGTTTTCATCCTTCTTTTGCCTGGCCCATCCCACCGCACCTCCTGAATGGCGGTGATATCTGCCTTGTAGCAGTCTAGGGCCTCCGCTAATTGTTCGGCTGCACGCGGTCTGTTCAGGGTTCGAACATTCCACGTGCAGACCCGATAATGGATTTGGTTTAATTGATAATAGAGATTTTAATTAAACCAAAGAGGAGAAACTCCGTGGCTGGGAAATAATGTCAAATATAATTTCGAGGAGTTTGATGTAAGTGTTGTCACTAGATTGAAAGGAAAAAATACAGGTAGATTTAAAAAAAAGTAGCAAGGTAATTGATAAGAAGTTTGTCTGCAAAGAACATTTGGTAGGTATATGTATATGTATTTACTATTTCTAATTTAAATCAATCAATATACCTACTTTGAAAAATGATTCTTGGGTAGACGAAAATCTTGAGCATGTTAACACAATTAATAGCTAACTAAGTCCGATAATTACTGACTCGAAAAACTTTGTTTATAGCTTCCATTTTAGAAGAAACGATCCCACATACTTTTAACTGGGTTTAAATAAAATCTTTTTTTGGCTTCCGAGATATCTACATACATAATTTATTATTTCAAATTTTTGACTTTTTGGTTGCTTTTGCGAATGAAGTAACCGTCCGGGTATTAAAAACATTTTACACGATTTATGCTTTACATAACCACGCCACGCAATTTTGAATGACTTCAGAGAGAAAGATCCGTTTATTCACAGTCAAGACTAACGACGTGTAAGAGTGAGACTACAAGCCACCGCATTTTGCTGATAAATAAAAAATTATATTTTAAAATAATATTTTTTTGTAATAATGTCATACGAATTTATATGATTACAGTTACCACCCATTTACACCTAGGTATCATGCATTCTAATGAAATGTACACACTATTTGCTGAACACGTTCCATTGTCGGCTAATTATTTGAAATATGTATTTCAAAGTTACAGTTAAGATACAACTAATGTTAAGTCAGCACATTGTAAAATGCTACGGCATTCCTCTCACATACACAACAGATAAGTTAAGATACAACCAATGTTATTTCAGCACGAGATATCGAATTGCAATATGCATACAGATAATTCCTCCCACATATACAACAGATAAGCTAAGATGCCACAAATGTTATTTCAGTAGAAGATATCAAACTGTAGTATGCCGCGGCATAAAGATAATTACTCCCAACAGATATGATAGCTAAGAAATGCAACCCATGCATTTCTTCCTTATAAATAACCCACAGAACAAAAATGTATGTATAGTATTAAGCGACTTCAATAAAAAGAGACGTAGTCTCTAAAGAATATTTTTTTTAAGTTCAATTCAATTAAAATTGATAACTGGCGCCCGAGCAGGGACCGGTTAAGTGATAATAAATTCTCAGTAGCTTCCCCCCACCAGAGGTAAGGGGTTACTGTTGAAAAGAATTTAGCTTAAAAAGTGTGAAATTCGACAAAATATTTGTGTAGCAGCCAGAACCATTAGTAGGAAGCGGGCAAATTCAACGCCGTTATCCAAAGAGGAAAACTTCGAACTGCTCGAGAAAAATTGCCGAAAAATACACTGCCGGTCCAAGTGTGCCCATTAACCCGGACTAAGCGCACTCATCAGACTAGAACACCAGAAGGGTCTCAATCTCCTGCGTTGCCCCGCAGCTCATCAAAACGAGAAAGTTAAATATGAGGATTGGCGTTTTTACGTAAGAAACTAAAGTTTTTTCTTAAAAATATTAAAAAAAAAAAAAATAAATAAAAAATTATTAAATAAAAGTACTATACCTACCTTACCTATATATCTAAATGAAATATAATTGAATACATACAAAAAAACTAAATAACAGATATAACTAAAATACAATACAAGAATTGACCAATATATATATACAATATATTTAAATATACCTATCTATAAGATTCCTACATACACATACATACACAATATAAACAATTATTAAGAAATAAGTTTTCCAAATATTATACAAATCTATTTAAACATATTCTACAAGATCCCTAAATACATTTTTAATAATTGACATTATCCTTATCTACCTTAATTCCCTATTTCCACACATATATATACAAAATGGAAGAACTTAAAGCCACAGTACTTAACCTAACTGGAGCAGTAAATGCTCAAATCGATTACATAAAAAAGTTAGACCAAAGAATTTCATTTTGGGAAAATAAGCTATCAGCCCCAGAATCGGTAGTTGAAACTGGTTTACCAGTCCCTCGAACAGAAGACGATCTTAAAGATATCGCCAAGCTTCCCGATTGCGTTAAGGAGCTACAGGTTTTCGATGGAAACCCTGTAGAATACATTTCATGGATTCATATAGTTGAAACCATACTAAGGGACTATGACATAGTTAAGTCCAAACCTCTATATAGGGCCATTCTACAAAGTATCAGGCAAAATATTCGGGGACATGCAGATACAGCTCTCATTTCCTACAACATCTTCAATGAAGATTGGAATGCTATAAAAAAGTGTCTCTCACTGCATTATGCAGATAAAAGAGATATCCGAACATTAGAACACCAACTAAATTCAATGGTACAAAGAAATTCATCAATTGATGAGTTTTACGCAAGTGTCAACCATCAGTTCTCACTCCTAATTAATAAAATAAAAACAGAAGATTATTCTGTAGAAACTATAACCGCATTAGTTGAAAGCTATCGAAACAGAGCTCTCGATGTCTTCATACGAGGACTAAATGATGAACTCTCAAGGATTCTAATAATCCAAAAACCCCAGACTCTCCCAGAGGCATACGCAACATGTCTCGAAGTTCAAAACCTAAATTATAGAAATATTTCTTTACATAAAAAAGATTTCTCTAATCAAATAACTACCCCCATAAACCAAATATATAATCCATATAAAGGAAAACAAATGCAAGCAATTAAGCCACTTCCTGTACAACAGAGAAATTTGGCATATAATCTTCACCAATACCAGAGGAATCAATATCCCCCTCGACAAATTAACTATCCTCCACCACCAAGGCCAACGCAACCAAAGCCTCCAATTCCGATGGAAACCGACCAATCCATCCAATCAAGACATGCCAACTATATGAACCGCCCAAATTACAATCCACAGTTTTATCAAAAACAAAACTATAATCAACAGCGCTATCAACAACAAGATAGTAACCCAGCATTTAAGCAAAATATGCAACACAATCCAGGACACACACAACAAAAGTATCAAAAAATGTACAATATCGAAACAGAAGAAGAAGAGTATTTCGATGAATATACGCCAGAATATGACGACCACAATAACGATTATCAAGAAAACACAGAAGAACCTTCACAGGCAAATTTTACGACAGAAGCCTCTCTAGCATACCTTACATAGAATATATAACCCGCGACGGTAAGATATTGAAATTTTTAATTGATACCGGAGCTAACAAAAATTTTATTAAATCAGAAATTGCAACAAATCCAAAACCAGTCCAAACCCCCTTTAAAATCCCATCCGCTGGAGGAGAAATCCCCATCAACAAAAAATTTAGTGCTAAATTCTTTAAATGCATAGGCAATAATGACACAATTGACTTTTTTATTTTACCCAACCTTACATCCTTTGATGGAATTATCGGTGATGACACACTAAAAGAATTAGAAGCCGTTATAGATAGAAAAAACAATATTCTAACATTTGGATTTACAGACAAAAAAATTCCTTTAAAAGGAAAGGCATCAAAACAGGTAAATAATATGGAAATTAGAGACGACCATCTAAATTACGAGACAAAAGAACAGATTAGGAAAGTAATCAATAAATACAAAAAGATTTTCGGACCAATAAACGATAATGAGACAATAGGCACCACTATAAAAGCAGAAATTAACACATCAACAGATGAGCCAGTATATACTAAATCCTATCCTTACCCTTTTAGTATGAGAGATGAAGTTCAAACTCAAATCACAAAACTCTTAGCCGATGGAATCATACGACCATCAAAAAGCCCATACAACTCACCTATGTGGGTTGTCCCAAAGAAAACAGATGCCTCAGGCACACGCAAACATAGGATAGTAATGGACTATCGAAAACTTAATGCTATTACAATATCAGACACTTATCCAATACCAGACATTTCAAATACATTAGCTAGCTTGGGTAACTCCAAATATTTCACGACCATTGACTTAACGTCTGGATTCCATCAAATTAAGATGAAGGAATCTCACATACCAAAAACAGCCTTTTCCACTATGAATGGAAAATATGAGTTTACACGACTACCATTTGGGTTAAAAAATGCTCCAGGAATATTCCAACGAATGATAGATGATGTATTACAAGAAAAAAATAAATAAATAAATAGGTGGCGCAACAGGCGGGTGACACCCAAGGCCTAGCTTCTCGCAACCATTCGTTTTGTGTGAGTTTCAATTTTTGGGACGAATGGAAGGGACCTACAATTTTATGCCGATTCCGAACGGCTCAATTGAGAAGCTTTTTCATGACAGTCATACTCTCGGATGTTTGTCAGACGTTCGCGAGAGGTGGCGCAGTAGAAAAAACTTTAAGATGTAATTTAGGTTTTTCCGGGGATCGAACCTGGGATCCCTCGCACAGTAGTCCAGCACACTAACCACTGCGCTACTGCGCCCATTATTATTACAAGAATACATTGGTAAAATTTGTTATGTTTACATAGATGACATAATAATTTTCGGAAAAACGGTGCAAGAACACTTAAACAATATTGAGGCAATATTTAATAAATTGGAGAAAGCCAATCTAAGAATAAACATAGATAAAACTGAGTTTATGAAGGAAGAAACAGAATTTCTAGGATACCTGATATCCAGCGATGGTATTAAACCTGACCCAAAGAAGGTGCAGGCAATAAAAACAATTAGTCCACCTACAAACTTGAAAGAATTAAAAAGCTTCCTTGGACTAACTTCATATTACAGACGTTTTATAAAAGATTTTGCGAAAATTGCAAAACCAATGACTAATCTGACAAGAGGAGAAAACTCAAAAGCGAAAGCAAATCAGTCCCGAAATATACCAATCAAAATAACCAATAAAGAACTTCAGGCGTTTAATAATTTAAAAGAATTACTTATATCTTCAGAAATTTTGATATTTCCCGACTTTAGCAGACCTTTTATATTAACCACAGATGCTTCTAACCAAGCATTAGGTGCAGTACTTTCACAAGGAGAGATAGGCAAAGATAAACCAATAACATATATATCCAGATCACTAAATAAAACTGAAGAAAATTATGCCACTAACGAAAAGGAAATGTTGGCAATAGTTTGGTCACTAGACAATTTAAGAAACTATTTGTATGGAGCAAGAAAAATTAAAATTTTAACAGATCACCAACCACTAACCTATGCATTAAGCAATAGAAACACAAATTCAAAATTAAAAAGATGGAAAGCTAGAATCGAAGAATATAATTGCGAGCTTATTTATAAACCTGGAAGAACAAATGTAGTAGCAGATGCATTATCTAGATTAAAAACTGAAATAAATACCTTAACCTCTAACTCATCAGAAACCATGCATAGCGCAGAAGAAGAAAGTACAGACCTTATCCCACACGTTGAAGCACCAATAAACGTATTCAGAAATCAACACATTATCAGCCAACGAGAAACAAGTGCTTTTGAGGAACCTCATACAGGTTATTATCGACACTATATTGGAATACAGGATATTAACAAAGATAAACTTATTCAGGTATTAAAAGAAAAATTAAACCCCAATCTTATAAATGGAATCAAAATTCCAGAACATTTTATTCAGTTACTTCAAGATGTATACAGGGAGCATTTCAGTAAATTCAGAATCCGAATAACACAAAGAGTAGTAGAAGATATAGCTAACGAAGATAATAAATGCATCATTATTCAAAAAGAACATAAAAGAGCTCACAGAAACCATCTGGAAAATAAAGAACAAATCTTAGAAAAATACTATTTTCCACAAATGACTAAACTCATTAAGAAATATACAAAAAATTGCGAAATTTGTAACAGTAGCAAATATGATAGGCATCCTCATAAACCTTATCTTCAAGAAACCCCTATTCCCAAATACCCATCCGAAATACTTCATATAGACATCATGGAAATAAACCATGAAAAATTTATAACATGCGTTGACAAATTTTCAAAATTTACTAAATTCTTCCACATAAAAGAAGAATCTGCATTATATCTCAGGAAGAAAATAATAAAAATATTGCACTATTTTACTGTGCCTAGAATATTAGTTTCCGATAATGAATCCAGTTTCATCAGTCCAATTATTTCCAATTACATAAAAGCAATTGGAATAGAACTATATCTCACTCCTCCAAATAAAAGCGAAGTGAATGGAACAGTTGAAAGAGTCCATTCTACCATACTAGAACTAATGAGATGTCTGCAAAAAGAATACACCGACCTTTCCTTAAAAGAAATAATCCTTATATCAGTAGATCGTTATAACAATAGCATACACTCCGTAACAAAGAAAAAACCGAGCGATATTTTCTTTGGCAGAATACAGAAAATAAACTATCAAAATTTAATAGATTTCCAAAATGAAGTAAACGAAGATTTGACTGAATTGATTAAGAGAAACCAGAAAAAAAAAATTAACCTGGAAAATTACAAAAGAAATAAACCACAAGCCTACAAAGAAGGTCAAGTTATTTACGCATCAAATAAAAGAAGAGACGGAAAAAATAAGCCACCCTTTAATAAAGAAATAGTTGCAAAAGACAATAAAGTTACAATCACAACTACAAGCGGGAAACGAATTCATAAATCCCACATAAAAAATATACAAGAGTAACATAAATCAATCTTCTCCAATTTCGGGTCAATTTTGAGCCTTGCGCTCGCCACACTAAGCGTGTATGAATACCATAGCCCTATAGTGACTATAAAACAAGGAGAAGGAAAAATAATAGACGGAACCTTCAAAATAGTTCATATAATAAATATAACAAAATATGAAATACTTGTTAACGAAATATCATTAGACATACGCCACCAAATAAACATATCAAGCATACTGAAACCCCAATTAATTCATCTTTTACACCGAATAGACAACTTACTACATCAATTAAACAGATCTCCAAGGCCACGAAGATCAATAAACTGGATCGGATCTGCATGGAAATGGATTGCAGGAAATCCAGATGCAACCGACTGGGATCAAATTCTAGCAAGCCAAAACAGAATTGTTGAAAATAACAATAAACAATATAAAATAAATAGTAAAATTATTGACACAGCAAATAACCTTATCACAAGCTATAACCACATCCTCTCAAAATTAGACATGCAAACAAACGAACAATTCGAGCAAATGCTCTTTAATAAACTAACAATAATTAAAGATGAAATAAATGAAATTGTACTAGCTTCCCAATTAGCAAAAAAAGGAATAATAAACACAAATCTTTTAGATCGCACCGAAATCAATCTTGCAATCTCTCAAATAGAAACCCTACCCTACACCAACGAAATTGAGGCATTGGAATACGCCGAACCCACTGTTATACGCAAAGACTCTATTTTATTATACATAATTTCGCTACCCAAAACTAGTAATAATGAATATAATCATATTCTTATTCGTTCTACCGTAACAAATTCACAACAGGTACATTTGGAATATGAAGCATTATTAGTAAATCAGTACCAACAATTTGGCATAATAAATAAATGCGATTCCATAAACTTTATATTAATCTGTCGAAATCATCAACTAAAACCAATTTCTAATACACATTGTATTACTCAACTAATAAAAGGCCAAAATGCGAAATGCGATTATGAATACAATTATCTTCCAATTATCGAAAACATAAATGATAATACCATTTATGTAACAAACCTAAACGGTACTCTCATACATGAAAAAACAAGCCAACACCTAAAAGGTAGCTTCGTCATACAATTTACGAATGAAACAATTGAAATAAATGGCCAAAAGTTTTCCAGCAAAGAAACATTAATATATCAACCCTTACCCCCTATCCTTCAAAATAATGTTACTAGAAAAAATATAAGACTAAATTTAGAATATATACATAGTCTCCATCAAGGAAACATAGAAAAAATTAAAGAATTTGATACAAATGTTAAAGTATCAATATTATCAGATATAATCATTCTTGTAATAATTGTCATAAGTATAATTATTATTATATACTATTGTAAACAAAAGAAAAATGTAAAAACCCCAAATAATGTCAATATAATACCATTAACCACATTAAATACAACAATGTTAGAAGACATGAGACTCGATGATCTCAATCCAATAAATGCAAAATTTAAAAAAAAAAAAACAAGAAAATAAAAACAAGTGATCTACGAGACGTAGATATTTAAAGAGGGGAGAGTTAAGATACAACTAATGTTAAGTCAGCACATTGTAAAATGCTACGGCATTCCTCTCACATACACAACAGATAAGTTAAGATACAACCAATGTTATTTCAGCACGAGATATCGAATTGCAATATGCTACGGCATACAGATAATTCCTCCCACATATACAACAGATAAGCTAAGATGCCACAAATGTTATTTCAGTAGAAGATATCAAACTGTAATATGCCGCGGCATAAAGATAATTACTCCCAACAGATATGATAGCTAAGAAATGCAACCCATGCATTTCTTCCTTATAAATAACCCACAGAACAAAAATGTATCTCATAGTATTAAGCGACTTCAATAAAAAGAGACGTAGTCTCTAAAGAATATTTTTTTTAAGTTCAATTCAATTAAAATTGATAACTTTACCGCAGAATCAACTCCCTGCATTTAGAATTTATTTATTTTTTGCTTATTCGGACGTACAGTACAATCATATTGACAAATAAAAAATGGGTGGGGCCCAGTGTTGTTAGGACTCTCTCTTCATTTTTCCCACGAAACGTGGTCATTTTTCCCTTTTCACCGAACTCAAATTCCCACCAAAATCCAACGATACATTAAAATGAAAAAAAAATGTTTAATTAATTTTTATTATGTTAAAAGAAAATGGCAATGCATTGATCGCTAGATGATTAGCGGCATGCCACACTCCATATACAAAAACTGACATTTCAGCATTTGCACTAGATCTCTAGCTCATATTGTGAAATATCCTTTTCTGTGAAATGTTTCAATCTAGCGGAAAATTAACTGAATAAATAAATAAATAAATAGGTCCGTATCACCCTAGGTCTAGCTTCTTACATAATACATTATGGCACAAAATACATTTTTGATGCTCATGAAGATGAAGTAATTCGCTGGCGCTACAGGTCTAATTACATGCGCTGCCGCTGCGCCGTCAGATGTTTTTTGTACTAGAATTCTTTGTTAAGAGGCTATTTATTTTATTTCTGCTAATAATTGTTGTGAATTTGGAATAGTTTTGATGAAATTTCACAAAAATTTGATTTTAATACTATTGTTTTGTCAGTTTCCTGAAATTCCCACGATTTGTGTGCTTTTTCCCTTTATCCCACGGAAGGCTTTTCGGACATCGAAAATCCCACAAAAAGGGATAAATCCCACGATATAACAACACTGGTGGGGCCATGATGGAATCAGTGATGCCAGATCGTGGGTAATTACCCATTTCGTGGGCATTTTGCATTTCAAAATTAGCTAAAAGGGCGAAAGGGCATTTTTATATCTCTCAGAACAAAAAAAGGGTATTTGAAATACTTCATCTAATCTCTTAGCAATATTCATTTTATTAAATTATTTTAATATCTGAATGCAATCATTAAATAATGCATACTCTGAAGCAACCCACTTAGATTCATTCAATGAATGCACTCAACAATTTGAATTTCAACCGTTTTACTTGCCAAATTCACTAACGCCCAATAGGTGTCTCTAGAAATTTATGGAGAAATCAAAGATGGTTGTCACTTTGGCTCCGTTTCCCAATGCCATTATACTGTAAACAGTAACGCAACAATTTGAATTTGAACCGTGTTACCTCGTAATTTCTCTGACGCCCAATAGGTTTCTCTAGCATTCTATGGAAAAATCCAAGATGGTTTGTCATTTTGTTTCACTTTCTGGGCAAAATTTGTATGGACTGACATTTCACTAGCAGGCCATATATAATAAGTCAATAGTTTTCAATACCTTGCGCACTTGTCTGTTATAATTTGTTATTTTCGCCAGATAGTATGTAAATAATTTATTAAAAAGTTTGTGCTAACATTTAGTGGTTGTGTTGACCTACATATTTGATTATCTATTGTAGTACAATGTCTACGGAAAAAGGAAGCAAAAAACGATTCCAGGCGAGCTGGCTTGATGATCCAAAATTTGCGGCTTGGCTGAGGCCGCTGCCAAATGATGACTTCAAGGCATCATGTAAAGCATGTGGCACATCCTTTTTGTGTGGAAAGAGCGAATTGTTACGCCATAGTATGGGATCCAAACATATAACAAATCTAAAATCAATCAAGGAAACGCCACAAATAAGCAAAATGTTTTCACAAAAAAACAAAGCCCAAGAAAAAACAAAAGTCGCAGAGATTAAATTAAGTGCTTTTTTTGCTGAGCATAATGTCGCCCTTTTATCAAAAACATATATGCTTTAAAAAAATATAAATATGAAGAAAAACAATTGCGCGCATTAAATAAAAAGAGAAGACTGTTTTTGTTAATTTTTGTGCTTAGTAGTTTTATATATGTATATTTTCGTGGGGAATATCGTGGGGTTTTTACTAACAACGGCATGGGCAAAAAGGGTATTTTTGATAATCGTCGTGGGAAAGTCAGTGCGAAAAGTCTGGCATCACTGGATGGAATAAGTATAAGGTGGTCTCGTCGGCTGCCGAATCGTTCGTTTTTTAAAGCCAATTCACAACGACGCTTTGCCGCTTGCGTGCGTTGACAGATAAAGTAGAACCAATGCTTTCATATGGTGCAAGCCAAAATGCGGCTTCAGGCTTCGGGTCGCGTTTAGATCGTAAATATCGTAAAGTCCAACGCGACGCCCAAGTAGAGCAACTCTCTACTTTCAGGTGCTTTGGGCGGCTTTGACATTTCATTTTCGGTTTGGTTTGTTCGATTTGATAATATTTAAAGTGGTAGAGCATATGCCGTTCATGTTGGAGTAGCGTGGGTATACACGTACTCGTTTTTAGTAGAATATGAGGTTTTTGCAATACAAATTAATTATTTTACTGTGTGGAAATGACGAATATTATTTTTGCTGTAATGCTACTAGTGATTTCTTCAGATTGTTGAACAAAAAAATATGTGCCCAAATGTTATGTGCACGCTTTTGAAATTTTAATTTTCTCTGAAACTACTCTGTGCTTTATACAACTGATAAACGAAATAAACATTTTTGTTTAGAATATTTATAGTTTCTTTTTCTAGTCGAGGGAAAATCTAATTTTCTGCTATGTGCAAATGATTGGTATTAATTTATTACTTGGTGTACCCGCTTTTTTGCTCGTGCCAATGAATTGAAATCCTTAGGTAGATATAGCTACATATTTTTTATTGTCTATCGGGACAATGAACATGAATATGCGTACCGACTTTGACCTAAATTCACGGGAATTCTCCGTCCTATATCGAAGATTCCCTGTAAATTTGAACTCCATAGGCGGGTAGGTTTTGAAGTCCAGCCATAGGAATATAAAAAAATGTCTGGACAGGACAGCAAGATCTTCGCGGAAATATAGCAAAAAAAAATGTTCGTGTATTTAATTAATACCAGGCAAATGATCCTATTTAGAGGGTCATAAAATCCTTTCAATATGCATTGCCATTACTGGCGATAGGTGAACGGATGTGGTAAAAACCCAGCGAGCGACGAAAAACAGTACCTGCGGTCGCAATCGTCCGAATGAATGTCCAGCATACCAACAGATGTATAAATATAACTGAAATAAAATATAAATATGAATTGAAAAATCGAGTAGTTCGTCTGTATCCATATTTGAGAATTTATTATTTTATTTTTTTTTTTAAATAGCCAAAGCAAGTTTTTAACAAAATTGCACCTCTGTATTTTAGTGACTGAACTTCTTTCCACAGCGCATATAAAATATGCTGCCCATTTGGTAATCTTGCTCACTTAAATCGTTTTTCAAGTATTCCACAAAGTAATCAATTCACAATTTAAAGGGAAGGGATTTTCGGTGTAATTTATCCAAATTTTCTCAACCAAACTAAACATCTACCTGCCTCGCCTGAAAGGACTTTCATGGGAAGGCTGGTACCTGTGTATCTATGTACATTTCATGCACCAGACAATTCTGCCACAAAAATATTCCAGGACAAGAAAAGTGAAAATACAAAACTGTTATTTATTTATGAATTTTTTACTATTTTGAATAAATTTCCTCTTAAATCGTGCATTAAAAATAACAGGTATAAGCAAAAAGGAGTAGACTTGCATTCTGCTCTGAATTGGGGTATATTAACATAAACCAAACAGAACTTTCAATCTCTTTACCGTACTTTATGTCAACGCACGCAAGCCGCAGTTTTCCAAAACTTGCCGCTTCAGAGCTTTGGCGCGTTGAGAGACTAGAGTATGAGAAATTGAAAGTTCTGTTTGGTTTATGTTAATATACCACAATTCAGAGTAGAATGCAAGTTTACTCCTTTTTGCTTATAATTGTTATTTTAATGTACGAATTAAAAGGAAATGTGTTTAAAATAGTAAAAAATTCATAAATAAATAACAATTATTGTATTTTCACTTTTCTTGTCGTGGAATATTTTTGCGGCAGAATTGTCTGGTGCATGAAATGTACATAGATACACAGGTACAAGCCTTCCCATGAAAGTCCTTTCAGGCGAGGCAGGTAGATGTTTAGTTTGGTTGATAAAATGTGGATAAAAAGTGTGCAAGATTACCAAATGGCCAGCATATTTTATCTACGCTGTGGAAAGAAGTTCAGTCACTAAAATACAGAGGTGCAATTTTGTTAAAAACTTGCCTTGGCTATTTAAAAAAAAAATAAAAATCTATTAATAAATTCTCAAATATGGATACCGACGATCTACTCGATTTTTCAATTCATATTTATATTTTATTTCAGTTATATTTATACATCTGGTGGTATGCTGGACATTCATTCGGACGATTGCGACCGCAGGTACTGTTTTTCGTCGCTCGCTGGATTTTTACCACATCCGTTCACCTATCGCCAGTAAAAGGAAGCAAAAAACGATTCCAGGCGAGCTGGCTTGATGATCCAAAATTTGCGGCTTGGCTGAGGCCGCTGCCAAATGATGACTTCAAGGCATCATGTAAAGCATGTGGCACATCCTTTTTGTGTGGAAAGAGCGAATTGTTACGCCATAGTATGGGATCCAAACATATAACAAATCTAAAATCAATCAAGGAAACGCCACAAATAAGCAAAATGTTTTCACAAAAAAACAAAGCCCAAGAAAAAACAAAAGTCGCAGAGATTAAATTAAGTGCTTTTTTTGCTGAGCATAATGTCGCCCTTTTATCAAAAACATATATGCTTTAAAAAAATATAAATATGAAGAAAAACAATTGCGCGCATTAAATAAAAAGAGAAGACTGTTTTTGTTAATTTTTGTGCTTAGTAGTTTTATATATGTATATTTTCGTGGGGAATATCGTGGGGTTTTTACTAACAACGGCATGGGCAAAAAGGGTATTTTTGATAATCGTCGTGGGAAAGTCAGTGCGAAAAGTCTGGCATCACTGGATGGAATAAGTATAAGGTGGTCTCGTCGGCTGCCGAATCGTTCGTTTTTTAAAGCCAATTCACAACGACGCTTTGCCGCTTGCGTGCGTTGACAGATAAAGTAGAACCAATGCTTTCATATGGTGCAAGCCAAAATGCGGCTTCAGGCTTCGGGTCGCGTTTAGATCGTAAATATCGTAAAGTCCAACGCGACGCCCAAGTAGAGCAACTCTCTACTTTCAGGTGCTTTGGGCGGCTTTGACATTTCATTTTCGGTTTGGTTTGTTCGATTTGATAATATTTAAAGTGGTAGAGCATATGCCGTTCATGTTGGAGTAGCGTGGGTATACACGTACTCGTTTTTAGTAGAATATGAGGTTTTTGCAATACAAATTAATTATTTTACTGTGTGGAAATGACGAATATTATTTTTGCTGTAATGCTACTAGTGATTTCTTCAGATTGTTGAACAAAAAAATATGTGCCCAAATGTTATGTGCACGCTTTTGAAATTTTAATTTTCTCTGAAACTACTCTGTGCTTTATACAACTGATAAACGAAATAAACATTTTTGTTTAGAATATTTATAGTTTCTTTTTCTAGTCGAGGGAAAATCTAATTTTCTGCTATGTGCAAATGATTGGTATTAATTTATTACTTGGTGTACCCGCTTTTTTGCTCGTGCCAATGAATTGAAATCCTTAGGTAGATATAGCTACATATTTTTTATTGTCTATCGGGACAATGAACATGAATATGCGTACCGACTTTGACCTAAATTCACGGGAATTCTCCGTCCTATATCGAAGATTCCCTGTAAATTTGAACTCCATAGGCGGGTAGGTTTTGAAGTCCAGCCATAGGAATATAAAAAAATGTCTGGACAGGACAGCAAGATCTTCGCGGAAATATAGCAAAAAAAAATGTTCGTGTATTTAATTAATACCAGGCAAATGATCCTATTTAGAGGGTCATAAAATCCTTTCAATATGCATTGCCATTACTGGCGATAGGTGAACGGATGTGGTAAAAACCCAGCGAGCGACGAAAAACAGTACCTGCGGTCGCAATCGTCCGAATGAATGTCCAGCATACCAACAGATGTATAAATATAACTGAAATAAAATATAAATATGAATTGAAAAATCGAGTAGTTCGTCTGTATCCATATTTGAGAATTTATTATTTTATTTTTTTTTTTAAATAGCCAAAGCAAGTTTTTAACAAAATTGCACCTCTGTATTTTAGTGACTGAACTTCTTTCCACAGCGCATATAAAATATGCTGCCCATTTGGTAATCTTGCTCACTTAAATCGTTTTTCAAGTATTCCACAAAGTAATCAATTCACAATTTAAAGGGAAGGGATTTTCGGTGTAATTTATCCAAATTTTCTCAACCAAACTAAACATCTACCTGCCTCGCCTGAAAGGACTTTCATGGGAAGGCTGGTACCTGTGTATCTATGTACATTTCATGCACCAGACAATTCTGCCACAAAAATATTCCAGGACAAGAAAAGTGAAAATACAAAACTGTTATTTATTTATGAATTTTTTACTATTTTGAATAAATTTCCTCTTAAATCGTGCATTAAAAATAACAGGTATAAGCAAAAAGGAGTAGACTTGCATTCTGCTCTGAATTGGGGTATATTAACATAAACCAAACAGAACTTTCAATCTCTTTACCGTACTTTATGTCAACGCACGCAAGCCGCAGTTTTCCAAAACTTGCCGCTTCAGAGCTTTGGCGCGTTGAGAGACTAGAGTATGAGAAATTGAAAGTTCTGTTTGGTTTATGTTAATATACCACAATTCAGAGTAGAATGCAAGTTTACTCCTTTTTGCTTATAATTGTTATTTTAATGTACGAATTAAAAGGAAATGTGTTTAAAATAGTAAAAAATTCATAAATAAATAACAATTATTGTATTTTCACTTTTCTTGTCGTGGAATATTTTTGCGGCAGAATTGTCTGGTGCATGAAATGTACATAGATACACAGGTACAAGCCTTCCCATGAAAGTCCTTTCAGGCGAGGCAGGTAGATGTTTAGTTTGGTTGATAAAATGTGGATAAAAAGTGTGCAAGATTACCAAATGGCCAGCATATTTTATCTACGCTGTGGAAAGAAGTTCAGTCACTAAAATACAGAGGTGCAATTTTGTTAAAAACTTGCCTTGGCTATTTAAAAAAAAAATAAAAATCTATTAATAAATTCTCAAATATGGATACCGACGATCTACTCGATTTTTCAATTCATATTTATATTTTATTTCAGTTATATTTATACATCTGGTGGTATGCTGGACATTCATTCGGACGATTGCGACCGCAGGTACTGTTTTTCGTCGCTCGCTGGATTTTTACCACATCCGTTCACCTATCGCCAGTAATGGCAATGCATATTGAAAGGATTTTATGACCCTCTAAATAGGGTCATTTGCCTGGTATTAATTATTAAATACACGAACATTTTTTTTTGCTATATTTCCGCGAAGATCTTGCTGTCCTGTCCAGACATTTTTTTATATTCCTATGGCTGGACTTCAAAACCTACCCGCCTATGGAGTTCAAATTTACAGGGAATCTTCGATATAGGACGGAGAATTCCCGTGAATTTAGGTCAAAGTCGGTACGCATATTCATGTTCATTGTCCCGATAGACAATAAAAAATATGTAGCTATATCTACCTAAGTATTTCAATTCATTGGCACGAGCAAAAAAGCGGGTACACCAAAAAATAAATTAATACCAATCATTTGCACATAGCAGAAAATTAGATTTTCCCTCGACTAGAAAAAGAAACTATAAATATTCTAAACAAAAATGTTTATTTCGTTTATCAGTTGTATAAAGCACAGAGTAGTTTCAGAGAAAATTAAAATTTCAAAAGCGTGCACATAACATTTGGGCACATATTTTTTTGTTCAACAATCTGAAGAAATCACTAGTAGCATTACAGCAAAAATAATATTCGTCATTTCCACACAGTAAAATAATTAATTTGTATTGCAAAAACCTCATATTCTACTAAAAACGAGTACGTGTATACCCACGCTACTCCAACATGAACGGCATATGCTCTATCACAATAAATATTATCAAATCGAACAAACCAAACCGAAAATGAAATGTCAAAGCCGTCCAACGCCACCGAAAGTAGAAAGTTGCTCTACTTGGGCGTCGCGTTGGACTTTACGATATTTACGATCTAAACGCGACCCGAAGCCTGACGCCGCATTTTGGCTTGCACCATATGAAAGCATTGGTTCTACTTTATCTGTCAACGCACGCAAGCGGCAAAGCGCCGTTGTGAATTGGCTTTTTAACGTTCAGTGAGCGTTTGCTTGTTGAAGCGAAAGGTTGTGTGCGGACGAATTTGTTTGCAAAACGTCAACCCTTGTGCAAAAAAAAATGTTTTTTTTTATTATAATAGGCAACTTCAAGCCAATTCCACTCCACTTAAAGGTTAATCAACATACTCATGAACATACTCTCTCTGCAAACTCTATTGTCGTTTCACTTACACTTACTACGCTGAACCCTTTCACACGCACTTATTACTAGTATAGTTAAGGGACTACTTTTTGCGACGAGACCACCTTATACTTATTCCATCATGGGTGGGGCTTCCTATTTCAAAACTGGCTCTATGCAGTGTTACCGATGGGTGACACAAGTCGCTAAATGGGGACTTTTCTAAAGTTGCCGAAACAATTCGAAATAAGCGTTTTTTGGATCCTATTCACAAAAACAGGCGACATGGGACGCATTTTCAAAACTTCAATTTAAATACCTAACACCCAACAATTTAAAGGTAAAGCTTTGATTGCAGTAGCAAAATTTTAAAGGTATTCGTCTCAATTTGTTTTCATAAATCTATGCTGACATTCACGGAGACAGTAAAATATAAAAAAATGAATTGTACAAGAATTCTGTATTTTAAAAAAATTATCAAAACCATTTTTTTAAAATACAGAATTTTTATATACAGCATTCTGAAATACAGAGTTTTGTTCATACAGTATTTTGTTCATACAGAATTTTGAAATACAGAGTTTTGTTCATACAGAATTTTGAAATACAGTATTTTGAAAACAGATTTTTGACCATACAGTATTTCAACCTCAACCCGTGTAAACCACAAATAAAAATTTATAGCGATGGTTGTTGCGTGGTCGCAGTAGCGTAGTGGTTAGTGCACAAACCAGAGAGAATAGACCACCAGCTTCGGCCAAAAATGAGAGTTTCATAGAGCCAGTTTCAAAAAGTTACTGCGTGGTTAAGTATGCGTGCAATGTTAAAGTAAACGGAAGGTGAATTTGGTCACGCATACACTGGCACATAGTAACATTTACAGTTATTCGGTGGTAACTTTGAAAAAATTCAAATAATTGAAATAAATTGGCCGTTATCGGGACGTGTTAAGCAAATTGTGTGTTCGGTGTGGGGAAATTATTACCAACTTATATTTCATTAAATAGCATTCAAATATAAATGGGTAGTTACTATCATAATGGAATTCCTTTGACATTATTAGCTAAAATTTAAAGCTAAAATGGATGATAAAAAAATTATCAAACATGATTTTTTAGTTTTGCTGATATAAATTTAGACCTTTTTCTATTTATTTATTTTTTTTGATTGTTTGTTTTATTAAAGTGTACCTACTGAGTTTTGGAATAAATAATTAAAAAAAAGGAAAGAGGACATTTGTTTTGTCACGCTTAATATGTTTATTGTTTTATTAACATCTACAAGAAAAATGTGATGAATTTTTAACCAACAAATAAATTGGTCATCGGAATTTAAGAAAAAAAGAAAAAAAAGTTTTGGGCACACATAAGACAAAATCGTAAGTGAGCATTGTCATATCACATATCGGCTTATAATACAAGGAATCTGCATCAGGTGTAAATAAGAATTTATTAACATATAATTATGTATTACCTACGCTTTCGTTAGGGCAAATTTGCGAATTTCAGGAAATATTTTTTAATGCAATTAAATACACAAAAAGCAAAACTATGATAGCATAACAAAACAAATAAGATAATTAAAAAAAAATAAATAAATAGGTGGCGCAACAGGCGGGTGACACCCAAGGCTTGTCTTCTCGCAACTATTCGTTTTGTGTAAGTTTCTACTTTGGGACGAATGGAAGGGACCTACAATTTTATGCCGAGTCCGAACGGCTGAATTGAGAAGCTTTTTCATGACAGTCATACTCTCGGATATTTGTCAGACGTTCGCGAGAGGTGGCGCAGTAGAAAAAACTTTAAGATGTAATTTGTGTTTTTCCGGGGATCGAACCTGCGATCCCTCGCACAGTAGTCCAGCACACTAACCACTGCGCTACTGCGCCCACAATAAGATAATTACGTGTTTTAAATTAAAATAGTAACGAACTTTTTTTTTCTTGAAAAATCCAAAATGCCACATTTTCATTTAAATTTGACATGTATACGCTACGCTGTGCATTCCGTAGCGCCTATGCAGTTTTAAAACACGTTTTTTTTAGCAGGTTTTGTATAAAAATGACAATCAGTCCATGTTCTAAGTGACAAATGTTGATTTTTAATTTTTTTCCACAGCCAATTCTTTATAAACTAATTCAAAATACATTCATCATATTCTCCTCATAGAAAAATAAAACAATAAACATACCTATATTATAGATGAACAAAATAGTTTTCGTTTGACTTTTATAAATTATTTATTCCAAAATATCATTTAATAACAGACACACTCATCGAAAATAAATTAAATTTCTTTAAAATATAAGAAGAAAGAGCTCAAAATTTATGTCAACAAAATTGCAAAGAATCGCGTTTAGCTGATTACGTCGTGCTTGCAATTTAGTTCTGCAGCTTAAAATTATATTCTTTTTTGTATAATAATGTCATTTTGAATCACCCAAATAGTATATTACATAGATATTATGCTTTTTAATGAAATATACGTTGGTAATTAATTCACCACACCATACACACAATTTGCTTAACACGTCCCAATAGTGGTCAATTATTTAAATTATTTGAATTATTTCAAAGCCATCTCAGATTCAATTGCCTTATTTTATATTTTTTTGCTTATTCACACGTATTCACAGATAGAAAAAAAGGCGGAGCTACTTATTTCAAAACTGGCTCTATGAAACTCTCATTTTTGGCCGAAGCTGGTGGTCTATTCTCTCTGGTTTGTGGGTTAGTGTGCTGGACTACCCAGGTTCGATCCCCGTAAAAACACAAATTACATCTTAAAGTCTTTTCTACTGCGACACCACTCGCGAACGTCCGAGAGTATGACTGTCATGAAAAAGCTTCTCAATTCAGTTGTTCGGACTCGGCATAAAATTATAGGCCTTGGGTGCCTACCCGCCTGTTGCGCCACCTATTTATTTATTTTTATGGTTGCTGCGACCAAAACAGAAACAATTTACTCTCTAATGCCTTACTCCATTAATCTATGACAAACAGTGTTAGCATTTAACAAAAGTACCTAGTAAAGGGACATTCGCATATGGAATGCGATAGCGTACATTCAACTATAGAGCTTGCCAAGAAGAAAAAAGAAATCCAAGCACCAACAAACTACGTGCAAATAATAGAGCAAGCAAAAAAAAAAGGTCCAGGACCTTACAAAGTTAAGTATTTTGATCATATATTCTTAAAAAATTTTGAAAAAAATAAGTAGATACTATTCTTTAATAAGACCTGGCTTGAAGAAATGTGATCCTTGCGTCATGGATCTGCGGGCGATAAAGTACTCCTTCGAGTAGGTATAGTGTACAGGCTCCATTTCGTACAGGCTCCATTTCGATGACCAATGGACCACTCTGCCGAAGAGAATCAATCGGGGAACAATTGAAAAGTTATACGAAGCACCGCTTGCAATAAAGAGCGATAAATACGATCACCTCCAGTCTTTGAAATCGGTTGTTCGTTCATAGAGATTTTCATAGTTTCTACGATTCCTTAAAAAAAAAAATTTAAAAAATTTTCTTTCAATATTCTCCAAAGTAATCGTTATTATTATTTACGAAAACATTCCAAAAATAAATGAAAAATATAATAACAATAATAGCTACTCTTATTTCTCATCTAAAAAGCTCGTAACTAAAGGAAATATTTTCGATTTAGAAACTTAACTTCGTATCACATAACTTTAATTTGTTACGTCTAGATTTACCTTTGAATCCGTTTTCTTAATTTATTATTAATATGTACATAATATTATTATGTTTTTTTTTTTTATACTTTCAGAGACTTTTTAACGGAATGCTTATTTCCTTCTCCAACAAGGCCTTACGAACTACCATGGGAGCAGAAAACAGTTTGGGCATTCGTATTCGGACTTATGCTTTGTATAGCCATAATCGGAAACGCCATTGTACTTTGGATTGTGGCAGGCATGTACAAAAGTATGTGAAAAATTACTTTTTTTTAATATACCTACACTCTTATGTACTATAGGACATCGAAGTATGCGAACTGTGACAAATTATTTCCTACTAAATCTAAGCATTGCTGATTTGCTTATGTCATTGTTAAACTGTATTTTCAATTTCATTTTTATGCTAAATTCTGACTGGCCTTTTGGTTCAGTATATTGCACGGTTAATAACTTTATGGCTAATGTCACAGTCTCAACATCAGTATTCACGTTAGTAGCAATTTCATTTGACAGGTCAGTATATTCGTATTAAAATATCTACTACAGTACAAAAAAGTATATGAAATGTGTTTTCATTTATTTAAAGATATATTGCGATAGTTCATCCATTAAAAAGACGAACTTCTAGAAGAAAAGTCCGAATAATCTTATTTCTAATATGGATTCTGAGCTGTATCTTAGCTGCACCGTGTTTGATGTACTCTAACACAGTAACGAAAAGGTATGTTTTTTGGTACATAATAGAATTGAAAGTTGTAGAAGAAAAACAAAAGTAAAAGAAATAGAAGAAAAAGAGGCAGGCAGACAATGCGAATTTAAATAAAAATACAGGACAAAGCGATCGGAAAACTACAAAGGCAGGAAATAGAAAATGCACCGAGATGGCAAAATTGGTTGTTTTACCAGTAAGCCATCACAATTAAAATATTATATAATAAAGGTCGTTACCATAATAATTAGCAATGGTTTTGAAGTTTTTAAAGACGCACCTTACATTCTTCACATTATTTTCATTGGTTGAATTTTCTGATGAAACAGAAGAAATCAAGGGCAATTGATCTGAAACTAATGTCGATTTCCATTGTGCTTTTACCGTTTTGCTCTCAGATCTCAGATTTTTCCTGCCCAATGGAACATGAAATGAGATCAATTTTTTTTGCATTTGTGTTGGTGTGTGATTTGACAGTCAGCTGTTTTTAAATTCCAATGGGGACGTTCAAGTATCTAGTTTAGTAAGTCTGACAGCTGACTGACTTGATGTTTCTGAGTTCTTATTAGCTGGGATTCGTCACGTGAGCAGCTTTCTCTGTTCACGTTTATGGAGGGGTAGCCGACGAATCTAGTCACGAATTTCGTGACTGAGTACTAAGTTGACATTTCTATATGTCATCGGCGGAGAATTTGACATTTCAAATTTGCCTTGAGAGAGCACAAAGCTAGTGGATATACCTAACCAAAACAAACAAAACCAAAAAAATCTAAAAATGATAATAAAAGTGACGATTTGTGGAGCGGAATACTCTTCTTTAGATTCTCCCCCGTCAAGATCTGACGTTCACGACCAATTAAGTTAGTTTTTGCGTTCAGGTTACACTTAGTCCAGACAAATCTAGTCGACTTAAGTCAACTAGATACTTGAATATGCCCAATTTGTGTTTATAAAATTGAATTGTTAATTGTTAGTTTTTTACTTGTACTTGTACAATAACTAATTACTTGTTTTGTTTTGAATTAGTACTTAGTTCTTCCCCATGAAAACAACCCCATACGACAGTCCATTCGTCTACATTAATATCCATTTTCAATTTTCAAATTTATTCCACAATAGGTAGGGGAGACTGGGGCACATTTGAACCCTTTTTGCTTTGAGGTCTCATAAAATCCTATTTGTTTAAATTATTAGACTGTAAAGTATTCTCACCTTAAGAAATAACGTAAATTTAGTAAGGGCGTATAATTTATATTTATTTAAAAACGAAGTAGGTCCTTATGTTCAAAGGTTAACTTTATTAACTTTACTATTTTAATAAAGAAAACAAAAACGACTTAGCTAAAGCAAACTGAAATTTTGAAATTTATGAAATATTTATACTGAAGAAACTTTCTAAAACAAAAAAGAGTTATTTTATTAACCGAACAGATTTTTTAAAATAAGACAAAAATTATCACCGCAGCTGTCCTCGATGTTCCCGGAGCGTTAATTGGTGATGGTAGCTTAGCTTTTAGTTCAATGCCACTTTCAGACCCCTTGTTCAAATGTGCCCCGACTATTTTGTTCAAACCTGCGCCAATAAGTCAATATCGACAGAAAAATGTGTGCAAATATTTATATTTTTCATATTTGTCAAAAAACGTACCTTTATACGTTTTCAAATGAAGTTGTGCCTTAAAAATATATTTTACACAAAAAGAAAAGTTCACTATAAAATGTGTACACTCTTACAAATAGAAAAATTAAAATATGCAAGTTAAGCATAAAACTTCCTCATGCGGCTACTTCCAGGCGACGACTGCAAAGACATCCGAAAGTCATTGGCGACTAAAGAACACAGTATTACAAAGTTTAAATTTTGGTTTATATGTATTTTGAAATATTTTTTAAATGCTGTTTTGTTAGCAATGTTCAAATTGGCCTCACGTTCAAATGTGCCCCAGTCTCCCCTAAGATAGAGCAATGCCGTTCATTGTTGGAGTTGCATGGATTCACTTAGTGTAACATACCTACTTATTGCAATTTTATAAATCTGTAACCACCCTGTACATGCCACCATAACACTATTACATATCTTATTGTACTATACACTATAGTCTATACTATAGAACTTATTTTTAGTACCTAGGCTTAAGTTAACTTTGTATAATTGAATTACATTGAATAAAGACAGCCTTAAACGAATACTTGAATATGTAACATGGTGTCAGATTATGAGTGATTCAGAAAGTGCCTCAGAAGAAGAAATCCGATTAACTGAAGTCAAGCCGGTAGTAATAAATTCTCAAATAATACAATTCAAAATGGATTCTGTTAAAGTTCCTAAGGAATTAAATTTCCAAGCTCCAAATTTGTTTGAAGAATGGACATTCTGGGAGCAGAAAATTAAGTTATATCTGTTAGCAATTTAGGGCAATGATGCCAGAAAAATTGCTATTGTACTTAGGAGACGAAGGAATTAAGTTATACAACACTTTAAAATTAGCTAACAATGCAAAATTTAGTGATGTGATGAAACAGTTTAAGACCCATTTCGAACCAACAAAAAATTTAGTCTACAACCGTTACAAACTGTTGACAAGTAGACAAAAGCCACACAAAAACTTTGACAATTTTTTAATTGAATTAAATGTATTAGTGTCACAGTGCGAATATGCAAACGAGTCTGATATGCTCAGAGATGTGTTTAGTGTTTGTAATCGGTATAGTAGACGAGGTACTAAAAGAGAAACTCATATCACAAGAAAACCTTATACCCTATTCACACCAAGCCGAAAACCGAGTTTTCGTCAAAAAAGTTTAGAAAACTCGTAGATGCATTCACACCGAACACCAACTCATTTTCGTTTGACGTTTCAATTAGCTGTGAAACTAGCTATGAAATGTTTGTGGCGACTAGACTTTTATTTTAGTTACTAAACTTGGCACGTATTGACATAATATAAAAACAAAATTATTTAAGCTACTTGATAATCGTTAACTTATGGTTAAATAATTAACATAACCGACATTCAAAATCAAAACATCTGAAAATACCATTTAGTTGTGGCAGGCTGGCAGGTAGTTTGCTCTTTATGGTGCAAGCAAAGATAACAAAAAAACTCTCACTCTCACTCAGTCTCTCACATCCTGTCAGCAGTTTTGCTGAGCTCGCTGAATGTTGCAAAAGGTGTGTCTGCTTCAACAACCCAACGATCGTACTCGTTTTCGTGACGTTTTCATGGAAAACGACCTCAAACAACTCGTTTTGAAAACTGCAATATGTATGGGAAAACTTCTGTTTTCTATTAAGTTTTCGACTGTTTTCGCGAAAACCCAGTTTTCGGCTTGGTGTGAATAGGGTATTACGCTCACAAAATTGGAAGAGCTTGTCAAAGCCACAAACAAGAGAAATATACAGATGTAGAATGATAGAACAAAACCTGGTTCAAGAAAAAATATAAAGCCAGCATACAAAAATCCAAATACCAGTATACACCATACAATACCTGGTATGAAATACCTGGCCTGCAACGGCGTGAAGGAAGTCAATGAGTAGTGCATGATTCGAACAAAAATGTATTTTCCTCTTTCTGTGTTTAGCTTGTGTGCTGAGGATATTGTTGTTGTACAGTTATGAGTTTCTGGTTTCTGCATTTCTTGTCCTGGATTCGATTTGGTGGTGGAATATGTTTGCCTTTTTTCTGTATGATCACGGGGTTTGTATTTTCTTGATTCACTTTGTTTTGTTTTCATTCAGTGCAAAACCAGTTCTGTTGATGAGAAGGGATGCTAGTGGATGCGCTTGTCTTTTCTGTCCTTTTTTTCAGATTTGACAAATTAAAAATGTTTAAAAGTAAAGAATATGGCTACCGTGTTAAATGTTGCATAAACTCTTGTCGCGCTCGGCGACAAGAAAATTTAAGCAGGAAGTTCTTTAAATTTCCACCACGAGAGAAAGAGGTTGTTTTAAAAAAATGGCGTGAAGCTTGCAATTAAAAAGATGAAATATTTCCAATAAATATGTATGTATGTGAAATACGTTTTGAAAAAGATTTGGTAATGATTCAGAAGCTAAAAAATGTGCACGACTGGGTTGCACGGAACTTTCTCGTTTATTGCGAATCTCGTAGAATCTCATGGTCATTTCAGCTAATTTTACGTTTTAAATCATACCATTGAGTTTATATACATAGAGGAATCATCATTGCGATATCGAAGTTTTCTATTCTTGCCGATGAGCCGATGATGTGGCTTCAATCGACGACGTTCTCCTGGTGGATGAGTACATTCTTTAAGTTGAGTTATTTTCTCAAAAGAACCAAAGAAGAAAGAAAGGGATGAACAACACCAGCCAAGCCAAATGGATCTGTTGCTGTTCTGTCTGTTGTTATTCTTTCTTCTTGCTAACACTTTGAGCGAAATGCAGGAAAAAGTGAGTTTTATGATCATTATTTTTATTGTATTTAGTCATATTCTTCGTCTTGCTGGTGGAGGTTGTGCTGCATTCGGCGCGTAGTTTTAAGGGTTGAAAAAATGCCGATGCTACAGCACAGCCCCAGACAACTTCGCATTTGGTTGGATTGTCCTTTATTTTATGATATGATTATTGATTATAGGCTTATGCATTCCGAGTGTGGATGGGGAGGGGAGGTTAGGTCCAGGTGTAGGTTTTGTAAATATTTCTTTCTGTTGGATGAGTTGAGTAGGCAGTTAGGTACATTTTACATTCTTTAAGTTGAGTTATTTTCTCAAAGAACTCCATCCAGGTGTGGGATTGGATTGGGCATTGGGGTTGGGGCAGTGTTGTTATGAAGAGTGAATATCTTCTCATCTGAAGATTAATATCTTAGAAAATAAGATAATTAAGATCATATAACAACGCTGGGTTGGGGATATTTATGAGTTTTTTTTATTTCTATGTTTCTTGGTGTTGATAGTTGATTGGGTTTTCTGGAGCACCCCTAAGTAGGTAATTCGAAAATCGGGATAAAAATTCAATTGCTGAACACCAATCCCATGTACGTATGATCAACGCCCAACAAGGGTAGAGCTAGGAAGAATTTTAAAAGAAATTTCCTATTATAATGCTATATGAACTATATTGTTAAATTCAATATAGTACAATCTATCTATATATGTATATAAAAATAAGTTGTATTGTGTTTGTCGCCAATGTTCTCTGTAATGCGTGAACCGATTTTGATTCTGAAAATTTCCCATGAAAGGTGACGTTAATACCATAGTTTGTAAGTATATAAGTTAATCACTACACCGAAATAATTAATAAAAAAAATCTTTTCTAGAGCAGTTTGCTCTGACCTTTATTGAGTTTACTTCTTAACTAACTACAATCAATAATTTTATATTCGATTTTACCTCGGTACTTTGCATTCCTAAGGTATTGAATTGAATTGCAACATGAATTTCTGTGGAAATTCGCTGTATCGAGGCAGACGCTTTGTCAGCATTTCCGTTGCTCGTGTTGATGTTAACTCTTCCCCTCTAAAAAACGATCGTCATCGGTCGTCAGAAGTATGGTAGGTTGTTGAACTTTGGGCTGCTTGGATATTGGAGATAGTTGACCTCAGGAACGGAAAGTCTATCGATGATTGTTACTGGTCCATTCGTCTTTGTTGTCGGTTGTTCAATTATGATTTCTGTGTTGTTTCTTCTTGGCAAGATTTTGCATATGATCGCTATTGTAATAAGTAGTCCTAGTACGGAGATGAGGGAATATGTTGTTACTCGTTGATTATCGTTTTCTGTTTGTAGAAGGTGGATCTTATTGGTATTGTTAATATGGAGATCCTTCATCATTTCTAGTGAGAGTAATTCACGGTATTCGTTTTCCTTGGGACTGGTTTGCAATATTGCCGGAAGTGGTTTAATCATTGAGGCTTCTTTGGAGATGTATTGGATTCCGTTCAAAGTGATGGTCATGTTATGGAATTTTACCAAGAATGTTCCATTTAGGTTGTGTGTTGTGTTATCAAATTCAAGGGTGCCGATGAATTGGTTCAATAGCATTATGCCCGTTGATATTTCATCTATGGTCGGAATATGATGATTATTTATTTTGTTGCAAGTAGCTGGTAGACTTTTTAATAAATTAGGAATGCAAGTATCGTTTGTAATATTGACAATATTTTTTGAGTTACAAATGGATAGATTGTTAAAAGTTTTACATTTGTTTGTTGTTCCATATAATTTTTCATTATTTCTTAAAATTACCTCGTACAATGTTTCTGTTACAATGTTTTTCTTTTTAATTGGCTTTATTAACAAATTTTCGTAAATTTCATTCGTTGTTAAGGGAATGTTTATTATGTAGAGGATTGACGTACTATTGCTTAAAACTTTTATATCTGCAAAGTCTAGGGCTTCTTCTATTGTTGTGTAGGGTAATTTTTGTTCATTAAATACTTTGGTGGCTAATTCTATTTCATTTTTTGACAATATAAAAGAGTTTATTGTACCTAGTTTAGCCCAATGAATGGCATAGTTAATATTCTCTAGTTCTTCTTTTACAATTTTGATTTTATATTTGAGATTTGATATAATTTCATAATTTATTTTATTATTATTTTTAAGTAAGTTTTGGATTTCATTCTGGATTCTCGTAATATTGTTTATTCGTTCGTTATACAATTCATTAATAATAACCTGTTTATTGTTGTTTTTTAGAACATCTGTAATTTTTTCTTTTATTGTAACAAAGTCATCGTGGTCTGGGTTGCCAGCAATCCATTTCCAACCTTTGCCTATAAAGTCTAGAGAACGTTTCGCTATTCTGGGTTGTAAGTTATGTAAAAGATTACGGATTTGTTGAATTTCATGTGATATTAAGGGAAAAAGGATTTGACTTTGGGTTGTTTCGAGATTAAGGACTGGTGATATGTCGGAAAGGAATTGCTCATATTGTTTAAGATTAATGCTATGTATTAACTTGAAATGTCCATCTTGAATTTTTGTTTGCCCTGTATGTAGGGAGACAATTTGGGAGTTTGAGAAATCCATGATCTGGATCTCCGCTCGACCAAAATAGATGGTGCATCTGAAAGAGAATTAGTTTCTTATATTACTTTTATGGACTATTTTTCCGGATTCTGTTACTATTGTAGAGTTTCTATTTTCCTTAATGATTTCTTGTCTATACCTATTTGTTAATTTTGAACCTAACCGTTTGTTGTTTTTTACATAAATGACCTGTCCTATCTGATAGTCCTTCTGCGGTTTTCTTTTTTTATTATGATATTTAATATCTTTTTCCTGTTTTGCTTTAATTTTCTCGATGTTAATTAAACGTGTCTTTTCAAATTGTTCCGGGTTTAGTCTGGGTATTCGCCCATAGTAAAGTTCTATGGGCTTTTTACCTGTAGTTGAATGGATAGTAAAATTGTACTCGTTAACGGCTCGCTGTAACAGTTCTTTGAAAGACCGTGAAGGTCCTTCCGATTTGAGACATCTCATAATCTCAGATAGGGTGGAGTGAAAGCGTTCGACTTGGCCGTTCACTTCACTTTTGTATGGTGGTGTTTTGAAAATTTTGATTTGGAGGTCATCTTCTAACATTGAGGTTATCGAGGCTGAGTTAAGAGCCTTTTCGTTGTCTATAACAACGACTTCGGGGACACAAAAGTAGAACAAGATATCACGTAAAGGTTCCTTGATATCTTCGATTGAACGGGATGATATTATTTTAGCCTGTGCGAATTTCGTGAACTTATCGACGGCGGTCAACACGAGGTATTTTTCCGTAGAAAATATGTCTATATGGAGGATGTTACCAGGATAGCTAGGGATCGGTGTGTGATTCAAATGTGGTTTGTTAGGATGCCTGTCATATTTATTCTCCTTGCATGTTACGCATCGGTTAACTAGTGTTCTAATTTTTGAGGACATTTTAGGGAAGTAATAGTTTTCCAACAGTTGAATCCTGTTTTCTTCGGCGTTACGATGTGCTCTTCGATGTATCTTCAGAATTTTTTCTTCTTGCTCTATTTGGCCGGTTATGTCTTCAACAAATTTTTGGGTGAATCGAATACGATAATCTTTAAAATGTAACGGATAAATTTCTTGTACTCGTCCCATCGTCATTTCGTCTGTTAGAAGTCCGTTAATAGTATTTGGATTAAGGTATCTCTTGAAAATGTTAATGATGTCGTTTGTTGAGTAGTCTTGGCGTATCAGAATATGTCTTGTATAGTTGTCAAAGGGGTTCTGGATTTGATAGCTATTTTCATTTCCTATCTTGAGTAAAAGTTGATTTCGAAAAACGTTTATAGGGATTTCTACAGATGGAATTAGGTTTTGCGCTGAACTGTCAGCACTGTGTTCTGTAGGGGTCATTGAGTGTATTTCAGTTTTTGGGGGTCTCGAGAGAGAGTCAGCAACCACATTTTCCTTACCTGGTTTATATTTTAGCTCATAATTATACTCCTCCAATATGGCTTTCCACCTTTTCATTTTGGAGTTTGTATTTTTGTTACTTAGAGCATAGGTAAGTGGTTGGTGGTCTGTGAAAATGTTGACTTTCCGGGATCCGTAAAGGAAGTTTCTCAAAGAATTGAGGGACCAAATAATCGCCAGCATTTCTTTTTCGTTCGTGGCATAACCTTCTTCTGTTTTGCTTAAGGTTCTGGAGAGAAATGTGATTGGCTTATCATCCTGTGAGAGGACTGCTCCAATGGCGTAGTCGGAAGCGTCAGTTGTTAATTGAAAGCTTTTGTCAAAGTCTGGATATTGAAGAATAACTTCTTCGGAGGCGAGAGAGTTTTTTAATTTGTGGAATGCTTCGATGGCATCTTGATTCAACTGAATAAGTTTTTTCTTTGACATATTTGCGGACACATGTCCATCTTCCCCTCTTAAAAGGGATGTCAGTGGTTTTGCCAACTTTGAGTAATCTCGTATAAAGCGGCGGTAATACCCTGACATTCCGAGAAAGGATCGAAGTTCTTTTAGGTTTTCAGGAATAGGTCGATCAACTATAGCTTGTACCTTTTTTGGATTGGTTTTTATTCCGAATCTTCCAATAATAAACCCTAAAAATTCTACTTCTTTCTGGAAAAATTCGCATTTATCGAGCTGAATTTTCATATTTGCTTTTTCTAAGGTGTGAAATACTTTTTCCAGATTTGAGAAATGTTCGGTTTCGTCTTTCCCAAAGATGACAATGTCATCAATGTAAACATAGCAACATTTTCCAATGAGGTCTCTTAGAATGTCATCTAGCGTTCTCTGGAAAATGGAGGGGGCGTTCTTTAGCCCAAATGGAAGACGAGTAAATTCGAACTTGCCATTATTTACCGAAAAGGCAGTTTTTTCTATATCAGAATCCTTAAGTGGGATCTGATGGAAACCACTTTTTAGGTCCACTATGGAAAACCATTGATTTTTACTAAGGTTTGCAAGGATTTCGTATATTTCAGGGATTGGATACTTGTCGGCGATAGTTATAGCGTTTAGCTTACGGTAATCAATTACCATTCGAAACTTCTTTTCTCCTGAAGCATCCATTTTTTTGGGGACAACCCAAACAGGAGAATTGTAGGGAGATCTTGATGGTCTTATGATACCGTCTTCTAATAGTTTCCGTATTTCTTTTTCGACTTCATTTTTAAGTGCCATGGGGTAAGGATATGATTTCGAGTACACGGGGTCTCGAGTTGTGGTTCGAATTTCTCCTTTGACCATGGTGGTATAGGTTAACTTTTCGTTTGGTTCCGAAAAGAGATTGGGGCATTTATGAATAATTTTAATAAGTTCGGAATGTTGTTCTTTAGTCATGTGGTCGGTTCTAATATTTATGTTATTGACAAATTGTGATTGATGTTGTTTGAGCGGAATGGAAATTCTTGGATGAGAGAAACCAGGGTGAATAGACATATGGTTTCTACTTGTGTTAATGATAGCATTCAAATGTTTTAGTGTGTCATGTCCTATGATACCATCAAATGAAATAAGACTAGGGAGAATAAAAAATGTAATTTTGTCAGTTTGGGGGCCAAAAAGTTGAATAAGTGCATGATGGGTTATTTTAATATTTCCCCCCACGGAGTGAGCGTAGAAGGGTTTAGCATTTAGTAGGGGATTCTTTATGTGACGTGGTTGAACGTAATTCTTGTTGGAACCTGTGTCAACAAGAAACTTCAGGGTCTCTCCACTTCTAGAAATGTGTTCGAAATAAGGAAGTGAAGAGGGCGTTAGTCTAAAAAATAGATGTCATCCAGTTCTTCGTGTTGGTCAAAGTTTTCTCCTCCACTCTGTTCAGTGTATTCTTCTAGTGATTCGTCATAATTTTGGTCTTCCTCTGCAATTTCTGTCTCGTAGTCTTCCATGGATTTTTCTTCGTCACCGAGTTGAGCTGTGTGATGGATTCGCTGCATCTTTTGTGGTTGGTGTATTTGCTGCGAATGTTGTCGTTTTTGTATGAATTGTTGATTCCTTGGTCTATTTTGATAGTCTACTTTCTGAGTCCTCAGGGAGTAGTCAATGGACATTGGTTTCGGTGGGAGAGGTCGTTGATTTGGTGGTATTCTTTGTTGTTGGTACCTAGGTTGGTATTGGACATCTCTATAGAGTTGAGGTTGTTGTGGAGCACGAGGGTTGTGCAGTAAGTGGGGATAGAAATTGTGTCTAGGAGCTGGGGCTGGTGCAGGTCCTGGAGGACTGTTCCTTTTAGCGGGAACTGGAGGTGCTTGTTGAGACGATCTGGGAGAACTGTGGGAATTGTTTGCGTACTGGGCGCGAAAGTCTACGTTTTGTAGTTTCAAACACAAATGCAGGGCCTGTGGAAGGTCTGCTGGTTCACGTATGCTAAGCAGGCGAGGCAGATCTCCTTTCAAACCCCTGACGAAGGTATCGAGGGCCTTGTCACGGTAGCATTGAGTCATGTTGTTCATAGCATCTTGACTCATTTCCATTGATCCCAGTTTGTTTAGGATTAATGACAAGTGGTGATAGACGATCTGATAGAATTCAGAAATCGTGCTATTGCCTTGCACTAGCGTTGTCATTTGATATTCAAGGGTTCCTAAGTCCCTTTTATCCGCATAGTGAAGAGTAAGGCATTTCGAGATTTTCTCCCAGTTAAGAGGCGTGTTGTACGACTCTAGCACGACGTCGGCATGTCCTACGATTTTGTTGCGAATTACAGACAAAATGCCATAGTACTTGGGAGTACCCCTAACGTGATCATAAATTTGGATTATTCTCTCAACACTCTTCTTCCATGAATTGAATTCATGAGCTTGCCCAGAGAATTCTCGTAGACTTTTAACTACGTCTGGTATTTTGTCAAGGTCGGCTAAATTATTATCAACTAAGTTGATGGGTTGGTCGACTTCGTTATTGATGTCGGCCGCGGGATTCATTATCGAATTAAATATTTGTCTTCCTTGTATTTGTAGCGTTTCTGCTACTAATCTGGTGATTAGTTGAACTAAATCGTTAGGATTAATACCTTGAGCAAGTTGGGGGGCAGGTTGGGGAGCAGGGCCAGGGATAGGTGGATCTGCGACGTGTTCCAGGCGTGCTGGCCTAATAAGGTTATTTTGATTTGCCATATTGGCTGAAACGTTTCAAAGTATCTAATTTGAAATAAAAGCAAGAGCACGGATGGAAATAGATAACGGCAAAGAAAGAGGAACGATTTTTTCAGATGTTATCTTAGTTCTAATGTAATAAACTTGTTTGAATAATGTTTTGTTAAATAAAATCAATTAATTAATCAATAGGTTTCTTTACACGGTTTTTAAGTTGTGCTTTTAGGATTTAACTTCACTTGTTTACTCTTATTATTTCTCTTATTATTTCAAAAATTGATTCACTTCTTAGAGCTAGACTTACAATAATAGTATGAAGTGTTGCTCCATGTGTTGATTAACGATATTTTTTGTTTTGGTGGTTCTTCTATTCCTATTCAGGCGGCTGCAGCTTTATAGTTGCTCCTTTTTGTCCTTGGTTATCGGGCTACTGGGGGACCTCTTTTCTGTTCCTTTTTATCCTTGGTTATTGGACTACTGATGGAACTCTTTTCCTGAAGTTGCGAATTAATGTTGAACGTGTAAGTTCGAAAGCCACACAATGGGCGCCAGTTAATCACTACACCGAAATAATTAATAAAAAAAATCTTTTCTAGAGCAGTTTGCTCTGACCTTTATTGAGTTTACTTCTTAACTAACTACAATCAATAATTTTATATTCGATTTTACCTCGGTACTTTGCATTCCTAAGGTATTGAATTGAATTGCAACATGAATTTCTGTGGAAATTCGCTGTATCGAGGCAGACGCTTTGTCAGCATTTCCGTTGCTCGTGTTGATGTTAACTTATACGGTCTATGTAGGTGTATTGGTTCATGAGTTATAGGGGCGTGGCACCTCCCATCCAAAAAATGCATTCAAAATATTATATTTAAAAAACCACCCAATCGATTAAATTAAAATTTACACACAATCTTAGGTATTGGCACTGGAGTATTTCTGTGAAGATTGATCGAAATCGCACAAAGGGGCATGGCACCTCCCATACAAAAAGTACATTCAAAATCGTATATCTCCAAAACTACCCAATCGATTGAATTTAAACTTATAGATAATCTTAATTATTGGCCCTGGAGTGCTCCTCTGAAGATTGGTCAAAATTGGACAAAGGGGCGTGGCACAGCCCATACAAAAAACATTCAAAATCGTATATTTCGAAAACCACCGAAACGATTGAGCTCATATTGACAGATAATCTTAGGTATATAAAGGGGTGTGGCGCTATTTTGCAAAAGTCATGGGAGCTAAAGCTTGTAAAATTTGTAAAATAAAATATGAAATATAAAATTTGCAACACCATGTTAAACACTATTCCTCTATGGATTCAAGATTCCACTTGAAAAAATGTATTCAGAATTCCATGATCAGAACTAACCGCGGATAATAATATAATATAATATAATAATATGAAATATGTAAATCCATAGGCATGTGCAATCTAATAATTTTATAGTCATCGCTTTTGGCGAAAAATATACAAACACAATTTAAGAACAATGTTCTTGTAAAGAAATCATATGTAGGGATAGGGAGTAGGGACATATCCACATATTCATACATATCCACATTTTACTCGAATGGAGTAAAATTTGATTGAGTGGGGTAGATTTCTTAAGTTTGTCTTTGAGTGTTTCTCTCTCTCTTTCGATTATATTAAATTTTTCCCGATGTGGTAATGGTAGCGACATCTATTATGAGCATTGGATAACCAACATGATTCCTCTATGTGTATAAACTCAATGATCTGTTATGGTCACCTGAAAGAAGGAAAGAATACCTAAAATAAAAACCTAAAATAAAATGAAATGCAGTCAACTTACCCTGCCAAGCGTAAAATGTGTTTTGGGTGTTAAATGTCATCTTACCTGTCAATCGTCGATCTGTTTGTTTTTGTTGCACATTTGTTCCCTGTATGCATTTGTGCCCCTGTTGTATATGGTTGTTGTCCCCACTAAATGAATTTAGTTTGTACATAGTGTTCCCAATCGAACAAAAAAGAAAGGGAAGACTATAATAATGTTATTGAATGTGCTCTCAATAGCGGGAACACTACATAAAAAAAACTAACTGGTATGGGGGCATTATTGCAGTTTCTCACACCACCCACTGCAACGAAGAAAATTCAAAAGCATTTCGTATTCGGACATAACGACCGTCAGAGGCACTAGTACAAGGTGCCAGAAACTAGTTTTATTGTATAGTGGTATATTAGTGAAGTTGTAACTAAAAAGTCCTTATAAAAGTAAAAAGGCAGTGCAACAAGAATATACAGAAAAATTATCAAAATATAATTTTCTAAAACATCGGGGTAAGTGGTTTAAGGCCTAGATTAGTTATATATTATTAATTCGTGGTATATTGGCAGGCGGCTACGAATTACATTATACATATATACCTTTGAAGTAAAATTTGATTTGGCGGTCACCGACAATCAAAATTCAAAGTCGGGGCCGCCACAAAAAAAAGGTTGGAGGTAGATAAAATACCACGCGATTGAGTAAATTTGGAGTTGGATAAAAAATCCACACACCGAGTAATCACCACAAAAATTAAAATCCCATATAAGGGACAGCACAAGAAGAATTTGCCGACATAGGTAGTAAAGGTGACCTTGAGCACCAATTATTACCAACCGTATAAGCTGAACTTTCAATATTCGAAATACACATATAATACGGCAACGAACAAAAATTTATAAGTTGCATTTAAAATTATAAAAATATAAGTTATATATATATATATATATATATATCTATACGTATATAGAAAACAGCCATTTGCCCCGGCACATAAAAGTAATATTAAGTACCTTTCTCTGGTACAATAGTACCCAACGATTTTCTTTTGTTTCATTTTGTTAGTTTTAAGTTTTTCTTTGTTAATTTATTTTTTTTGGTTTTGGCGTGCATTTTTTTTTGTTAATTTTCTTATTATTTATTAATTTGTTTGTAATAGGTTGTGTTTTTCCCCACCCTGTTTTAAATTTTTTTATGCGAATTTTCGCAACCGTAACCCACATACCTATACAGAGCTCTATCTAGGTAGGAATATAGGGTACTAATTTAGAGTATTTTTGTGGCAGCTGAATGCTGGTAGGGTTGCCAATAGCGTTAAGGGAGGCGATAATTACACCTAGTTTTTCTTTTTAGTTTCATTTTTGTTTGTTATAATTGTAGTTTATTTTCTCTTGTATAGTTTTTTTTGTAAAGATTCTCTTTTTTTTCATATTATTTTTGTTAAGAATTTAAGTGAATATCTACAATAAAATCGTTCATCCACGCCATATGTATGAAACCTGAATGTGTTTGATTCAACGCGAATTTTTTTTGTTTGTGATCAAAAGATCACGATGACTTGCTAAGGCAATTTTTCAGGGGGTGCGGTAGGGTGGTCTAAAACCCATTCGGCAGGGATGGTCTGAGGCATCAGCAGCATCCACATCATCGGGGAAGCTTGAAAATTCCGCCAACGAGCTTCAAGGTCGGGAGGGCAAGGCAATCGCTGCATTACCATCAGCAGCGCCCTACAGTGTGGTGGATGTCCGTCCGCTTAATAAGTAAGTTTTTTTTTGGCATGATTTATGTTTTTGTAGTACCTACCGTTAATATTAGGGCTAGCATAAAAAAAAAGTCCCTAGTAAGAAGCCCACAAACTATAAATAGGTACAAAGTTTGAAGCAAATCCGTCCAAGTGTTTCCCCAGGGGTGGGACAGACAGACAGACATACGGACGAACAGAATTGCGAGACCCACTTTTTTGAGTTCCCCTATCATCGTAATATCAGAATTGATCAAAATCTCGAGTTCAAAATTTTGTACGAAAACAATATCTTTCTCTCACTACGTATACAAAAAAGTTAATAAACATGGAAAATTCACTGAAAAACACAAATTCGGTATTTTATAGGCATATTTTTGGTAAAATGCTTCTATTTTTTTTAATGAATTTTGTTTTGTCAGTTGTCATTTTATGACAAAATCGATATCACTTTTCGATAACTTTAAAGACAATGATAGTTTGGTTGCACAGTCTTTATCGAGGCTAAGGAATAAGCCCCGATAATTATCCGGGCTAACAAAATCTATATAGAAATAAATTCGTATGAAATTATTTTTCTAAGCCTATATAGAATACCCACATTTCGTTTACATTTCTTTAACTAGAAGTTTCTATAACTCGAATTTATTTTCTTTCATTTTGAGAGTTGCACTTATGGAAGTTCCACTTTCACTGTACCTATATAATTATACTTAGGGATATGGGGACAATTCCATCAAATCAACATTTGACTTTATGATATACATTTCTAGGGACTATACCTGTTACCATAGCGTTCTTTTTTTGCATGCGCAGGGAGCAAACGCTACCAATAGGTAATAATTATTAAAAAATATGTTTTTCCCTCAGGCTGATGTTTTTCAGGTTCATAAAAAGAGTCGTCGTTGAATTGCATATTTTTGTTTTTTAATGAAGAAGATTTTAATTTAAATCCACACTATAAATAAACCAAAACGTAGAGCCTCGTTTTCCCATTTCAATTGTATTTCCCCATATTTTGATTGAAATAATCAAAAATGAAATGGGAAAAAATCCGCACATCTGGCATCGCTGCAAAAGCATATAAACTCATTCCAACACAAACCCACACGATGTGGGTAGGTATAGTGAACAGAAAAATGGATCAGGGTTACCTTTTCGAGCACACCTTTCTGAAATTTAGGCACTTTTGGAGACTTTTTGTAATAAACATACCTAATAATTTCTTCAAAAAATTATTTCTACCCAGCCTGTTATCAATCATTAAAAATAATTATATATATTTCTATAAATTTCATACTATCCTTTGACATGATTTGTATCTTTTTTTTTTAATTCAGCCCCAAATGTTCTTTCTTCAGACACATAGCGAACGCCTGCAAGTTTTTCTGCATGGATTATTATGTATCTACCTACTTTTTTCTCTTTCCAATGTCGTTTCGTTTTAATATAAATTTGTATGAGACAATTTTCTACCTCGCAGACACCTTTTTGAACACTTTAGAAAAATGTGCGAAGGTAACTCTGCGCTGGAATCCAACAATCTGATTTGTCAACAGTACTACAATATAAGGTTGCATCAAACAGTTTTGTGTATTGTTTCTTTTTGTGGAACGATAAAAAATATGGGTCGGGTGCAACTCATCCGGTGGCAAGTCATCCGGAGACAAGTAACGCCGCCTACATCTTAACTTTGCAACGATAGCGAATAATCGCATCACTTACCCTTAGTGGAACGTGTCGTAGTCGAGCGTGTTTATTGTTGTGGGTTAGTGTTGCGATTACTAAAATGACAAATATACTGTTGGAGGGGGGCGGTTTAAGTTATTATAAATGGATGCCCTTGTTGAACTTGGAATGTTTTGTTGTTGTAGGAGGTAGGTACTATCGTAAGTAGGGGTAATCGTAGCTGTCGGTAGTATGGATAAGGGTGGGGTCGGAAATGCGTTAGTAGGAAAAATAGTATCATATAGCATGAATGATTTTAAGAGATATATGTTGGCAGTGTAGCCAGCAATTTTCTAACGGAATATGCCAAATTAAAAAATAAAATGCTTAATTAGCTATATGCGCTATTTATTTATTTATTTTTGGGTAACACTATTTGTAAATGGTTGACAAAATCGTTTATATTGATATTAATTTATAAATACGTACAGGTACACACGTGGATGTGTTTAAATTATGGAAGTGAGTAGGTAGATGTGGAATTTATAATAGAGCTTTTAATTAAACCAAAGGGGAGAAACCCCGTGGCTGGGAAACGTCAAATATAATGGCGAGAAGTTTGATATACATATAAGTGTTGTCACTAGATTGAAAGGAACAAATTGAATAAAAAATTAGATTTAAAAAAATAGGAAGGTAATTGATATGCAGACAGCATATAATATTTGGTATATATATGTATTTACTATTTCCAATTTAAATATGTATCAATATGTATGTACCTACTTTGGAAAATAATTCTTGGGTAGGTAAATACATTTTTTTTTGTTTTCCAGATACGTTTTCATTTTTCCAAGTTTTTGACTTTTTGGTCGCTCCTGTGAATGAAGTTTCCGTCCGGGTATTAAAAACATTTTACACGATTTATACTGGCTTTACATTACCAAGCCACGCAATTTTGCATGATAAAGTAGCAAATGATTCGCCTGTTTGTGTATCAGACGTTTTAAAAATTTTTCTACCACTGAGATGTATGAATTGACAAACATCACATACCTACTTAAATTTACGGAAAAACAAAATGCATGTATTTTTTTTAAGAAAGCGTTTCCTAACTTTTTCGTAAGTTTATCTCTGAGAAAGAATTTATCCCCACAGGCCACAAATGCCACTTTGACAGTCTTTTCCCAGGTTTTGTTGAAAATACATCGAGTATTAAGTTTTATTTGTATGAAGTTCCTTTTTAAACTTTTGGCTACTTTTTGGCGACTTTATAATTAGTTTAGTTTAGTTTAGTTTATTAATTCCATAAATTTCTATATACATACATAAATAAATCAAAAAAAAAATTCAAAAATTAAATAACATCAATTAATAGATAGTAATAAAATTAATAATAGAAATTCATTTGACATTCTGTATTTTCTATACAAAAGTATTAAAAAATAGAGTTGAATGCCTTCACACAGTAAATCGTATTAATTACAAGTTAAGTTATTATATGGGTGGGGTGACCCTTTATAAAAATCACAATTTTACTTAATTATTTCAAAGCTTAAATAGTTTCAAGAGAGAACAATTTACTTTAAAGTATAAGTCAAACAATCAATTTATACAAAAACTCGTATTTCTAAGCTTACACCAGATAGTCAAAGAGAAAAGATTCTACGCTAGCGAAATTTAAATTGAGAAGCCAATTTTTTACAAGTTTGAGAAACATTTCAGGTATAGAGATTGACCTGAATGACTGAGGAAGTTTATTAAATATACGAATAGATGAAATATTATAAAAATTACGATAAGCAGAAGTATGGAACTGAGGAACAGATACTGAGTACAAAAAATTTCCACGCAAATTATAATTAGAAATCAGTCGGAAATTGCGGTTGCCAGACTTCATAAAGAAAGTTTTTAAGACTTTAAAGCAGTACAAGTGACGCACAGGAAGAATTTTTAAGTCACAGAACAAAGGATAAGAAGGATGTCTAACAGGCTTGCGGCATATTTTTCGTACGATATATTTCTGCATAATCAATAGTGGTTGCATTTTATTCTTATAAGCGCCGCCCCAGCAAGTAATACCGTATTGAAGTTTTGATTGGACAATACCATAGTAAATCATTTTTAATAACGTAGATGAACAGATATTACGCAGATAGAAAAAATGCCTAAGGGCACAGCGAAAATATTTCCTCAAAGTTTCTATATGAATCGAAAAGCTAAACCTTGAATCTAAGGTAAGACCCAGGTATTTAAATTCAGTAACATTTTCGATCTGGAAACATTTATCACTGCAGTTCAGGTTATTATAAAAAGTAGGATGAGAAGAACAACGGTTGCAACAACTAAGTTGGAACTTTTGGCACTCAGATGCATGAAAATGAATGTTCACATCAAAGTCAGGAATAGTCGACAAACTAAAAATCATAATTTTTGTTTTGGAGCTAATAACCAAGTTGTGTTTAGCAAACCAGATCCTTAAAAGATTAAGGTCCCAATTTATGTCAGAAACCAGGTCAATTCGACTGACAGAGCCATATGCGAAGCCTACATCATCGGCAAAAGCGGTTGGAACACCTTTAAAATTAAGAGTAAATAGCGAGTTTATGTACACAAGGAACAGAATCGGACCCAAAACAGAACCTTGTGGTACCCCTAAGTGTAGAATCATATGATTGCTCTTTATATCATCAACTTTCACTCTTTGTGACCTATTTTTAAGATAAGATCCGAACCAGTCTAACATGAAGCCACGTATTCCCGCACTTTCAAGTTTTTTGAGAAGAATGTCGTGATTGACCATATCAAACGCTTTGGTGATATCGATAAATAACCCAGCAGTACACTTTTTACCATCAAGGTTAGATATAATATTGCCACAAAACTGAAGAAGTGCATCTTCGGTTGATTTACCCTTTTGAAAGCCAAATTGCGTTGCATTAAAAAACTCAACTTTTGTGAGATAACTCACTAACCTATTTTTTACAAGCTTTTCAAAAATTTTACTTATAGCTGGGAGAAGTGAGATAGGCCTATAATTACACAAATCTACAGCAGAACCCTTTTTAAATAACGGTACTACAACCGCACACTTGAGCTCATCTGGAAAGACCCCATCAAATATGCACCGATTGAAGATATCTGACAGTACTTCCATTATATAAAAAGCAACTTTTTTGAGCAATATATTTGAGATACCATCAGCACCACATGAATTAGTATTTTTTAGGGTACCAATAACTTTTAAAACTTCAAGTGGAGTTATCGGTTCAAATGTAAAACTATTACAGAACGATTGTTCAGTAAAAAAGCCACTTGTCGAACATCTACGACAAGAATGTTGGACAGGACATGGTTGCAAACTGGTGGCTATATTAGTAAAATAACAGTTAAAAGCATCTGCAATCACTAGTTTATCCGATACGACGCAGTCATCGATACGAATAACAGACGGTTTATTCACTACCGAGTTTTTGTTTAAGATACTGTTAACTATTTGCCATTCGTTTCTTAAATTACCTTTAGCGTAATTAAATTTAAGGCGGTAATAATTATCACGACAAATAGGAATTTCCTTTTTAAGTTCAGTACACAATTTTTTGTAACTGCATTTTAGCCTAAGATTTTCGGGGTTCTTATAGCATTTTGTTCTAAGTTTATTTTTAACCTTGATTTTGTTCAATAAATACGAGGAAATCCAAGGCTTAAGCCGTTTAGATAAACTTTTAGTCCGCTGTATAGAAGAACAGCTGAGAATATGTTTCTGAAGAGAAGCGATGAACGTCGAATAGGTAGTAGAAGCATCTGTACACATATAGACTTCATCCCAAAACTCATAAGTAAGCTTCTGTTTAAGCTTTTTATAGTTTACTTTCGTTACACTCTTACGGGATTTAGAACTATAATTGTGCCAATTATTGGAAATGTTAAACAACAACCCAGTCATGGAATGATCAGTAATCATTAGATCCATAACGCATTTCTCGCAGTTACTGCAACCAAATTTTAAACGCCCATAAATATGGTCTAAACATCTACCTGAAACAGCACGAGTAGGTTCATTGATAAAGCTTGCTAAGCCGTGTGAAGCTAACAATTCCAAATAGCTCGAAACAAGTTCACTCTTTTCCAAAATGTTTATATTAAAATCTCCTAAAACAATAAAATTTTTTGATTTTTCATTTTCTAGCAAACAGGAAAATTCTTCTATAAAAGTTGAAATATTAAACATGTGCAATCTATAAACACACAAAAAGACATAGATCTCACGGTTAAATTCAATGGAAACCCTTAGTACATCAGCACTCAAACAGTCAACACGAAGTACTTCACGAATTATGTAATCCTTTTTATCTTTAATAAAACAACCAACACCACCTGCAGCGTAATTTTCATTTGTGTTAGCAAAAAATTTGAAACCGGGCATAAAATAATCATTTTTCTCAAACTCGTAAATCCAGATTTCAGACACAAAAATAATATCTGGAATACATAGAAAAGAATCAACATGAGCAACAAGTGCTGCGAAATTTTCTCTTAGACTTCTGATATTCTGATGGACAATAAAAAATTTGTTTTTACAAAACGAATTATTGGTTAAAACATTACCACATTGGGAACTACTAAGATCAACGGAAGAAAAGTCATCAAATAAATCATTTATGTCATCAAACATTTGCTTGCAAAATAGAAAACGCACTAAATACGTGCAATATCACTAAAAGATCTAATTGACATGACTTTTCCTCCTTCAACCTTTCTGACAAGAATTTTATTATCTTTAAACCAGACATATTTTACACCTTTCTGCTTTATTGTGTCTTTCGCCTTCATATAGAGAGCTTGCGTGTACTTAGTGAGAGAATCGTTGATATATATCCCGTTTCTTTTTGTGTTTTTCCTCGAACTGCTGCTGCTGCTGTTCCTCGCACTGTCGATCCCAGTTGATTGTGAGTTGAGTTTGGTTTTGTTGATCTTCTTAGCGTTCATTATTCTCTGCTTCGTATGTAGATCAGAAAATCTTACACAGATTATTGGTTTAGTAACAGAGGAGCTCGGATTGGTATTATTTAATTTTGGGCATCGGGAACGCTGCAGCGTTATATTTAGGGCTAGCATAAAAAAAACGTCCCTAGCAAGAAGCCCACAAACTATAAATACGAAGTTTGAAGCAAATCCGTCCAGCGTTTCCCCAGGCGTGGGACAGACAGACATACGGACGAACAGAATTGCGAGACCCACTTTTTTGAGTTCCCCTATCATCGTAATATCAGAATTGATCAAAATCTCGAGTTCAAAATTTTGTACGAAAACAATATCTTTCTCTTACTACGTATACGAGAAAGTTAATAAACATGGAAAAATACAAATTCGGTATTTTATAGGCATATTTTTGGTAAAATGCTTCTATTTTTTTTTAATGAATTTTGTTTTGTCAGTTGTCATTTTATGACAAAATCGATATAACTTTTCGATAACTTTAAAGACAATGATAGTTTGGTTGCAGAGTCTTTATCGAGGCTAAGGAATAAGCCCCGATAATTATCCGGGCTAACAAAATCTATATAGAATTAAATTCGTATGAAATTATTTTTCTAAGCCTATATAGAATAGCCATATTTCGTTTACATTTCTTTAACTAGAAGTTTACTTTCGAATTTATTTTCTGTCATTTTGAGAGTTGCACTTATGGAAGTTCCACTTTCACTGTACCTACATAATTATACTTAGGGATATGGGGACAATTCCATCAAATCAACATTTGACTTTTTGATATACATTTCTTGGGACTATACCTGTTACCATAGCGTTCTTTTTTTGCATGCGCAGGGAGCAAACGCTACCAATAGGTAATAATTATTAAAAAATACGTTTTTTCCTCAGGCTGATGTTTTTCAGGTTAATAAAAAGAGTCGCCGTTGAATTGCATATTTTTGTTTTTTTAATGAAGGAGATTTTAATTTAAATACACACTATAAATAAACCAAAACGTAGAGCCTCGTTTTCCCATTTCAATTGTATATTTCCCCATATTTTGATTAAAATAATCACAAAATGGGAAAACATCCGCACATCTGGCATCGCTGCAAAAGCATATAAACTCATTCCAACACAAACCCACACGATGCGGGTGTAGTGAAAAGAAAAATGGATCAGGGTTACCTTTGCGACACCTTTTTGAGCACACATTTCTGAAATTTAGGCACTTTTGGATACTTTTTGTAATAAACATAATAATTTCTTCAAAAAATTATTTCTACCCAGCCTGTTATCAATCATTCAAAATAATTATATCTATTTCTATAAATTTCATACTATCCTTTGACATGATTTGTATCTTTGTATTTGAATTCAGCCCCAAATGTTCTTTCTTCAGACACATAGCGAACGTCCACAAGTTTTTCTGCATGGATTATTATGTAGGTACCTACCTACATTTTCTCTTTCCAATGTCGTTTCGTTTTAATATAAATTTGTGTGAAACAATTTTTTACCTCGCAGACACCTTTTTGAACACTTTAGAAAAATGTGCGAAGGTAACTCTGCGCTGGAATCCAACAATCTGATTTGTCAACAGTATTACAATATAAGGTTGCATCAAACAGTTTTGTGTATTGTTTCTTTTTGTGGAACGATAAAAATATATGCGTTTGACAATGGTTTCCTTTTTGCTAAATTTATTTGGTTGTGGTACAGGAACTCATGTCATCTTGGACTTATTTTGAAAAGTTGCATGTGATTAATATATAGATGGTGCTTTTGCGTTTGTCTTATGTCAGAAGATGACAGCGCACACGCAGCTGTTGTGTCACTGAAGAATTTGAATTCAATAACTTGTTTTCCCTGAAAACAAAGCCGCTGATAATTTGTATGCCAAATAAATAATTCTAAGTGAATTAACACTCAAATTGTATTTAAATTCGCCCATCAAATTCCTCCCAAAGGCTTTCAAATGCTTACTAAAAGCAAAAAACGAAAAACAATTTACGAAATCACCAAAAATATCAGCTGTTGTGTCAAAATAATTCGAAAAATCAGTGTGGCCATAGCGTAAAATTCGAATCCATTTTCACTACTATTTACAAAACACTTCCTACGATTTAAAATATCTTTGTATTAATTTCGAGATTGATAGCTTTTCTAAAAAAAATCAATTTCAGATTATAAAATAATAAGAACATAGTTTTTAGAAGTTTTTGTATTAAGTTGCACAGATAAAGATTCAATTATATCTACAGCCGTATTTATAAACGTGGCGTAGAGCCTGCTTAACTTATCGCACCCTCTAAAATGCCCTTACGCAGGAAAACGTTATTTATAAACATTTTTCGAATTTAAGCAACGTAGTTTTAAGGCCGCGTAACTTAAACACACAAATTTGCGTTTAGAGGCTGCGTAGAGCTTGCGTAAATTGTTTTTTCTTTGGAAATGTCATTTTCGGGGTGGAATCGTGAATCGAGTGATCACAAAAATTTGCATTTATTTTAAGTATTCTTTTAAATCGACCTGCGTTTTAGTTTTTCGCGTTGTAGTCTGAAAAATCGAATTATATTTTCTATTTGAAAAGTATAAAAATGCTTAAATGCAAATCGTGTTGAATTATTGCAGCAATTTGTTTCATTCGTGCTGGTGATGTTATTCGTTTTGTTTTGATACGAATATCCTTTAGAAACTCTCATTTCAGCTCTAATTATTGGTGTTCCTCGTCTGTGCTGTGATACAAAATTTTAAGAAATACTCTAGTTTTCTGTGTGTGTGCCATGTAATAATTTTTACAAAATACCAAATAAATGGTCATCCGGTATATTAATACCTATTTGTTTTTTTTTTTTTATCTTCATAAGGCCATCAGGATCAGCAACATAGAGCTCAGTTGCTTTCAGGGCCAGGCACGGATTTGTTTACACAGAAAATATTTTTGTTTATACCCTATTCACACCAAGCCGAAAACCGAGTTTTCGTCAAAAAAGTTTAGAAAACTCGTAGATGCATTCACACCGAACACCAACTCGTTTTCGTTTGACGTTTCAATTAGCTGTGAAACTAGCTATGAAATGTTTGTGGCGACTAGACTTTTATTTTAGTTACTAAACTTCGCTTGTATTGACATAATATAAAAACAAAATTATTTAAGCTACTTGATAATCGTTAACTTATTGTTAAATGCATCAAATAATTAACATAAGCAGCATTCAAAATCAAAACATCTGAAAATACCATTTAGTTGTGGCAGGTAGTTTGCTCTTTATGGTGCAAGCAAGAAGCAAACAGCAAAGATAACAAAAAAACTCTCACTCTCACTCTCACTCAGTCTCTCACATCCTGTCAGCAGTTTTGCTGAGCTCGCTGAATGTTGCAATAGGTGTGTCTGCTTCAACAACCCAACGATCGTACTCGTTTTCGTGGCGTTTTCATGGAAAACGACCTCAAACAACTCGTTTTGAAAACTGCAATATGTATGGGAAAACTTCTGTTTTCGAGGAAGTTTTTTGCTGTTTTCGCGAAAACCAAGTTTTCGGCTTGGTGTGAATAGGGTATTACACAAAAAATTTGTCAAAAAACAGCTGATGTCGGTTTCAGTGGAAGAAAGAACTAGTTTTTTGTATTTTTTGTAATAGTTTCTCATATATTTCACCTTATCTGGACACCAACCCCGTTTAGTAAAGCAACAGTGGAAAAATGTTTATAAATAACAATTTCAGCAAAGTAGCGTAGAGGCTGCGTAAATTCTTACGCGATGTTTAAGTAAACAAGCTCTCAGAGGCATTTTAAGGAAATCTAATAAATACGGCTGCTAGTGTTTAACGTTTTTTTTTTGCTGTGTGTCAAATTAGAATGATCTAAACGACAAAAATATAGTTTCGAGAAAACAATGTACCATCAAAAGTGAATTTAACGAAACGCTTACAACCAAAATAAAAACAACGACTTTAAATAGTGCAAATATTTCAATTTTACTATTTATTTAATTTATTAAGCTGATAATATTAAACTACGCATAATTTGTTTAATGAGTGGATTTTATTGGCAGATATGTGGCGATTATCACAAACCTTGGTGTCATTAAAACACTGAACTCAGTTGCATGAAGAATATCGAAGTCCAATTGTACATAATATGGAGCATTTAAACATTAATACAAAATGTTTTTGCGATATGTTATTTCCTAATACTGACAGCGTCTGAAATAAAAGATTACCTACTTCAACTGATATTGCTTTTTTCATATACCTAAAACAAACGTGATATAAATTACTGCAATATACTGAGGTATCTATTTTTATACTTTTCAATTCGACCTTAAGGACTAAAATTAGTACAAAGAAAAACGGTCGCTACCATTTTTAAATACATATAAATATGTAGCTATATATTATTAAATTAATGCGTTAATTATAACTAACTTATTTTAACCAAAAATAAGTCGTGTTTGTTTTCCTAATATAAGTTGTTTAGTATTCACTTTTTTTGCTTCCAGCTCCAGTTAACCTTTTTAGTCGTTTATGTAACATCCTTGTCAAAAATTTCCAAATGATTCCTGAACGAACATATCCAATATTAATAATTGTCTTCAAAAGAAACTAGCTGTCATTTTCAATAATTTATTTCTAAATGAGTAGATGAATTATCGTGGTGTGCAAATTGAAAAAAAAGTACTAAGGCTAAATGGGAGAACTTAAGCACTATTCACATGAGAGCGAGCGAACGAATTACTAAAATGAGAACAAACCATTTTTGATGCATTTATAAACAGAAAATTGCACATTTTACTATTCCAAGAGGAGGATAATTAATTGTTCCATCAAAATATACTAACAAACCAAGTTTAAAAATAGTCTTAATAACGAAATTTCGAAATCCAAATTTTTTGCCGCGAACGAAAACACCCTGGCGCGAATTGTCAGTCTATTCACAATCCACATCATTTAAATCGCGTTCCACAAAGTAACCAATACAAAATTCGTTCGAACTTAACCTTATTCCAAGAGGAGGATATCTTGGAATAATAAAATTTGGAATTTTCTATTTATAAATGCATAAAAAGTGGTTTATTCGCATTTCATCAATTCGTTCGTTCGCTCCCATGTGAATGATCCTTTAGAAAACATTTTTTATCTATTTAAAATGTTTGATGTCTTTATTATAAATAAAAGGAAAAATATATTTAAGTTTCCGTTTAGAAGTTATTGAACAATTATTAAATTTGGATGTGAACTGTTTTACTTTTTTTTTAATTCTCTCTGATTTTCCATTCAATCTACCGAATTTTTGCAATTATGTATAAGTGGCAACACTTGTGCTTCAAACTCATCGACATTACATTTGACGTTTCACAGCCACGGGTTTTCCCCTTTTATAAAAATCTTTATTATAATTTTTTCAATCTCCATATATGTATCATACCTATTCCCTTTTGCATATGCATGTGTATGTGTTCCTAAATGAACGATTTTGTACCCAATTTACCAATAGCGTCTCCCAAAAAAAAAAATAGCCACACCCTTTCAAACACTAAATGCCGTGTTGTCAGGGGCAACGATCCACTGCAACTCGAACAATAAAGGTGAGTGGTTTGAAGGTAAGCGTTTATGTGCTGAATTGAAACATAGGTGGCTTTTAGGTTCCTGTCTAGGGTTGGGTGAAATGCGACCGGGTGAGTTGCGATGACCCCCTACCGACACTCTTTCGAACTTTACTTCACACGGTTTAAAAACAAACTGCAGTCTCATCCCATTTCGCAACCCTATTTATACTCCCAACTAAAGCTTCTCGAATATTCCATATTCCAACCGGAACAATCGAGAATTTACTAGTTTCGTTTTAGACCATTCACCATTCGATAAGTTTCGTTCAGTACAAGTTCATCCACCTTCCATTAGATGGCGCTGCGGTCAATAAGAGGTACTTTTCAATCCACACTATATAGTGATGGGCATAGAAAACCATCCATGTTCTAGATTGAATTTATTTTATATTTATTTATTTATTTTATTTTTCAGAAGTTGAAGTATGATCAGTTCTAGTTTAGGATCATGACCTATTGGTAAGTAGTAGTTTTAGAGGGGATGTGGAGAACCATGAAGAGATGAACACAAGTAGGTATTAGTAGAGAAGTGGAAACAGGGGTGTATAACCCGTCCAATTAAGGGGCTAACGCAACAGAGCGGTACGGTAGCCACGGATGCTATATATATATTCAGATATATTATAGCTAGGGGTGGGTCAGCTCGCGGGGAGATATTACATCGGACTCTCCGCCTCTTTATCGCGTGGATGATTAATAATTGAATTGAAAGTAAATTGGACGAAACTCGGGCGTCGCAATTATTATTGTTAGGGATGTAAGGTTACGCGTCGTTTTTAGATCTTTTTCTCAGGCATGTAAAATCATAATGTAACCCCAGTCTAGGGCCTGTGGCAAGATCCCGCCCGCCGTTGAGCTAGCGCGTGGAGAGAGATCATGTCTGAGCCACAGGAGGCCTGGACACCCCCGCTACCAGTCCGCCTGGACTGACCCAAGGTCACAGGACCCCAAGGTCACAGGACCCTTGGGTCATAAGGGTGGATAAGAGTGGAGGGAGGGTGCGGCTGCATACAGTACGTTAAATTAGGTAGTGCTCTCGTGAATTCAAGCTGTCACGGATATGGGTGATACGGTACAGTGATGAACCTCTGGGGTCTGAAAATCTCATAGACCCCGAGTCGGTTAGCCTCGTTACTTTATCTTTTACCCACTTTGGTCTTTTTTTTTTTTTTTTGGATGCGCCAATGGATGTGGTAATCTTCTAAAGATGCGGTAGCCCGTGCTACCAACGTGCACGATTTGCAAACCCGAATAATCGATGCCGGGAGTGCGCCTAAACGTACTAATCCACACCCCACACACTTCAACCACTCTCCCCGCGGGACTGCCGTTAGGTATTGTAGAGACCCAATATTCAATGACCGATTGATCTACAGTTTTCTATCAATTGACTTATATTTTCCGTATTTTCATTTCATATAGTGCGACTTTATTTTCATTGTTTTACATTTTATATAGTCAAGTGTTGGCATCGCACAGTGCCGATACTACAGGTATTACTTCGCGGGGTTGGTTAGCATTCAAGCTAATCGTGTTGTGTCACCTGCTTCTGGTGTTTCAGCGTCCTCTGAGGCTTCTGCTGTAGCTTTTCTTAGCCTTTCTATTCTCCGTAGCTCATTTTGTAGGATGGTTATAAAATTGCATAATTCCGCCCAATTCTCTTCAGACTGCAACATGTGGTCGATGATAAGTGACGGGCTGGGCAAAGTATTTCTTCATGCCATGAAGCGTGGGCAATAAAATACTGCGTGCTCTGTGTCTTCATCTTCATTTACGCATTCAGGGGAAGATGGTGAGCTGTCGTGCCCAAAACGGTGCAGATACTTGCGATAGCCACCGTGGCCTGACAGGAACTGTGTAAGGTTGTAGTTACAGTCTCCATGGTTACGTTCTATCCATTCCCGGATTGTCGGTATAAGTTCGTATGTCCATCTGCCTTTCGTTGTGCTATTCCAACGAGCTTGCCACATAGCTATTGACGCTGCCTTTTCTTCAGTTTTAATTCTCTTGATTTCACTGGCAACGTATTGGTTTAGAACTCTTTCATTATATATCCTCAACATTTCGTCTGCAAGAATGTCGACGGGAACCATTCCAGCTATAACAAAGGCGGCCTCATTCGATATGGTTCGGAAGCCGCTGATTGTCCGTAGCGCGCAGAGCCTATATGTTGACAATAGTCTCCTTTTGGTCTCCTTCGTCCTCAGTGCTTGCGCCCAGACTGGGGCTGCGTACAACAGAACTGATGTAACTACTCTGGAAAGTAGGATCCTTCTTGCGTATACGCACTCACTTTGGTCAGTCTACCGGAACTTGCAGTCGTGTGTCGTTGCAGGTGGAGCCCACTAACGAGGGACCCGAAGTTTTCCGATCGGTGAGAGCTTATCGGAGTCCCTTCAGTGCGAGTCTCTGTACCCTGCGCCCACGTTGAGCCCCAACGTGGGGCCCAATGTTTTGTTCGTTACAATAGCACCTTTGTTTTTGTTGTTCTCCACCCATATTGGAGACTCCATCTGGGCATTCGTTACAGGTGGTGCCCATCGAGGGACACAAAAGCAGGACCCCGAGAACGTTCAACACTCTCGCATTCATAGTCAAAACTTTTACCCACGTCCGTTCGTGCCGACAACCTGCACTTTTTTTAATCGTTTGGTATGTCCAACAGTTGCAGTACTTTATGTTCAATTAAACTTTTTTTTTTTTGGAATACATCTTATACTTGCCAAATATGGGTCTGAAAAAGGTCTGTCTTCGTGTCGATTCGCGAAGTTTTTCTGGTAAAGAGTTCCCTAAATTTTCCATTTTCATTATTCCTGGCTTCTTGAGCGCCCTCCAAAATTTGGCCGATTGGAAGAATACAAGTGGCAATTATTTCTTTACCATGAAATAAGACCTTGTGTACACTAACAGGCATGTAATACCAGCTATAATTTTTAAGATACAGTTCCCTTGCTTCTGTTGCAAAACTCTCAAAGGCATTTAAGTTTATTGGGAACCCTGACCCAAGAGCTTCTAAGATGATATGAAACTTTTTGATCAATTTTTTGTCGATTCCTGTTATTTCGGCAGTTTTGGCGCTGGGTTTTGCCAAAGTACTTTTTTAATATCTTCTTTTAAGAAATACATCTGGATGGGCACCATCGAGATACTGAGAAGATTTTCCTCGAAATGATCACCTGATGAAAATTTTTGTTTATATGACTTTTGTTGAGCACCATCACAACCCCATTTTATTACCAGGGATATTTCATGTAAACCCGTTTTAAAATCATCAACAGATCTTAACACTTCTTTTTGAGCTAAGCATATACGCTTAACGCTATGATTTACTAAGCTTTGTAAGCTACATTCAGCAGAGGATTCGCTCACAGTTCTGCTATAGGGATAGGCATAGGACTTTGCTTTAGTCTTCTTAATTTTGTGATAAGAAGGAAGTAAATTGGGAACAGTTTTATTTATTTTCTGACGTATTATTTCATATTGATGAGTAGATAACTATGAGTCTGTTATCATTGCGTATCATATCGTATAACATATGAGTTTTTATTCTGGTAACTTCATGTATTATCGTGTAGTATTTCTAGTTTGGCGATGCTATTTTATTTACACTCTGTTATATTATACTTGTTATCGCAGTCGTAGTTAGAAAAAAACAACTACTGTACTGGAAGCAAGAGGCACTGCTGTTAGTTTTTAGTCTTTGATCAGAGTCGAAAAGATACAGTCCACTAGGAAAGACCGAGTGAGGAAAAGTGTAAGAGTGTAAAGTAAGGAAAGTAATTTGGAAATAAATGTTGGGTTTTTATGCGGAGAGCTTTTCCCAACAGAAACAAATGTTTCTTGTTTTGTGTTTTATTTTAACAAACGAAAAGTGATTAAAGCGGTTCGAGAATTGGAGGGTTCCGAACACATTGCTAACGCTTCATCTGCGGACACTGACAAACAGCCAGAAGTAGTAGTTTCCAGTGTTTTCCTTACAATTGAACCTTATTAACAATCAATAAATTATAAAAAAAAATAAATTAACTAAAATAAAAAAAACAAAACCTCTTTTGCGAGAGCACATAGACAACTGCTTAATTGCGATAGCAGTATTTCTTTTTCCTGCTTTTCTATGATTCAGTTCATTCGCAATTGCAATCTCGTTAGCACTAAACGAATCCAAAAGGGTGAGTGCTTTTCTCTTCTTGCTTTTTTCACAACATTCATCAAAGCTTTTTCTTGGTCTTCCTACCTGGTTTACATGAGATGAAGAAGGAATATCATCTAAAACTGTTTGTGGTAGTGTAAGGGTTTCATTCAATCACGAACAATAAATGCTTTCGAAGCGTTCTCGATGGCGACCACCTTTGGTCATCTTTTCCTCAAACCTCAAGCATAAGTTTCTTAAGGTTGTCTTTATTTACTTAATTGCTTCCTCAGACAAGTTAATATTATTAAACTTACTTACTTAAGGTGGCGCTACAGTCTGGGGTGGACCTGGGCCTCAACCAACAAGCGTCTCCAGCCAGCACAATCTTTGGCCAGCTGCCTCCAGTTTCGCACGCTAAGTTGGTTAAGGTCCCCTTCCACTTGCGTGCGCCACCTGAGTCGCGTTCTTCCTCTACTGCGCCGTCCCTCGGGTGTGGATTCGAAGATCTTCAGGGCCGGAGCATTCACGTCCATTCGCTCTACATGACCCAGCCACCGCAGTCGTTGGACCTTCACTCTTCTGGCTAGGTCAATGTCGCTGTATAGCCCGTACAGTTCGTCGTTGTATCTCCTCCTCCATTCACCGTCTATGCAGACGGGACCGAAAATTACTCGAAGAATTTTCCTCTCGAAGCAACCAAGAGTAAGCTCATCCGCTTTTGATAGAGTCCATGCCTCTGCACCATAAACTAGGACTGGGATGATTAAGGTCTTATAAAGGGTCACTTTAGTTGTTCGAGAGAGGGCTTTGCTACTCAATTGCTTTCTTAGCCCAAAGAAACAGCGATTGGCAAGAGTTATTCTTCGCTTAATCTCAGCGCTGGTGTCATTGTCTGAGTTAATAGCGGAGCCTAGGTAGACAAAGTCCTTTACCACCTCAAAGTTATATCTGTCTATAGTGACATTCTGTCCAAGACGTCGGTGTTGGGTGTCCTTTCTCGATGACAGCATATACTTTGTCTTGCCCTCATTGACCGCCAAACCCATGTTTGCCGCCTCCGTCTCAATGCTCACGAACGCGCCAGTGACATCACGCTGCGTTCTCCCGATTATGTCGATATCGTCGGCGTAGGCGAGTAGATGGACGGACTTTTGAAAGATAGTGCCTCTGGTGTTGGCGTTTGAGTTTTGTACTATTCTTTCAAGAACGATGTTGAAAAAGTCACATGACAGCGCATCGCCTTGTCTAAATTCTTTTTTTACATCGAAGGTCTCTGTGAGTTCTTTACCGACCTTGATGGAGCAGCGTGCATTCTCCATTGTCATCCTACACAAACGGACGAGTTTGGCAGGGCTGCCAAAACTAGACATTGCTCTGTATAGCTCGTCTCTATAAATGCTGTCATAGGCGGCCTTAAAATCGATGAAAAGGTGGTGGATATCGATTTAAACTTCCTGGGTTTTCTCCAAGATCTGCCGCAGTGTGAATATTTGGTCGATGGTAGACTTTCCTGGCCTGAAGCCACACTGATAGGGACCAATCAGGTTGTTGACGAAAGGCTTCAGGCGTTCACACAGCACAGCAGATAATATTATTAAAGCAATCCATAAAAAACGAAAAAACTGCATCAAAGCGCTTAATTTTGATCTTAGAAATCCAAACATCATAAATTTGCTTTTTCGTAATTTCGGTGGCCATGGCCATCCTAAAAAATTAAAAATTGAGTATGGGTGGCGCAACTGTGCGCAAAAAGACAAACTTAACTTTTTAACTTTTTAGTTACTAACGTACATGGCTCTACAACAAATAGGGTCTTCAACTTGAACAACACTGAATAACTGCTTTTTTACTCTAATGAATGCATATAGCGCATAAATTTATCTTTATTTTTTTCCTCTCCTCCTTAATTTAATTAAAAACCCCAATATCCCCAATTAACTTACCTTTCTATTCAGTACGATTATATTTATTTAAATAAAATAAAACTTTCAATTAAAATCACGCGAACCACTTGAAAAAAAAAAAACTGAAACTCTTGCTCTCAAACGTGACCTTTTTGTGCATTTGTACACAACTTGAACTTTGAGATCATTTTTTTGTTGTTGCACATGCTTCTACCTAAGTGGGAGGTGTTAGCTGTAAGAAAAACTGGTTTTTGTTTACATTTGTGCAAGTCGATTTTTTAATTAAATCCCGCTAAATAAGCAAATTGTCACACTGTGCGTCTGTTGCATGTGCCTAAGAGTCTATGAGCTTGCTAGTTCGTGAGTTTAGTTTAAGGAACCTCTTGTCCGGTATTTGGATGAATTCGATCTCCATTTACGCTGTTGCATTGTTCCTGGGCTAAAGTTCCTGTCCCTTGTTAAAGCCAAGGCGAGAGGATAGGTTAAGTCCGGTATTTGGGTTGAACTTAGTCCCCATCTACGTCTGTTGCTTCCGGAATCTTTGCCTAGGCGTTCAAATAACGCAGATGACTTAGCAAATTTAATTTGAGTTCGAACAGTCACCTTATTGAACATGAGTTGTAATTTAATTGCAGAGATGATTATGAATCCATAGCGGAATAAAGAGATTTTTAGTACTTACAGACAATTACGTGTTCATTTCTTTTAATCGTTGCTCAAGGAGCCCCAATCCGGCGAGTCTTTAAAAGTAACCAATTTCTCACCACCTCTCACCATCCTAAAACGATCTGTAGAGTTACTGGTACCCACAGAAAATTATTGCACCAACGTTCGATAGAATATTATAACGCGAGAGCGCGCATTTTTCAGAGTCCCTCTATACCAATCAAACTTCGAAAGCTAAGAGAACGGTTCGTTGAGAAGAAGAAGTTGTATCAAGCCATTGCTGCGACTACCTTACAATCAGCGCCCGACGATCCTCGACCGTACGCTAGCGTACACATTTTTGGGAAAGAGTGGCTAGGACTCTTAGATAGGCGCGTGCATTAGTTGTCTAGGAGCAGGTGGCTCAGTATATTTGTTCAAAAACAACATCCCTCTCAAAGCATTTTCGTCTTCAGTTACCTCTGCTGACGGTAAGAAGCAATCCATTAGTGGCGTGGTCAGCACCACCATCAAATATAAGAATCGTGTAGAAAACGTTACGCTATATGTCGTACCATCGTTGGCCAAAGATTTGTATCTTGGAGTGGATTTTTGGCAGAAGTTTCAGTTAGCTCCAAATATCATCACCGGAATTTCAGGTAAAGTTTCAGATTTAGAAAGCATTTCCGTAGGTCGAGATATGTCTAGCAATGACTTCGAGAAAAGCCACGTACTTTCATAAGCTCACGAGTAGTCAGTCAGGGAGTCCGGGGAGTTGGAGAACGCTGTTAGGCAGTTTCCATCTTTCGCCTCCATTGGTCTGGGAAGAACGCAATTAGAGGAGCATGTGATTGATACTGGGGATGCCGAGCCCATAAAGCAGCGTCACTATCCCGTATCTCCGGCGGTGCAAACCCTTCTGTATGCGCAGTTGGACCGTATGCTTGCTTTGGACGTGATCGAAGAAAGTTCAAGTGCATGGAGCTCCCCAGTTGTTCTAGTTAGGAGAGCTGAGAAGAACCGTATGTGCTTGGACGTTCGAAAACTTAACAAGGTGACTAAAAAGGACGCATATCCCCTGCCGCATATAGAGGGGCTGATAGGACGCCTTTCAGATACATTCTTCATATCAAGTGTGGATCTGAAAGACGCCTTTTGGCAACCGCTGGAGCAAAGGTCGAGGGAGAAGACGGCTTTTTCCGTCCCCGGTAGACCGTTGTATCAATTCAAAGTTATGCCTTATGCCCCTCGGCTTATGCAACGCTCCTCAGCGTCTTTGCAGGCTAATGGATTAGGTTATTCCTCATGAGTTGAGACAGCAAATTTTTGTCTACCTGGATGACCTACTGATATTCTCGAGGACGTTTGAAGAGCATATTAAACTTCTTAAGCTAGTCGCTTCAAAAATTTCCGAAGCAGGTTTGACCATTAACGCAGAGAAATCTAAATTCTGCTTTAAGGAGTTGAGATATCTTGGTTTTATTGTAGGAAACGGTACTCTGAAGGTAGACCCTGGTAAAATAGCTGCCATCAAAGATTTTCCGTGCCCTATTAACGCCCGGCAAGTTCGACGCTTCTTGGGTATGGCAGGATGGTACCGAAGATTTGTGCCAAACTTTTCTTCTCTGGCGTCTCACCTCTCGGATACTCTGCGAAAAGGGAGCCGGTTCGACTTCAACGAAAAGGCAGTAGAGTCTTTTAATGCGATTAAAGAGACCTTGACCTGTGCCCCTGTCCTAGTCAACCCGAATTTTGATAAACAATTTATCATCCTTTGCGATGCCTCTTCAACTGGCATCGGGGCGGTATTATGTCAATTAGATGAAACAGGAATCGAGCGATCAATCTTTTATTACTCACATAAACTAAACGAGGCGCAAAGAAACTATACGGTTACTGAGAGAGAATGCTTAGCAGCGGTCATGGGCATTACGAAATTAAGAAATATAAGAAGATCCGACATAGTTCAGGCAATCCGCTCCACGATGATCGGGCATGGAAGTTATGGGTTCCACAGAAACTGACTGATAGTCTGATATTTTTAGCTCATTGTCCTTCCAGTGCGTCGCACGTTGGCCTGGCGAAAACGCTATATGGATTGAGGCAACGATTTTATTGGCCTAACATGAGCACGCAGGTGAAAGCGTATTTTGCAGAATGTGAAGCGTGCAAAACCACCAAAGCACCCAACAATATTTTGAGAGTCCCAATGGGAAAGGCGTTCAGGGTAGAACGTCCTTTTCAACTTATATATGTGGACTTTTTAGGACCTTATCCACGGTCTCAATCAGGTAACACCCACCTAATCATAGCTTTAGACCAACATACTAAATTTGTGTTGATCAAACCGCTTAGGAGAGCGACGGTAAATACCGCGCTGAAGTTCCTCCGCGACGATGTTTTTCTTAAGTTTGGTGTAGCAGAGTCGGTTCTGTCTGATAACGGCAAGCAATTCCTTAGTAGAGAGTTTCAGCAGTTGCTGAAATCATTTGGTGTACGACATGTAAGAACTACTCCTTATTCGCCGCAAGCTAACGCGAGCGAGCGTGTAAACCGTTCGATTCTGTCGGCAATTCGGTCTTACATTGATGCGGACCAATCTAATTGGGACGCTAATCTACCTCACATAGGCTGTGCACTCAGATCTGCAGTTCATTCAGCAACTGGCATGTCTCCCTATGAAGCGGTATTTGGCCAGCGCATGATGGAACATGGCAGCGATTACAGATTGTTGAGAAGTTTGGGAGGATTGAAAAATTCAGAGCTTGACCTTATACCAAAAGCAGCTAAAATGAATATCTTGCATTCATATATTAAAGAATCACTAGAGAAAGCTCATAACGTCTACGAGAGAGTATATAATACGCGTAGTGCTAAATGCTAATGTTAAGTATAAAGCAGGCGTCGTAGTGTTTCGACGAAATTTTGTACTGAGCGATGCATCCAAGAAGAGAAATTCCAAACTCTGTCCGAAATTCATCCGAGCTAAGGTTATCAAAGTCGTAGGAAGCAACTTATAAGAGTTATGAGACGAATCTGGTCATAGCTTAGGTATTATTCATTCGAAAGACATGCGTCGGTAAGATTTTTAGTTCGTCTAGATAGGTGTACTAGCTCCTAGGGATACTAACATAGGAAGTAGTTTTGCAACTATTGATAACACTTAAGTTTGACATCGGTAAGTAGGATTCGTAGGGCTAATGCCCAAATCACAACGGCGCTTTGCCGCTTGCGTGCGTTGACAGGCGTTTCAGAAACTTTACCGTACTTTATGTCAACGCACGCAAGCCGCAGTTTTCCAAAACTAAATGCCGCTTCAGAGCTTTGGCGCGTTGAGAGACTAGAGTATGAGAGATTGAAAGTTCTGTTTGGTTTATGTTAATATACCCCAATTCAGAGCAGAATGCAAGTCTACTCCTTTTTGCTTATACCTGTTATTTTTAATGCACAATTTAAGACGAAATTTGTTCAAAATAGTAAAAAATTCATAAATAAATAACAGTTATTGTATTTTCACTTTTCTTGTCGTGGAATATTTTTGTGGCAGAATTGTCTGGTGCATGAAATGTACATAGATACACAGGTACAAGCCTTCCCATGAAAGTCCTTCCAGGCGAAGCAGGTAGATGTTTAGTTTGGTTGAGAAAATGTGGATAAATTACACTGAAAATCCCTTCCCTTTAAATTGTGAATTGATTACTTTGTGGAATACTTGAAAAACGATTTAAGTGTGCAAGATTACCAAATGGCCAGCATATTTTATCTACGCTGTGGAAAGAAGTTCAGTCACTAAAATACAGAGGTGCAACTTTGTTAAAAACTTGCCTTGGCTTTTTAAAAAAAAACCTATTAATAAATTCTCAAATATGGATACCGACGATCTACTCGATTTTTCAATTCATATTTATATTTTATTTCAGTTATATTTATACATCTGGTGGTATGCTGGACATTCGGACGAATGCGATCGCAGGTACTGCTTCTCGTCGCTCGCTGGGTTTTTACCACATCCGTTCACCTATCGCCAGTAATGGCAATGCATATTGAAAGGATTTTATGACCCTCTAATTAGGGTCATTTGCCTGGTATTAATTAAATACACGAACATTTTTTTTGCTATATTTCCGCGAAGATCTTGCTGTCCTGTCCAGACAATTTTTTAAATTCCTATGGCTGGACTTCAAAACCTTCCCGCCTATGGAGTTTATATCTTCGATATAGGACGGAGAATTCCCGTGAATTTGGGTCAAAGTCGGTACGCATATTCATGTTCATTGTCCCGATAGACAATAAAAAATATGTAGCTAAGCATTTTAATTCATTGGCACGAGCAAACGAGCGGGTACACCAAGTATCATTTGCACATCGCAGAAAATTAGATTTTTCCTCGACTAGAAAAAGAAACTATAAATATTCTAAACAAAAATGTTTATTTCGTTTATAAATTGTATAAAGCACAGAGTAGGTTCAGACAAAATTAAAATATCAAAAGCGTGCACATAACATTTGAGCACATATTTTTTTGTTCTACTTGGGCGTCGCGTTGGACTTTACGATATTTACGGTCTAAACGCGACCCGAAGCCTGAAGCCGCATTTTGGCTTGCACCATATGAAAGCATTGGTTCTACTTTATCTGTCAACGCACGCAAGCGGCAAAGCGCCGTTGTGGTTTGGCCATAAGACCTAGCATTGTCGGTAGAACATGAGACTCAAGTAGGTTCTCAGGCGTGGGTCGATTTCATTTTTATTTTCTTAATTTCTAATTAAGATTTTCGTATGTAAAACCGAATTTTCTGGTGTAGATTTTGCGAGCTAGATCGAATTGAAGATTTCGTCATTAATATTCGCCGTGTGTACGAGAGAGATGGCTTTAGGTAGTTTATTCTAGCAAGGGTATCATGAGTATTTCCGTAGCGGCCATGACACTGTAAGTTGGAACAAAGAAAAAGAGGAAAGTCAGTCGATAGAAGTGAGTTGGCAGAGAATAGAAGTGAGTGGAAGGCGTGTGCGCGTTTTTTTTCGCGGCACCTCGTGGTTGAAGAATTATCAGCCGTAGTACGCGGTCAAGTTTTTCTAAAAATCGGATTAAAATATTCGGTAGAAATATCCTGAATATCCTAAAATCGTCGTTCAAAAATATTATGCGAGAAACAGATTGGCACAGCAACAGCAACAGCAACTTTGACAGCCACAGCGCACTTTTTAGAGCCCCTGCTTTTTAATGGCTGAAGTTACATTACCACAGCAACATCGACATCGACATCGACGTTAGAGCTAATGCCCAAATCACAACGGCGCTTTGCCGCTTGCGTGCGTTGACAGGCGTTTTAGAAACTTTACCGTACTTTATGTCAACGCGCGCAAGCCGCAGTTTTCCAAAACTAAATGCCGCTTCAGAGCTTTGGCGCGTTGAGAGTCTCTAGAGTATGAGAGATTGAAAGTTCTATTTGGTTTATGTTAATATACCCCAATTCAGAGCAGAATGCAAGTCTACTCCTTTTTGCTTATATCTGTTATTTTTAATGCACGATTTAAGGGGAAATTTGTTCAAAATAGTAAAAAATTCATAAATAAATAAAAGTTATTGTATTTTCACTTTTCTTGTCGTGGAATATTTTTGTGGCAGAATTGTCTGGTGCACGAAATGTACATAGATACACAGGTACAAGCCTTCCCATGAAAGTCCTTTCAGGCGAGGCAGGTAGATGTTTAGTTTGGTTGAGAAAATGTGGATAAATTACACCCTTCCCTTTAAATTGTGAATTGATTACTTTGTGGAATACTTGAATAACGATTTAAGTGTGCAAGATTACCAAATGGCCAGCATATTTTATAGTTCAGAAGTTCAGTCACTAAAATACAGAGGTGCAATTTTGTTAAAAACTTGCCTTGGCTATTTAAAAAAAAATAAAAATCTATTAATAAATTCTCAAATATGGATACCGACGATCTACTCGATTTTTCAATTCATATTTATATTTTATTTCAGTTATATTTATACATCTGGTGGTATGCTGGACATTCATTCGGACGATTGCGACCGCAGGTACTGTTTTTCGTCGCTCGCTGGGTTTTTACCACATCCGTTCACCTATCGCCAGTAATGGCAATGCATATTGAAAGGATTTTATGACCCTCTAATTAGGGTCATTTGCCTGGTATTAATTAAATACACGAACATTTTTTTTGCTATATTTCCGCGAAGATCTTGCTGTCCTGTCCAGACATTTTTTTATATTCCTATGGCTGGACTTCAAAACCTTCCCGCCTATGGAGTTAAAATTTACAGGGAATCTTCGATATAGGACGGAAAATTCCCGTGAATTCATCTTCATTGTCCCGATAGACAATAAAAAATATGTAGCTATATCTACCTAAGCATTTCAATTCATTGGCACGAGCAAAAGAGCGGGTACACCAAGTAATAAATTAATACCAATCATTTATACATAGCAGAAAATTAGATTTTCCCTCGACTAGAAAAAGAAACTATAAATATTCTAAACAAAAATGTTTATTTCGTTTATCAATAATTGTATAAAGCACAGAGTAGGTTCAGAGAAAATTAAAATTTCAAAAGCGTGCACATAACATTTGGGCACATATTTTTTTGTTCAACAATCTGAAGAAATCACTAGTAGCATTACAACAAAAATAATATTCGTCGTTTCCACACAGTAAAATAATTAATTTGTATTGCAAAAACCTCACATTCTACTAAAAAAGAGTACGTGTATACCCTAAGTGAACCCACGCTACTCCAACATGAACAACATATGCTCTACCACTTTAAATATTATCAAATCGAACAAACCAAACCGAAAATGAAATGTCAAAGCCGCCCAAAGCACCTGAAAGTAGAGAGTTGCTCTACTTGGGCGTCGCGTTGGACTTTACGATATTTACGATCTAAACGCGACCCGAAGCCTGACGCCGCATTTTGGCTTGCACCATATGAAAGCATTGGTTCTACTTTATCTGTCAACGCACGCAAGCGGCAAAGCGCCGTTGTGGTTTGGCCATAAGTCCTAAATTCAATGTTGCTGTGCAACGGCTACCAACACCACGGTGACTTTTTCAGTTCTCTCAACTTTCGAATGCTGACATACTGAAGGTGCAGCATCATTACCAGATATAGACAAAAAAAGTTTCAGCAGTCTACAAATTATTCTTATATAAATTATTTATAAAATACTATTTTAATTTTTTTTTTATTTAGGCCTTTCATTTTCGATTGGCAAAAGAAATCAATTCTTTTTTGTGATCTGCAGGCGTCAAATTATTTACTGTCGGTGGGACGTGATTTTGAATTCTAGTTTTGCAATGTGGAAACGAGTTATCTACTAATTCAATCGTCGTGAGTTGTGTTAAAATTAATGTTTGACAAGCTATTAAAAGAAAAGTACATACAAATTTTGATTTGATGTTTGATTGGGCAGCAAACATCTGAAAAACACTGTCGAAAATGACATCAGATACGTTTTTCGAATTTTATACTTTAGCTACCACCAAGTATCTATTCTGGTACATACCTGCTGGTACTAAGTACGTGATTTGCTCTAACATTTTACAGGTCGTCATGTACCTAATATCATTTTTTCGCTTTTACCATTTATTTTGGAAGATATAAAAGGTAATCTGGTAATGCTGCGTTGCAATCAACTCACAACAAATTTTGTTTTCCTCCCTTGACAAAGTTGCTGTCGATGTTTCCAATGTGTTTGGAAGTTGCTGCTGCTGTCAAAGTTGCTGTTGCTGGTGCTGTGGTAATCTGTTTCTCGCATTAAACGAGATTCCTGTTGGTCACATGCGCACCGCATGGACTCTCAGAAGAATCGTCCGTATCGAACATTCGACGACGTATTAGAAGGAAAAAGTGATATTTCTCACGTGATATCCGAAGTCATATGCATTAAAAAAAAAAAAACTCCATGGAACTCATGTGAACGTGCATCAAGTGATTAAAAACCCTGAAAAGAAAGAAAATAAGAACCACACGTAGCAAAATCATTCATCAATTCAGCCGCCCTCGTAAATCCCGTTCCCCGACATATTCGCCGCGCGAACGCCGTCAAAATTAGACCACACGTGCAGTGAATTAAATCAAAGACATAGCCACGTCATCCCGATATGACTCATAAACTAATTCAGTGATAACGTCTGAATTCCTATATACGGGAAAACGAAATTTTAAAAGACCCAAAGGCCTCGTCAGAATTCCCCATTACACTCGGCATTACGCCATATATATATGCCTATCAGAGTATAGCAATTGGGGCAAGATAATTGTGATACCAGCGAAGTCGGCAATTTCGAATTTCCAAGCCGAGACAACGTACCCTAGGCGCCAACCAGGTCAGCGACCGCAGTAAAGTACTCAACCGAGACACCATCACCAGCGACATCCAAGTTCGACGCAGTCGATACACACACCGAGCTCGCAACTCTATCTGTTCCTAGAGAGCGCCTGAAAAGCCAAAGTATTTTGTTTACTTTTTTTATCTAATTAAGTAATAGTGGTCTAGGAATTAAATAGCTTTCATTGTAAGCCCGTCGACCTAGCGATCATCATTAGTGGAAAGCTCAGCGCTACCATTACCTGTAGGATGCAGAACGCACTTCTACATGTCTCAGAATGGTGCAATTTGGAAGGACTTTCCATAAATCCTAGTAAAACCATTCTAGTGCCTTTTACAAGGAAGAGATTGGTTAATCTTAACACTATAAACGTAGACGGCACTACTTTGAGCTACTCCAATGAAGTCAAATATCTCGGAATTGTCCTTGATAAGAAGCTCAACTGGAACTCACAAATCAAGTCCGCCACAGAACGTGCCACTAGAGCCATGTGGGCCAGTAGGCAACTTTATGGCAGAACTTGGGGTCTAAACCACAAAATGATACACTGGCTGTATATCATGATGGTAAGGCCCATTATCACATACGCGGCAATTGTCTGGTGGCCGAAAGTTCTCCAACGGACAACGGCAAATAGACTACAAAAATTACAGCGTATTGCCTGTCTCGGCATCACGGGTGCGATGCGCACTTGCCCTACTACAGCATTAGAAGCTATTACAGGGCTTTCACCCCTACATATATTTATTAGGAAAGTGGCAGCTAGATGTGCTATTAAGCTACAGCTAGAATACAAGTTTAAAACAGCTGACCATGTGGGACACCTGGAAATACTTAACTCAATCCCAAATATGGACATGTTCTGTTCCACCCCCGACATTATGGTTAGGGAGTATAGTTTTGGGAAATTATTTGAGGTAGAAATACTGGACCGCGCGAAATGGGACAATGGTGTTCCGACCCTAAACCCCAAAAGTTTGGTCTGGTACACGGACGGATCGAAAATGGAATCTGGAGTTGGTGCTGGTGTCTCTGGACCCAATACCAAAGTCTCAATACCTATGGGAATGTGTCCCACGGTTTTTCAGGCTGAAGTCCATGCCATTGAGGTCTGCGCCGATTTAATCTCCAGTAAGGGAATTAAAGGCGCCACAATACAAATCTTCTCAGATAGTCAAGCGGCTTTACAAGCCCTTTCGTCCAACACGATGGACTCAAAAACAGTAAAGTGCTGCTACGATGCCTTGCAAGTCCTATCCAAACACAACAAGGTTAAACTTGGTTGGGTACCTGGTCATCAAGGTATTGAGGGCAACGAATCGGCGGACCAATTAGCTAGGGCTGGTTCGGAATCCGCGTTCTGTGGACCAGAACCTTATTGCAGAGTCAATTGGGCTACTGCTTTAGGTCTAATTAACAACTGGGAACATCAACTTCGTCTAAACCACTGGGAAAATGTTCCGGGCTTAAGACAATCCAAAAGTTTAATTAAACCTTACTCCTACAAGGAAATCCTCAACCTAAATAAGGATAATATCAGAAGGCTGGTGGGCTTTCTCACAGGCCATTGGGGCTTGAGATATCATCTTAACAAAATGAACTTGTGCCCGGAGATAGAATGTAGGTTGTGTCTTGAGGATGTAGAATCCTCCGAACACATTCTCTGTGATTGCCCGGCACTTCATTGGTTAAGAAAACGTATCTTCAACAAGGAGATACTTTTACCAGCAGAGCTCAGGAACTCCGCTACTAAGGACATAGTGGCCTTCACTAGGGAAGTCACACGTCTCTTAGAATAACCTTATCCCTTCCGATACAATAGATCTTTTAGGTCGCAGTGTCAGCCAAATGGGCAGGGAATTTAAAAAAAAAAAAAAAAAAGCCCGTCGTTCGAATGGAACGTATGTTTTTCTTTCTTTGTTTTACTAATATAGTTACGCGATCAGAATCTTTATCTGACTTCAACAAGTGACGGAATGCGGTGTACCACAGACCTCATCCTGGAGCAGCGAATCGTCATAAGTCTTTTGTTTACGTGGTGAAGAAAGCAATTTTGGTAAGTCTTTTCTATTAACGTTCATCCAATTTACAATAACGTTCATTAGAATTACGCGGGTACTAGTTTTCGTTTCCCTTAATAGTACTAGACCTAGTTTTGGTAAATTCAGTTTTGTAGCATTAGCTTGCTGAATCTGAGTTTTAGGATAGAGAAAAGAATTGTTTCAGACGTATAGCATTGTATAGTGAGCTATAAAAGCAAGTAAAAAGAAAAAAATACAAGCCACAATCGATATTTAATAATGTACACGTTATTATGCGAGTTCAGCCTTGTACACTAAAAGCCAAATCACAATGGCGCTTTGCCGCTTGCGTGCGTTGACAGATAAAGTAGAACCAATGCTTTCATATGGTGCAAGCCAAAATGCGGCGTCAGGCTTCGGGTCGCGTTTAGATCGTAAATATCGTAAAGTCCAACGCGACGCCCAAGTAGAGCAACTTTCTACTTTCGGTGGCGTTGGACGGCTTTGACATTTCATTTTCGGTTTGGTTTGTTCGATTTGATAATATTTATTGTGATAGAGCATATGCCGTTCATGTTGGAGTAGCGTGATTTCAGTTAGGGTATACACGTACTCTTTTTTTAGTAGAATATGAGGTTTTTGCAATACAAATTAATTATTTTACTGTGTGGAAATGACGAATATTATTTTTGTTGTAATGCTACTAGTGATTTCTTCAGATTGTTGAACAAAAAAATATGTGCCCAAATGTTATGTGCACGCTTTTGAAATTTTAATTTTCTCTGAAACTACTCTGTGCTTTATACAATTATTGATAAACAAAATAAACATTTTTGTTTAGAATATTTATAGTTTCTTTTTCTAGTCGAGGGAAAATCTAATTTTCTGCTATGTGCAAATGATTGGTATTAATTTATTACTTGGTGTACCCGCTTTTTTGCTCGTGCCAATGAATTGAAATCCTTAGGTAGATATAGCTACATATTTTTTATTGTCTATCGGGACAATGAACATGAATATGCGTACCGACTTTGACCTAAATTCACGGGAATTCTCCGTCCTATATCGAAGATTCCCTGTAAATTTGAACTCCATAGGCGGGTAGGTTTTGAAGTCCAGCCATAGGAATATAAAAAAATGTCTGGACAGGACAGCAAGATCTTCGCGGAAATATAGCAAAAAAAAATGTTCGTGTATTTAATTAATACCAGGCAAATGACCCTATTTAGAGGGTCATAAAATCCTTTCAATATGCATTGCCATTACTGGCGATAGGGGAACGGATGTGGTAAAAACCCAGCGAGCGACGAAAAACAGTACCTGCGGTCGCAATCGTCCGAATGAGTGTCCAGCATACCAACAGATGTATAAATATAACTGAAATAAAATATAAATATGAATTGAAAAAATCGAGTAGATCGTCGGTATCCATATCTAAGAATTTCTTTTATTTTTAAATAGCCAAACCAAGTTTATAACAAAATTGCACCTCTGTATTTATGTGACTGAACTTCTTTCCACAGCGCAGATAAATGCTGGCCATTTGGTAATCTTGCTCACTTAAATCGTTTTTCAAGTATTCCACAAAGTAATCAATTCACAATTTAAAGGGAAGGGATTTTCGGTGTAATTTATCCACATTTTCTCAACCAAACTAAACATCTACCTGCTTCGCCTGAAAGGACTTTCATGGGAAGGCTTGTACCTGTGTATCTATGTACATTTCATGCACCAGACAATTCTGCCACAAAAATATTCCACGGCAAGAAAAGTGAAAATACAATAACTGTTATTTATTCATGAATTTTTTACTATTTTGAACAAATTTCCTCTTAAATCGTGCATTAAAAATAACAGGTATAAGCAAAAAGGAGTAGACTTGCATTCTGCTCTGAATTGGGGTATATTAACATAAACCAAACAGAACTTTCAATCTCTCATACTCTAGTCTCTCAACGCGCCAAAGCTCTGAAGCGACATTTAGTTTTGGAAAACTGCGGCTTGCGCGCGTTGACATAAAGTACGGTAAAGTTTCTAAAACGCCTGTCAACGCACGCAAGCGGCAAAGCGCCGTTGTGAATTGGGCATAAGTCGTACAGGTCGAACGCTAATGTTTAGTTGAGTATATTTCTTGTTGTATAGGTATAGTGATGGGCCTAGAAAACCATCCATGTTCTAGATTGAATTTCTTTTGGTAAATTCGACAGAAGTGTCATCCGGACATACATACTTAGCCTAGTTTAGTATTATCGTTAGATCTATAAGTAAGATATCGATGTAATCTTTTGGAGATTATAAAAATATTTAGTAATGTGTCTGTTGGACTTCATAAAAAACTGAGTATTATTCGAGAGTATACTCGAGGTTATTTTTCAGAAGTTGAAGTATGATCAGTTTTAGTTTAGGATCATGACCTAATGGTAAGTAGTAGTTTTAGAGGGGATGTGGAGAACCATGAAGAGATGAACTTAAGTAGGTATTAGTAAAGAAGTGGAAACAGGGGTGTATAACCTTTTGGAAGGGTAGATACCCCCGTCCAATTAAGGGGCTAACGCAACAGAGCGGTACGGTAGCCACGGATGGTATATATATGTGGGATCACCCTATGCCCACACATAATTCCACCACACCCAACCAACGAACGTCGACTACTGTCAACCAACAGCGAAAAGCGACGAGGCAGTTGTTCACCACCAGTCGAAGAAGGAAGACGAAGCCGAATTAATTTTTTTTGTACAACGCATTTGTTACTTTTTTCTGCCATTTTCTTTCATTTAAATAAACTTAATTATAATTGTTCGCGTACGCTTTTTAATCCCATAAACTCCGGGGGCTCAACCGGGATTTATTCTCGAAGCTAAACGCAACAAGAAAAATAAATATTCGCATAGAAAAGGCAAGGAATTCGTGTTAAACATTGTTCAGTAATTGCCGCGAAAAAAAAGAAGACGAACCGTTGCTCCGGAAGGTTAAGGTACGGTCATTGAATAACTACAAATAGAAGTGGACACAGCTCATTTTGAAGCGACATACGGACCTTCATTGCGGCGGAAATTTGTATTAAGCTAGTGTATGCATTTACCACCTTTTTCTAGGTTCGTGCATTAAATAAAAATAATTTCCCAAAATATTCCAATGTTTATTTTTCTTGTGAATACCACCCCCTTCTTCTTTTCTTATTCGTCTTATTGACAACATGCAGATGAAAGAGATTGCACCGATTATTGCATAATAATGGTTGTGGAGCAGAAGTGGAATATGCAAAGGAAAATTAAATCAATGGTCGGGTAGGTACTTTTCGCAAATATGTATAGGAAGTTAGCGGTGGTGTGTATGGTGGGGGAGGGGTAATTTTAGCATGAGGAGACGAGTGTGATGTGCATTGGGATAACAATGTGGAAAGGAGAAATAATATGAAATCACAGATCAGATTCTTTACAGTACATATTTTGTATTTCTTCGATTTTTGGGCAGCAGCGGTGTCATGGTGGTGGCTTTTGAACTTAGGTGTCAAGGCAGGTTTTGATGATTTGAAAGTTATGGGGTGGGTAAGCATGTAAAGTTCATGGTAAGTGTACTAGTAGGGAAGCTTGATTGAATTTTAGGAAATAAAATCACGTAGGTACCTAGATCGATCCCATTTTTCAGTTTTCTCATCATGTAGGAAGTATTCTGGTTGATCACAGAATCCGTCGTATTCGGAATTTAATTCGTAGCAAAAATTTCCACCACAACGGAATCTGTGATAGTTCTTTCGGGGTTCGTATAGCAAAATTCCGAATACGACGGATTCTGTGATCAGAAAGATATTGTTTTAAATCCAAATTTAGATCCATTAATTGTGATATTAAGAGGATTGTAGAGATCAAAAAGTGAGTCTCGCAATTCTGTCTGTCTGTCTGCATGGTAGGTACCTATCTGCACTCTAAACGACAGGGCGGATTCGTTTGTACCTCTAGTAGGTAGTTTGCTTCAAACTGTGAATAAGTAGGTATGCGATTTGTGGGCTGACAGTTCGAGTTCATTTGTTTATTTTAATTTTAAACCCAAAATTAACCTTTTGTATTTAAATATGTACAATTATTTTAGGAGCAGCTGTATGCAGATCAGTGCTACGCTGAATGCTATTGCAGCAATCAACCAACTCATCCCGATAAATTTCAAATCTGTATTATAGTATGTAGGAATATTAAGAATATTTGCAGTTTACATTAGATTCTTGCTACGAAATTATGTTATAGTACTTTTACACCTCGTCTGAATTCAACATTTCAGCATACAAAATTTCGAAATCCAATTCAAAATCAAACTTGGCACCTTAAGGAACGCCGTCCTTTTCTTAATTCATACTTCTATTTATAGTTCCGTATAAATCCCGTGAATATGTATGTATCTATCTAATATGTAGTTACAAATTCCGGTATTTTCGGTACCAGAAAACAGGCGGTCCACAAATCGCAGGATTGGATTGGCTAGTAGTGACAATGAAATTGTCAGGTTGCTAACGATCGTCGGAACAAGTCTGAACACACAATTTTTATTATTGTCAGACAATTAGGACATTGTAAGACTCATCAGAAATTGTCAGATGTCGTTGTTTATGGAAGCTGACATTAGCTTGCAATTTGTTCATTGACAGACAGTTTAACCTATGTTATAGACGCGAAATCGAAGTTTACTTTTATACACAATGGAAAATAATTTAATCGATGCAAACAACTGTGCATTGGAAAAGTCACCAGCATTAAAAAAGACTAAAAAAAAAATGTATGGTCTGAAGTTTGTGATATAATTCTTCTTTTCAAATAGTTTTGAGTACATCCGCAAAAAATTGCGATAGAGTTCTGGCTCCTCAGGTCGCAATTCGACGAGTAATTTGGAGTAAAATCCCTTCTGCTGACGACGCGACGGGCTATCGAATCCTTTGTATAAACACGACGTCGTTTTTAAGGAAATTCAACTTCCTCGTTGTCTTCCAACATGTAGGCAGTTAAAATAGTTGCGAGTGCAATATTTTAATTCATTATCCTTATTACAAAAAAAAAACAACAAGACTTTGAATTTATCTGCCAATGTCTGACAACAGATCAACCAATGTTTCATATTCAAATATCTGCCGAGTGCCGACCGTGTGAACACACAATTTTCAACCTTACAACGTTGTCAGAAAAGTAATTGTAAGACCATTGTAAGACATGCATCTGACAATGAAATTGTAAGACTTTGAGACAAAATCTTACAACCGTTTGAAACGCACAATTTTGTATTGTATGTAAGGTAGTTGGCTGTTGTAAGCTCATTGTCTGTCATTGTCAGAGCATTGACAGATCTGACAATATTGTAAGATCTTACAATCATGTGTACTTAGCTTTACACACTTTACAGTGACATTTGACAGGATAAACAAAATAGGTATGTATAGTTAAGTGGTGGACGAGTGTTGTTGTTCTGGCACAGTAGGTAAACCAAATTAATAAATAATAACAATTAATATCTAAAAAAATATGACAGATATGTGCTCAAGTGTGTTTCAGTTCAGATGTTCAACATTTTCGAGCTTTGTTCAGAGCTCAGATAAACCTAAAAACAAAAACGCCATGTATAGTCATAGCTAAGCTACTTTACCCCGTCGGCTTTGCTCGTGCCTAGGAATTGTATTGCCCAATTACATTTTTGTCTATCAGTCCAATGCATGTTCCATATTTTAAAAAGTGCTTGAGTTTTTTTTACCTTTGGGCCATTAACAAACATTTTTTTTATAATTTGAGCTTAATCGGGTAGGTGATTTTCGTGATACCAATATAGGTATGAGATTCCTATGGTTTTTATTCAGTCCGATTGTTCAATTTTGACCAATCTTCACAGGAGCAATATCGGTCCAATACCTAAGATTGCCTGGAAATTGGAACTCAATCGATTTGGTAGTTTGTGAGATATAAAATTTTTAATTACATAATTAGAAAAAGAATCAATAAAATCTATGCATATTTAACAAAAATATAGGCAAAATAGTGAGACTCTAACATAGAACATTTATGCACAATCTTAAAATCTTGTGTACCTATATAATGTCAGCAAGAAAGCCAAAATCATTTTTATTCAATTTATCCTTCCCAACTCACCCCTTGCATCACCCTCCCTCTCCTAAAGTCATAAATCCTACACATTGCTTTTGTTATTGATACTTGTTTGTAATATTGCATCTCCTTTACTGTCTTCCAAACCAAACTATTCCCCTACCCTGTTACGTCATATCAGAAAGAATTTTATACTGATGGATGAGGATGGGGAATGAAGAAAGAGAAAAGGCAAACCAGTTTGTTTTTGTTTTTTTCTTTGGTTTTCTCTATATACATTTCGACAGCAAGCATGAAATATCCTACCTCAGACTGGTTTACAACAAAAAATTACCCATCCAGCATTCCTTAGAGGGATATTTTTGTTGGGATTTTGTTTATCCAATCTTCAATCCCAGATATGCCCAGATCCATTTCACAAACCAGCACAAACGATCGCAGCGACGTATGGACCGCGTAGCGGATGATTGCATCGGTGCCGATTCTATTTGTAGTTATTCAATGATTTCTACCGTCAAGTTAAGATACAACTAATGTTAAGTCAGCACATTGTAAAATGCTACGGCATTCCTCTCACATACACAACAGATAAGTTAAGATACAACCAATGTTATTTCAGCACGAGATATCGAATTGCAATATGCTACGGCATACAGATAATTCCTCCCACATATACAACAGATAAGCTAAGATGCCACAAATGTTATTTCAGTAGAAGATATCAAACTGTAATATGCCGCGGCATAAAGATAATTCCTCCCAACAGATATGATAGCTAAGAAATGCAACCCATGCATTTCTTCCTTATAAATAACCCACAGAACAAAAATGTATCTCATAGTATTAAGCGACTTCAATAAAGAGAGACGTAGTCTCTAAAGAATATTTTTTTAAGTTCAATTTAATTAAAATTGATAACTGGCGCCCGAGCAGGGACCGGTTAAGTGATAATAAATTCTCAGTAGCTTCCCCCCACCAGAGGTAAGGGGTTACTGTTGAAAAGAATTTAGCTTAAAAAGTGTGAAATTCGACAAAATATTTGTGTAGCAGCCAGAACCATTAGTAGGAAGCGGGCAAATTCAACGCCGTTATCCAAAGAGGAAAACTTCGAACTGCTCGAGAAAAATTGCCGAAAAATACACTGCCGGTCCAAGTGTGCCCATTAACCCGGACTAAGCGCACTCATCAGACTAGAACACCAGAAGGGTCTCAATCTCCTGCGTTGCCCCGCAGCTCATCAAAACGAGAAAGTTAAATATGAGGATTGGCGTTTTTACGTAAGAAACTAAAGTTTTTTCTTAAAAATATTAAAAAAAAAAAAATAAATAAAAAATTATTAAATAAAAGTACTATACCTACCTTACCTATATATCTAAATGAAATATAATTGAATACATACAAAAAAAACTAAATAACAGATATAACTAAAATACAATACAAGAATTGACCAATATATATATACAATATATTTAAATATACCTATCTATAAGATTCCTACATACACATACATACACAATATAAACAATTATTAAGAAATAAGTTTTCCAAATATTATACAAATCTATTTAAACATATTCTACAAGATCCCTAAATACATTTTTAATAATTGACATTATCCTTATCTACCTTAATTCCCTATTTCCACACATATATATACAAAATGGAAGAACTTAAAGCCACAGTACTTAACCTAACTGGAGCAGTAAATGCTCAAATAGATTACATAAAAAAGTTAGACCAAAGAATTTCATTTTGGGAAAATAAGCTATCAGCCCCAGAATCGGTAGTTGAAACTGGTTTACCAGTCCCTCGAACAGAAGACGAGCTTAAAGATATCGCCAAGCTTCCCGATTGCGTTAAGGAGCTACAGGTTTTCGATGGAAACCCTGTAGAATACATTTCATGGATTCATACAGTTGAAACCATACTAAGGGACTATGACATAGTTAAGTCCAAACCTCTATATAGGGCCATTCTACAAAGTATCAGGCAAAAGATTCGGGGACATGCAGATACAGCTCTCATTTCCTACAACATCTTCAATGAAGATTGGAATGCTATAAAAAAGTGTCTCTCACTGCATTATGCAGATAAAAGAGATATCCGAACATTAGAACACCAACTAAATTCAATGGTACAAAGAAATTCATCAATTGATGAGTTTTACGCAAGTGTCAACCATCAGTTCTCACTCCTAATTAATAAAATAAAAACAGAAGATTATTCTGTAGAAACTATAACCGCATTAGTTGAAAGCTATCGAAACAGAGCTCTCGATGTCTTCATACGAGGACTAAATGATGAACTCTCAAGGATTCTAATAATCCAAAAACCCCAGACTCTCCCAGAGGCATACGCAACATGTCTCGAAGTTCAAAACCTAAATTATAGAAATATTTCTTTACATAAAAAAGATTTCTCTAATCAAATAACTACCCCCATAAACCAAATATATAATCCATATAAAGGAAAACAAATGCAAGCAACTAAGCCACTTCCTGTACAACAGAGAAATTTGGCATATAATATTCACCAATACCAGAGGAATCAATATCCCCCTCGACAAATTAACTATCCTCCACCACCAAGGCCAACGCAACCAAAGCCTCCAATTCCGATGGAAACCGACCAATCCATCCAATCAAGACATGCCAACTATATGAACCGCCCAAATTACAATCCACAGTTTTATCAAAAACAAAACTATAATCAACAGCGCTATCAACAACAAGATAGTAACCCAGCATTTAAGCAAAATATGCAACACAATCCAGGACACACCCAACAAAAGTATCAAAAAATGTACAATATCGAAACAGAAGAAGAAGAGTATTTCGATGAATATACGCAAGAATATGACGACCACAATAACGATTATCAAGAAAACACAGAAGAACCTTCACAGGCAAATTTTACGACAGAAGCCTCTCTAGCATACCTTACATAGAATATATAACCCGCGACGGTAAGATATTGAAATTTTTAATTGATACCGGAGCTAACAAAAATTTTATTAAATCAGAAATTGCAACAAATCCAAAACCAGTCCAAACCCCCTTTAAAATCCAATCCGCTGGAGGAGAAATCCCCATCAACAAAAAATTTAGTGCTAAATTCTTTAAATGCATAGGCAATAATGACACAATTGACTTTTTTATTTTACCCAACCTTACATCCTTTGATGGAATTATCGGTGATGACACACTAAAAGAATTAGAAGCCGTTATAGATAGAAAAAACAATATTCTAACATTTGGATTTACAGACAAAAAAATTCCTTTAAAAGGAAAGGCATCAAAACAGGTAAATAATATGGAAATTAGAGACGACCATCTAAATTACGAGACAAAAGAACAGATTAGGAAAGTAATCAATAAATACAAAAAGATTTTCGGACCAATAAACGATAATGAGACAATAGGCACCACTATAAAAGCAGAAATTAACACATCAACAGATGAGCCAGTATATACTAAATCCTATCCTTACCCTTTTAGTATGAGAGATGAAGTTCAAACTCAAATCACAAAACTCTTAGCCGATGGAATCATACGACCATCAAAAAGCCCATACAACTCACCTATGTGGGTTGTCCCAAAGAAAACAGATGCCTCAGGCACACGCAAACATAGGATAGTAATAGACTATCGAAAACTTAATGCTATTACAATATCAGACACTTATCCAATACCAGACATTTCAAATACATTAGCTAGCTTGGGTAACTCCAAATATTTCACGACCATTGACTTAACGTCTGGATTCCATCAAATTAAGATGAAGGAATCTCACATACCAAAAACAGCCTTTTCCACTATGAATGGAAAATATGAGTTTACACGACTACCATTTGGGTTAAAAAATGCTCCAGGAATATTCCAACGAATGATAGATGATGTATTACAAGAATACATTGGTAAAATTTGTTATGTTTACATAGATGACATAATAATTTTCGGAAAAACGGTGCAAGAACACTTAAACAATATTGAGGCAATATTTAATAAATTGGAGAAAGCCAATCTAAGAATAAACATAGATAAAACTGAGTTTATGAAGGAAGAAACAGAATTTCTAGGATACCTGATATCCAGCGATGGTATTAAACCTGACCCAAAGAAGGTGCAGGCAATAAAAACAATTAGTCCACCTACAAACTTGAAAGAATTAAAAGGCTTCCTTGGACTAACTTCATATTACAGACGTTTTATAAAAGATTTTGCGAAAATTGCAAAACCACTGACTAATCTGACAAGAGGAGAAAACTCAAAAGCGAAAGCAAATCAGTCCCGAAATATACCAATCAAAATAACCAATAAAGAACTTCAGGCGTTTAATAATTTAAAAGAATTACTTATATCTTCAGAAATTTTGATATTTCCCGACTTTAGCAGACCTTTTATATTAACCACAGATGCTTCTAACCAAGCATTAGGTGCAGTACTTTCACAAGGAGAGATAGGCAAAGATAAACCAATAACATATATATCCAGATCACTAAATAAAACTGAAGAAAATTATGCCACTAACGAAAAGGAAATGTTGGCAATAGTTTGGTCACTAGACAATTTAAGAAACTATTTGTATGGAGCAAGAAAAATTAAAATTTTAACAGATCACCAACCACTAACCTATGCATTAAGCAATAGAAACACAAATTCAAAATTAAAAAGATGGAAAGCTAGAATCGAAGAATATAATTGCGAGCTTATTTATAAACCTGGAAGAACAAATGTAGTAGCAGATGCATTATCTAGATTAAAAACTGAAATAAATACCTTAACCTCTAACTCATCAGAAACCATGCATAGCGCAGAAGAAGACAGTACAGACCTTATCCCACACGTTGAAGCACCAATAAACGTATTCAGAAATCAACTCATTATCAGCCAACGAGAAACAAGTGCTTTTGAGGAACCTCATACAGGTTATTATCGACAATATATTGGAATACAGGATATTAACAAAGAAAAACTTATTCAGGTATTAAAAGAAAAATTAAACCCCAATCTTATAAATGGAATCAAAATTCCAGAACATTTTATTCAGTTACTTCAAGATGTATACAGGGAGCATTTCAGTAAATTCAGAATCCGAATAACACAAAGAGTAGTAGAAGATATAGCTAACGAAGATAATAAATGCATCATTATTCAAAAAGAACATAAAAGAGCTCACAGAAACCATCTAGAAAATAAAGAACAAATCTTAGAAAAATACTATTTTCCACAAATGACTAAACTCATTAAGAAATATACAAAAAATTGCGAAATTTGTAACAGTAGCAAATATGATAGGCATCCTCATAAACCTTATCTTCAAGAAACCCCTATTCCCAAATACCCATCCGAAATACTTCATATAGACATCATGGAAATAAACCATGAAAAATTTATAACATGCGTTGACAAATTTTCAAAATTTACTAAATTCTTCCACATAAAAGAAAAATCTGCATTATATCTCAGGAAGAAAATAATAAAAATATTGCACTATTTTACTGTGCCTAGAATATTAGTTTCCGATAATGAATCCAGTTTCATCAGTCCAATTATTTCCAATTACATAAAAGCAATTGGAATAGAACTATATCTCACTCCTCCAAATAAAAGCGAAGTGAATGGAACAGTTGAAAGAGTCCATTCTACCATACTAGAACTAATGAGATGTCTGCAAAAAGAATACACCGACCTTTCCTTAAAAGAAATAATCCTTATATCAGTAGATCGTTATAACAATAGCATACACTCCGTAACAAAGAAAAAACCGAGCGATATTTTCTTTGGCAGAATACAGAAAATAAACTATCAAAATTTAATAGATTTCCAAAATAAAGTAAACGAAGATTTGACTGAATTGATTAAGAGAAACCAGAAAAAGAAAATTAACCTGGAAAATTACAAAAGAAATAAACCACAAGCCTACAAAGAAGGTCAAGTTATTTACGCATCAAATAAAAGAAGAGACGGAAAAAATAAGCCACCCTTTAATAAAGAAATAGTTGCAAAAGACAATAAAGTTACAATCACAACTACAAGCGGGAAACGAATTCATAAATCCCACATAAAAAATATACAAGAGTAACATAAATCAATCTTCTCCAATTTCAGGTCAATTTTGAGCCTTGCGCTCGCCACACTAAGCGTGTATGAATACCATAGCCCTATAGTGACTATAAAACAAGGAGAAGGAAAAATAATAGACGGAACCTTCAAAATAGTTCATATAATAAATATAACAAAATATGAAATACTTGTTAACGAAATATCATTAGACATACGCCACCAAATAAACATATCAAGCATACTGAAACCCCAATTAATTCATCTTTTACACCGAATAGACAACTTACTACATCAATTAAACAGATCTCCAAGGCCACGAAGATCAATAAACTGGATCGGATCTGCATGGAAATGGATTGCAGGAAATCCAGATGCAACCGACTGGGATCAAATTCTAGCAAGCCAAAACAGAATTGTTGAAAATAACAATAAACAATATAAAATAAATAGTAAAATTATTGACACAGCAAATAACCTTATCACAAGCTATAACCACATCCTCTCAAAATTAGACATGCAAACAAACGAACAATTCGAGCAAATGCTCTTTAATAAACTAACAATAATTAAAGATGAAATAAATGAAATTGTACTAGCTTCCCAATTAGCAAAAAAAGGAATAATAAACACAAATCTTTTAGATCGCACCGAAATCAATCTTGCAATCTCTCAAATAGAAACCCTACCCTACACCAACGAAATTTAGGCATTGGAATACGCCGAACCCACTGTTATACGCAAAGACTCTATTTTATTATACATAATTTCGCTACCCAAAACTAGTAATAATGAATATAATCATATTCTTATTCGTTCTACCGTAACAAATTCACAACAGGTACATTTGGAATATGAAGCATTATTAGTAAATCAGTACCAACAATTTGGCATAATAAATAAATGCGATTCCATAAACTTTATATTAATCTGTCGAAATCATCAACTAAAACCAATTTCTAATACACATTGTATTACTCAACTAATAAAAGGCCAAAATGCGAAATGCGATTATGAATACAATTATCTTCCAATTATCGAAAACATAAATGATAATACCATTTATGTAACAAACCTAAACGGTACTCTCATACATGAAAAAACAAGCCAACACCTAAAAGGTAGCTTCGTCATACAATTTACGAATGAAACAATTGAAATAAATGGCCAAAAGTTTTCCAGCAAAGAAACATTAATATATCAACCCTTACCCCCTATCCTTCAAAATAATGTTACTAGAAAAAATATAAGACTAAATTTAGAATATATACATAGTCTCCATCAAGGAAACATAGAAAAAATTAAAGAATTTGATACAAATGTTAAAGTATCAATATTATCAGATATAATCATTCTTGTAATAATTGTCATAAGTATAATTATTATTATATACTATTGTAAACAAAAGAAAAATGTAAAAACCCCAAATAATGTCAATATAATACCATTAACCACATTAAATACTACAATGTTAGAAGACAGGAGACTCGATGATCTCAATCCAATAAATGCAAAATTTAAAAAAAAAACAAGAAAATAAAAACAAGTGATCTACGAGACGTAGATATTTAAAGAGGGGAGAGTTAAGATACAACTAATGTTAAGTCAGCACATTGTAAAATGCTACGGCATTCCTCTCACATACACAACAGATAAGTTAAGATACAACCAATGTTATTTCAGCACGAGATATCGAATTGCAATATGCTACGGCATACAGATAATTCCTCCCACATATACAACAGATAAGCTAAGATGCCACAAATGTTATTTCAGTAGAAGATATCAAACTGTAATATGCCGCGGCATAAAGATAATTCCTCCCAACAGATATGATAGCTAAGAAATGCAACCCATGCATTTCTTCCTTATAAATAACCCACAGAACAAAAATGTATCTCATAGTATTAAGCGACTTCAATAAAGAGAGACGTAGTCTCTAAAGAATATTTTTTTAAGTTCAATTTAATTAAAATTGATAACTGTCATCATGAAAAGGAGTTGGAGTTACTTCGGCGGGAGAGCGAGATCCGTGAAAAGGAGAAGGAAATGCAGTTGAGATTAGAAATGAGCATACTTAAGACGTCGATGGAGGAACAAATGCTCAACCGCCGTGATGCAAGCGTTACGTTTCAAAATGTTGCAGCAGTGGTACCAGAGTTCAGTGGCAACGACGAGTATGACATCAACAGCTGGATACAGGATGTTGAGAAGGCAGCCGTTTACATGCAGTGGTCAGGGTTCGAAAAGACGATTTTTGGAAAGCGACTACTGACCGGTTCAGCTAAGCTGGCGTTAAGGTCGAAGCCGGAAATTGCTGAATGGTCCGAACTGAAGCAGTTTTTGATAGAAGAATTTTCAGAACGAGTGAGCACGGCAGACATCCATAGGAAGTTAACTCAAAGGCGGCAGTTAAGAGGTGAGTCCATTCATGATTATCTTTTATCCATGAGGGAGCTGGGGGCGAAGGGCCGGATAGATGACAGCTGTATCATACAGTATACGATTGATGGGATAAACGATTCTCCCCAAAACAAAATCATATTGTATGGTGCTTCTACCATTAAGCATGTTTAAAGAAAAAATCGTCTTATATCAGAAGTACAAAGAAAGTATCCCAAGTGTTAGTAACACAAATAGTGGCACGGGTGCCAAGTCGAAAGACTATTCATCAACAGCAGGTAGTAAGGTAGGCCGTTGTTACAATTGTGGTCGTCGGGGACACAAAAGTAGTTCCTGTTCCGAAAAGCTTCCGAAATGCTTCAGCTGCAACGAATTTGGCCACAAAGCAATGACCTGCCCGAAAAAGGAGACCGAAAAGAAGACGAACGTTTTACAGACTTCAAGACCGAATTTGATGAAGGAAGTTTCAGTCAACGGCTACAAGGTGGAAGGTCTGGTAGACACTGGAAGTGACATCACGCTGATACGAAGCGACGTTTACGTCAGAATGGGTGCCCCTACGATTGTACAACAGACATAGCCTGTCAGGGGACTTTCCAAAAATACAGTTGAAGCGTTAGGGTATTTCAGTGCAACCATTAGCATAGACAATTGCGTATCCAATACTAACGTTTTCATTTTGCCTGAGTCCGTGATGCAGTCACCTTTAATAATTGGGAAGGATGTTCTCATAGGTAAAAACATACAACTTTTCCCAGACAGTGTAGTTGTTTCCGATATAGACGAAGCTTTGTGTCAGATTTGTCAGCTGCCCGAAATAAATGAAAATAACACAGTCTTAAATATTGGGAATCCATGTTTTAGGAAAGTGATTCAGAATTTAGTGGAAAACTACACCCCACGAGAAGTGAAATCTACATCTGTCGAAATGAAGATAATTTTGAAGTCTGATGTTCCAATTTCACAACCTCCAAGAAGATTAGCTCCTTTAGAGAAGAAGATCGTTGAAGAACAAATAGAAGAGTGGGTAAAGGAAGGCATAGTTAGACCTAGTTCATCGGAGTATGCTAGTCCTGTCGTGCTAGCGAACAAAAAAGACGGTACTAAGCGACTATGCGTCGACTATCGCCGCCTCAATAAAGAAGTTGTTAGAGATCACTACCCTTTACCGCTAATAGAGGACCAAATAGACGCGCTCAGTAAGGCCAAAGTTTTTTGTACTTTAGATTTGGAAAACGGATTTTTTCACGTTAAAATATCTGAGGAAAGTATCAAATACACGTCTTTCGTGACCCCCTCTGGTCAGTGGGAGTTTCTCCGAGTACCATTTGGACTGTGTACATCGCCTACCGTATTCCAGAAGTACATTAATCGCGTATTTAAGCCTCTTGTCGAGAGAAGGTATCTTCTTTTGTGCATGGACGATGTGGTCATTCTTGGGGACAGCGACGAGCAGTGCTTCGACAGACTTAATGAGGTCCTCACTTTATCCGAAAGTTATGGTTTAAGGATAAAATGGTCTAAGTGCTAATTTCTCTGTCGTTCTATCGAGTACTTAGGATTTGAAATTTCCAACAGATCAGTCCAGCCATCAACCCACAAGACACACGCCATTGCAAAGTTTCCAGAACCCAACTCAGTGAAAAAGATTCAAAGTTTCCTTGGCCTCACCGCGTATTTTCGACAATTTGTAAAAGACTACTCGCTTATTGCTCGCCCGCTCACTCAACTCTTACGAAGTAACCAACCCTTCCAGTTTGGAGCAGCCGAAAGAATGGCTTTCGATGAGCTAAAAAAGATTTTGTCATCGAAACCAGTCCTGAAGCTTTATGTTCAGGAGGCAGAGACGGAACTACACACCGACGCATCTAAATGGGGTTATGGGGCAGTACTTGTTCAGAAATCCGATGACGGTAAATTTCATCCAGTGCACTTCTATAGTAAAAAGACTTCACTAGCCGATGAGCGGTACAGTAGTTATGAGCTTGAGGTTCTAGCTATTGTCAACGCTTTGAAGAAGTTGAGAGTTTACCTGCTAGCGCTGCAGTTCAAGATTGTGACTGATTGTGCGGCGTTCAAAGCGACGATGGAGAAGAAAGAGATCTTGCCGAGGATCGCAGGATGGGCACTCTCCTTACAGGATTACGATTTTAAGTTGGAACATCGACCTGGAATGCGAATGAAACATGTAGACGCCCTCAGCCGCAATCCCGTCTCCATGGCTATCAGCAGTGAGTTCTTGCACAAAGTGAGAGCAGCCCAGGATGCAGATGAATATCTGAAGGTTGTAAAGAGGGTTCTAGAGAGTGGACCGCATCAAGAGTATTTTAAAGAACATGACTTGCTCTATAAAGAGGACCTAAACGGAAACAAGTTGTTGTGTATTCCCAACGACCTCGCCCAAGAACTTATCAGATCCACACACGAAGAAGGACACTTTGGAACGAAGAAGATGGAAGATATTCTGTCAAAGGACTACTTTATTACAAATTTGCGTTCCAAAATCGACCAAGTAAGGAGGAACTGCGTGCGTTGTATTCTATGCGACCGAAAGGTCGGAAAACAAGAGGGATATTTGCATCCAATCTCCAAGAACGAGTTACCATTGGACACCTACCACGTCGACCACCTCGGGCCTCTGTCACCAACCAACAAGAATTACTCCTACCTCTTCTGTGTTATCGATGCATTTTCCAAATTTGTTTGGATATACCCATGCAGATCGACTTCCGCTGCGGCGGTTATTTGCAAACTTGAATCACAGAAAGCAGTATTTGGAAACCCAGCTCGAATAATTTCGGATCGCGGTGCGGCGTTCACCTCCAACAGTTTTAAGGACTACTGCGAGGAAGAAGGCATCGTACATCTCCAAATTACAACTGGTGTTCCACGTGCAAATGGGCAAGTTGAGCGCATAAACCGTCTCATTATCTCAGTTTTGGCCAAGCTGACGATGGACGATCCAAGCAAGTGGTATCGCTACACTAACAAGCTCCAAATGTTGCTGAATTCAACCTTCCAAAGAAATATTAAGAAGAGCCCATTCGAAGTTCTAACAGGTCTGCAGATGAAAAAGAAGGAAGACATCAGTTTAGCCGAGAGCATCGACGAGGAAGTAAGACGATCCTTTGATGAAGAGCGCGACCAAATTAGAGAGGTAGCACGACACAACATCAGCTTAGTCCAAGAAGAAAACCGAAGAAATTTTAACAAGAAGAGAAAACCCGCTATCCAATACAATGTTGATGACCTAGTTGCCATCAAAAAGACACAATTTGCCACTAACGCTAAACTTTTTCCCAAATTCTTAGGTCCTTACAGGGTCACTAAGGTATCCCCGAACGAAGGGTATGAGGTACGCAAAGTCGGCGTCCATGAGGGTCCAAGAAAGACGACAACCAGCGCAGACTATATAAAGCCATGGCCAATCACCGAAGAAGGTCATAACAATACCAACTAAATAACTAGCAAAGACGATTAACCAAACAAGACGAATAACCTGCAAAGACGACTAACCAACCAAGACGAATAACCAGCCAAGACGAATAACCAGCCAAGACGATTAACCAACCAAGACGAATAACCATCCAAGACGAGTAACCTGCCAAGACGAATAACCAGCTAAGTTGAATATCGAAGACCAAGATGAATAACCAATAAGACGAATAATCAGCCAATGCGAATGAGAAGCTAAGACGAATATCAGATGATAACCCAGCGAAGACGTACCTATAATCAAGCTAACAACCAAGACTTTCCCAGAGTCGGAAAAGAGTTCAGGAGGGCCGAATTTGTGGGATCACCCTATGCCCACACATAATTCCACCACACCCAACCAACGAACGTCGACTACTGTCAACCAACAGCGAAAAGCGACGAGACAGTTGTTCACCTCCAGTCGAAGAAGGAAGACGAAGCCGAATTAATTTTTTTTGTACAACGCATTTGTTACTTTTTTCTGCCATTTTCTTTCATTTAAATAAACTTAATTATAATTGTTCGCGTACGCTTTTTAATCCCATATATATAAATTTTAACTTTAAAAATAAAAAAAAGGGTTTTAAAATTTCTTTGAGAGCAAGAGCTCTTCCTTTATTGTTATCTTCTTAAAATCTAACTTTACAAAATACGAAACACTACTATTTATATCATTTTCTCTACCTAAGCCGCGGCTTCTTGCTTGGTGCTCACATCCCTCCATATGTCCAAAAGACAATACTCCTGTCTGTCGTCCTTCTTGGAATGTTGAACCTTTTATTGACACATCTGTTGTTTTACTGCTTCAATGTGTTTAAAAGATAATATCCCTGTTTGTCGTCCTTCTTGGAATGTTGCTGTTTCATAGTTTCCGCTCAAAAGAGTCGGTCCCCGTTTAGGTGAGCTGCTGTCATAACCCCTCCCCCCTTAGAATCTTCCTTCGGTTCGTTTATGACTGGAGGTAGATTTATTATATTTTTATTTTGTCTTCTTATTTTGTATAATATTACAATTACAATTATCGCAATGATTAATAAAGTTGTTGAGAAACTAAAAATATACTGTGTTTCCTTTTTATTTTTTATTTCTATTATTTCTTTTAAGTTATCAATGGATTCATACTTGACTTCTTCTAAATATTCATTTGAAAAGTTATAGTTTAATACAGGTATTATTTTTTCTTCTTTGGAATACTTTCTATTATAGATTACATTGTTCATTGAAATTTTACAGTTCTCTGCTTTTATTAAGTAATTTCCTTCTAATATATAGTTTAAATTATTACAAGTTTGTTGTATTTCGGTTTTTTCCAGATTCTTAATTATTAAATATTTTTCTTTTTCTATTATTACATTTTTTTCTTCGTAGTTTTTAGTTTTGCATTTCATTTGTTTGTTTATTAATATATGTTCTATACAATCGTCTTTTAATATTTGTAAATTTGTTATTTCCTTTGTTACATAATATAATGTTTTATTTAATTCTAAGAAGTTATTAGTTTGTAAATCTATAATTCTATTATTTATAGGAAAGTTTTGAATATATATTTTATTAAACTTTTGGTTGGAATATTGTGGAATTAATACAATTACTAAAATATTTTCTTTGTATGTTGCTAAATTGATTTTTAATTCTTTCAATTGTTCAAACGTGATTTTATTCTCTTTAATTTCTTGGCTTGTAATTATGTTTTGTGTTAGTATTCCAGTTCTGCTAGTCAGTCTTACGTCTTCTATTTTTCCTAAAGTTTCTCTAATTTCTCTTATGTTGTTATTGAATTCTATTTCTATACGAAGGTTATCAACATCATTTCTTCTATTTTTTAATTTATTTATTGTTTCAATACCTTGGTTCAATAAGTCACTTAAAGTTTTAAATTGATTATTAAAATGATCGTTAATCTTTATTTGTTTATTTAAGTTATCTATGGCATTATGATTATTTTCTTCTACTGTTTTAAGTTTGTTTTCTATTTCTATTCTATCATCGTCATCCATTGTTCCGAATATGAATTTTAAGATGGTACCTCCTAAATTTATTAATCCTCTTTTTAATATATGATGTGGGATTAGGATATCAATTTTTTGCTCTAATTTAATTATTTCACTTAATTGTTTATAATGCTTTTCTGGCATTAATTTATATTGTGCTTTTAATTGTTCGATTAGTCCTTTATAATCGGTTAAGTTAATTAAATGTATCATGTTATTATATTTTTCTATAAGTTCTGCCTTTTCACTTTCTATTATTAAAAATTCTTGTTTAATTTCATTAATTTGTATTTCCTGCGGTTGTACTACCGTTATCTGCTTGTACAGAATAATCATTAGAATTATCACCACTGCTTTCATGTTGGATGGTTGCGAATTTTTTCTTCCTCCTGAATTGATCTTTGTGCAAAACTTGTGTTCGTACGTGTGGTCTTATAATAACTTTCTTGTCTTTTTGTTTTATAATGTTTATTTTTTTATGTTTTGTTTTTAGTTTGTCAAATCGCTCGGGATTATTTATTTTATTATTATAATTAGGATTAATTTCTTTGTCACTCCTATTTTTATTTAATTTCTTTAATATTTTTTCTTTAATATTTTTTCTTTATTACTTTCTATTCTTTCGCGCACTAATTTTATATCTTTTCTGTTTAAATGAATGTCTACTGGTTTTTCTTTAGTGGTCAAATGTATTGTTTGGTTATAAACCTCTACTGCGCGCATCACGTTGTCGACTAAGTTGTCTGATCTTTCTAAAATTCTTAAATGCTCATTTAGCGTGCTGTGCACTCTTTCAATATCAGAGTTTCCTGTGTGTCTGTATGGAGTTGTGAAATGAATTTCTATCTCGTTCTCTCTAAAGTATTCTTTTACTGTATAAGTTTGAAATGAGGGATCGTTATCTAGTACAATATATTTTGGTCTGGCCATATAAGTAAAGATTTTTGTTATGGTATTTAATACATCCTTTTGGTTCTTTGTTTTAAGTTTTTCTACACATACAAATTTGCTGAATTTGTCTATGCATGTGAGATATTTTATTGAGTTAGGAAGTATCCATATATCCATGTGATAATGTTGGTGTGGACCTTCTGGCGTGATGGTTTTCTCGTATGGGAGTTTTATTGGGTTTCTTTCTATTTTAAGATTGCAACGTACGCAATTGTTAATCACTTTTGTTATTAGTTCTTTCATATTTGGTGAATAATATTTTCTTTTTATTTCTAAATATGTTTTTTCAATTCCTGTATGATTATAATTTAAATGTATTTTATTTATTTCCTCTTCGGTTTCTGGGGTTTTAATGTCAATTAAATAGATTTTTGTCCTAAGAAGTTTCTGATTATTATGGTGTACCTAATTTCCAATAATCTTGGAATTCTAAAAATGATCTATCTTCTGTCGTATAAATACAGTTTATTATGTTCGTATCACATTCTTTTATTAGGTATTCATAGGTTTCTTTGCCGAAGTTTTTTCTGGTTATTTTTATTCTTCTTTTTCCTGGGAAAGGGAAAGTTATCTCTTCTATGTTATTTTCTCCTTTTTCTAATATTATTTGTCTTTTGAATGTGTTCAAGGGTTTCTCTGTGATTGATATTAGATTGGAACTATCTGATATTACACTATGTCTGGTACTAACTAAATCTTCTTCTTTTTCTAATGCATTTATTGTATTTATCTTTATTCTTGAAAGTGCATCTGCAACTTTATTTTCTTTTCCAGGTACTATCCATATAGGTGCATTATATGGACTAGTGCTTTTTACTATTATTTTTTGTTTTAATAAATCATCTATCTGTTTATCTACTTCCTTTTTATGGACTTGGAATTGGTTCATCACTTGTTGTTGCTATTTTATGTTTTACATGAGATGTGAAACTTAGATCATCTCCTTTGTGAAAAAATGTTTTTTCATTGTTTTTTAATAATTTTGTTAATTTTGTATGCTCTTCGGCATTTAAATGGTCTAGCCTATTATTTTCTAATTCGTCGAATATGGAACTTTGTGGTTCTATATTATTAAAGTAATTTATTTCTTTTTCATATTCTTTTTCTTCGTCTATACTGAAGAATAAAGGGATTATTTCACTATTTAATTGTAAAGTTTTAGTTTTAAAATCAACCTTACCTTGGTTAGGGATTAGTATATTGTTTCCTATAATTCCATTGAAATTTTCATTGAAATCTAATATTTGGAATACACAATCTTCTACGACATTGTAAATAAATTTTTCTTTTGGTATTTTTATTTCTTCAGTTATTATAACTGGAGTTCCTACAGTTTTTATAGTTAAAGGTTTTTCTCTCTTTATGATATATTTTTGTGGGGCATTATTTCTACTTATTAAACTATTTGTTGCTCCCGTGTCTATTAACATTCGAATAATTTGATTGTTTTTTACTAATTTGATAAAGGGCAATCCGGTTCCGGGGGTTCCCAGGCTGGATACCAAATTTTGATTTGTTCTTAATTCTGATTCATTATTATTTTCGTTATTTGTTGAGGTTGTGCTCTTATAAGTTGACTACTAGTGGGATCAATTTCCATTTGTTCTACATTCTGACTTCTGTTGTAATAATTGGGATTGTAATTATTACCTTTGTAATTGGGATTTCTATAGTTATTACTAGGATTATTATTATTATAATGATTGACTGGTGGTCTGATATTTACTGGATTTTTTGGTTGAAATTTTGTTTGATAAGATTTTTGTGGTATAAAATTCCGTATTTTAGGTTCAGATCTATCTTCACTTCTTTCTTCTATGAATCCTGCCTGAGTTAATTCGTATAATGCTGCCTGTAAGCTAGCTGGTTTTAGTGAAAATAATACTGTTCTCATATGAATGGGTAATTTTTGTTTAAAAGTATCTAATGCAGTTTGGTTATTATGAGGTATCTCAAGTGTTTTTTTTTTCCTGCAATGTTTTCTGATTTAATTCACATAACGTTTTCTGTATCTCATTATAAAATGTTATTACATTGTTTTTGTAACTTATTTTTCTAAGGTCGTCATATAATTGAAAGCTACTTTTGAATCCTCCAAAATTACTTACTAATAATTCTTTGATCTCTATCTATTTATGTAGATGTGCATGAATTTCTATGCATCTTTTTGCTTTGCCTATCAATTTTGATTTTAATATGTTTATACACATTAATTGTGATTGGTCGTCATATTTATTTAATGTTGGAATAATTCCTTCTACATTAGCTATGAACGTATATAAGTCTTCTCTTCTACCGTCAAATGTACTTAATTTCTCGATGTACTTTAGCGGGTCTAATGTCAATGTTAAAGCCATTTTAATTTTTTCTTTTTCAATAACTATATCAAAACTACTTTCACTATTTTCACAATTATTTTTCTTAGAATTAACACTTAAATTATTCTTACAACTTTCTGGTATCGGTGTGTTTCTGATGTTTTTTTAATTGGTTGTTTTCTTCGTCCGTTGTGCTTCCTTCTTCATCTGAATCGGAGTTTGGTAGTTTCTTCTTTTTGATTTTATTTAATAATTTGTTCATCTGCTCGGCTCTAATTAGTTTTTCCTCTACGGAACTTCATAACATTACTCATTTACGTTGACATTGGTTATTAAACTAATTCACCTTGTAGTTTTTTCTTTATCTGCCTTAAAGAATTCTACTTCGTTCTGTTCTTTATTTGATTTAAAGATTTTATACTTAAACTCTGGGTTCACTAGAGTGTATAGATTTTTATGAATTTAAACACTATGTTCGATAGGGTATTCACAATGAGAATAATTTAAATTTTATACTTAAACTCTGGGTTCACTAGAGAGTATGTTTTTTTACGAATTTAAACACTATGTTCGATAGGGTATTCACAATGAGAATAATTTAAATTTTATACTTAAACTCTGGGTTCACTAGAGTGTATAGATTTTTACGAATTTAAACACTATGTTCGATAGGGTATTCACAATTAAAACTTTATGGTCTATAAAGTGTTTCTTATTTAGATTTTCACTGATTTAAACTTTAAGTTCATTAAAGTGTTCACGGAAGACTTTATTTGTGCGTGACGATTTTCGTTCGAATCACAATGTTGCTGTTTCATAGTTTCCGCTCAAAAGAGTCGGTCCCCGTTTAGGTGAGCTGCTGTCATAACCTATATATATTCAGATATATTATAGCTAGGGGTGGGTCAGCTCGCGGGGATATATTACATCGGACTCTCCGACTCTTTATCGCGTGGATTGTTAATAATTGAATTGAAAGTAAATTGGACGAAACTCGGGCCTCGCAATTACCTATTATTGTTAGCCCAATCTGGTTTTAGAAAGGGACATTCATGCGAAAGTGCACTAAATTTCGTACTGACAAACTGGAAAGAGTCTATATCAAAAAAGAAAAATGTATACAGTGTCTTCTTAGATCTAAAGAGAGCTTTTGAAACGATAGACAGGAATATTCTTATTCAAAAGTTAAACAAATACGGTATTGTGGGAAAAGAAATAAAATGGTTTGAATCGTATCTCTGTAAACGCACTCAAAAAGTTAAAGTTAATGACATTCTATAAAATCCAAAAGAAGTTATGCTTGGGGTACCGCAAGGATCAGTACTGGGTGTACTTTTATTCCTTATCTACATCAATGCTATGGAACGTGTGCTGAAATATTGTCAACTCGCTCTATTCGCTGATGATGCCTTACATTTCATCGATGGGGAAGATATTGAAGACAGCCATAATAAAATTCAAGAGGACTTAAATAGAATCTACGAGTGGCTTTGCCAAAACAGATTAAAAATAAATGCCAGTAAAACTAAATGTATGATATTGAATGACATGTGGATCTTAAAATAGAAAACCAAGTTATTGAAAAAGTTCAAGTGATTAAGTATCTTGGAATAATAATTGATTGTAAGTTAGACTTTGAAAACCATGTTGATTATATGTGTAAAAAAAATTGCCAAAAAAATTGGATTTATGCAAAGAATAAGGAAGCAAGTGACGACCCCAACTGCAATTAAAATTTATAATGTTATTGTGAAGCCTCATTTTGAGTATTGTTCAACTGTTCTGTTTTTGTGTAATGAAAGTCAGTTGAGCAGATTACAAATTTTGCAAAATAAAGCAATGAGAAATATAATAAAGTGTAGTAGGTATACGTCCATTGTTTCTATGTATGTATGTATCGATGGTTATCTGTTAAACAAACAGTTGTAATGAATTTGTTAATTTTTGTTTTCAAGATAAAAAATAATACAATGCCAAGATATTTAACCAAATATGTTCATTATATTAGAGAGGTCCAACCTTACATTTTAAGAAACATGAATGACCTAAGGTTACCAAATTACGTAAAAGCAAGAGCTCAAAACTCACTCATTTATAAAGGCTTCAAATTATATAATGAATTACCTAAAAATATTAAGGAAGTAAATAATTTAAAATCTTTTAAAAAATATGTTATTGAATTTGTAAAATCTAATATCTAGAATCAGATCAATGTAAAAATGTATCTATGTAAATAATAGCTTTCGACGCTAAATAAAGTTATCTATCTATCTATCTATTTCCTTTGTTGGTCGTTCATTTCATACGTTCGACGTTACAGGTGGCACCACTAACGAGGGACCCGAAGTTTTTCGATTGGTGAGAGCTTATCTGAGTCCCTTCAGTGCGAGTCTCTTTACCCTGCGCCCAATTTGAGCGTTCCGTTTGCAACTTCGTTACAGGTGGCGCCCAACGAGGGGCCCAATGTTTTGTTCGTTACAATAGCACCTTTGTTTTTGTTGTTCTCCACCCATATTGGAGACTCCATCTGGGCATTCGTTACAGGTGGTGCCCATCGAGGGACACAAAAGCAGGACACCGAGAACGTTCAACACTCTCGCATTCATAGTCAAAACTTTTACCCACGGTTGCACGTTCCGCTAGCAACGTCCGTTCGTTACAATATTTCAATGGACATTTCTAACATGAGAGTTTTTTTTTTATTCCGAGTGGGAAAATGTATCTACCTATTTCAAATATATTATTTTGCTAGTCTGGCATTAGGTATTTCAGTTCGTTGTTCGATGCGTATAAAATGTGTTTAATATTTAATAGTAATTATAATTTGGGGGGGTAAGAAATTTCATACCTTTTTGTAGATTTATTTTTTTTTTTCCGATTTTATGAAAATTTTAAGATTGCAAATTATGTCGCCCCTATGTATAAATTAAATTAAAGAACATATATTATTTTATTTTTTATTTAGGTACTATAATGGCAAGTCCCGAACTGTTTGTTTTATGATGTGGCCCGATGGACGATACCCTACATCAATGTCAGATTATGTGTAAGTTAAAATTATAATTTTTTTAGGAGTCAAAAATATGTTAAGATATTTAAATTGCAACAGTGGGTACGTTGTGCTTATAAAGAACTTTGTATTATAATCAGGGCTAGGATTTCCATGCAAATGCATGTTTTTTAAACACTTTAGAAGAAAGGGACTTTATTTTCTTTACGAATCATAAAATTTCCTTTAAACTGGCATTTAATCGTTAGTGCATATTTTTGCATATTTTACTATAAATGCATATTTTGCATATTTTTAAAATAAATGAATATTTTTTGTGCATATTTTCAAAATTATAAATATAAAATTGAAAAACATGGGTTTCAACAAAGTGCGCACGCACTTTTAAACTTTTTTTTCAATTGCAATCACTCTGAATTGACATTTGTGGAATTTCCTAATCACAATGTACCGATTACATCAGTTGTTCACGTAGAACAATCGTTTTCAAAGTATAACGGCCATATTATTCACCCCGGGTGTAAATCAGGTTTAAGTTCATTTTACATTCGATCATTAATTCGCATTTTTATAAACCCTACAATTTAAACACATATCCATAATATTCACTCAAAAACACGCATTAAAGCAGCTGGATTAAAAACAAAGTTAATGCCATCCATAACCGTTGTCAAAACTAATAAAACCTACCTATCCATTTTTCTTATATTCTTGCTTTTTATTGTATTTTCACTTCCATTTAATTTCTGCGACCGAAGAAATGACAAAAATGTGACATAAAAAAATTGTCAATAATATGAAATTGAGTTTTAACCCGAGTTAAAGTACTTAAAATAGTCTACGGAGTGCAGTTTAAATTTAATCGCATTAAACGCCGACACGTTTTCAGAAACGGGTTTAACGACTGAATATTATTGAGTTGGGTCTAATTTTTGGGTTAAACTTAATATGGCCAAAGACTGAATCGTTAAAGTTGTACCTTCGAAAACTTTAAAAAAAATTTCATAATTTCGCAATAAAGCAAATGAAAATTAATATATTTCTTAGTTTAAATAAAACAATATTTAAAAATTGAATTCACTGGATAAAAAGTGTTTGATTCTTAAGGGAAAATATAGCTATAAAATAAAATTTAATAGTTTTATGTGCATATTTTTCATTTTTAGGTGCATATTTTATGCGCATATTTTGAATTTTTTAGTGCATATAAATCCGGGTCCTGATTATAATTGTATATAAATCGAATAGCACTCTTGGTATTACCATTGTATATAAATCTTACTTGATTAAATCGACCATAGCACCTCTCTAGGTTATCGACCCGATTATTTTATTTTCCAAACATTGACGGCAACCATAGTTTTGCACTCACTGACACTTCGGAAGCCAGGCAAAAATAGACTTAAGGTGGGTTTCCACATGTCGGTTGATTGACAAAGTTTGACAGCCTTCGAGTTTATGTCATTGAACGACACCAACGTCAGTTCATTTCCACTTATGCCAATTATTGGCAAACAATTTTTTGTCAGTTGATTGACCAACTTTTGAACTCGATGCCAATTAAATTGTCTATGTCAATTATAGACAAAGTGACATTTTGTTTGACAATTCAGCTATTTCCACTTGTACAGTGGTTTCTTTGTCAGTTATTGGCAAACGTTGTTAGTCAATTCATTGAAAAACAATTTTTCCACTTTCCAATTGTTTAATTGGCATAAAAATACGTCAATTTTCAATTTTAAATCGACAAGTGGAAACCCAGCATTAGCCTCTCCCACATTCTCCCAAACCTCCACGGACTTCTCAGCCGGCTACAAAATGCATACTACATTAGTAGTATCGACATATTGGCCAGAGTATATCCATTAATGAGTAGGGACACTCTCTCTACATATGCATTTCATACTACCTCAAAGCAAAACGCAGAAAAAATCCTGCAATAAGTGGAAGCAGGTCGAAAGAGTACTTTTTACCTGAATACAACGAATGCTTGAGAAGAAAAGGGTACACAACACATTTTACCTGGACCACTACATACGGCTTGCTGCGTATGACGAACGATTGTGGGTTTTTTCATAAAGCATTTTTAAAGGCGGTAAACTCTGTTTCGATGTGTGTACCTTTTCACTTTTATGCAGTGTGACCTGCTTTGCTTTTTGGAAAATGATTTTTTATGATTATTTTTTCCAGGAATTACAACTAATTCTGAACTCCTACCATTACTATTTCTATCTAAAATATTAAAATAAATGTTTCTTTTCTGTTCTGACTTCGCTAAAAATAATGCAATTCGATATTGGACGCAGTAGCAATAAAAATGATTTCATTCCATAATTGCTAGTTTTTATAATAACTGGTCACACTGGTTCTGCAGTGGCGAGGCGATGGGGTAGGTTTTTTCATAAAGCATTTTTAAAGGCGGTAAACTCGAGTGCTTATCAGTTGTGCGAAAGAAGTGAAATAAACACAATACAGGGTGACCCCGTGATAGTTTTCGGTGCGAACAAACTACTGTAAAATTGTTTTTGGATTAAATAGAAATTTAAATAGGAAATGGGAAAACTTTTTTGGAAGGGTTTAGCCTGCGCGGTCGGGAACAAAAAGAAAATGCAGGTGTAAAATATGTTTATGTGCCGATAATGGATGGCATTAAAAGTTTAACTTTATTAGTTTTTTAGTGATAACTCCTGAAACTATCCCTTTTCTGACTCCTTTTTTGGAGGTGTAATTTTTCATTACAATTTTTTTACGCGCTGTTTATTTTGCTTTTGTTTTGCTTGAACACATTTAAAATGCATACCTACGCCTTTGGGTTTTCAAATGAATAGTATCTATGTGGTCGAAATGTGTCTTAAGTTATATTAATCTTTAATTCATATAAATTTAAAGACCCGAACAAATTCAGAAGACCAATTTTGGAAAATGAAGAGCAAAGAAATTTCTTATGAAATGCATTTTTTAAGTACATATTGGCTTTTTCGATGTCTGCCAATATAACTAAAAGGATGACAGCAGAATATAAATAGTCTTATTGGTATTTCAATTGACTTAATTGCCATCTTAACGCAACCGAGGAAGAAATAATAAGTTGCTGACTCCATTTCAATTCATTTGTGAATTTAAAAGATCTTTTTCAGCAAAGTACCTAGCTACATGGAGGAAATAGTTTGCGAGCCAACTGCAAATTTAGAGCTCTCCGGCGTTGAAATAAACGCTTTCAAACTATAAAACTGCTGATTTCGGTAGTGAAAATGCGTTTTATTATTTTGCATGCTATATTAAAAAAACGTCAAAAACGCAAGTGTGAATTGGAACTAAGTCAGCAACATAGTGTTTCCTCCATATGTACAAATTTTTAAGGAAGATGAAAGTGCGCATTTAACACGTTCGCCTAAAGAATTTTTAGATGCATTGAAAAAAGAAGAAAAAAAAAAAGAAAAAAGCCCAGAAAAGACAAAAAACAAAGAAACCAAGACACTCAAGTCAATAAAGCCTCCCCCAATTATAGTACTTTGTATTTCGAAGTACGAAGGCTTGTTAAATATAATAGAGGAAAACAAAATAAGGGCTAGTACAGTTCTCCTTAATAGTAATGATGTCAAAATTAATGTAGTAGACGAAGAATCCTACAGAAACTTGACGAAATTACTAAATCAGAAAAAAGTGCAATGGTACTCGTTTGAAAATAAACAAACAAGACCGATAAAGGTTGTTGCAAAGAAACTACACTTTTCATGCACACCTGAACGCATTGCAAATGACCTAAAGAAGAAAAATTTTAAAATACTAGAAGTTGTCAATATGCTTAAGTATAAAAGCAAAGCACCACTGCCGATGTTCATGCTTACTTTTGAGCAAGATGAAGACATAAAGAAAATTTATGAAATTAAAGATATCCTAGGAATGAAAGTAAAAATTCATCCTTTGCGTAAGTCTAAGCTAGTTCCTCAATGTAAGAACTGTCAAAAGTATGGTCACACTCACAAATACTGCAACTCAAACTCGAAATGCGTTAGATGTGCAGGAGATCACCATACAAAGGACTGCATTAAGGAAAAAAAGGCAACCCCAAAATGCGCCAACTGTAGCGAAAGACACCCAGCCAACTATAGAGGCTGCATAGTAGCAAAAGAGCTGCAACAGATAAAAGATAACAAGCTAAAGAAACTGCAAAAGCCTGTCCAAAAAGACGCGCCTAAAGTCAGTGGAAATCGAAGCAAAAAAGATTTAGGACCGAAATCGAGGGCCCAAAAGAAAAAAAAAATAGATAAAGCTAGAGAAAATCTACCTTCAAACAAAAATGTGAACTTAAGTCCCACATCAGGTCCAAAGAAAACATATGCACAGGTTACTTCGAGCAACGTTGCCAAACCAGTCGGAGACCGTAAGCCTTGCAGCAATGCCATGGAGGATATTATGCAAAGAATTCTCAACAGAATGGAAGATATGGAAAAGAATAATAAGAAAATTCTGGAAAGAATATCTTTCCTGGAAAAACAAAACAGTAATAAAAGAACTGTACCTAAAAGATCCTAATGACTAAAAACATAAAATTTTTATTATGGAATGCCAATGGTCTCGAGAATCGCAAAGACGAATTGCAAGTGACTCTCGATATAAACAAAATTGACGTATGTCTAGTCTCCGAGACACATTTTAAAATTGGAACAAAATATAAACTGCGCGGATACAAGACATATCATACCCCACATCCTCACAATACGGCAAGAGGGGGGGCCGCAGTTATAATCAAAGAAAATGTTAGCTACGATGATGGTGAAGAATACCAGTCGTGTGAAATACAAGCCAAGTCCGTAATCATAAAAACAAGCAGCGGCCAGATAACGGTAGCTGCGGCATATTGTTCTCCTAGCTACAGGCTGAAGCAAAACGATTTTAAATGTCTCTTCCACAAATTTGGAAATAAGTTCATAATAGGCGGAGATTTCAACGCAAAGCACAAAGTTTGGGGATCAAGATTAACAAATACAAGAGGAAGAGAACTCCTCGAATCTATGAAAGAAGACAATGCTAATTACCATTCAACGGGAAATCCTACATACTGGCCCACAGATATGAACAAAATCCCGGACGCTGTCGACTTCTTTATTACTAAGAATATTTCCTTAAATACTACCCGAGTGCAGGAAGGGCCAGACCTTGACTCAGATCACTCATCTGTGTTGCTCACACTTGGTAATAAAATAATAATGAAGGAACGGAACCCACGCCTAGTCAACAAGCTCACTGACTGGACATATTTCAAATATTTGCTAGAGGAACGGATTGAACTATCCACAACAATTGATACAAAAGAGCACCTAGAAAATGAAGTACATACTTTCACTCTAGACATACAAAAGGCTGCTTGGGCTGCAACGCCGGAATCAATTAGTAAAATAAAAAGAAACGTATATCCCAAAGAAATATGCGAAATTATATCAGAAAAGAGGAGAGCTCGTAAACGCTGGCAAATATCGAGAGCGCCAAGTGACAAAACAAGACTCAACAGTCTAAACAATAAACTAAGAAAAAAGATCAAAGAAATGAAAAATTTGTCTGTGGAAAGATACCTTACAAACCTGACAAATGATGCCAGTACAGAATACTCACTGTGGAAGGCTACAAAAAAAATGAACAGACCAACAGCATACATTCCACCAGTTAAAAATAGCAGTGGAAGCTGGGCGAAAACAAATAAACAAAAGGCGGATCTATTTGCGGAACATCTTGAAAACGTCTTCCAGCCATACGAAGACATTGATTATTTACATCAAACGGACATGTGCGAAGACGAGAGATTGATTCCAGCAGTAACCTCTGAGGAAATATCCACTGAAATAAGAGTAAAAATGAACCCGAAAAAAGCTCCGGGGTTTGATTTAATTACGAGTGAAGTTCTAAAGAAACTGCCTAAAAAAGGTTTGAAAAAAATAGCACAGATAATAAATGCAGCGTTTAGACTAAGGTATGTACCACGCATGTGGAAAGTCGCGGAAGTTATTATGGTACCAAAGCCGGGCAAATTGCCCAGTGAAGTTACCTCATATCGTCCGATTTCATTGTTGCCAATTTTATCAAAGCTCTTCGAAAAAATTCTTCTGAAACGACTCAATCCGATCATAGAAGAAAAAACACTGATACCAAACCATCAATTTGGATTTAGAAATAGGTACTCAACTATAGATCAGGTTCACAGAATAACTGATAAAATAGAAAAGGCCTTAGAAGAAAAACAAATATGCTCCACCATCTTCCTTGATGTAACACAGGCTTTTGACAAAGTCTGGCATGAGGGATTGGTCCATAAGCTACAAAAATATCTTCCCAAACAATACTCAGAAATATTAGAGTCATATATAATCCAGCGATTATTTAGAATTAAACAAGAAGATGAGTACTCTGAATTAAAATATATAAAAGCGGGAGTACCGCAAGGTAGTGTGTTAGGACCTGTACTTTTCCTTATATACACGAACGACCTACCACAAAATGACGAAACTACTGTAGCCACATTTGCAGACGATACTGCTGTACTTGCTGTCGGAAAAACCATGCAGGAAGTTACAGAAAAACTGCAAAGGACAGTTAGTGTTATATCTGATTGGACCAAAAAATGGCAGATAAAATTAAATGAACTGAAGTCAATCCATGTTCATTTCACCAATAAAAACGTACAACACATACCTGTGTACATTAATAACAAAGAAGTTCTTCATTCGAACTCAGCTAAGTATTTAGGCATGACTCTAGATGCGAAGTTGCGCTGGAAAACTCATGTCAAGAAAAAACATGACGAACTAAATATACGATACAATAAAATGTATTGGCTCATAGGGAGGCATTCATGTCTCTCAATATATAATAAACTGCTTCTATATAAGCAAGTCCTAAAACCAATATGGACTTATGGTCTTCAGCTCTGGGGGTGCACAAGTAAGACAAACCTGCAAAGCATTCAATGCTTCCAAAACAAAGTACTACGCAATATTGTTAATGCGCCATGGTACATACGTAACGCTGATCTACATAGAGATCTAAAAATTGAAACGGTAGAGGACGAGGTCAGGAAAGTCGCAAGACGACATGAAGGTAGGCTTCGCAACCATGCTAATTCAGAAGTAGTCGAACTACTTAATAACAACAATTCAGTTAGAAGATTACGAAGAGTAAAACCATTCGAACTAGTTAACTAGGACTAGGAATAAAGAAAATAAAAACAATTTCACAACTCAATCACACTAACAAAAGTGATAAAGAATTAAAAAACAAAAGGTAACAGACTAACGTTAGTACCTTATAGCATAGTATTTATTATAAGTATTAGAAACAAATTGCTGATTAGTTTAACGACTAGGTGCGATTATTGGAAGGATGGCAACACCATGCTTCCCTCGGGTGTTTTTTAGTGGGTGAGCTAACCACAAGTCCCACACTATCGCAAAGCTCGCATGCGATGTCTTTCAACGATTTTTACATCCAGCTACACGCAAAAAAAAAAAAAAAAAAAATTTCAATTGACTTAATTGCCATCTTAACGCAACCGAGGAAGAAATAATAAGTTGCTGACTCCATTTCAATTCATTTGTGAATTTAAAAGATCTTTTTCAGCAAAGTACCTAGCTACATGGAGGAAATAGTTTGCGAGCCAACTGCAAATTTAGAGCTCTCCGGCGTTGAAATAAACGCTTTCAAACTATAAAACTGCTGATTTCGGTAGTGAAAATGCGTTTTATTATTTTGCATGCTATATTAAAAAAACGTCAAAAACGCAAGTGTGAATTGGAACTAAGTCAGCAACATAGTGTTTCCTCCATATGTACAAATTTTTAAGGAAGATGAAAGTGCGCATTTAACACGTTCGCCTAAAGAATTTTTAGATGCATTGGAAAGTGATTAAGCAAAATAAAAAAAAAAACAAAAAAAACAAACAACAAGCATAAATATCTTAGCGTAATAGTACATTTACACCGCACCTAAATTCAACATTTCAGCAGACAAAATTTCGAAATCCAATTTTGCGTTCCCACTGTAAATTCAGCATTTCAAATGACAGCTTGTATCAGAATTGGTTACCTACAGATGTTTTTTGTGTTTCGAAATCAAAAGTGGTTTGTACCTAAAAATTTTATTTGTTAGTTATATTAATCTAAACATGAATACAACTGATAATTCACTATCCAGACATATTTTTCCTACTTCCTACTTTTTTAGCTTTTACAATCTAGTTTTACAGCGGTTTTTTTGTCAGTGAGCCCAAAAGTCATCAGAGGTTTGTTCGATTTGACAAACTTACAAATGCAGCAATGAAATTCAACATTTCGCTGAAATCCAACATTTCGAAATGTTAGAAAATATATGGCGAAATGTTGAACATTTGGCCTGAAATGCTGAATTGTACTATAACACACATGTAATTATACCCTCCACAGGAAGGTATATTCACTTTGCCATTACGTTTGTAACGCCAAGAAGGATTCACCGGAGACACTATAAAGTATATATATTCTGAATCAGGATCACATTCTGAATCGATTTAGCCATGTCCGTCTGTCTGTCTGTCTGTCTGTCTGTCTGTCTGTCTGTCTGTCTGTCTGTCTGTCTGTCCGTCTGTCTGTCTGTCTGTCTGTTGAAAGCACGATAGCGTCCAAACGAATTGACCTGGGCGATTGAAATTTGGTGAGAGGACTTCTTTTTACCGTCGTCAGGTTGGTATTGAAAATGGGCTATGTCGGTCAAGTAGTTCTGGTACCTCCCATACAAAACCATTAGTAGACCCATGTGTCTCTCCGCCTGTTGAAATCACGATAGCGTCCAAACGAATCGACCTAGGCGACTGAAATTGAGTGACAGGTCTTATTTTTACGGTTGTCAGGTTGGTATTAAAAATGATCCATGTCGGTCAAGTAGTTCTGCTACCTCCCATACAAAGCCAATATTCGACTCATGTATCTCTCTGTCTGTTGAAAACACCTTAGCGTCCAAACGAATCGACTTAGGTGAATGAAATTTTATGAAAGGACTTTTTTTAACCGTCGTCAGGTTGATATTGAAAATTGTCTATGTCGGTAAAGTAGTTCTGCTACCTCCCATACAAAACTAATGTTAGACACATACTAACTCGCGTGGCAAACATTTTGCAGGACTTTTATTCAGTGGAGGGTATCAAAGCATCGGCCAGGCCGATGATAACACTTTTACTTGTTATAATTTTGTATTTAATAAAAATGTATGACAAGTTACAAATTTTCCTTTTTTTAACGGAGCACCCTGTGCCATTTTCCGAAAAAATACTCCTCTTCTTTTTTCTCTCTCTCACTACCCACTTCATATATCCGTCTATTTCTCATATACCGCTGGAGAAACAGAGTAGAGAGAAGACTGCATTTACTGTGCAGGGGAGACCCTTGTACCAATTTACAGTCATGCCCTTTAGGTTGTGTAATGCAGCCCAAATGATGTGCAGATTAATGGACAAGGTTATACCATCGCGATTGAAGGACGGCGTCTTTTTGTATTTCGATAATTTGGGCGTCGTAGCTCCGGACTTCAGAACGCATATTACCCTGCTTGACGAGGTGACTGAGTGTCTCCGTAAAGCAAATCTCACCATCTACGTGAAAAAATCCGAATTCTGTTTCAAGGAATTGAAATATTTAGTGATTATCATTGGTGGTGGGATGCTTAAATCGGATCGATCCGTCAAAAATGTCTGCGATCGTTGTGTTTCCAATACCAAAAACTTCGAAGCAAATGAGCAGGGTCCTTGGTGTGGTAAGGTGTCATACGAGGTTTATATGAGATTTCTCCAGCCTCACTGCTCTATCACGGACACGCTAAAGAAGAAAGACAAATTTAAAATGACTGATGAGACGCTTGTGGCAATTGAAAATAGAAAAAAAATCGTTTAACAAACGCCCCATTGTTTACGCACCCTGACTTTTCAAGGCGATTCTATATTCAGTGCTTTGCAGCAGAGTCTGGAATAGGAGCTGTCCTTTTTCAGAAAATTTAAGGTACGAAGAAAGTCCAATCTCCCATTTCTCTCGGAAAATGATTAGGTACTTGTCAAAAAAATTACAGAGTAACCGAGAAAGAGTGCTTGGCTGTCGTTATGGCGGAGCAGAAATGTTGACCCTATGTTGAAGATATGAACTTCACAGTGATCACAGACCGCTCTAGCCTCCGATGGTTGATGGGCCTGAAGGACCTCAACGGACGATTAGCGAAGTGGAGTCTTATGTCGTTTTCGGTTGGTCGTCCAGAACCGTCCGTAAGCAATCAGAACGCTTCTGAAACCGTTCGATTGGAACTCAACTGACAGTTCTTCTACTGAAAAGAAGAGAAATTTGCTTCTGGATTTAAATTTAGAATCGCGGAGAGTTCTTCCGAACGGTTCTGGACGACCAACCGAAAACGACATTAAACTGCAAATCTTCACATTCGATATAGAACACCGATAAGGGTCATTAAATGTAGTGGCAGATATTCTTTCTCGAGTTTTCGTAGATAGTTTAGAGATACAAAATATTGTACCCTTCATTTGATCGATCAGTACTCAGAATGTCCTCAGAATGCACCTTCAATGTCTGCTCAGGCGGGAGTGGGGATACTCACAAGTCCCAGGCTGTCAGGCAGAGTATTGGAGTGGATACCATTAGGAGGGAGAGTTGCGATCTTAAAGCTTAAGCTTGAAAGATCAACTCTGGCTCTAGTGCAGGTGTATGCACCGAATCTGGAGTCGGGGTACGCAGCTTTCTTAGATGAAGTTGATGTAGCCCTTGAAAAGGTTGCAGATATGGATTCTTATATCCTGATGGGTGATTTCAATGCTCACGTGGGTGCGGATTTCTCGACATGGGGCAGCGCGATTGGGAAACACGGTGACCCCGATCAGAACGCGAACGGAGAGAAGTTGTTGGACTTTTGTTGTTCAAATGGAATGTCCATTATGAACACTTTTTTCCACACAAAGATATCCATAAATACACATGGTACCGTCGAAGTCTGCAGCAGAAATCGCTGATAGATTTCTTTGTGGTACCGTCGTGTATTAAAAGGATGGTTTGTGATGTTCGTGTGTTGAGAGGGGCTGAACTGTCAACTGATCACCACCTGGTGTTGTGCAAATTGTATCTCACCGATCAAATACCTATCCTGCCAAAGCGTAAACCAAGAATGGTTACGCGCATACGGTGGGAGGGACTACAGAACGATGAGATACGGGAGGAATTTGCACGGCAGGTATCTGCAAGGTTTGAACAAATTCCAAATGTTCCATTGAATGTAGAGGAAGAATGGCAGCTGTTTTCAACAGCAGTCATTGCCTCTGCAGGACATGTTTGCGGAGTGAAGCGGCTCGGTGTGGCGGCTGGTGGTGAGAAAAGAACTGCGTGGTTTAAAACGCCCGGAGTTCAAGAAGCTATCAGAGAGAAGAAGAAGGCTTTCAAGGTGTGGATTCACTTGGGGGACTCTCCTTCTCGAAACCGGTACATTGAGGCGCGAAGAACTTGCAAATTGGCTGTTAAAGCAGCCAAAGAACAGTCTTGGAAGGAGTTCGGCGAAAAATTGGACCGTGATCACAGATCTGCAAGCAAGGTGTTCTGGCAGACCATCCGCCGTCTTAGAGGAAGGAAGTGGAACATTATCGAAGGAGTCAAATCCAAAGATGGTACACTTCTTTCTAATGAGGAGGACATCTTGCGCAGATGGAGCGAGCACTTTTCCGAATTGCTCAATCCAATCCAGGGCATTGAGGATGACACATCCATCGCCTTAAGCAGGGCGGAAAATAGTCCCACGGTAGAGGAAGTCACTTTTGCGATCAAATCGCTAAAAGCTGGCAAATCTGCCGGAGTGGATGAAATCCGGCCAGAAATGCTAAAGGCCTTAGGTGAAGAGGGAGTCAAATGGCTCTCTCGTGTCATTAAAGTGGCCTGGGAATGCGGCGAAACTCCCAGCGATTGGCAGATTGGGGTGATTGTGCCTCTTTTCAAGAAAGGGGATAAAAGGGATTGCTCCAATTACAGGGGTATATCACTTTTAAGTCTCCCCGGAAAAGTCTTTGCCAAGGTGCTGGAAACGCGTTGCAGAGCTGTGGTCGAGGCACGATTAGAAGATGAGCAGTGCGGCTTTCGTCCCGGCAGAAGCACAACCGACCAGTTATTCACTCTCAGAATGGTACTTGAGAAGGCATGGGAGTATGCTACACCTGTTTACGCTTGTTTCGTAGATTTGGAGAAAGCATACGACCGAGTCCCTCGAGGGAAACTCTGGAGTGTATTACAGGAGTATGGAATTGATGGTTCTCTCTTGAGAGCCATTCAATCTCTTTACACAAACTGTAAAAGCTGTGTTCGGGTAAACGGCGTTAAATCAATACCTTTCACCGTGGGCGTTGGACTTCGTCAGGGGTGCGTCTTGTCTCCTCTCCTTTTCATTACTTATATGGACTGGATGTTACAGCGCAGTCTTGGCGAGGAACGTTTCGAATTGGGAGATCTGAGGATAAGTCATTTGCTCTTCGCTGATGACTTGGTCATCCTTGGGTCCTCTCAGACTGAACTTCAGCGCGCACTCGATCGGTTTGTAACCGTTTGTGTTGAAGCTGAGATGAGGGTAAACGTGAACAAATCTGAAGTGATGGTCGTCTCCAGAACGCCTGTTCAATGCACTCTGCATGTTAGTGGAGTCCCATTGAAACAGGTGGAGAAGTTTAAGTATCTCGGGGTCTTATTCACGAGTGATGGAAGGAGCAATGCCGAGTTTTCCTGTAGGATTGGTCAGGCTGGGTCAATTTTGAGACAGCTTGGTCATTCTGTTATTAGGAGGACTGAACTTGGTGTCAAAGCTAAGTTGTCAGTCTTTAATTCGGTGTTTGTTCCAACTCTCACCTATGGTCATGAGGTTTGGGTAATGACCGAAAGAATAAGATCGCGGATACAAGCTGCCGAAATGAGATTTCTCCGTAGTATTGCTGGTGTGACCCGTAGAGATCGTATCAGAAATACCAGAATACGGGAGGAACTCAATGTCGAGCAGCTACTTCTCCGGACGGAGCGATCCATGCTTCGGTGGTTTGGTCATGTTAAACGCATGTCCCCGACCAGGATTCCACGACGTGCTATGGAATCCGTACCATTGGGTAGGCGTCCTCTAGGTAGACCAAGGATGAGATGGTTAGATCAAGTCCATAATCTCTCCTATACCCGTATGGGGATTGCCCTTGATGATTTAGAGTCGATGGCGGAGGATCGAGAGCTATGGAGGGTCCACTTGAGCAACCTACACCCGCGACCCAATTAATGGACAAGCGGACCATTGAAAATGAATGAAATGAATGAATGTGCTCAAGCGCACAATCCCTCTCAGGCAGCTTTTGGAGGAATCGCAAACATTTTACAAAGAATTCGGCAATATTTTTACTGGCCGAAAATGACAATTTTCAATATTATATCTCAACTAGCTGTACCCGCCCGGCACAGGAATTGTATTGCTTGGGTCTTATGTACATAATAAGTTCTTTCGTAAAATGCGAGAAATGAGAATAAATCGATTTGCTGGAATTTTCTTTCCGCCTAAACCTGAAATACAGCAATACAAACAAAACATAAAAAGAATCATGAAAATCGGCCCAGATATAACGTCATCGAGTATGGAAGATGCCACGCTTCTTTGTCCAATTTTAACCAATCTTCATAGGAGCACTCTAGGGCACATACCTAAGATTATCTGTAAGTTTGAGCTCAATCGATTTGGTGGTTTTCGAGATAAAAGATTTTGAATGCCTTTTTGTATGGGCGGCGCCACGCCCCTTTGTCCGATTTTGATCAGTCTCCACAGGAGTACTTCACGTTTAATTCCTATGATTATCTGTAAGTTTTAGCTCAATCCAATTGGTGGTTTGCGAGACATACGATTTTGAATGTTTTTTTGTGTATGGGAGATGCCACGCACCTTTCGGTCAATTTTAACCAATCTCCATAGGAGCACTCCAGGGCCAATACCTAAGATTATCTGTAAGTTTGAGCTCAATCGATTTGATGGTTTTCGAGATATACAGCCTTATTCATAACACTTAATTAAATCTGAATTAGGGTTAATTTTGGTTTAATTGCAGAAAACTTTATTCATAAACTTTTTTTAAATTTAATTTCCATTTAATCAAGTGTCAAAAAATTAAATGCCGAAATCGGCATTCAGGAGTTTTAAAGTTCAACAATTTATTCTAAAAACAGTTTTATGTATTAAAGTAATATTCCAGTGCAATAATAATATAAATTATTAGATGTACAATAATCAATTACTAAAATTTGAAAAATTATAACAAAAAGGTGTTTTAGTGGAGATATGTTGTTTTGACCAAACTGTATTTTAATTTTTTTCCAACCGATTGAGGTAAGTTTCAGATTGGAAATAAATTTAATAACAAACTTGTTAAAAACCGAAGGCATTTACTTAAATTTAACAACTAAATCAAAAGAAAAATTGATAATGTATGGGTTTCCCCAAATACTGCGAAATAATATGCACAATAATTATTGTCACGATTATCTACTTTGCTAAAACAACAATATTAATACAAAAAAGCGAAATAATTGTATACGATAAACGTGTGAGAACGAAGTAACAGTTGAGTTATATGTTGTTTTGACCACGTTATTATTTAAATAATTTGAAATGTCTGTTCGGCCAAAACAGCACATGTGGAGTAATGTCCTTTTGATCAAACACAATTATTTGAAAAATTTAAAGCCACTACTGGGTCAAAACAACACATGTGGAGTAATGTCATTTTGACCAAACACAATGTTTAAAATACTTTTAATGTGTTTTTAGGACCACTCAATAACTCTGGATTCGGTTTGCTGAAACTTATGCTGTTAAGACCAAACGAAAATAGATTTTTTTCTGAATAATTCTGCATACTCAACTCAATTTCACAAAAAATGGACTTATGTCTTTTTGACCAAACATCGTAGAAATTAACTCTGAATTAAATTGTTCAATGAACCATATCAAGGCATATACAATTGTTATGTTATCACTGTATAAATAATTAGTAAAGCCTGTTTAACATTGTTTTTTTCTTCTTTTTGCAGATATAATATAATAATACTTATTCTAACATATGGCATTCCAATGTTGGTTATGATAATTTGCTACTTTTTAATGGGCCGAGTATTGTGGGGAAGCAGATCGATCGGAGAAAATACAGATCGCCAAATTGAATCGATGAAATCAAAGAGGAAAGTTGTTCGAATGTTTATAGCGATTGTATCGATTTTTGCTGTGTGCTGGCTTCCTTACCATATGTTTTTCATTTACTCGTATCACGACAATAAAGTAACATCAACAAGATATGTTCAGCATATGTACTTGGGCTTTTATTGGCTCGCCATGTCTAATGCTATGGTAAATCCGATAATATATTACTGGATGAATAAAAGGTTTGACTTTCAATTTAATTAAGACAACGTTAGATTTGTTTTCCATTTTAATGCTAGATTTCGCAAGTATTTCCAGCAAATCATTTGCTGTAGATTTTTTAATTCGCAACATACAAACAAAACCCCAAAAGGTATAAGAAGCAGCATAAATAGGAAAAAGGAATATGGTAAACTCCTATATGGCAATAGGTATTAAATATGCAAATATTTTAATAAATAATACTTTCAGGTACTGACGTAAACGTTAAATGGAAAAGAAGTACAATTGAAACGCAGATACATGCTGCTCATTTGTCAATTAAGGGAGGGAGCCCTAGTAATCATCATCGGGACACTGAAAAGAATCATTTTGTGAACATTAATTCAAATGATTATAGCTCACCGGCATATATCTGCATTGAACGCAAAGACCATGTACAACTGAAAATAAAATACATATCGTGTGAGGGTGAAAATAATCCAGTTATATCTGAACTGGAGTAAACTCTATTTTCTATTTGTAAATACAATCTTCGTGACGCGAAGTGACAATTTATAATATGTAATTATTAGAAAAAACATAGCTGTTTAACTAAGTGTGAATGATCGCATGTTGTACCTACATGCTTACACTATATTTGTTTTACAGTGTGAAATAAGTAACATGTATATTTAAATACAGATACCTGCCTATATAAGAAAGAAAATAAAAATAATTGTATTGCTTTTTTTATGTATTGTGTGGATTGAAAAGTACTACTTATAGTTTCCTAAGTAGGCCTTTCTTAGATTGGCCAGGGCAGGGCAGCTGCAAAGAAACTGAGTAACGGACTCGTCCTCCTCTTCGTCTCTACAGCTTCTGCAGAAGTCATTATATGGCAGACCGAGCATTTGCGCGTGTCTGCCTAATATGCAGTGCCCGGAGATCACGTTAACGACTTTCAAGATGGTGGATCTTTTAAGTCGAAGAATCTCCTTGAATCGCTTTGCGTCCAGAGCTGGCCACGTGAGCTTGGCAGTGTCGCAGTATCCCAGATGTTTCCATCTGAGGCCTGCACTCATTACTGCGTCCGCATGAATTATTTGTTTAGCGTGGGAAAGTGGTGTATACACGTTGTGCAGGCTTATACTTTCCACGCCAGAGGAGCCTCGCCTTGCTAGTTCGTCTGCTGCACAGTTCCCTGGGATGTCACAGTGACCAGGAACGCAGCAGAGGGTGATAATGGCATTACTCCTTGCGAAGTTCGATGAACAAAAAAATTCTATGGAATCTAAGTTCGCGGAACAGAAGAATTCTCTAGACGAACAGAAGAATTCTGTAGAAGAACAGAAGAATTCTATTGAATCTCAGTTGGCAGAACAGAAAAATTCCATTGTCGCTGCACAAAAAGATGCTGTCGAAGAGTTTAAGAATGTTCTAGAAGTAAAATTCGACGCGATTGATAACAAGGAAACATGAGACAAACTTCGAGAACTTGGTTAGAGAACTGGATAAAGTAAAGAAACAGAAGGCCCGAGAATATTCTGCCGATTGCCCCAGAAGGAAGGAGATGCAACCGCCAGTTTTCGATGGTCAAACATCATGGCCAATTTATAAGCGGCAGTTTGAAGCATCTGCAACGACCACCAGCTGGAACGACGAGGAAAAGTCCATCGCACTAACTACAAGGTAGAATCCAGAAGCGGATTATCACAAGTAATAAGAGCTAAAGTTGAGTTTGATTGTTTTTCCGCGTGATATTTATCCCCTTTCTTTGATTTTATAGTTAAAAAAATGTCTAAAGTCAAGTTTGGTTGTCGGAATATCAAGGAATATCAGCTAAAGTCAGCTAAACTTGACTTAAGATTTGTTTGCCTTAAAGTGATCTTAGGCCATAACAGCTTAAGTGTTTATTTTGTTTACAATTATTTTATGATTATGAGACCGAAAGAGACTTAAATTACCTTTATTTACATATAACCTTCAGGAAAATCAGACTTTCCCTGGATTAAGCAGAGCCATTTGTAATTTCAATTTTTTCGTCGAATCTTAAAAGTGCTCTCCTGAAAAATTATCAAAATCGACTTTAGCGGTTTTTCCTTGTTGCCACAGGTATGAACATAGATACATATTCAGGGGATTTATGCGGAACTATTTAAATAAAAGTATGCTTTTCTTACAATGTAGGCACTACTATGTATTTAGAAGAAGTTCTAAGTTTGATTATCATTATAGTACTACCGAAACCCCTGCACACTTCGGAGTGCAAAATAGACAAATAAAAATATCAGTTTCAAATTCATTTAAATAAGTGATAAACAGCTTTTATTGTAATGCTCCATGGTACACATTTTTTGGGTTTTCCAGGAATCGTATTGCATAGATAGTGTTGAAGATAAAATAATTTTAAGTCAAACAGTCCTTCGGTGGTCTTGGCTCGATTTCAAATCGAACAGTTTGATATAAACGTCAAACTAAATGCTAATGATTCATTCAAATGAACGGAGCCAAAACGACCGAAAGGAGCTGCTAAAAATAGTAAGTTTTCTCGTGTTAAAATGTAATTTATTTTTGAAACTGAAGTATGTACAATATTAATTTTCAGAGAATAAACCTCATCTATTGAAGAGCGTTTTTTTCAATTAAAGCAGCTTAAGCTACCGTCGTTTACAAATTTTATTCTTATTTTTAAGAATGTTGATCGCAGCCGGCGAACTTCGCCGCCATTTTGAGGATTTAAGAGAGTCTCGCTGCCAGCCTACGCAGTTGCCACCTGCAACAAACTCCAGCCAGGAGAAATTGTATTGCCAGCGTACGCAGTTACCGCCTGCAACAAACTCCAGCCAGGAGAAATTGTATTGCCAGGGTACGCAGTTGCCGCCTGCAACAAACTCCAGCCAGGAGAAATTGTATTGCCAGCGTACGCAGTTGCCGCCTGCAACAAACTCCAGCCAGGAGAAATTTTATTGCCAGTGTAACTCAGTTTCCGCCAGCAACAGATCCCAGCCAGGGAAAGTTATATTGCCGTCTAGAAGACACTGCCAAAGCCGCCGTCGCTGACAATTCGTGCACATACTTATACGTATGTCGAGTAGCAGCCAGCCAAGACGAAGTCCGCGCACAACAGCAGGAAAGTTGCCTTTAGATCTATCTGAAGTGCAGCTAAGTACAGTTCCAGAACAAACTGAATCAGATAGCGATTCAGTAGGAAGTGACCTCGACAATACTGTAATCGATAGATACACCCGACATGGAAGCCACCACAGCTCAGATTCCTTCAACGAGTGTCAGTTTGCCAACGATAGTGAGTGCACCCACTGTATGTAGTACGTACACAATGCCCTTTTCGGTGTACCAGCCGTCGTAGCCCATTCGAGCTGCAACCACAAACCAGTAAGAATAGGAGTCGACGGTCCATTCTTACTGGTTTGTGGCTGCAACAACAGCAGCATGCACATCGTATGCATATACAGTGCCATCATTTTTGCCGCCGATAGGTGCATCGCAGACATCCATCAGCCAGCCGTTTGCGTCATTGCAGTCCTTCACGCCACCTCCGAATTTGCCAACAAGTTGTTCTCCTCGGCAGTTCGAAAACGTTAGCTATGGACATATTCGCAAGCTTCAAGGCTTGCCTCACTTCACAGGCAGACCAGAGGAATGGCCAATGTTCTCAACTGCGTTCCGAGAATCTACTCTGATGCTGATGTATAATTACTCGAAGGTGGAGAAATTGCTTCGTTTACAGAAATAAATTAAACATGAAGCTCGAGAAGTTGTGGAAGCATTACTCAACCACCCTGATAATTTTTATTTATTTTTTTTTTTTGTAATGGGAATTCGCTGGAAGGAAAAATCATTGAAAGACATTGCAGAGCTATTACGCGAGGGATGCTCCTGCAATAGTGACGGACTTTAACCCGATCTAAAAAAAACTCCCAAGGGGACTGACTTTCGTCATCCCGAATTGATTGCACCTAGTCGTTCGACTAATCGGCAATTTTTTTTGATTCATTTTAAAAAATTTAGAGGATAGATCCGACGTTTGCCGAATTTCTATACTTTTTTAGTTGAAAGTATTACCTACTTTCTTGGTCTTAGCTAAGATCAAGAGGTTTTACCCGCCTTAATCTCCTGATTACATTGTCAGTATTTAAAAGTTCTGTTATTTCTATGTTAACATGGTTAAGAAGTCTACTTTTATGCCTTCGGGCAACTTTTTCAACTTCTTCCTCAACCATTTCAATGTTAAGATCTCTATGTAGATCAGCGTTGCGTATGTACCAAGGTGCATTGACTATGTTCCTTAGTTCTTTATTTTGGAAAAACTGAATTTTTTGCAAATTTGTTTGGCATGTACATGCCCACAACTGGATCCCGTAGGTCCATAATCAGCGTTACCAGATTTAGCAGTTTCCTGCGATTTTAGCAGGATTTGATCATAAATTTCACATGCAGCAGATTTCTTAGCATTTTTGTAAGTATGAGCAGTTTTTAGCAGTTTTTAAAAATATTCATAAAACATTTTGAAAAAAGCACATTTAGCAACATTTAGCACCATTTCATACATTGGCTACATCTATAAAAAATTGATAAAACTCACAATTTCAAGACATGAATGACGCTATTTAAAATGCAGCAATGTGTTGTGGAATAACAGAAATCAGCTCAAATTACATTTGATGTAGGTATCCGTTTTCGAAAAAGAATAATTTAAATGCGATAACGCAATGATATGATATGACATGATAGAGAACGGGTTTTCAAAGGTAAATTTGCTAAGAACTCAAAACCGTAATAGATTTAGTATAATAAAAATGCTGCATTAATTTTGCAAGTACAGCAGGCGTTTCTATAAGTGGAAGCTGTTACAACTTTATTACAACAAATAAAATGTTGCCTGTAATAAATTCGAATGTTCTTTATAAATATTCAGAGTAATTGAATTTTTATTCATTTTGTAGTTAATACATTTAAATGTAGAAAATATAGTATTTTACATGATGACTATAAATATCGTTATCGTTATAACAGTAACGTTAATAACAAATGTAGTCGAACTTCCATAAGTCCAACTCTCAAAATGACAGTCTGTATTGGCCATCCCACACAAAATTTTTTTTTAATAAACTACCTACATTTTTGATGAAAGAAATAAAAAGAAAAATAAAAACATATCGTGGGCTGAATGCAACCGTTTACGAGAAATTTATCGCATACTCCAACCACAGAACAAGTTTCTCGCCGTGCTTTTCGCCACCATGTTCGCAGTACCTTGGTAAAAACCTCTGTCATGTTCACAGTACCTTGGTAAGAACCTCTGTCAGTGAAATCACCTCGTCAGCTAAGAATAAGAAGTACAGGAAGGGGCATATCGAGGAAACAGTGAGGCTTTTTTCAAAATAGTGTGAGTTACACTAACACAAATGCATTGACACAGGGCCGGCCTAAGGGGCCAGCGTAGAGTTAGGACGCCAAAGTGCTGGGGCGGACGATGTAGCCCTTACCCGTTTCTTTAAAAGTGATAAAGTAGGAAAATATGTAGCTGAGCTTTAAGGAAGCACTAGGTTATGGTTTTTAACTTCTCAGAAGTACTTAGGCACCTTTAAAGAATCACAGCTATTAATAATAGCCTTAATAAATAAACGTACCTTTTACAGGAACCTACAAATTTTAAACGTAGGTATAAATAAAATTCAGTTTTTAGTTTTAATTTTAATGCAAAAACACTATCACATATATTTTCCTTAGTTAAATAAATTTTAGTTTGGTACATTTTATCTACATCCATCTGATAATAATTCGGTCATACATCTGGGATCTTCGCGTAACATTTCAGACGATTATCGTCAACAAAACGTAACGATGTAACATCACAATAGCGTCGTTCAATCGAATCGTTCATCGTTTTCGTTTTGAACAGTTTGAGCAGGGCTGTAAAGAAACTGTGACAACTGAAAACTAATAAAAAAGGTATAAATATGCAATTTGTGTGTGTTGTTGTCTTCTATGTGGAAATAGATAAAAAGGTAAACATTTTTTGGTACAGGAAAATTTGTATTGATTAGGGGTCATAATATAAGATAAAATTAGTGAATGCATTTTTTAAAGCCAATTTAATAAATGCAATTCTATCATTGCCTACTCCAAAGAGAACATAACAAGAGTCTGATGTGAACTTTCTAATGTAGGTACCTATTTCGTTTAACTAGAATGAAGGAAATGGATATTTTTTCTATATTTTCACATTTCACCGTACAAATGCATAATGGAGAGTACTATTTGTCGAAATTATAAAAGATTTAATAGAAACAATATTCTTTTAACCTTTGTTTTGCTTTAAAAGATCCTATATGGAAAGAAAATATACCAAAAACGATTAAACGATTGCCAAAGAGCCATCGTTCAATCGAATCATTTCGACGACAGTATTTGACAGTTAAATTGTTTACGTGAAGCAATAAGAAACGATGATCGTTTACTCGTTTCGACGATCATCGTTTTTGGTTGTTACACGAAGTAGCAGCATCTACGACGTCGTTCGATCGTTGCCTTACGCAATTAGACCACTGTTTCTTAAAATTGTGTTTTTTTTTTGTCCATTAGTTTTGATTGGATTCTAAGCTGTTTCTCTGTTATAAGACATATGTCTTCAACATCTTGACGACGATACCAAACGTCACGATAACAGGACAACAGAAGAAATACCTTTAAACATATTTTCTATTTATAACAAGAAAACTGCACTAGGGCGCTCAACCGATTTAAGCGCCTTGCCCTCACCAACAAAAAAATATAGTTCGTCCCTGAACGAGAGTTTCCGATTTGACAGATGAGTTTCAGTTAAATCAAATGCTATCAGATAAATAAAGTATATTTTTGTTTTCAACCAAATTCCCTTTTTTGCAACAAAATGTCATGAAATACTAATTTAAAAGTGTTCCACAATAATATATCTACCTAAAAAACACTTAACAACATTATTTTATGTGGAATATTAGATAAAATATACATGTGAAATGAAAAATTGTTTCTCTCCTTATTATGCTCGTTTTTGCAGAATTTAACACACACAGAAATGTTGTTTTAAATTTCTTTCGGTAAAGAATTGTATTTATTCACTGTATTCACTGTTTTTTCACTGTTTTATTCAGTTAAATACGTAATTTCACTATTTTAACAATTTGAAATTTCAAACACGGCAAATTTCCCCAGCAAAATGACAGATGAGTTTCAAATTCTCTGGTTTTTTTCATATCTTGCGGCCTCACTCACGTACACTGTATATGTGATATACACTCTTTCCTGTACTTCTTATTCTTAGCTCGTCAGACATCTGCTGCTTTCTTTCTCAGATCAGCTTCCACCAGGGTCGGTCGACCGTATTTTATGCTAAGTGAACGAACATAAAAAAAAAGAAAGAAAGAAAACATAAAAGAAAGAGAAAATCCGAACATTTAGTCACACGGTGTAGAACTATTCACACTCGTGAAGTATTTTTTTTCTTCATCAGAAGTAGAAGTGTTTAACGAACGCGCCAAATCTTTTGTGCAAGTCAGTGCAAAGCACGTGCATCAAAATTCAAGAAAACGCAGTTGTGGAAATCCATCTACGGATCCTAACCAAGTCAGGATCGCTTCGCTGGAAGGTAATATTCTATGCATTTTTGTGTGTCGTACATTGTGTAAAGAGGGTGTTTTTTCAGCAGCGTCATTTCCGTTCGCATTAGCGTACCGACTGTAGTTGCATAGAAATACATGCATACAGAAGCCATCGTTCACACTTGGATAAGATTCGCTTCCTTTTATGCGATCTACCAACAGCCACAGGCTGCTCAAATCTTTGCCACACTCATCAAATCAGACAATTCCGATTCAAGGTAATATTTTGTGTGTTTCTGAGTAAGTTACGTTGTGCTCATTGTGGTTTTTCAGCAGCGGCATTCCCGTGCGCATAAGCGTGCTGTAGTTGCATGTATTATATATACGCATACAGAAGTCTTCGTTGCCACGTGGAAAAGATTCACATCCATCACCAGCCACAGGCTGCGCAACTTTTCTCAACACTCGTCTCGACCGATAACTCCTATCCAAACATCGGCATTCCTGTGTGCAGTGAGCCTGCTGTAGTTGCATATATGTATATGCATGCATACAGTAGTCTTCGTTGCCACGTGAACCAGAAAAGCATCGCGGCAGTGCACCAGCAGCCACAGCCTGCTCAACGGTCCGTGACAGTTGACAAGTCAGATCCTTTCGATCCGATCATCGGCATTCCAGTCCCGTGTGCATAAGCGTGCTGTAGGTGCATGTATATATGTACATACATATAGGAGTCACCGTTGCCACGTGGATAAGATAGACATTTCAGAAGTCATTTCATTTTCAAAAAGTCATCATAGTGCGCGTGTCCGACAATCGCATGTTTATATACATATGTATATTGGATATGCCGATTCGCGATCCATCGTTGCAATAGATCGGGACCATCATAAATTTTAAATAATTTAAAAAGTAGTTTGGTGCATTTGGCTTTTGTTTTTATTTAACCGACAAATTGCTCAGTGTATTCTCTGTATTTTGTAACTCGCAGTCTCACACGTTTAGTCTGAATAGATAAAGAGCATAGAGGTATACTTATACATACTCTAAAAATTCATAGTACGCGCTTATGCGCATAGCTTATGCGCTTAACTCGGTCGTTCAAAGGGTAGAATATTGCCTATCTTCTATGTTTTAGCAAACCAGTCAACCGTGAATCGATGAATGCTGTGCACACCATTTGTTGGAGTTGGAGTTGGATTTTGGTGAGTCTTTAAATTTTTCTTTGTGTACTTTTCGGGCTACATTCCGTTTGAACGATTGTGGAATTGCAATATAAGAAAGTAGATACCTGTTGGTAATTGTGAAAGAGTCATTGAGAGGGTAGTAGTGAAGTGAGCAATAGAGGATGCTTCTCATTCTCAATAACACTGCTGAGAATTAAAGAGAACTTAACGTAAATTAATTTTTTTTGTCGGTGAAGTACATGTGTAGTCAAGCACATTTGTTTTGAATAATCATCCACGTGAGCAAAGTTTTTTTTTATACTCACTTCTTGAATTATAGATACACCTTATTGTTGAGAAGAAGAAGAACTTCATTATATTATTATGTATTTATCATATACATATTTTCATACAAATGTTATTTTGTTTTTGTCCTTTGAGACACATAATGAATAAATAGTACGCGAATTAAAGTAATTATCGTTGATCATTTCATATTCGGTGTTCTTTTAAAGTTTAGCGGATACATACTACAATATGTTGGTTGAGTAGTTTTCGATCGTGCGGAAGGGAAGTTACTGCTTTTGGTAGATTTGTGTCATCATCGTTAAAATGAGCGAATTTTAGATAATCGCTCACCGTTGATTTAGGGGTTGCTGCAAATTACGAGTGGCGCAGTGGCCATGGTTGCTCCTACTCATGTTGAGATAGTGAGCGGAGGGAGGGTTACACTCAGGGGGCCTATTCCACCTTAGGGTCCCCAAAGGATCGTTTTCTGTTTATTTCCGATTTGTTAAAGAATATTTAATACTTATTTAGTCCAATGTTTGAAACAAAACTAGGCATGTATTATATGTGCGGCAGTTCAGCAGCAGGTGCAAGATCCCACCCCACCGACGAGCTAGTTTCCTGGAATCGCAAGCATGCCTACCCGCACTCTAGCTGGCTGAACAACCTACCTCACTACCCGGTGTTTCTCAAGGAATCCTGTGGTCTTGAGAAGCCATTGGGGAATATATTTTTATATACTAGTGAGGTAGGAACACCCTTTCCGTTACACTGGTGGCGCCCAACGTGGGGCCCGAATAAGTAAAGTACCCATCGTGGCCGGAGCCCGATCGATCAATTAAGAAGGTCAAACTAAACTCAAATTAGTGCAATTAACTTTTGGAGGGTGCAGAAGAGTGTACGTCCGGAGATTATCGGTTTAAGATAAAACCGCGTCTTCGATTGTAGCGTATGCCTCTGTACTGCTTGATAACACCTTTGACTTTTCAGTTCGCTTAATGACCGGGAGATATCTGTAATATTACAACATTTCCGACTGTAGCATGAGCGTCTGATGGTCATACCAGAATTTAGTACCTTTTGTTTGGAGGAGTTCGCCAGACGACCGGGAGTTATCAGTTCTCGAACTACTTCTCCGTCAGCAGCGCCTGGGTTCTGTTTCAACAATCGTGATTGATCATGGCTTCCGTCTTGTAATGTAATTTTGAGCCAAAATGTTTTCGTGATCCGAAAGGACCAGTAGCGATAGCATTGCAACGTCCTAAGATATCGTTGTACTAACAACATGTATTTTATGTTTGCGTTCTAATAAAGTCGTTATTCATTCGACTCATTCTAATCCTTTTATAACAACATCATTCTTTAACAAAGTGGAATCTGAAATCCTTTTTTTATCATCGACACATTCTCCAGATTACAGATCACTTCCCAAGCATGACACAATATGTATATAGTTTTTTTTTACATTAACATTTGAGATTTGCGATAAGGTGAAGCTGAGTAACCTATTTTAATTTTACGATTTTGGTAGTTTTATTTTTATTTTTTTTTATTATTATTATTTTTTTTCTTTGAATATGCCACCTAGAAGGCAAGGTAGACCCAACACAAACTCCCGGAATTTACAAAATAGTAATAATAATCCGCGAAATGCTCTTTCGAGCAGCGCAAATCATGCTGTTACTTTTAGTGAAAGTCTAGATTCTAGACGACTATCCGCGAACACTCCTATTACTGTGGCGCGGCCTGAAAACACACGAAATGCGAACGTTCAAGAACAAAACCGTGAAAACGTTCCGGTAGACCAACCTTCGACCAGTCAAGCTTTTCGTCCAAGCGACAGTTTAACGCGTCACATTAGAGAAGTTGTTACTGCTTGTGTAGGTTTAAGCAGAGCTGAAGACTTGAGAACTAGACGAGAAGAGTTCGAGAGAGAGAGACTTAGTATTCGTCAAGAAGTGGCCACGACTATTCGTGAAGTTCTTTGTGCAACAACCCCACAAAGACCGTCTGATGAATACGATGTTAATCGTCGTCCTCATCAACAACAGCAGAGCACAGCGACTCAAAATGTAGGGTTACCACCGGACAACCATTCTGTTCACGTCGAACCAAATCAGTTTAGCGATAATACGCAAAACTTTTTAAGTCAATTGAATGCACTTAACCTTAATTCCGAAAGTTTGAGTGATCGCAATCTTCCTTCCAGTAATTCAAGCCCATCTGTCGATTTTCATAAATGGGAGCTGAAGTTTGACAATCAGCGAATGACGGTTGATGACTTTCTTTTTCGCTTAAACCGTCTCAAGACATGTTTTAATGTTACATGGGAATGTATCTTCCTTCACTTCCATCTTTTTGTGACAGGACAGGTGGAGAGCTGGTTCTGGATGTACTTAAAATCTAACCCGCAGGCTGACTGGTATTCCCTAGAACTAGCATTGATAGAGCAATATAGAAGTCTCGAATCAGACGCAGAGCTTTCTCGCAAAATGTTTGACCGTCGTCAAGGATCAAATGAAAGTTTTGACGATTTTTACAATGCAATCTTGTTAATGAATGCACGTCTCCGACGACCCAAATCAGGTAGGGAGCTTATCAGTCTTATTAAGCAAAATGTCAAACGGCGTGTCGGAGAGCTGCTGATAACGTTTAATACACACAGCCTACCCGAAATGGTGTATGTGTGCCGTACCATTGAGAAACACGCTTCGCAAACCGATAGTTTGCGTGCACGAGCTTTTCCGCAAACCAATTTTAGAAGGCAGGTGAATGAGATAGATTTTTCATACACTGAGGAAGCAGGCTTAAACGATGTTGAAGCCCTAAATATTTCGCAGGTACCGAGGAACCCTTCTCTGTATACTTGCTGGAACTGCAAGGCGAAAGGCCATTCTTACCGACAGTGTCCCAGTCCGCAACGTATCTTATTCTGTTACGGTTGTGGATTGGAGAACACAACTACGCCTAATTGTTCCAGGTGTTCGGGAAACCAGGAGTGGGGCGATCCGAATACCGGGGATCGTCGCCATCCAACAGTGAACCCGGAAAACCGCTAAACGTTAAGCCAACGAATGTAATATTCACCTCACCTGACGTACTAGACTCACCAGACTTATCAAAACCACCTGAATTTCCATCTCAACCTGACTTACCTTTCCCCCATAGTGCATCTAATAAATGTCCAGTTGTAAGCATTTTAAAGAAAGAACATGAACGTGATGAAGCAAAACCAGTCACGAGAGAGTGTAAATCCCTGCACGAGCGTTTGCTGAATTATCATGAAATACGCAGTCAAATTTTTAAGACCAAACCTCCGAAGCATATTCTGAAACTTCGTGAGCGCTTTAAACATAAGTCAGACTTACACAAAGCTATTTGTGCCACCACTCTTTGTAGCTCTGTAGATCCGCGACCGTACGCTCAAGTATCAATTTTCGCAAAAACATTTCTTGGTCTGCTGGACAGTGGCGCAAGTATAACTTGCTTAGGTTCAGGATGCATGGAGCTCCTGAAGAACTTGCATATTTCATTTAAGTCTTTTAACGCGACTGTAAAAACCGCAAGTGGTCATAACCAACCCATTGTGGGCGAATTGACCACGAAAATAACCTATAAAGGGATTACAAAAGACATAGTAATCTTTCTCGTTCCATCGTTAGATCAGAAATTATATTTGGGGATCAATTTCTGGAGACTGTTTGATATTACCCCTCAATTAGTTTCCGAAATCTCTGACATCTCACCGCCCAGTTCAAGCGATTCAAACGCTCACGAATTGTCAACGGATCAATCAAAAAAATTATCAGATGTTATAAATTTGTTTCCGTCCTGTGCTAAATATGGGCTTGGGCGAACAAACGTAGAAGAACATTACATCGACACAGGTAATGCTGAGGCCATTAAGCAACGTCATTACCCCGTCTCTCCGGCGGTACAAAACTTGATGTATGAGGAGTTGGATAGGATGATTTCCTTGAATGTCATTGAAGTGAGCAGTAGTGCTTGGAACAATCCTGTAGTCTTAGTGCGTAAACCAGGCAAAAATCGCTTATGCCTAGACTCCAGGAGGGTTAATCAAGTGACAAAGAAAGACGCCTATCCACTTCCTCATATAGAAGGTCTGCTAAGTCGTCTTTCAGAAACACACTATATCTCTAGTGTGGATCTGAAGGACGCCTTTTGGCAAATACCGCTGGAGAGGACGTCACGGGAGAAGACAGCGTTTACTGTCCCTGGCAGGCCCCTGTATCAATTCAAGGTAATGCCCTTTGGCCTCTGCAATGCTGCTCAACGCATGTGCAGACTCATGGACAAAGTGGTGCCACATGAATTGAAACAGAACATCTTTGTTTACCTCGACGATTTGTTGATTATTTCGCGGACGTTTGATGAGCATCTGAACTTACTTAGGTCAGTAGCTTCACGGCTAAAGGATGCTGGACTCACAATTAATGTGAAGAAATCGAAGTTTTGCTTCAAGCAACTTAAATACTTGGGATATATAGTAGGGGAGGGATGTCTAAAGACAGATCCCGAAAAGATATCTGCGATACGTGATTTTCCCATACCAAAATCCCCCCGACAGGTTCGCAGATTCTTGGGCTTATCCGGTTGGTATCGGCGTTTTGTCAAAGACTATTCGTCCCTTGCCGCCCCGATAACTGATACCCTTAAGAAAGGAAAATCGTTTTCTTTTACTCCTGCAGCCCTAGATTCTTTTGAACAGCTGAAACTTGCTTTAACATCTGCACCTATCTTAGTGAATCCAGATTTCAAAAAACCGTTTATGATTCTATGCGACGCGTCGACCTCTGGCATTGGCTGCGTTCTATGTCAAAAGGATGCAGACGGTGTGGAAAGGCCGATCTTTTATTATTCCCATAAGCTAAATTCTGCTCAACGCAACTATAGCGTGACAGAATTAGAGTGTTTAGCAGCAGTCATGGGGGTGGAAAAATTCCGTTCTTATGTCGAGGGGCAAGAGTTCAAGATAGTGACGGATCATGCGAGCCTGAAGTGGCTCATGAGCCAGAAGGACTTGAGTGGTCGTCTTGCTCGGTGGAGTTTGAAGCTCCAAAGGTTCTCCTTCGAGATTGAACACCGAAAAGGATCGCAGAACATTGTACCAGACGCACTCTCTCGGATCTATGCCGTTGATGATATTTCATCTGGTAATGCTTTAAACCCAAGTTCTCGCGATATCCTTCAGGTCGATCTCACAGATCCATCGTTCAAATCTGATGAATATAGAAAGTTGATTGAAACCATAGAAAAGAACAAAGATCAGCTGCCAGATCTACTTGTTTCCGACGGATTCGTGTACAAAAAGGTAAAGTTCTGTACTGGAAACCCCAGAGAAGATGATTGCGTCTGGAAGCTCTGGATTCCATCGTCCTTGACGAAACGTCTGGTCCTCTTGGCTCATGATCCTCCCCAGGCATCGCATGGTGGGGTCGCAAAAACATTGTATCGTCTCCGTGAGCGTTTTTACTGGCCTAATATGGCGGCACAAGTGAAATCGTTCATCGCGGACTGCAATGTTTGTAAAGAATCCAAAGCACCGAACTCTGTCCTGAGACCCCCTATGGGACAGGCTTTCATAGTAGATAGGCCTTTCCAACACGTCTTCGTTGACTTCTTAGGTCCGTATCCAAGGTCCAGAAAAGGAAACTGTTTTATGATTGTATGTCTAGACCAACTGACTAAGTTTGTCATTGTAAAAGCAATTAGGAAGGCTAGCGGTGAATCGGCGGTAAGATTTTTGGACGAAGAGGTGTTTTCTACGTTTGGAGTACCTGAGTCGTTGTTATCAGACAATGGAAAACAATTTACGGGGAAAGAATTCACCAAATTCCTCTCTGCTCACGGAACCAAGCATATCCGCACAGCCTCGTATTCACCTCAGGCGAATGCGAGTGAACGTGTGAATCGATCAATCTTGGCGGCTATTCGTTCCTATATTGGGACGGACCAAGTCAACTGGGACAAACATCTAGCTGCAATTGTGAGCGCACTTCGGTCAACCATTCACTCCTCCATTGGCATGTCGCCATACGAAGCGCTATTCGGACAGTGTAAAATCGAACACGGTTCCGATTACACCCTACTAAGACACCTCAAAAGTTTAAACAATTCGGAATTTGAGGTTTTGCCGAAAGCTCTACGTATGAACATGATTCACCATAAGATCAAAGAATCCTTAGCTCAAGCGCATACCAAATTCGAGCATTCATACAATACCAGAATTAAAAACAGAAAGTTCGATGTCGGCCAGATCGTTTTCAAGCGAAACTTTGTACTTAGTGATGCTTCAAAGAGAAGAAACGCAAAGCTATGTCCGAAGTTCATTCAGACTAGGGTAAGGGGCATCGCAGGTAACCAACTGTACGAGCTGGAAGATATGCAGGGCAAACCATTGGGTATCTTCCACGCAAAAGATATTCGTAAATAATAATGTCTCTTTCTCTAGCTTTCTCAGACACTGCATACAAAGAAAGAACATTACATGTAATTATAATATCGCTGGCGTGGGTTGACTCTTTTCATTTAATTTCCGCGCACTTGCGTTTCAGAATTTAAATGTTTTGTATTGGCCATCCCACACAAAATTTTTTTTTAATAAACTACCTACATTTTTGATGAAAGAAATAAAAAGAAAAATAAAAACATATCGTGGGCTGAATGCAACCGTTTACGAGAAATTTATCGCATACTCCAACCACAGAACAAGTTTCTCGCCGTGCTTTTCGCCACCATGTTCGCAGTACCTTGGTAAAAACCTCTGTCATGTTCACAGTACCTTGGTAAGAACCTCTGTCAGTGAAATCACCTCGTCAGACATCTGCTGCTTTCTTTCTCAGATCAGCTTCCACCAGGGTCGGTCGACCGTATTTTATGCTAAGTGAACGAACATAAAAAAAAAGAAAGAAAGAAAACATAAAAGAAAGAGAAAATCCGAACATTTAGTCACACGGTGTAGAACTATTCACACTCGTGAAGTATTTTTTTTCTTCATCAGAAGTAGAAGTGTTTAACGAACGCGCCAAATCTTTTGTGCAAGTCAGTGCAAAGCACGTGCATCAAAATTCAAGAAAACGCAGTTGTGGAAATCCATCTACGGATCCTAACCAAGTCAGGATCGCTTCGCTGGAAGGTAATATTCTATGCATTTTTGTGTGTCGTACATTGTGTAAAGAGGGTGTTTTTTCAGCAGCGTCATTTCCGTTCGCATTAGCGTACCGACTGTAGTTGCATAGAAATACATGCATACATCGTTCACACTTGGATAAGATTCGCTTCCTTTTATGCGATCTACCAACAGCCACAGGCTGCTCAAATCTTTGCCACACTCATCAAATCAGACAATTCCGATTCAAGGTAATATTTTGTGTGTTTCTGAGTAAGTTACGTTGTGCTCATTGTGGTTTTTCAGCAGCGGCATTCCCGTGCGCATAAGCGTGCTGTAGTTGCATGTATTATATATACGCATACAGAAGTCTTCGTTGCCACGTGGAAAAGATTCACATCCATCACCAGCCACAGGCTGCGCAACTTTTCTCAACACTCGTCTCGACCGATAACTCCTATCCAAACATCGGCATTCCTGTGTGCAGTGAGCCTGCTGTAGTTGCATATATGTATATGCATGCATACAGTAGTCTTCGTTGCCACGTGAACCAGAAAAGCATCGCGGCAGTGCACCAGCAGCCACAGCCTGCTCAACGGTCCGTGACAGTTGACAAGTCAGATCCTTTCGATCCGATCATCGGCATTCCAGTCCCGTGTGCATAAGCGTGCTGTAGGTGCATGTATATATGTACATACATATAGGAGTCACCGTTGCCACGTGGATAAGATAGACATTTCAGTAAACCACCAGTACACCAGCAGCCACAGGCTGCTCAATTTTTCGCGACACTTATCTTGTCAGATAATTTTACTCCAAGGTAATATTTGTTGTATTTTTGCGTGACTTACATTACGCTCATAGTGTGATTTTGTTCAAGCAGCGACATTCCCGTGTGCGTGAGCGTTCTGTAGTTGCATTATATACATGCATACAGTAGTCTCCGTTGCCACGTGAACAAGATACCCATTGCGGCAGTACAACCTGCAGTCACAGGCTGCTGAACGATCCGTGACATTCAACACATCGGATCCTTTGGATCCGAGCATCTGTATTTACGCGCGCATAAGCGTTCTGTAGTTCATCTATATACCTGCATACAGGATTCTTCGCTGACCCGTGAAGGGTATACCTAAGATCTCTACCATCAACCAGCAGCCACAGGCCGTTCAACATACCGCGACACTCATCAGCTCAGATCCTTATACATTGAAAAACGAGAAAAAAAAAAGTCATCATAGTGCGCGTGTCCGACAATCGCATGTTTATATACATATGTATATTGGATATGCCGATTCGCGATCCATCGTTGCAATAGATCGGGACCATCATAAATTTTAAATAATTTAAAAAGTAGTTTGGTGCATTTGGCTTTTGTTTTTATTTAACCGACAAATTGCTCAGTGTATTCTCTGTATTTTGTAACTCGCAGTCTCACACGTTTAGTCTGAATAGATAAAGAGCATAGAGGTATACTTATACATACTCTAAAAATTCATAGTAGTTTTTTTTTTTTTTTTTTTTTTTTTTTTTTTTTAGTTTAGTTTAGTTTAGTTTATTAATTCCATAAATTTCTATATACATACATAAATGAATCAAAAAAAAAATTCAAAAATTAAATAACATCAATTAATAGATAGTAATAAAATTAATAATAGAAATTCATTTGACATTCTGTATTTTCTATACAAAAGTATTAAAAAATAGAGTTGAATGCCTTCACACAGTAAATCGTATTAATTACAAGTTAAGTTATTATATGGGTGGGGTGACCCTTTATAAAAATCACAATTTTACTTAATTATTTCAAAGCTTAAATAGTTTCAAGAGAGAACAATTTACTTTAAAGTATGCGCTTATGCGCATAGCTTATGCGCTTAAAAGTTTAACTCGGTCGTTCAAAGGGTAGAATATTGCCTATCTTCTATGTTTTAGCAAACCAGTCAACCGTGAATCGATGAATGCTGTGCACACCATTTGTTGGAGTTGGAGTTGGATTTTGGTGAGTCTTTAAATTTTTCTTTGTGTACTTTTCGGGCTACATTCCGTTTGAACGATTGTGGAATTGCAATATAAGAAAGTAGATACCTGTTGGTAATTGTGAAAGAGTCATTGAGAGGGTAGTAGTGAAGTGAGCAATAGAGGATGCTTCTCATTCTCAATAACACTGCTGAGAATTAAAGAGAACTTAACGTAAATTAATTTTTTTTGTCGGTGAAGTACATGTGTAGTCAAGCACATTTGTTTTGAATAATCATCCACGTGAGCAAAGTTTTTTTTTATACTCACTTCTTGAATTATAGATACACCTTATTGTTGAGAAGAAGAAGAACTTCATTATATTATTATGTATTTATCATATACATATTTTCATACAAATGTTATTTTGTTTTTGTCCTTTGAGACACATAATGAATAAATAGTACGCGAATTAAAGTAATTATCGTTGATCATTTCATATTCGGTGTTCTTTTAAAGTTTAGCGGATACATACTACAATATGTTGGTTGAGTAGTTTTCGATCGTGCGGAAGGGAAGTTACTGCTTTTGGTAGATTTGTGTCATCATCGTTAAAATGAGCGAATTTTAGATAATCGCTCACCGTTGATTTAGGGGTTGCTGCAAATTACGAGTGGCGCAGTGGCCATGGTTGCTCCTACTCATGTTGAGATAGTGAGCGGAGGGAGGGTTACACTCAGGGGGCCTATTCCACCTTAGGGTCCCCAAAGGATCGTTTTCTGTTTATTTCCGATTTGTTAAAGAATATTTAATACTTATTTGGTCCAATGTTTGAAACAAAACTAGGCATGTATTATATGTGCGGCAGTTCAGCAGCAGGTGCAAGATCCCACCCCACCGACGAGCTAGTTTCCTGGAATCGCAAGCATGCCTACCCGCACTCTAGCTGGCTGAACAACCTACCTCACTACCCGGTGTTTCTCAAGGAATCCTGTGGTCTTGAGAAGCCATTGGGGAATATATTTTTATATACTAGTGAGGTAGGAACACCCTTTCCGTTACACAGGTGGCGCCCAACGTGGGGCCGAATAAGTAAAGTACCCAACGTGGGGCCCGATAAGTAAAGTACCCATCGTGGCCGGAGCCCGATCGATCAGTTAAAAAAATCAAACTAAAATCAAATTAGTGCAATTAACTTTTAGAGGGTGCAGAAGAGTGTACGTCCGGAGATTATCGGTTTAAGATAAAACCGCGTCTTCGATGGTAGCGTATGCCTCTGTACTGCTTGATAACACCTTTGACTTTTCAGTTCGCTTAATGACCGGGAGATATCTGTAATATTACAACATTTCCGACTGTAGCATGAGCGTCTGATGGTCATACCAAAATTTAGTACCTTTTGTTTGGAGGAGTTCGCCAGACGACCGGGAGTTATCAGTTCTCGAACTACTTCTCCGTCAGCAGCGCCTGGGTTCTGTTTCAACAATCGTGATTGATCATGGCTTCCGTCTTGTAAGGTAATTTTGAGCCAAAATGTTTTCGTGATCCGAAAGGACCAGTAGCGATAGCATTGCAACGTCCTAAGATATCGTTGTACTAACAACATGTATTTTATGTTTGCGTTCTAATAAAGTCGTTATTCATTCGACTCATTCTAATCCTTTTATAACAACATCATTCTTTAACAAAGTGGAATCTGAAATCTTTCTTTTATCATCGACACATTCTCCAGATTACAGATCACTTCCCAAGCATGACATAATATGTATATAGTTTTTTTTTTACATTAACATTTGAGATTTGCGATAAGGTGAAGCTGAGTAACCTATTTTAATTTTACGATTTTGGTAGTTTTATTTTTATTTTTTTTTATTATTATTATTTTTTTTCTTTGAATATGCCACCTAGAAGGCAAGGTAGACCCAACACAAACTCCCGGAATTTACAAAATAGTAATAATAATCCGCGAAATGCTCTTTCGAGCAGCGCAAATCATGCTGTTACTTTTAGTGAAAGTCTAGATTCTAGACGACTATCCGCGAACACTCCTATTACTGTGGCGCGGCCTGAAAACACACGAAATGCGAACGTTCAAGAACAAAACCGTGAAAACGTTCCGGTAGACCAACCTTCGACCAGTCAAGCTTTTCGTCCAAGCGACAGTTTAACGCGTCACATTAGAGAAGTTGTTACTGCTTGTGTAGGTTTAAGCAGAGCTGAAGACTTGAGAACTAGACGAGAAGAGTTCGAGAGAGAGAGACTTAGTATTCGTCAAGAAGTGGCCACGACTATTCGTGAAGTTCTGTGTGCAACAACCCCACAAAGACCGTCTGATGAATACGATGTTAATCGTCGTCCTCATCAGCAACAGCAGAGCACAGCGACTCAAAATGTAGGGTTACGACCGGACAAACATTCTGTTCACGTCGAACCTAATCAGTTTAGCGATAATACGCAAAACTTTTTAAGTCAATTGAATGCACTTAACCTTAATTCCGAAAGTTTGAGTGATCGCAATCTTCCTTCCAGTAATTCAAGCCCATCTGTCGATTTTCATAAATGGGAGCTGAAGTTTGACAATCAGCGAATGACGGTTGATGACTTTCTTTTTCGCTTAAACCGTCTCAAGACATGTTTTAATGTTACATGGGAATGTATCTTCCTTCACTTCCATCTTTTTGTGACAGGACAGGTGGAGAGCTGGTTCTGGATGTACTTAAAATCTAACCCGCAGGCTGACTGGTATTCCCTAGAACTAGCATTGATAGAGCAATATAGAAGTCTCGAATCAGACGCAGAGCTTTCTCGCAAAATGTTTGACCGTCGTCAAGGATCAAATGAAAGTTTTGACGATTTTTACAATGCAATCTTGTTAATGAATGCACGTCTCCGACGACCCAAATCAGGTAGGGAGCTTATCAGTCTTATTAAGCAAAATGTCAAACGGCGTGTCGGAGAGCTGCTGATAACGTTTAATACACACAGCCTACCCGAAATGGTGTATGTGTGCCGTACCATTGAGAAACACGCTTCGCAAACCGATAGTTTGCGTGCACGAGCTTTTCCGCAAACCAATTTTAGAAGGCAGGTGAATGAGATAGATTTTTCATACACTGAGGAAGCAGGCTTAAACGATGTTGAAGCCCTAAATATTTCGCAGGTACCGAGGAACCCTTCTCTGTATACTTGCTGGAACTGCAAGGCGAAAGGCCATTCTTACCGACAGTGTCCCAGTCCGCAACGTATCTTATTCTGTTACGGTTGTGGATTGGAGAACACAACTACGCCTAATTGTTCCAGGTGTTCGGGAAACCAGGAGTGGGGCGATCCGAATACCGGGGATCGTCGCCATCCAACAGTGAACCCGGAAAACCGCTAAACGTTAAGCCAACGAATGTAATATTCACCTCACCTGACGTACTAGACTCACCAGACTTATCAAAACCACCTGAATTTCCATCTCAACCTGACTTACCTTTCCCCCATAGTGCATCTAATAAATGTCCAGTTGTAAGCATTTTAAAGAAAGAACATGAACGTGATGAAGCAAAACCAGTCACGAGAGAGTGTAAATCCCTGCACGAGCGTTTGCTGAATTATCATGAAATACGCAGTCAAATTTTTAAGACCAAACCTCCGAAGCATATTCTGAAACTTCGTGAGCGCTTTAAACATAAGTCAGACTTACACAAAGCTATTTGTGCCACCACTCTTTGTAGCTCTGTAGATCCGCGACCGTACGCTCAAGTATCAATTTTCGCAAAAACATTTCTTGGTCTGCTGGACAGTGGCGCAAGTATAACTTGCTTAGGTTCAGGATGCATGGAGCTCCTGAAGAACTTGCATATTTCATTTAAGTCTTTTAACGCGACTGTAAAAACCGCAAGTGGTCATAACCAACCCATTGTGGGCGAATTGACCACGAAAATAACCTATAAAGGGATTACAAAAGACATAGTAATCTTTCTCGTTCCATCGTTAGATCAGAAATTATATTTGGGGATCAATTTCTGGAGACTGTTTGATATTACCCCTCAATTAGTTTCCGAAATCTCTGACATCTCACCGCCCAGTTCAAGCGATTCAAACGCTCACGAATTGTCAACGGATCAATCAAAAAAATTATCAGATGTTATAAATTTGTTTCCGTCCTGTGCTAAATATGGGCTTGGGCGAACAAACGTAGAAGAACATTACATCGACACAGGTAATGCTGAGGCCATTAAGCAACGTCATTACCCCGTCTCTCCGGCGGTACAAAACTTGATGTATGAGGAGTTGGATAGGATGATTTCCTTGAATGTCATTGAAGTGAGCAGTAGTGCTTGGAACAATCCTGTAGTCTTAGTGCGTAAACCAGGCAAAAATCGCTTATGCCTAGACTCCAGGAGGGTTAATCAAGTGACAAAGAAAGACGCCTATCCACTTCCTCATATAGAAGGTCTGCTAAGTCGTCTTTCAGAAACACACTATATCTCTAGTGTGGATCTGAAGGACGCCTTTTGGCAAATACCGCTGGAGAGGACGTCACGGGAGAAGACAGCGTTTACTGTCCCTGGCAGGCCCCTGTATCAATTCAAGGTAATGCCCTTTGGCCTCTGCAATGCTGCTCAACGCATGTGCAGACTCATGGACAAAGTGGTGCCACATGAATTGAAACAGAACATCTTTGTTTACCTCGACGATTTGTTGATTATTTCGCGGACGTTTGATGAGCATCTGAACTTACTTAGGTCAGTAGCTTCACGGCTAAAGGATGCTGGACTCACAATTAATGTGAAGAAATCGAAGTTTTGCTTCAAGCAACTTAAATACTTGGGATATATAGTAGGGGAGGGATGTCTAAAGACAGATCCCGAAAAGATATCTGCGATACGTGATTTTCCCATACCAAAATCCCCCCGACAGGTTCGCAGATTCTTGGGCTTATCCGGTTGGTATCGGCGTTTTGTCAAAGACTATTCGTCCCTTGCCGCCCCGATAACTGATACCCTTAAGAAAGGAAAATCGTTTTCTTTTACTCCTGCAGCCCTAGATTCTTTTGAACAGCTAAAACTTGCTTTAACATCTGCACCTATCTTAGTGAATCCAGATTTCAAAAAACCGTTTATGATTCTATGCGACGCGTCGACCTCTGGCATTGGCTGCGTTCTATGTCAAAAGGATGCAGACGGTGTGGAAAGGCCGATCTTTTATTATTCCCATAAGCTAAATTCTGCTCAACGCAACTATAGCGTGACAGAATTAGAGTGTTTAGCAGCAGTCATGGGGGTGGAAAAATTCCGTTCTTATGTCGAGGGGCAAGAGTTCAAGATAGTGACGGATCATGCGAGCCTGAAGTGGCTCATGAGCCAGAAGGACTTGAGTGGTCGTCTTGCTCGGTGGAGTTTGAAGCTCCAAAGGTTCTCCTTCGAGATTGAACACCGAAAAGGATCGCAGAACATTGTACCAGACGCACTCTCTCGGATCTATGCCGTTGATGATATTTCATCTGGTAATGCTTTAAACCCAAGTTCTCGCGATATCCTTCAGGTCGATCTCACAGATCCATCGTTCAAATCTGATGAATATAGAAAGTTGATTGAAACCATAGAAAAGAACAAAGATCAGCTGCCAGATCTACTTGTTTCCGACGGATTCGTGTACAAAAAGGTAAAGTTCTGTACTGGAAACCCCAGAGAAGATGATTGCGTCTGGAAGCTCTGGATTCCATCGTCCTTGACGAAACGTCTGGTCCTCTTGGCTCATGATCCTCCCCAGGCATCGCATGGTGGGGTCGCAAAAACATTGTATCGTCTCCGTGAGCGTTTTTACTGGCCTAATATGGCGGCACAAGTGAAATCGTTCATCGCGGACTGCAATGTTTGTAAAGAATCCAAAGCACCGAACTCTGTCCTGAGACCCCCTATGGGACAGGCTTTCATAGTAGATAGGCCTTTTCAACACGTCTTCGTTGACTTCTTAGGTCCGTATCCAAGGTCCAGAAAAGGAAACTGTTTTATGATTGTATGTCTAGACCAACTGACTAAGTTTGTCATTGTAAAAGCAATTAGGAAGGCTAGCGGTGAATCGGCGGTAAGATTTTTGGACGAAGAGGTGTTTTCTACGTTTGGAGTACCTGAGTCGTTGTTATCAGACAATGGAAAACAATTTACGGGGAAAGAATTCACCAAATTCCTCTCTGCTCACGGAACCAAGCATATCCGCACAGCCTCGTATTCACCTCAGGCGAATGCGAGTGAACGTGTGAATCGATCAATCTTGGCGGCTATTCGTTCCTATATTGGGACGGACAAAGTCAACTGGGACAAACATCTAGCTGCAATTGTGAGCGCACTTCGGTCAACCATTCACTCCTCCATTGGCATGTCGCCATACGAAGCGCTATTCGGACAGTGTAAAATCGAACACGGTTCCGATTACACCCTACTAAGACAGCTCAAAAGTTTAAACAATTCGGAATTTGAGGTTTTGCCGAAAGCTCTACGTATGAACATGATTCACCATAAGATCAAAGAATCCTTAGCTCAAGCGCATACCAAATTCGAGCATTCATACAATACCAGAATTAAAAACAGAAAGTTCGATGTCGGCCAGATCGTTTTCAAGCGAAACTTTGTACTTAGTGATGCTTCAAAGAGAAGAAACGCAAAGCTATGTCCGAAGTTCATTCAGACTAGGGTAAGGGGCATCGCAGGTAACCAACTGTACGAGCTGGAAGATATGCAGGGCAAACCATTGGGTATCTTCCACGCAAAAGATATTCGTAAATAATAATGTCTCTTTCTCTAGCTTTCTCAGACACTGCATACGAAGCAAGAACATTACATGTAATTATAATATCGCTGGCGTGGGTTGACTCTTTTCATTTAATTTCCGCGCACTTGCGTTTCAGAATTTAAATGTTTTGTATTGGCCATCCCACACAAAATTTTTTTTTAATAAACTACCTACATTTTTGATGAAAGAAATAAAAAGAAAAATAAAAACATATCGTGGGCTGAATGCAACCGTTTACGAGAAATTTATCGCATACTCCAACCACAGAACAAGTTTCTCGCCGTGCTTTTCGCCACCATGTTCGCAGTACCTTGGTAAAAACCTCTGTCATGTTCACAGTACCTTGGTAAGAACCTCTGTCAGTGAAATCACCTCGTCAGACATCTGCTGCTTTCTTTCTCAGATCAGCTTCCACCAGGGTCGGTCGACCGTATTTTATGCTAAGTGAACGAACATAAAAAAAAAGAAAGAAAGAAAACATAAAAGAAAGAGAAAATCCGAACATTTAGTCACACGGTGTAGAACTATTCACACTCGTGAAGTATTTTTTTTCTTCATCAGAAGTAGAAGTGTTTAACGAACGCGCCAAATCTTTTGTGCAAGTCAGTGCAAAGCACGTGCATCAAAATTCAAGAAAACGCAGTTGTGGAAATCCATCTACGGATCCTAACCAAGTCAGGATCGCTTCGCTGGAAGGTAATATTCTATGCATTTTTGTGTGTCGTACATTGTGTAAAGAGGGTGTTTTTTCAGCAGCGTCATTTCCGTTCGCATTAGCGTACCGACTGTAGTTGCATAGAAATACATGCATACATCGTTCACACTTGGATAAGATTCGCTTCCTTTTATGCGATCTACCAACAGCCACAGGCTGCTCAAATCTTTGCCACACTCATCAAATCAGACAATTCCGATTCAAGGTAATATTTTGTGTGTTTCTGAGTAAGTTACGTTGTGCTCATTGTGGTTTTTCAGCAGCGGCATTCCCGTGCGCATAAGCGTGCTGTAGTTGCATGTATTATATATACGCATACAGAAGTCTTCGTTGCCACGTGGAAAAGATTCACATCCATCACCAGCCACAGGCTGCGCAACTTTTCTCAACACTCGTCTCGACCGATAACTCCTATCCAAACATCGGCATTCCTGTGTGCAGTGAGCCTGCTGTAGTTGCATATATGTATATGCATGCATACAGTAGTCTTCGTTGCCACGTGAACCAGAAAAGCATCGCGGCAGTGCACCAGCAGCCACAGCCTGCTCAACGGTCCGTGACAGTTGACAAGTCAGATCCTTTCGATCCGATCATCGGCATTCCAGTCCCGTGTGCATAAGCGTGCTGTAGGTGCATGTATATATGTACATACATATAGGAGTCACCGTTGCCACGTGGATAAGATAGACATTTCAGTAAACCACCAGTACACCAGCAGCCACAGGCTGCTCAATTTTTCGCGACACTTATCTTGTCAGATAATTTTACTCCAAGGTAATATTTTTTGTATTTTTGCGTGACTTACATTACGCTCATAGTGTGATTTTGTTCAAGCAGCGACATTCCCGTGTGCGTGAGCGTTCTGTAGTTGCATTATATACATGCATACAGTAGTCTCCGTTGCCACGTGAACAAGATACCCATTGCGGCAGTACAACCTGCAGTCACAGGCTGCTGAACGATCCGTGACATTCAACACATCGGATCCTTTGGATCCGAGCATCTGTATTTACGCGCGCATAAGCGTTCTGTAGTTCATCTATATACCTGCATACAGGATTCTTCGCTGACCCGTGAAGGGTATACCTAAGATCTCTACCATCAACCAGCAGCCACAGGCCGTTCAACATACCGCGACACTCATCAGCTCAGATCCTTATACATTGAAAAACGAGAAAAAAAAAAAGTCATCATAGTGCGCGTGTCCGACAATCGCATGTTTATATACATATATATATTGGATATGCCGATTCGCGATCCATCGTTGCAATAGATCGGGACCATCATAAATTTTAAATAATTTAAAAAGTAGTTTGGTGCATTTGGCTTTTGTTTTTATTTAACCGACAAATTGCTCAGTGTATTCTCTGTATTTTGTAACTCGCAGTCTCACCAGTGATGCCAGATCGTGGGTAATTACCCATTTCGTGGGCATTTTGCATTTCAAAATTAGCTAAAAGGGCGAAAGGGCATTTTTATATCTCTCAGAACAAAAAAAGGGTATTTGAAATACTTCATCTAATCTCTTAGCAATATTCATTTTATTAAATTATTTTAATATCTGAATGCAATCATTAAATAATGCATACTCTGAAGCAACCCACTTAGATTCATTCAATGAATGCACTCAACAATTTGAATTTCAACCGTTTTACTTGCCAAATTCACTAACGCCCAATAGGTGTCTCTAGAAATTTATGGAGAAATCAAAGATGGTTGTCACTTTGGCTCCGTTTCCCAATGCCATATACTGTAAACAGTAACGCAACAATTTGAATTTGAACCGTTTTACCTCGTAATTTCTCTGACGCCCAATAGGTTTCTCTAGCATTCTATGGAAAAATCCAAGATGGTTTGTCATTTTGTTTCACTTATTTTCCGCTCCGAACCAAGAGCACTAGTTTATGTTGGCGGCATTTTCTGGGCAAAATTTGTATGGACTGACATTTCACTAGCAGGCCATATATAATAAGCCAATAGTTTTAAATACCTTGCGCACTTGTCTGTTTTAATTTGTTATTTTCGCCAGATAGTAGATAGGTAAATAATAATTTATTAAAAAGTTTGTGCTAACATTTAGTGGTTGTGTTGACCTACATATTTGATTATCTATTGTAGTACAATGTCTACGGAAAAAGGAAGCAAAAAACGATTCCAGGCGAGCTGGCTTGATGATCCAAAATTTGCGGCTTGGCTGAGGCCGCTGCCAAATGATGACTTCAAGGCATCATGTAAAGCATGTGGCACATCCTTTTTGTGTGGAAAGAGCGAATTGTTACGCCATAGTATGGGATCCAAACATATAACAAATCTAAAATCAATCAAGGAAACGCCACAAATAAGCAAAATGTTTTCACAAAAAAACAATTTTTGTGCTTAGTAGTTTTATATATGTATATTTTCGTGGGGAATATCGTGGGGTTTTTACTAACAACGGCGTGGGCAAAAAGGGTATTTTTGATAATCGTCGTGGGAAAGTCAGTGCGAAAAGTCTGGCATCACTGAGTCTCACACGTTTAGTCTGAATAGATAAAGAGCATAGAGGTATACTTATACATACTCTAAAAATTCATAGTACGCGCTTATGCGCATAGCTTATGCGCTTAAAAGTTTAACTCGGTCGTTCAAAGGGTAGAATATTGCCTATCTTCTATGTTTTAGCAAACCAGTCAACCGTGAATCGATGAATGCTGTGCACACCATTTGTTGGAGTTGGAGTTGGATTTTGGTGAGTCTTTAAATTTTTCTTTGTGTACTTTTCGGGCTACATTCCGTTTGAACGATTGTGGAATTGCAATATAAGAAAGTAGATACCTGTTGGTAATTGTGAAAGAGTCATTGAGAGGGTAGTAGTGAAGTGAGCAATAGAGGATGCTTCTCATTCTCAATAACACTGCTGAGAATTAAAGAGAACTTAACGTAAATTAATTTTTTTTGTCGGTGAAGTACATGTGTAGTCAAGCACATTTGTTTTGAATAATCATCCACGTGAGCAAAGTTTTTTTTTATACTCACTTCTTGAATTATAGATACACCTTATTGTTGAGAAGAAGAAGAACTTCATTATATTATTATGTATTTATCATATACATATTTTCATACAAATGTTATTTTGTTTTTGTCCTTTGAGACACATAATGAATAAATAGTACGCGAATTAAAGTAATTATCGTTGATCATTTCATATTCGGTGTTCTTTTAAAGTTTAGCGGATACATACTACAATATGTTGGTTGAGTAGTTTTCGATCGTGCGGAAGGGAAGTTACTGCTTTTGGTAGATTTGTGTCATCATCGTTAAAATGAGCGAATTTTAGATAATCGCTCACTGTTGATTTAGGGGTTGCTGCAAATTACGAGTGGCGCAGTGGCCATGGTTGCTCCTACTCATGTTGAGATAGTGAGCGGAGGGAGGGTTACACTCAGGGGGCCTATTCCACCTTAGGGTCCCCAAAGGATCGTTTTCTGTTTATTTCCGATTTGTTAAAGAATATTTAATACTTATTTGGTCCAATGTTTGAAACAAAACTAGGCATGTATTATATGTGCGGCAGTTCAGCAGCAGGTGCAAGATCCCACCCCACCGACGAGCTAGTTTCCTGGAATCGCAAGCATGCCTACCCGCACTCTAGCTGGCTGAACAACCTACCTCACTACCCGGTGTTTCTCAAGGAATCCTGTGGTCTTGAGAAGCCATTGGGGAATATATTTTTATATACTAGTGAGGTAGGAACACCCTTTCCGTTACAAGACAATAAACTCGAGTTATAGAAACTTCGAGTAATGAAGGCCAAACGTTGAAAACGAAAAACGTAGAGTTCGAGTAATAGAAAAATTCGACTGAAAGAGATTAGAGTTATTGAAGTTTGAAGTATACAAATATGAATTTTTTGTAAATGTAAAATAATTCACTAGAATTTACATGAAAAAGTAAAAAATTCAATTATTAATCGTGGAAAAATCTATCGCAGTTTTTTCAGCATTTTTTACGATTTTGTTTAGCAGTTTTTGCAGTTTTCCGCCCCCGCTTTAGCATTTTTGGAAAAAATAATCTGGTAACGCTGTCCATAATGGTTTTAGAACTTGCTTGTAATAGCAATAACTTATTGCTATTGAGATTAATATCTCCCAATAAGCCAATACATTTTGCTGTATCGCATGTTCAACTCGTCTCTTTTTTTCTTTACATGCGCTTTCCAACGCAGTTTAGCATCTAGAGTCATGCCTAGATATTTGGCTGTATTTGAGTATTTCACTACATTTTTGTTTATGTATACTGAAATATATGGTACGTTTTGATACGTAAAATATTAATATGGACTGACTTAAGGTCATTTAATCTAATCTGTCATTTTTTCGTCCAATCAGAGATATTGTCTATTGCCCTTTGAAGCTTTTTTGTTGCTACTTGGACAGTTGATCCCACAGCAAGGACAGCTGTGTCATCTGCAAAAGTAGCTATAGTGGTTTTCCCACTTTCAGGAAAATCGCTAGTGAATAGAAGGTATAAAACTGGACCTAGCACGCTGTCTTGTGGTACACCAGCTTTAATTTCTCTTAATGTTGAGTACTCTGTCTCTTGTTTAATTCTGAAGAATCGATCTGATATATATGACTCCAGAATTATCGAATATTGTTTTGGCAGTTGCCTTTGTAGTTTGTGGATCAAACCTTTGTGCCAGACTTTATCGAAAGCTTGTGCTATATCAAGAATTATTGTAGAGCACACTTTTTTCTCTTCGAATGCTTTTTCGATTTTATCTGTGATTCTATGCACCTGATCGATTGTAGAGTGCTTATTTCTAAATCCAATTGGTGATTTGAAACTAGAGATTTTTCGTCAATTATTTTTTGCAGGCGTTTAACCAGCATTTTTTCGAATAACTTTGCCAACATTGGTAGTATAGATATTAAGCGATATGAGGTTACCTCGTTAGGTGGCTTGCCTGGTTTTGGTATCATTATTACCTCAGCGACTTTCCACATGCTTGGGACATATCTCAACTTAAATGCAGGATTTATAATCTGCTCTAGTTTTTTCAGACATTTTCGTGGAAATTGTTTCAAAATTTCTCCTGTAATCAAATCATACCCTGGGGATTTTTTTATATTTATGCCTTCTTTAATTTCTTTGGCAAGTTCTTTAGCTGTTACCGACCGTATAGGTCTATCTTCTTCGCACCTTATTAAGGTTTAAACACGTCTTCAAGATACTCTGCAAAAGTGTTTGCCTTTTCTTGGTTGCTTTTCGCCCAGTTACCTTCTCTAGTTTTTACTGGGGGAATATGAGCTATTGGCCTGTTCATCCTATTTGTTGCCTTCCAGAGCGAGTAGTCAGTACTAGCATCATTTGTAAGGCTGGTAAGGTAAGTTTTTAAAGATTCGTTTTTGACTTTCTAAGCTTGTTATTTAAGTTGTTCAGTGTAGATATAAAGAAGTCATGTTGGGAAAACCTACCTATTTCCCGTTGAGTGATATTTGCCGCCATCTTCTTTAAATGCTTCGAATAATTCTCTGCCTCTAGTATTTGTTAATCTAGATCCCCAATATTTATTCTTGGCATTAAAATCTCCTCCTGCGATTAATCTATTGTGAAATATTCGGAAAAGACTTTTAAAATCATTTTTCTTTATTACATAGCTGGGAGAGCAATATACTGATGCAACAGATATATGCCCACTGTCCGTCTCTATATTTATGGAAATTCATTGGATTTCATATGATTGGAATTTTGTTTCTTTATTGTGTATTCTTTATTAACACTGCAGCCGGAGGGGCTTTTACACAGTTATGATGTGGGCAGTGATATATTTCATATCCTTGCAGTTTAAAGTCAGTTTTTAATTTAAAGTGCGTCTCTGAAATCAGACATATATCTATCTGGTTTATGTCAAGAGTCACTTGCATCTCGTCTTTTCGACTCTCGATACCATTAGCATTCCATTCAAGAATTTTTATTTTCTCATGTCTGTCTTTTAGGTACAGCTCTTTTGTTGCTGTTCTGTTTCTCTAGCAACGATATTCTATCTAATATCGTTTTATTGGATTTTTCCATGGAATCAATCCTGTTTAGGATTAGTTTCATTATGCTTTCCATTCCGGTGTTTGGCTCTACTCTTCGTGTTACCGATTTATCTGCTGGTATTTGAGTATTTGATGATGCTGCCTGAGCATATGTCATTTTAGGACCCGCTATCTTTTGTCTCGTGTCCTTTTTTTATTATCACTTGATAATGTTGAGCAGGTAATGGCAGCCCAAGAGTTCAGATTTGGACGTCCCGAATGCCTGTTGCGGAGCCAGTTAGCCAAAGTGAGGGCAATATCACAAATTTCGGAAGGAAAACTCGAAAAGCTGGTACCTTTTGCCACGGTGGAGCAAAACCTTTCAACGTTTTTGGAGGCTAGTGGCATCAGTATTGTGCCATATCCGTCAAACATTTTGCTGAGTGGATAACCGAGGTCGCCAGGTTTGTTTGCTTGGTTACATCGACTTCTTTATTACCGCCAGCCCAAGTAGAGCAGAAGTCGGGTCGCAAGAAGATCCTCCATGTATCTGGACAAGACGCTTCCGCCAGAAGCAAATGCCGCCATTGCGAGAAGAAACAGCACCCAGTTGCGGAGTGCGATCTTTTCAATAAACTGGATGTCCCAGAAAGGTGGGACTTTGTAAAAAAGAACAGACTGTGCTTTTACTGCCTAAAGTACGGTCATAGCGTTCGCTCATGCTTATTTGTCACGCTCAATCCAGAGCCAAGATTCTTTTTCGTGTGCTGCCAGTTAGAGTCTATGGTGATAACATCGTTGTATCAACATATGCGCTGTTCGATGAAGGTTTCACAGTCACTATAATGAATCAAGATCTAGCCAGACGATTGCGCAGATAAAGAAAGCGCAAAGAGATACAGGATGCAAGGGATGCAAGACTGTCACCGATTTGAACCTGCCGTCCCAAACAGTCAGTACAGAACAACTAATTCTGTCGAATCACCGTATGGACACCATCCCATTCGCCCAGTATGAGAATGCCAAACCAGAGATATTAATTGGGCTCGACAACAGCCATTTGGGTGCACCATTACGCACTCTCAAGCCGGTAGGAACTGGGCTTGTCGTAACCGAAACCAAACTTGGGTGGATTGTGTATGGGAAAACGTCCACAGAAGCCGTAGCGGAGCAAAGAGATGATGTATTTCTTCACAGCAGCCAATGCAGTCAAGAGCAGGATGTTCTAGTGGACAAGGCGGTGGAGGAGTACTTCGCTTTGGAAAATTTCGGAGTTAAGAGGCCGACGGAACAGCTGATCTCTTCTGCTGACAAACGAGAGATGTAGATATTGGCAACTACGACCAAGAAATGCAATGGTCGTTTCCAAACGGGTCTCTTTTGGAAAGAAGACAGCCCTGATGTTCCAGATAGTTACGAGATGGCGAAGCGAAGATTTTGGAATCTGGAAAGCAGATTGGAGAAGGATCCTGAATATGCTGAGACGTATAAAAATATTATAAAGAGCTACGTTGAAAAGGGGTACGCCAGAAAATTGGCGACAGCCGAAGCAAAACACAACACGTCGAAGACTTGGTAACTTCCGCACTTTGGTGTGAAGAATCCCAACAAGCCAACCAAAGTCCGATTGGTATTCGATGCGGCCGCTAAGGTACGTGGAGTTTCTTTGAACTCGTTTCTGCTTAAAGGACCTGATGATAACCAACCACTGTTGACCATATTGTTCAATTTTCGATGGAAACCTGTTGCTGTAACTGGGGACATAAAGGAGATGTTCCATCAGGTGTTGGTTCGAAAAGAAGATCAAGATTCTCAGCGTTTCCTGTGGAGGGAAAATAAAGATGACCCAATCGAAGTATACGTCATGCAGTCGATGACGTTTGGTGTCAGCTGTTCGCCGTGCTCAGCCAACTTTATAAAGAATAACAATGCAAAGCGATTCTCAAACGTTCACCCGAGAGCGGTCAAGGCGATTCTCGGGGGGTCATCGCAACTCGTCCGGTCGCAATTCGTCCGATCCTAGACAGAAACTTAAAAGCCACCTATGTTTCAATTCACGATATACCCGCTAACCTTCAAATCACCCACCTGGGGTCATCGCAACTCACCCGGTCGCATTTCACCCGACCCTAGACAGGAACCTAAAAGCCACCTATGTTTCAATTCACCACATAAACGCTTACCATCAAACCACTCACCTTTATTGTTCGAGTTGCAGTGGATCGTTGCCCCTGACAACACGGCATTTAGTGTTTGAAAGGGTGTGGCTATTTTTTTTGGGAGACGCTATTGGTAAATGGGGTACAAAATCGTTCATTTATGAACACATACACATGCATATGCAAAAGTGAATAGGTATGATACATATATGGAGATTGAAAAAATTATAATAAAGATTTTTATTAAAAGGGGAAAACCCGTGGCTGTGAAACGTCAAATGTAATGTCGAGGAGTTTGAAGCACAAGTGTTGCCACTTTACATAATTGCAAAAATTCGGTAGATTGAATGGAAAATCAGAGAGAATTAAAAAAAAAGTAAAACCAGTTCACATCCAAATTTAATAATTGTTCAATAACTTCTAAACGGAAACTTAAATATATTTTTCCTTTTATTTATAGGTAATAAAGACATCAAACATTTTAAATAGATAAAAAATGTTTTCTAAGTTCTCCCATTTAGCCTTAGTACTTTTTATTTTCAATTTGCACACCACGATACCTAATTCATCTACTTATTTAGAAATAAATTATTGAAAATGACAGCTAGTTTCTTTTGAAGACAAAGACAATTATTAATATAAGATATTTTTGACGAGGATGTTACATAAGCGACTAAAAAAGTTAACTGGAGCTGGAAGCAAAAAAAGTGAATACTATACAACTTATATTAGGAAAACAAACACGACTTATTTTTGGTTAAAATAAGTCAGTTATAATTAACGCATTAATTTTTATTTTATTAGGTATATATAGATGCATACCTAGCTACGTATTTATATGTATTTAAAAATGGTAGCGACCGTTTTTCTTTGTACTTTGTACTTTGTCCTTAAGGTCGAATTGAAAAGTATAAAAATATATACCTCAGTATATTGCAGTAATTTATATCACTTTTGTTTTAGGTATATGAAAAAAGCAATATCAGTTGAAGTAGGTAATCTTTTATTTCAGAAGCTATCAGTATAAGGAAATAACATATCGCAAAAACATTTTGTATTAATGTTTAAATGCTCCATATTATGTACAATTGGACTTCGATATTCTTCATGCAACTGAGTTCAGTGTTTTAATGACACCAAGGTTTGTGATAAGCGCCACATATCTACCAATAAAATCCACTCATTAAACAAATTATGCAACAGAAACGTAGCTTAATATTACTATCAGCTTAATAAATTAAATAAATAGTAAAATTGAAATATTGGCACTATTTAAAGTCGTTGTTTTTATTTTGGTTGTAAGCGTTTCGTTAAATTCACGTATGTAGGTACATTGTTTTCTCGAAACTATATTTTTGTCGTTCAGATCATTATAATTTGACACACAGCAAAAAAAAAACGTTAAACACTAGATATAATTGAATCTTTATCTGTGCAACTTAATACAAAAACTTTTAAAAACTATGTTCTTATTATTTTATAATCTGAAATGGATTTTTTTTAGAATAGCTATCAATCTCGAAATTAATACAAAGATATTTTAAATCGTAGGAAGTGTTTTCTAAATAGTAGTGAAAATGGATTCGAATTTTACGCTATGGCCACACTGATTTTTCGAATTAATTTGACACAACAGCTGATATTTTTGGTGATTTCGTAAATTGTGTTTCGTTTTTTGCTTTTAATAAGCATTTGAAAGCCTTTGGGAGGAATTTAATGGGCGAATTTAAATACAATTTGGGTGTAAATTCACTTAGAATAATTTTTATTTGGCATACAAATTGTCATTGGCCTTGTTTTCAGGGAAAACAAGTTATGGAATTTAAATTCTATATAGATTTTGTTAGCCCGGATAATTATCGGGGCTTATTCCTTAGCCCATTGAAGATATCGGTTCAGCATACATTTGTGTGCATCCAGCAATCTGCCAATCTTGATTGCTCAATCGCAGATGAAGTACCACAGCCCACACGCTCTCGCTACCACCATAGGAAGTAAAATTCAAGCTAAACACATCGGACAAGCCGTGAACGATTCAGCGGTCCATATGCCCGAATCTGTTCACCTGACGCATTTCTGATATCCCCACCAATAACTATCAACATCACCTCGCCCTGCACCTGTAAGACAAGCACATGCCAGCCCTCATAAATTCGGCATAAAAAGCAGACAAACCTGACCTGACGTTTTTATTAAAAACTAAGCATTTTTTTCTAAATTTCATTCAATTGTAATTATTCGTATGTTGTTGAGTGGGCTCTAGGTCAAAGAAATTAAAACTCTCTTATGTCACGTTTGCGACGTTTCGGGCGTGGTTACGTCCTTCATCAGGCCTTGATGAGCCCACTCAACAACATACGAATAATTACATATTCCAGAGGTCACCAAAATATCCACCATTTCATTCAATTGTAAAGTTTGCATATTTACATAATCTGTATATTTAATCAACTTTATGAATATCAATCGTTCGTATGTATACGCTATATTTGTGTATATAAAATCACCAATAATTGCAAATAAGGCATCTAATATCTACGACCAAGCATCCTTCGGGCTGGAGAAATTGCGCGCAAAGTCACCACACTCCTGGATTAAACAAATAAAAAGGAGAATAAACGAAAAAAAAGTAATAACCAAAAAAAATTGTTAAGTCCTTTAATATATATACATATGTGTAACAGCATAATGTTTAACAGATTGTGGCTTTTCGGGATTGTGACTGTATAGAAATCACTAAAATCGGCCCAGTGGTTATCGAATTATAACGTCATCGAATTTAACCCCATAGAAGATGTTTTTTTGTATGGGAGACGCCACGCCCCTTTGTTTAATTTTGACCAATCTTAACAGGAACACTCCTGTTATCCTAAGTACTAATGGAATAATAAATTTTCTGTTTATAAAAAAAAAGTGTTCGCATTTCATCAATTCATGCGTTCCCTCTCATTTGAATGGTCCTATAGAGTCCTTTTAATTAATTATTCCACTATAATTTAAAATGTATTAAGAAAACAAGTTTATAAACAGTTTTAATAACGAAATTTCGTTTTCCAAACTTTTCCCGCGAACGAAACGAAAGTTTATTCGCAATCCATATCATTAAGCCGCGTTCAGTAAACTAACAAATAAAACATTCAAATATAACTTCAAATTAAAATCGAATCGAAACTCACTAAATTTTAAGGTGTTCAGTCGGCAAATTCACCGATGCTGACCGTACTTTTTAAAATCAAATCGAAACTCGCTAAATTCTAAGGTGTTCAGTCGGCAAATGCCACCGATGCCGACCGTCCTTTCTAAAATCGAATCAAAACTCGCTAAATTTTGAGGTATTCAGTCGGCAGATTCACCGATGCCGACCGTCCTTTTTAAAATTGAAACGAAACTCGCTAAATTTTAAATTCACCGATAACGGTTGTGTATGAATCGGGTAGGCGCTGATTGGCATCAACTTGGCGGTGCCCAGCTGTTGTAACTTTTTCATACACATCAATTGTGCTTATTTTACCTCCGCGTGGTAACCACCGGGTACTGGTCTCGCTCAACCGGGCTTGGCTTGCTAAACTTATAAGCGCGAGTGTTGAACACGAAGAAATTAGCAACACTATAATGCTCTGTCGGAATGACTGACTGAACGAGTCTCAGAGGTCTTACATGAGCCCCTCAGAAAGAGGACATACAGCGGATGAATACACAAGATTGAATCAACGGTGTTGTCAACAGTCGAGATGGCAGATACCTTGCGTGAGCTTCTCTGACATATTTGGAGCAAAGGTCTGTAAGGATTTTCAGCACTAGTCAGGGTGCTGAAATAGAGATGGTGGCGGATGAACCCTTTATGGGCCAACGGCAGCACTCATATCCCCGAAGTGGGTTACTGACAACGGAGTATCCGACCCGCTGTCCTAGGGTTATCTTAGGGCCTGGTCCTCCAGGTTGGGGGTTGTGCGTGGGGTTAACTACCCAACCACGGAAAAATTAATGGTTACGAAGCAACCAAGAGCCTCGGATACGGATGGATTCACTGTTGACGACCCTGCAAAACGAAAAAAGGACAATGACGTTCGGGTCTGCACGTGGAATGTTCGAACCCTGAACAGACCGCGTGCAGCCGAACAATTAGCGGAGGCCCTAGACTGCTACAAGGCAGATATCACCGCCATTCAGGAGGTGCGGTGGGATGGGCCAGGCAAAAGAAGGATGAAAACCTGTGACATCTACTACGGTGATTGCTACAGAGAGCAGAAGCAGCGTCTATTTGGATGCGGATTCGTTGTAAGCGGCAAACTTAGGCAAGAAGTCTTGAGCTTTCGACACGTAAGTGAGCGCCTTACAACTATCCGCATCAAGGCTAAATTCGCCAACATCAGCCTGATATGCGCTCACGCCCCCACAGAAGATAAAGACGACGCTACCAAAGAATGTTTCTATGAGCTCCTCGACAAAACATATGAGCAATGTCCTAAATACGACGTTAAAATTGTCTTAGGTGATTTTAACGCCAAAATAGGAAAGGAGGACCTCTTTGGTAGCACAATCGGAAAGCACAGCCTACACGACACCACGTCTGGAAACGGACTTAGGCTAATTGACTTTGCTGCGGGACGTAATGCTACTATAGCAAGCACACGGTTTCCACACCTCAACATTCACAAAGGAACATGGCGGTCACCAGACCATCAAACGGTCAATCAAATTGACCATGTTGCGATCGACGCAAGGCACTCCTCCAGTATTCTAGATGTCCGAACTTTCCGAGCGGCCAACATAGACTCGGATCACTACCTTGTTGTAGCCAAGGTACGTATGCGGATATCCCAGACACCACAACAACGAGGAAATACTGTGAGAAGATTCAACGTTGAACGGCTACAAACGCAACAAACCGCCAGAACTTTTGCCGATCGCGTCTCCCTCAACCTCTCGAGAAGTCCTGTGCAGCCAGCATCAAGTGCTGAAGACCAGTGGCATCGATGCCAAGAAGCCATCAGAAAAGCCGCAACTGATGTGCTAGGTTTCACCCGACCACCACCGCGAAACCCCTGGTTTGACGAAGAGTGCCGGCAAGCACATGCAGCAAAGCAACTGGCCTACAAAGCGGCGCTGCAGAGAAGGACGAGAGCAGCTCGTGAGCTCTACGAGCAAAAACGGAGGGAAGAACACCGGCTTCTCCGGAGGAAAAAGAAAGAGCATGAGAAGCGCGCGATCGAGGAAATAGAGAGGTGTTACTCCAGGAACAATGTTCGGAAGTTTTACCAAAAGGTAAAAAGAACGTGTCACGGGAACAAGGCCCGAACAGAGACCTGTAGAGACGAACAAGGAAACCTTGTAGTAGAGTCACAGTCGGTGCTGAGGACATGGAAAAACCATTTCTGCAGACTGCTAAACGGCGAAGACGACACAAATTCCGCTGTCAGGCAGAATGAACCATTCAACCTGGGCGATGAAAGCCAAGACTTCCGTCCACCTGACCAAAATGAGGTAAGGATAGCAATATCCAAGCTGAAGTCCAACAAAGCTGCAGGACCGAACGGTTTATCGGCCGAGCTTTTTAAGGCAGCGGGGGATGACTTGGTAGAGAGCATACACCAACTCGTTTCTAAAATTTGGTCAGAGGAAAGTATGCCTGAAGAATGGAGCCTCAGCATTGTTTGCCCGATCCATAAGAAAGGAGACCCTCTAAACTGCGCCAACTATAGAGGCATCAGTCTCCTTAACATCGCTTACAAAATCCTGTCTTCCGTACTGTGTGAACGCCTGAAACCATTTGTCAACGAACTGATTGGACCCTATCAGTGCGGTTTTAGGCCCGGTAAGTCCACAACCGACCAAATATTCACACTACGGCAGATCCTGGAGAAAACCCAAGAAGTCCAAATCGATACTCATCACCTATTTATCGATTTTAAAGCCGCATATGACAGCATTTATAGAGACGAGCTATACAGAGCCATGTCTAGTTTTGGCATCCCTGCCAAACTTGTCAGATTGTGCAGAATGACGATGGAGAACGCTCGCTGCTCCGTAAAGGTCGGAAACAGTCTCACCGAGACCTTTGATGTCAAAAAAGGATTTAGACAAGGTGATGCGCTGTCATGTGACTTTTTCAACATCATTCTTGAGAAAATTGTGCGAAACTCGCAAGCCAACACCAGGGGCACAATTTTCCAAAAGTCTGTGCAACTACTTGCATACGCTGACGACATCGACATCATTGGCAGAACACAGCGAGCTGTCACTGGTGCGTTTGCAAGTATCAGTACAGAGGCGGCAAAAATGGGTTTAGTGGTGAATGAGAGCAAAACGAAATATATGCTGTCAACAAGAAGGGACACACAACATCGACGAATCGGACAGAACGTCACGATAGACAGCTATAACTTTGAGGTAGTTCGGGACTTTGTCTACCTCGGCTCCGCTATTAATTCTGAAAATGACATCACATCAGAAATCAAGCGAAGAATTACACTTGCCAACCGCTGTTACTTTGGCCTAAGAAGGCAATTGATTAGTAAGGCCTTGTCGAGAAACACCAAGGAGACTCTATATAAGACCCTCATCATCCCAGTCCTGCTTTATAGCGCAGAATCATGGACGTTGTCAAAAGCGGATGAAGATCTCCTTGGGCGCTTCGAACGCAAAATTCTTCGAGTGATTTTCGGTCCCGTTTGCGTTGACGGGCTTTGGAGGAGGAGATTTAACAGCGAACTCTACGAGCTGTACAGCGACATCGACTTGGTCAGAAAAGTACGTATCAGTCGACTAAGATGGCTAGGACATGTAGAGCGAATGGACACCAACGCTCCGGCCCGAAGAGTCTTCGATTCCAACCCGGAGAGACAACGCAGTAGAGGAAGACCTCGCCTTAGGTGGCGCGCACAAGTGGAAGGGGACCTCAACCAACTTGGAGTGCGCAACTGGAGGCAGTTAGCCAAAGATCGTGCTAACTGGAGAGGCGTGTTGGTTGAGGCCCAGGTCCACCCCGGACTGTAGCGCCATCTAAGTAAGTAAGTAAGATAACGGTTGTACTTTCTAAAATCCAATCGAAACTCGGTAGGTATATTTTAAGTTCAGTCCGCAAATACCAACCGTCCTTTTTAAAATCGAAACTCGGAGAAGGCACATAAAAATAATCAAATATAAATTAGCAATTCGGAAAGGTTGAACCTTTGAAAATGCCGACTTGCATACATTTATAAGTTTGGAAACCTATACCTAATGAAAATCCAAACTCACTTCTTATTTCTTATTTTTTTAGCTTCCTTGATTTGCCGACTCTTGAAAAGCGTGGGGGTGTCGCAATGTTATCGAAAGTGCTATCGATTGTGTCAAAATTACATTCGGCCCTAGCGAGGTATCCGTCGGAACGGGTTTTCCTATTTAATTCTTCTTTTTTCGTTTGTTTTTGCCCTGGAAACACAAATGTAAGCAAAAAATACAACCAATTACTTTGCTAAAATGTTTTTTTCTTTATTATTTTCACTGCAAATCGTAAACAAATTCCGCAACAAATTCCTGTCGGAGCATATCGGAAAAAAATTCGTATGAAGCTGTCAAAAATATCAGTAAAAACGCACTTGATCGCACTATGAGGTTCTGTTTGGTCATAGGATGATCGAGCACGGGTCGGATTATAAGTTGCTTAGGAACCTAGGGTGTCTCAATAACTCCGAAGTTAACCCCTTATCAATGGCGTCTAAAATGAACATATTACACACTTATGTAAAGGAGTCGCTGGAAAAGTCTAACAATGAATACGAAAGGGCCTATAATACACGGAACAAAAACTTGAAATATTCAGTAGGAGATGTTGTTTTCAGACGTAATATTCATCAAAATGCGAATTAAAAAGGTCATTGGACACAATTTATATGAGGTAGAGGATTTTGAAGGCAAAATAATAGGTGTGTATCACTGCAAGGATTTAAGGAAGTAATTTGAGTTTTGAGTAAGGCTAGCTCAATCTGTGCACAAGACTAGGTCAGGGGTGGGTTGTATATGAAAAAAAAACATAGGTTCCTCTTCTTCTTCCTTGCGTTTGCTTGCGCTTGTGAAAGGAAAAAGTTTTGTGGGGAACTATGTTTTAGATTTAATATGTATTATCTCTCGAACAAATTTTTTTTTTTGAGAGTGTAATAATTAGCAATGAGCCGTACTCACATCTCTATGAAAAACTAAGCCAGGAAAGGTAAGGCAGTTTACCCGGGAAAAAGAGGAGAAATATAAAACAGAAAATGAAAAGTAAAACTAAAGTAAGAGTAAGAGGGTGCAGGAGCAGAGGGCGGAGGACGGATCCTATCGGATGATACGCGAGTAAATAGAGCATAGCCAGCATCTACATATATAAGAGACCCACAAAATTTTCCAACAGGTTCTGTGTAGTAACATCAGTAGCTTGAGTGCAGCGTGGGTGATCGGCCGCTCGTACGTGAGCACGAAATCGATAAGATAACCAAAAACCAAGTACAGTCTACGAAGAAAAAAAAACCTTGGTCGTAATTTCTGCCGAGTAGATAGATCGCTGTTGTTCCCACGTTGCACATTCTCGAGCTATATATCAGGGAATTACATTGGATGTGCTCTATTTCGCGTCAACTAGAAACTAGTGTGTAGGTATATCCCCTTGGTATTTTGACCTGAGCGAACGTCGAAACTCAAAACTCCTACGCCAGTTCTACAATTTGCACCGGGCTGGTCTCATTAATTAGAACCGCTCGGCCTAACAAAATTGCCGGAGCCATCACGAGCCTGGGTATTCTGCCGAACGCTAATCTGTCGCACCCAGCCAGCCAACACTACACCGGCTTATCTCGTTCGCCAATCCACCCGTCAACTGGTACCTATCTAGGCAAGTATCTGCATTGTCGTTGCACAAAATTGGGCACATTGTTGTCGCTCTTATGCGCCATACCCATACCCGACGACACCAAAACCAGCAGCCCATTGAAGATATCGGTTCAGCATACATTTGTGTGCATCCAGCAATCTGCCAATCTTGATTGCTCAATCGCAGATGAAGTACCACGGCCCACACGCTCTCGCTACCACCATAGGAAGTAAAATTCAGGCTAAACACATCGGACAAGCCGTGAACGATTCAGCGCTCCATATGCCCGAATTTGTTCACCTGACGCATTTCTGATATCCCCACCAACAACTATCAACATCACCTCGCCCTGCACCTGTAAGACAAGCACATGCCAGCCCTCATAAATTCGGCATAAAAAGCAGACAAACCTAACCTGACGTTTTTATTAAAAGCGAAGCATTTTTTTCTAAATTTCATTCAATTGTAATTATTCGTATGTTGTTGAGTGGGCTCTAAGGTCAAAGAAATTAAAACTCTCTTATGTCACGTTTGCGACGTTTCGGGCGTGGTTACGCCCTTCATCAGGCCTTGATGAGCCCACTCAACAACATACGAATAATTACATATTCCAGAGGTCACCAAAATATCCACCATTTCATTCAATTGTAAAGTTTGCATATTTACATAATCTGTATATTTAATCAACTTTATGAATATCAATCGTTCGTATGTATACGCTATATTTGTGTATATAAAATCACCAATAATTGCAAATAAGGCATCTAATATCTACGACCAAGCATCCTTCGAGCTGGAGAAATTGCGCGCAAAGTCACCACACTCCTGGATTAAACAAATAAAAAGGAGAATAAACGAAAAAAAAGTAATAACCAAAAAAAATTGTTAAGTCCTTTAATATATATACATATGTGTAACAGCATAATGTTTAACAGATTGTGGCTTTTCGGGATTGTGACTGTATAGAAATCACTAAAATCGGCCCAGTGGTTATGGAATTATAACGTCATCGAATTTTACCCCATAGAAGATGTTTTTTGTATGGGAGACGCCACGACCCTTTGTTTAATTTTGACCAATTTAACAGGAACACTCCTGTTATCCTAAGTAGTAATGGAATAATACATTTTCTGTATAAAAAAAAAAGTGTTCGCATTTCATCAATTCATGCGTTCCCTCTCATTTGAATGGTCCTATAGAGTCCTTTTAATTAATTATTCCACTATAATTTAAAATGTATTAAGAAAACAAGTTTATAAACAGTTTTAATAACGAAATTTCGTTTTCCAAACTTTTCCCGCGAACGAAACGAAAGTTTATTCGCAATCCATATCATTAAGCCGCGTCCGTAAACTAACAAATAAAACATTCGTTCAAATATAACTTCAAATTAAAATCGAATCGAAACTCGCTAAATTTTAAGGTGTTCAGTCGGCAGATTCACCGATGCCGACCGTCATTTTTAAAATTGAATCGAAACTCGCTAAATTTTAAATTCACCGATAACGGTTGTACTTTTTAAAATCCAATCGAAACTCGGTAGGTATATATAAGTTCAGTCCGCAAATACCAACCGTCCTTTTTAAAATCGAATCTCGGAGAAGGCACATAAAAATAATCAAATATAAATTATCAATTCGGAAAGGTTGAACCTTTGAATATGCCGACTTGCATACATTTATAAGTTTGGAAACCTATACCTAATGAAAATCCAAACTCACTTTTTATTTCTTATTTTTTTAGCTTCCTTGATTTGCCGACTCTTGAAAAGCAACAAATTCCTGTCGGAGCATATCGGAAAAAAATTTGTATGAAGCTGTCAAAAATATCAGTAAAAACGCACTTGATCGCACTATGAGGTTCTGTTTGGTCAGAGGATGATCGAGCACGGGTCGGATTATAAGTTGCTTAGGAACCTAGGGTGTCTCAATAACTCCGAAGTTAACCCCTTATCAATGGCGTCTAAAATGAACATATTACACACTTATGTAAAGGAGTCGCTGGAAAAGTCTAACAATGAATACGAAAGGGCCTATAATACACTGAACAAAAACTTGAAATATTCAGTAGGAGATGTTGTTTTCAGACATAATATTCATCAAAATGCGAATTAAAAAGGTCATTGGACACAATTTATATGAGGTAGAGGATTTTGAAGGCAAAAGAGTAGGTGTGTATCACTGCAAGGATTTAAGGAAGTAATTTGAGTTTTGAGTAAGGCTAACTCAATCTGTGCACAAGACTAGGTCAGGGGTGGGTTGTATATGAAAAAAAAGCATAGGTTCCTCTTCTTCTTCCTTGCGTTTGCTTGCGCTTGTGAAAGGAAAAACTTTTGTGGGGAACTATGTTTTAGATATATGTATTATCTCTCGAACAATTTTTTTTTTGAGAGTGTAATAATTAGCAATAAGCCGTACTCACATCTCTATGAAAAACTAAGCCAGGAAAGGTAAGGCAGTTTACCCGGGAAAAAGAGGAGAAATATAAAACAGATAATGAAAAGTAAAACTAAAGTAAGAGTAAGAGGGTGCAGGAGCAGAGGGCGGAGGACGGATCCTATCGGATGATACGCGAGTAAATAGAGCATAGCCAGCATCTACATATATAAGAGACCCACAAAATTTTCCAAAAGGTTCTGTGTAGTAACATCAGTAGCTTGAGTGCAGCGTGGGTGATCGGCCGCTCGTACGTGAGCACGAAATCGATAAGATAACCAAAAACCAAGAATTACATTGGATGTGCTCTATTTCGCGTCAACTAGAAACTAGTGTATATCCCCTTGGTATTTTGACCTGAGCGAACGTCGAAACTCAAAACTCCTACGCCAGTTCTACAATTTGCACCGGGCTGGTCTCATTAATTAGAACCGCTCGGCCTAACAAAATTGCCGGAGCCATCACGAGCCTGGGTATTCTGCCGAACGCTAATCTGTCGCACCCAGCCAGCCAACACTACACCGGCTTATCTCGTTCGCCAATCCACCCGTCAACTGGTACCTATCTAGGCAAGTATCTGCATTGTCGTTGCACAAAATTGGGCACATTGTTGTCGCTCTTATGCGCCATACCCATACCCGACGACACCAAAACCAGCAGCCCATTGAAGATATCGGTTCATACATTTGTGTGCATCCAGCAATCTGCCAATCTTGATTGCTCAATCGCAGATGAAGTACCACAGCCCACACGCTCTCGCTACCACCATAGGAAGTAAAATTCAGGCTCAACACATCGGACAAGCCGTGAACGATTCAGCGCTCCATATGCCCGAATCTGTTCACCTGACGCATTTCTGATATCCCCACCAACAACTATCAACATCACCTCGCCCTGCACCTGTAAGACAAGCACATGCCAGCCCTCATAAATTCGGCATAAAAAGCAGACAAACCTGACCTGACGTTTTTATTAAAAGCGAAGCATTTTTTTCTAAATTTCATTCAATTGTAATTATTCGTATGTTGTTGAGTGGGCTCTAAGGTCAAAGAAATTAAAACTCTCTTATGTCACGTTTGCGACGTTTCGGGCGTGGTTACGCCCTTCATCAGGCCTTGATGAGCCCACTCAACAACATACGAATAATTACATATTCCAGAGGTCACCAAAATATCCACCTTTTCATTCAATTGTAAAGTTTGCATATTTACATAATCTGTATATTTAATCAACTTTATGAATATCAATCGTTCGTATGTATACGCTATATTTGTGTATATAAAATCACCAATAATTTCAAATAAGGCATCTAATATCTACGACCAAGCATCCTTCGGGCTGGAGAAATTGCGCGCAAAGTCACCACACTCCTGGATTAAACAAATAAAAAGGAGAATAAACGAAAAAAAAGTAATAACCAAAAAAAATTGTTAAGTCCTTTAATATATATACATATGTGTAACAGCATAATGTTTAACAGATTGTGGCTTTTCGGGATTGTGACTGTATAGAAATCACTAAAATCGGCCCAGTGGTTATCGAATTATAACGTCATCGAATTTTACCCCATAGAAGATGTTTTTTGTATGGGAGACGCCACGCCCCTTTGTTTAATTTTGACCAATTTAACAGGAACACTCCTGTTATCCTAAGTACTAATGGAATAATAAATTTTCTTTTTATAAAAAAAAGTGTTCGCATTTCATCAATTCATGCGTTCCCTCTCATTTGAATGGTCCTATAGAGTCCTTTTAATTAATTATTCCACTATAATTTAAAATGTATTAAGAAAACAAGTTTATAAACAGTTTTAATAACGAAATTTCGTTTTCCAAACTTTTCCCGCGAACGAAACGAAAGTTTATTCGCAATCCATATCATTAAGCCGCGTCCGTAAACTAACAAATAAAACATTCGTTCAAATATAACTTCAAATTAAAATCGAATCGAAACTCACTAAATTTTAAGGTGTTCAGTCGGCAAATTCACCGATGCTGACCGTACTTTTTAAAATCAAATCGAAACTCGCTAAATTCTAAGGTGTTCTGTCGGCAAATGCCACCGATGCCGACCGTCCTTTCTAAAATCGAATCGAAACTCGCTAAATCTTAAGATGTTCAGTCGGCAGATTCACCGATGCCGACCGTCCTTTTTAAAATTGAATCGAAACTCGCTAAATTTTAAATTCACCGATAACGGTTGTACTTTTTAAAATCCAATCGAAACTAGGTAGGTATATTTTAAGTTCAGTCCGCAAATGCCAACCGTCCTTTTTAAAATCGAAACTCGGAGAAGGCACATAAAAATAATCAAATATAAATTAGCACTTCGGAAAGGTTGAACCTTTGAAAATGCCGACTTGCATACATTTATAAGTTTGGAAACCTATACCTAATGAAAATCCAAACTCACTTTTTATTTCTTATTTTTTTAGCTTCCTTGATTTGGCGACTCTTGAAAAGCGTCGGGGTGTCGCAATGTTATCGAAAGTGCTATCGATTGTGTCAAAATTACATTCGGCCCTATAGCGAGGTATCCGTCGGAACGGAGAATTCTCCGCAACGCATACTCCGTCGGAGACGCAAATTACATTCGAGGTATCCGCATTCGGAAAGAATAATTAAATTGCAACGACACATTATTTGACATGATGTTGTTTCGTGGTACATCGGGGTTTTCCTATTTAATTCTTCTTTTTTCGTTTGTTTTTGCCCTGGAAACACAATGTAAGCAAAAAATACAACCAATTACTTTGTCAAAAATATCAGTAAAAACGCACTTGATCGCACTATGAGGTTCTGTTTGGTCAGAGGATGATCGAGCACGGGTCGGATTATAAGTTGCTTAGGAACCTAGGGTGTCTCAATAACTCCGAAGTTAACCCCTTATCAATGGCGTCTAAAATGAACATATTACACACTTATGTAAAGGAGTCGCTGGAAAAGTCTAACAATGAATACGAAAGGGCCTATAATACACGGAACAAAAACTTGAAATATTCAGTAGGAGATGTTGTTTTCAGACGTAATATTCATCAAAATGCGAATTAAAAAGGTCATTGGACACAATTTATATGAGGTAGAGGATTTTGAAGGCAAAAGAGTAGGTGTGTATCACTGCAAGGATTTAAGGAAGTAATTTGAGTTTTGAGTAAGGCTAGCTCAATCTGTGCACAAGACTAGGTCAGGGGTGGGTTGTATATGAAAAAAAAGCATAGGTTCCTCTTCTTCTTCCTTGCGTTTGCTTGCGCTTGTGAAAGGAAAAACTTTTGTGGGGAACTATGTTTTAGATATATGTATTATCTCTCGAACAATTTTTATTTTTGAGAGTGTAATAATTAGCAATGAGCCGTACTCACATCTCTATGAAAAACTAAGCCAGGAAAGGTAAGGCAGTTTACCCGGGAAAAAGAGGAGAAATATAAAACAGAAAATGAAAAGTAAAACTAAAGTAAGAGTAAGAGGGTGCAGGAGCAGAGGGCGGAGGACGGATCCTATCGGATGATACGCGAGTAAATAGAGCATAGCCAGCATCTACATATATAAGAGACCCACAAAATTTTCCAACAGGTTCTGTGTAGTAACATCAGTAGCTTGAGTGCAGCGTGGGTGATCGGCCGCTCGTACGTGAGCACGAAATCGATAAGATAACCAAAAACCAAGTACAGTCTACGAAGAAAAAAAAACCTTGGTCGTAATTTCTGCCGAGTAGATAGATCGCTGTTGTTCCCACGTTGCACATTCTCGAGCTATATATCAGGGAATTACATTACTTACTTACTTAGATGGCGCTACAGTCCGGGGTGGACCTGGGCCTCAACCAACACGCCTCTCCAGTTAGCACGATCTTTGGCTAACTGCCTCCAGTTGCGCACTCCAAGTTGGTTGAGGTCCCCTTCCACTTGTGCGCGCCACCTAAGGCGAGGTCTTCCTCTACTGCGTTGTCCCTCCGGGTTGGAATCGAAGACTCTTCGGGCCGGAGCGTTGGTGTCCATTCGCTCTACATGTCCTAGCCATCTTAGTCGACTGATACGTACTTTTCTGACCAAGTCGATGTCGCTGTACAGCTCGTAGAGTTCGCTGTTAAATCTCCTCCTCCAAAGCCCGTCAACGCAAACGGGACCGAAAATCACTCGAAGAATTTTGCGTTCGAAGCGCCCAAGGAGATCTTCATCCGCTTTTGACAACGTCCATGATTCTGCGCCATAAAGCAGGACTGGGATGATGAGGGTCTTATATAGAGTCTCCTTGGTGTTTCTCGACAAGGCCTTATTAATCAATTGCCTTCTTAGGCCAAAGTAACAGCGGTTGGCAAGTGTAATTCTTCGCTTGATTTCTGATGTGATGTCATTTTCAGAATTAATAGCGGAGCCGAGGTAGACAAAGTCCCGAACTACCTCAAAGTTATAGCTGTCTATCGTGACGTTCTGTCCGATTCGTCGATGTTGTGTGTCCCTTCTTGTTGACAGCATATATTTCGTTTTGCCCTCATTCACCAAAATGAGGGAATTACATTGGATGTGCTCTATTTCGCGTCAACTAGAAACTAGTGTGTAGGTATATCCCCTTGGTATTTTGACCTGAGCGAACGTCGAAACTCAAAACTCCTACGCCAGTTCTACAATTTGCACCGGGCTGGTCTCATTAATTAGAACCGCTCGGCCTAACAAAATTGCCGGAGCCATCACGAGCCTGGGAATTCTGCCGAACGCTAATCTGTCGCAGCCAGCCAGCCAACACTACACCGGCTTATCTCGTTCGCCAATCCACCCGTCAACTGGTACCTATCTAGGCAAGTATCTGCATTGTCGTTGCACAAAATTGGGCACATTGTTGTCGCTCTTATGCGCCATACCCATACCCGACGACACCAAAACCAGCAGCCCATTGAAGATATCGGTTCAGCATACATTTGTGTGCATCCAGCAATCTGCCAATCTTGATTGCTCAATCGCAGATGAAGTACCACAGCCCACACGCTCTCGCTACCACCATAGGAAGTAAAATTCAGGCTAAACACATCGGACAAGCCGTGAACGATTCAGCGCTCCATATGCCCGAATTTGTTCACCTGACGCATTTCTGATATCCCCACCAACAACTATCAACATCACCTCGCCCTGCACCTGTAAGACAAGCACATGCCAGCCCTCATAAATTCGGCATAAAAAGCAGACAAACCTGACCTGACGTTTTTATTAAAAGCTAAGCATTTTTTTCTACATTTCATTCAATTGTAATTATTCGTATATTGTTGAGTGGGCTCTAGGTCAAAGAAATTAAAACTCTCTTATGTCACGTTTGCGACGTTTCGGGCGTGGTTACGTCCTTCACCAGGCCTTGATGAGCCCACTCAACAACATACGAATAATTACATATTCCAGAGGTCACCAAAATATCCACCATTTCATTCAATTGTAAAGTTTGCATATTTACATAATCTGTATATTTAATCAACTTTATGAATATCAATCGTTCGTATGTATACGCTATATTTGTGTATATAAAATCACCAATAATTGCAAATAAGGCATCTAATATCTACGACCAAGCATCCTTCGGGCTGAAGAATTTGCGCGCAAAGTCACCACCCTCCTGGATTAAACAAATAAAAATCACTAAAATCGGCCCAGTGGTTATCGAATTATAACGTCATCGAATTTTACCCCATAGAAGATGTTTTTTGTATGGGAGACGCCACGCCCCTTTGTTTAATTTTGACCAATTCAACAGGAACACTCCTGTTATCCTAAGTACTAATGGAATAATAAATTTTCTGTTTATAAAAAAAAGTGTTCGCATTTCATCAATTCATGCGTTCCGTCTCATTTGAATGGTCCTATAGAGTCCTTTTAATTATATTATTCCACTATAATTTAAAATGTATTAAGAAAACAAGTTTATAAACAGTTATAAATTTCGTTTTCCAAACTTTTCCCGCGAACGAAACGAAAGTTTATTCGCAATCCATATCATTAAGCCGCGTCCGTAAACTAACAAATAAAACATTCGTTCAAATATAACTTCAAATTAAAATCGAATCGAAACTCGCTAAATTTTAAGGTGTTCAGTCGGCAGATTCACCGATGCCGACCGTCATTTTTAAAATTGAATCGAAACTCGCTAAATTTTAAATTCACCGATAACGGTTGTACTTTTTAAAATCCAATCGAAACTCGGTAGGTATATATAAGTTCAGTCCGCAAATACCAACCGTCCTTTTTAAAATCGAATCTCGGAGAAGGCACATAAAAATAATCAAATATAAATTATCAATTCGGAAAGGTTGAACCTTTGAATATGCCGACTTGCATACATTTATAAGTTTGGAAACCTATACCTAATGAAAATCCAAACTCACTTTTTATTTCTTATTTTTTTAGCTTCCTTGATTTGGCGCTTCTTGAAAAGCGTGGGGTGTCGCAATGTTATCGAAAGTGCTATCGATTGTGTCAAAATTACATTCAGCCCTAGCGAGGTATCCGTCGGAACGGAGAATTCTCCGCAACGCATACTCCGTCGGAGACTCAAATTACATTCGAGGTATCCGCATTCGGAAAGAATAATTAAAATGCATCGACACATTATTTGACATGATGTTGTTTCGTGGTATATCGGGGTTTTCCTATTTAATTCTTCTTTTTTCGTTTGTTTTTGCCCTGGAAACACAAATGTAAGCAAAAAATACAACCAATTACTTTGCTAAAATATTTTTTTCTTTATTATTTTCACTGCAAATCGTAAACAAATTCCGCAAGAAATTCCTGTCGGAGCATATCGGAAAAAAATTCGTATGAAGCTGTCAAAAATATCAGTAAAAACGCACTTGATCGCACTGAAACGCAAAACGTCAGTGTGCGTTGCATATTTGTCGGAACAAAGTTCCGAAAAGCTGTTCCGAAGAATACCTCGAAGCAAAAATCCTCCGATTCGTAAGAAATCGAATAATTTCACAACCAAAATAGAAAAAAAAGCAAACAAACAGACATCAAAAATCAAGAAAGTAGCTACGGACAATAAAGATTGCAACGCAAAATTTGGACTCGGGAGGAGACACTAGGGCTGCCGAAATGTTACACTGCACGTAAGGACTTTGTGCACTCCACTGCCACTGATTCGCCGCTGAAACTTGAATCATCCGATATAAGTGCAAGCACATCCATCATGTCCTCCAAATCGCTGTTCCGGCTGAAACTTGCTGTGGCTGCAGAGTTTTCCAACTATAAATAAAGCATCTGCAAAAAATATATTTCTTCTCATTTGTAAAATACTTTAATAGACCTAATATACCTACGTGTTCTCGTCATTTTACAAACTAATTTACTGCCTGCAAGTTTTTTTTGTGAAGACAGAAATAAAACAGCTGAACAGCATAGTGCTGCCAAGTTACAGTAAGGCGTTTTTTTTTATTTTATCTAAGCCTATATAGGATTACAAAAAAAAAACACGCCTTTTATATTATATTATTATACATATTATAATATAATATGTATATATGATATGCTATGAGACACATTGACTGAAATAATAAGTGGCAAATGTGACGCGGTGCATTTCATTTACTTCGTTATTAATTTATTTTATTTAAGTGAATACAAGGACATATTACTCATATCTAAGAAGTATACCGTTTTCTGAAACAAATATTTATAAAAGTGATATATGAATATACAATACAATACAATATGTAGTTGGAATTTTAATTCGTGCGTCATTTTAACTAGCAGTTTTTAAGATTTTAGAAAAAATAGGTCGAATAAATTTTTAATTGCACAAGACTTCGAACGCACCGTCCAGCCCAGGTTACATTATTATTTGTGGCTCTGGAACACTTGCGGCTATACTTTTATGAGGCAAAACTTGTTCACCATTTATATAAATTTCATCTTTAACAATGACATCTTCCCCAAGAACAGTTGTTCCCTCCAAGCGCACCCATCGTCCCACAATAGAACGCCACCCAATGATACACGAATCCAACCATGAGTGGGATCTAACAGTGGCTCCTTTAAGAATCGTAGATCGTTTAATGCAAACGCCATCTTCAATTACGACATCCGGTCCAATTGTCACATTCGGGCCGATTCGACATCCAAATCCTATTTTCGCTAATGGATCTATTAAAACGTTGCCAACTATTACTGATCCTGTGTAAAGAATTGATGGTTGTTTTAGACGCAATGACGTAAGATACAAGCACATTCCTGCCAAGAAAAACAAAAATATTTACCAGTTCAGAATATATAAATATAATGTTCCATTTAATTGTTATTAATTCCAAATGTACACAGCTTTACTGATAGAAGTTATTTTATCTCACTTGTTACAAATGTAACTAATATTATATGTAAATGCAAAAGTATGGATGTTTGTAATGTTGCTCAATCTCAACTTGACGGCTTGAATGAAACTTGGTGGAGTTGTATAAATAATAAAACAATAGCTACTGTTAATTTGTATTATTATTTTGTTCACTGTAGTTTTTCAATAGGACCGGATGAAAATCCTCTTGCTGAAAATGGCTAATCAGTTGTCTGGTTTGTGCCAGCTAAGGTTTCACACTTACATATCAGCTGCAAGCTGTGTGTCGTTGCGGCGTGTGACTGAGGTGAAAACGTGGACCATTAAGTTTGAGGTGGAAGTAAACCCTAAATCGAGGCCGCACTAAGGTGTCATATGACTTGTGCCGTATCAACCTGGCTGGGGGTCATAGCTCAGTCGCAAACGGAGTATCCAGATACCTGGCGACCTCAGCATTAACCAGCCTTGTCTGTGTATTGCGGATCTCTGCACAGATTGACATTCTTTCTCCGCTACTCGTGTGTCCAAATATGAATGACAAACAAGTAAAAGTGTCATCATCGGCTTGGCCGATGCTTTGATACCCTCCACTGTATGTACTGTATAGGTACAAGTACATACATGTGTCTAATATTGGTTTTGTATGGAAGGTACCAGAACTACTTGACCGACATAGCCCATTTTCAATACCAACCTGACGACGGTAAAAAGAAGCCCTCTGACAAAATTCCAATCGCATAGGTCAATTCGTTTGGACGCTATCGTGTTTTCAACAGACAGACAGATGGACATGGCTAAATCGATTCAGAATGTGATCCTGATTCAGAATATATATATTTTATAGTGTCTCCGGTGACTCCTTCTTGGCGTTACAAATATAATGACAAAGTTAATATACCTTCCTGTGGAGGGTATACAAATTAATAAAACATTTCAGTGCCCGGTGCTCTCAAACTACCGGCTGGAAGCAAGGTACATGAAAAACATGGTATGATATTGCGCATGTTTTTTTTTGCATCTCCCTCTTCAAAGTGATGTCACCATGACTACAAAACATAGGTAACAGATAATGTTTTATATGAAGTCAAGTAGTCAAACACCATGATATTTACTTTAAGTCTTTATTACAATTTACTTCATTGGCTATCGAACTATGACTGACTCGCTGATTGATCTCCTCACATGATTCCCCGATCAACCAGTTAGTCAGTTATGTATGCTTGTATATAAATTCAGTTATACAGTAGTGGCTTACAATGTTAACACTAAAACATCCTTCCCTTAGTTTCTTGTAAACTATACTAATAAAGATATACTTAAATTTACTTCTTCTAATTCAAACTATACAATTATATATCTTGAGTTAAGGGAGTAATTTGTTTAGGCTATATAATAAAATAAAATAAAAATAGAAAAAAAAATTCATATTAACAAAAGATTGAATTCAAATAAATTTTTGAAAAAAAATTGATTCTTAAGTATAACGATCAGGTGCCCTAATACATCTACCATATTTTGTTCTATAAATCTGTGTTTCGAAGTGGTCATCTCTATCTGGCCGATTTTGCTTGTTTGTTTCGGTTACATCTGCGTCTGTATTCGCAGTGATGACATTTTGGTTTACCGCGCGTGAAGAGCTGCTGCCGATGATATTACCTAAGTCTGTAGGTGTGTTTATTAAGCTTTTACGCGCGTTAATGTCAACCGAGTTTTTTCGATAAATGTTTCCCCTTTCGTCTTCTAACACGTATGATCTAGGGCTATTATGTTGTGAAATTATTTTTGCAGGATACCATAGTGAATCTTGCTTTCTGAAATTCACTGTTTCTCCTTTTTTAAAACTAACACGAGATTTAGCGGTCTTATTGTAGTATTTCCTAATATTATTTTGATAGAATTGAATTTTGCCTGGTATGTTCTTAATAATTGTCGGATGTAATAATTTCTTCTTTACCGGTAATAGTGTTCTGCAGCGTCTACTAAACAAAATTTGTGATGGAGATACTCCTAAAGCACTAATTGGGGTGTTGCGGTATTCCAACAAGACTGAATACAATTCTATACCCGATTCTCTTGATTTCCTCATCAAGTTTTTTGCAATGCCTACAAATTTTTCAGCAAGCCCATTTGATTTCGGGTAATAGGGACTACGTAAGTTTGAAAAATAACTGTTTGGACAAATCAAAAAAGATTTTTGAATTAAAGGGATTATTGTCGCAAACTATTTCCTCGGGAATACCATGCACACTGAATACATTTTTCAAATGCTTAATAATTTCATTCATACTTTTATTTTTTAGTTCGAGTATTTCCAACCATTTGGAAAAATAATCCCCTAACAAGATATGAAATACTTCCATATTCCATTATGTCTAGACCGATTTTTGCAAATCTAAATGGTGGAATTGAGTGAAAAATAATTGGTTCTTTCGTATTTTGCCTTTTAAATTTATTACAAACCTTGCATGCGAGTATGAAGTTTTCAATGTCGAAATTGATAGTTGGCCAGTACACCAAGTCTTTAGCCCTTTGTTTCGTTTTTTGAATACCACAATGAGGGAGATGTAATAGATTTAAAATTTCTTGTTTCATTGTATCTGGTATTATGATTCTATCTTCGTAAAATAGTATGCCATTTTCTAAATTAATGCAATTTCGAATTTTAAAATATGGTAAAAGAATCGAATGGACTTTAGATTTATCGGTTGGCCATCCATTTTTACAAAAATAAATAATTTTGTTTAAATTGTTATCTAGTTGGGATTCCTGTTTTATTTTTAATTGTTTATCCTTGCTTACATTCAACGAATGAACGATTTCGTTAAAATCTTCATCTTCATCAATAGGAGCATGTCTATCATACGATCTTGACAAATAGTCAGCAATATGAAGATATTTGCCTGGCACAAATTCTACACTCAGTTTATATTTAAGGAGTTTGTCATAGCTAGGTGGGATGGTTAAGAATGGGTGGTGGTTGACCTATGTCCCTTGGCAGCAGTAGGCACGCTTGCGATCGCACGGCGTTAGCTCGACGGTGGGGTGGGATCTTGCTGCCTCCCTATGCACACATAATTATCGTGCCTGTATCAAAATTGCTTTTCGTCGAATTAAAAAAAAAGAATAAAGAGAGGGGAAGAGAGAGAGAGAGAGAGAGTAGGAAGCTATTTAAGAATGAATGTGTAAAACAAACAAAAAAAAGAAAAAAAAGAGGCATATCATTGTATATACACACTAGTGTCTATATACAATGGGCATATGAACGAATGAAGCTGATTATGTTTCAGGTGTTGCGAAACATTTTGGACAAGCCCTCCCCAATGCATCCAGTGAGACGAGATGCACCATGACTATCCTTCGTCCATTTTTATTTAGGATAGTCCCAAAAGATACCCTTGCAAAGTATCTACCAAATCACGACCCTAATAGCTAAAAAGTTAAACGCTTAATGATTGCATATTGATCATATGATATGATACAGGGTTTTATTGAATTCGAACATTTAAGTGCATTTCAGATTTATGTATACTGTTATATAGTGCTATGTGCTTTTATAGATTTCATAGTGAATACGATATTTAAGTAGGTAGATGAATTGGTATATAAGTAGATAATTAAGTATGAATGTATGTATATATGTAGCTAATTTTATGTTTAAGAATTTATGTAGGGTAATTCACGTTTATGTATATATAATTTTAGTAAATTTATAGTTCTAAGTATTTAAGTAATTGTAATATTTGTAATTTAATGAAATTTTAAAGTTTATATACTCGTATATGTATATTGCCAAAGAAAATTGTATATGCAATTAAATAGAATGCATGTACTTACAATATTTATCCATACGTTGAAAGTTGTGGCCACAAGTTTCCTTCGTTGGTGATTTGATGACGTGTTGTGTGTATTTTGTGTGTATGTATGTATGCAATAGATTTAACTTATGATTTTCTAAGTTCTTAGGCAATTTAGATAAGGTAGTATATATATATATAATAGGCAAATTAGAGATTAAGTATATATTTTATCAAATTAGCATTTTTATGATTTAGTTTAAGGTTATTATGAATTTTAAGTTAAGTAGGTTTAAGACCAATAAAAGCAAAAGTTAAACAAGCAAAAAAATAACACTATGAGCACTTTTTTTTTGATTTTAGATTTTTGATGCACTTGTTCTTGTAGCGATGGGGCAATGGTGAGGTGAGGATGATGGACAGTGTATGCTGGCGATTAAATAATCCCGCGTGCACGTGTGATGTCGATATAAGATTTTTGGGCGCGCGTGTTCTCCTTTTTCGCGTCAGAGTGAAACTGCGGCAGAGCACGGCTTGCGTAGCGATAATCGATATGACTCGATGTTGGAATATTATCCAAATATAAAAAAAACTTTTGCGGACACTCTCTTTTCGGCTGCTGCTATATATACATTTGTATATATCTAATAAGCAGATTCGGGAACCGAATTATATAGGGTGGGCGTCCGCAAATTTCTGTGGACACCAAATAGAAATTAACACTTGCACGTTATTATAGATAATTTTACATACCTAGTTTCTTATTCGTTTTTGTTTTCTTATTTAATGCTAATTTAAGGATGGATGAGTGCGTGGGTCAGGATAGGTAAAGATCTGGCTAATCCTGTTACCACATGCAGCTTGTTTGGCAGGTTTTTGCCCGTGATTTTTACAGGGTGGTAGCGATTAAAATATATAGGTGCGCTATAGAAATTATGCAGATATATATAATTAATTTTATGCTTCTTTTGCACAGAAAAAATACCACGCTTACCTCCAGTATTTCACTCCGAATGTATGGAGTTTAATTGAAATTTCTTGGCGACTTTGCGGATTACAAGACGCTACCACGATCACTGTCTGCAGGCAAAAGAAAGAGCTTGCAATTCTCGCTTGCGAGGTAAGTGGTTCTTGCGCGTAAGTATTATCGTTCAGTGGTAACCAAGTTTAAACTGCGGTAATAGTAATCACTCTTGGGGGGCATGTTCGTTAAATGTCCGGTTTGTGTCGGGACTATGGGGAGTCGACGGTTTCTTTTGAAACTGAACGAAACTTAATTTTTATTAGGGATATTAGGTTTAAGGTGTACGCTACAAAGTCATGGATTTTCGAATAATTTATTTGTCGAAAAGATATGAAAACCGGAAGGCTTAGACCTATACATCAAAATCACTTTGCCTCGACCCATGACCCTGACAAACCGTGTCAAACCGACTGACATTAGACAGGTGTTATCTACGAAGGTCCTTAGCGTGATATACTACTCTTTTACCATCAGCGTTTTCAACTTCGAACATTGCGTTACCAATTTTCTTTACCACTTTGCATTTCACAAATTTGTCACACAGTTTTGCATTAAGAGCTTTTGATGCATCGCTAAGAACAAAGTTCCGATGATAAACCTCATCTCCTGGCTCAAATAATCGTTTGGAACTACGAAGATTATATGTCTTTTCGTTCCTTGAAAAAGCTTGTTTTAAGTTTTGTTTGACTTGTTCCCTAATGAGTTCGAGTTTGTTGTGATTAGGCAGACACTCCAGCTCGCTATCGTTTAATGCTTTTACCTTTCGAAGCAGATGATACATGCTGGCATGGGTAGTCATGTGACGGCCAAAAAGGATGAAGTGTGGTGTCATACCAGTGGACTGATGTACTGAGGTCCATAGCGCTTGCTGGATTTCAAATAAGTGTTTGTCCCACTTTCTTTGATCTTGTTTTATGTAGCTACGAATTGCTAGGAGGATTGACTGATTGACACGCTCTGAAGCGTTTGCCTGTGGAGAGTATATAGCGCTCCGTATATGTTTGCAACCGTATTTTGTAAGAAAGTGGTGAAAATCTTTTGAAACAAACTGTTGTCCGTTGTCGCTATGCACAAACTCAGGAACATCATATTGACTAAAAACAGTTTGTTCTAGAAACTCAATGACCAACTTCACATTTGCTTTGTGCATCGCTTGAAGGAAGACGCATTTGGAGAACCCATCCAGCACGACAAAAATGAAAGCTTTGCCACGTTTGGTTCTGGGATAAGGACCCATAAAATCTATGTAGATTTTTTGAAATGGTCTATCTAGTTGCTGGTGAGCTATCATAGGAGGTCTTAATGTTGTATTACTCGCTTTAGTTTCCTTACAAATCGAACAGTTCCGCACAAATGATCGTATTTGGCTTGTCATATTCGGCCAGTAATAGAATCGCTTGACTCGATCTAACGTTTTCATCATCCCTCCGTGCGAACAATTCGGTGGATCGTGAGAATTTTGAATGATAGACTGCGTCAACCCTATGGGTATCCACAGCTTCCATTCGCACTCTGTAATCATCGAATCATTTTTCGAAAAGTTTCGTTTGTAGACGAATTTGTTGTCCACAACTTTAAGTTCCGGAGAATTTGAGGGGTTACTCGCGATAGTCGAAATCAAGGTCAAATATTCTGGTGAACCGAACTCTGTGAGTTCAAGTCAACCGTCTCAATTGAAGGCGAATTTGTGCTTAGCTCATCCGCGAACGCACGCGACAATGCATCAGGGACGATGTTTTGTGAACCCTTTTTGTGCCTTATATCGAAGGTATACGCTTGAAGTTTAAGTGACCACCGTGCAAGTCTACCGCTTAGGTCTTTTAAGCCCATGAGCCACTTAAGACTTGCATGGTCGGTCACAATCATAAAAGCCAATCCCTCGATATAAGGCCTAAATTTCTTCACCGCTTGTACAGCCGCGTAGCACTCCTGTTCAGTAACGCTGTAGTTACGTTGACAGGCATTCAGCTTCTCAGAGAAAAACGCGATAGGTTTTTCGTTACCGTCTTCGTCAAACTGATATAATACGCCGCCTATGCCGTAACTAGAAGCGTCACACTGGATAGTAAACGGCTTCTTGAAATCTGGGTTACTTAACAACGGAGCAGATATCAGGGAGGTTTTTAAAGTTTCGAAAGAGGTCAGTGCATCAGGAGTCATATTAAAAGCTTTACCCTTTTTAAGTGTATCCGTTAAAGGAGAAGCTATCGACGCAAAATTCCTTATGAATCTCCGGTACCATCCGCACAATCCTAAGAACCGGCGAACGTGTTTCTGGGAAGATGGTACTGGAAAATCCTTTATCGAAGCAACTTTGTTTGGATCGGGCTTAATATGACCCTGACCAACATTATAGTCTAAATATCCCAACTCTTGAAAACAAAAATGTGACTTCTCAACGTTGATAGTCAAGTTCGCTTCCTTTAGACACTCTGCAACTTTATCTAACATGGAAAGGTGTGAATCGAAATCCTTAGAAATTATCAGAAGGTCATCTAGGTATACGAAAACTTGTTCTCTAAGTGCACTGGGGATCACTTTATCCATTAACCGACACATCCTTTGAGCTGCATTACACAGTCCAAAAGGCATGACGGTGAATTGATAAAGTGGTCGTCCTGGCATAGTGAAGGACGTTTTCTCCCTAGACTTCTCTTCCAAAGGGATTTGCCAAAACGCGTCCTTAAGATCGACACTACTAATGTAGTGCGTCTCTTGCAGACGGCTTAGCAAACCCTCAATATGCGGAAGAGGATACGCATCCTTCCTCGTAAGGGAGTTCACTTTCCGAGAGTCTAGGCATAACCTGTTTTTACCAGGTTTCCTGATTAAAACGATGGGTGAACTCCATGCACTAGAACTCTCTTCAATGACTCCCAAAGAAATCATGCGATCCAATTCCGTATATATTAGCTCCTGAATAGGTGGCGAAACAGGATACAGGACTTTGACCATTATAGGCAACTTTTGTTTTTATCCGACCCACGATTGGTTGAGCTTTTCCATCAGATGTTTTAATGATGGACACGAAATCAGTACAAGGTATTTTTAAACTCTTTACAATCTCTATACAGTTTTTCCCTAGACAAGAAATCGTCGCACCACTGTCTAAAAGCCCTGTTATCTCCTTTCCCAAAATGTTGATGGTAGCATATGGTCTAGGATCGAAGTTCGAACTCAATACACAGCTGCTGATCATTGATTTGATTGCATTTCAGGACAGTTACATCATCTTTACCGCAGCGATAGCAAAACAACTTGTTTATGGGTGACCGACAGTTGATAAACAGGTGTCCTAACTTTTTGCAATTAAAGCACTTAATTGGTTTGAAAGTGCTAATGTTGCTTACATAGGGTTGATGTACGTTACACACTGCTGAAATATCGTAAGTATCTACACCTGTGTCGACTTCATCACTCACTACTTCTAGTTCATGAACTCTGTAGGGAAGATTGCGATTTTGAACGGGAAATCTCGATTGTAACATCCGCTCTACTCTCCTACATTCATCTCAAAACTGCTCTAATGTGTTTATTCGCATGGGGTAAATAAAATTCATCAGTTTTGTATTGATGTTAGTTCTGAGAATTGTTATCAGGTCGGTATCTCTCATAGGATGTTTAAGCTGGCTTTTCAGATGTAAGATCGAATTGAAAAAATCTTCAAAAGGTTCCTGAGGCATCTGCTTACGGTCCATTAACTGTTTGACAATTTCGAAGTCGTTTTCATGGCTTCGAAATTGCTTAAAGATGGCTTGACGAAGAATCAACCAATCACCTCTGGGATTATTTCGAAGATACTGCCAGAACCAGTCCTGAGCAGTACCTGACAAAAGATGATGGAAACCTTTGATCACGTCTCTCCAAGAACAGTTGTGATTACTCTTCAATACCTCAACTCTAAACACGAAGTCTTCGATGGACATTCCTCTAGAAGTGCCATCGAATTTAACTCCCCACCTATCAAGTTGAAGAGGTTGACCTTCGCTCAATCGAACATTCGTATTCTCATTGGTATATGGTCTATCATTTGGAAAATTGTAGTTCGGATTAAAATTTGAATTAGCTTCATATTCTGCAAAATGATTTGCTGGTCTATTTCGCGGCTGAGTATGATTTGGAAAATTTAATGGTTCATGAATATTGTTTCTATTGGGCAGCGCTGAGGGAGCACCAAATGGATAGCTAACTGAATCTCTATACTCATTCGCCGTCGTTATATTTATAGGGCCGCTATTGTTGTTGGCATTATTATTTTGATTTAAAACATTTGCCAAGGCGTTTTGCACATTGACTTTGATTAAGTCAGGTATCAGTTCACCTAACGTAGAGGTAACAACATCTTTAATATGTTCGTCGAGTTGTTTCATTCTCGACGAATTGTTAGAAATGAACTGAGTTGGGTGACTATGTTGCATGGTTGGCTCTGGAAATATGTGGCTAGTAGCGTTGTCTATGCCTGCACTTCCTGCAACATTTGAAAAGTTGTCAACATAACAGCTGGGTAAGACAATATCGTCCATATCATTCCGGCTTACAGTTTCAGCTCTTCTAATCGAGTGAGAAACAATTGGAATGGTGCTAGCGACACTCGTTACGGTGGTTAGTGTAGTTGGCTTAACTGCAGCGGTTGTAAACACAACATTTATTAAAGGCTGAGAGAGAGTCACTGCGCTAGAATTTTGGGCATTGTTGGGATGCTCGCTTAAGTTCCGATAAGAGATATTAAGAGACATGTTTAATATAATTGAGACACGAGTTAATGTTCTCTGTGTGAATGTTCTTTATTAACTCCTCTTATGATCTAGCTTAGCTTATGGACTAACTCTATGTAGTATATTATAGTACATAACGTGTAAGTGAGAAAGTAAGAAGAGACCGTTATCATATGTAACTAATTGTGTCAGTTAACAAGATAACCATAGGGTGACACTTTACTATGATAACAACCTCTTACACCTCCCTCTTTAAGTTTATAAAAAATAGTTTTACAATTGCAATAAATCGAATTCTGTATTGTATGCTAATTCAAATTCCAACAAGTTGCAATAAATCGAGTTCTTTATTGTATGCTAATTCAAATTCAAACAAGTTTACTTTTTACTTTAGTTCATTATTAACAACTATAGTTTCTTAAGCTAACTCACTAGTTGTGGTTGACTGAATGCGTGGTCTAGGTCGAAGAAAGTACGGTGAGCGACTTTTACTTGTAACTATTTCGTTTTCATTGTTTTTACTTTCGGTATTGTGTTGCACGTAAGGCAACTCAGGAATTGTATCATAAGCAATCCTGGAACATTTCAAGTGTCTACTAGTTCGGCGAAACGTCTCTCCTGTTCTAAGCTTAACTAAATAAGATCTAGGCGTTTTAAGTTTTCTTATAATTTGCCCTTCAACCCATTCATCCTTATGTCTAACCAACACTACTTCTCCTTCCTTAAATTCTTTCTTTTCTTTTGTGTGCTTGTCATAGTATTTTTTATTTTGTGAATTTTGTTTGTCTATTTTGTTTGCTACAAATGGGATCACTTTCGGCTTTAGAAGCTCATCTGAAACTGGTATAGTTGTTCGGGTCACCCGAGAGAACAAAAGCTGCGAAGGTGATGCATTCATTCCCTTCACCGGAGTATTCCGATATTCCAACAAAGCCAAGTGAATATCTGTGCCACTATCAGCACACTTCTTCAACAAAGTTTTAGCAATTTGAACCCCTTTCTCGGCAAAAGCTCTACTCTGCGGATAATTCGGAGAGCAAAACGTTGTGCTAAACTCATATTCATGACTGAACTTCTTGAATTCAAAGCTGTTAAACGGTACATTATCTGAAACGAAATCCTGTGGTATGCCATAAGATGCAAACAATGGTTTTAGTACCGAAATTACTTCAAACGCTGATTTGTTTTTGAGTTTCAAGATTTCAATCCACTTGGAATACGAATCAACAACTATTAAAAATTCTTTCCCTGCAAAGGACGCTATGTCAGCAAAAACTCGTTCGAAAGGAAAGCTAGGTGTCTTATGGTGAAGAAGTGGCTCTTTTTGAGACACATTAGAATACTTTTGACATATTTTACAATTTGAAACAAAATTATCTATGTCATTGTTTATGCACACCCAATAAAAAAGCATACGAGCTCTGTTTTTCATTTTCTCGCTTCCTGAATGCGAAATATGAAGCCAATGTAAAACTTCATTTTGCAAGGACTTCGGAACTATGACTTTCTCGCCTAACAAAACTAAACCATCTTCACAAACAATTTCATTTCTAAATTTATTCATATATTTGAGACAAGGCGTTAGACTATTTTTTAATTTCGGCCAACCATTCCTATAAAATTTCAAAATTGCGTTCAGATCTTCATCCTCAACTGTAGCCTGCTTAAACTTATCCCGCTTTTCATCTGACATATTAATCGCATGCACACAACCATCTAAGTTTATTTCCTCACTCTTGTCATAACTATCATCACCATAACGTGACATTACATCTGCAAGAAGCAGATACTTACCGGGTATATAGCAAAGATTTAGTTTATATTTCTCCAGCTTAAGCCGCATTCTTTGAAGTCTCATGGAAGGAATTTTGTTAATACTTTTTTCGAACAGAGGAACCAAAGGCTTGTGATCTGTCTCTACTAAAATCTCACGGCCATATAAGTAAAAATGAAATTTTCGACATGCAAATAAAATGGCCAAAAGCTCCTTTTCTATTTGCCCGTAGTTCTTTTCTACATCACTTAGTCCCCGTGAAGCCCATGATATGGGTTTCTTATTTTGTAAAAGGCATGCACCAAGGCCATATGAACTTGCGTCGGTCTGTATGATGATGTTCTTTTTGGGATCAAAATTTTGCAGAGATGTTGCATTTGCTAAAAGTGCTTTTATTTTGTTCAAACATGCGGAGTGTTTTTGAAGCCAACTATATACCACATTCTTTTTTAAAAGTTCTCGAAGTGGTTCAGTCTCTTTAGCTAGATTTGGCAAAAAATCTCTCAAGTAGTTAATCATCCCTAGTATTTTTTGTAGTCCTACCTTCGACTCTGGGTCTTTTAACTTAACAATTGACTCAACTCTTGTCTCATCGACCGATAAGCCACTACTTGACAAAATAAAGCCCATATACTTAACCCTCACAGATCTAAATTGTAATTTTTCTTTATTGAATTTTACATTATGTAGAATAGCAGCAGCGATCACTTTTTCTAAAATCGCATCATGTTCCTCATATGTTCTTGCAAAAATGAGAATATCATCAAAGTACACGAAAGTACCAGCTATTCCACCGAAAATACGGAACGTGTATCTTTGAAAGATCATTGGGGATGGTTTTAACCCGAAAGGTAATCTCAAGTACCTGTATGTGCCATGGGGTGTACTAAATGTACAAATATAACTTGATTTTTCATCTAACTGAACATGAAAAAAACCATCTTTCAAATCAAACACGGAAAATACTGTCATATCTGCTAACTGTGCTCTGAGCTCCTCTAGAGTGGGAATATTGCATTGTTCTACCACTAACACACTATTCAAACATTTTGGATCAAGACAAACGCGAATTGATTTATTTGGCTTCTCCACTATAACTATGTTGGAGGTCCATTCTACCGGTTCCATTACCTTTGTAATTATTTCCATTTTTTCGAGACGATCTAGCTCACATTTTAAAGGTTGTAATAAATTTAGCGCTACTCTACGCGCTGGCTTTGCGATTGGTTCTGCCCCACTTATTATTTTTAGGGAATACTTTTCAGAAAACTTCCCAATACCACTAAATGCTTCTTTGTGTTTGTTTACAAAATCAGAAATCGCTTTATTTACCTTAGTTTTGTTTATTTCTCCAATTTCACTTATTCTTTTGATAAATTTTAATTCCTCGCAAGCCACTCTACCTAACAACGGAACAACGCCTACTGTGCCTTTCACTACAATAAATTTGTATGATTTGACTATATTATTTGCTTCACATGTCAAATAAATTTCTCCCGCTACTTTAATTTCCGAACCACCAAATGCTTTCAATGTCACACAGGTTTTGCTAACTTTTTTCTCCATATTAAGTTGCTTTACGTTATCAACCGAGAGAACATTTTCATCTGCGCCCGTGTCTAACTTTAGTCTAATGCATTTACCCGCTATTTTTACTTCACCGTACCACGCTCTCACTCCACCACCAACACTAGCAATTACATCTGTATAATAAATACGATCATCATCCGATGCATAACTGTCACTCTTATTTACTTCAACCGCATTTACTTTTTTGTGCCCACGATTTCTGCAAGCAGCACCAAAGTGGTTTAATTTTTTGCAAATGTAACAGATTTTGTTAAAAGCTGGACACTTATGCTTCGGATGACGTGTTAAACATTTTTGACAATTAAATAGATTTTGATCGTTATTTGAATTGTTAGTGTTGTAATTATTGTTGTTGTTAGTATTGTTACTGTTGTTTCTGTTTTTGTAATACTTATTGTTGTTTTGTACACCGTTTTTTGAATTATTGAATGTACCCTTGGAGCTCTTTTTTACAAAGTTGATTGTACTCCTGTTGTCGCTTGTTGATGGACCATCTTGGATGACTTTCGTTTGTTCCTTGTTAACCTCAAACAGCTTGCACAACTCAATTGCCTTTGCAAGTGACAGCTCACAACTTCTCCTGTAGTTTCTTGTCGTATATTCCCATCACAATACGGTCTCTGAGAATAGATACCTCTGCTGCTCCATAATCACACGACTTTGAGAGATGACGTAAATCCTTCAGAAACATCTCAAAGGACTCCCCATGTTTTTGTACACGCGAGTTAAATACGTAACGCTCAAAAATCACATTTTTCTTTGGGATGCAATAGTCGTCAAACTTTTTGAGAATTGTCTCCAATGATTTTTCTTCAGCCGTTGAGAGACCCAAAACGTTAAAAATCTCCATTCCACTTTCACCCACCAGCAGTTTGAGAATCGCCACTTGCGACTCAGGCGTAGATTGTGTGATACCAGTTGCTAGGATATATATTTGGAAGTTTTGTTTGAACTTCTTCCAATTATCAGCTAGATTGCCATCTATGTTAAGAGGACTTGGAGTGGGCAAATTTGACGGCATCATATTTGTAGAATTTTCAGTGACAATTGTTGAGACTTTCCTTTCTTCTAGTGCAATTATTGCATTTGTACTGTCTTCTGCCATGTCGTAGTTTATAGTAGCTCACCACAATTTTTTTTTTTTTTTTTTGCAGATTCTCGCACAGCTACTTTTATTATGATATATTGGCCAAATTTGTATTAGCTTTAGTTTGTCCGCAGCGCCATGTAATATAATTGAGACACGAGTTAATGTTCTCTGTGTGAATGTTCTTTATTAACTCCTCTTATGATCTAGCTTAGCTTATGGACTAACTCTATGTAGTATATTATAGTACATAACGTGTAAGTGAGAAAGTAAGAAGAGACCGTTATCATATGTAACTAATTGTGTCAGTTAACAAGATAACCATAGGGTGACACTTTACTATGATAACAACCTCTTACACTGGACTTATTGATAAATTATTATTATCAACTGCTCTTACGGGTGAGTGTTGAACGCGTTGTGTGTTTTATTTGTGTGTTGTTGCCAAAATCAGTCAGCAATCGGACTCCTTGGTGCAACATTATGATTTAGGTACCTGATGAAAGGAAATTTTAATTGATAGTTCAAGCTGACGCAAGACAGCTTGTTTGGCAAAGTTTATATTTTGGTATGACTGTCTACTTAGGTGGAAAGAGTAGCTTTCTGAATAAATTTTGCTAAGGTTCGTGAATCAAATTTGATGATTAGGGTGTAATCTAAACATGATTCACGGTGGGGGGACTGAGTGTGTCGCTGCCCCACGTTGGTGGGCGCCAATGTATGTCATAGCTAGGTGGGATGGTTAAGAATGGGTTGTGGTTGACCTATGTCCCTTGGCAGCAGTAGGCACGCTTGCGATCGCACGGCGTTAGCTCGATGGTGGGGTGGGATCTTGCTGCCTCCCTATGCACACATAATTATCGTGCCTGTATCAAAATTGGTTTTCGTCGAATTAAAAAAAAAGAATAAAGAGAGGGGAAGAGAGAGAGAGAGAGAGTAGGAAGCTATTTAAGAATGAATGTGTAAAACAAACAAAAAAAATAAAAAAAAGAGATTAGGGTGTAATGTAAACATGATTCACGGTGGGGGGACTGAGTGTGTCGCTGCCCCACGTTGGTGGGCGCCAATGTATGTCATAGCTAGGTGGGATGGTTAAGAATGGGTGGTGGTTGACCTATGTCCCTTGGCAGCAGTAGGCACGCTTGCGATCGCACGGCGTTAGCTCGACGGTGGGGTGGGATCTTGCTGCCTCCCTATGCACACATAATTATCGTGCCTGTATCAAAATTGCTTTTCGTCGAATTAAAAAAAAAGAATAAAGAGAGGGGAAGAGAGAGAGAGAGAGAGTAGGAAGCTATTTAAGAATGAATGTGTAAAACAAACAAAAAAAATAAAAAAAAAGAGGCATTTCATTGTATATACACACTAGTGTCTATATACAATGGGCATATGAACGAATGAAGCTGATTATGTTTCAGGTGTTGCGAAACATTTTGGACAAGCCCTCCCCAATGCATCCAGTGAGACGAGATGCACCATGAATATCCTTCGTCCATTTTTATTTAGGATAGTCCCAAAAGATACCCTTGCAAAGTATCTACCATATCACGACCCTAATAGCTAAAAAGTTAAACGCTTAATGATTGCATATTGATCATATGATATGATACAGGGTTTTATTGAATTCGAACATTTAAGTGCATTTCAGATTTATGTATACTGTTATATAGTGCTATGTGCTTTTATAGATTTCATAGTGAATACGATATTTAAGTAGGTAGATGAATTGGTATATAAGTAGATAATTAAGTATGAATGTATGTATATAAGTAGCTAATTTTATGTTTAAGAATTTATGTAGGGTAATTCACGTTTATGTATATATAATTTTAGTAAATTTATAGTTCTAAGTATTTAAGTAATTGTAATATTTGTAATTTAATGAAATTTTAAAGTTTATATACTCGTATATGTATATTGCCAAAGAAAATTGTATATGCAATTAAATAGAATGCATGTACTTACAATATTTATCCATACGTTGAAAGTTGTGGCCACAAGTTTCCTTCGTTGGTGATTTGATGACGTGTTGTGTGTATTTTGTGTGTATGTATGTATGCAATAGATTTAACTTATGATTTTCAAAGTTCTTAGGCAATTTAGATAAGGTAGTATGTACATATATATAATAGGCAAATTAGAGATTAAGTATATATTTTATCAAATTAGCATTTTTATGATTTAGTTTAAGGTTATTATGAATTTTAAGTTAAGTAGGTTTAAGACCAATAAAAGCAAAAGTTAAACAAGCAAAAAAATAACACTATGAGCACTTTTTTTTTGATTTTAGATTTTTGATGCACTTGTTCTTGTAGCGATGGGGCAATGGTGAGGTGAGGATGATGGACAGTGTATGCTGGCTGTTGCCAAACCTGGCAGCACTATATAGCCAGTGACAGCGGCTGGCAGCACTGGTACATGTAGGCGGCAAACGCCGTCTGTCTAAGACAAAAAAAAAGCGATTCGAAGGTCAAATATATCGAAGAACTGGATTAATCTTAATTTAAAAGAATACGTACTTGAACTACATATATATATAAAAAAAAAAAAAAAATTTACTAAATTGAAATTTAAAACTTAAAACTATACTTACTTGAAGTAAAACTTAAAATTAACAACAATTGAAAAAGCCTAATTGGAAAACTAAAACGTGTGTATAATTTAACTTTTATTTGCCCTCACAATTACATTGTATTACATATTTAATTATTAGGAAATAAAAGTTCCCCAAAAAAGTAAAAGAGAATTCACCACTTAATCGGGGGGCTAAAATTCGGAAAACCGACAAGGCAAAAACACGGCGGCAACAAAGCTTTTATTTCGTTTTACCATTAGCCTAAAACGATCTGCAGCAACGCCACCATCTTTCCCAAAACCGTCTATTCCCACAGGAACCCAGAAACGATTTGCAACAACGCCACCATCTTTCCCCACAACCGCCTATCTGCCACAGGAACATAAGGTAAGTCAGTCATATAACCATAGTCAATTTGCCCATTGTCTCTACCTCTGCCACGTGACTTCGTCCGCCGAAATGCCCTTCAACTGCAAGACGTGCAAGAATGTCGACAACGACGATATGGTCCAATGCGACTCTTGCGACGATTGGTACCATTTCACCTGCGTTGGAGTTACAGCAGCAGTGCAGGATCAAGACTGGAACTGTTCGAAATGTCAGGCAACAGCGCAAAAAACTACATTTATTGATTATGCTCACGTGCCCACTAGTCAACGAAATGCGTCAACCTCTTCTGCATCAAACGGCCCCCCTCTACTGCGAACTCAGAGCAGTCAGAAATCTCCACTGAAGCAGACCGACCCTGTTCAAGAAACTTGCCAGGAAAGAAAAACGACTTCATCAAAAAAAATTTTGCTATTACTACAGCAACTGGAGGAAGAAAGGCAACTGAAGGAAAAGCGGGATAAAGAGTATACGGAAAGAAAATACGCGTTGCTAAGGGAGCTAGGATCCGACACCTCTGATGATGATGGCAATGAAGGGACAGCAAAACTGTCACGAGAGCAAAATCGCATGTTAAACCATGATCAGAACCAACTAAAACCAACATCTTCATCGGCACCTGCGATCAACCCTTTAGTACCTCAATACACCAGATCCGATGTCCCCATTATAAATCAAGACATCAATGGATCACTGTGGAATAGTACGCTCAGCTATAAACCTTTTCAGGCACCCCCTATAGGAGCAATACGGAGCGCAAATGCATACCCGACTGTCGCTCATATCCCGATCATGTCCACATCCACCAATAATGCACCATTTGTCGAGGCACCAACAGCAACTCAGCTCACTGACGGCACATCGATGGAAACGCCAACACCGAGCAGACAGCAACTGGCAGCCCGACAATTAATGTCAAAGGAGCAGGTAATATTTAGTGGACGATCAGAGGAATGGCCTTTGTTCATCAGCTGGTTCAACAGCTCTACGAACTCTTGCGGGTACACAAATATTGAGAACCTGCGTCGACTGCAAAATTGTCTCAAAGGAGAAGCACTTGAAGCAGTAAGATGTAGACTGCTAATCCCTGAACAAGTTCCAGGTGTTTTAAGTACCCTACAAATGCTCTATGGCCGCCCAGAGGCCATCGTTAACAGCCTCATAGAGAAGGTACGGAAAGAACCACCACCACGCGCCGAAAAGCTGCAATCTATAATAAAATTTTCCCTTGCAGTGCAGAATATATGCGCTGTCATGGAAGCAACTGGACTACATAACCATTTAGCAAACCCTTGTCTTTTACAGGAATTGACCGATAAGTTGCCACCGCAAATACGTTTGAATTGGGGTAGCTACCGAAAAACCGTCAGTGCCCCCAATCTTTCCGTATACAGCGCTTGGCTAGCCGACGTTGCCTACTCAGCCTCGGAAGTAACATCATTGAACGTTCCTAATTTAGCATCATCCAAAGCCTCACTGAACATTCATCAAAATGCTGAATCACACTCTGAGCCAAGTCAGCGAAAGTGCCCACTTTGCCAATTTAATTGCAAGTCGATGGACCAGTGTCAGCATTTCCTGCATATGAACCTAAATGATAGATGGGAAGTCATAAAGCGATATACAATCTGCCGATCATGCCTCCGCCAACATGGCAGAAATCGCTGCCGCTTTGTAAGGGAGTGTGGTGTCGATGGTTGTAGCTATAAGCACCATAAGCTGCTACATAAAATGCGTGACACCGGTACAGCAAGCTCCTTCACATCAGAAGACATAGACCCCCAAATGAATTGTTATCATCAATTCGAAAATAGTAGCATCTTATTTAGAATAGTTCCAGTGACACTATATAATAAAGACGTAAAAATAAACACCTTCGCCTTCCTCGATGATGGCTCTTCGGTATCGCTCATGGACGAAGAACTCGCTGCTCAATTAGGTGCTGAAGGAGAACCTCAGCCTTTATGTCTAAAATGGACAGCCAATACACACCGAACGGAGAGCACATCTAGGAGAGTTAACCTGCAAATTTCATCAATTTCGTCCAGTAAGAGGCACCACATCTTTAATATACGCACTGTTAAGTCACTTGAACTTCCTCAACAAAGTATAAACACCCAAGAATTGGCACGCAGATATTATTATCTGAACAAAATTCCCATCGACTCGTATTCCAATGCAAAACCGCGTATCCTGCTTGGCTTGGATCAATGGAGACTGAGCATTCCGCTGAGATCACGGGAAGGAGCCGAGAACCAGCCGGTAGCATCAAAAACGCGACTAGGTTGGACGGTGTACGGACCCTATACCAGGGAATTTACAGCAGGCGAACAAAAACAAAATAATTTTAGCTTTCACATCTGCAACTGTGACTGCCAGCGAAACGAAAATGATGATCTAAACTCATTATTTAAAGAATTTATTTCAATCGAATCCACCGGTACAAAAACTGTTCTGCGCTCATGTAATGACGAAAAGGCAATGTCACTCATCCAAAATAATATTACGAGAAAAGGTCAACACTTTGTCGTTCCATTATTGTGGAAGTATGAAACAAAACAGCTGCCCGTTAGCCGTCCAATGGCAGAGAGACGATTATTGTGTCTGGAAAAGAGAATGTTAAAAGATCCAAAACTGTTCGATAATATGAATAAGCAAATGGAATATTACGTGGAGAAACAATATGCTAGGAAGTTAAGCGATGAGGAACTGGAACAGAAAATGTGCCCAACGTGGTACCTTCCGATTTTTCCGGTCATCAACCACAACAAACCAAACAAACTGAGGATTGTATGGGACGCTGCAGCAGCTGTAAACGGAATATCTCTTAACTCAATGCTGCTATCTGGCCCCGATATTGTCCCATCCCTCCTATCGGTTTTGTTTCGTTTCAGAGAGCGTAAGATTGCAATTTGTGCGGACATAAAGGAAATGTTCCACCAAGTGTTTATAAACAACTCGAACCAACATGCTCAACGATTCTTATGGCGAAACAGTGAGAGCAAAGTCATAGAAGAATACGCTATGCAAGTTATGACGTTTGGTTCGACTTGCTCACCCTTTTGTGCACAATATGTAAAAAATACAAACGCAGAATGCTATGCAGACAAATATCCAAGAGCGGTGAGAGCAATACTGGAAAATCATTATGTCGACGATTACCTCGATAGCGTTGACTCCGAAGAAGAGGCTATAAAATTAGCCAGAGATGTTGTGTTCATACACAATCAAGCTGGTTTCGAAATTAGAAATTTTTTATCAAACTCTCGAACTGTGCTCAATAACTTAAAAGAGAAAGCTGCAAACTACGAGAAAAATATTAATAATTGGCAGGTTTTATCTGGCCCAGAAAAAATTTTGGGAATGTGGTGGTGCCCTTCGTCTGACTTATTTTCTTTTGCAATTAAGGCACAAACTCTCAAAAATGATGTGGTTGATAAAGATTTGTGGCCTACTAAAAGAGAAGTACTTAAATTACTGATGTCAGTTTTCGATCCTCTCGGTCTAATAGCCAACTTTACAGTGTTGCTAAAGATCTTATTAAAAGAAATTTGGACTTCTGCCGTTGAATGGGATGAACGGATATGCCCGGAGCATTTCGAGAAGTTTAGAAAATGGAAGAGTTTTATCCCAAATATAAAGAATATCGCTATTGAAAGACCATACATGCAGCAGTTTTCGCTTAACAAAAACTCCGCAGTTCAGATGCATATATTCGTCGATGCAAGTGAAGTTGCTTACTCAGCAGTGGCATACTTTCGTGTATGCATTGGAAGTTTTGTTGTGTGCAGTCTGGTAGCGGCCAAGACAAAGGTAGCTCCTATGAAGATCATGTCGATACCTAGACTGGAACTCGAGGCAGCCGTTCTAGGGACAAGGTTGGCAAAATTGATTACTGCCGGACACTCAATTGAGATAAAAGAGAGGTTTTTTTGGACCGATTCCAAAACCACATTTAGTTGGATTAAATCCGATCATAGAAAATTCAAGCAATTTGTTGCATTTCGGGTAGGTGAGATCCTTGAAGAGACTACAGCAGAAGACTGGAGGTGGATTCCAAGTAAACATAATGTCGCCGATGAAGCCACCAAGTGGAAATCTAAAAACGAATTTCATTCAGATGACCGGTGGTACCGTGGGCCCAGCTTTCTATACGAACCTAGTGACAAATGGCCAGGAGAAGTAAAATCATCGGAAACAACGACTGAAGAAATAAGGCATATCCATCTCCATCACGAGGAAAAGTTGGAGGTTATAATTGATGTATCGCGATTCAGTAGGTGGAGCAGGCTCCTTCGAGCTTTAGCACAGGCTTTTCGTTTCATCAGAAGAACTAAACGGAAGGGTTTAGGCCAGATTGATAAACATCTGCTGCCCGCCGACTTTGTCACCGCAGAAAATTACTTATTTAAAACAAGTCAAAGAGAGGCATTCGCTGAAGAGTTCGCAGTTCTCAACAGTAGCAAAGACGATAAGAATAAGAAGCCTTCTATAGATAAGTCGAGTTTACTGTATAAACTGTCTCCGTACCTAGATGAATACTCAGTTATTCGCGTGAGCGGTCGGATAGACGCCGTTGCAGGAGTGCCCTTTAGCACAAAACGACCAATTATACTACCTAGACAACATTACATCACCCGGCTGATCATCACCGAATACCACTACCGATTCTGTCACCAATACAACGAAACAGTGGTGAACGAACTACGTCAACGGTTCTATATCCCGAAGCTTCGCGCTTTGATAAAATCAATTCCAAAATATTGTCAGTTTTGTAAGAACCATCGATGTCTCCCAAAGCCACCGATAATGGGAAACTTGCCGCCCGCGAGACTGCAGACATTCACTAGGCCCTTTTCCTACATAGGCATCGATTACTTTGGGCCTCTTATTGTTACAGTAGGAAGACACTCAGAGAAAAGATGGGGAGTTCTAATCACATGCATGACAGTGCGCGCAGTACACATTGAAATAGCATGTACGCTGTCCACAGATTCCTGTATTCAGGCATTAAAACGGTTTATCGCACGTAGAGGTTGGCCATTGGAAATATATAGCGACAATGGTACCAATTTTCGAGGAGCTAGTAGCGAGCTGAAGGAAGCAGTACACAACATTGAAGTGAATAAAATGGCAGACACTTTCGTTGGATCAAACCTGAAGTGGAACTTCATTCCTCCCGCCTCCCCTCACATGGGTGGTAGCTGGGAGAGGTTAATTCGCTCAGTGAAGCAAACGTTGAGTCATATTTCTCCAACAAGAAACCCTTCGGATGAATTATTGTTGACGATGATGGCTGAGGTAGAGAGGATCGTCAATTCCCGACCCCTTACTTATGTTCCCTTAGGTAGTGAAGATGCAGAGGCGTTGACACCCAATCACTTTTTATTGGGATCTTCAAATGGGGAGAAACTTACCGGACTATGCTGCGACGAAGGAGTTCTGCTGCGGAAGAATTGGCTAACCAGCGAGCAATTTGCAAATCGTTTCTGGCGACGTTGGATTAGCGAGTATCTTCCTGATCTCACTAGGCGTACAAAGTGGTATTCGTCACCCAAGCCTGTAAAAGAGGGAGACGTCGTTATCGTTGCTGATGCAGATAATCCACGCAACAGTTGGCCAAAGGGAATCATCCTAAAAACCATACCGGGAAAAGATGGAATAATTAGAAGCGCTGTAATAAAGACATCAAGGGGAATCTACACAAGGCCCTCAGCTAAACTTTGCGTACTTGACGTAGGCCGGTTTGGCGAAGATGGAAAGCCAGTTCTTGGAACCAGCTTACCAGGGGGGAGTGTTGCCAAACCTGGCAGCACTATATAGCCAGTGACAGCGGCTGGCAGCACTGGTACATGTAGGCGGCAAACGCCGTCTGTCAAAGACAAAAAAAAAGCGATTCGAAGGTCAAATATATCGAAGAACTGGATTAATCTTAATTTAAAAGAATACGTACTTGAACTACATATATATATAAAAAAAAAAAAAAAATTTACTAAATTGAAATTTAAAACTTAAAACTATACTTACTTGAAGTAAAACTTAAAATTAACAACAATTGAAAAAGCCTAATTGGAAAACTAAAACGTGTGTATAATTTAACTTTTATTTGCCCTCACAATTACATTGTATTACATATTTAATTATTAGGAAATAAAAGTTCCCCAAAAAAGTAAAAGAGAATTCACCACTTAATCGGGGGGCTAAAATTCGGAAAACCGACAAGGCAAAAACACGGCGGCAACACTGGCGATTAAATAATCCCGCGTGCACGTGTGATGTCGATGTAAGATTTTTGGGCGCGCGTGTTCTCCTTTTTCGCGTCAGAGTGAAACTGCGGCAGAGCACGGCTTGCGTAGCGATAATCGATATGACTCGATGTTGGGATATTATCCAAATATAAAAAAAACTTTTGCGGACACTCTCTTTTCGGCTGCTGCTATATATACATTTGTATATATCTAATAAGCAGATTCGGGAACCGAATTATATAGGGTGGGCGTCCGCAAATTTCTGTGGACACCAAATAGAAATTAACACTTGCACGTTATTATAGATAATTTTACATACCTAGTTTCTTATTCGTTTTTGTTTTCTTATTTGATGCTAATTTAAGGATGGATGAGTGCGTGGGTCGGGATAGGTAAAGATCTGGCTAATCCTGTTACCACATGCAGCTTGTTTGGCAGGTTTTTGCCCGTGATTTTTACGGGGTGGTAGCGATTAAAATATATAGGTGCGCTATAGAAATTATGCAGATATATATAATTAATTTTATGCTTCTTTTGCACAGAAAAAATACCACGCTTACCTCCAGTATTTCACTCCAAATGTATGGAGTTTAATTGAAATTTCTTGGCGACTTTGCGGATTACAAGACGCTACCACGATCACTGTCTGCAGGCAAAAGAAAGAGCTTGCAATTCTCGCTTGCGAGGTAAGTGGTTCTTGCGCGTAAGTGTTATCGTTCAGTGGTAACCAAGTTTAAACTGTAGTAATAGTAATCACTCTTGAGGGGCATGTTCGTTAAATGTCCGGTTTGTGTCGGGACTATGGGGAGTCGACGGTTTCTTTTGAAACTGAACGAAACTTAATTTGTATTAGGGATATTAGGTTTAAGGTGTACGCTACAAGTTTTAGTCGCATTCTCTGTAATCGTGTGCTACACACTTTCGATAACTCTTTTTTAAATATAGATATGAGAGGCTTGTGGTCTGTTTTTACATAGACCTCTCGCCCTTTTATTTAATTATTCCACTATAATTTAAAATGTATTAAGAAAACAAGTTTATAAACAGTTTTAATAACGAAATTTCGTTTTCCAAACTTTTCCCACGAAAGTTTATTCGCAATCCATATCATTAAGCCGCGTTTCGTAAACTAACAAATAAGCATTCGTTCAAATATAACTTCAAATTAAAATCGAATCGAAACTCACTAAATTTTAAGGTGTTCAGTCGGCAAATTCACCGATGCTGACCGTACTTTTTAAAATCAAATCGAAACTCGCTAAATTCTAAGGTGTTCAGTCGGCAAATGCCACCGATGCCGACCGTCCTTTCTAAAATCGAATCGAAACTAGCTAAATTTTAAGATGTTCAGTCGGCAGATTCACCGATGCCGACCGTCCTTTTTAAAATTTAATCGAAACTCGCTAAATTTTAAATTCACCGATAACGGTTGTACTTTTTAAAATCCAATCGAAACTCGGTAGGTATATTTTAAGTTCAGTCCGCAAATACCAACCGCCCTTTTTAAAATCGAAACTCGGAGAAGGCACATAAAAATAATCAAATATAAATTAGAACTTCGGAAAGGTTGAACCTTTGAAAATGCCGACTTGCATACATTTATAAGTTTGGAAACCTATACCTAATGAAAATCCAAACTCACTTCTTATTTCATATTTTTTTAGCTTCCTTGATTTGCCGACTCTTGAAAAGCGTGGGGTGTCGCAATGTTATCGAAAGTGCTATCGATTGTGTCAAAATTACATTCGGCCCTAGCGAGGTATCCGTCGGAACGGAGAATTCTCCGCAACGCATACTCCGTCGGAGACTCAAATTACATTCGAGGTATCTGCATTCGGAAAGAATAATTAAAATGCAACGACACATTATTTGACATGATGTTGTTTCGTGGTACATCGGGGTTTTCCTATTTATTTCTTCTTTTTTCGTTTGTTTTTGCCCTGGAAACACAAATGTAAGCAAAAAATACAACCAATTACTTTGCTAAAATGTTTTTTTCTTTATTATTTTCACTGCAAATCGTAAACAAATTCCGCAACAAATTCCTGTCGGAGCATATCGGAAAAAAATTCGTATGAAGCTGTCAAAAATATCAGTAAAAACGCACTGAAACGCAAAACGTCAGTGTGCGTTGCATATTTGTCGGAACAAAGTTCCGAAAAGCTGTTCCGAAGTATACCTCGAAGCAAAAATCCTCCGATTCGTAAGATATCGGAGAATTTTCCGTTCCGACGGATACCTCGCTGGGCCGAATAATTTCACAACCAAAATAGAAAAAAAAAAGTAAACAAACAGACATCAAAAATCAAGAAAATAGCTACGGACAATAAAGATTGCAACGCAAAATTTGGACTCGAGAGGAGACACTAGGGCTGCAGAAATGTTACACTGCAAGTAAGGACTTTGTGCACTCCACTGCCACTGATTCGCCGCTGAAACTTGAATCATCCGATATAAGTGCAAGCACATCCATCATGTCCTCCAAATCGCTGTTCCGGCTGAAACTTGCTGTGGCTGCAGAGTTTTCCAACTATAAATAAAGCATCTGCAAAAAATATATTTCTTCTCATTTGTAAAATACTTTAATAGACCTAATATACCTACGTGTTCTCGTCATTTTACAAACTAATTTACTGCCTGCAAGTTTTTTTTGTGAAGACAGAAATAAAACAGCTGAACAGCATAGTGCTGCCAAGTTACAGTAAGGCGTTTTTTTTTATTTTATCTAAGCCTATATAGGATTACAAAAAAAAAACACGCCTTTTATATTATATTATTATACATATTATAATATAATATGTATATATGATATGCTATGAGACACATTGACTGAAATAATAAGTGGCAAATGTGACGCGGTGCATTTCATTTACTTCGTTATTAATTTACTAGTTGGTTGTACCCGCTTCGCTGGGTATGCAAAGTAATATTTGATAAACAAATTGATTTTATTTAAAGAACTTCTTTGAAAACTACATTGCGTGTAAATTGTCTCTGGTTAATTAATAATCTTCCTTGCTGTGGATTAGATTCAATATACACCTTCTTTTGTCTTGCAACTCTTGATTGTGATAAAGCCACATACAGTTGGCCGTGTGAAAATACTCCGGTCTTCAAATGCATGCCAACGTCATCAAATGACTTGTTTATTATTATAGCGTATGCTAGAATTTATCGGAAATGGAATCATTGTGATAATTCATGCTCTTATCAAATTTCGTTCAGGATCTTCCACAATCAATCGAGTTCCATTGCAGTCCTTTTTTAGGGTTCAAGTTTTTCAGCAACATGATGATGACACCTTGCTTAAGTACAGCACATGAGGTGGCTTGCTGGATGGAGTTTGCTGATTGAGGAATTGAACAGGGAAATCGCTCCTATTCATTTCTAATGTCTGCACATTTGTCAGCGCGGCAATGACTCGTTCTGAAAGTTCTTGCATTGACTTTTGCAGCAGATCGCCAAAAATTGTCTTAATTAAGTCTCCTGTTAATATAATTTCCATGGGAATTTCAACAACGTCGTCTTCATACATTTCTGCTACCCGCGGCAATTTTGCAATAATGAGAAGACTCATATTTTAATAGCCCTCAGGATTTTGTCCACAGAGATTCCTTCACGATCAGTTAGTTTTCTCTTATCTAAATATCGCGAAATAAAATTTCCTATTAAAGTACCTGAGGAGCAGTTAGTAAATCAGTGATCTTAAAATTCATAGCAAAGTACATATTGCCTAAAAACGGTTTCTGTTTTTTTTTGTATCTATTGATTTAGAATTTAGATTTATGAGTATAAATAATATTTTACTTCTTTTTACTTCTTTATTATCAATGTACAAAGTTTCATATTGATACGACAAACTCCTTCGTGAGTTATGAAAAAGTTATCATTAAAATCATTGCCAATAACTCGAGCCCAAAGCAAAATACCTAAATATTTCTTATATAGAGTACACAAACCGAGTTTGAAGTCGATCGGATGAAAAATAAAAATGTTCCCGTACAAACGTTGACCCCCTAAGAAGTGTTGGTTTTATTTGGCAATTTCCTTTTGAAAACACTTGCCGAGCATTACTATAGTAGAGTTTGAACATTGAAGAAAATTAAAATATATGAAAAATAGGCAGTGCGTATTTGAATAATGAGAAAACACAAACATTGAAAATTTATTCAAATACCCACCGCCTACTTTTATTTAAAATAAGAAAAATAAGAAAAGTAAGGAGCGTTACAGAATCAGTAAGGGTAAATATATATATGATTTTATTTAAGTGAATACAAGGACATATTACTCATATCTAAGAAGTATACCGTTTTCTGAAACAAATATTTATAAAAGTGATATATGAATATACAATATATGTAGTTGGAATTTTAATTCGTGCGTCATTTTAACTAGCAGTTTTTAAGATTTTAGAAAAAATAGGTCGAATAAATTTTTAATTGCACAAGACTTCGAACGCACCGTCCAGCCCAGGTTACATTATTATTTGTGGCTCTGGAACACTTGCGGCTATACTTTTATGAGGCAAAACTTGTCCACCATTTATATAAATTTCATCTTTTACAATGACATCTTCCCCAAGAACAGTTGTTCCCTCCAAGCGCACCCATCGTCCCACAATAGAACGCCACCCAATGATACACGAATCCAACCATGAGTGGGATCTAACAGTGGCTCCTTTAAGAATCGTAGATCGTTTAATGCAAATGCCATCTTCAATTACGACATCCGGTCCAATTGTCACATTCGGGCCGATTCGACATCCAAATCCTATTTTCGCTGATGGATCTATTAAAACGTTGCCAACTATTACTGATCCTGTGTAAAGAATTGAGGGTTGTTTTAGACGCAATGACGTAAGATACAAGCACATTCCTGCCAAGAAAAACAAAAATATTTACGAGTTCAGAATATATAAATATAATGTTCCATTTAATTGTTATTAATTCCAAATGTACACAGCTTTACTGATAGAAGTTATTTTATCTCACTTGTTACAAATGTAACTAATATTATATGTAAATGCAAAAGTATGGATGTTTGTAATGTTGCTCAATCTCAACTTGACGGCTTGAATGAAACTTGGTGGAGTTGTATAAATAATAAAAACAATAGCTACTGTTAATTTGTATTATTATTTTGTTCACTGTAGTTTTTCAATAGGACCGGATGAAAATCTTCTTGCTGAAAATGGCTAATCAGTTGTCTGGTTTGTGCCAGCTAAGGTTTCATACTTACATATCAGCTGCAAGCTGTGTGTCGTTGCGGCGTGTGACTGAGGTGAAAACGTGGACCATTAAGTTTGAGGTGGAAGTAAACCCTAAATCGAGGCCACACTAAGGTGTCATATGACTCGTGCCGTATCAACCTGGCGGGGGGTCATAGCTCAGTCGCAAACGGAGTATCCAGATACCTGGCGACCTCAGGATTAACCACCCTTGTCTGTGTATTGCGGATCTCTGCACAGATTGACATTCTTTCTCCGCTACCTGTGTGTCCAAATATGAATGACAAACAAGTAAAAGTGTTATCATCGGCTTGGCCGATGCTTTGATACCCTCCACTGTATGTACTGTATAGGTACATACATGTGTCTAATATTGGTTTTGTATGGGAGGTACCAGAACTACTTGACCTACATAGCCCATTTTCAATACCAACCTGACGACGGTAAAAAGAAGCCCTCTGACAAAATTCCATTCGCATAGGTCAATTCGTTTGGACGCTATCGTGTTTTCAACAGACAGACAGATGGACATGGCTAAATCGATTCAGAATGTGATCCTGATTCAGAATATATATATTTTATAGTGTCTCCGGTGACTCCTTCTGACGTTACAAATGTAATGACAAAGTTAATATACCTTCCTGTGGAGGGTATACAAATTAATAAAACATTTCAGTGCCCGGTGCTCTCAAACTACCGGCTGGAAGCAAGGTACATAAAAAACATGGTATGATATTGCGCATGTTTTTTTGCATCTCCCTCTTCAAAGTGATGTCACCATGACTACAAAACATAGGTAACAGATAATAATTTATTTATTTGTTTAGAATTCTATTACACTGAAAACAGTACACAAAACATTACATATTTGTTTTTAAAAATAAAACTTGCGCACAGAAAACTACCCGTATTTCAATATATTTTCACAGAAACGTTAAATCGTTATCGTCAAATGACGTGCATGCACAGAACAAACGCAAATTTAATCGCGGAATATCATATCTTGTAGTTCCATATAGTGGGCGCAGTAGCGCAGTGGTTAGTGTGCTGGACATTCGGAAAGAATAATTAAAATGCAACGACACATTATTTGACATGATGTTGTTTCGTGGTACATCGGGGTTTTCCTATTTATTTCTTCTTTTTTCGTTTGTTTTTGCCCTGGAAACACAAATGTAAGCAAAAAAAAAGTAAAAGTGTTATCATCGGCCTGGCCGATGCTTTGATACCCTCCACTGAATAAAAGTCCTGCAAAATGTTTGCCACGCGAGTTAGTATGTGTCTAACTTTAGTTTTGTATGGGAGGTAGCAGAACTACTTTACCGACATAGACAATTTTCAATACCAACCTGACGACGGTTAAAAAAAGTCCTTTCATAAAATTTCATTCACCTAAGTCGATTCGTTTGGACGCTAAGGTGTTTTCAACAGACAGAGAGATACATGAGTCGAATATTGGCTTTGTATGGGAGGTAGCAGAACTACTTGACCGACATGGATCACTTTTAATACCAACCTGGCAACCGTAAAAATAAGACCTGTCACCCAATTTCAGTCGCCTAGGTCGATTCGTTTGGACGCTATCGTGATTTCAACAGGCGGGGAGACACATGGGCCTACTAATGGTTTTGTATGGGAGGTACCAGAACTACTTGACCGACACAGCCCATTTTCAATACCAACCTGACGACGGTAAAAAGAAGTCCTCTCACCAAATTTCAATCGCCCAGGTCAATTCGTTTGGACGCTATCGTGCTTTCAACAGACAGACAGACAGACAGACGGACAGATGGACAGACGGACAGACAGACAGACAGACAGACAGACAGACAGACAGACGGACATGGCTAAATCGATTCAGAATGTGATCCTGATTCAGAATATATATACTTTATAGGGTCTCCGGTGAATCCTTCTTGGCGTTACAAACGTAATGGCAAAGTGAATATACCTTCCTGTTGAGGGTATAATACAACCAATTACTTTGCTAAAATGTTTTTTTCTTTATTATTTTCACTGCAAATCGTAAACAAATTCCGCAACAAATTCCTGTCGGAGCATATCGGAAAAAAATTCGTATGAAGCTGTCAAAAATATCAGTAAAAACGCACTTGATCGCACTGAAACGCAAAACGTCAGTGTGCGTTGCATATTTGTCGGAACAAAGTTCCGAAAAGCTGTTCCGAAGTATACGTCGAAGCAAAAATCCTCCGATTCGTAAGATATCGGAGAATTTTCCGTTCCGACGGATACCTCGCTGGGCCGAATAATTTCACAACCAAAATAGAAAAAAAAAAGCAAACAAACAGACATCAAAAATCAAGAAAATAGCTACGGACAATAAAGATTGCAACGCAAAATTTTGACTCGAGAGGATACACTGGGGCTGCCGAAATGTTACACTGCACGTAAGGACTTTGTGCACTCCACTGCCGCTGAAACTTGAATCATCCGATATAAGTGCAAGCACATCCATTATGTCCTCCAAATCGCTGTTCCGGCTGAAACTTGCTGTGGCTGCAGAGTTTTCCAACTATAAATAAAGCATCTGCAAAAAATATATTTCTTCTCATTTGTAAAATACTTTAATAGACCTAATATACCTACGTGTTCTCGTCATTTTACAAACTAATTTACTGCCTGCAAGTTTTTATTTGTGAAGACAGAAATAAAACAGCTGAACAGCATAGTGCTGCCAAGTTACAGTAAGGCGTTTTTTTTTTATTTTATCTAAGCCTATATAGGATTACAACAAAAAAAACACGCCTTTTATATTATATTATTATACATATTATAATATAATATGTATATATGATATGCTATGAGACACATTGACTGAAATAATAAGTGGCAAATGTGACGCGGTGCCATTTACTTCGTTATTAATTTATTTTATTTAAGTGAATACAAGGACATATTACTCATATCTAAGAAGTATACCGTTTTCTGAAACAAATATTTATAAAAGTGATATATGAATATACAATATATGTAGTTGGAATTTTAATTCGTGCGTCATTTTAACTAGCAGTTTTTAAGATTTTAGAAAAAATAGGTCGAATAAATTTTTAATTGCACAAGACTTCGAACGCACCGTCCAGCCCAGGTTACATTATTATTTGTGGCTCTGGAACACTTGCGGCTATACTTTTATGAGGCAAAACTTGTCCACCATTTATATAAATTTCATCTTTTACAATGACATCTTCCCCAAGAACAGTTGTTCCCTCCAAGCGCACCCATCGTCCCACAATAGAACGCCACCCAATGATACACGAATCCAACCATGAGTGGGATCTAACAGTGGCTCCTTTAAGAATCGTAGATCGTTTAATGCAAACGCCATCTTCAATTACGACATCCGGTCCAATTGTCACATTCGGGCCGATTCGACATCCAAATCCTATTTTCGCTGATGGATCTATTAAAACGTTGCCAACTATTACTGATCCTGTGTAAAGAATTGATGGTTGTTTTAGACGCAATGACGTAAGATACAAGCACATTCCTGCCAAGAAAAACAAAAATATTTACGAGTTCAGAATATAAAAATATAATGTTCCATTTAATTGTTATTAATTCCAAAGCTGTGTAAGCTTTACTGATAGAAGTTATTTTATCTCACTTGTTACAAATGTAACTAATATTATATGTAAATGCAAAAGTATGGATGTTTGTAATGTTGCTCAATCTCAACTTGACGGCTTGAATGAAACTTGGTGGAGTTGTATAAATAATAAAAACAATAGCTACTGTTAATTTGTATTATTATTTTGTTCACTGTAGTTTTTCAATAGGACCGGATGAAAATCCTCTTGCTGAAAATGGCTAATCAGTTGTCTGGTTTGTGCCAGCTAAGGTTTCATACTTACATATCAGCTGCAAGCTGTGTGTCGTTGCGGCGTGTGACTGAGGTGAAAACGTGGACCATTAAGTTTGAGGTGGAAGTAAACCCTAAATCGAGGCCACACTAAGGTGTCATATGACTCGTGCCGTATCAACCTGGCTGGGGGTCATAGCTCAGTCGCAAACGGAGTATCCAGATACCTGGCGACCTCAGGATTAACCACCCTTGTCTGTGTATTGCGGATCTCTGCACAGATTGACATTCTTTCTCCGCTACCTGTGTGTCCAAATATGAATGACAAACAAGTAAAAGTGTTATCATCGGCTTGGCCGATGCTTTGATACCCTCCACTGTATGTACTGTATAGGTACATACATGTGTCTAATATTGGTTTTGTATGGGAGGTACCAGAACTACTTGACCTACATAGCCCATTTTCAATACCAACCTGACGACGGTAAAAAGAAGCCCTCTGACAAAATTCCATTCGCATAGGTCAATTCGTTTGGACGCTATCGTGTTTTCAACAGACAGACAGATGGACATGGCTAAATCGATTCAGAATGTGATCCTGATTCAGAATATATATATTTTATAGTGTCTCCGGTGACTCCTTCTGACGTTACAAATGTAATGACAAAGTTAATATACCTTCCTGTGGAGGGTATACAAATTAATAAAACATTTCAGTGCCCGGTGCTCTCAAACTACCGGCTGGAAGCAAGGTACATAAAAAACATGGTATGATATTGCGCATGTTTTTTTGCATCTCCCTCTTCAAAGTGATGTCACCATGACTACAAAACATAGGTAACAGATAATAATTTATTTATTTGTTTAGAATTCTATTACACTGAAAACAGTACACAAAACATTACATATTTGTTTTTAAAAATAAAACTTGCGCACAGAAAACTACCCGTATTTCAATATATTTTCACAGAAACGTTAAATCGTTGTCGTCAAATGACGTGCATGCACAGAACAAACGCAAATTTAATCGCGGAATATCATATCTTGTAGTTCCATATAGTGGGCGCAGTAGCGCAGTGGTTAGTGTGCTGGACTACTGTGCGAGGGATCCCAGGTTCGATCCCCGGAAAAACCCAAATTACATCTTAAAGTTTTTTTCTACTGCGCCACTTCTCGCGAACATCTGACAAACATCCGAGAGTATGACTGTCATGAAAAAGCTTCTCAATTGAGCCGTTCGGACTCGGCATAAAATTGTAGGTCCCTTCCATTCATCCCAAAAATAGAAACTCACACAAAACGAATGGTTGCGAGAAGCTAGGCCTTGGGTGTCACCCGCCTTTTGCGCCACCTATTTATTTATTTATTTATAGTTCCATATAGCATGGGCTGGAAGTACTGCCTCGCTTCCAGTACTCGGGCTACAAAGGTAGCAATAAAGGTAGCTAAGAATTTGGTCAGCAAACATGATCTTGGCGTCGCCGATAGTCGCGGAGAGCGCTGTACGAAAAAACCAGAGGCTGCATGTCGTACTCCTTCGAGCTCGCGGCAAGCAAGTCTCCACTAATCAATATAGAGAGCGACTCCATGTCCAAACGACCTAGGTCTATTGACCCAAAATGAGCGAAGGTTAACTGCAGCAGTTACCCCCTCCCGTCCCAAGCACTTATAAGACATACAGCGATCTGCTTAAGGCACACAGCAAGGTAATAGACAGAAGTGACATTGATGGAAGCATCACTCCTGATAAGTTCAGGAAAATGGAAGTTAAGCTGGCAGCAAACTTCTTACGTATCCTGGAAGAACATCCGGGACCTCCAACCTCCTGTCGCTACGGCAAATGGCATCAGGGTCATGTGAAGCTGATCGCAGGGAAGAAATTTCTAGCAGACCGAGAACTCAGGACCTGACGAACCTTCCGACCCTCCCGAGCCCGACTATTTAAAAAATTATTGGGATCCTCATCTTCCGACTGCCAAACGTTAGATTGCAAAGCTGGAGAAACCAAAAGGGGTGAAGAGATCTGCGATTATCGTGGTCAATAGAGTCTCTATAATTTATAGCTCATTTGGCTGCAACAGAAGGGCAGATCAGCTATGGCTTCGGACCAATTAATCTGAAGGTGTACAAAAAAGTTAAAGTGGGCCCTGCAATCCCCCTACCAGCCTTTGCCGAAACGGTAAAAGTATGTAATAAACCTGCCAATACAATATAGACGTGAAGGCAGAGAACTGCATTCCTGCCAAAGAGAAAGCGCGATCCCCTGCCTCTGCTGACACTGCAACGGTCAGTGACATCGTGATGGCCAGTCTTTAAGTCATAGTTGAAAAAAGTTGGTTGACTTCAAAGTACATGGAGGTCCTAGATAAACCACTGGTCTCTGAAAGTATTTACAATGCTGTCAGAGACTGTAAAGTACCTTGCGAACACTCCTTTTCTGATCATAGATATTTTCAATTTGGTATAAACTATCTACCTCAAGTTCAAACCGTCTTTAGAAATTATTGGAAGACAGACTGGACCAAATAAAGGAATAGTGTTAAATCTTCTGTAAACAACAGCACCCCTATTAATACACATGAACCATAAACAGAAACGAATAATATAAGAGTTTCTCCACCACTACACCAAAAAAGGGGTTTCTGCTTGGTAGTACTAGAATGGACCGAGATCCGTCTGAGTGCTTTAGTATCTGGAATCCCCTTTTATTATAAAAAAATGCACATGAACTGAACCGTGCTATGTCGTTCTCCTGTCCAACAAACAATCCTAAGGACAAACCTCCTTGGTGGAATCAGGAGATTATATCTCTACGCAAAACATTCATGCAGCTCTTTAATCGGGCCAAGCGATATCGCGAATCCACTGACTGGATCTCGTACAAAAGGCCCTCAAAATATACAAAACCTAAATTAGGAAAGCCCAAAGAAATTCTTGGAGAATCTTCTGTGGAGATATAGAAGAAATCTCTGAGGCCTCAAAGCTCAGAGAGATCCAGCTCTTTACATCTTGTTAGTAAGAACAAAATTTTCTGGACTATAAGCGGCTTTAAAGCATTCAAGTCTCCTGGACCTGACGGCATAATACCGTCCTAACTTCAACAGAATGTGGAACTAATGGTTCCATGGGTAACTGTAATATCAAGAAGTTGCCTGGATATGTCTCACATTCCCAAGTCATGGACGGAAGTAAATATGGTTTTTATACCCAAGGCTGGTATGCTAACCCCAAAGATCTCAGACCTATAACTTTGTCATAATTTCATCTGAAAGTTCTAGAGAAATAGACTCCCACATATGCTGCAGTGGTACGCAAATCTTCTGTCAGCCTCTCAGCATGCGTATAGTAAGGGAAATCGGTTGAAACGGTCCCTCACCCACTCGTAATAACTATAGACTAGAGAAATCTCTAAACTGTAAAGCAGCGGTTCCCAGTCTTTTTTGGTCACTTTTCTGGAGATATATTCTTCACGGTCGCTGAGCATTTCGTTGTCTGTATACCATTTTTCGTAGTTATGAAAAACGTAATATCTATTTCTGGATTTTTTTTTTAATGTTATTAAATTGAAAAAATAAGTAACATGAATGTGATGATGATGATTGTTAGCATTTTATAAAATATTTAAATATTTATAACTAAAAAAAAATAAAAAAACATTTTTGAATCGCTTTCGAGTTGGCAAAAGAATAATGCTGCCCGTCCATCTAGTGCCCAACTCATCAATTCCGAATTCAACGCATTCAACTCTAATGTACGATGCCCTCAATTTTATTCAACCAACGCGTTTGATCTGGTTGGACATCGTTGCTCACCGCGTTGCTAAAGAAGTGTGCGGGTAAAAATTGCTGTTTCCAAAACTTATAAAAATTATTTCAATCTTTTCTGTAGACTTTTTACAAAAATCCGGCATCTTATAAATAAATAATAATATTTGGTGCAAAAACTCCGTATGGGCACCCTAGAACTAGCTTCTACAAATCATTTGATTTGTGAGTTTTTTTTTTTTGAGGCGAATGAAAGAGACCTACAATTTTATGCCCAGTTCGAACAGCTAATTTGAGAAGCTTTTTCGGGACAATTAGAGTCTCGAATGGTTGTCAAACGTTCGCGATAGGTGGCGCACTGGACAAAACCTGAAGATGTAATTTGCGTTTTCCGGAATCGAACCTGGGATCCCTTTCACAGTAGTCCAGCACTCTGAGCCACTCCGCCCATCCCGCATCCTAATATGGTGGTATGTGGTTCCAGACCTCCTTAATGTTTTCGACAAGCTCTTCAGCATTTCTTAATTTTTTTGCTTTTAATGCTCTTTCGATATCGGCCCACAAGTTTTTAATTGGGTTTAGGTCGAGACTTTACGCTGGTCAATTCAAAATATTAATTTTCTCACTCTTACACATCATTAGCCTTGACTGTGGAAAATTTATCTGAAGTCATGCAAAACTGCGTTGCGTGGTAATGTAAATCCAGCATAAGTAAACAGTATAATGGTTCTGCAATGGAAACGCTTCGTTGGTAAGATTGAAGTACCAACGACGATACCCAAATCGTAGAACACCATGTAGCCGGGTATTCGTTGATACGTATCAGCGCCTTGTTGATACCGGGTCTGCTGCACCAAATAAAAGGGAACGACACGTTCAGACGCAGCGGCGTAGAAGGTGAAGATGGGATTATGCGTGCTGTGGAAGTTGGAAGATCAGCCTTCAGTCAGCGTCCGCAGACTAGCTGTGCAGTTGGAAGTACCAGGATTTACAGAATGCAATGGATTACACCAAATTGTCAGCCAAATCGATCACATTGCGATTGACGCAAGGCACGCCTCCAGTATTCTCGAAGTCCGAACCTTCCGAGGGGCCAATATTGACTCGGATCACTACCTTGTCGCAGCTAAGGTAATATGCGGATATCCAATACACCCCAACAGAGAAATACTGCGAGAAAGTTTGACGTCGAAAAACTGCAATCGCAAGAGATGGCCAGAATCTTCGCCGATCACGTAACCCGATGCCTCTCGATCAGTCCTATCGCAGCAACAGCTATTGCAGAAGATCAGTGGCAACACTGCCAGAAAGCCATCATCAAGGCCGCGACTGATGTGCTGGGTTTCACCCGACCACCACCACGAAACCCCTGGTTTGATGAACAATGTCGACTAGCAAACGCAGCAAAACAAAGAAGCTTATAAAACGGCGTTGTGAAAGAGGACATTCATAAGAATGTGGAAAAATTACTTCTGCAGACTCTATAATGGCGACGAAGAACAGAATCCCGCTGTTAGGCAGAACGTACCATTCAATATAGACGATGATAGACAAAATTTTCGTCCACCTGACCAAAGCGAAACCCTTTATAAATAACCTGGTTGGCCCCTATCAGAACGGTTTTATGTCCGGAAAGTCCACCGTCGATCAAATTTTCACACTTAGGCAGATCCTGGAAAAAACCGGTTGTCACTGGTTAATCAAATGTTACGTGAGGGAATTATCGAACCGGTGAACGGTGTTACTAAGTGGGTTTAGCCATTGGTGGTTGCACTAAAAGGAAAGGATGATGTGCGCATTTGTGTTGATATGCGTAGAGCGAACCTGGCAGTGGAGCGAGGGGCTCTTTCGGTACACTCGTCTGATGTTTGGAATAACATGTGCGCCCGAGATATTCCAAAAACGTATGGAACAAATCAGTATTTGTGTGCGAATGTGTTATCAGTTATATTGATTACATCGTAGTTTACGCACCAACTAAAGAAATCCATGAGCTACGATTACGAAAGTTTCTAGATCGCATACGGGAATACAACATAACATTAAACAAAGAAAAAGGTAGATTTGGTGAAAAGGAAATTGAATTTTATGGACATATCTTGTCGGCGTCGGGAATAAAACCGAAGCATGACAAAGTTAAAGCCATAAAAGAATTTCGTACTCCGGCAACGGCCGAGGAAGTCCGTAGCTTTTTGGGATTAGTGAACTGTGTTGGAAAATTTATTCCAAACTTTGCAACCGTCAGTGAACCATTGCGGCGACTCACGAAAAAAGAAGTAAGCTTCGAATGGGGACAAAACTCTCTGACTGGGAAATATACAAGGCCAGTCAGAGAAACTTTAAAAACGAAATGCAGAAATCTAAACGCCAATCGTGGCAAAAATTCTGTGATGAAATAAAGGGCACTACAGAAACCGCGAGACTAAGGTAAATCCTAATCAGGGAGGGAAACTGGTCTGAATCTTGTCCAGATTCTTTAAAGCTGTTACTGACCACGCACTTTCCAGGCTGCACCACTCAGCCAAATACCGGTATATACACCAACAGCATGATGGAAACGAACCTCACGGCAGATTTGGTCACAGAGGAATGGGCTATCCGATCATTCTCCCCCTTCAAATCCTCGATGGAATTTTTCCTCCCATGTTGCAGAGAACCACCAACACCATCATACCGGTACTAAAAGAACTGTACATGATCAGCCTCATACTGGGGTATATACCAAGAACATGGAGAGAAGTGAAGGTAATTTTTATACCAAAGGCTGGCAAACCAAGTTACACCAGCGCAAAAGACTTCAGGCCAATAAGCCTCACGTCCTTCATCCTGAAAACTTTAGAAACTGAAAGCTTACACCAGGGAGAGGTAATCTCCCCACTGTTGTGGGTCATTGTTCTTAATGAAGCACTCACAAAACTTAAGAACAATGGCATCAGAATAACGGCTTACGCGGATGACGTCGTACTGTTGGCAACGGGAAAATTCCTTCCAACACTGTCGAAACAAATTGAAAGCGCATTTTACACATTGAAGCAAAATCTGACGAACAATTTACTTCTTGGATACTATATGTAAAATATCGAACAGAAGTCGTCGCCGATGCTAGTCCAGTTGGATTGGGAGCAGTGTTAACTCAATTTCAAAAAGATGCACGAATTATTGCATATGCCAGTCTAAGCTTAAGGGAGCCAGAATTGAACTATGCACAGGCCGAGAAAGAAGCGCTCGCCTTGGTATGGGCTGTTGATCAGTTTCATTATTATGTATTTGGGCGACATTTTGAACTGGTAAAGGATCATAAAGCATTGGAAACTCTTTTTGGACCGAAATCAAAGCCTTGTGCTCGAATAGAACGTTGGGTGATAAGGCTTATGTCATACAAGTTTACGGTGATATACAAGCCAGGAAAAACTAACATTGCTAATTCCCTGTCTCGTTTGCTGGCAGATAGTAATGAATAGTCCGATACGAACAACAATACATCGGATGGATTATGTCCTATGCCGAACCAAAGGCCATCACACTGCTTGAAATATTTCTGTAAAAGCAGATAATGGCCCTCAATTTGTATGTGAAGAAATTAAGAAATACTGTCGCATAAATAACATCAAATTGCAAAGTACGATACCATATTAGCCGCAACAAAACGGCGAAGTGGAGCGCCAAAATCGCTCACTGTTAAAAAGACTAATAATTAGTCAGCATGAAAAAGGAAATTGGCGCGAAAATTTGCAAAAGTTTTTGTACAGGTACACTCCCCATTCGGTTACTTTGAAGGCACCATCTGAATTGATGTTCAACCGAAATATTCGTGACAAATAGCCATTTGTATAAGAACGCATGGAGATTTATGATGAGTTGCACGATAGGGACGCAGAAATGAAGTTGAAAGGGAAAAGATTTGCTGATCGTAAGCGTCATGCGAAAGCAAATAGTATCGAAGTCAAAAAAAGTCAAAAATGTCAAGTATGGAAGAAGGGGATGATGTGGTAGTAAAACGGAAAATAAATTATTGTCAAATTTAATAATTTACTTCATACGAAACTATAGAAGCAGACGAATGCATTTTAATCAGAATATCCAATATTAGCTGTGCGTTTGGAAGAAGAAGAAGCAAAATGCTGATTTTGATTTTTACGATTTGGTAAAGAATAACAACAATTATTCATACTTAAAGATTTATTTAAGAATTCTTGTACATTTTTTATTTGTTCAGGACTTTTATTTTGACGATGGTTTTGGTTTAAAATTGAGTTAGTTTTCTCAATTTCTAATTGTATTTCGTTTGGGTGTTGATTTTGATTTCGTGAATTTGAACTAGTAATTTGAGATATTTTGCCCAAATTTATTGATATGTGGAGTGGGTTTTCAGTGGTATTTTCTCGTTTTTGGTTCGGAAGTTTCGCTTCTTCATTCTTAAAAAGATTTATTTTTACCTTTGAGAAAGTAGACTTGGGAGTCTGAGACGATGTTTGTCGAGAAATGTTACCTAGAACAGAATCGCATTTGGAATTAGAAGATTTAGAATTTGGAATCAGTGATTGCGATTTCCGATCTTGAGAATTGTTTTCTTGATATAGTAAACCTTTATGTGTTTGATCTTTAAGGTTTGGATACAGAGAGCTATCTTTTTTATTTTGATAGCACAAAATACTTTATAAACATTTAAAAAAAATTCAAATTGAACGAAGTAAAGTATTTGCAATTAAAGAAATGGAAAAAAATGTTTAATTGTTTTTTTGGCGAATTGGAGGAGGACGATGAGAGTTTGGTCAATGTTTAACGAATGGGAAAAAGTAATTGCGATCACTCCGATAAATTAGAGTGCCTATTATGGACAACAAATCAAGTTAGTTGTGTTGTCTTCATGACAACTCAACTGTGAGACAATTAAACAAATTTTTCGTATTAAACAGCCTCACCGTTTTTCGACTATTCCAAATTTCTTAAGCTTACCACTGCTTATTTCACATTATTAACGAACCCTTTGTAATTTTTTTGCTATACTTTGACAGACAACTAGTTTTAATCGATAATACCAATTGAAGAAAGTCAACCTTGGTTTGGTTGTAGTTGTCTTCCATTATAGGGGCATTAAGTGAGTTAGAATAGTTTAGCGCGTATGATTCGGTGTCGGGTAGAGTGGGCTTAGCCTAGGTTAGTTTAGGGATAGGATTCCGATGCACCTGACTTTCCATCCTTGTCGAGGAACATTGAAATGGGTGGTGACAATAAAAAAAACACATCGTCGCAACAACAACGCACAGAGGTTGGTCTTCTCCTGCGTTCTAATCACCAGTTGGCGGGCTTGTACTCGTAGCTCAATTAGCGCAAGTGGTAGTCACTTGGTCAATTGAGAAAAATCGAGGTGCAAGTTCACTTCCTGACAGGGGAAAACATAAATGTTTTCCCAAGTGGATATATACGGAGAATTGACTGTCAGAATTCAAAAACTATTCAAACAATCACTTAAAGGAGTGTGATGATGAATTAGTGGTGTAGTTCGAAATATTTATTTTTTTTAAACGTTTATTTGGCATAAATTTGCCATTTAAAAAATCATAACAAATTACATATTATGTAAATCTATTTTTAACATATTCAATCAAAAGTATTTTGAATCTTGGTAAATTTTGTTCCATTTTTAAAACATTTGGCAGGCTATTATAAATATTTAGTCCTCTATGAAGAACCATATTCCTAGTCCTTACATTTTTAAACCTTGGCAACCTAAAGTCACCAGCGTTACGTAACCCAAAAGGTTGTACATCACTAACATAAGAAATCATATATATCATTCATATAAATAATTTGGTAATATTTTGAATTTAATTTTAAACACAAATACGATCACATTCTACATTATTCGTTGGTTCACACTCATCCAGGATAGTTTAAACAGCATTTCTCTGATTGGAGTTAATCCATTACACATTAAAACAATTCTCATTGCTCTATTTTGAAGCTTTTGTAATATGCTCACCATCAAATTATTGCACATAAACAAAATACTGGAGCAGTACTCAAAATGTGGTTTTATCATTGTATTATACATATACCTTAATTGTTGTGTTCTACCCAAAAAATTAAAGTTTTTTTTTGATATTTTACATACATAAACAACATGTGCATTAAAACTTAATTTATCGTCAATCAAAACACCTAAATATTTAATTTCACTGACTGTCTCTATATTTTGATTGCATATTTCTATGGTTCTATTAGTAGTACCATTTAATATCATTCCTTTAGTTTTATCAACATTCAATTTTAACATATTTCTGTCAAACCAGTCTTGTAAATTTTCTAAGTCTAAATTTATTCTATCTATACATACATTCATCGACATTACTACCGGAAATAAACAATAACGCATCATCAGCGAACAGCACAATTTTTGAAAAACGTACAGCAGCACACCGAGCAAAGATCCTTGCGGGACACCATGAATGACAGGAACAGGGTTTGACACAACATCGTTAATTTTTGTTTTTTGGGTTCTGTGTTCAAGGTGTGATTTAAACCATTTAAGTTCAGTATTTCTCACTCCATACATTTTTTGCTTTTCAATTAAAATGACTCTGTCCACGGTTTCGAACGCTCTTTTTAAATCAAGAAACACCGCTACAACCACTTTATTGTCATGAATGTCAATTTTCCACATAGTGATCACTAGATTGAGAAGGGATTCGCAATTATGATTTTTTCTGAAGCCAGATTGATAACACGATATTAAATTGTATGATTCTAAATAAGTTTGTAGTTTATTATACACAGTTTTTTTAATAATTTTACTTTCAAGGGACATCATATTGACAGGTCTAAAATCTTCCACTTTCTTAGAATCACTTTTTTTTTAATTGGGTCAAAAAGGGACTCTTTGCAGCAGCTTGGAACGTACCACTAGTTAAAGACAAATTAACAATTTTAAGCAACAAATCACCACATAACTCAAAGGCGTCCGAAAACATTTTAACATTAACTCCGTTTATATCTTTTTTATTATTCATTAGTTTAAGCACAGAAATTAAGTCACTTAAATTTATCTCTTTGAATTTAAAATTTAAATAATAATTATCCAACACTGTATTGATATATGTTTTTTTAGGAATATTGCTCCTAATTTCCATTATACTATTTACAAAAAAAGTATTTAAAACGTTCGCCATTTCGAGACCATTGTTGTATATAAATTCATTAATATTTTTTTTTTACTTTCTTTTAGAACGAGTAGTTTTAAAGTTCTCACATAGCTTTCTGCTCACTACAAACTTCTATTTTTGTACTAATGTACCGGTTTTTCGCATTATCAATACAGGTTTTAAATTTGTTTCTACATATCTTATAATTTTTCCAATCAACTTCAAGGCTGGAAACCTTCGCTTTTTCATATTTTGTAACTTTTTCATTTTTTAGAGCTCTAAGACTTATATTAAACCAAGGATTATGATCACTTTTTATATTTTTATAGTTTATAAAACTTTTAACCGTCCGTACAATGTCATTTGAAGACTTATTCGTCAATGCTCAACAGATATAAAAGTATTCGGTATAGAAAAATCACAGCTTCGTAATTTGGCGACAAAACTTTCTGACTTATATTTAAAAACACATATCGACTTTTGTTTATGCTTTATATTATATAATACCCTAATACCCAATGGTGGTTGGGTGTGTATGAATCGGGCAGGCATTGATTGGCATTAACTTGGCAATGTCCAGTGTTTTAACTTTCTCATACACATCAATTGTGCTTATTTTACCTCCCCGTGGTAACCACCGGGTACTGGTCTCGCCCACCCGGGCTTGACTTGCTAAACTTATAAGCGCGAGTGTTGAACACGAAGAGAATAGCAACACTATAATGCTCTGTCGGAGTTGACTGTCTGCTCGAGTCTCAGAAGTCTAACATGAGCACCTCAGAATGAGGACGTACGGCGGATGAATTTAAATGATTAAATCAACGGTGGCGTCAACAGTCAACTTGGCAGATACCTTAATGGGCTACTTCGACTTATTTGGAGCTAAGGTTATTAGGGCTTTTCAGCACTAGTCAGGGTGTTGAAATAGAGATGGTGGCGGATGAACCCTTTATGGGCCAACGGCAGCGCTCATATCCCCGAAGCGGGTTACTGACTCCGGGAAATCCGGCCCCTTTTGTCCAAGGGGTTCAGCAAAGGACCTGGCCCTCCAGGTTGGGGGTTGTGCGTCGGGGTAACTTCCCTACCACGGAAAAACCAGGCAGTTATGACACAACTACAAGCCTCGGATATGGATGATCCAAATGTTGACGACCCCAGCAAACGAAATAAGGACAACGAACTTCGGATCTGCACGTGGAATGTCCGGACCTTAAACAGACCGCGTGCAGCCGAACAACTTGTGGAGACCCTGGATAGGTACAAAGCCGACATTACGGCCATCCAGGAAGTGCGATGGGATGGAGAAGGCATAAGAAGGATGAAAAACTATGACATCTATTACGGCGAGTGCCGCAGAGAGCAGAGTCAGCGATTATTTGGATGTGGATTCGTGATTAGAAGAAGACTTAGGCAAGAAGTCTTGGGATTTCGCAATGTTAGCGATCGCCTAGTTACAATCCGCATCAGGGCCAAATTTAAAAATATCACGCTGATCTGTGCTCACGCCCCGACAGAGGAGAAAGACGACACAGCCAAAGAAGCATTCTACGATCTCCTTGAGAAGACGTATGATAAGTGCCCGAAGTACGACGTCAAGATAGTTCTTGGCGACTTTAACGCCAAAATCGGAAAGGAGGGCATCTTTGGCTCCGCAGTCGGAAAGCACAGCCTGCACGACAACACCTCCGGAAACGGACTCAGGCTAATCGACTTTGCGGCGGGGCGAAATGTCATCATTGCCAGCACACGTTTCCCACACCTCAACATACACAAGGGGACTTGGCGGTCTCCAGATCAACAAACCGTCAACCAAATTGATCATGTTGCGATCGACGCCAGACATGCCTCCAGTATCTTGGATGTCCGAACGTTCCGAGCGGCCAACATAGACTCGGACCATTACTTGGTAGTAGCCAAAGTACGGATGCGGATATCCAATACTCCACAACAGCGAGAGGATACTGTAAGAAGATTTGACGTTGCAAGGCTACTATCGCAAGAGACCGCCAAAACCTTTGCCGACCGCGTCTCACTAAACCTCTCAGCAAGCTCATCCTCAGCGTCACCAACATCAAGTACAGAGGACCAGTGGCAACACTGCCAGCGTGCCATCAGGAATGCCGCTACGGAAGTGCTGGGTTTCACTAGGCGACCACGACGAAACCCCTGGTTCGATGAGGAATGCCGCCAGGCACATGCAGCCAAGAACGAGGCCTATCAATTAATGCTGCAGACAAGAACCAGAGCGGCTGAGAGAGCTGCCCGTGAGCTCTACGGGCAAAAAAGAAGGGAGGAACACCGACTTCTCAGAAGGAAAAAGAAAGAGCACGAGAAGCGAGCGGTCGAATCAATTGAGGGACGCTACTGCAGAGGCAATGTTCGAAAGTTCTACCAAAGGGTAAAACGTTCCACCCAAGGATACAAGGCCCGAACAGAAGCCTGCAGAGATGAGCATGGGAATACAGTAGTAGATTCACAGTCGGTGCTGAGGATTTGGAAAGAACACTTCTGCAGACTGTTAAACGGCGGAGACAGCCAACAACCCACTGTCAGGCAGAATGATCTGTTCAGTTTGGGCGATGATAGCCAAAATTTCCGTCCACCCGACCTACACGAAGTGAGCATAGCGATATCCAAACTTAAGTGCAACAAAGCTGCTGGAGCGGATGGCCTCCCGGCCGAGCTTTTCAAAGCAGCGGGAGATGGCTTGGTAAGGAGCATGCACCAACTCATCTGTAAAATATGGTCGGATGAAAGCATGCCCGACGAATGGCATCGTGTGCCCCATCCACAAGAAAGGAGATACTCTGAACTGCGCCAACTACAGAGGAATAAGTCTCCTGAATGTCGCGTATAAGATCTTGTCGGCTGTATTGTGTGAACGCCTAAAACCTTTCGCCAACAACCTGATCGGCCCATATCCATTTGATGTCGAAAAAGGTTTGAGACAAGGCGATGCGCTATCATGTACTCTCTTTAACATCGTTCTTGAAGCAATTGTACGAAACTCACAAGCCAACACCAGAGGCACAATTTTTCAAAAGTCCGTTCAACTACTTGCCTATGCTGATGATATTGACATCATTGGGAGAACGCGGCGAGCTGTCAGTGGCGCATTTGCAAGCATCGAAACGGAGGCGGCGAAGATGGGTCTGGCTGTTAATGAGGACAAAACGAAGTATATGCTGTCAACGAGAAAGGACTCTCAACATCGGCGACTCGGACAAAACGTCACGATGGACAGATACAACTTCGAAGTAGTTAAAGACTTTGTCTACCTGGGCTCCACTATCACTTCGCAAAATGACATCGGCGCAGAGATCAAGCGAAGAATCACTCTTGCCAATCGCTGTTTCTTCGGGCTAAGAAGGCATCTACGAAGTAAAACCCTCTCTCATAGAACCAAGGAGATATTATATAAGACCTTAATCAACCCGGTTCTGCTGTATGGTGCAGAAGCATGGACCCTGTCAAAAGCGGATGAAAACCTTCTGGGATGCTTTGAGAGAAAAATTCTTCGAGTGATATTCGGTCCAGTTTGTGACGATGGAGTGTGGAGAAGAAGATTCAATGACGAACTATACGGGCTATACAGCGACGCTGACCTGGTCAAAAAGCTGAAAATACAACGGCTGAGATGGCTGGGACACGTGGAGCGTATGGACAACAACGCACCAGCCCGACGAGTCTTCGAATCCACCCCTGAGGGACAACGCAGCAGAGGAAGACCCCACCTTAGGTGGCGCGCACAATTGGAGAACGACCTCAACCAACTTGGTGTGCGTAACTGGAGGCAGCTGGCGAGGGACCGAGCTGGCTGGAGGGGCTTGTTGGTTGAGGCCGTGGTCCACCCCGGACTGTAAGCGCCACCAAAAGTAAAGTAAGTACCCTAATACTAATTATCACAGATTCATGATCACTAATTTTGAATTTCTATCAGACTTAGCTTTAACTCTCTCCGGGTTATTTATCATAACATAGTCAATTAGGCTTCTAGACTTCTTGGTTATCCTCGTTGGTTCCTGAATTAATTGGATATAAGAGTTATCACTTAATATTGCACTTATTTGTTTTTTAAAAGAATTGTCTTTTAGCATATTTATGTCTGTGGCGGATTTGGCTAGGTACAATCCGCCCAAAGCTTGGGTCTGGGTTCCGCTTCCCTATACTTACCCCGAGAAACTTCTCGGTCTCCTCCACATGCAGAATAGCGAGTTGCAGGCGAAAGTGTTGAAGACAGGGCCCAGAAGGCAATTTGGCCAGCACTTTTTGCTGAGCCCCAATAGGGAATCGCTCCCATTCCTCGAGAAAACGAAGGGGATGGTAAGGCACAGCATGGGGAAGGACGTGGTTAAACTCATGACCAAGGGGGCAGAGGCTGATGAACCAAATGTGGATGGAAGTGATGTAGATAAACTTGCATCACAGTAGGACTGCGACGGCGTGCTTGGTTGAGTACATAACCAAGCACGACGTTTCAGTCATACTAATACCAGAGCCCTGGATCAGCAATAAAAACCGCATCCAAGGGCTCAGCATCAGGGAATACACGCTTTATTTCAAGGCAAACGAAGGTAAAATCAGGGCTTGCATTCTTATATAGAACAATATAAGGGCTTTTCTTTTGAATAATTTCAGTGATGGAGACCTCAGAGCTGTTTCCTGTGAACGAGAAGGGAAGAAACCGATTTGTATGGTATCGGCCTATCTCCCGTACGAGGCTACGGAAGTCCCGTCTAACAAGATGAGGCAGCTGATGGCCAGGGACGATTGGCTTTTTGTCGTGGGCTGCGATGCTAATGCGCATCACTCTCAGTGGGGTAGCACTGACATAAGCACTAGAGGTGAGTTACTTTTTGATTTGATTTTATCAACAAGGCTTACTATATGTAATAAGGGCAACACACCAACTTTTATGGTGTGAAACAGACAGGAAGTGTTAGACATCACTCTAGCATCCTGTACTGATTCTCTCACAATTTGTAAATGGAGGGTCTTAGATGAGGCATCCCTATCGGATCACAAATGGATTCGCTTTCAAATAAGCTTCCTAAATAAGGAAAACAATACGTATAGAAACCCAAGAAGAGCTGACTGGGATAGGTACAAGGTAATAGTAGGGCAACACCTGGGGGAGGGGCCAACTCGTATGACCAATCCTCCGGATATAGACAGGGCGGTGGACAATCTATGCAGAACTTTGAATGAAGCATACGAAAAAGTTTGTACCAGCGAAGCCTCCAGACTTCGCAAGATTATTGCTAAAGATGCGGTAGTACCCAGCTTTATTAGGAAATCCAATGGTGCATGGGCTGAAAGCAAGCCATACCTCTGCGAAGGACTATAGACCTATCAGTCTTTCGTCATTTCTCCTCAAGACACTCGAAAGGCTTCTTGATATCCATATAAGAAGCAAGTGTTGCAATGGAAATCTATGCAATGCTCAGCACGCATACTTAAAAGGTAAATCGATAGAAACAGCTCTACATGAAGTGGTAGGTAAAATAGAACAAAGCTTACACCACAAGGAATTTGCTTTAGCTGCCTTCTTAGACATCGAAGGGGCTTTTAATAACGTTAGGGCAGAGGCAATCAAACGCGCTCTGGAAAAGATAAAGGTAGATCATAGCATCACCAATTGGCTTTGCACGATGCTTGTCACCAGAAATATCAATTCCACTCTCGGACACAGTTCAATAAGAAAATCGGTTACTAGAGGCACTCCCCAGCGAGGGGTTATATCTCCTCTTCTCTGGGTTCTTGTCATAGACGATATACTTAAAGAACTCAATAACGCAGGATTTAGCATAACCGCTTATGCAGATGATGTGGCAATTCTAGTTCGGGGTAAATTCTTGAACACTTTGAGTGAAACCATGGAATCAGCCCTCAACAAGCTCAGAAAATGGGCGGAAGGGTGTGGACTTCGTGTCAACCCGGAAAAGACAGAACTAGTACTTTTTAGTACAAAATATAAGATACCACCCTTCAAACTACCCAGGATTGGTGGAGTGGAGCTTTCCCTTTCGGATAACGCAAGATATCTTGGTATGGTCCTAGATAAAAAAATTAATTGGAAACTTAACGTTCAGGAAAGAGTCCGAAAGGCTCATAATGCTCTCTTCCTCTGTAAGAGAACAGCAGGAAAAAAATGGGGATTGAGTCCAAAAATGATGCATTGGTTATCTTATACATCATGGTGGTTAGACCCATCCTTACCTATGGAGCTCTTGTTTGGTGGAAAGCCACAAATAAGTTATATATACGGGATATGTTGACCAGGGTACAAAGAACAGCCTGCACTGCCATGACTGGTGCTTTACGCACCACACCCACAGCTGCACTTGAGGCGTTTATGTATCTTTTACCCCTGGACCTACAAATAAAATTGCAAGCAGGTAATAGTGCGCTTCGGCTAACTAACGCAGGGTTCTTCAAAACCAGACAGGTGAGACATAGCTCCATACTAATGGAATCCTTCTCCAACATCCCCGATAAAACGGATGAAAGTTTGGGGGAAATTGACTTCCGACACACCGTACGAAGTACAATATCCAGACAGGGAGGACTGGCAAAAGAATGAGGTTTCGAATGAAAATGAAATTTCGATTTATACGGATGGTTCCAAAACTAAGGAGGGTACAGGGTCAGGTATATACCCCAGGGATATAGACCTACAAGTGTCATTAAGACTTCCGGATACATGCAGTGTGTTCCAGGCAGAGGTTCTGGCCGTGCTCAAAGCCGCGGATGTACTTGATATGGGATCAATATCCAACAAGAATATCGCTATCTACATTGATAGTCAGGCTGCGCTAAAGGCGCTAGAGTCCTTTATCATCAAATCTGACCTAGTCAGGAGCTGCCGCACAATGCTCAGAGCATTATGCGCGCAGAACCAAGTCAGATTGTGTTGGGTACCCGGACACTGTGATATTGAGGGTAACGAAAGGGCTGATGAAACAATTGAGGGCATTAGACCACCAATAGCCGTGGCCAAGAGAATTATTCTCGAGAATATTAAAAACAGGGCAGATCAGAGATGGTTGAATATAGTAGGGCACAGGGTCTCTAAGGCTCTGTGGCCTAAGCTAGATCGGAAAAAATCTGTAGAATTACTAAGGCTTACTGCTAGGTTCCACATTTCACTTTCACTCGAAATGAAATCGGCAATCAATTTGTGTGCTCTAAATTTCACTGTATTCGATTTTAATTTCAAAATTTTCGGAATTAATACAAAGTGAAATTGTGGTTTCGAAAAAATTTCAGAGTTTCCGAATCGCTCGAAATGCATAACACTGAAAACGAATACACTCGATTTGCAATTTCGATTTCACTCGATTTCTGGAACCTAGCTGTTAGTATATCAAGGCTACGAATGGTGATAGGGATACTCTCCGGGCACTGTCTTCTAAGGAGGCACGCTATGAGATTAGGTCTAACAGATACAGACATATGCAGGTATTGCGAAGACTTGCATGTCACAGAGGACATAACTCATCTCCTCTGTGAATGTCAAGCTATTGCTCGGTACAGGAGGAAATTCCTCGGTATGTACTTCTTCGACATTTTGGATGAGGATGGCCTTGCAAACAAAACTGAAACAATTTTCAGGTTCTGTAGGGAAATTAATTGCTTGGGCGAAGTGGTTTAGGTTATTTGACCGTTAAGGTTCCCCAGGGATGGCGATGGGTCCAATATGGTGCCTAGTGCAATGTGATGAACTCACACCCTATTCAACCTAACCTAACCTAACCTAGCATATTTATATTAACATCACCCATTAATATCACAGTTTTAAAATTGCAGTTCAACATTTCCATCCTGTTAGTAAACCAATCTATAAATATTTTTGCAGAGTAGCTGGGTGATCCCAGCGGATTCGACGATACCAAAATATTCTTTTCCGCGAACTATTCCCTCCGGCGGATTCCATGATTGGGGTGAATATTTCATATTCCCATGTATCTTTAACATAAAAAATCACTCCACCTGTATGCGTAGATATAGTATTGCATCTTATTATTTGATAGTCTTTTAAGTCAATTCCTACATCTTCAACGTTGTCAATAATATGAGTTTCTGTTGTACATATGAAATCAAAACAATTGTCGTAAACTAGTGTTTCTAATTCACTTAAGTTATTTATGAGACCTTCAATATTTAGACTTAAGCACCTTAACTCGGATAATTGCTAATAATTTATTTTACTGCGTTCATTAAGCAGCTGTTTTCTATAGATTGGACAATCCAAACTACGTACATCATAATTTATGTCCGTGTCAGGAATATTGGCTTTATCCTTAAGCCTCATACAATTAACACATTTAACATCACTTATGCAATCCTTGATTTCATGATCCTTTTCACCACATTTTAAACATATTTTATCTCTCGTGCAGTCTATATGTTTATGGTTGTACCCTAAACATTTAAAACACCGGCGAACACAAACTTTCTCATAAACCACACATCTATCATACTTAATATAATTTTGTTTACCATAATTTCGTGGAATGCCTTATTGTCCACTTCTAAAATGGTATTGTAGTACATTTTACTTTTAAAAGACTTATACACTATTAGCAGAATATAGAAAAATCCAAACAAGTCTTATCTGATAAGCTGATTTTATTCGAATGAAAAATATATTAAAATAATTTTGAACAAAGAAAAACATAATTTCTATGATTCAATAAAACAGGTTCACATTTCCAACACCCCCACTTGAACCTGGTTTCAATTAAAAAATTAATCCCATTTTTCCACAACAGAAATTGTGCTTCTGTTTAACTACTCCTTTCGTCAAGTTGTCTGCAACCATGTCATTTGTGCCAACACTTGCAAATTTAATGAGTCCAAGTTGATACTTCTCTCTTATGAAGTGATGACGTATGTCGATATGTTTTGTCCTAGGATGATAACTTGATGTTGTCGCTAGGTGCAGAGCACTCTTGTTATCACAAAAGATTGTAGTCGGAACTTCGGGTTTATTGCTCATGTTAAGCTCTGCATCCAACTCTCGAAGCCATAATACTTCCTGCGTTGCAGATGATAACGCCATATATTCGGCCTCGGTGGTGGATAGAGCTGTTGTTTGTTGACGCCGACTATTCCACGAAACTGCACCTCCTTGTAGCAGAGTAACGTATCCTGTTACTGATTTCCTATCGTCACTGTCAGAGGCCCAGTCTGAATCTGAATATGCCAGCAAATCAGGATTTCCATCGCGACTGAATACTATCTTTGCTGACTTCATACCTTGCAAGTACCTAAACACTCTTTTGACCGCATTCCAGTGCTGCATGCCTGGATTGTTGTTAAACTTGCTGAGGTGGTTTACTGCTTGCGAAATGTCTGGTCTAGTGCAATTTGCAGCGAATAACAAGCTTCCAATCGCTTGCTGGTACGGGATCTTCTTCATCTCCGATTGCTCCTTCTCAGTTTTGGGAGATAACTCTTTAGTAAGTTTTTGATTTACATCCAAAGGTGTACCAACGGCATTGCATTCTTCCATATTGAAACGTGCCAGCATCCTCTGAATATACTTTTCTTGATCCAGATAAACTTTTCCATTGGCATGAGTTATCCGCATCCCAAGACACTGCTTAGCCTTTCCCAGAAAATTCATTTTGAACTGCGTCATGAGCTTCTTCTTTAGTAGGTTAAAATAACCCGGATCGTTGGTGAAAACTAGAATGTCATCAACGTAAATGGCTAAATATGTCATTTTTGATCCATTCCTTTTATAGTAGATACATGGATCCACATTCGAACGCTTCAGTCCATTATTCTGCAAGGCATGATCTAATTTCTGGTTCCAAACCAGACTGGCTTGCTTCAGCCCGTACAATGCCTTTTTCAACTTGAATACATGACCAGAGTCATCTTGAAAACCTTCTGGTGGATTTATATAGACGTCCTCCTTCAATTCACCTTGTAAAAAGGCAGTCACGGCGTCCATTTGTTGTATGTCCAAGTTATACTTAACAGCAAGCGCCATCAAATATCGGATGGATGTGTATCTCACAACTGGAGAATACGTCTCCTCGTAGTCTATGCCTTCCCGTTGACTGTAGCCTTTTGCAACAAGGCGGGCCTTATAACGAATGTTGTTATTTGCTTCACTCTTCTTCTTGAAAATCCACTTGGTCTTTATAGTTGATTTCCCATCTGGTAAACTAGTGGGAATCCAAGTTTGATTTTCAATCAGCGACTCCATCTCGTTGTTTATAGCTTGAAGCCATTCAGTCTTTTCAGGTCCCTCCATAGCTTCCTTTACAGTGACAGGTTCATCTTCCGAATAATTAGAAGCCACGTACGTGTAATGTATGACCTCTTGGTTCGCAATACGTGCACTCCGTCGTATACCAGGGTCTTCAGGTAATTCTCCATCAAATTCAACAGCATTGTTCTCAATTTCCCCCACTTCATTGTTATTTTCGCCGAAAGATGAAAAAGATAATGAGTCGTCCGAGTCCACATGCTGTTCGTTGTTGAATACTTGAGGAATTATAGGTACTTCTTCAGTATCATGATGATTTTGAGAAATGTTATCAACCCCTACTTCAACCAACACTTCTGTACTTAGGAATTCATCGGTTGAGGAACTTGATGTTGCTTCTGTGTATTTGCTATTCATAAAACGCTGTTCCATGAAAGTAACATCTCTGCTCACAAATACTTTACGATTCTTCGGATTATAGAGACGATATCCTTTTGAACTTTCTGAGTAGCCTACAAGAATGCATCGTTCAGCTTTTGGATCCCACTTAGCACGTTTTTTCTTGGGAATATGTGACATTGCCACACAACCAAAAATCTTCATGTGTTCTAAGCTAGGTTTTACACCAGACCACAATTCCTCAGGAGTTTTCAACAATCCTTTATGAGGAGAACGGTTGACAATGTAGGTCGCTGTATTGACAGCTTCTGCCCAAAATTCCTTGCCAAGTCCAGAATCATTAAGTAAGCATCTGGCTTTCTCAACTAGGGTTCTGTTAACTCGTTCTGCCGTCCCGTTTTGCTCCGGTGTATATGGAACTGTTGTCTGATGTAGAATGCCACTCTTTTTCAGTATAGAAGTCATCTCATGGTTAACAAATTCTGTTCCATTATCACTGCGGAATTTTTTCAGTTTCTGACCGCTCTGATTTTCGACAAATGCTTTGAACTCTTTGAAATATTTCACAACTTCTCCTTTAGACTTCAAGAAGTAAATGAAAATTTTCTTGGAAAAGTCATCGGTGAATGTCAGAAAATATGTACTTCCAGCGATTGAACAAACTTCCATGGGACCACTGACATCAGAATGGACAAGCTCCAAAACTCTAGAAGAACGGGTGTTACTTGATGGAAAACTTTGACGATGTATTTTGCCTTCTGTACAAGCGATACATTGAAGATCTTCGACCTTATTGAAATGTACACCAGTCACATACCCATCTCGTAGTAACTTCAAACTACTTTGGTTCAAGTGGCCCATGCGTCTGTGCCACAATTTGAAATCTTCGGTTTTGGCTGCAACAGAATATACCAAACTTTGCTGTTTCATGTCAAGAACATACATTCCATTTACTAAACTTGCGGTTGCGATAACATCTTCTTCAGGATCGTAGATCTTGCAATTATTTCCTTGGAAAACTACTTTATTGCCCTTTTTTGTAACTTCGCTAATGGAAAGTAGATTAGTAGCCAATTCAGGTACATGAATGACATCCTTGATAGTGATTTCTTCATCATCAGATAGGTTCAGCTTCACATCGCCTCTTCCAACAGCCTTCAAGGAGTTATTATCAGCCGTTGTGACGTTACCTTGATAATTTGAAATCGACTCGAACAAAGACTTATTATTTGACATGTGAACTGACGCTCCACTGTCAATATACCAGGCATCAGTCCTGCTGAATTCTACTTGCAAAGCAGAGAACAAAGATTTATTTCCTCTTCTCTTTCCACTTGAACTTTGCACATCCTTCGGAGAAGAGCAGTTAGTAGAAATATGTCCAATACCATTGCAGTTATAACATTCAACCAAAGCTTTGTTGTTGTCTTCCTTGGGCTTCTTCTGCTTGTTACGTTTCTTAAATTTGTCCGATTTTGAAGTGAACAAGGCACCACTGCTAGTGCTAGCATTGTTTGAAGGATTAAACTTGACATCTTGTAAAAGCTTCATTTTTATGCTGTCAGCAGATATAGCAACTCCCGAGGCTCCAATGCTCATCACCATCGGTTTGTACTCATCAGGCAAGCCTTTTAGAAGAAGACTTCCAACCCACTCGTCAGCAACAGTGAACCCAATGCTATTCAACTTATTCGCAGTCGACACAATTTGAGAAACGTAATCTTCTACTGATTTGCACTCCACAAGTTGGACAGAGCACAGCTTCTGCAATAAACCAATTCTTCGCTCCAAACCTGAGTCTTGAAAAAGGTTCTTTAATTTCTTCCAGATCTCCTTAGCAGTTCCAGCATTCTCAATATGTACATAAAGCTGCTTGTCGACAGAAAGAATTATTTTACAGCGAGCTTGTTTCTCCTTGTTTCGGTCTGAACAATTTCCTTCTACGCAGTCCCAAAGATCCTCCATTTCTAGCCTAGTCTTTATCCCAAAACTCCAGGTAGACCAATTTTCGGAACCAACCAACTTCTCAATCGACCAACTTCCATTTTGGACGATAATCTTTTGATTCGCAGCATCAGAATTTTCAGCAATATTGTTCGGCATTTTAATTTCGTGATACGTCTATCTCGATTAATAATTATTGCTAAGGCCCATAACCTATTAGCAGAATATAGAAAAATCCAAACAAGTCTTATCTGATAAGCTGATTTTATTCGAATGAAAAATATATTAAAATAATTTTGAACAAAGAAAAACATAATTTCTATGATTCAATAAAACAGGTTCACATTTCCAACATACACCTTGGTGCACTTTGTAGTATTAAAAACTATATTGTTTTGGTTTTTAATGGCTTGCACAATATCATCGCCACTTAAGATATCACACATACCACTTACTAGAATTGTTGGATTTTTCATAATAGGCAAATGAACTTCATATTTATCACTCATTTTACTCTTGATTTCATTGGCATTTTTTTTACAGCATCTTCACTGTCGCAACATATAGCAATCGTACCATTTTTTTTCTCAAACATATTATTTACTTTGATGGATAGGGCAGAGGGGTCTATTTTCTTTTTTATGTCTGATTTTGTAACGACAAACTGCTGACTCTCTTTCGGTTTCACTAAGACAGGAGCTATCTCCACATGTTTTTTTAGTAAATCAGCATATGATGGTTTTGTTTTCTCCTTTACTCTAACTTCGGATTTGGACTCTCTATTGCGGGAATTCACCACTTCACCCTTTAACTCATCAATTTTGTTAACTAAACACTCGCGCACATTTTCTTCTATTTTTTTCAATTGATCATTCTTTTCACTCTCACTTGACGATGCTTTTAACATCAAAGTATTTGTTAACTCTTTTACTGCGGCAGAAACTGAATGTACTCCTTTATTCTCTTTCTTACTCTTCTCTTTTATGTCATATTTAAATGTAACAACCATATCGCTAATTTGTGCTGATAGCTTATTCACACTCTTATTTAAAATGTCTATAATTTTTTCATATTTTGATTGCTGCTTTTCCAACAGGTCCTCATATTGTCTTAGAATACTAAACAATCACTACACCAATAACCAAGATTTTTGTTTCCTCTAAGTAGTTTAATATCATATTCAGATAATTTGCATTCGCAACACAATCGATGGAACACTTTTTTGCAGAACCCGCTACAAGGAATTACATTCCCGTCACCGCGATTAAACCTTGCATCACATTTTCCGCAAAATTCATACATCGCATTGAATGTTTGTCAGGAAAATAAAACAAAAACTGATAACTTCTTAATTCCTTTGAATTATAATTAGATTTGTGGTAATTTTTACCAGCAAAACTAAGAAGAAAATAGATTAAATTTTTTATCACTTAATAACACCTCTAACTCGCTCGAACTTTCTCACTTTCATTCCTACCAAAGTGACTGTGTCTACGAGTTGTAGTTAATGTAATTCTCTGAAACAATAATTCAAAGTTTGGAGTAGTGTTTTAATTTTTAAATAGGCTTATGTTATGTTATGATAGCGGTATTTACTTTATCGACATCCCAAAAAAAATTATTTAATTTACTGTTTCTAACCAATTTATGGCAATTGAAACAGAGTTGTATTTTGAACAATTTTTATGCAAGTGTCCCTATTTTTTTTTTCACATGACTGTATATTGTGTCAATGTCCAGTTTTGGCTGGCAGAAGAATGAGGATCTTGGGAAATTTATATATATATAATATATATATATATCCTTGTTCCTCGGTATAGGCACAGGTTCTATTGAGTATTTCCTTTTATTATTTTATTTATTCCTCTTATTTTCTCTTTCTTCAAAAATAGAGGCAATTTTTGAATGTCAAGGAAGTACTTACCAGTGAGAAAGTCCTTCGGTTGTCCTATATCCATCCAAAAGCCACTTAGTTCCATAGCATACAACTCTTGCTGTACAGCCATTACGGGGAAAATTTCTTTTTCGATAGAAGTCGGCTTAATTTGTATTCTTTCCAATATTGATGGGTTAAAAATGTATATTCCAGCATTTATTTTGTTACTCACGAACTCTTTCGGCTTTTCAATAAAATTGTTTATGCAACCCAAATCATTATATAAAACTACACCGTACTTTGAAGGCTCCTCCACTTTTGTTACTACAATAGTTCCTTCCTTTCCGTGACTTCGATGATAAGTCTCAAGTTGTTTAAATGGGAAATCACAGATCACGTCAGAATTTAGAACGAAAAATGGATCCGGGCTGGCATTTAAGATATGTTTCGCAAGTGCCAAAGGTCCGGCGGTACCCAGTGGTTCTGTTTCTTGGGAAAATATAAGCTCAACACCCAGCTTTTCTGCCACCTTATGCAATTCAATCTCCATCTGTTCAGGACGATAAGAAACAGCTAATATAACCTAATAACAAAAATGTAAAAAAATATACATGAAAAATAATTAAAAGAAAACGGGCATATTTAATTTTTTATTTTTACCAATAAAAATGGGATAAATACCATAATGGGTATTATTACAAAAACAAACACATACCCTAAAATATCAAGGTGTAAAGCTTTACAAAGCCCAAATAGAATGATTATGTCGCCCACAATAATTGTCTACATAATCACCCTTATTCCCGTTGGCGTTTGTCGTATACGACTCATGTGTGGTGTCGTTGTAGGTCAGTAGGCTAAACACGGTCAAACTTGTTTGGGTCCCAGGTCACACTGGTATCCAGGGAAACGAGATCGCTAATGGACTTGCCAGGGTGGGTTCAGAAGAAGATCTCTTAGGACCTGAACCTGCGTTGGGTCTGCCTGCATCCATGGTTGGGTCATGCATTGATACCTGGGTTTTTCGTGAACACGAGTGTCGGTGACGTTACTTTTCTAAGTGTAGACAGACCAAACGACTGCGTCCGGAAGGTCGGCGTATTTCCTTCTGTCTCTCAGGAGAATCGACTGCAGATTTCTCATCTTTATTCGAAAGACGGGAAAATTAAGTACAGCAATGTAAGGTGTCTGTTTGGCAGTACAATGGACCAGTAGTTGTGTCTGAGTGCTCCATCGGATAGTAACAACCTCCGACAAAGAAAAAAAATAATAAACAATTATATTTTTTGGGAAGAATGGAAAGGACCTACAATTTTATGCCGAGGCTGAACGGCTGAATTAAGAAGCTTTTTCATGACAGTTATACTCTCGGATGATTGTCAGACTTTCGCGCAGTAGAAAAAACCTTAAGGTGTAATTTGTATTTAGCGCAGTAGTCCAGCATACTAACCACTGCGCCACTGCGCTACTGCGCCGGGATAAACCTCAAAAATATATTGGTTAATTCTTATTTTTATACCCTCCACAGGAAGGTATATTCACTTTGTCATTACATTTGTAACGCCAAGAAGGATTCACCGGAGACCCTATAAAGTATATATATTCTGAATCAGGATCACATTCTGAATCGATTTAGCCATGTCCGTCTGTCTGTCTGTCCGTCTGTCTGTCTGTTGAAAACACGATAGCGTCCAAACGAATCGACGTAGGCGAATGAAATTTTGTGAGAAGACTTCTTTTTACCGTCGTCAGGTTGGTATTGAAAATTGTCTATGTCGATAAAGTAGTTCTGCTACCTACCATACAAAACTAATATTAGACACAATCATACTAACTCGCATGGCAAACATTTTGCATGACTTTTATGCAGTGGAGGGTATCAAAGCATCGGCCAGGCCGATGATAACACTTTTACTTGTTTTTTTTTTGCTTTTTAGTGCAGTATACTTATAAAAGCGTTTCATTAATTTTTTTAAACTATTATTTTATTTTATTTTTTAGTGAATTTTTGTATCTACATTCTACATACTTACAAAAGCTTGTTTTTAGAAAGACTGATTGACATACACATTCGTAGCAGACTACGCCCGGAAGATCTATCCCCGGCCCAATACGCCTACACAAAAGGTAAAAGTGTGGAGACCACGCTACATTGTGTTGTCGGCACAAAAGAGAAAACACTAAAAGAAAAAGAGTATACTCTAGCGGCATTCTTAGACATTGAAGGAGCGTTTAGCAATGTTAATACTGATACCGTACTCAGAACGCTAAGCAAGCTCAACATAGACAGTACTATTTTTGGATAATCAGCATGCTTGAAGAAACACACATTATTGTAGTATCCTGAATAAATGACATCTTTCTGGTTCTGTAGTCTCGTATAAAGTGAGTTTTATTTTATTAAATCTGACATTTTATACAGTGTGAGCATACACTAAAATTCTGACAATTTATACAGTATTTCAAGATACTACATCTACTCTCTTCTTTTTCAAAATTAAATTACCTCACGCAACATTTGATCAGTTCTTTCGTCTACTAACTTTTCCTAGGCTACAGGTACTCGTCGATATGGCTGTGCTACTGATTTCACATATCAATCCTTTGGTTTTGCTGAGTGGTTTATAATCGGTTTCATTTGAATTGATAGCATTGGCACTACCAACTTGCGAATTGAGATCGATTCGGGTGCGTGAACTTAGCACCCCAAAGTTTAAAAACTATAATTTTTTTTAGAGTTCTGGATAGCTGGACAAGAGTTCTAGAGTTCCTGATAAAAATTTTTAAAAGTTCTGTTCATTTAGTATTTTTTTTTTATTTTTTTTAATGTGGGGTGCAAAGTTCACGATTCACCTCATTTGCAAAAATGTTGGATTTTTCTTTTTTTTGTGCATAGAATTAACATAGTTCTAGAGTTCTTGATAGTTAAAAAAAAAAAAAAAAAAACAATTAGAGCAAACAAAAAATGGTTTCCAAAATATGCCAGCACCCCATTTTCGTAAAAGTAAATTTTTTTTACAAAATTTATGCACTACACCAAGAGTTCTGGAGTTCCCTAAACAAAGATTTTTTTTCGGAACAAAAACAAAAAAGTTATGGAACTTTGAAAATTACCAAAAATTGCGAAAATATTTTTTCGGAGTTCCGAAGAGTTCTGATTAGAGTTCTGAAAAGTGCTCAAGAAACTCAACAAAAAATCATTATAAAATAATCTTCTAAGCCCAAACACCATAAAGTTAGAGCCAATTGAAAAATTGGAAATTTTTTTTTTCGGAGTTCCGAAGAGTTTTGATAAGAGTTCTGGAAAGTACTTTTGAAACTCAACAAAAAATCATTATAAAATAATCTTCTAAGCCCAAACACAAAAAAGTAAATTTTTATATAAATTCATTTTCTAAATACAAACACAAAAACCCAAATCAAATAATTGAAAAATTGCAATTTTTTTGTTTATGAGTAAGAGCTTATTACCTAACTAAATAGTTAATGATTATTTACATTATGAGGTATTGTTTTTATGTAGTTCTCTTGGTGAACGATGATTTCTTAATCAGCGACATAAATAACAGCGTGCGGATTAACGTGATCGTCGGGTTGAAGTACAAGGTGATGTCTAAGTAAATCATCGTATTTATACCACTTCAATCCAGAGCAAATCAAGGCAGTATAATTGCCAACGGTATTGTAATCATTTGGTTCGTTATAATAACTCACTAATCCCGCTAATTTATATGTCCGCCCCTGTACTTGGACCTGTGATAAAGGATCGCTAATCTAGCACTATGTTACTCTTTGAGGGTGTGGCTTGTTCACTGAAGAGTAGAACTGTGTAAGTGTGCCTATAATCTAGGGACCGAACCCAATTGACCTATTTTTTTAAAAAAAGGCTGATGAAACAGGTATTTGTGGCCCAATTTAATTAGTGGTGCATAGTGCTTTTCATTCTGCACAATCTATTTTTTTGGTCCAAAGTAAATGGGTTCATTCGACCCAATTTTTTTTTGGGCCAATGAAACCTGGTACATAAATTATAATGTAAATTTTTGCGGGACAAATGGGTTTGTTTGACCAATAATTTTTTGGGTCTAAGATATTGGGTCCAATCAACACAATATTTTTTCGGGTTAAGCCTCGAGTTTATTCTATTGGAATTTCATATATTTAAAAGACTGAACTATGTATTAGTTTTATCCACATATGTAAAATTATACATACATATAAAATTATACATATAATAAGAGACCTAATATTTCACCAAAAAAATATTTTTTTTTTTGTTCTGAAATAAACGCACTCATAAATAATTCGAACAGTGTACATATCTAATCTAATCTTTTTTTTTTTTTTTAAGTTTTGCTAAAGCACAAAAGAGTTGTAGTGCGAACTGTGGATTTAAAACCTTTAATGTTAATTCTGGCGGAATTAATTTGTAACTTTTCAATTGGCTCTTACTTTTTTGTGTTTGTGCTTAGAAGAATATTTTATAATGATTTTTTGTTGAGTTTCTTGAGCACTTTCCAGAACTCTAATCAGAACTCTTTGGAACTCCAAAAAAAAAAAATATTCTTTTTCAATGTTCCTTTTTTCTTTTTATTTGTGTCACCCCGCAAACATTTTCTCCAATCACTGGCGCAATGTCTGTCTGCCAACCTTGTTTGTTGCATGTCTGAAATTTAGCATGACAAAAACAAAATCGGCAAAGATTCCAGATCAAACATCACGTGCGAATTCGTTTAATGCAGATTCGTTAAAAATGACTGATATCTAATCTAATAATGCCCCAACGTTTTGGGCGTACAAGTTATTTTCTTGTTCAAAGCAATAGAATCAGACTTTTTAATGCTCCATCTTTTGAGCCGGCAAATTTTTTTCCTAATGCTCCATCTTTTGAGCTTACAACATCTTTTCCCTGTTAAAATTTATTGAAACAGCGGAATATTTTCCTAATGCTCCATCTTTTGAGCTTACAACGTCTTTCTCCTGTTCAAATTTATTGAAACAGCGAGTATTTTCCTAATGCTCCATCTTTTGAGCTTACAACTTCTTTTCCCTGCTCAAATTTATTGAAACAGCGGAATATTTTCCTAATGCTCCATCTTTCGAACTTACAACGTCTTTCTCCTGTTCAAATTTATTGAAACAGCGAGTATTTTCCTAATGCTCCATCTTTTGAGCTTACAACTTCTTTTCCCTGCTCAAATTTATTGAAACAGCGGAATATTTTCCTAATGCTCCATCTTTCGTTACAACGTCTTTCTCCTGTTCAAATTTATTGAAACAGCGAGTATTTTCCTAATGCTCCATCTTTTGAGCTTACAACGTCTTTCTCCTGTTCAAATTTATTGAAACAGCGAGTATTTTCCTAATGCTCCATCTTTTGAGCTTACAACTTCTTTTCCCTGCTCAAATTTATTGAAACAGCGGAATATTTTCCTAATGCTCCATCTTTCGAACTTACAACGTCTTTCTCCTGTTCAAATTTATTGAAACAGCGAGTATTTTCCTAATGCTCCATCTTTTGAGCTTACAACTTCTTTTCCCTGCTCAAATTTATTGAAACAGCGGAATATTTTCCTAATGCTCCATCTTTCGTTACAACGTCTTTCTCCTGTTCAAATTTATTGAAACAGCGAGTATTTTCCTAATGCTCCATCTTTTGAGCTTACAACTTCTTTTCCCTGCTCAAATTTATTGAAACAGCGGAACATTTTCCTAATGCTCCATCTATCGAGCTTACAACGTCTTTCCTCTGTTCCAAATTTATTGAAACAGCGGGTATTATTATTATTATTATTTTTTTTTTTTTTTTGTTTTTTTTTTGTGCTCCATCTTTTGAGCTCAAATTCATTGAATCTGATATAATAAATTCAACTAATTTGCGCTCATCATTAGGCCGCATTGACATTACGTTTAACTTGTTCATATAGTTTGGTATCTTTTACGGGTTCTGGTCCTCGTCGCCAAATGTAGTATCCTGAATAAATGACACCGTTCTGGTTCTGTAGTCTCGTATAAAGTGAGTTTTATTTTATTAAATCTGATAATTTATACAGTGTGAGCATACCCTAAAATTCTGACAATTTATACAGTATTTCAAGATACTACAATTATAGCCGAATATGTGGGCTCTAAGTTAGAAGCCTATGCCTCCAGAGGAACCCCTCAGGGCGGGGTAGGTAATCCCCTCACTGTTGTGGGTCATTCTTCTTAATGAAGAGCTCACGAAGCTTAAGAACAACAGCATCATAATAACGGCTTATGCGGATGACGTGTTGGCAACGGTTAAATTCCTTCCAACACTAGCGGAACAAATTGAAAGCGCCCTAAAAACCCTTGACACCTGTACCAGGAACTGCTTTCTAACAGTCAATCCCCAGAAAACTGAACTGGTACTTTTCACAGACAAACGGAAAATACCATACATAAAAGAAACGAGTCAATCGATGATCCTACAGAAATATTTTGCGTGTACCTTTCACGGACTTTACATAGCACACCAACCATAGCCGTATTTACAGACGGATCAAAAATAGACATTGGGGTAGGGTCAGGTGTCTTCTCTGAATCACTGGGTGTATCAAAATCGATAGCAAGACAGCTGTTTCAGAACAAACTGATCCCCCTGTGAACATCCCGCCTTGCACACTCAAGATTGAAGCAGGGAGAAAATCCACAAGAGAGGCGAATGCAAGATGGACCAACTTAAACACTTGTGATACCACAAGAATACTATGGCCGTCCTTCAACGAAACCAAAACCGAGAAGATAATGCGGAAGGATAGAAAATCCCTGTCCTTCCTCGTAGGTATCATCAGGCCACAACACTATGCGGTACACTATGAAGAAATTGGGCTTAACAGAAGAAGAACTTTGCAGAGGCTATGGTGATGAGGGAGCTCTTGAGGATACAACCCACCTCCTATGTCACTGCCCTGCCGAGGTCTCCAACACATCAATAGGCAAGATAATGAACTTCGTCAAATCAACAAGATGGTTTGTATGTAGCAGCACAGTAAGTAATTTGAATACAGGAGGCCAACTATGTAATTCGATTCTACAATCAAAATGTTCGAATTCGGAAGATTCGTACTCTGTTACTCTATAGCCAGCGCTCATATTCGAAAATCGAACGGACCTCGAATTGTCTATTTTTTTTGGTACTACCTAATCCTAAAGTAAATGCCAAAATCATTCGAATTCGCTCATAATCATTCTAATGCAAATGTGTTTGCGAACAGGCTGTGTAGATTGCAGAAATCTCAAAAAATGTGAGTAAGAAATTTGTTAATAACTTATTAAATATTATTAAGAGTATTAAAATATACTTTAATGTGCAAACACAAAGACATCTCAATTTGATATTCTTGTTCAATACATGACAATGCATCCCGACTTATCTAAAGGATTTATCCCGAATTCGCCTTAGCTCAATTTGATCATTGCAATCCTCAAATCAAATTGCGATACTGTCCATGTTGATTTATCACATATTCACGAATCACAACAAATGATTATTTCGTTTTATTCAAAAGTCTGTCAAACACAATGCGAGACTCGTTCGAAAGTCGGAAATTGTTTGGGAAAAAGTTGGCATTACTTACATTCGATTCTAATTTCATACATAGTTCCGTTTGAAAGTAGAATCGGAACCAACTTTCGAATAGAATCGAAAGTAGAATCGAATTACATAGTTTGCCCCCAGGGTTATACTGGGTACGGGACAACCAATTCCCCCTATGGGAATCATTGACCTGAGTGTGGCACGCCAACCCACAAACCTAACCTAACCATTGTATTGTCATCAAAACGGAGCCGCGCTGTGTAAATCACATTACACCATAAGAGTAGTCATAAGAGTAGTCATAAAAAAAAATAAAAAATTTCAAAGTCCTAAGTCAATGGACATAATATGTATTCCAAATAAATGAAAATTCGCGATACGTATGGTTTGATTGTTTTTACAACGCGTTCATACCGATACACTTTCCAAAGCTGCAGATTTTAAATATATATATGTACGATTGTGCATACTTACTTACGCATCATAAACTTCTTGTGATCCATAAACTATGTATATAGTAAATTAATTACGAAATATTAAACGGCTCTAACAATTTGAACCAAAATTGATAGTAGAGTTAATGTAGACATGCTTATCATGACTGCATACCCAGTTTTTCGCTAAAAGTCCAGCAACGGCACTTTTCAAATTTGGCTTCTTATCGGTACAAAAGATTTTAATAAAAACTTATTTTTAAGATACTATCGTCATTCTTAACTTGATAGCGAACTCAGTTTTTCTCTAAAAAGACTGCGTCCTTTGATATTCACCCAAATCGCTAATAGTACTTAAAAAAAACTGTTCACATCTCAAAAACTCCATTTTCGATTATGATAAAAAAGGAACTGACAGGTAACGCTTAAATCCGTAGTAATACATTTTGCTCAGTTTTGAGCGAAAAAGTTGCAAAACGGTGTTTTTTGAACCATGCCTCCTTCGATTTCCACTTCAATCGCTAAAAATGGTACTTTAAAAACTGCTCATATCTCGAAAACGCCATTTTCGATTTGGATGAAAATGGAACTGCTAGGAAATGTTTATATCCTGACGAATACATCGTACCTCGTTTTCAGCTAAACAGTTTAGAAACAGTGCTTTTCGAATCCAAAGTTGTAACATTTGTCAGTATAATTTTACAAAAAAAACACTAACGATTTTGATCAAAATACATATTCAAGACCAGAGGTAAGGGAGACTGAGATACCCATCTCGCAATCCTCTTGCCGCTGGTCCCCTCAATTTTTGCCAGGAATCCGCCATTTTGTTTTCCTATCCATGTACGTCAATTCCTATCCGTGTAAAATTGAACAAAAAAATATTAACAAAAAAAATGTGGTGAATTTGGTTTGTCATAAATGTCAAAATTTGCAAATAAACTACCCGGAGACTCTGAAGAAGTTCATAAAATCTGCAGAACCATTTCTCTCGGCAGAAGAACTCGAAAATACACGTAAGGAAGCGGATGTATTCCTTCGCTGTAATGGGCAGAAACTTCAAAAGCTATTAGAAACAGCAGCAGCTAAGGATGAAAATTTGTTTGCAGACAGATGGCTGCGCGCTGCAGTATCGCGACCCAGTAGTTCTGACGTCCGGGAATGACATTTCCCTCGGTCACCTTTAAAGACGATGAAGATTATTTGTGTTATACAGCTAAAATTATCAGTTGTCTATTAAAATACAAGGATAACATTGATACCGACAAGCTTCCAATACAAAAAATTGGTAACAATGAGCTGGTCAATTCGCAGTTTGTCAAAATGCTTGGAACTTGTCGAATTTCTTAACCCAAATTCCACCCATATTGCAGTCGTCTTTCAATATCACGTAAGTAGCTGAATATAATATTTGAGTTAAATATACGATTCATAGTACATAATATTATATCCCTTTCAAAGTTATATTGGGTTCCTGCATATTCAAAACCACTTCACCGTGATATGATTTTTGAAGAACTGAAGAAAATTACTTACTTACTTATCGGGCTCCCGACCCGTGAAGTCTCTGCCTGAGACACTGCAGCCTTCCATCCTCTACGATCCCGGGCACGCTGCTTCCAATTGTCCAGACCAAGCGCTCTGGCTTGGTCTTTGAAACGGAGGTTCGGTCTTCCTTGTCTTCTCGAACCTGGGAGCTGGGATTCGAAGACCTTTTTGGCTGGAGCATTATTGTCCATTCGCTCGATGTGGCCGAGCCAATGTAGTCGACGTGTTTTGGCTTTTTGGACTACATCCACATCTTGGTACAGCCAATAGAGTCCGCGGTTGTATCTTCTCCTCCATTCGCCCTCCTCGCACACAGGACCAAAAATCCGCCGAAGTATTTTTCTTTCGAAGGAGCCCAGTATCAGCTCTCCCTTCTTGCTTATCGTCCAGCACTCGGCGCCATAAAGCAGAACTGGCAGGATAAGGGTTTTGTAGAGCACACATTTCGTCCTTCGAGTTAGGGGTTTTGAACCCAGTTGTTTTGCCAAACCGAAGTAGCAATGGTTTCCTAGGGTAATTCTTCGCCGGATCTCCACTAGGGTGTCATTCGTGGAGTTTACGTTTACTCCGAGGTAGGTGATTAACTACCTCGAAATTGTTGCTATCAATAGGACAAAACGTCACCTAGGCGGTGGACAGATGCTTGTTTGTTTGTTGATAGCATGTACTTAGTCTTGTCCTCATTTACTTCAAGCCCAACGGATTTCGCCTGTTCTTCAATCGCCGTGAACGCTTCTATCACGGCACGCTGGGAGCGACCGATGTTGTCAAAATCGTCCGCATAGCCAAGCATCTGGATGGACCTGTTGAAGATAGTGCCTTCCGTGTTGACACCTCCCCTGCGCACTATCTGCTCCAGTACGAGATTGAAGAAGTCGCATGATAGAGCGTCTCCTTGCCGAAATCCGGTGCATGTTTGAAAAAGTTCGGAAGAGCTGCTTCCAAACTGCACGTTGCAGCGCGTGTTTTCCAGCGTCACGCGACACAGCTGAATCAGTTTTGCCGGGATTCCGAATTCGGCCATCGCCATATAGAGCTCCTGACGATGTATGCTATCATACGCGGCTTTGAAGTCGATGAATAGGTGGTGAGTTTCGACTTGAAATTCGTTGGTCTTTTCCAAGATTTGCCTCAGTGTAAAATTTGGTCTATAGTCGATCTGCCGGGCCGGAAGCCACACTGGTACGTGCCGATTAGTGTGTTGCAGAACGGTTTTAGACGTTCACACAGTACGTTGGATAGGATCTTGTATGCGACATTTAGCAAGGATATGTCTCGATAGTTCTTGCAAGACATAGGATCGCCTTTTTTTTAGATGGGGCATATGGAGCTGATAGTCCAGTCATCGGGCATGTTTTCTTCCACCCATACTTGGTTGATGATTCGGTGCATGCTCCCTACCAAAACATCACCACCGTATTTAAAGAGCTCCGCTGGTAGTCCATCAGAGCCTGCGGCCTTGTTGTTCTTAAGCTTTTTTATAGCTAAGCAAACTTATTCTATAGTAGGTGGTGGAATTAGTTCTTCATTGACTGGACGTGGGTTCTCTTCTTGCCCTATCCCTCTCTCTACATGATGCCCATTAAGCAGCTGCTGGAAATGCTGCTTAAACACGTCTACTATTCCCTGCGCTTCGGTGACTTTGTTTCCTTCGCTGTCTCGAAGAGCCTGCGTTCCGGTTTTGTAGCCAGCAGCCAGTTGCTTAGCTTTTTTATAAAACCTCCGGATGTTATTACGATCGCGCGACTCTTCGATCTCCTTAAGCTGGGAAGCTGCGTAAGCCCTCTTCTTTCTACGCAGGATCTTCTTTTCCTCCCTTCTCCTGGCTCGATATTCTTCTCTTGCTGCCCTTGTTTTGCACTGCAGCGCTTTCTTGTGTGCATCTTCTGTCACCTTTTTCCTGTACGCGCATTCATCATCATACCACGGGCTCTTTCTCTGGGGTGGCTGGTACCCTACAGTGGTTTCGGCTACTGAAGAAAATTTATGCAGCTGAAAAGATGGACGGTACTCCATTCGGTATCCTTACCTCAGACAAGCGGGATAATTGGGCAACCGCATAAGGAGTTACTTGCTATAAAGGGAAATCAAGAGTCAGTCATAGAGATCCAAAAGTCATTGTTCACAGTATCATTGGACGGAGAAGTTTGTAACGATCCTAATGGCAATAGCAAATATGTCCACTCCCACAGTTAATTCTTAATTGTAAGTCGAAGTGGATTCCACGGTTTTTGCTATTAGCATTCCACTGCTGAAAGTCAACCAATTGCACTTATGACGGGCTAGACTACATTATTAAGAATCTGTAAGTATTGTAGGTGACACTTGGAAGTTGTTTTGTACTTATAGTTTTTACAGAGGATCCAAAAGTACTCGAGGGCACCGACCGTACAAATTTTGAATCAATCAAGAAGCTGCCTTTAACTTCCTCGCCAGCTCGCGATAAACATATTCAAACTGAGAAAACCAACCTCGACAAACTGACAGCTTTCTTTAAATAGATCTACCATACACATTTTACAAGTAAATTATATGTATTCTCTTAATTGTCTTGTAATGACCAAATTTTGTCCTAGACTTCACAAAACGCCTGGTGCTGCCTATGAAACCGCTCATCTTTGTATTTTTCGCAATGGTCGTACGGAAACCATTCTTTCATGCTAAAATGAATCAATGACGTTTGCCTTCGTAAAGCTGTCAATGCTCAGCGTGAATACACAACTATGGCATTACAAGTAAAAGGGATCGATGATCATTTACTTGGCTTTAAATTAATGGCTCTGGAAAATAAACTACCAATCCCAGTATTCTATAATCTGCCAGCGGTAACAAGGCGTACTTATTTTCGATTATCTATGAGTCAGGTGGCTTCGGTTAACGAGGCTTTCATGTGCTATGGCCCAATGTATGCGGATGGATATACATGTTGCTTTAATCTCCGATTCTATCGTTGGCTGCGTAAGTAATAAAGAGACTTCTGCTGATAGATTAGCAGTGTCATTGAATGAACCTTTACAGGAGATGATGATGTACTTTGCAGAGCTGGGAAGAAGCCGATGAGCAAGTTCTAGATGGTCACCCCTATTGTCGTTGTCGTTTACGACTCTAAACGAAAACGACACGACTGTTTGGTATTGGCGACTAAAAATAAACGACTTCTGTCGCGCCATTTATGTCGTCTGAAATGTCAAAAAATGTGGATTGTATTTTTCGACGATCGTCGGTATTGCGTAAGGCGTTTTGTGACGACGTTTGTCGTGGAAATGATACATTTCTGTAGTCGACTATTTTGCGCACGACTGTGTGATAAGTGTTAAAAAAAGTATGTGTACTTAATTTTTAATTAAATAAAAGACAATTATAGTTATTTTGCAGAATGGAGATAACAAATAAAAGACAATTTTTACATTTAGTGAACGAAATGCAGAAAAATAATCCTTTGGGAAAATCATTCACGAAGGCCTAGTAAAAGTGATGTTAATCAGTAATGGGACAACAAAACCTTATCTCTGAATTGTCTTGGACCACCTTCGACTTCGATAGTCTAAAATTCATTTTAAATCTAAAAATAAATATTGTTATTAAAACAATGTTTGATATTTAAACTATTTCTACCACTCAGTTTTTTCTGGTTTTCTTCTTCGGTTTTGTTTTATTAAATAATTAATCAACTCACTAACAAAACAACAGACCAAATAAAAATTCGTATACTCGTTCTGGTGATGGTCTTATATTCACCCTTATTCTACGTGGCGTTTATATTAAACGACAGCTGGCGTTTTTTGAGTCGAGTCGCTTTAGTGTCGTTTTAGTATCGGGTATTCTATTCCTTGAACACCTCCTCTCTCATATATTTTACATTCCACATGAGCTACACACAAACAACTGATAGTTGACAAGTTGATAAAACCCGTAATCACGGGTGAACAACCGTGCCCATGGGATGTATGGCACCATGTTATGTGTCTTCTAACCGTGAACTCTAGATACCTGGGGACCTCTAGTTTAATTCCCTGTATACAGGGGGTAAGTACAGATCGACCTTCCTACCCCCTTACTAGTGGGAAAAAAATGAAAAAAAAAAATAAAATAAAAACAACAACAAAAAACAAAACGGAAGAGACTACTGTGCAAGGATCGAGCACTGTAGACTCTATCATCGATCCTCAGACGGACCAACTGACTAAGGAAGAAGACAATCTTCTACTCAACCCTTTCGCCAATCTTGGAGTATGGTACAGAGAAAGCGTCGCATCTGGCATTGGCGAAGAGAACATGGCTCTCGATGTCAGTGACACCTGCTCAAACGCTAGCTCGACCTTATCCAGATTGTCAAACTGTTCAGGACGTAGTAGAATAAACAACAGCAGAAAGGCAATCAAACGACTAGGCACTAAGGGCTGGGACGAACTCAGCGAGGCGGAACGAAAACGGCTACACAATGCACGTGCCTACCTGCAGGAACAGCTGCCAAGGGAGAATGAGCCATGAGAATGAGCTCGTACACCCTCGTACACAAAGATTGGTAAGGACAATCCAAGGAAAAGGCCGACCTCATCACCATGTGTGACAAGGGACACTGGAGACACGTCTAAACCTCACACCATACGTTGCATCGGGCCACTTGCCCATACGATTCCGGCGGGGGAGCAGACGCTCTCTGGGAAAATGAAGACAACGTCAACGGGTAAACAGACTGATCAACATCAATCTGGCAAGCCGGAGACGGTGTCTTCTCACCCGAAGACAGACCGGTCAATGAAGCCCACCCAAGAACTACCGCACTCACCGACCAAGCGTTGCATCGGGCCACCTGCCTGTACGGGCCTGGGAAGCGAGAAGGTAATTCGCGGAAAGGAAGATGAGAAAGGCAAGTGTTCGGAGAACATTCAGGGCCTTAGCCTCAAATGCAATCCGGAAGCGAGCAGTTCTCTTCAACCGGGTGACAACGGCCTAGAAAATTCATTGGACACGACATTGGCCACGACTCTAAAAAGCGACTCGACGACAATTGAGGTCCTACCCAGCACCTCACAAGACCATGGACAAACAGCCACCGCCAGTCGCAAGACTAAAATACCATGCAAGGGTCACTTGCCATTCACCCCGATCGCGGACAGACTTAGGAGACCTGCAATAGGCTCGAGGGTGGAATAACAATCCAACCCCGAACCGATTGCAAGCACGTAAAAAAGGGCCAGGCAAAACGATACCATCTCCCCACCAACACCAAACGCTCGGAAAAAGGCCAGAACTTCGATGGTGACCGTAGCTGGACAGCAAGTCGCGATCATTGACCACGGCAATCCTACACGGAAACTGTCAAACGACCAATGGCGACTAATAGAACTTCGGATCCTGGATGAGGTTAATGAGGCCATTATCAAGAATAAGGAACATCTCCCATTTTTTGGTACCCTCAACACCATTCAAGGATTCAAAGTCATGACATGTGAAGACGGTTACACTCTCACATGGCTAAAAGACTTTATCGCGAGAACTACAGCTCCCTGGCCGAACGCGGACCTGCGCGTAATAGACAGGAAAGAAATACTACAGCTGACTAGGCCAAAAGCCAGACTTTCTGTACGAGGACCGTACATTCCGAGAGATCGGATTGAGAGATAACTCAGATCCCTCAATAGAGACCAACTGAGCGAAGCTTGGGAAGTTATCGAAATTGGGGAATACAACGAGGCTGGTACGGATGTAGTAGTGTTGTTAAGCCACAAATCCATTCCGTTGCTGAGGAAAATAGGGTTTAATGTTCGTGTCGGTATTAACCGATGCAAGCTTAGGCTAATAGCCAACACGGCTCAAAAGAACAAAAAGGTAGAGGCGGCGGTTAAAAACTGTGATGAAGGTAGTGCAAGTCAACCTCCATCACATCAAGGCGGCTAGCGCCAACCTTGTCTACCTCATGGAGGCTAGACAAATCGACGTGGCTCTAATACAAGAACCCTGGGTAGCAGCTGGCAATATTAGAGGCCTTGGCTCCAAAGGACTTCTACTGCATAAAACAAAACATGTAGACACACAGAGTAAGATCAGAACTTGTATAGTGGCGATTACAGTGATAAAGACCACACAACAGTCAGGTACATCGTGCTATATGCCATACGATGCAACAGAAGGACCACTATCTACACTCACTAACCAACTGGTTAATCGTGTAAAAGACGAAAAATGGGATTTGGTGATGGGATGTAATGCTAACTCTCATCATAAACAATGGAGTAGCTCAAACATCAACACAAGAGGTGAGTCACTTTTTGAATTCCTTATTATTATATTCGGAAATAAAGGACCAGACAATATATAGGTTAATTCACTTTTTATTATTTAATTCAGTTGGAGGTTAACAGTTGGCCACGTTGCTCTATTCCGAATGGTCGATTATCCGTCGTGTTGACAGCAAGCCAGTCATTAGATGTTGACAGCTCGATGTATGGTTGTGTTCAGCTCGGCTTAAGCAAGTGTAACCTTTGTACATTATATAACACTCCTCCCTTTTAAGATGCTGGTTAATAACCGAAACGAGTCGGCGGCTTAATGACTCTTCAATATCTCGAGGCTTGTTCCCCGCTGGAACCGGACATTGACAATGCTTAGTCGGAAGGTATCATCTCGCACGATGTTGCTGTTTGGTCGTTATTTGTATTGGTTGGAGTTTGCGGGTCGGTTCGCCATGACTGAGGTTTTGTGTATCAGGTGAAATAGGTGATGTTGATATTGGAACACTCGTATAGCTGTGCTTGGGTTTGTGACTAAAGTATTGTCTTCAAGTAATTCGTTTGGGCTTTCGAAATCGTCATCGATTCTGCGAAGCATTTGATATACATGGCGTCTGAAGATCCGGTCATCTGTGGATTTTATGAAATTAGACACAGGTCCTGTTATTTCTGAAATACTACCTTTTAACCATTTAGAACCAGTTGAATAATTTCTGTAGAACAATTTTAAATGATCTTACTAATTCATTGCCTTGCGACCTATCATTTTTCAAATTGATGTTATCGGGGTGCAGCATATCCAACATTGTTCTCAACCTCCTTCCCATAAGTAACTCCGACGGTGTTCTTCCAGTTGCGCTGTGGGGAGTGGTATGTTGTTTAAATAAAAATCGTTGTAGTTACAGATGAATAGCCCCTTCTGCCAGCGATGAGAGTGATGATTTGGTGTACCGAACCATCCGTTCCGCTTGGCCATTACTGGAGGGGTGATAAGGTGCTGTTGTGTGGGACTTAATACCGTTGTTTTCATAGAAACTTATTAACTCCTCGGAAACGCATGCTGTACCATTATCCGATATTATTTTCTTGGGCAGACCATGCGTTGCGAAAATCTCTCGCAGTTTTCGTATAACTTCTGCAGTTGATTGATTCGTAACTGTCTTAACTTCCACCCATTTAGACATTGCATCGACGACGATCAAGAAAGTATGGCCTTTATACGGTCCAGCAAAATCAACATGTAAAGTTGAACACGGATTTGTTTCTTGCGATATAAACTGTCGATGGGCACTTGGTGGATATGAACGGTTGGTTTGGCACTGTTCGCAACGTCGCACTTCTTCTTCAATTTGTTGATTTAATTGTGGCCACCAAACATAACTGCGAGCCAAAGATTTCATAAGCGTCATTCCTAAATGATTTGCGTGAAGTAAGTTCAAAATCTTTGATTGTAATACCGGTGGTATGATAACACGAGTTCCCCATAACATACAGCCTTTATGTGTGGATAACTCTGTTCTTCTATCAAAGAAATTCTTGAATTATTTTTCAATTATGTCAGGCCATCCTGTTTAATTCCGAAAATTATAGCCAACCCTTCCTTATCAATTTGTGCGTAGTTGCGTTCGCTTGATCCCAACGTTCGTGAGGCAAACGCGATAGGTCGTTCATTGTTATCTACATCTTGGTGTGCCAACACTGCACCAATGCCATACGGGGAGGCGTCACGTGAAAGGACTAACTGCTTAGATTCGTCGTAGTGTGTCAAAATTCTATTGGACCGCAACAGATTTTTTAATTCGTTGAAAACAACCGCATGCTCGTTAGTCCACTGCCATTTCACATTTTTGTTCAAAAGTCGATGCAATTTTTCTGCCATTATCGCCTTGTTTGGAAGGAATTTATTATAAAAATTAAGCATTCCTAAGAAAGATTGTAGCATTTCTTTATTTTGAGGAAGAGATGCCCTCTGTATAGCATCACTTTTGATTTATTCGGTCGTATTCCCTCACCTGGTGAAGCTCCTAAAACTTTGAGTTTTTCTTTCGACCACGTTTGTAAAATGAGTGATGACGTACTCAATTGTTGATTTGTTGTCTTAATACGGTTCCACGTAGTATCTGATATAACAGTGCAAGATGCCCTCGAATCAACTTCAAATTCTTCGGTAACATCATTTATGATCAATTTCGTCGACATTGTTTATTTCATAGAAATAGTTATCGTCTTGTATTGTTTCTCTTTCTTCGTTGTGTTCTTGCAAACCGTGATTCTCGCGACCATTGTTTTTTTGTCTAGTTTCGTTGGCCTTCTTCTTAAAGCACGCTATAATTGAGTGACCCTTTTTGTGACAGTAGTCGCAGTTTTTGTCTTTCAAAAGACGTTTTTCTTGTTAGTGATATCCATCACAACGAAAACATTTCCCAAACGTCCTCGATGTTGGACCATGTGCTGTCACAGCCATCACCTCGTTACTGCCGGCACTTGAACCTCGAACATTTGATACATTTTTGGATGCGGTTTCGTGTGCCAATGCTAGTTCGTAGGCTCTTTGGAAATCGAGTTTAGTCTCGCTGAAAAAACGTTTCTGCAATGCCTCGTCTGTAATTCCGCATACGATTTGATCACGTAACATATTATTTAGCTCGGTAAAATTACAATGTTCGGACAATTTACGCAGATCTTTAACAAAGTCTGATTTGATTTTGATTTTTAGCATTTTTTCTTTGCATGCATGCAATTGCGTTAGTGTTCTTCTGTAAGTGATTTCAAGTTGTTGTGCTATCAATCTTAATTTTTTTTAATGGAGAGTTCTACTGTGGGTATGCATTGACATAATAAATGCATTTTTGGAAATCGTGTGTAGTTGTTTTTGTTTCAATACGGGTTCAAACGCAATACAGCAAAAATATGTCGTAGTTTTCCAAAAAAAATTTAAGTTTTAATAATTTTAGTATAGTATACCGTGTAATTCTGTGATTGTTTGCACTCAATAAGTTAGATTGAATATTTGTCATTGTAATGCAAAAAGATTTGGCTGCTACTAGCTGCTACCCGATATTTTATGAACGTTTTAGTTTTTCGATTTCTTATGAAAAAAAATCACTCATACGCCATACAGTCATTTTATTGATTAGTTATTGCAATGTTACTATACTGTTTTAATTTTTTATTGTTTTCGGAATAAAAACATACACTGGGATATTATTTTAAGTGCAGCAAAAATGGTGTGTTCGGGGTTGGGGCTGGGAGGCGGTCAAGTTATGCCTTCCGGAAACCGGCCACAGTCTTGGGTAACTCACTCCAAGTAGCACAGAAACGTCTTCTGTCGCTTGAGCGCAAATTTAAGCGTGATCCTGAGCTCCAGGAGCAATACATACAATTTATGGAGGAGTATGAAGCTCTTCATCACATGCGTCGGGTATTTAGGCTACCTCAGAAGAATTTCTTTTTGCCGCACCATGCCGTCATAAAATCAACCAGCTCCTCCACTAAGCTACGTGTCGTTTTCGACGCCTCTGCGAAATCTACCACGAATATTTCATTAAACGACATCTTAATGACTGGGCCTACAGTACAATCGGATTTGTTCACAGTTATTGTAAGGTTTCGCACATATCGCTATGTTTTTACAACAGATGTGAAACAAATGTATCGCCAAATCATAGTAGACCCTGTCGACCGTCCATATCAGATGATTGTTTGGAGAAAGAATCCGCTTTCGGACATGTGTTACTATGAGCTTAACACCGTCACCTATGGCACATCCGCTGCACCATACATAGCAACACGTTGTCTCAAGCAATTAGCGTTAGACGAAGAAGAGTCTTATCCATCTGCCTCAGTAGCTATTCTTAAGGAAACATACGTCGATGACATCATGTCGGGCGCTCATAATCTTAGAGACGCAATCAAGCTTCAAACCGATTTAGTACATATATTAAAAAAGGCGCACTTTGAACTTCGTAAATTTTGCGCTAATGAACCGTCGCTACTCAGTGGGATTCCTACTGAACATAGAGAGCCTTGCCTAAAAATTGGAGAAAATGATGTGGTCAAAACGCTTGGTCTTGCCTGGGAACCAAGTATAGATGCCTTTGTGTTTCATATTGCAGTTTGCAATCATACAAAAATTACAAAGCGCATCGTTTTGTCAGATCTGGGCAAAATATTTGATCCCCTCGGCCTGATAGGGCCAGTAGTCGTCCTTGGTAAAATATTCCTACAAGACCTATGGAAACTTCAGTTTTCCTGGGACGAAGCACTTCCAGAAGCATACCAGCAAAAGTGGTCTCAATACATCCAGCAGCTACAATTGCATTAGCTTACGGTGCTTGCTGTTATTTACGGAGCGAAGACGCAAAAGGAAATGTAACCATCAAACTGATTTGCTCGAAATCTAGAGTAGCCCCCACTAAGATTGTTACTCTTCCTCGATTAGAACTATGTGCCGCCCTCTTGATGGCAGAATTAGTTGAGCGAATTCTAACAATATTGCCAATAAAGGTACAGGATATATTTTATTATAGCGACTCCAAGGTATCACTTGCTTGGATTTCGAGGCCATCTTACACATGGCAGACATTCGTGGCCAACCGTGTTGCCAAAATTCAAGAGCTCACTCGATCGGATGAATGGAGATACATAAATACAAAGGAGAATCCAGCTGACCTTATATCCCGCGGAGCACTTCCAGAAGCCATGCTAAATTCAACACTCTGGAATAATGGCCCAGCATTTTTGAAGTTATCACCGGATCATTGGCCTCAACCGTCAACCATAGAAGATGTCTGTGATATACCTGACCTTCGCAATTCCAAAACGGTCCTTTTTACAGCCTCAAATGATGCAGTCGATTTGTTCTCAAGGGTTCTCCATCGAGGATCCTCGCAGAAACTAGATCGCATCTTCGCATACTGTTATAGATTCTTCAACAACACTAAGCTCCCAAAATCAGAGCGGTGTATCGGTCCCCTAACCATAGCTGAACTCGATGCAGCTCATACGGGAATCATACGAAACAATCAACGCCTATATTTAGCAAAGGAATACAATGAACTCTCAGCAGCCAAGCCAATCAAAAATTCAAGTCGTTTTAAAAGCCTGTGCCCTTTTTTGGGCGAGAAGGGACTTATTCGCGTCGGTGGTCGCCTTCACAACTCCTTAGGAAATTTTGATTCGAAACACCAAATTATACTTCCTAAGTCTGAATTTACCTTATTTCTAATCACTTCCTTTCATTTCATGCACATGTACGCTGGTCTTCAAACGCTGCTCTCCATTACACGTCAACGCTACTGGCCTCTTGATGGACGAAATCTGTGTCGCAAAATTGTACACAACTGCGTGAGATGTTTTCACATTAAGCCAACAAAAAACGATCTTCTCATGGGCAGTCTGCCGAAGGAGCGAGTTCAGCCTGGTCGTGCTTTTTTGACAACCGGAATCGACTTCTGTGGACCTATTATGATCAGCTCTAAAATTCGAGGACGGGCCCCCATCAAAGCATACTTATGCATATTTGTATGCTTTACTACAAAAGCGGTCCACATCGAAGTAGTTAGCGATTTGTCAACGAAAGCGTTCCTAGCCGCACTTAGACGCTTCATCGCCAGAAGAGGACTCTGTTCAACAATATTCTGCGACAACGCAACAAATTTTGTCGGTGCCAAAAATGAATTGAGGGAACTTCATCAGCTGTTCCAGCGAGAGACTCATAATACAGCGATCCGTGAGTTATGTCAACAAGACCGCATATCATGGCGTCCCATCCCTCCTCGATCTCCACATTTCGGCGGGCTTTGGGAAGCCGCCGTCAAGTCAGCTAAATACCATATCGTACGAGTGATAGCTCAAGCAGTATTAACGTTCGAGGAGCTGACCACATTAGTAGCACAAGTCGAGGCCATACTAAATTCGAGACCAATTACTCCAATGTCATCGGATCCAAACGACATGGATGCCCTCACACCGGGCCATTTTTTAATTGGATCTCCGTTGACATCGTTTGCCGAACCAAACATCTCAGAAGTACCAACAAGTAGATTATCCAGATTTCGTCGGCTCCAGCAACTCCAACAAGTATTCTGGAATCAGTGGTCCACAGAATATTTACACTTGCTCCAGCAGCGTCACAAATGGGAATCCAAGGGCAGCAACTTAAAATCTAACACCCTCGTTCTCATTCAGGATGACAATCTACCGCCGTATCGATGGTCACTTGGCAGAGTGCTTAATACAGTTCCTGGACGAGATGGTGTTCATCGCGTAGCTCAAGTCAAGACTCAACATGGAGAATTTAAACGGGCAATAGGTAAATTATACCCACTACCTATAGAAGAGTTTAAGTATACCTAATATACTTCAAGGAGGGCGATATGTTAAGTCCCAATACATTTGTCTCTAATATTGTTATTTCTCATTATTCATTATCAATTTAATCTATTACATACTTACTATCATTTAACTAGTTCATAGTTTGTATTATCGGTTTCTATATGCACATCTCTAGTGCTTTTGACACTTGCCATTGTCTCTTATGTACATACATACGTATTCTCTTGCGGTAAAATAAATTATACTTCACTTGTTACTGAGCCACGAGCTAGAGAAGACGTCTCTTTCATTAATTGCAAATTGCAACAATTCTTCGAAGAATTTCGACTACTTTATAAATAGCGAAATTAACAAAGTATATTATCTACTATCCCGTGTAGAATGTGTTAATAAAAACATAATCCATCCCATTGGAGAGCTTCATTTAATAGAGAACAAAGATATCCCGTTCGATACAGTGCACTTAGACCATCTACGACTATTCATAAAATCGACAAAAGGGAATTCTAATTTAAAAGTATTGGTGGATGCATTCAAAAAGTACACCATTATGAAGCCTCTTCCAAGTACGCAAACCAAACCAGTGCTGAATTTTTTAGCAGATATGTTTTACTCATTTAGGGCACCACGTCGTATTATATCCGATTGAGGAACATCGGGTGGTTGGGTGTGTATGAATCGGGTAGGCGCTGATTGGCATCAACTTGGCGGTGCCCAGCTGTTGCAACTTTTTCATACACATCAATTGTGCTTATTTTACCTCCGCGTGGTAACCACCGGGTACTGGTCTCGCTCAACCGGGCTTTGCTTGCTAAGCTTATAAGCGCGAGTGTTGAACACGAAGAAAATAGCAACAGTATAATGCTCTGTCGGAATGACTGACTGAACGAGTCTCAGAGGTCTTACATGAGCCCCTCAGAAAGAGCGGATGAATACACAAGATTGAATCAACGGTGTTGTCAACAGTCGAGATGGCAGATACCTTGCGTGAGCTTCTCTGACATATTTGGAGCAAAGGTCTGTAAGGATTTTCAGCACTAGTCAGGGTGCTGAAATAGAGATGGTGGCGGATGAACCCTTTATGGGCCAACGGCAGCACTCATATCCCCGAAGTGGGTTACTGACAACGGAGTATCCGACCCGCTGTCCTAGGGTCATCTTAGGGTCTGGTCCTCCAGGTTGGGGGTTGTGCGTGGGGCTAACTACCCAACCACGAAAAAAATTAAGGGTTACGAAGCAACCAAAAGCCTCGGATACGGATGGATTTACTGTTGACGACCCTGCAAAACGAAAAAAGGACAATGACGTTCGGTTCTGCACGTGGAATGTTCGAACCCTGAACAGACCGCGTGCAGCCGAACAATAAGCGGAGGCCCTAGACTGTTACAAGGCAGATATCACCGCCATCCAGGAAGTGCGGTGGGATGGGCCCGGCAAAAGAAAGATGAAAAACTGTGACATCTACTACGGTGATTGCTACAGAGAACAGAAGCAGCGTCTATTTGGATGCGGATTCGTTGTAAGCGGCAGACTTAGGCAAGAAGTCTTGAGCTTTCGACACGTAAGTGAGCGCCTTACAACTATCCGCATCAAGGCTAAATTCGCCAACATCAGCCTGATATGCGCTCACGCCCCCACAGAAGATAAAGACGATGCTACCAAAGAATGTTTCTATGAGCTCCTCGACAAAACATATGAGCAATGTCCTAAATACGACGTTAAAATCGTCTTAGGTGATTTTAACGCCAAAATAGGAAAGGAGAACATCTTTGGTAGCACAATCGGAAAGCACAGCCTACACGACACCACGTCTGGAAACGGACTTAGGCTAATTGACTTTGCTGCGGGACGTAATGCTACTATAGCAAGCACACGGTTTCCACACCTCAACATTCACCAAGGAACATGGCGGTCACCAGACCATCAAACGGTCAATCAAATTGACCATGTTGCGATCGACGCAAGGCACTCCTCCAGTATTCTATATGTCCGAACTTTCCGAGCGGCCAACATAGACTCGGATCACTACCTTGTTGTAGCCAAGGTACGTATGCGGATATCCCAGACACTACAACAACGAGGAAATACTCTGAGGAGATTCAACGTTGAACGGCTACAAACGCAACTGTTAAAAAAGCCCGTGGGAAATAAAACACGTCCAAATCAATTTCAATATTTATTACAAAAAAAATAGGTTAAGAAGATGTTAATCGCTTTAAAGGAAAATCACAACTGAACAAAGAAATTAGTTACAAGTTATATACTAGTCAATTCAAAAAATAAGAAAGAGATAGATAGAGATATTAATTAATTTTCAACGTCCTCGGCCCGGCAGAGTTGAAGTTCCAGTGGATATAGTAGTTGAACCGGCCGACGAAGCTGCTTCCCGTCAGGAAGTCTGATTTGGCAAGACCTCACCATTTGGTCCCTACCCAAAAATACCAGCTCGATGATTGCCATTTTCCAATTTATACGTGGCGTAGATTGATCAGCAACTAAAACGACATCACCCTCCTTCAGCTCGACCGATGATTTGTTCGGTTTATGGTGAAAGGAACGCAAAAGTTGTAGATACTCGAGTCGCCATCGCTTTTTCAACTTCCAGGCACTTCTGAGCATGTCTGCATTAGGTTCTCTTGGCGAAGAATGTAGTGGTAGACTCCGGGACTCGAAAAGGAAACTCGAAGGCGTCAGGGGAGATAGGTCGATTGGATCTGCGCTCATATATGTAAGCGGACGACTATTGATGATTTCTTCGGTCTCGACGATGATGGTTCGCAGCTGCTCAAAATTCAATTTAGCTTTGCCGAGTGTCACCTTTAACAAATTTTTCATGGTTCGGATCAGCCTCTCCCAGAAACCTCCCCACCATGGCGCACGTTCTACTATGAAGCTCCATTTGATTTTTCTACGCGAAAGGAATCCCTGGATGACCTCTTCGTCCCAGAGAGAATCAGGACTGCGCAACTCAATAGCTGCTCTCCGAAAAGTACGAGCATTATCGGACAATATCATACTAGGCACGCCTCGTCTGCTAATGAAACGTCTAAGAGCCATTATAAAATGCTCAGTCGATAAACTCCTCGTTAGCTCCAAATGCACAGCTCGCACCGCTGCACATGTGAAAATAGCGACGTAAATTTTTGAAGCGGCTGACCGTTCATCATAGCAGTAGAGTGGGCCAGCAAAATCAACCCCAACGCTGTCAAATGGTCTGGATAACGTAACCCTTTCGATAGGCAGAGGCGCAAAGGGTTGGGAAGCTGGTAATCCCCAAAGCTTTCTGCACACTTTGCACGCCTTGATGTGCTTCTTTACTAACTGCCGCCCTTTGATAATCCAGAAATGCTTTCGTCGTTGTGCATCTTTAGTTTGATAATAGAAGGGCCAAAAATACCTATTGGGTCGAAGATCCTTGCAATAGTTTGAAGCAGGTGGCGTTTGGTCCCTTTAGTTGAACTGGCAACAAGAAAACTCTCAACTGAATCCATGGGAACGGACAACTCGTCGCTGTGTATGAACCAATTCAGTCCCAATACCTTCTGTTTATGAAGTGCATGGCTGCCGCCCATCGCATCTCGAATTTCGACACTGTTAGAGTTCCATTTATGAAGAGTCATCGATGCTCCTTTCAGGACGGCTACTGTTTCGTTGCAAAGTTGTTTTCCTTCATCTTCGTCGTCAACGCTGATGACTACGTCGTCCATGTATATGCTGTCCTTTAGTGTAGCACAGGTTTTGGCAAAATTCACTTCCTCTTGCTGAAGGTGATGCTTAATAGTCGCACATAACAGGAAAGGGCTGCAATTTACCCCGAACGTTACTCTAGTCATGCGAAATTCGGCAATCCTAGGTTTATCGATGACTGACTTTAACTCCGATTCAAACCATAGGAAGCGATGGCTGTCAAGATCTTCAGTACTTAGGATAATTTGGAGAAAAGCTTTTTGGATGTCTGAAACAATACCAACGCGTCCTAAGCGAAAGTTCAGCAAGATCTTTAGAACGTCCGGCAGTAAATTGGCTCCTGCCCAGAGATGATCGTTCAGGGAGCCGGTTTCATCAGTATGCGACGACGCGTCGAACACCACACGCAGTTTGGTTGTACTTCCCTCTTTGTAGACTGGCCGATGGGGCATATAAAATACGCGCGATCGATGGCAATTGAAGTCGATTGGTTTTGCAATGCCTTCGTTAATTAATTGCCTCATAGCAGTGTCGTACTCAAAAAGTCTTTCTGGTTCCCTTGACAAACGTCGAAAAAGTGCGTTTAAGCGCTGCACTGCCTGACCCTTGTTGTCGTTTAGAACGGAATCTACTTTCCAGGGCAAACTTGCAACATACCTTGACCCATCTCTAGTGATGCACCTCTCTATCAGGTTCTCCGTAAGCTCATGATTTTCGTCTTCGTTGCTCTTAATACCAATAGCTTCTAGCGACCAGAACTGAGTGAGATCCACATGTATAGTGCTTAAGCTAAGCAGACTGCTGGAATTGTAAGAAGAGTTTTCATTAGATGCAAAAGAATTATCACTTACAGAGAGATGGACACCCTGTAAGGCCCATCCAAATACTGTTTCGATGGCCCTTAATCGTTTAGTTAGATGACGCTGATTTCCAGTAACGACGGACCAGTAGAAATCGGATCCGATGAGAAGACTCAATGCCTCTTCTTCATCCATAAGTGCTGGCCGAACATCTGACAATATAATGCCATCAAAGAGTGGGCAATCGATCTCTGGAACTTCTAAAACATCCACGCAGATTTCCGGTACTACGACGGCCTCAACTGATATAGCAGTGTCGAGACTCAATGGATTTTTAAAAGGGAGTTTAACTTTAACAAACTTTTCGACTGGATTTGCTTCCTTACTGCCGAATGGAATTACAGACAATTCGACCGTCCCAATTGCCTTTAAATTTAATTTGTCTACAATAATTTGGCGTATATACGTGTGCTGACTGCCACCATCGATGACTGCTCGAATTGAAATATTTCTGTTGGGTGCAGTCACAACACACCTAACTGTCTTCAAAAAGACATTTGTTTTTACATTATGCGCACATAAATTCATAGTATTGTTTTTTGCTTGCGAATCTGCAATCATTTCGTTCCCCTCATTTTCTTTTCTTCCGTTCACTTCGGTAGAATTCTTATATTGCGGATCGCACATCGATGTCATATGTTTGCCACTACACTTACTGCACGCAAGAAATTTACCGCTTCTACATTTCTTCGCCGAGTGTCCCCGTCTAGCGCAACGAAAACATCTGCCAGTGTTTCGCAAAAGGTTTCTCTTCTCGCTGATGGAAATGTTGCTGTCGCAGTCTTTTGTCTTGTGCTTTGTTGACTTGCAAAACAAGCATGCGTCGTCGATTGCATTCACTGTCACCAGACTCGATGCTGTTGTTGGGGATACGGTTGATCTTGGCTTTGTGTGAGTGTGTAAAACACCACTTCTCTCCAGTAATTCAACCTCACGTTTGAGAAACCGCATTATGCCCTTGACTTCGTCTCCTTCAATTTGCGACAAAGACGATTCACTGCGACTTGAAGAATTAACCGTTTCCTCCAGTTGTTCAACTTGCTTGTGCTCTTCTTGTCGATGATAGTCGATACGCAAAGCAGTTGGTAGACATCGCAATAATATAGACCTAAGCATGACGTAATAATGGGATGTGGGAACCTGTAATGCAGTGAGCGAGCGGGTGCAAGAGACAACAGTTCCATATAGATTTCGTAGCCCAGCAACGTCGGTTCGCTCGCGAATTGGAGAGAGACTTACCAATTGATGGATATGCTTATCGATAAGTTTTTCGGTGCTTCCAAATTGCTCCTGTAGAAGAGCGATCGCTGACTCGTAGCATTTCTCTGACGGTGTAAACCCAGCAATAGATTTTTTCGCATCGGCAGTAAGCACGGATTCCAAATAATTATTTTTTTTCTGTTGGAGATAAGCTTACATTCTCATGTACTGCACACCGAAATTGCTCCTAGAAGGGCAGCCAATCATTGTAATTTCCATCGAAGCGTTTGAGGGGAAGTTTCGGCAACTTTGAACCGTTGGCTGTCGGCCTCGTGTTGATGGAATTGTCAGCTAGTTCGAGTGCAGCTGGAACTGGATTCTGCTTTAGACGAAGTTTTTCTAATCGCATGCTGAGTCGAGAGAGTGCGTTGATAGCCTGGTCTTGATAATCTATAATTTTTTCGACGGAATCATCCGGCTTTAAGAGCCCCTTTTTCTTGACGTCCTCGTTGTGTTTAGATTTTCGTTAGCGGACGTCAATCTTTGACTGAGGGACACAAGTTCTTCCTCGATTTCATCGAAATTTTGCACATTATCGTCGACAATTTGAGAACTAGGATCTTTCAAGAAATCAAGCGCGGTTTTTACAATTTTTGTCACTTGGCCTCTGTACGCAGCACGTGCAGATAGTTCCATTTTTCTTTGTGAGTCGCGGTTCCGTAGAAATTCAAGTAACCTTAGACTTTAATATGCAAATTGAATTTTACTATTATTCTGACTTTGTTCCCGGGTTTCGGCACCAAATGTTAAAAAAGCCCGTGGGAAATAAAACACGTCCAAATCAATTTCAATATTTATTACAAAAAAATAGGTTAAGAAGATGTTAATCGCTTTAAAGGAAAATCGCAACTGAACAAAGAAATTAGTTACAGGTTATATACTAGTCAATTCAAAAAATAAGAAAGAGATAGATAGAGATATTAATTAATTTTCAACAGCAACAAACCGCCAGAACTTTTGCCGATCGCGTCTCCCTCAACCTCTCGAGAAGTCCTGTGCAGACAACATCAAGTGCTGAAGTCCAGTGGCATCGATGCCAAGAAGCCATCAGAAAAGCCGCAACTGATGTGCTAGGTTTCACCCGACCACCACCGCGAAACCCCTGGTTTGATGAAGAGTGCCGGCAAGCACATGCAGCAAAGCAACTGGCCTACAAAGCGGCGCTGCAGAGAAGGACGAGAGCAGCTCGTGAGGTCTACGAGCAAAAAAGGAGGGAAGAACACCGGCTTCTCCGGAGGAAAAAGAAAGAGCATGAGAAGCGCGCGATCGAGAATAGAGAGGTGCTACTCCAGGACCAATGTTCGGAAGTTTTACCAAAAGGTAAAAAGAACGTGTCACGGGAACAAGACCCGAACAGAGACCTGTAGAGACGAACAAGGAAACCTTGTAGTAGAGTCACAGTCGGTGCTGAGGACATGGAAAAACCATTTCTGCAGACTGTTAAACGGCGAAGACGACACAAACTCCGCTGTCAGGCAGAATGAACCATTCAACCTGGGTGATGAAAGCCAAGACTTCCGTCCAAAATGAGGTAAGGATAGCAATATCCAAGCTGAAGTCCAACAAAGCTGCAGGACCGGACGATTTATCGGCCGAGCTTTTTAAGGCAGCGGGGGATGACTTGGTAGAGAGTGTAGGATAAACAAATGTTTATTTGACGAAGTTTATTAGAAGAATGAAAATAAATACAAATTTATTTAACATAATAAAATATGAAACCTTGATTACTCCAACACTTCCCCGTAATCACTGCATTCCAATTAACTGCTTATTCTTCGACAATCTTGCGTATGGTAGAGCCTTTGTTAGAAGGTCCGCTTCTTGCAACTCTGTAGAAATGTAGTTGATTGTGCAATTTTGGTTTTCCACCATATTCCTCATAAAGTGGTACTTAATTTCTATATGTTTTGACCGTTCATGGAACACAGAATTCCCGATCAATTTTATAGCGCTCTGGTTGTCTACGTATAAGGTAGGAATCGATTGGTTCCTAACTGCACCAATTTCTTTCAGAAGTCTGTCCATCCACAAGATAGATTTCCCTGCTTCACTAGCGGCAACATATTCTGCCTCCATTGAAGACATCGCAACACATTTTTGAATTTTGCTTTTCCAAATAACTGGACCACTTGCGAATTTGATTAGTAGTCCAGATGTTGATCTTCTTGTCCTTTTGTCTCCTGCATAATCTGCATCACTAAAGGCCTTGATTTGATCCTCTTTATTTTTGATGAAAGTAATTCCTTCTGTTTTTGTAAAAAGCAAATAACGGAAAATTCTCTTTACCAAATTCAAATGTGCTAAAGTTGTTTCCTCCTGTCCTCTGCATGCGATGTTGACAGCAAATGCTAAATCAGGTCTAGTAGCCAGAGTTATATAGAGTAAAGCTCCAACCATTTCTCTGTATTCCCTCTTACTTCCCTCCTCTAGCACTTTTGAATTCCCAGTTGACCACCCAGGCTCAATTGGTAAAGACAATGGTTTGCTGTCCATCATGTTGTATTTCACCAAAAGACGTTCAATGTATCCTTTCTGGTGAACGAATACTTTGTTCTCTTGAATCTCAATGTGAAGTACCAAATAGCATTCGCCATCAGTAATTCTAATTTTAAATGCTTCTCCAAGTCTTTTCATAAAATCAGATATGGGCTCAGCTTCACCGATTACTAATCCATCGTCAACATGGAAAAGAACGATTATATTGCTCTTGAAAAACATACAAGCATCTGCACTGCTTTCCTTGAAGTTGTTCTTCTCAAGAAACTCTACCAAGCATTTGTACCAGCATTTTGGACTTTGCTTTAAACCGTAAAGGCTTCGAATGAGCTTGCACACTCTGTTTGTGCCATCTTCAAATCCCTTCGGTTGGCGCATATAGATATCTTCTTCTAACTTTCCGTGAAGGAAGGCAGTTTTTACATCAAATTGTTTGATGTTCCAATTTCTTTGAACTACAACTCCAAGCAAGGCTCTTACTGTTTCAAGTCTTGTCACAGGGCTGAAGGTGTCATTGTAGTCAACTCCTGGAATCTGCGAAAAACCTCTCGCGACCAGTCTCGCTTTGTATCTTGAAACTTCATTCTTGGAGTTTAGCTTCTTAGTAAAAATCCACCTGTTGTCAATTATCTTCTTATCCAAGGGTTTTTCTACTAACACACAAGTTTGATTTTCGCTCAAAGATTCAATCTCCTCCTGCATGGCTAATTTCCAGTCATCAGATTCATCAGAACTAACTGCTTTCTCATAATTATCTGGCGCTTCATGCAACAGCATTGCTGAAAATCTCTCAAGTTTACGAATGACAGTTCTATCACGTAAATTCATTTGGTGTGCACTCTGTGTAGGTTCGATTTGACAATCTTCAAAATTATCATCACTATCTTCATTTTCATCGTTAATATTACTGTCATTAACACCGACTATGTTATTTTCGTCATGACTCTTGTTATGATCTATTTCCTCCTCATAGAAATCTACCAAGTTTCCAACCTTCTCTGGCTGATGACTTTTGAAGATAACATCCCTGCAAACTACTATAGATCTCTTGTCTTTGAAGTAAATGCGATAACCAGAATCAGAATAACCAACGAGATATCCTTTCTGAGATTTCTGATCAAATTTCTTTCGTTTTGGTTCAGGAATCCAAGCATAACATTCAGTTCCAAAATACATCAACTTTTGCCATGAACTATTCTTCTTAGTGAATAACTCATACGGACTCTTTCCTTTGACTTTTGTTGGTCCTGTCATGTTTAGTGTATAAGCCGCAGTCAATACCGCTTCCCCCCATAACGATTTCGGCATCCCATTAATCGAATGTAACCAAGACCTTGCCATTTCGCATAAAATTCGATTTTCTCTTTCTGCCACGCCGTTTTGTTGTGGAGAGTAGGGTGCGGTTTTTGAATGTTTTATACCCATCGACTCAACATAACGCCTTACGTCTTTATTGTCAAACTCTAGCCCGTTATCTGTTCGGATTTCTCGTATCTTGATATCTACTTGAGTCTTAACAAGTTCAACGAAGTTTGGTAAAATACTTTTCACCTCATCTTTAGTTTTGATTAAGTAAACCTTGCGATAACTCGAAAAATCGTCCTTAAAGACCAAAAAGTATCTATTACCGTTCAAGTCATTCTCCTGCATAGGCCCACAGACGTCAGCGAATATAAGATCACCCGGCTGTTTTGATTTTTCCGTTCTTTCTCCAAACGTCATTCTGCAGTGCTTCCCTAACACGCATGCTTCGCAAAACTGATCCTCCGGTTTCACATGAACGCCCCTATCCTCCAAAAAAGTTTTTACGTGACGTTTATTTTGATGTCCAAAAACTTCATGCCACTGCTGAAGAGATTTTTCTTTATTTTTCGACAAAAGCGCTTTATTTGGTAACTGAACTTTCCCCAAAAGTTTATACAAATTGGAATTCTTACCAGATACGGCCATAGCAATGATCTTTCCATTTTGATAGAAACTCCATTTCTTACCATAGTCTTCAATCTTCTGATCGATGTTCTTTTTCGCTGTCATTTTCACCGAAAATAAGTTTGTTGAACTCTCCGGGCAATACCATACATCCTCCATGTATCTGTCCAACCATGATTCACCGTTGAAAGTCTTGATACTTATGTCACCTGATCCAATAGCCTCTATGCTAACGCCATCTTTGACACTCTCCATTAGAATCGGCTTATCAAATTTCTTGAAGTTCGAGAACCATTCCAACCTGTTGGAGATGTTATGTGAAGCACCGCTATCCACGTACCACAAATCGCAACTTGCTTCAATATTTTGACTTGTCTTGATCATCAAAGCATTCTCCTTGTTCTTGCAATCCCTTGAAAGATGTCCACTCCTCTTGCATTTGAAACAGATAGCTTCAACTTTGCAGTCTTTCTTGACATGTCCAGTTTGTCCACAATTGAAACATTCAAACTTCTTCTTGACATTTGAACAGCTTTCTGTTAGCTTCTGCTTCTGCTTTCCAGGTCCTCCTCCAAACTTCTTCTTTGATACCAATGCAGTTTCTTCATTATTCCGGTCCTCATTTCGGCTGTTCACCCTCAACTCAAAATTGATGCACCTCCTCTTCAATTTGTCCCATGTTTTCTCTCTTCTTGGTAAATCATGCCAAGTGACATAAACGTTGTCAAACTCGGCTGGCAAAATCTGCAAGAATCGGGCACACAATTCATCTTCATAGCAGCATTCATCCTCTTGAATTTGGTTTGGATGGAATCAATTTTTGTCAGCAGTCCTTGAACTCCATCAACACGGCTCCAGGTAATGTTGTAAAACTGATGTCGAAGAATGTCAATATTTTCTTCAGACTGCGAATCGAAAGAATCTAACGAGATTTGGCAAAAGCTTAGATTTTGCCAAATCTCGTTAGATGTCCCACATCCGTCAACTCTGAGAATTGCATTCGTGTCTAGTGAAAATAGAATCCTCTTCTTCGCTTTACTATCCAACACCCGCCAAGCCTTCTTTCCAGCATCGTCAACCGGCTGTACCTTAGTACCATTAACTATCTCGAACAGATCATCGCAATCTAGCAGCATCTTCATCAAGATTCTCCATGTCGAATAGTTCTCCTCACCGGTCAGCTTTTCCATTCTCATTTTGTCGTCTTCCATTATCGCTCTGCTACCATGTAGGATAAACAAATGTTTATTTGACGAAGTTTATTAGAAGAATGAAAATAAATACAAATTTATTTAACATAATAAAATATGAAACCTTGATTACTCCAACAGAGAGCATACACCAACTCGTTTCTAAAATTTGGTCAGAGGAAAGTATGCCTGATGAATGGAGCCTCAGCATTGTTTGCCCGATCCATAAGAAAGGAGACCCTCTAAACTGCGCCAACTATAGAGGCATCAGTCCCTTTAACATCGCTTACAAAATCCTGTTCTCCGTACTGTGTGAACGCCTGAAACCATTTGTCAACGAACTGATTGGACCCTATCAGTGCGGTTTTAGGCCCGGTAAGTCCACAACCGACCAAATATTCACACTACGGCAGATCCTGGAGAAAACCCAAGAAGTCCAAATCGATACTCATCACCTATTTATCGATTTTAAAGCCGCATATGACAGCATTTATAGAGACGAGCTATACAGAGCCATGTCTAATTTTGGCATCCCTGCCAAACTTGTCAGATTGTGCAGAATGACGATGGAGAACGCTCGCTGCTCCGTAAAGGTCGGAAACAGTCTCACCGAGACCTTTGATGTCAAAAAAGAATTTAGACAAGGTGATGCGCTGTCATGTGACTTTTTCAACATCATTCTTGAGAAAATTGTGCGAAACTCGCAAGCCAACACCAGGGGCACAATTTTCCAAAAGTCTGTGCAACTACTTGCATACGCTGACGACATCGACATCATTGGCAGAACACAGGGAGCTGTCACTGGTGCGTTTGCAAGTATCAGTACAGAGGCGGCAAAAATGGGTTTAGTGGTGAATGAGGGCAAAACAAAATATATGCTGTCAACGAGAAGGGACACACAACATCGACGAATCGGACAGAACGTCACGATAGACAGCTATAACTTTGAGGTAGTTCGGGACTTTGTCTACATCGGCTCCACTATTAATTCTGAAAATGACATCACATCAGAAATCAAGCGAAGAATTACACTTGCCAACCGCTGTTACTTTGGCCTAAGAAGGCAATTGATTAGTAAGGCCTTGTCTAGAAACACTAAGGAGACTCTATATAAGAACCTCATCATCCCAGTCCTGCTTTATGGCGCAGAATCATGGACGTTGTCAAAAGCGGATGAAGATATCCTTGGTCGCTTCGAACGCAAAATTCTTCGAGTGATTTTCGGTCCCGTTTGCGTTGACGGGCTTTGGAGAAGGAGATTTAACAGCGAACTCTACGAGCTGTACAGCGACATCGACCTTGTCAGAAAAGTACGTATCAGTCGACTAAGATGGCTAGGACATGTAGAGCGAATGAACACCAACGCTCCGGCACGAAGAGTCTTCGTGCTACTACTACTACTCTAAGTAAGTAAGTAAGAGGAACATCGTTTACATCAAAACTCTTTGAAAACTTCATGAAAGATTTCGGGATTATCCATGTACAGAATGCCACAAGAACTCCCAGAGTCAACGATCAAGTGGAGCGACATAACCGCACCATAATGCAAGCTCTACTGGCAACTGTGGAGGATGAATGTCGGTAGGACCAGAAGGTAAAATCGGTGCAATGGGCCATAAATAATACGTTTAATCAGTCAATATGAAAGACGGCTCAACAGCTGATGATGGGTTATATCCCTCGAGACCCACGGCCTGATGCATTGGCACAGACGACAGATATTAATCAAGAACACCAAACTATAAAAGACATTCGATCGGATGGGCTAAAACATATTACTAACATCCAGTCTAAGTACTTCACGGAAACTGGAATCAAAATATCGCGGACCATACGTGGTAGTAGCCACCATCGTTACCATCGTTACCAAGTTGCCGACATGCCATTTGCTCAGCGATACCAAAATCCCTATTCGGCAGTATGGTCGGCCGGTAGAATGAAGCGTTGAATAGCGTTTGATAAGGAACTCGACGAGGGCGTCGAAGATATCAGGACGGTCGAATCTATAACACACGATAATCTGGCAGCGACGTCTCTTGACAGTAATAATAAATAAGAAGGAGATAGTCATCTGAACACATCGATGGGGGGGAATAGGTGTTATGGCTTATGAGATGAGGGATGGCGGTGATTGCGAATTGGATCGTCAAGGATATAGTGATTTAATAATTAAATAAAGTTATCTTTGTTGTGTTAAAGTATTTTATTTTACTTTTTAAATTATTAAAGATCTTAAACTAATAAATCGGGACATTCATTTTGTTAAATAGTTTTATCCACATTATATAACATTATACATACATTCATACGCTTTATCATCTTTTCAGATAAATAATATAAGCAATAAGGGAAATGTCAAACTCAGATATGAGCAAGTGCAGTGGATGAATCATCGCATTGTGACGTCACATTGTACCGTGTGGCTGCAATATATGCCACTATTGTGTAACTACAGTTGAGTTGAGTTGAGTTGAGTTGTCTCTTGGTTTTATGTAATTCAAAATTCGGTATTGTCCGTATTGTCATACACAACCTGAATAGAAAAGTTGGCTGTCAAAACACAACAAAGATAACGGTAGTTGTATGTAAGTTGTTAGTTAGTTTGGTTTGTGTGAAAGTTGAGTTGAATTGAAGTCAAGTTGAGTTGTCTTAAGGTGCTAGTACACGATATGTAGCACGTCATATATATATGTGGCTCTGACGTCAACAGAGAATGCACAAAGAGAGCTTGTACACGGCATGTACCGATTGGGACCATTCGCTTACGTCAAAATGACGTCAATGCTACATATATATGAGGCGTGCTACATATCGTGTACTAGCACCTTTACACAATAGGGGCAATACATAGCTGGTGGCAATACTATATTTGTCATAATTGGTATTGGACTTTATATGTAAAAAAAACAACTGTTTCTACAACTTAAATATAAAATCTTCCAATGATCCAGTTAGTTTTATTGTTATCAGATCACGCTGATAACAAAAAACGGCTAATATAGAAGAAAAATACATTTGTAGCAAACTGTGCACAGTATGGTATTCAAAATAAAGTTTCAGTCCATACTGTACACACGATTGCCACTACGCCGACCGTACACTGAACTGAATTGTTGCTACCTACGTGGCAAAAGAAAAAGGAACGACAGTTCAATTGAATACGGACCGCCACAGAGCTAAGTGGTTTTTGTCCCGCGTTGGATCGTATAGTAATTACTACGAAGTAGTTGATTTTTATCCCGCGTTTGGATCGATTTATATTGTAATATTGTAATTTATTTTGTAATAATTTATAAGAAAATACTGAAATAAACTTAATTCAAAATATAATACATTGTGGCGGCATAAAATTGGTGACCCCGACGTGATCGGCGGGTAAAAAAAAAACAAAAAAAAATGTTCGTACCTACGCACGTGCCGCGACATTCGCCATTGTTTAAAAAAAAGAAAAAAAAACATAAAATTAGTGACACGCGACGAACATATTCCTTCGAAACAAAGTAAAATCGCCTGAAAGACAACCCAGAAGCACTATCGCATACATGGCATAGTTATTTTCGCTATCGACATCATAAAAATACAAATACAGTGCTACAGGCCAGGCAGAAAAAAAAATTGTTCGTCGTCACACCACCCGAAGATAGAACTACGTCATTACCTACATCTTTACAAATTTTACTACACATCCAACACCACCGTAGTGGAGACAACATCCAAGAATTGTAGCAGAGACAACGTCACTACACCAACGTAGCGGAGACAACATCACTACACCAACGAGCAGAGACCACATCCAAGTATCGTAGCAGAGACAACACACACCCAGGACAACTAGATTGCAGCATAGACAAGCCCTCGGAGACAAATCAAGAAAATACTTCAGCATTTGTGAGTACAGTGAGAGAAAAATAAAGGCTAATTTAAATTAATAATAAAATATTTCTGTAAAGCATAGAACATATTATATTAGGACATTATATAGTGTATTTTAAATTAATTTTTTTTTGACAATGTGGTAACACGGGTCGCTTCTTTTTGGGAAAACGCTGTTCGGTAATACGGTACATATAACGGTAACCACATAAAAAAAACGACGCTTGGTAGTTATATTAGATAACGAACCCATTTCGATCCCAAGCATATTCGCAGTCAGAAGTGCTGACTAAAACAAACATTCAGTTTGTTTATGCGACGACACCAGGCGCATACACAAAGAATTTATCAACAGATGAATTCTTTGCAACATAAGCAGAATTATGCTATAAGAGGAAGACCTCAAAGTGAATCGAAAGATTCTGTTTTTTACTTTCAATAGAGATAGACTTCCCCCCACCAGTGGTAAGGGGTCTTGATCTTCACTCAGTTAAATAAAATAAAAGATTGTCTTGAATGCAAATAAACGTGTACTCTGTTTTATTTTCGAATTTAAATCTGGCGCAGTCGGTGGGATTCCAATAAAAATTTACAAACGCATATTGTAATAATATATGGAATCCAGTGATCGAACAAGTAACGCGAAATCGGTAAATATCCAAGAGAAGTCAAAAAGTAAATTGGCTTCCATATATATTAAATTCTCACAGAGAGAACCGAGTGTGATACTAAATCAGTGAAAGACCTTTTGATTAAAAGTAACTTCAGTGAAAACAATTTCTCCAGACAATCAAAACTGGATCAATTGCAGAAACAGAGAGACCTTCAACACCGATCTTATATCTACGAAAAGGATAAATACGAAAGCAGTGATAGTGAAAGTGAGGAACCCATATTTATCAAAATGGCTCAACCAGCAGTGGGAGAAATAAATGACCAATCCATCGTTTTAAAGATGTTAGAGAAGGCTCCAAACTTCTCAGGAAATTCTAATGAAGATGTTATTTCCTTCATAGAATATATCGATTATGTTCACAGTCACCTTACACCTACAAACATTGTTCTGGGAACACTCATCATAAAAAACAAACTTCAGGGAACAGCAATCAACACCTTACAAAGTATATTGAGTCCAACATGGCAAACAATCAAAACAGCTTTAATACAGGACTATGGAGTTCCTGAAACTTATGAGCAAATACTTCAGGACCTACATAGTATTTCAGCGAGAGACATCCATCAACTGTATCATCAATGTGAAGAAATCCTCAACAAGATAAATCGTAAGAGTAAGTTAGAAATAAGCTTAATATACGTCCCCTTAAATAATGAATCCATTGTTTTAAAAAAACTCATAAATAATTTGAACTCTAACCAAGCGAGTGTTATAATCGCACAAAACATTAAATCTCTTAGAGAGGCTTACCAGGTTTTATTACGTTACAAAAATTTGAATTTTAATACCAATGACTCATCAAAAAATTATCCAATGAATTATCAGAAACCTTCTAGTAGTAACCAACCTTATAAACCATATTTCAATCAACAATATAACAATTATAATAAAAATAGAATGCCTAATTCAGTTCAGAGAAATATTAGAAATGAACAGGTACTTGGAAACCCCCAAGGTAACTTTAGATTCGGCTTTCAGAATCAACAGTCTTTTAGAAATAACCACAATAATAACTTTACTAGACAAAATTCACAACAAATTAGAAATCCAAGGCCAGAGCCTATGGATGTTAATACAACAGAATTAGTACAAGAAGATGTAAATTTTATTTTAGTCGGGAAACCGAAACACTTCCCATAATAAAAGTCACCATAAATAAAAAAATATTTCATGTTCTAATAGATACAGGCTCAACAACAAGCATACTTGATGAGTCCCAACTATTAGAAATTCCGAGAATTCCATTAAGAATTCCTGTGAAAATCAAAACTACTAACAATGAAAATGTAATAACCAAAGAAATTATAACGGAAGTGCCGTAGAATTTAACGAAATAAAGGCTACCATGGCACGGAAATTAATGCAAATAAAAAATAAAAAATTTGTAGGCATAATAGGCCAAAATCTCTTAAAACCCTTAGGAGCTAAGATAGATTTAGAAACGGGGTATATTGAAATAAATAAAAAAAAAACTTATTTCGAAAATTATAAAAATCAAATTGGAGTAAAATGTCCATATCAATATAATGAAATTCACACTTTAGAATATTGTAACTCAACGAATATGAGCCAATTATTTAGTGAAGAGTTCAGTGTAGAAGAAAAAGAAGAACTATGGAAATTTATTGAGGAAAATAAACTCATATTTTATAACGAGGGTGACAGACTAACTTCAACCACTCAAACAATACATAACATCAGGACAGAGCATGATAACCCAATATTCAGTAAAATATACAGGTATCCTGAGATACACGAAAAAGAAATCGAACGGCAAATAAAAGACCTGTTAAATCAAAACATTATTCGAAAAAGTATTTCACCTTATAGTTCACCCATATGGGTAGTTCCGAAGAAAATGGACAACTCTGGCGAGCAAAAGTGGCGCATGGTCATTGATTATCGAAAATTAAATGAAATCACGATCGACTTTAAACACCCTATTACTAATATTGATCAAATTTTGGATAAACTAGGAAGAGCCCAATACTTTTCAACACTAGACCTTGCCAAAGGATTTCATCAGATTAAGATGAATTCCGCAGACATTGAGAAAACAGCTTTTTCAACTTTATTCGGACATTACGAATGGTTACGTATGCCATTCGGATTAAAAAATGCACCTGCCACATTCCAGCGAATGATGAACGAAGTACTAGAAGGATTAATAAACAAAATTTGTGTAGTCTATTTAGACGATATCCTTGTTTTTAGTACATCATTGCAGAGCATATGATTAATCTCAGACTAGTATTCCAAAGATTAAGACAGTATAACTTAAAAGTTCAAGTCGATAAATGCAACTTCTTAAAGAAGGAAACTCAATTCTTAGGACATACGATTACTGCAAACGGTGTAAAACCAAATAACGACAAAATTGAGGCAATAGATAGAATTCCACTCCCAACAACTCAAACACAAATCAAATCATTTTTAGGTATTACGGGGTACTATCGTAAGTTCATTAAATACTACGCTAAAATAGCACAGCGCATGACCTTTTATTTAAAGAAAAATAAAAAGATCAATATTAAAGATATTACTTATATGAAAGCACACCAGGAACTAAAGAATGCCCTCCAAAGTGAGCCTGTACTTGTGTACCCGGATTTCAATGAGAAATTCACCCTTACCACAGACGCAAGTGATTATGCTATAGGAGCAGTTTTATCACAGAAGGGACACCCAATAACTTTCATTTCTAGAACCCTTAACGTCCATGAAAGAAACTACAGTACCACAGAAAAGGAACTTCTAGCAATTGTATGGTCAGTGAAGTACCTGAGACCCTATTTGTATGGAAGAAAATTTGATCTTAAAACAGATCACCAACCGTTAAAATGGTTACAAATGAAAAACTTAGGCAAGGATATTTCACCTCGCTTGCAGCGTTGGATTCTTCAGCTAGGAGAGTATGACATGAGAATAGAATACCTTAAAGGTACTTCTAATACAGTAGCAGATTTTCTGAGTAGGGAAATAAAAACTGAAGAAGTTAACGTTTTGGAAAATGAATCCGAACAAGTTAATTTATCTGACTTAGACACAATACATTCACAATTAGAGGAAGCAAATGATCACTTCCCAATTAAAGATGCAGCAGTCAACGTATTCAAACAACAGATTATATTAAAATCAGGGAGAGATATAAATAAAATTAAAAACAGAATATTTATAGGTATAGAATTACTAGACAATGACATGTTCAACGATTCCTTAATATCATATATTGAACCCAAAGTGACCGGTATTTTTACAACCCTTGGTGAAGCAGAATACAATAAGCTTCAACAAAAATTAATATCCTTGTTCGGAACACGTATAAAGTTCTACAAGTGTGAACATTTTCCCAGAGATTTGGAAACAGAAGAAGAAACAATAAAACAAATAAAATTGTACCATGAGAATGAAACAGGACACTCAGGTATAGAAGAGAACTACAAAGGTCTTAGAACCAAAATATATTTTAAAAACTTACGAAATTTAGTGAATGATGTAATTGATTCCTGCAATATACGTAAACAGTCCAAATACGACAGGAAACCTATCAAGCCAAAGTTTTTTCTCACAGAAACTCCAAAAAACATTAATGAAATAATTCATGTTGATATATACCAAATTAGCAACCTCGACATATATTCCGAATGCATCTCATGAAACATTAGAAGAGACCTTTGCCCAAATAATATCTAGCTCAGGAAAACCAAAAAAATACGTAATGGATAATGAATTCAATTTTCCTCGCATAACCGCACTTCTAGAAAAACTAAACATTGAATTTCATTTCACTAAAGTAAATTCCCATACTGGAAATTCAGATATAGAAGTATTCCATAGAACTTTAGCAGAAAAAATTAGATGTATCCTAAACGGAAAAACCAAACCCGATATTCATGAAATAAGATTAGCAGTTCATAAAGCAAACCTTTTTTATAACAATGCCATTCACTCAACTACAAAAAAATCCCCATACGAAGTTCATTGTGGAGAAGTAGATAAAGCAAAATTATTCCAACATATACAGAAGCATAAAAAGAATTTCATAAATAGAGCTAATAAAAATCGTGAAGATTATCTTGAAATAAGAGCCGATGGCTTCGTCAAAAATTCAAGAACGGACAGGCAGAAAACTGAGCCTCGCTACAAATTTGATAAACTCGAAGACCAACACATAAGAAACGTACAAAAAGAAAGAGTAACCAACTACAAAAATGATGACCATCTAATTAAAATGAACCAGCGAAACAGAAGAACACAGAATAAAAATCGGAACTCAGCTTTGAATCAGATTTAGATTATCCAGTTTCAATTAACCTACTCAAGTGTAAAGACGTGTTTAAAAATGGAATTAATTATTCTCTTGGCAATAACCAGTGCGGTGTATAGTGAAATTAATTTTGAAGAAGTAAATAGTTTAAATGGTTTTTCAATAATAAAGTATGATGAAGCGGATATAGTTCATGAATACAACTACATAATACACATAGTCAATTTAACAGATTTACACATAGTAGTGAATAAAATTACCCAAGAAATAGATTCATTTCAGAAGATATTACCATCACGTCAATATTTATATTCTTTAGACGAAGAACTAAAACTAATTAAAGAAGAATTAAAAACCATAAAAGGACACCAGAAAACAAATAGAAGATTCAAACGAAGTTTAATAAATATAGGAGGTAGATTCCTCAATGTTCTTTTCGGAACCATGGACGACAGAGACAAGGATAGAATAGAAAATCAGTTAGGAATTAATATGAAAAATAACTTTAAATTAATAGAAAACAATAACAAGCAAATAAATATCAACGCTAATTTACAAAAGGCAATTAAAGCGATGCAAATAACTGAAAACAGAACAGTTAATGAAATAAATAGTTAAAAAAAAAAATATGTCGAAACATCTGAGAGATTAATAATATTAGAATTGCAAAGAAAGATAGACCAAGTAAAAGAATTTATTGAAAAACTTCAAAACATTATATTAGCTAGTAGACTTCAAATAATGACAGAAAGCTTGTTAACGTCAGATGAAATTGAAATTTATGAGATTGACCTAAATAAATTGAAAAACATTAAACTAACAATTGGTGAATACACGGAAGAGTTATTGGTATTCATAATTCAAATACCTGATGAAATAATGACATTCGATAAATATTTAATAACGCCTATACCCAATGAAAAACATGAACAATTAGATTTTAAGCCACAAATTGTAATAAAAATAGATAGAAACTTGTACATCTACAAAGAAAATAAAAAGTTAAAACATTTAAGAATATATAAAAATTGTATTGATAACAATAACTGTCTAAAAGTAATTAATAAGGAACAAAACATTATTACTAAACTAAGAAGAGGTACGGTATTGGTAATAAATAGTAACTTAAGATTAAATAATACATGCGATGAAAGGAAAACCATATCAATAAAAAGAAACATGTTAATAAATTTTAGAAACTGTAAACTCATAATAAAAAATATTGAGTACTCGAACAACAATAAATACATAATTCAACCTATAAATATAGATATGGAAAGTAATTTTAACATAACGAACGCTGAATATAAGAATACCGATATGAATTTAAGTAAAATAGACAATATAGATTACATTGAGTCAAAATTTGTAACACGAAGATATATAAACTATAGTATATCATTAACTACAGTCATGATCATAATATTAACAGTAACAGTTCTGACCTATATTGTCAAGAAGAAATTGTTTCAGGAGAAACAACCAGTTAATGGGAGGGAAGTTATATTAGATAACGAACCCATTTCGATACCAAGCATATTTGCAGTCAGAAGTGCTGACTAAAACAAACATTCAGTTTGTTTATGCGACCACACCAGGCGCATACACAAAGAATTTATCAACAGATGAATTCTTTGCAACATAAGCAGAATTATGCTATAAGAGGAAGACCTCAAAGTGAATCGAAAGATTCTGTTTTTTACTTTCAATAGAGATAGACTTCCCCCCACCAGTGGTAAGGGGTCTTGATCTTCACTCAGTTAAATAAAATAAAAGATTGTCTTGAATGCAAATAAACGTGTACTCTGTTTTATTTTCGAATTTAAATCTTGGTCGATCACGCGATTGATCACGAATTTAAAAAACGGTTGGGTTAAATGAATTTTGGCTTTGGAGTACCGAATTTTTTATGAGATTTCTTTCGTAAAAATTTTTTTTCTGACTTTTACAACAAGCAGTGCCAGATTTTAACAATATTTTCACCTGACTTTACAATCAATCTCATTTTACCGGACGTACATTTTAAAACAACCTGCTTTTCACAATTTTTTTTTGTTGTTGTTCCCTGAGATTTATATTTGTATCGTTCTCTTATTACGATGGCTTCAAACGACAACAAGGCTGGACCTAGTGATCCCAATATATCCGGCGATATAGGAGTTTTACCCCCGGTTTCTGCTGCTGAAAGTACCCAGCAAGCATCCCTCATTTCTATTAAAATTCCGCCATTTTGGAACAATCGACCAGATTTGTGGTTTCTTCAAATCGAAACCCAATTCAGACTCAAAAGCATCACGTCACCGAACACTAAGTATGATTATTTAGTGGCATCGCTTAATAATCAGACGATGGAAACGGCAGCAGATGTTTTAGTATCCCCCCCCCCCCCACGCAAGACAAATACGAACATTTGAAAAAAGTCTTACTAGAGAGAAATAGGGATAGCGAGGAACGGCGTTTGGACGCACTGCTTAACAACATAGAGCTAGGAGATCTGAAACCGTCTGAGTTGTATAGGAGCATGGAAAGTCTAGCAAGTGGGAACAATCTAATCAATCCGCCTCTAGTCATGAAACTTTGGCTAAACCGATTACATCGAGCGACTCGAGTTAAATCACTCCCGACCCAATAATTTTAACAAGCCATCCAGGAACTTCTCTCGGGATAGATCGAAAAGTAGATACAGATCGAATAGTAGGACAAAGGATGATAAGTCGATTTGCTGGTTTCATCGGAGATTTGGAAGTAACGCGAGGAATTGTGCGAAACAGTCGTGCACCTTTCAGTCGCCAAAAAACTAGCGAGCCAAATCTCAAATGCGGCTTTGAGTGAGGCAAAATTTTCGCGCCGTCTATTTGTCCGTGACAAAACTTCCAAGCTTCAATTCCTTATTGACACTGGGGCAGAGATCTCGATAATTCCTCGCAAACTCTGTCAGCATATCAACCAGCCCAACGATTTCGTTCTTATTACTGCTAATGGTGGAAAAATCCACACCTACGGTTGCAAACGATTAACGGTTGATTTGAACCTCCGGCGTGCTTTCGATTTTACATTTGTTATAGCAGACATCGATCACCCTATTATAGGAGCTGATTTTCTGCATAAATTCAACTTAGTCGTCAACCTAAGCAGCCGTAGAGTTGTGGATAAACAAACCAACATTCAAGTCAGCTGTCTTTTCAAATCTACGAATACCTGCTCACCAAAACTTTTGTCGATTCCAAGCGAATTCGGCGCTATCCTTGATGAGTATCCAGAGCTTAAAGCCCCGCCAGATTTAACGTTACCGGTTAAACATGACGTGGTCCACCGGATAATAACAACTGGCCAACTCCCTTCAGCTAGCGCTCGAAGACTCAATCCGGATAGATTGGCAATCGCCAAGCTACAGTTTCAGCAGATGATTACCTTGGGAGTTTGCCGTGTTTCGAAATCACACGTCGCATCACCGCTTCATATGGTCCCTAAAAAAGATTCCATCGATTTTAGACCATGCGGCGATTACAGATGGTTAAATCAAGCGACAGTACCAGATAAACATTCGATTTCAAACGCTCAAGATTGTTCCGCTAACCTTGACGGTTGCTCAATCTATTCAAAGATTGATTTGGTACACGCCTACCATCAAATACCGGTAGCAGAGGAAGATGTTCATAAAACGGCGGTAATAACACCCTTCGGACTTTTCGAATTTCTCCGAATGCCTTTCGGTGTGCGAAACAGCATTCTGGGGCAGAGATGTCCTTTCAAATCTACGAATACCTGCTCACCAAAACTTTTGTCGATTCCAAGCGAATTCGGCGCTATCCTTGATGAGTATCCAGAGCTTAAAGCCCCGCCAGATTTAACGTTACCGGTCAAACATGACGTGGTCCACCGGATAATAACAACTGGCCAACTCCCTTCAGCTAGCGCTCGAAGACTCAATCCGGATAGATTGGCAATCGCCAAGCTACAGTTTCAGCAGATGATTACCTTGGGAGTTTGCCGTGTTTCGAAATCACACGTCGCATCACCGCTTCATATGGTCCCTAAAAAAGATTCCATCGATTTTAGACCATGCGGCGATTACAGATGGTTAAATCAAGCGACAGTACCAGATAAACATTCGATTTCAAACGCTCAAGATTGTTCCGCTAACCTTGACGGTTGCTCAATCTATTCAAAGATTGATTTGGTACACGCCTACCATCAAATACCGGTAGCAGAGGAAGATGTTCATAAAACGGCGGTAATAACACCCTTCGGACTTTTCGAATTTCTCCGAATGCCTTTCGGTGTGCGAAACAGCATTCTGGGGCAGAGATGTCCTTTCAAATCTACGAATACCTGCTCACCAAAACTTTTGTCGATTCCAAGCGAATTCGGCGCTATCCTTGATGAGTATCCAGAGCTTAAAGCCCCGCCAGATTTAACGTTACCGGTCAAACATGACGTGGTCCACCGGATAATAATAACTGGCCAACTCCCTTCAGCTAGCGCTCGAAGACTCAATCCGGATAGATTGGCAATCGCCAAGCGACAGTTTCAGCAGATGATTACCTTGGGAGTTTGCCGTGTTTCGAAATCACACGTCGCATCACCGCTTCATATGGTCCCTAAAAAAGATTCCATCGATTTTAGACCATGCGGCGATTACAGATGGTTAAATCAAGCGACAGTACCAGATAAACATCCGATTTCAAACGCTCAAGATTGTTCCGCTAACCTTGACGGTTGCTCAATCTATTCAAAGATTGATTTGGTACGCGCCTACCATCAAATACCGGTAGCAGAGGAAGATGTTCATAAAACGGCGGTAATAACACCCTTCGGACTTTTCGAATTTCTCCGAATGCCTTTCGGTGTGCGAAACAGCATTCTGGGAGATTTTTCATTTGTTTTCATTTATATAGACGGCATACTTGTCGCAAGCAAATTTTTCGTAGATTGCAAGAGCACGGACTGAACGTTAATGTGGCAAAATGTGAACTGAGAGTCGCCGAACTCGATTTCTTGGGTTACAACATTTCCAAAAGCGGAATCACCCCATCGCAAGAGCGAGTCCAAGACATTAACGAGTTTCCTAGTCCCTGCTCTATAAAACAACTTCAGCGTTTCCTCGGCATGATCAATTTTTACAATCGTTTCTTGCCAAATATGGCATCTAAAGCTAAAATTCTTTACGAGCTGTTAAAAACAAGTAAAAAAGACGGTAAGACAAAACCGATTTTTCAATGGTCAGACGAGTGTGAAGAGGCGTTTCAAGTTCTCAAGCGAGACTTAGCGCAGCGCACTATGCTTTTTCATCCCAAGCCCCTAGCGCAGATCAGTATTATGGTGGATGCGTCTAATGACGCGATCGGAGGAGTCCTCCAGCAATATCATAATAATACATGGGAACCATTAGGTTTCTTTTCCACACGTCTGAGCCCGGCCGAAAAGAAATATTCGACTCTCGATCGCGAACTTCTCGCCATTTTCAAGAACGTTAAACATTTCCGGTACTATGTGGAAGGTAGACAATTTACCGTTTTTACCGACCATAAGCCGCTCACAAGCGCGATCTGCTCAAAGACTGAAAAATCGCCTCGTCAAACGCGCCATTTGGAATTTATCGCCGAATTCTATGGTGTCCATCGTATTTCTATAAAAGAGAATATGTTCTCTTTTTTTGGTCCGATCTTTTTTACACTATCTTTTTTGTTATGGATCTATTTTTGTTCTCTTTTTTACTGATACTAAAAAAAAAAGAATAGAAATGCTTTTCTTAACAATAAGAGTAAAAACTATTGTTAATAGGCTTTTGAAAACTGAACTGTCAACAAAAGTAATCAGTTATTCAGACTGTTTCTAATGGGGATCCCTACGTTATCTCCTTTTCTAAAATAGGTACCTTATTGGACATAATCTCTCATTTTTTTAGCTCTTTTTCCAAAATCTTTCGGGACGAAATCCCCTATGCCAAAATCTCCCACCTACATACATACTTATTAAATCCCTCGTTAAAATCTCCTGTTCGCACAATTTACAATAATTTATCCGTAAAGAGTTTTTAACTTCTACTTTAATGAAAGTTTATAATAATAATTTAAATTGGAAGGATGTCGAAGATTGCATCGTTTATCTTAATTTTAAAAAGTAAATATGTATGTATAAATGATAGCAAAAGTTTTGACGTTTTTGCAAGTTGCAAAACTCAAATAAAAATAATTTTGATGAATTGCGTTCGCCACAAAAGTGTTTTTCCAAAGACTGAAATATTCTAAACATGTAATGATGTAATACAATCACTGAGCAGAATACCAATGTCGAAAGAATATAATTCTTTTTGATTGGACCCAATTACACAAGAGAGAAATAGATTAAAAATTTCAACTGTTACCGTGTTACCATCGTGACTAGCCAAAGTGATTTAAATCTAATAACGAAAAACGTTCCCACCGTATTTCGTATTTTATTTTGACATTTCTGTCATTTCCTGAAACTTTTTTTCCAAAGTTCTAGGAGGAAGAACTAGTCTTTTTCGGGCCAAAATGCCCTTTTATTGCTTACTTCTTGCTTTGGGAACATATCTGACATTATGACAATATGTCGGTGTGAACATGTTATATTAATAGTACTTTTTATAGCTTGTTTTGTTTTAATTTTTATTTTCTTTTTCTCTTTTTTTTAAATAATGAATTCGTATTTTGTATGTTAATTAAAATAAATTGTTGAAGTTTTTGTGAGTGTATTTTTTTTATTTTGAGTGTTCTCTTTTTTGTCCTCTATTTTGTTTACGAATGTTCTCTATTTTTATGTCTTTGGGAACAAAATGTTCTCTTTTTATAAAGACCACAGATGGACACCCTACCGAATTCACAACCGACATTCGTTATGTCAAAGGCATTCAAAATATCGTTGCGGATACCCTATCTCGATCTTTTGTCGAACTGATAAATTTCAAAAATGTCAGCATTCAGAATCTCCTCAAAGAACAAGAAAGCGACGACGAACTAAAAGTGCTTTTGGCACACTCTAAACCATCGTTTAAGCTGGAGAAAATATATATCCCCATGCAGGATGTTGAAATATTGTGCGAAACATCAACCGGAAAAAACCGTCCTTACGTGCCCGAAATCTTTCGCCGAACGATTTTTGACAATCATCACACGCTCTCACATCCAGGTTCAAGAGCAATGCGTAAAATTATTACAGCAAAATACTTTTGGCCTAAGATGAACGGCGAGGTCAACAGGTTGACAAAAAGCTGTATCTCTTGTCAAAAATCAAAAATTACTAGGCATACCACGTATGAACATGGACATTTTCCTGTGCCAGAAGGCAGATTCTCGCACATTCACATGGACCTAGTCGGACCCTTACCACCATCACAAGGTTTCACTTACCTGCTCACAATAAAAGACCGTTTTTCTTCTTGGCCAGAAGCCATTCCCATCAAAGATATGAACGCTTCCACAGTTGTATCCGCTTTTGTACAACATTGGGTTTCCAGGTTTGGAGTCCCTTAAACAATAACTACCGATCAAGGTACTCAATTTGAGTCAACTCTTTTTAAACAAGTCTCGGATATCCTAGGTACAAGGCGGATCCGTACAACAACCTACCATCCGCAAGCAAACGGCTTGGTAGAGCGCTTTCACCGCCAGCTTAAAGAAGCGCTACGGGCCCACGAAGACAAACAAAATTGGTTTTCAAATCTACCCTGGACTCTTCTCGGTATTCGCTCCACAATAATTGACGACTTAAATGTCACCCCTGCTCAACTGTTATACGGACAAAACTTACGATTACCTGCAGAGCTAGTCAAACCAAAGCCTTTGAATACAATTTTAAACTCGTCAACAGCCCAAGAAATCTCTCAAGCTATTTCTCAAATACGACCGTGTCCTAAGCGAAATCGCGAACAAAAATACATTTTCGTCCCAAAAGATTTAAAAACTTGCAAATACGTTTTAGTCCGGGAGGAGGTGAACCGCGGAAGTCTTAATCCACCGTACAAGGGCCCATTCGAAATACTTAAGCGATGCGATAAAACGTTTTCAGTATTAATAAACGGTAAAGAACAGGTCATATCGATTGATCGATTAAAACCAGCGTTTTATACCAAACACAGCGATGCGGAACCAAGTTCTAAACATGTCACTTTTAACTTACACTGAAAAACAGAAAAACAATATAAATAATGTTCATTGCTATTTTCCTTTTTACAACAATATGGTCTTTAACCAAAATTTCGATGTCACATTCATAAAAACATTTTTTTTCTCTCTTTGTGCTGAAAATGTTAAATCAATAATTTAAATTATCTAACTACATTTGCATTATGTAAAGCTAAAAATACCATGTAAATACTTTTATACTTTAAAAGTGTTATCATCGGCCTGGCCGATGCTTTGATACCCTCCACAACATAAAAGTCATGCAAAATGTTTGCCAGGCGAATTAGTATGTGTCTAATATTAGTTTTGTATGGTAGGTAGCAGAACTACTTTACCGACATATACTATTTTAAATACCAACCTGACGACGGTTAAAAAAGTGCTCTCACAAAATTTAATTCACCTAAGTCGATTCGTTTATACGCTATCGTGCTTTCAACAGACAGAGATATATGGGTCAAATATTTGCTTTGTATGGGAGGTACCAGAACTACTTGACCGACATAGCCCATTTTCAATACCAACCTGGCGACGGTAAAAAGAAGTCGTCTCACAAAATTTCATTCGCCTAGGTCAATTTCTTTGGACGCTATCGTGCTTTCAACAGACAGACAGACAGACGGACATGGCTAAATCGATTCAGAATGTGATCCTGATTCAGAATATATATACTTTATAGGGTCTCCGGTGAATCCTTCTTGGCGATACAAACGTAATGGCAAAGTGAATATACCTTCCTGTGGAGGGTATAATAAAGTTTCAGTCCATACTGTACACACGATTGCCACTACGCCGACCGTACACTGAACTGAATTGTTGCTACCTACGTGGCAAAAGAAAAAGGATTTATATTGTAATTTATTTTCTAATAATTTATAAGAAAATACTGAAGTAAACTTAATTCAAAATATAATACATTGTGGAGGCATAACATTTGTTCTACATTATTCTTAGACGTTGCACAGGCTTTTGATAAAGTCTGACATATGGGCTTAGAGTATAGACTTTATAGGGATCTGCCTATGTAGACAGTACTATGAGATACTGAAATATTATACATATTTCAAACAGATTCTTTAGAGTTCGCTACGGCTCAGCGTATTCTCAAAGAAATACAAGCAGGAGTTACACAGGGAAGTGTTCTGGGACCATTCCTGTACTTATTGTATACTAGCGATATACTGCCACATATAGCCCGTCCCAATTTAAGTGAACAAAACAACTTTACCAACCAGAACTACAGCTAAAAAAAATATGTGCGCATTTCAAACAATAAGCATACCCCTGCTTGCGAAGACACCTCTCTCGATCGACGATCGAGTCAGGACCGATTGTCCACACAGCAGCAGCATAGCACCGTCGTTGGCTTATGCAAAAGATACACATTTACCCACCCCAAAGAAGAGGGAAATTTGCTGGGTGTTGCACTTCTCAAATAGCTATGTGTGTTTAGTAATGAAAGCTAGATTTCTGAGTCACTTTATTATAACAGCGTGACACCCACTAGGTATTAAAAAGGGTTGAAATTGAATTTTCGGTACTTTGTGTTAAAGTAGAGAAAAGCATTAACAATTTCATGCGATCAAAAATCCTTAAGAGAAAAAAATGTACCTTAAATAAAGTGCTATTGCGCATGTTGGGATCTTTCTTTTGCTTTGGGACGGGCTATACGAGTCATACGAATATAGGCACATTTGCAGACGACATTGCTCTTCTCTCAACTTATAGATGCGTTTTGTTTACACAAAAACTAAAAACATGCGAGACGACCAAGAAATTATCATAGGGCGGCATTTTAACAACTGATGAATCAATCGGTGGCACCATACGTTGTTTGCCGGCACGAGAACGATAACTACGGTGCCAAAAATTGATAACGGTATTTTGTAGAGGGGTTAAATACAATCATTTTTTTACTATGGGAGAGGTGGTCTATCTGGCTTCATTTGGACGGGAGAGGTAATTAAAAAAAAATAATACTTAAAATGAAAAAAATAAAAAAAAAAATAGCAACACTTACAATTAAGGATTTCAGGATTTTTGGAAGCCAGGAATCTCTTCTTTGTAAATCAATTTTTTTCTATTACAAATAAATTGAAATTGAAAAAATGATTTAAAACTTAAAATTTAAGGAAAAAAACTAAAAAAATAAGTTGTGTGCTGATTTGTTCAATATTGAGAATATATAAACATACCTACTTAATTTGTTTGTAGTTTTTACTGCCGAAATCAATTCAAAATTACTTTTATATGTCGCTCCGCTTAGAGTACAAATTGTTACCCTTGCGCCTTGAAATGTTTATGGGGGCATGCTGCCCCCCTGCAACCCCCCTGCTTGGGGTCACTGTTGGATTTTGGGATGGGTAGGTACAAGGCTTAGTATATGCAAACTTTCTTTAAATTATATTAGTTTACCCAATGTCAACAATTTTCTTCAGCTAAAGTCTCTGGCCTGAAATTTCACATTGGTAGACAAAACTTTGCGGACTTGCATTTTAGACAGTTTAGAACAGATTCCGGGCTTTCAAAAATGATATAAAGGGTCCGCCATCTAACGTTTTTTTTTCAACTAGTGCTTATTTCGCGAATGGTAACACTTAGCTCATGTCTGATTGGACAGATAATTAGTTTTATCCTTAAGCGAATATGGTTGTGTATACGCTTGAACAACGCTGGGAAATATTGCGACATTACTTTGAAAATCATGGTAATGTTGCAGAATGTGTGCGAAAATTGCGTACGGATTTTGGAAGAAGAGAATATCTTGTGAAAAAAGAGAAAGAAACTGGAATCCTCATCGATAAACCAAAGCGTGAAAAGCCAAAAACAGTGCGTACACCCGAGAAAATTGCTGCTGTGGCAGAAAGTGTGCGTGAAGGCATAATTGGGCCATTTTTCTTCGAAAATGAGCAAGGAGTGGCCGTTACAGTCAATGGCGATCGTTATCGGGCCATGTTACAGGACGGCGCTACGTGCCACACAGCCGAAGCTACACTCGATGTTTTGCGGCCTGTTTTTGAAGATCGCATTATCAGCCGCAGAGCTGATGTCGTTTGGCCACCGCGGAGCTGCGATTTGACACCATTTGGACTATTATTTGTGGGGTGCCGTAAAAGATAAGTGTTACGCCGACATGCCAGAGACAATTGACGCTTTAAAGGACAATATTCGTCAAGCCATTGGTGAAATACAGCTGCACACAATCGATAATGTGCTTAAAAATTGGACCGATCGTGTAGGCTACTGCATGGTCAGCCGAGGCAGCCATTTGAATGAAATTATTTTCCATTATTAACCGGAAGGATTGTACTTTCAAATAAAAAAAGAAATTTGAGAAAATATTCAGTAGTTTTTTTTTATAGCATTTTCACAAAAAAAGAAGTTATTTGGCGAACCCTTTAGTATAGTACAGATAGACCCCTATCTTACTCCGTTTAGGCGGGAGGGGTAATTTAAAGAAAATGATATTTTAATTGGAAAAAAATACATTATAAAATAATGGCAACACTTATATTAAAATACTATAGTAAAAAGTGTTTGTATTTAACCCATCTACAAAATACCGTTATGAATTTTTGGCGCCGTATTTATCGTACTCTCCCCCTTCGCCGCCATTCCAACGCGACACCACTTCAATGCCACCTGCCACTTGGTCACCACGCCACTGCGTCCTGCCACTCGCTCACCACTACAGTGCACGCCTTAGTCTTAAATTATACTACCTTTTCAATCGCAACTGAACGTTGAAACTAAAACCGCTCATTCATGACTAAAGGACCATTCACATGGGAGCGAACGAACGAATTGATGAAATGCGAACAAACCACTTTTTATGCATTTATAAACAGAAAATTGCACATTTTACTACTCCAAGATGAGGATAATTAATTATTCCATCAAAATTTATTAAGAAAACAAGTTTATTAAGTTTAAATAAAGAACTTTCGAAATCCAAATTTTTTGCCGCGAACGAAAACACCCTGGCGCGAATTGTCAGTCTATTCACAATCCACATCATTTAAATCGCGTTCCACAAAGTAGCGAATAAAAAATTCATTCGAACTTGACCTTATTCCAAGAGGAGGATATCTTGGAATAATAAAATGTGGAATTTTCTGTTTATAAATGCATAAAAAGTGGTTTATTCGCATTTCATCAATTCGTAAAATGTGGAATTTTCTGTTTATAAATGCATAAAAAGTGGTTTGTTCGCATTTTATCAATTCGTTATCCTTAAAGGACCATTCACATGGAAGCGAACGAACGAATTGATAAAATGCGAACAAACCACTTTTTATGCATTTATAAACAGAAAATTCCACATTTTACTATTCCAAACATAGGATAATTAATTATCTCATCAAAATGTATTAAGAAAACAAATTTATAAACAGTTTCAATAACGAAATTTGGAATTCCAAACTTTTTGCCGCGAACGAAAACAGCCTGGCGCAAATTGACAGTCTATTCGCAATCCACATCATTTAAATCGCGTTACACAAAAAGCGAATAAATAATTCGTTCGAACTTAACCTTATTCCAAGAGGAGGATATCTTGAAATAATAAAATGTGCAATTTTCTGTTTATAAATGCATAAAAAGTGGTTTGTTCGCATTTCATCAATTCGTTCGTTAGCTCCCATGTGAATGGTCCTTTAGGCGTCTGTTATAGCTATCAGTAAAATGCATCCGAAAAAAATTGTTTTACTTTTTTGGAGCACTTAAACTTCTCAACCAGATTCACGAAGTATTGTACTGAATTCCTATGATATGCTATGGTTAAATGTTTCAGTTTTGTTCTGTTTCGTGTTTTTACGGATGCATTTTACTGATAGCTATAACTGAGGCCTAAGGAGGTTTTTTTTAGTGCGGTTAAAGTACTACACTACTCAGGGTTTCTGACCTCATTGTCTTTCGAGATTTCCAACTTCATGACAAAACAAAAAACTTTGATTAATTTAAGGGCTGCGCATACTACAAGCTCTGAAGAAAATACCAGCTCATGAGTTGTTAGCATCATCCAAGGAACAAGAAAGAGAGTACACACTCCTCAGCTAGAATGTAGGGCCATTTTGAATTCCGTCTCTCTAATGGAAAGACAGTCCTACACGAATATTAAAAGGCAGAATTCATACAACGAAAGTGGTGTGCCAATCACCACCGGCTACTTTGAAGCAGGATTAAGAAATCGAATAAGAAAGGTAATGCATCAATCAAGGCATTGGGTTAAACATGGGAGCCTAGAAACGATATGTTCTGCGTTAAAACAAATTAATGTTTAAAGTTATCGAAAAAACTTTGCCAATGAAAAAACTATTGGTCGTTTGAGAAGGCTTAGACGTGTAGAGCAAATAAACAAACACAAACGAACACGGGTATTCACTTTTTGAAGTCCAATGAAAAAAGAAAACTGCTGGTCGACTCCGTTCACGTATTGATGAAAAGTCGAAAACTAATTAATGGCTACTGCTGGCTTCGGAATGATCTTTTAAGATCGTTTTTCTCATAGGGATTGTTATTTTAGAGTGTACTCTTTTTACGAGTTAGTTGGGATTATTTAGTTACTCCAAAATCATGAGTCTACCTCTTTGATTAAGGGTGCTCTGTCCTCTATGACAAAACTACGTCAAAAACATACCTGCTTGACTCCAGCGCATACTAACGCCTCTAGCTGATGATGCAAGATTGGCTTGTTGGCAAACTCTACTAGTGGCTTAGGTGTGGTTAATGTAAGTGGCCGCAGACGCGTTCCGTATCCACCTACCAAAATTAGTGCACGAGTACCATTTGGTTTAAGAGTAGTTTTCAATCCACACATCGTAGAACTAGAACCTTATGATGGCTATGAACGAGAACGACTTTCTTTTCTACTGCTTTTAGAACAAAAATGCTAAAAGTTGATCATATAAATTCATATCATACATTCAACTATCACTATCAAAAACGACAAGGAAGAAAGCAAGGAAATGGAAAGCAGTGAGGAAGGAGATTAGAATTTAAAATATATCTATATGCAATGACATAGATCACATAATTGAGATACAAAGCTCTTTAATTTTCCAGTGGAAGTATTTATCTCTAGGTCTAGAGAACACAGTTCAAGAGAGTTAACCTAAGAATAAAGCTATGAGTACACGACATGCCGAACGCGACATACGCATGCCACTCTGACGTCACGATAAAATTACTCTAGGAATTGTACAAACGTCACGTTTTATTATATTGTGGCATGTGCGAAAAGTATGCCGAGTACACGGCATGCACGTTTTGTCTCAAAGTTGGCATATTCGTATGTCGACGGTGCCTGGCAAAAAATCTTCTCAATTGAAGATTTCTTGGACGTTTTTTAATCCATTGACATCGTAGCCATCCTTTGATGGAATTTGCTACTTTAATACCCTATTCACACCAAGCCGAAAACCGAGTTTTCGTCAAAAAAGTTTAGAAAACTCGTAGATGCATTCACACCGAACACCAACTCGTTTTCGTTTAACGTTTCAATTAGCTGTGAAACTAGCTATGAAATGTTTGTGGCGACTAGACTTTTATTTTAGTTACTTCGCTCGTATTGACATAATATACAAACAAAAATTATTTAAGCTACTTGATAATCATTAACTTATGGTTAAATGCATAAAATAATTAACATAACCAACATTCAAAATCAAAACATCTGAAAATACCATTTAGTTGTGGCAGGTAGTTTGCTCTTTATGGTGCAAGCAAAGATAAAAAACTCTTACTCTCACTCTCACTCAGTCTCTCACATCCTGTCAGCAGTTTTGCTGAGTTCGCTGAATGTTGCAAAAGGTGTGTCTGCTTCAACAACCCAACGATTGTACTCGTTTTCGTGGCGTTTTCATGGAAAACGACCTCAAACAACTCGTTTTAAAAACTGCAATATGTATGGGAAAACTTCTGTTTTCGAGGAAGTTTTCGACTGTTTTCGCGAAAACCCAGTTTTCGGCTTGGTGTGAATAGGGTATAAGGCTTGATAGAAAGAAGACCAACCATCATTTTGGGATATATACTATCAGCCTTATTTATAAACTTTATACACTCTCTATAATAACCCTAAACGCAAAAACCTAATACATATTTAGAGCTATTATAAAGAATAATATGGCGGTATATTTATTTCGAAATGTCACCAGGAAGCATAAAAATCTTAATTTTCGTCAGCGAAAAAAAAATAACTAAAATTTTTAATATTTTAGGGCTTTCTGGTGGCAAATAAATGCAGTATATACCCCAAAATATGGTTCGTCTTCTTTCTATCAAGCCATAAAGTAAAAAATTCCATCAAAGGGTGGCATTTGACGTCAAATTGACGTCAGACTGGCATGCGTATGTCGTGTTTGTACTCATAGCTTAAGAAGTACAGGAAAGAGTGTATATCACATATACAGTGTACGTGAGTGAGGCCGCAAGTTATGAAAAAAAAAAAAAAAACAGAAATTAAAACTCATGTCATTTTGCTGGGGAATTTTGCCGTGTTTGAAATTTGAAATCGCTAAAATAATGAACTTACGTTTTTAAATCAATAAAACAGTGAAACAACAGTGAATACTGTGAATAAATACAATTCTTTACCGAAAGAAATTTAAAACAACATGCGGTGCTGTGTTCAATTCTGCAAAAACTAGAGAGTAACAATTTTTTATTTCACATGTAAGTTTTATCTCATATTCCCAATAAAATTATGTTCTTAGGTGTTTTTTTAGGTAGATATATTATCGTAGAACACTTTGAAATTGATACTTCATGGCATTTTGTTGCAAAAAAGGAAATTTGGTTGAAAACAAGATATACTTCATTTATGTGATAGCATTTTTTTAACTGAAACTCATCTGTCAATATCGGAAACTCTTGTTCAGGGACAAACTATTTTTTTGTTGGTGAGGGCAAGGCGCTTACATCGGTTGAGCGCCCTAGTGCATTCTTCTTGTTATAAATAGAAAATATGTTTAAAGGTATTTCTTCTGTTGTCGTATTATCGTGACGGTTTGTATCTTCGTCAAAAAGTGTTTATGTCAAGATGTATAGGGTATAGCAGGCATATGTCTTATAACGGAGAAACAGCTAAGAATTCAATCAAAACTAATGGACGACAAAAAAATATAATTTAAAAAAACAGGGGTCTCATCGCGTAAAGCTAAGTACGCTGCTCGAGCGAAACTAAATTTTAGCGGCTCTCCAATTCTTCTCTCCAAACTTTAGCTAAAACCCTAGCTAAATTTTGACATAGAGTGCGCTGTGGATATAAGTGTCACAGACAACACCTGTTCGTTGAAATTAAATTCCTTTAAAAATTCATCGACGTGAAAATGTGTTATATTTTCGTTGTACTTTCTTTTTTCCTTGTCTGCTATTTAATATTTTTTTAATACATATTTTATTCATTTTAATGTTATATAAACATTTTTTTTTTAATTACCCCTCCCGCCTAACCGAAGCGAGATAGGCCCCCATCCCATAGTAAGAAATGCTTGTATTTAACTCCTCTACATAAATCCGTCATTAGTTTTCATTAGAGATGTAATGGCCATTCTATGGAAATCTGCTCGTGGAGATGCCGGGTGACGGGATGGCCGAGTTGTTTTTTGCAGGATAAAACATGAATGTATGCGTCGCAGTATGCATTTCATCAACCGGATACCCGGTCGCCGAATATCCGGCTATTCGGCCTTATTACATACCGAATATCCGGTATCCGGTATCCGGCTAAATTAATATCGGTTAAATCTCTAGTTTTCATTCCCAAAATGATTGTACTCACCCCAATTTTTGTCCTTAAATTGTAAGTTTGAAACAGTTTTTTTCAAAAACTATTAACAGAAATAACTTGATTTATAAATAATATGAAAGAACACCGCCATCTAACGTTTTTTTTTCAACTAGTGCTTATTTCGCGAATGGTAACACTTAGCTCATGTCTGATTGGACAGATAATTAGTTTTAACCTTCCGCGAATATGGTTGTGTATACGCTTGTTACAGTCAATGGCGATCGTTATCGGGTCATGTTGAACGAATTTTTGTTCACAAAAATTGAAGAGGAGGATATTGGCAACATTTGGTTTCAACAGGACGGCGCTACGTGCCACACAGCCGAAGCTACACTCGATGTTTTGCGGCCTGTTTTTGAAGATCGCATTATCAGCCGCAGAGCTGATGTCGTTTGGCCACCGCGGAGCTGCGATTTGACACCGTTGGGACTATTATTTGTGGGGTGCCGTAAAAGATAAGTGTTACGCCGACATGCCAGAGACAATTGACGCTTTAAAGGACAATATTCGTCAAGCCATTGGTGAAATACAGCTGCACACAATCGATAATGTGCTTAAAAATTAGACCGATCGTGTAGGCTACTGCATGGCCAGCCGAGGGAGTCATTTGAATGAAATTAATTTCCATTATTAACCGGAAGGATTGTACTTTCAAATAAAAAAAGAAATTTGAGAAAATATTCAGTAGTTTTTTTTTTTAATAGCATTTTCAAAAAAAAGAGAAGTTATTTGGCGGACCCTTTAGTATAGTACAGATAGACCCCTATCTTACTCCGTTTAGGCGGGAGGGGTAATTTAAAGAAAATGATACTTTAATTGGAAAAAAATACATTATAAAATAATGGCAACACCTATATTAAAATACTATAGTAAAAAGTGCTTGTATTTAACCCATCTACAAAATACCGTTATGAATTTTTGGCGCCGTATTTATCGTACTCTCCCCCTTCGCCGCCATTCCAACGCGACACCATTTCAATGCCAACTGCCACTTGGTCACCACGCCACTGCGTCCTGCCACTCGCTCCCCACTACAGTGCACGCCTTAGTCTTAAATTATACTACCTTTTCAATCGCAACTGAACGTTGAAACTAAAACCGCTCATTCATGACTAAATGACCATTCACATGGGAGCGAACGAACGAATTGATGAAATGCGAACAAACCACTTTTTATGCATTTATAAAAAGAAAATTGCACATTTTACTACTCCAAGATGAGGATAATTAATTATTCCATCAAAATTTATTAAGAAAACAAGTTTATTAACAGTTTAAATAACGAAATTTCGAAATCCAAATTTTTTGCGGCGAACGAAAACACCCTGGCGCGAATTGTCAGTCTATTCACAATCCACATCATTTAAATCGCGTTCCACAAAGTAGCAAATAAAAAATTCATTCGAACTTGACCTTATTCCAAGAGGAGGATATCTTGGAATAATAAAATGTGGAATTTTCTGTTTATAAATGCATAAAAAGTGGTTTATTCGCATTTCATCAATTCGTAAAATGTGGAATTTTCTGTTTATAAATGCATAAAAAGTGGTTTGTTCGCATTTTATCAATTCGTTATCCTTAAAGGACCATTCACATGGAAGCGAACGAACGAATTGATAAAATGCGAACAAACCACTTTTTATGCATTTATAAGCAGAAAATTCCACATTTTACTATTCCAAACATATGATAATTAATTATCTCATCAAAATGTATTAAGAAAACAAGTTTATAAACAGTTTCAATAACCAAATTTGGAATTCCAAACTTTTTGCCGCGAACGAAAACAGCCTGGCGCAAATTGACAGTCTATTCGCAATCCACATCATTTAAATCGCGTTCCACAAAAAGCGAATAAATAATTCGTTCGAACTTAACCTTATTCCAAGAGGAGGATATCTTGAAATAATAAAATGTGCAATTTTCTGTTTATAAATGCATAAAAAGTGGTTTGTTCGCATTCCATCAATTCGTTCGTTAGCTTCCATGCGAATGGTCCTTTAGGCGTCTGTTATAGCTATCAGTAAAATGCATCCGAAAAAAAATTGTTTTACTTTTTTGGAGCACTTAAACTTCTCAACCAGATTCACGAAGTTTTGTACTGAATTCCTATGATATGCTATGGTTAAATGTTTCAGTTTTGTTCTGTTTCGTGTTTTTACGGATGCATTTTACTGATAGCTATAACTGAGGCCTAAGGAGGTTTTTTTTAGTGCGGTTAAAGTACTACACTACTCAGGGTTTCTGACCTCATTGTCTTTCGAGATTTCCAACTTCATGACAAAAAAAAAACTTTGATTAATTTAAGGGCTGCGCATACTACAAGCTCTGAAGAAAATACCAGCTCATGAGTTATGTTAGCATCATCCAAGGAACAAGAAAGAGAGTACACACTCCTCAGCTAGAATGTAGGGCCATTTTGAATTCCGTCTCTCTAATGGAAAGACAGTCCCACACGAATATTAAAAGGCAGAATTCATACAACGAAAGTGGTGTGCCAATCACCACCGGCTACTTTGAAGCAGGATTAAGAAATCGAATAAGAAAGATAATGCATCAATCAAGGCATTGGGTTAAACATGGGAGCTTAGAAACGATATGTTCTGCGTTTAAACAAATTAATGTTTAAAGTTATCGAAAAACGTTGCCAATGAAAAAACTATTGGTCGTTTGAGAAGGCTTAGACGTGTAGAGCAAATAAACAAACACAAACGAACACGGGTATTCACTTTTTGAAGTCCAATGAAACAAGAAAACTGCTGGTCGACTCCGTTCACGTATTGATGAAAAGTCGAAAACTAATTAATGGCTACTGCTGGCTTCGGAATGATCTTTTAAGATCGTTTTTCTCATAGGGATTGTTATTTTAGAGTGTACTCTTTTTACGAGTTAGACCAATGGGATTATTTAGTTACTCCAAAATCATGAGTCTACCTCTTTGATTAAGGGTGCTCTGTTCTCTATGACAAAACTACGTCAAAAACATACCTGCTTGACTCCAGCGCATACTAACGCCTCTAGCTGATGATGCAAAATTGGCTTGTTGGCAAACTCTACTAGTGGCTTAGGTGTGGTTAATGTAAGTGGCCGCAGACGCGTTCCGTATCCACCTACCAAAATTAGTGCACGAGTACCAATTGGTTTAAGAGTAGTTTTCAATCCACACATCGTAGAACTAGGACCTTATGATAGCTATGAACGAGAACGACTTTCTTTTCTACTGCTTTTAGAACAAAAATGCTAAAAGTTGATCATATAAATTCATATCATACATTCAACTATCACTACCAAAAACGACAAGGAAGAAAGCAAGGGAATGGAAAGCACTGAGGAAGGAGATTAGAATTTAAAATATATGCAATGACATAGATCACATAATTGAGATACAAAGCTCTTTAATTTTCCAGTGGAAGTATTTACCTCTAGGTCTAGAGAACACAGTTCAAGAGTTAACCTAAGAATAAAGCTATGAGTACACGACATGCCGAACGCGACATACGCATGCCACTCTGACGTCACGATAAAATTACTCTAGGTATTGTTCAATATGTCACCGAGAGTTTTCGAGTTTTCGTCAAAAAAGTTTAGAAAACTCGTAGATGCATTCACACCGACCACCAACTCGTTTTCGTTTGACGTTTCAATTAGCTGTGAAACTAGCTATGAAATGTTTGTGGCGACTAGACTTTTATTTTAGTTACTTCGCTCGTATTGACATAATATACAAACAAAAATTATTTAAGCTACTTGATAATCGTTAACTTATGGTTAAATGCATAAAATAATTAACATAACCAACATTCAAAATCAAAACATCTGAAAATACCATTTAGTTGTGGCAGGTAGTTTGCTCTTTATGGTGCAAGCAAAGATAAAAAACTCTTACTCTCACTCTCACTCAGTCTCTCACATCCTGTCAGCAGTTTTGCTGAGTTCGCTGAATGTTGCAAAAGATGTGTCTGCTTCAACAACCCAACGATTGTACTCGTTTTCGTGGCGTTTTCATGGAAAACGACCTCAAACAACTCGTTTTAAAAACTGCAATATGAATGGGAAAACTTCTGTTTTCGAGGAAGTTTTCGACTGTTTTTGCGAAAACCCAGTTTTCGGCTTGGTGTGAATAGGGTATAAGGCTTGATAGAAAGAAGACGAACCATCATTTTGGGATATATACTATCAGCCTTATTTATAAACTTTATACACTCTCTATAATAACTCTAAACGCAAAAACCTAATATATATTTAGAGCTATTATAAAGAATAATATGGCGGTATATTTATTTCGAAATGTCACCAGGAAGCATAAAAATCTTAATTTTCGTCAGCGAAAAAAAATCACTCAAATTTTTAATATTTTAGGGCTTTCCGGTGGCAAATAAATGCAGTATATACCCCAAAATATGGTTCGTCTTCTTTCTATCAAGCCATAAAGTAAAAAATTCCATCAAAGGATGGCATTTGACGTCAAATTGACGTCAGACTGGCATGCGTATGTCGTGTTTGTACTCATAGCTTAAGAAGTACAGGAAAGAGTGTATATCACATATACAGTGTACGTGAGTGAGGCCGCAAGTTATGAAAAAAAAAAAACAGAAATTAAAACTCATGTCATTTTGCTGGGGAATTTTGCCGTGTTTGAAATTTGAAATCGCTAAAATAATGAACTTACGTTTTTAAATCAATAAAACAGTGAAACAACAGTGAATACTGTGAATAAATACAATTCTTTACCGAAAGAAATTTAAAACAACATGCGGTGCTGTGTTCAATTCTGCAAAAACTAGAGAGTAACAATTTTTTATTTCACATGTAAGTTTTATCTCATATTCCCAATAAAATTATGTTCTTAGGTGTTTTTTTAGGTAGATATATTATCGTAGAACACTTTGAAATTGATATTTCATGGCATTTTGTTGCAAAAAAGGAAATTTGGTTGAAAACAAAAATATACTTCATTTATGTGATAGCATTTTTTTAACTGAAACTCATCTGTCAATATCGGAAACTCTTGTTCAGGGACAAACTATTTTTTTGTTGGTGAGGGCAAGGCGCTTACATCGGTTGAGCGCCCTAGTGCATTCTTCTTGTTATAAATAGAAAATATGTTTAAAGGTATTTCTTCTGTTGTCGTATTATCGTGACGGTTTGTATCTTCGTCAAAAAGTGTTTATGTCAAGATGTATAGGGTATAGCAGGCATATGTCTTATAACGGAGAAACAGCTAAGAATCCAATCAAAACTAATGGACGACAAAAAAATATAATTTAAAAAAACAGGGGTCTCATCGCGTAAAGCTAAGTACGCTGCTCGAGCGAAACTAAATTTTAGCGGCTCTCCAATTCTTCTCTCCAAACTTTAGCTAAAACCCTAGCTAAATTTTGATATAGAGTGCGCTGTGGATATAAGTGTCACAAACAACACCTGTTCGTTGAAATTAAATTCCTTTAAAAATTCATCGACGTGAAAATGTGTTATATTTTCGTTGTACTTTCTTTTTTCCTTGTCTGCTATTTAATATTTTTTTAATACATATTTTATTCATTTTAATGTTATATAAACATTTTTTTTTAATTACCCCTTCCGCCTAACCGAAGCGAGATAGGCCCCCATTTCATAGTAACAAATGCTTGTATTTAACTCCTCTACATAAATCCGTCATTAGTTTTCATTAGAGATGTAATGGCCATTCTATGGAAATCTGCTCGTGGAGATGCCGGGTGACGGGATGGCCGAGTTGTTTTTTGCAGGATAAAACATGAATGTATGCGTCGCAGTATGCATTTCATCAACCGGATACCCGGCCGCCGAATATCCGGCTATTCGGCCTTATTACATACCGAATATCCGGTATCCGGTATCCGGCTAAATTACTATCCGTTACATCTCTAGTTTTCATCGCCAAAATGATTGTACTCACCCCAATTTTTGTCCTTAATTTCAAGTTTGAAATAGTTTTTTTCAAAAACTATTAACAGAAATAACTTGATTTATAAATAATATGAAAGAACACCGCCATCTAACGTTTTTTTTTTCAACTAGTGCTTATTTCGCGAATGGTAACACTTAGCTCATGTCTGATTGGACAGATAATTAGTTTTAACCTTCCGCGAACCATACCATAGTGTATACGCTTGTTACAGTCAATGGCGATCGTTATCGGGCCATGTTGAACGAATTTTTGTTCACAAAAATTGAAGAGGAGGATATTGGCAACATTTGGTTTCAACAGGACGGCGCTACGTGCCACACAGCCGAAGCTACACTCGATGTTTTGCGGCCTGTTTTTGAAGATCGCATTATCAGCCGCAGAGCTGATGTCGTTTGGCCACCGCGGAGCTGCGATTTGACACCGTTGGACTATTATTTGTGGGGTGCCGTAAAAGATAAGTGTTACGCCGACATGCCAGAGACAATTGACGCTTTAAAGGACAATATTCGTCAAGCCATTGGTGAAATACAGCTGCACACAATCGATAATGTGCTTAAAAATTAGACCGATCGTGTAGGCTACTGCATGGCCAGCCGAGGGAGCCATTTGAATGAAATTATTTTCCATTATTAACCGGAAGGATTGTACTTTCAAATAAAAAAAAAAAAAGAAATTTGAGAAAATTTTCAGTAGTTTTTTTTTTAATAGCATTTTCAAAAAAAAAAAGAAGTTATTTGGCGGACCCTTTAGTATAGTACCATTGTATATGAAACTAATAGTACTATCACTTTGGCAAATCGATGGTGATGCTTCTAACGGCGCGAGATACAACTAGGGCAAAGAGGGTTGAAAATATTACGCTCTCTTTATTAAATTTAATGGAGATCCACTCACATAATTTACACAGTTCTACTCTAAAATTAAACCAATCGCATGCCAATATGCTATTTTTTTCTCCCTCATTTTGCCAAATACGAAAGCGAAGTGAGTTACTTTGTTGCAATGCGAGTGTACTGTAAACTGTACTACCTCTACGACTCTACCAAGAAAAAAAACCAAGTCCAACTCCAACCACTGATCTGAACAATCGCATTTCATATCTTAATCTCAGTGCTGCAAAGCCAATTGCTAAGGGAGGTTGTACATGTCTTGTTTCGTATTTCACTCAGATTAAGATTTTATTTTCGTATTTTTTGTTAATTTACTCAATGTACTAAAATTTGAGCCTGAGTGAATAATGAAGCAACATGTTTAACTCCATGTTAATGTATGATGTTCCCCATCCCCTATCATCTTCGTCGTCCAAGTACAGCATGCATTCTGCTTCAACTCAATAACCGGTTTTTGATTTTTTTTTGTGTGTGTGCTTTATTGATACTCATCGCTCATTTTCAACCATTGTTTTGGTGAAGTGCAGTGGCAGTTGGTTACAGACAAGTGGTGAATTTTACCGTGAATTTTTAATTGTGTTCATTTCACGTAACTCCAGAACATGCCATAATCCAAACGTTATTCAAGAAACCGGCGCTGGCGAACAGTTCTGTTAAAAGGGTTGCTAACCCCGTAACATATGTAAGAGATTTCTCTTTACCACCTCTTAACAAAAGCTCCGAAATTTCTCCCTCACAGTTTCCATCTCCCGGTTCACGTTTCGTTCAGAAATCTGAAGTTGGAATAACAAATTCTGTACCGCGTTACATTTTCGATACACCGAAAAGATTAAAATATGATAAGAAGTATAATACTATCATCTTCGTCATATTCTTCTTCTTCCTCGTCATCTGTGGATTTCGATTCTGCGTCGATATGATAACCCACATTAAGTTCGTATGTTTTCATCTACAAACGAAAAAAATGTTGCACAGCTGATGTACTGTCTATAATAACGCACTAATACATTCACAAAAGCAGATCAATCTGCTATCGTGTTCCATTCGCCACGAAAAATCTGAGATCTGAAATAAAAATCTGATTGTCCCAATGGAAAATGACATATAAGTTACATCATAAAGAAAACGATTACCTCTACCATTGTATATATATTGCTAATTATCTTCATTTAGTTTAGTGCGAGTACGACAAAACCGGTTTGTGTTGTTTGCACTCTTCAAGTCACTCATAAACTCACTCATTACACTATTATTTACTCTACCCAATAGGAGTGAACAAATGTTTCTTCTCTCGGGAGAAACGATCGATCACCCCCTAGGCGGCTGGAGACAGAAATAAAAAAATAGCCGTGATGATACTACTATAAGTTTCATATACAATGATAGTACAGATAGACCCCTATCTTACTCCGTTTAGGCGGGAGGGGTAATTTAAAGAAAATAATACTTTAATTGGAAAAAAATACATTATAAAATAATGGCAACACTTATATTAAAATACTATAGTAAAAAGTGCTTGTATTTAACCCATCTACAAAATACCGTTATGAATTTTTGGCGCCGTATTTATCGTACTCTCCCCCTTCGCCGCCATTCTAACGCGACACCATTTCAATGCCACCTGCCACTTGGTCACCACGCCACTGCGTCCTGCCACTCGCTCACCACTACAGTGCACGCCTTAGTCTTAAATTATACTACCTTTTCAATCGCAACTGAACGTTGAAACTAAAACCGCTCATTCATGACTAAATGACCATTCACATGGGAGCGAACGATCGAATTGATGAAATGCGAACAAACCACTTTTTATGCATTTATAAAAAGAAAATTGCACATTTTACTACTCCAAGATGAGGATAATTAATTATTCCATCAAAATTTATTAAGAAAACAAGTTTATTAACAGTTTAAATAACGAAATTTCGAAATCCAAATTTTTTGCCGCGAACGAAAACACCCTGGCGCGAATTGTCAGTCTATTCACAATCCACATCATTTAAATCGCGTTCCACAAAGTAGCGAATAAAAAATTCATTCGAACTTGACCTTATTCCAAGAGGAGGATATCTTGGAATAATAAAATGTGGAATTTTCTGTTTATAAATGCATAAAAAGTGGTTTATTCGCATTTCATCAATTCGTAAAATGTGGAATTTTCTGTTTATAAATGCATAAAAAGTGGTTTGTTCGCATTTTATCAATTCGTTGTCCTTAAAGGACCATTCACATGGAAGCGAACGAACGAATTGATAAAATGCGAACAAACCACTTTTTATGCATTTATAAGCAGAAAATTCCACATTTTACTATTCCAAACATAGGATAATTTATTATCTCATCAAAATGTATTAAGAAAACAAGTTTATAAACAGTTTCAATAACCAAATTTGGAATTCCAAACTTTTTGCCGCGAACGAAAACAGCCTGGCGCAAATTGACAGTCTATTCGCAATCCACATCATTTAAATCGCGTTCCACAAAAAGCGAATAAATAATTCGTTCGAACTTAAACTTATTCCAAGAGGAGGATATCTTGAAATAATAAAATGTGCAATTTTCTGTTTATAAATGCATAAAAAGTGGTTTGTTCGCATTTCATCAATTCGTTCGTTAGCTCCCATGTGAATGGTCCTTTAGGCGTCTGTTATAGCTATCAGTAAAATGAATCCGAAAAAAAATTGTTTTACTTTTTTGGAGCACTTAAACTTCTCAACCAGATTCACGAAGTTTTGTACTGAATTCCTATGATATGCTATGGTTAAATGTTTCAGTTTTGTTCTGTTTCGTGTTTTTACGGATGCATTTTACTGATAGCTATAACTGAGGCCTAAGGAGGTTTTTTTTAGTGCGGTTAAAGTACTACACTACTCAGGGTTTCTGACCTCATTGTCTTTCGAGATTTCCAACTTCATGACAAAAAAAAAACTTTGATTAATTTAAGGACTGCGCATACTACAAGCTCTGAAGAAAATACCAGCTCATGAGTTATGTTAGCATCATCCAAGGAACAAGAAAGAGAGTACACACTCCTCAGCTAGAATGTAGGGCCATTTTGAATTCCGTCTCTCTAATGGAAAGACAGTCCCACACGAATATTAAAAGGCAGAATTCATACAACGAAAGTGGTGTGCCAATCACCACCGGCTACTTTGAAGCAGGATTAAGAAATCGAATAAGAAAGATAATGCATCAATCAAGGCATTGGGTTAAACATGGGAGCTTAGAAACGATATGTTCTGCGTTAAAACAAATTAATGTTTAAAATTATCGAAAAACTTTGCCAATGAAAAAACTATTGGTCGTTTGAGAAGGCTTAGACGTGTAGAGCAAATAAACAAACACAAACGAACACGGGTATTCACTTTTTGAAGTCCAATGAAACAAGAAAACTGCTGGTCGACTCCGTTCACGTATTGATGAAAAGTCGAAAACTAATTAATGGCTACTGCTGGCTTCGGAATGATCTTTTAGGATCGTTTTTCTCATAGGGATTGTTATTTTAGAGTGTACTCTTTTTACGAGTTAGACCAATGGGATTATTTAGTTACTCCAAAATCATGAGTCTACCACTTTGATTAAGGGTGCTCTGTTCTCTATGACAAAACTACGTCAAAAACATACCTGCTTGACTCCAGCGCATACTAACGCCTCTAGCTGATGATGCAAAATTGGCTTGTTGGCAAACTCTACTAGTGGCTTAGGTGTGGTTAATGTAAGTGGCCGCAGACGCGTTCCGTATCCACCTACCAAAATTAGTGCACGAGTACCAATTGGTTTAAGAGTAGTTTTCAATCCACACATCGTAGAACTAGAACCTTATGATAGCTATGAACGAGAACGACTTTCTTTTCTACTGCTTTTAGAACAAACATGCTAAAAGTTGATCATATAAATTCATATCATACATTCAACTATCACTATCAAAAACGACAAGGAAGAAAGCAAGGGAATGGAAAGCACTGAGGAAGGAGATTAGAATTTAAAATATATGCAATGACATAGATCACATAATTGAGATACAAAGCTCTTTAATTTTCCAGTGGAAGTATTTACCTCTAGGTCTAGAGAACACAGTTCAAGAGAGTTAACCTAAGAATAAAGCTATGAGTACACGACATGCCGAACGCGACATACGCATGCCACTCTGACGTCACGATAAAATTACTCTAGGTATAGTACAATATGTCACCGAGAGTTTTCGAGTTTTCGTCAAAAAAGTTTAGAAAACTCGTAGATGCATTCACAACGACCACCAACTCGTTTTCGTTTGACGTTTCAATTAGCTGTGAAACTAGCTATGAAATGTTTGTGGCGACTAGACTTTTATTTTAGTTACTTCGCTCGTATTGACATAATATACAAACAAAAATTATTTAAGCTACTTGATAATCGTTAACTTATGGTTAAATGCATAAAATAATTAACATAACCAACATTCAAAATCAAAACATCTGAAAATACCATTTAGTTGTGGCAGGTAGTTTGCTCTTTATGGTGCAAGCAAAGATAAAAAACTCTTACTCTCACTCTCACTCAGTCTCTCACATCCTGTCAGCAGTTTTGCTGAGTTCGCTGAATGTTGCAAAAGATGTGTCTGCTTCAACAACCCAACGATTGTACTCGTTTTCGTGGCGTTTTCATGGAAAACGACCTCAAACAACTCGTTTTAAAAACTGCAATATGAATGGGAAAACTTCTGTTTTCGAGGAAGTTTTCGACTGTTTTTGCGAAAACCCAGTTTTCGGCTTGGTGTGAATAGGGTATAAGGCTTGATAGAAAGAAGACGAACCATCATTTTGGGATATATACTATCAGCCTTATTTATAAACTTTATACACTCTCTATAATAACTCTAAATGTGATTGTATATCACATATACAGTGTACGTGAGTGAGGCCGCAAGTTATGAAAAAAAAAAAACAGAAATTAAAACTCATGTCATTTTGCTGGGGAATTTTGCCGTGTTTGAAATTTGAAATCGCTAAAATAATGAACTTACGTTTTTAAATCAATAAAACAGTGAAACAACAGTGAATACTGTGAATAAATACAATTCTTTACCGAAAGAAATTTAACACAACATGCGGTGCTGTGTTCAATTCTGCAAAAACTAGAGAGTAACAATTTTTTATTTCACATGTAAGTTTTATCTCATATTCCCAATAAAATTATGTTCTTAGGTGTTTTTTTAGGTAGATATATTATCGTAGAACACTTTGAAATTGATATTTCATGGCATTTTGTTGCAAAAAAGGAAATTTGGTTGAAAACAAGATATACTTCATTTATGTGATAGCATTTTTTTAACTGAAACTCATCTGTCAATATCGGAAACTCTTGTTCAGGGACAAACTATTTTTTTGTTGGTGAGGGCAAGGCGCTTACATCGGTTGAGCGCCCTAGTGCATTCTTCTTGTTATAAATAGAAAATATGTTTAAAGGTATTTCTTCTGTTGTCGTATTATCGTGACGGTTTGTATCTTCGTCAAAAAGTCTTTATGTCAAGATGTATAGGGTATAGCAGGCATATGTCTTATAACGGAGAAACAGCTAAGAATTTAATCAAAACTAATGGACGACAAAAAAATATAATTTAAAAAAACAGGGGTCTCATCGCGTAAAGCTAAGTACGCTGCTCGAGCGAAACTAAATTTCAGCGGCTCTCCAATTCTTCTCTCCAAACTTTAGCTAAAACCCTAGCTAAATTTTGACATAGAGTGCGCTGTGGATATAAGTGTCACAGACAACACCTGTTCGTTGAAATTAAATTCCTTTAAAAATTCATCGACGTGAAAATGTGTTATATTTTCGTTGTACTTTCTTTTTTCCTTGTCTGCTATTTAATATTTTTTTAATACATATTTTATTCATTTTAATGTTATATAAACATTTTTTTTTTAATTACCCCTCCCGCCTAACCGAAGCGAGATAGGCCCCCATCCCATAGTAAGAAATGCTTGTATTTAACTCCTCTACATAAATCCGTCATTAGTTTTCATTAGAGATGTAATGGCCATTCTATGGAAATCTGCTCGTGGAGATGCCGGGTGACGGGATGGCCGAGTTGTTTTTTGCAGGATAAAACATGAATGTATGCGTCGCAGTATGCATTTCATCAACCGGATACCCGGTCGCCGAATATCCGGCTATTCGGCCTTATTACATACCGAATATCCGGTATCCGGTATCCGGCTAAATTACTATCCGTTAAATCTCTAGTTTTCATTCCCAAAATGATTGTACTCACCCCAATTTTTGTCCTTAAATTGTAAGTTTGAAACAGTTTTTTTCAAAAACTATTAACAGAAATAACTTGATTTATAAATAATATGAAAGAACACCGCCATCTAACGTTTTTTTTTCAACTAGTGCTTATTTCGCGAATGGTAACACTTAGCTCATGTCTGATTGGACAGATAATTAGTTTTAACCTTCCGCGAATATGGTTGTGTATACGCTTGTTACAGTCAATGGCGATCGTTATCGGGTCATGTTGAACGAATTTTTGTTCACAAAAATTGAAGAGGAGGATATTGGCAACATTTGGTTTCAACAGGACGGCGCTACGTGCCACACAGCCGAAGCTACACTCGATGTTTTGCGGCCTGTTTTTGAAGATCGCATTATCAGCCGCAGAGCTGATGTCGTTTGGCCACCGCGGAGCTGCGATTTGACACCGTTGGACTATTATTTGTGGGGTGCCGTAAAAGATAAGTGTTACGCCGACATGCCAGTGACAATTGACGCTTTAAAGGACAATATTCGTCAAGCCATTGGTGAAATACAGCTGCACACAATCGATAATGTGCTTAAAAATTAGACCGATCGTGTAGGCTACTGCATGGCCAGCCGAGGGAGCCATTTGAATAAAATTATTTTCCATTATTAACCGGAAGGATTGTACTTTCAAATAAAAAAAGAAATTTGAGAAAATATTCAGTAGTTTTTTTTTTTAATAGCATTTTCAAAAAAAAAAGAAGTTATTTGGCGGACCCTTTAGTATAGTACAGATAGACCCCTATCTTACTCCGTTTAGGCGGGAGGGGTAATTTAAAGAAAATGATACTTTAATTGGAAAAAAATACATTATAAAATAATGGCAACACTTATATTAAAATACTATAGTAAAAAGTGCTTGTATTTAACCCATCTACAAAATACCGTTATGAATTTTTGGCGCCGTATTTATCGTACTCTCCCCCTTCGCCGCCATTCTAACGCGACACCATTTCAATGCCACCTGCCACTTGGTCACCACGCCACTGCGTCCTGCCACTCGCTCACCACTACAGTGCACGCCTTAGTCTTAAATTATACTACCTTTTCAATCGCAACTGAACGTTGAAACTAAAACCGCTCATTCATGACTAAATGACCATTCATATGGGAGCGAACGAACGAATTGATGAAATGCGAACAAACCACTTTTTATGCATTTATAAAAAGAAAATTGCACATTTTACTACTCCAAGATGAGGATAATTAATTATTCCATCAAAATTTATTAAGAAAACAAGTTTATTAACAGTTTAAATAACGAAATTTCGAAATCCAAATTTTTTGCCGCGAACGAAAACACCCTGGCGCGAATTGTCAGTCTATTCACAATCCACATCATTTAAATCGCGTTCCACAAAGTAGCAAATAAAAAATTCATTCGAACTTGACCTTATTCCAAGAGGAGGATATCTTGGAATAATAAAATGTGGAATTTTCTGTTTATAAATGCATAAAAAGTGGTTTATTCGCATTTCATCAATTCGTAAAATGTGGAATTTTCTGTTTATAAATGCATAAAAAGTGGTTTGTTCGCATTTTATCAATTCGTTGTCCTTAAAGGACCATTCACATGGAAGCGAACGAACGAATTGATAAAATGCGAACAAACCACTTTTTATGCATTTATAAGCAGAAAATTCCACATTTTACTATTCCAAACATAGGATAATTAATTATCTCATCAAAATGTATTAAGAAAACAAGTTTATAAACAGTTTCAATAACCAAATTTGGAATTCCAAACTTTTTGCCGCGAACGAAAACAGCCTGGCGCAAATTGACAGTCTATTCGCAATCCACATCATTTAAATCGCGTTCCACAAAAAGCGAATAAATAATTCGTTCGAACTTAACCTTATTCCAAGAGGAGGATATCTTGAAATAATAAAATGTGCAATTTTCTGTTTATAAATGCATAAAAAGTGGTTTGTTCGCATTCCATCAATTCGTTCGTTAGCTCCCATGTGAATGGTCCTTTAGGCGTCTGTTATAGCTATCAGTAAAATGCATCCGAAAAAAAATTGTTTTACTTTTTTGGAGCACTTAAACTTCTCAACCAGATTCACGAAGTTTTGTACTGAATTCCTATGATATGCTATGGTTAAATGTTTCAGTTTTGTTCTGTTTCGTGTTTTTACGGATGCATTTTACTGATAGCTATAACTGAGGCCTAAGGAGGTTTTTTTTAGTGCGGTTAAAGTACTACACTACTCAGGGTTTCTGACCTCATTGTCTTTCGAGATTTCCAACTTCATGACAAAAAAAAACTTTGATTAATTTAAGGGCTGCGCATACTACAAGCTCTGAAGAAAATACCAGCTCATGAGTTATGTTAGCATCATCCAAGGAACAAGAAAGAGAGTACACACTCCTCAGCTAGAATGTAGGGCCATTTTGAATTCCGTCTCTCTAATGGAAAGACAGTCCCACACGAATATAAAAAGGCAGAATTCATACAACGAAAGTGGTGTGCCAATCACCACCGGCTACTTTGAAGCAGGATTAAGAAATCGAATAAGAAAGATAATGCATCAATCAAGGCATTGGGTTAAACATGGGAGCTTAGAAACGATATGTTCTGCGTTAAAACAAATTAATGTTTAAAGTTATCGAAAAACTTTGCCAATGAAAAAACTACTGGTCGTTTGAGAAGGCTTAGACGTGTAGAGCAAATAAACAAACACAAACGAACACGGGTATTCACTTTTTGAAGTCCAATGAAACAAGAAAACTGCTGGTCGACTCCGTTCACGTATTGATGAAAAGTCGAAAACTAATTAATGGCTACTGCTGGCTTCGGAATGATCTTTTAAGATCGTTTTTCTCATAGGGATTGTTATTTTAGAGTGTACTCTTTTTACGAGTTAGACCAATGGGATTATTTAGTTACTTAAAAATCATGAGTCTACCTCTTTGATTAAGGGTGCTCTGTTCTCTATGACAAAACTACGTCAAAAACATACCTGCTTGACTCCAGCGCATACTAACGCCTCTAGCTGATGATGCAAAATTGGCTTGTTGGCAAACTCTACTAGTGGCTTAGGTGTGGTTAATGTAAGTGGCCGCAGACGCGTTCCGTATCCACCTACCAAAATTAGTGCACGAGTACCAATTGGTTTAAGAGTAGTTTTCAATCCACACATCGTAGAACTAGGACCTTATGATAGCTATGAACGAGAACGACTTTCTTTTCTACTGCTTTTAGAACAAAAATGCTAAAAGTTGATCATATAAATTCATATCATACATTCAACTATCACTATCAAAAACGACAAGGAAGAAAGCAAGGGAATGGAAAGCAGTGAGGAAGGAGATTAGAATTTAAAATATATCTATATGCAATGGCATAGATCACATAATTGAGATACAAAGCTCTTTAATTTTCCAGTGGAAGTATTTATCTCTAGGTCTAGAGAACACAGTTCAAGAGAGTTAACCTAAGAATAAAGCTATGAGTACACGACATGCCGAACGCGACATACGCATGCCACTCTGACGTCACGATAAAATTACTCTAGGAATTGTACAAACGTCACGTTTTATTATATTGTGGCATGTGCGAAAAGTATGCCGAGTACACGGCATGCACGTTTTGTCTCAAAGTTGGCATATTCGTATGTGGACGGTGCCTGGCAAAAAATCTTCTCAATTGAAGATTTCTTGGACGTTTTTTAATCCATTGACATCGTAGCCATCCTTTGATGGAATTTGCTACTTTAATACCCTATTCACACCAAGCCGAAAACCGAGTTTTCGTCAAAAAAGTTTAGAAAACTCGTAGATGCATTCACACCGAACACCAACTCGTTTTCGTTTAACGTTTCAATTAGCTGTGAAACTAGCTATGAAATGTTTGTCGCGACTAGACTTTTATTTTAGTTACTTCGCTCGTATTGACATAATATACAAACAAAAATTATTTAAGCTACTTGATAATCGTTAAATTATGGTTAAATGCATAAAATAATTAACATAACCAACATTCAAAATCAAAACATCTGAAAATACCATTTAGTTGTGGCAGGTAGTTTACTCTTTATGGTGCAAGCAAAGATAAAAAACTCTTACTCTCACTCTCACTCAGTCTCTCACATCCTGTCAGCAGTTTTGCTGAGTTCGCTGAATTTTGCAAAAGGTGTGTCTGCTTCAACAACCCAAAGATTGTACTCGTTTTCGTGGCGTTTTCATGGAAAACGACCTCAAACAACTCGTTTTAAAAACTGCAATATGTATGGGAAAACTTCTGTTTTCGAGGAAGTTTTCGACTGTTTTCGCGAAAACCCAGTTTTCGGCTTGGTGTGAATAGGGTATAAGGCTTGATAGAAAGAAGACGAACCATCATTTTGGGATATATACTATCAGCCTTATTTATAAACTTTATACACTCTCTATAATAACTCTAAACGCAAAAACCTAATACATATTTAGAGCTATTATAAAGAATAATATGGCGGTATATTTATTTCGAAATGTCACCAGGAAGCATTAAAATCTTAATTTTCGTCAGCGAAAAAAAAAATCACTCAAATTTTTAATATTTTAGGGCTTTCTGGTGGCAAATAAATGCAGTATATACCCCAAAATATGGTTTGTCTTCTTTCTATCAAGCCATAAAGTAGAAAATTCCATCAAAGGGTGGCATTTGACGTCAAATTGACGTCAGACTGGCATGCGTATGTCGTGTTTGTACTCATAGCTTAAGAAGTACAGGAAAGAGTGTATATCACATATACAGTGTACGTGAGTGAGGCCGCAAGTTATGAAAAAAAAAAAAAAAACAGAAATTAAAACTCATGTCATTTTGCTGGGGAATTTTGCCGTGTTTGAAATTTGAAATCGCTAAAATAATGAACTTACGTTTTTAAATCAATAAAACAGTGAAACAACAGTGAATACTGTGAATAAATACAATTCTTTACCGAAAGAAATTTAAAACAACATGCGGTGCTGTGTTCAATTCTGCAAAAACTAGAGAGTAACAATTTTTTATTTCACATGTAAGTTTTATCTCATATTCCCAAAAAAATTATGTTCTTAGGTGTTTTTTTTAGGTAGATATATTATCGTAGAACACTTTGAAATTGATATTTCATGGCATTTTGTTGCAAAAAAGGAAATTTGGTTGAAAACAAAAATATACTTCATTTATGTGATAGCATTTTTTTAACTGAAACTCATCTGTCAATATCGGAAACTCTTGTTCAGGGACAAACTATTTTTTTGTTGGTGAGGGCAAGGCGCTTACATCGGTTGAGCGCCCTAGTGCATTCTTCTTGTTATAAATAGAAAATATGTTTAAAGGTATTTCTTCTGTTGTCGTATTATCGTGACGGTTTGTATCTTCGTCAAAAAGTGTTTATGTCAAGATGTATAGGGTATAGCAGGCATATGTCTTATAACGGAGAAACAGCTAAGAATTCAATCAAAACTAATGGACGACAAAAAAATATAATTTAAAAAACAGGGGTCTCATCGCGTAAAGCTAAGTACGCTGCTCGAGCGAAACTAAATTTTAGCGGCTCTCCAATTCTTCTCTCCAAACTTTAGCTAAAACCCTAGCTAAATTTTGACATAGAGTGCGCTGTGGATATAAGTGTCACAGACAAAACCTGTTCGTTGAAATTAAATTCCTTTAAAAATTCATCGACGTGAAAATGTGTTATATTTTCGTTGTACTTTCTTTTTTCCTTGTCTGCTATTTAATATTTTTTTAATACATATTTTATTCATTTTAATGTTATATAAACATTTTTTTTTTAATTACCCCTCCCGCCTAACCGAAGCGAGATAGGCCCCCATCCCTTATTACATACCGAATATGCGGTATCCGGTATCCGGCTAAATTACTATCCGTTACATCTCTAGTTTTCATCGCCAAAATCATTTGTCCTTAATTGTAGTTTTTTTCAAAAACTATTAACAGAAATAACTTGATTTATAAATAATATGAAAGAACACCGCCATCTAACGTTTTTTTTTTTCAACTAGTGCTTATTTCGCGAATGGTAACACTTAGCTCATGTCTGATTGGACAGATAATTAGTTTTAACCTTCCGCGAATATGGTTGTGTATACGCTTGAACAACGCTGGGAAATATTGCGACATTACTTTGAAAACCATGGTAATGTTGCAGAATGTGTGCGAAAATTGCGTACGGATTTTGGAAGAAGAGAACATACGAACGAACATACGTAGCTGACTATGGTCAGCTCCGTATGTTCGTTATCTTGTGAAAAAAGTGAAAGAAACTGGCATTCTCATCGATAAACCAAAGCGTGAAAAGCCAGAAAATTGCTGCTGTGGCAGAAAGTGTGCGTGAAGGCATAATTGGGCCATTTTTCTTCGAAAATGAGCAAGGAGTGGCCGTTACAGTCAATGGCGATCGTTATCGGGCCATGTTGAACGAATTTTTGTTCACAAAAATTGAAGAGGAGGATATTGGCAACATTTGGTTTCAACAGGACGGCGCTACGTGCCACACAGCCGAAGCTACACTCGATGTTTTGCGGCCTGTTTTTGAAGATCGCATTATCAGCCGCAGAGCTGATGTCGTTTGGCCACCGCGGAGCTGCGATTTGACACCGTTGGACTATTATTTGTGGGATGCCGTAAAAGATAAGTGTTACGCCGACATGCCAGAGACAATTGACGCTTTAAAGGACAATATTCGTCAAGCCATTGGTGAAATACAGCTGCACACAATCGATAATGTGCTTAAAAATTAGACCGATCGTGTAGGCTACTGCATGGCCAGCCGAGGGAGCCATTTGAATGAAATTATTTTCCATTATTAACCGGAAGGATTGTACTTTAGTATAGTACAGATAGACCCCTATCTTACTCCGTTTAGGCGGGAGGGGTAATTTAAAGAAAATGATACTTTAATTGGAAAAAAATACATTATAAAATAATGGCAACACTTATATTAAAATACTATAGTAAAAAGTGCTTGTATTTAACCCATCTACAAAATACCGTTATGAATTTTTGGCGCCGTATTTATCGTACTCTCCCCCTTCGCCGTAAATTATACTACCTTTTCAATCGCAACTGAACGTTGAAACTAAAACCGCTCATTCATGACTAAATGACCATTCACATGGGAGCGAACGAACGAATTGATGAAATGCGAACAAACCACTTTTTATGCATTTATAAAAAGAAAATTGTACATTTTACTACTCCAAGATGAGGATAATTAATTATTCCATCAAAATTTATTAAGAAAACAAGTTTATTAACAGTTTAAATAACGAAATTTTGAAATCCAAATTTTTTGCCGCGAACGAAAACACCCTGGCGCGAATTGTCAGTCTATTCACAATCCACATCATTTAAATCGCGTTCCACAAAGTAGCAAATAAAAAATTCATTCGAACTTGACCTTATTCCAAGAGGAGGATATCTTGGAATAATAAAATGTGGAATTTTCTGTTTATAAATGCATAAAAAGTGGTTTATTCGCATTTCATCAATTCGTAAAATGTGGTATTTTCTGTTTATAAATGCATAAAAAGTGGTTTGTTCGCATTTTATCAATTCGTTGTCCTTAAAGGACCATTCACATGGAAGCGAACGAACGAATTGATAAAATGCGAACAAACCACTTTTTATGCATTTATAAGCAGAAAATTCCACATTTTACTATTCCAAACATAGGATAATTAATTATCTCATCAAAATGTATTAAGAAAACAAGTTTATAAACAGTTTCAATAACCAAATTTGGAATTCCAAACTTTTTGCCGCGAACGAAAACAGCCTGGCGCAAATTGACAGTCTATTCGCAATCGCGTTCCACAAAATCGCGTTCCACAAAAAGCGAATAAATAATTCGTTCGAACTTAACCTTATTCCAAGAGGAGGATATCTTGAAATAATAAAATGTGCAATTTTCTGTTTATAAATGCATAAAAAGTGGTTTGTTCGCATTCAATCAATTCGTTCGTTTGCTCCCATTTGAATGGTCCTTTAGGCGTCTGTTATAGCTATCAGTAAAATGAATCCGAAAAAAAATTGTTTTACTTTTTTGGAGCACTTAAACTTCTCAACCAGATTCACGAAGTTTTGTACTGAATTCCTATGATATGCTATGGTTAAATGTTTCAGTTTTGTTCTGTTTCGTGTTTTTACGGATGCATTTTACTGATAGCTATAACTGAGGCCTAAGGAGGTTTTTTTTAGTGCGGTTAAAGTACTACACTACTCAGGGTTTCTGACCTCATTGTCTTTTGAGATTTCCAACTTCATGACAAAACAAAAACTTTGATTAATTTAAGGGCTGCGCATACTACAAGCTCTGAAGAAAATACCAGCTCATGAGTTATGTTAGCATCATCCAAGGAACAAGAAAGAGAGTACACACTCCTCAGCTAGAATGTAGGGCCATTTTGAATTCCGTCTCTCTAATGGAAACACAGTCCCACACGAATATTAAAAGGCAGAATTCATACAACAAAAGTGGTGTGCCAATCACCACCGGCTACTTTGAAGCAGGATTAAGAAATCGAATAAGAAAGATAATGCATCAATCAAGGCATTGGGTTAAACATGGGAGCTTAGAAACGATATGTTCTGCGTTAAAACAAATTAATGTTTAAAGTTATCGAAAAACTTTGCCAATGAAAAAACTATTGGTCGTTTGAGAAGGCTTAGACGTGTAGAGCAAATAAACAAACACAAACGAACACGGGTATTCACTTTTTGAAGTCCAATGAAACAAGAAAACTGCTGGTCGACTCCGTTCACGTATTGATGAAAAGTCGAAAACTAATTAATGGCTACTGCTGGCTTCGGAATGATCTTTTAGGATCGTTTTTCTCATAGGGATTGTTATTTTAGAGTGTACTCTTTTTACGAGTTAGACCAATGGGATTATTTAGTTACTCCAAAATCATGAGTCTACCTCTTTGATTAAGGGTGCTCTGTTCTCTATGACAAAACTACGTCAAAAACATACCTGCTTGACTCCAGCGCATACTAACGCCTCTAGCTGATGATGCAAAATTGGCTTGTTGGCAAACTCTACTAGTGGCTTAGGTGTGGTTAATGTAAGTGGCCGCAGACGCGTTCCGTATCCACCTACCAAAATTAGTGCACGAGTACCAATTGGTTTAAGAGTAGTTTTCAATCCACACATCGTAGAACTAGGACCTTATGATAGCTATGAACGTGAACGACTTTCTTTTCTACTGCTTTTAGAACAAAAATGCTAAAAGTTGATCATATAAATTCATATCATACATTCAACTATCACTATCAAAAACGACAAGGAAGAAAGCAAGGGAATGGAAAGCAGTGAGGAAGGAGATTAGAATTTAAAATATATCTATATGCAATGACATAGATCACATAATTGAGATACAAAGCTCTTTAATTTTCCAGTGGAAGTATTTATCTCTAGGTCTAGAGAACACAGTTCAAGAGAGTTAACCTAAGAATAAAGCTATGAGTACACGACATGCCGAACGCGACATACGCATGCCACTCTGACGTCACGATAAAATTACTCTAGGAATTGTACAAACGTCACGTTTTATTATATTGTGGCATGTGCGAAAAGTATGCCGAGTACACGGCATGCACGTTTTGTCTCAAAGTTGGCATATTCGTATGTCGACGGTGCCTGGCAAAAAATCTTCTCAATTGAAGATTTCTTGGACGTTTTTTAATCCATTGACATCGTAGCCATCCTTTGATGGAATTTGCTACTTTAATACCCTATTCACACCAAGCCGAAAACCGAGTTTTCGTCAAAAAAATTTAGAAAACTCGTAGATGCATTCACACCGAACACCAACTCGTTTTCGTTTAACGTTTCAATTAGCTGTGAAACTAGCTATGAAATGTTTGTCGCGACTAGACTTTTATTTTAGTTACTTCGCTCGTATTGACATAATATACAAACAAAAATTATTTAAGCTACTTGATAATCGTTAAATTATGGTTAAATGCATAAAATAATTAACATAACCAACATTCAAAATCAAAACATCTGAAAATACCATTTAGTTGTGGCAGGTAGTTTACTCTTTATGGTGCAAGCAAAGATAAAAAACTCTTACTCTCACTCTCACTCAGTCTCTCACATCCTGTCAGCAGTTTTGCTGAGTTCGCTGAATTTTGCAAAAGGTGTGTCTGCTTCAACAACCCAAAGATTGTACTCGTTTTCGTGGCGTTTTCATGGAAAACGACCTCAAACAACTCGTTTTAAAAACTGCAATATGTATGGGAAAACTTCTGTTTTCGAGGAAGTTTTCGACTGTTTTCGCGAAAACCCAGTTTTCGGCTTGGTGTGAATAGGGTATAAGGCTTGATAGAAAGAAGACGAACCATCATTTTGGGATATATACTATCAGCCTTATTTATAAACTTTATACACTCTCTATAATAACTCTAAACGCAAAAACCTAATACATATTTAGAGCTATTATAAAGAATAATATGGCGGTATATTTATTTCGAAATGTCACCAGGAAGCATTAAAATCTTAATTTTCGTCAGCGAAAAAAAAAATCACTCAAATTTTTAATATTTTAGGGCTTTCTGGTGGCAAATAAATGCAGTATATACCCCAAAATATGGTTCGTCTTCTTTCTATCAAGCCATAAAGTAGAAAATTCCATCAAAGGGTGGCATTTGACGTCAAATTGACGTCAGACTGGCATGCGTATGTCGTGTTTGTACTCATAGCTTAAGAAGTACAGGAAAGAGTGTATATCACATATACAGTGTACGTGAGTGAGGCCGCAAGTTATGAAAAAAAAAAAAAACAGAAATTAAAACTCATGTCATTTTGCTGGGGAATTTTGCCGTGTTTGAAATTTGAAATCGCTAAAATAATGAACTTACGTTTTTAAATCAATAAAACAGTGAAACAACAGTGAATACTGTGAATAAATACAATTCTTTACCGAAAGAAATTTAAAACAACATGCGGTGCTGTGTTCAATTCTGCAAAAACTAGAGAGTAACAATTTTTTATTTCACATGTAAGTTTTATCTCATATTCCCAAAAAAATTATGTTCTTAGGTGTTTTTTTTAGGTAGATATATTATCGTAGAACACTTTGAAATTGATATTTCATGGCATTTTGTTGCAAAAAAGGAAATTTGGTTGAAAACAAAAATATACTTCATTTATGTGATAGCATTTTTTTAACTGAAACTCATCTGTCAATATCGGAAACTCTTGTTCAGGGACAAACTATTTTTTTGTTGGTGAGGGCAAGGCGCTTACATCGGTTGAGCGCCCTAGTGCATTCTTCTTGTTATAAATAGAAAATATGTTTAAAGGTATTTCTTCTGTTGTCGTATTATCGTGACGGTTTGTATCTTCGTCAAAAAGTGTTTATGTCAAGATGTATAGGGTATAGCAGACATATGTCTTATAACGGAGAAACAGCTAAGAATTCAATCAAAACTAATGGACGACAAAAAAATATAATTTAAAAAAACAGGGGTCTCATCGCGTAAAGCTAAGTACGCTGCTCGAGCGAAACTAAATTTTAGCGGCTCTCCAATTCTTCTCTCCAAACTTTAGCTAAAACCCTAGCTAAATTTTGACATAGAGTGCGCTGTGGATATAAGTGTCACAGACAAAACCTGTTCGTTGAAATTAAATTCCTTTAAAAATTCATCGACGTGAAAATGTGTTATATTTTCGTTGTACTTTCTTTTTTCCTTGTCTGCTATTTAATATTTTTTTAATACATATTTTATTCATTTTAATGTTATATAAACATTTTTTTTTTAATTACCCCTCCCGCCTAACCGAAGCGAGATAGGCCCCCATCCCTTATTACATACCGAATATGCGGTATCCGGTATCCGGCTAAATTACTATCCGTTACATCTCTAGTTTTCATCGCCAAAATGATTTTGGCGATGAAAACTAATTTGTCCTTAATTGTAGTTTTTTTCAAAAACTATTAACAGAAATAACTTGATTTATAAATAATATGAAAGAACACCGCCATCTAACGTTTTTTTTTTTTCAACTAGTGCTTATTTCGCGAATGGTAACACTTAGCTCATGTCTGATTGGACAGATAATTAGTTTTAACCTTCCGCGAATATGGTTGTGTATACGCTTGAACAACGCTGGGAAATATTGCGCAATTACTTCGAAAACCATGGTAATGTTGCAGAATGTGTGCGAAAATTGCGTACGGATTTTGGAAGAAGAGAACATACATGACTATGGTCAGCTCCGTATGTTCGTTATCTTGTGAAAAAAGTGAAAGAAACTGGCATTCTCATCGATAAACCAAAGCGTGAAAAGCCAGAAAATTGCTGCTGTGGCAGAAAGTGTGCGTGAAGGCATAATTGGGCCATTTTTCTTCGAAAATGAGCAAGGAGTGGCCGTTACAGTCAATGGCGATCGTTATCGGGCCATGTTGAACGAATTTTTGTTCACAAAAATTGAAGAGGAGGATATTGGCAACATTTGGTTTCAACAGGACGGCGCTACGTGCCACACAGCCGAAGCTACACTCGATGTTTTGCGGCCTGTTTTTGAAGATCGCATTATCAGCCGCAGAGCTGATGTCGTTTGGCCACCGCGGAGCTGCGATTTGACACCGTTGGACTATTATTTGTGGGATGCCGTAAAAGATAAGTGTTACGCCGACATGCCAGAGACAATTGACGCTTTAAAGGACAATATTCGTCAAGCCATTGGTGAAATACAGCTGCACACAATCGATAATGTGCTTAAAAATTAGACCGATCGTGTAGGCTACTGCATGGCCAGCCGAGGGAGCCATTTGAATGAAATTATTTTCCATTATTAACCGGAAGGATTGTACTTTAGTATAGTACAGATAGACCCCTATCTTACTCCGTTTAGGCGGGAGGGGTAATTTAAAGAAAATGATACTTTAATTGGAAAAAAATACATTATAAAATAATGGCAACACTTATATTAAAATACTATAGTAAAAAGTGCTTGTATTTAACCCATCTACAAAATACCGTTATGAATTTTTGGCGCCGTATTTATCGTACTCTCCCCCTTCGCCGTAAATTATACTACCTTTTCAATCGCAACTGAACGTTGAAACTAAAACCGCTCATTCATGACTAAATGACCATTCACATGGGAGCGAACGAACGAATTGATGAAATGCGAACAAACCACTTTTTATGCATTTATAAAAAGAAAATTGTACATTTTACTACTCCAAGATGAGGATAATTAATTATTCCATCAAAATTTATTAAGAAAACAAGTTTATTAACAGTTTAAATAACGAAATTTTGAAATCCAAATTTTTTGCCGCGAACGAAAACACCCTGGCGCGAATTGTCAGTCTATTCACAATCCACATCATTTAAATCGCGTTCCACAAAGTAGCAAATAAAAAATTCATTCGAACTTGACCTTATTCCAAGAGGAGGATATCTTGGAATAATAAAATGTGGAATTTTCTGTTTATAAATGCATAAAAAGTGGTTTATTCGCATTTCATCAATTCGTAAAATGTGGTATTTTCTGTTTATAAATGCATAAAAAGTGGTTTGTTCGCATTTTATCAATTCGTTGTCCTTAAAGGACCATTCACATGGAAGCGAACGAACGAATTGATAAAATGCGAACAAACCACTTTTTATGCATTTATAAGCAGAAAATTCCACATTTTACTATTCCAAACATAGGATAATTAATTATCTCATCAAAATGTATTAAGAAAACAAGTTTATAAACAGTTTCAATAACCAAATTTGGAATTCCAAACTTTTTGCCGCGAACGAAAACAGCCTGGCGCAAATTGACAGTCTATTCGCAATCGCGTTCCACAAAATCGCGTTCCACAAAAAGCGAATAAATAATTCGTTCGAACTTAACCTTATTCCAAGAGGAGGATATCTTGAAATAATAAAATGTGCAATTTTCTGTTTATAAATGCATAAAAAGTGGTTTGTTCGCATTCAATCAATTCGTTCGTTTGCTCCCATTTGAATGGTCCTTTAGGCGTCTGTTATAGCTATCAGTAAAATGAATCCGAAAAAAAATTGTTTTACTTTTTTGGAGCACTTAAACTTCTCAACCAGATTCACGAAGTTTTGTACTGAATTCCTATGATATGCTATGGTTAAATGTTTCAGTTTTGTTCTGTTTCGTGTTTTTACGGATGCATTTTACTGATAGCTATAACTGAGGCCTAAGGAGGTTTTTTTTAGTGCGGTTAAAGTACTACACTACTCAGGGTTTCTGACCTCATTGTCTTTTGAGATTTCCAACTTCATGACAAAACAAAAACTTTGATTAATTTAAGGGCTGCGCATACTACAAGCTCTGAAGAAAATACCAGCTCATGAGTTATGTTAGCATCATCCAAGGAACAAGAAAGAGAGTACACACTCCTCAGCTAGAATGTAGGGCCATTTTGAATTCCGTCTCTCTAATGGAAACACAGTCCCACACGAATATTAAAAGGCAGAATTCATACAACAAAAGTGGTGTGCCAATCACCACCGGCTACTTTGAAGCAGGATTAAGAAATCGAATAAGAAAGATAATGCATCAATCAAGGCATTGGGTTAAACATGGGAGCTTAGAAACGATATGTTCTGCGTTAAAACAAATTAATGTTTAAAGTTATCGAAAAACTTTGCCAATGAAAAAACTATTGGTCGTTTGAGAAGGCTTAGACGTGTAGAGCAAATAAACAAACACAAACGAACACGGGTATTCACTTTTTGAAGTCCAATGAAACAAGAAAACTGCTGGTCGACTCCGTTCACGTATTGATGAAAAGTCGAAAACTAATTAATGGCTACTGCTGGCTTCGGAATGATCTTTTAGGATCGTTTTTCTCATAGGGATTGTTATTTTAGAGTGTACTCTTTTTACGAGTTAGACCAATGGGATTATTTAGTTACTCCAAAATCATGAGTCTACCTCTTTGATTAAGGGTGCTCTGTTCTCTATGACAAAACTACGTCAAAAACATACCTGCTTGACTCCAGCGCATACTAACGCCTCTAGCTGATGATGCAAAATTGGCTTGTTGGCAAACTCTACTAGTGGCTTAGGTGTGGTTAATGTAAGTGGCCGCAGACGCGTTCCGTATCCACCTACCAAAATTAGTGCACGAGTACCAATTGGTTTAAGAGTAGTTTTCAATCCACACATCGTAGAACTAGGACCTTATGATAGCTATGAACGTGAACGACTTTCTTTTCTACTGCTTTTAGAACAAAAATGCTAAAAGTTGATCATATAAATTCATATCATACATTCAACTATCACTATCAAAAACGACAAGGAAGAAAGCAAGGGAATGGAAAGCAGTGAGGAAGGAGATTAGAATTTAAAATATATCTATATGCAATGACATAGATCACATAATTGAGATACAAAGCTCTTTAATTTTCCAGTGGAAGTATTTATCTCTAGGTCTAGAGAACACAGTTCAAGAGAGTTAACCTAAGAATAAAGCTATGAGTACACGACATGCCGAACGCGACATACGCATGCCACTCTGACGTCACGATAAAATTACTCTAGGAATTGTACAAACGTCACGTTTTATTATATTGTGGCATGTGCGAAAAGTATGCCGAGTACACGGCATGCACGTTTTGTCTCAAAGTTGGCATATTCGTATGTCGACGGTGCCTGGCAAAAAATCTTCTCAATTGAAGATTTCTTGGACGTTTTTTAATCCATTGACATCGTAGCCATCCTTTGATGGAATTTGCTACTTTAATACCCTATTCACACCAAGCCGAAAACCGAGTTTTCGTCAAAAAAATTTAGAAAACTCGTAGATGCATTCACACCGAACACCAACTCGTTTTCGTTTAACGTTTCAATTAGCTGTGAAACTAGCTATGAAATGTTTGTCGCGACTAGACTTTTATTTTAGTTACTTCGCTCGTATTGACATAATATACAAACAAAAATTATTTAAGCTACTTGATAATCGTTAAATTATGGTTAAATGCATAAAATAATTAACATAACCAACATTCAAAATCAAAACATCTGAAAATACCATTTAGTTGTGGCAGGTAGTTTACTCTTTATGGTGCAAGCAAAGATAAAAAACTCTTACTCTCACTCTCACTCAGTCTCTCACATCCTGTCAGCAGTTTTGCTGAGTTCGCTGAATTTTGCAAAAGGTGTGTCTGCTTCAACAACCCAAAGATTGTACTCGTTTTCGTGGCGTTTTCATGGAAAACGACCTCAAACAACTCGTTTTAAAAACTGCAATATGTATGGGAAAACTTCTGTTTTCGAGGAAGTTTTCGACTGTTTTCGCGAAAACCCAGTTTTCGGCTTGGTGTGAATAGGGTATAAGGCTTGATAGAAAGAAGACGAACCATCATTTTGGGATATATACTATCAGCCTTATTTATAAACTTTATACACTCTCTATAATAACTCTAAACGCAAAAACCTAATACATATTTAGAGCTATTATAAAGAATAATATGGCGGTATATTTATTTCGAAATGTCACCAGGAAGCATTAAAATCTTAATTTTCGTCAGCGAAAAAAAAAATCACTCAAATTTTTAATATTTTAGGGCTTTCTGGTGGCAAATAAATGCAGTATATACCCCAAAATATGGTTCGTCTTCTTTCTATCAAGCCATAAAGTAGAAAATTCCATCAAAGGGTGGCATTTGACGTCAAATTGACGTCAGACTGGCATGCGTATGTCGTGTTTGTACTCATAGCTTAAGAAGTACAGGAAAGAGTGTATATCACATATACAGTGTACGTGAGTGAGGCCGCAAGTTATGAAAAAAAAAAAAAACAGAAATTAAAACTCATGTCATTTTGCTGGGGAATTTTGCCGTGTTTGAAATTTGAAATCGCTAAAATAATGAACTTACGTTTTTAAATCAATAAAACAGTGAAACAACAGTGAATACTGTGAATAAATACAATTCTTTACCGAAAGAAATTTAAAACAACATGCGGTGCTGTGTTCAATTCTGCAAAAACTAGAGAGTAACAATTTTTTATTTCACATGTAAGTTTTATCTCATATTCCCAAAAAAATTATGTTCTTAGGTGTTTTTTTTAGGTAGATATATTATCGTAGAACACTTTGAAATTGATATTTCATGGCATTTTGTTGCAAAAAAGGAAATTTGGTTGAAAACAAAAATATACTTCATTTATGTGATAGCATTTTTTTAACTGAAACTCATCTGTCAATATCGGAAACTCTTGTTCAGGGACAAACTATTTTTTTGTTGGTGAGGGCAAGGCGCTTACATCGGTTGAGCGCCCTAGTGCATTCTTCTTGTTATAAATAGAAAATATGTTTAAAGGTATTTCTTCTGTTGTCGTATTATCGTGACGGTTTGTATCTTCGTCAAAAAGTGTTTATGTCAAGATGTATAGGGTATAGCAGACATATGTCTTATAACGGAGAAACAGCTAAGAATTCAATCAAAACTAATGGACGACAAAAAAATATAATTTAAAAAAACAGGGGTCTCATCGCGTAAAGCTAAGTACGCTGCTCGAGCGAAACTAAATTTTAGCGGCTCTCCAATTCTTCTCTCCAAACTTTAGCTAAAACCCTAGCTAAATTTTGACATAGAGTGCGCTGTGGATATAAGTGTCACAGACAAAACCTGTTCGTTGAAATTAAATTCCTTTAAAAATTCATCGACGTGAAAATGTGTTATATTTTCGTTGTACTTTCTTTTTTCCTTGTCTGCTATTTAATATTTTTTTAATACATATTTTATTCATTTTAATGTTATATAAACATTTTTTTTTTAATTACCCCTCCCGCCTAACCGAAGCGAGATAGGCCCCCATCCCTTATTACATACCGAATATGCGGTATCCGGTATCCGGCTAAATTACTATCCGTTACATCTCTAGTTTTCATCGCCAAAATGATTTTGGCGATGAAAACTAATTTGTCCTTAATTGTAGTTTTTTTCAAAAACTATTAACAGAAATAACTTGATTTATAAATAATATGAAAGAACACCGCCATCTAACGTTTTTTTTTTTCAACTAGTGCTTATTTCGCGAATGGTAACACTTAGCTCATGTCTGATTGGACAGATAATTAGTTTTAACCTTCCGCGAATATGGTTGTGTATACGCTTGAACAACGCTGGGAAATATTGCGCAATTACTTCGAAAACCATGGTAATGTTGCAGAATGTGTGCGAAAATTGCGTACGGATTTTGGAAGAAGAGAACATACATGACTATGGTCAGCTCCGTATGTTCGTTATCTTGTGAAAAAAGTGAAAGAAACTGGCATTCTCATCGATAAACCAAAGCGTGAAAAGCCAGAAAATTGCTGCTGTGGCAGAAAGTGTGCGTGAAGGCATAATTGGGCCATTTTTCTTCGAAAATGAGCAAGGAGTGGCCGTTACAGTCAATGGCGATCGTTATCGGGCCATGTTGAACGAATTTTTGTTCACAAAAATTGAAGAGGAGGATATTGGCAACATTTGGTTTCAACAGGACGGCGCTACGTGCCACACAGCCGAAGCTACACTCGATGTTTTGCGGCCTGTTTTTGAAGATCGCATTATCAGCCGCAGAGCTGATGTCGTTTGGCCACCGCGGAGCTGCGATTTGACACCGTTGGACTATTATTTGTGGGGTGCCGTAAAAGATAAGTGTTACGCCGACATGCCAGAGACAATTGACGCTTTAAAGGACAATATTCGTCAAGCCATTGGTGAAATACAGCTGCACACAATCGATAATGTGCTTAAAAATTAGACCGATCGTGTAGGCTACTGCATGGCCAGCCGAGGGAGCCATTTGAATGAAATTATTTTCCATTATTAACCGGAAGGATTGTAGGTAGGGTAGGTAGTAGTGGCGGTTTTGGTAAAAACCCAAGTGGCACAGAGGAAGGATTGTACTTTCAAATAAAAAAAAAAAGAAATTTGAGAAAATTTTCAGTAGTTTTTTTTTTTAATAGCATTTTCAAAAAAAAAAAAAGAAGTTATTTGGCGGACCCTTTAGTATAGTACAGATAGACCCCTATCTTACTCCGTTTAGGCGGGAGGGGTAATTTAAAGAAAATGATACTTTAATTGGAAAAAAATACATTATAAAATAATGGCAACACTTATATTAAAATACTATAGTAAAAAGTGCTTGTATTTAACCCATCTACAAAATACCGTTATGAATTTTTGGCGCCGTATTTATCGTACTCTCCCCCTTCGCTGTAAATTATACTACCTTTTCAATCGCAACTGAACGTTGAAACTAAAACCGCTCATTCATGACTAAATGACCATTCACATGGGAGCGAACGAACGAATTGATGAAATGCGAACAAACCACTTTTTATGCATTTATAAAAAGAAAATTGCACATTTTACTACTCCAAGATGAGGATAATTAATTATTCCATCAAAATTTATTAAGAAAACAAGTTTATTAACAGTTTAAATAACGAAATTTTGAAATCCAAATTTTTTGCCGCGAACGAAAACACCCTGGCGCGAATTGTCAGTCTATTCACAATCCACATCATTTAAATCGCGCTCCACAAAGTAGCAAATAAAAAATTCATTCGAACTTGACCTTATTCCAAGAGGAGGATATCTTGGAATAATAAAATGTGGAATTTTCTGTTTATAAATGCATAAAAAGTGGTTTATTCGCATTTCATCAATTCGTAAAATGTGGAATTTTCTGTTTATAAATGCATAAAAAGTGGTTTGTTCGCATTTTATCAATTCGTTGTCCTTAAAGGACCATTCACATGGAAGCGAACGAACGAATTGATAAAATGCGAACAAACCACTTTTTATGCATTTATAAGCAGAAAATTCCACATTTTACTATTCCAAACATAGGATAATTAATTATCTCATCAAAATGTATTAAGAAAACAAGTTTATAAACAGTTTCAATAACCAAATTTGGAATTCCAAACTTTTTGCCGCGAACGAAAACAGCCTGGCGCAAATTGACAGTCTATTCGCAATCGCGTTCCACAAAAAGCGAATAAATAATTCGTTCGAACTTAACCTTATTCCAAGAGGAGGATATCTTGAAATAATAAAATGTGCAATTTTCTGTTTATAAATGCATAAAAAGTGGTTTGTTCGCATTCAATCAATTCGTTCGTTTGCTCCCATTTGAATGGTCCTTTAGGCGTCTGTTATAGCTATCAGTAAAATTAATCCGAAAAAAAATTGTTTTACTTTTTTGGAGCACTTAAACTTCTCAACCAGATTCACGAAGTTTTGTACTGAATTCCTATGATATGCTATGGTTAAATGTTTCAGTTTTGTTCTGTTTCGTGTTTTTACGGATGCATTTTACTGATAGCTATAACTGAGGCCTAAGGAGGTTTTTTTTAGTGCGGTTAAAGTACTACACTACTCAGGGTTTCTGACCTCATTGTCTTTCGAGATTTCCAACTTCATGACAAAACAAAAAACTTTGATTAATTTAAGGGCTGCGCATACTACAAGCTCTGAAGAAAATACCAGCTCATGAGTTGTTAGCATCATCCAAGGAACAAGAAAGAGAGTACACACTCCTCAGCTAGAATGTAGGGCCATTTTGAATTCCGTCTCTCTAATGGAAAGACAGTCCTACACGAATATTAAAAGGCAGAATTCATACAACGAAAGTGGTGTGCCAATCACCACCGGCTACTTTGAAGCAGGATTAAGAAATCGAATAAGAAAGGTAATGCATCAATCAAGGCATTGGGTTAAACATGGGAGCCTAGAAACGATATGTTCTGCGTTAAAACAAATTAATGTTTAAAGTTATCGAAAAAACTTTGCCAATGAAAAAACTATTGGTCGTTTGAGAAGGCTTAGACGTGTAGAGCAAATAAACAAACGCAAACGAACACGGGTATTCACTTTTTGAAGTCCAATGAAAAAAGAAAACTGCTGGTCGACTCCGTTCACGTATTGATGAAAAGTCGAAAACTAATTAATGGCTACTGCTGGCTTCGGAATGATCTTTTAAGATCGTTTTTCTCATAGGGATTGTTATTTTAGAGTGTACTCTTTTTACGAGTTAGTTGGGATTATTTAGTTACTCCAAAATCATGAGTCTACCTCTTTGATTAAGGGTGCTCTGTCCTCTATGACAAAACTACGTCAAAAACATACCTGCTTGACTCCAGCGCATACTAACGCCTCTAGCTGATGATGCAAGATTGGCTTGTTGGCAAACTCTACTAGTGGCTTAGGTGTGGTTAATGTAAGTGGCCGCAGACGCGTTCCGTATCCACCTACCAAAATTAGTGCACGAGTACCATTTGGTTTAAGAGTAGTTTTCAATCCACACATCGTAGAACTAGAACCTTATGATGGCTATGAACGAGAACGACTTTCTTTTCTACTGCTTTTAGAACAAAAATGCTAAAAGTTGATCATATAAATTCATATCATACATTCAACTATCACTATCAAAAACGACAAGGAAGAAAGCAAGGAAATGGAAAGCAGTGAGGAAGGAGATTAGAATTTAAAATATATCTATATGCAATGACATGGATCACATAATTGAGATACAAAGCTCTTTAATTTTCCAGTGGAAGTATTTATCTCTAGGTCTAGAGAACACAGTTCAAGAGAGTTAACCTAAGAATAAAGCTATGAGTACACGACATGCCGAACGCGACATACGCATGCCACTCTGACGTCACGATAAAATTACTCTAGGAATTGTACAAACGTCACGTTTTATTATATTGTGGCATGTGCGAAAAGTATGCCGAGTACACGGCATGCACGTTTTGTCTCAAAGTTGGCATATTCGTATGTCGACGGTGCCTGGCAAAAAATCTTCTCAATTGAAGATTTCTTGGACGTTTTTTAATCCATTGACATCGTAGCCATCCTTTGATGGAATTTGCTACTTTAATACCCTATTCACACCAAGCCGAAAACCGAGTTTTCGTCAAAAAAATTTAGAAAACTCGTAGATGCATTCACACCGAACACCAACTCGTTTTCGTTTAACGTTTCAATTAGCTGTGAAACTAGCTATGAAATGTTTGTCGCGACTAGACTTTTATTTTAGTTACTTCGCTCGTATTGACATAATATACAAACAAAAATTATTTAAGCTACTTGATAATCGTTAAATTATGGTTAAATGCATAAAATAATTAACATAACCAACATTCAAAATCAAAACATCTGAAAATACCATTTAGTTGTGGCAGGTAGTTTACTCTTTATGGTGCAAGCAAAGATAAAAAACTCTTACTCTCACTCTCACTCAGTCTCTCACATCCTGTCAGCAGTTTTGCTGAGTTCGCTGAATTTTGCAAAAGGTGTGTCTGCTTCAACAACCCAACGATTGTACTCGTTTTCGTGGCGTTTTCATGGAAAACGACCTCAAACAACTCGTTTTAAAAACTGCAATATGTATGGGAAAACTTCTGTTTTCGAGGAAGTTTTCGACTGTTTTCGCGAAAACCCAGTTTTCGGCTTGGTGTGAATAGGGTATAAGGCTTGATAGAAAGAAGACGAACCATCATTTTGGGATATATACTATCAGCCTTATTTATAAACTTTATACACTCTCTATAATAACTCTAAACGCAAAAACCTAATACATATTTAGAGCTATTATAAAGAATAATATGGCGGTATATTTATTTCGAAATGTCACCAGGAAGCATTAAAATCTTAATTTTCGTCAGCGAAAAAAAAAATCACTCAAATTTTTAATATTTTAGGGCTTTCTGGTGGCAAATAAATGCAGTATATACCCCAAAATATGGTTTGTCTTCTTTCTATCAAGCCATAAAGTAGAAAATTCCATCAAAGGGTGGCATTTGACGTCAAATTGACGTCAGACTGGCATGCGTATGTCGTGTTTGTACTCATAGCTTAAGAAGTACAGGAAAGAGTGTATATCACATATACAGTGTACGTGAGTGAGGCCGCAAGTTATGAAAAAAAAAAAAAAAACAGAAATTAAAACTCATGTCATTTTGCTGGGGAATTTTGCCGTGTTTGAAATTTGAAATCGCTAAAATAATGAACTTACGTTTTTAAATCAATAAAACAGTGAAACAACAGTGAATACTGTGAATAAATACAATTCTTTACCGAAAGAAATTTAAAACAACATGCGGTGCTGTGTTCAATTCTGCAAAAACTAGAGAGTAACAATTTTTTATTTCACATGTAAGTTTTATCTCATATTCCCAAAAAAATTATGTTCTTAGGTGTTTTTTTTAGGTAGATATATTATCGTAGAACACTTTGAAATTGATATTTCATGGCATTTTGTTGCAAAAAAGGAAATTTGGTTGAAAACAAAAATATACTTCATTTATGTGATAGCATTTTTTTAACTGAAACTCATCTGTCAATATCGGAAACTCTTGTTCAGGGACAAACTATTTTTTTGTTGGTGAGGGCAAGGCGCTTACATCGGTTGAGCGCCCTAGTGCATTCTTCTTGTTATAAATAGAAAATATGTTTAAAGGTATTTCTTCTGTTGTCGTATTATCGTGACGGTTTGTATCTTCGTCAAAAAGTGTTTATGTCAAGATGTATAGGGTATAGCAGGCATATGTCTTATAACGGAGAAACAGCTAAGAATTCAATCAAAACTAATGGACGACAAAAAAATATAATTTAAAAAACAGGGGTCTCATCGCGTAAAGCTAAGTACGCTGCTCGAGCGAAACTAAATTTTAGCGGCTCTCCAATTCTTCTCTCCAAACTTTAGCTAAAACCCTAGCTAAATTTTGACATAGAGTGCGCTGTGGATATAAGTGTCACAGACAAAACCTGTTCGTTGAAATTAAATTCCTTTAAAAATTCATCGACGTGAAAATGTGTTATATTTTCGTTGTACTTTCTTTTTTCCTTGTCTGCTATTTAATATTTTTTTAATACATATTTTATTCATTTTAATGTTATATAAACATTTTTTTTTTAATTACCCCTCCCGCCTAACCGAAGCGAGATAGGCCCCCATCCCTTATTACATACCGAATATGCGGTATCCGGTATCCGGCTAAATTACTATCCGTTACATCTCTAGTTTTCATCGCCAAAATCATTTGTCCTTAATTGTAGTTTTTTTCAAAAACTATTAACAGAAATAACTTGATTTATAAATAATATGAAAGAACACCGCCATCTAACGTTTTTTTTTTTCAACTAGTGCTTATTTCGCGAATGGTAACACTTAGCTCATGTCTGATTGGACAGATAATTAGTTTTAACCTTCCGCGAATATGGTTGTGTATACGCTTGAACAACGCTGGGAAATATTGCGACATTACTTTGAAAACCATGGTAATGTTGCAGAATGTGTGCGATAATTGCGTACGGATTTTGGAAGAAGAGAACATACGAACGAACATACGTAGCTGACTATGGTCAGCTCCGTATGTTCGTTATCTTGTGAAAAAAGTGAAAGAAACTGGCATTCTCATCGATAAACCAAAGCGTGAAAAGCCAGAAAATTGCTGCTGTGGCAGAAAGTGTGCGTGAAGGCATAATTGGGCCATTTTTCTTCGAAAATGAGCAAGGAGTGGCCGTTACAGTCAATGGCGATCGTTATCGGGCCATGTTGAACGAATTTTTGTTCACAAAAATTGAAGAGGAGGATATTGGCAACATTTGGTTTCAACAGGACGGCGCTACGTGCCACACAGCCGAAGCTACACTCGATGTTTTGCGGCCTGTTTTTGAAGATCGCATTATCAGCCGCAGAGCTGATGTCGTTTGGCCACCGCGGAGCTGCGATTTGACACCGTTGGACTATTATTTGTGGGATGCCGTAAAAGATAAGTGTTACGCCGACATGCCAGAGACAATTGACGCTTTAAAGGACAATATTCGTCAAGCCATTGGTGAAATACAGCTGCACACAATCGATAATGTGCTTAAAAATTAGACCGATCGTGTAGGCTACTGCATGGCCAGCCGAGGGAGCCATTTGAATGAAATTATTTTCCATTATTAACCGGAAGGATTGTACTTTAGTATAGTACAGATAGACCCCTATCTTACTCCGTTTAGGCGGGAGGGGTAATTTAAAGAAAATGATACTTTAATTGGAAAAAAATACATTATAAAATAATGGCAACACTTATATTAAAATACTATAGTAAAAAGTGCTTGTATTTAACCCATCTACAAAATACCGTTATGAATTTTTGGCGCCGTATTTATCGTACTCTCCCCCTTCGCCGTAAATTATACTACCTTTTCAATCGCAACTGAACGTTGAAACTAAAACCGCTCATTCATGACTAAATGACCATTCACATGGGAGCGAACGAACGAATTGATGAAATGCGAACAAACCACTTTTTATGCATTTATAAAAAGAAAATTGTACATTTTACTACTCCAAGATGAGGATAATTAATTATTCCATCAAAATTTATTAAGAAAACAAGTTTATTAACAGTTTAAATAACGAAATTTTGAAATCCAAATTTTTTGCCGCGAACGAAAACACCCTGGCGCGAATTGTCAGTCTATTCACAATCCACATCATTTAAATCGCGTTCCACAAAGTAGCAAATAAAAAATTCATTCGAACTTGACCTTATTCCAAGAGGAGGATATCTTGGAATAATAAAATGTGGAATTTTCTGTTTATAAATGCATAAAAAGTGGTTTATTCGCATTTCATCAATTCGTAAAATGTGGAATTTTCTGTTTATAAATGCATAAAAAGTGGTTTGTTCGCATTTTATCAATTCGTTGTCCTTAAAGGACCATTCACATGGAAGCGAACGAACGAATTGATAAAATGCGAACAAACCACTTTTTATGCATTTATAAGCAGAAAATTCCACATTTTACTATTCCAAACATAGGATAATTAATTATCTCATCAAAATGTATTAAGAAAACAAGTTTATAAACAGTTTCAATAACCAAATTTGGAATTCCAAACTTTTTGCCGCGAACGAAAACAGCCTGGCGCAAATTGACAGTCTATTCGCAATCCACATCATTTAAATCGCGTTCCACAAAAAGCGAATAAATAATTCGTTCGAACTTAACCTTATTCCAAGAGGAGGATATCTTGAAATAATAAAATGTGCAATTTTCTGTTTATAAATGCATAAAAAGTGGTTTGTTCGCATTCCATCAATTCGTTCGTTAGCTCCCATGTGAATGGTCCTTTAGGCGTCTGTTATAGCTATCAGTAAAATGCATCCGAAAAAAAATTGTTTTACTTTTTTGGAGCACTTAAACTTCTCAACCAGATTCACGAAGTTTTGTACTGAATTCCTATGATATGCTATGGTTAAATGTTTCAGTTTTGTTGTGTTTCGTGTTTTTACGGATGCATTTTACTGATAGCTATAACTGAGGCCTAAGGAGGTTTTTTTTAGTGCGGTTAAAGTACTACACTACTCAGGGTTTCTGACCTCATTGTCTTTCGAGATTTCCAACTTCATGACAAAAAAAAAACTTTGATTAATTTAAGGGCTGCGCATACTACAAGCTCTGAAGAAAATACCAGCTCATGAGTTATGTTAGCATCATCCAAGGAACAAGAAAGAGATTACACACTCCTCAGCTAGAATGTAGGGCCATTTTGAATTCCGTCTCTCTAATGGAAAGACAGTCCCACACGAATATTAAAAGGCAGAATTCATACAACAAAAGTGGTGTGCCAATCACCACCGGCTACTTTGAAGCAGGATTAAGAAATCGAATAAGAAAGATAATGCATCAATCAAGGCATTGGGTTAAACATGGGAGCTTAGAAACGATATGTTCTGCGTTAAAACAAATTAATGTTTAAAGTTATCGAAAAACTTTGCCAATGAAAAAACTATTGGTCGTTTGAGAAGGCTTAGACGTGTAGAGCAAATAAACAAACACAAACGAACACGGGTATTCACTTTTTGAAGTCCAATGAAACAAGAAAACTGCTGGTCGACTCCGTTCACGTATTGATGAAAAGTCGAAAACTAATTAATGGCTACTGCTGGCTTCGGAATGATCTTTTAGGATCGTTTTTCTCATAGGGATTGTTATTTTAGAGTGTACTCTTTTTACGAGTTAGACCAATGCGATTATTTAGTTACTCCAAAATCATGAGTCTACCACTTTGATTAAGGGTGCTCTGTTTTCTATGACAAAACTACGTCAAAAACATACCTGCTTGACTCCAGCGCATACTAACGCCTCTAGCTGATGATGCAAAATTGGCTTGTTGGCAAACTCTACTAGTGGCTTAGGTGTGGTTAATGTAAGTGGCCGCAGACGCGTTCCGTATCCACCTACCAAAATTAGTGCACGAGTACCATTTGGTTTAAGAGTAGTTTTCAATCCACACATCGTAGAACTAGAACCTTATGATAGCTATGAACGAGAACGACTTTCGCTTTTAGAACAAAAATGCTAAAAGTTGATCATATAAATTCGTATCATACATTCAACTATCACTATCAAAAACGACAAGGAAGAAAGCAAGGGAATGGAAAGCACTGAGGAAGGAGATTAGAATTTAAAATATATGCAATGACATAGATCACATAATTGAGATACAAAGCTCTTTAATTTTCCAGTGGAAGTATTTACCTCTAGGTCTAGAGAACACAGTTCAAGAGAGTTAACCTAAGAATAAATCTATGACTACACGACATGCCGAACGCGACATACGCATGCCACTCTGACGTCACGATAAAATTACTCTAGGTATTGTACAATATGTCACCGAGAGTTTTCGAGTTTTCGTCAAAAAAGTTTAGAAAACTCGTAGATGCATTCACACCGACCACCAACTCGTTTTCGTTTGACGTTTCAATTAGCTGTGAAACTAGCTATGAAATGTTTATGGCGACTAGACTTTTATTTTAGTTGTGGCAGGTAGTTTGCTCCAGAGTATATCCATTAATGAGTAGGGACACTCTCTCTACATATGCATTTCATACTACCTCAAAGCAAAACGCAGAAAAAATCGTGCAATAAGTGGAAGCAGGTCGAAAGAATACTTTTTACCTGAATACGACGAATGCCTGAGAAGAAAAGGGTAAACAACACATTTTACCTGTACCACTACATACGGCTTGCTGTGTACGACGAACGATTGTGGGTTTTTTCATAATGCATTTTTAAAGGCGGTAAACTCGGATTTCGATGTGTGTACCTATTCACTTTATGCAGTGTGACCTGCTTTGCTTTTTGGAAAATGGTTTCATGCTTCGTTTTTATGATTATTTTTTCCAGGAATTACAACTAATTCTGGACTCTTACCATTAATATTTCAATCTAAAATATGAAAATAAATGTTTCTTCTCTGTTCTGACTTCGCTAAAAATAATGCAATTCGATATTGGGCGCAGTAGCAATACAAATGATTTCATTCCATAATTGCTAGTTTTTATAATAACTGGTCACACTGGTTCTGCAGTGACAATGGGGTAGGTTTTTTTATAATGCATTTTTAAAGGCGGTAAACTCGAATGCTTATCAGTTGTGCGAAAGAAGGGAAATAAACACAATACAGGGTGACCCGTGATAGTTTACGGTGAGAACAAACTACAGTGCAATTGTTTTTGGATTAAATAGAAATTTAAATAGGAAATGGGAAAACATATTTTGAAGTGTTTAGCCTGCACGGTCGGGAACAAAAAGAAAATGCAGGTGTAAAATATTTTTATGTGCCGATAATGGAGGGGATTAAAAGTTTAACTTTATTGGTTTTTAGTGATAACTCCTGAAACTATCCCTTTTCTGACTCCTTTTTTGGCGGTGTAATTTTTCATTACAATTTTTTTTACGCGCTGTTTATTTTGCTTTTGTTTTGCTGAAAACACATTTAAAATGCATATCTATGCCTTTTGGTTTTAAAATGAATAGTATTCTTGTGGTCGAAAAGTGTCCTAAGTTATATTAATCTTTAATTCATATAAATTTAAAGGCCCCAACAAATTCAGAAGACCATATTTGGAAAATAAAGAGCAAATAAATTCCTTATGAAATGCATTTTTTAAGTATTGCTGACTCCAATTCAATACATTTGTGAATTTAAAAGATCTTTTTCAGCAAAGTAGCTACATGGAGAAAATAGTTGCGAGTCAACTGCAAATTTAGAGCTTTCCAGCGTTGAAATAAACGATTTCAAAACAGAATCTGATTAGGTATAAAACTGCTGATTTCGGTAGTGAAATTATTTTGCATGCTATATAAAAAAAAAACGTCAAAAACGCAAGTGTGAGTTGGAACTAAGTCAGCAACATAGTGTTTCCTCCATATTTACAGATTTTTTAGCGCATTTGAAGTGCGCATTTAACACGTTCGCCTAAAGAATTTTTAGATGCAGTAGAAAGTTTATAGCAAAATAAAAAAATTCATTCATTCATTTTCAATGGTCCGCTTGTCCATTAAGTGGGTCGCGGGTTTTCATTTAAAAAAATGTTTTTAAATGAAAATGTATTACCTACATATAAAGGAATAAATGTGATTGATTACTGGCTGTAAAAATCAAAACAAATAATTTCTTATAAAATGATATGTAGGCACGTGTTTGAGAGCATGACTTTATCAAAAAATGTAATAGAATAATCAAAAAAAACCAACAACAAGTATAAATATCTTAGCGTAACACACATCTAATTATAATTTTGTATTTAATAAAAATGTATGACAAGTTAAAAATTTCCCTTTTTTAACGGAGCACCCTGTGCCATTTTCCGAAAAAATATTCCTCCTCTTTTCTCTCCCTCTCACTACCCACTTTATATATCCGTCTATTTCTCATGTCTGTGTGACACAGTAATACTTGCTGATAAGGAAATTGTCGAGAGTGTCCCTACTCATTATAATGGATATACTCTGGTTTGCTCTTTATGGTGCAAGCAAAGATAAAAAAACTCTTACTCTCACTCTCACTCAGTCTCACACATCCTGTCAGCAGTTTTGCTGAGTTCGCTGAATGTTGCAAAAGGTGTGTCTGCTTCAACAACCCAACGATTGTACTCGTTTTCGTGGCGTTTTCATGGAAAACGACCTCAAACAACTCGTTTTAAAAACTGCAATATGTATAGGAAAACTTCTGTTTTCGAAGGAGTTTTCGACTGTTTTTGCGAAAACCCAGTTTTCGGCTTGGTGTGAATAGGGTATAAGGCTTGATAGAAAGAAGACGAACCATCATTTTGGGATATATACTATCAGCCTTATTTATAAACTTTATACACTCTCTATAATAACTCTAAACGCAAAAACCTAATATATATTTAGAGCTATTATAAAGAATAATATGGCGGTATATTTATTTCGAAATGTCACCAGGAAGCATAAAAATCTTAATTTTCGTCAGCGAAAAAAAATCACTCAAATTTTTAATATTTTAGGGCTTTCCGGTGGCAAATAAATGCAGTATATACCCCAAAATATGGTTCGTCTTCTTTCTATCAAGCCATAAAGTAAAAAATTCCATCAAAGGATGGCATTTGACGTCAAATTGACGTCAGACTGGCATGCGTATGTCGTGTTTGTACTCATAGCTTAAGAAGTACAGGAAAGAGTGTATATCACATATACAGTGTACGTGAGTGAGGCCGCAAGTTATGAAAAAAAAAAAACAGAAATTAAAACTCATGTCATTTTGCTGGGGAATTTTGCCGTGTTTGAAATTTGAAATCGCTAAAATAATGAACTTACGTTTTTAAATCAATAAAACAGTGAAACAACAGTGAATACTGTGAATAAATACAATTCTTTACCGAAAGAAATTTAACACAACATGCGGTGCTGTGTTCAATTCTGCAAAAACTAGAGAGTAACAATTTTTTATTTCACATGTAAGTTTTATCTCATATTCCCAATAAAATTATGTTCTTAGGTGTTTTTTTAGGTAGATATATTATCGTAGAACACTTTGAAATTGATATTTCATGGCATTTTGTTGCAAAAAAGGAAATTTGGTTGAAAACAAGATATACTTCATTTATGTGATAGCATTTTTTTAACTGAAACTCATCTGTCAATATCGGAAACTCTTGTTCAGGGACAAACTATTTTTTTGTTGGTGAGGGCAAGGCGCTTACATCGGTTGAGCGCCCTAGTGCATTCTTCTTGTTATAAATAGAAAATATGTTTAAAGGTATTTCTTCTGTTGTCGTATTATCGTGACGGTTTGTATCTTCGTCAAAAAGTCTTTATGTCAAGATGTATAGGGTATAGCAGGCATATGTCTTATAACGGAGAAACAGCTAAGAATTTAATCAAAACTAATGGACGACAAAAAAATATAATTTAAAAAAACAGGGGTCTCATCGCGTAAAGCTAAGTACGCTGCTCGAGCGAAACTAAATTTCAGCGGCTCTCCAATTCTTCTCTCCAAACTTTAGCTAAAACCCTAGCTAAATTTTGACATAGAGTGCGCTGTGGATATAAGTGTCACAGACAACACCTGTTCGTTGAAATTAAATTCCTTTAAAAATTCATCGACGTGAAAATGTGTTATATTTTCGTTGTACTTTCTTTTTTCCTTGTCTGCTATTTAATATTTTTTTAATACATATTTTATTCATTTTAATGTTATATAAACATTTTTTTTTTAATTACCCCTCCCGCCTAACCGAAGCGAGATAGGCCCCCATCCCATAGTAACAAATGCTTGTATTTAACTCCTCTACATAAATCCGTCATTAGTTTTCATTAGAGATGTAATGGCCATTCTATGGAAATCTGCTCGTGGAGATGCCGGGTGACGGGATGGCCGAGTTGTTTTTTGCAGGATAAAACATGAATGTATGCGTCGCAGTATGCATTTCATCAACCAGATACCCGGCCGCCGAATATCCGGCTATTCGGCCTTATTACATACCGAATATCCGGTATCCGGTATCCGGCTAAATTACTATCCGTTACATCTCTAGTTTTCATCGCCAAAATGATTCTACTCACCCCAATTTTTGTCCTTAATTGTAAGTTTGAAACAGTTTTTTTCAAAAACTATTAACAGAAATAACTTGATTTATAAATAATATAAAAGAACACCGCCATCTAACGTTTTTTTTTTTTCAACTAGTGCTTATTTCGCGAATGGTAACACTTAGCTCATGTCTGATTGGACAGATAATTAGTTTTAACCTTCCGCGAATATGGTTGTGTATACGCTTGAACAACGCTGGGAAATATTGCGACATTACTTTGAAAACCATGGTAATGTTGCAGAATGTGTGCGATAATTGCGTACGGATTTTGGAAGAAGAGAACATACGAACGAACATACGTAGCTGACTATGGTCAGCTCCGTATGTTCGTTATCTTGTGAAAAAAGTGAAAGAAACTGGCATTCTCATCGATAAACCAAAGCGTGAAAAGCCAGAAAATTGCTGCTGTGGCAGAAAGTGCGCGTGTAGGCATAATTGGGCCATTTTTCTTCGAAAATGAGCAAGGAGTGGCCGTTACAGTCAATGGCGATCGTTATCGGGCCATGTTGAACGAATTTTTGTTCACAAAAATTGAAGAGGAGGATATTGGCAACATTTGGTTTCAACAGGACGGCGCTACGTGCCACACAGCCGAAGCTACACTCGATGTTTTGCGGCCTGTTTTTGAAGATCGCATTATCAGCCGCAGAGCTGATGTCGTTTGGCCACCGCGGAGCTGCGATTTTACACCGTTGGACTATTATTTGTGGGGTGCCGTAAAAGATAAGTGTTACGCCGACATGCCAGAGACAATTGACGCTTTAAAGGACAATATTCGTCAAGCCATTGGTGAAATACAGCTACACACAATCGATAATGTGCTTAAAAATTAGACCGATCGTGTAGGCTACTGCATGGCCAGCCGAGGGAGCCATTTGAATGAAATTATTTTCCATTATTAACCGGAAGGATTGTACTTTCAAATAAAAAAAAAAAAAAATTTGAGAAAATTTTCAGTAGTTTTTTTTTTTAATAGCATTTTCAAAAAAAAAAAAAAAGAAGTTATTTGGCGGACCCTTTAGTATAGTACAGATAGACCCCTATCTTACTCCGTTTAGGCGGGAGGGGTAATTTAAAGAAAATGATACTTTAATTGGAAAAAAGTACATTATAAAATAATGGCAACACTTATATTAAAATACTATAGTAAAAAGTGCTTGTATTTAACCCATCTACAAAATACCGTTATGAATTTTTGGCGCCGTATTTATCGTACTCTCCCCCTTCGCCGTAAATTATACTACCTTTTCAATCGCAACTGAACGTTGAAACTAAAACCGCTCATTCATGACTAAATGACCATTCACATGGGAGCGAACGAACGAATTGATGAAATGCGAACAAACCACTTTTTATGCATTTATAAAAAAAAAATTGCACATTTTACTACTCCAAGATGAGGATAATTAATTATTCCATCAAAATTTCAATATTCAATAACGCAATTTCGAAATCCAAATTTTTTGCCGCGAACGAAAACACCCTGGCGCGAATTGTCAGTCTATTCACAATCCACATCATTTAAATCGCGTTCCACAAAGTAGCGAATAAAAAATTCATTCGAACTTGACCTTATTCCAAGAGGAGGATATCTTGGAATAATAAAATGTGGAATTTTCTGTTTATAAATGCATAAAAAGTGGTTTATTCGCATTTCATCAATTCGTAAAATGTGGAATTTTCTGTTTATAAATGCATAAAAAGTGGTTTGTTCGCATTTTATCAATTCGTTGTCCTTAAAGGACCATTCACATGGAAGCGAACGAACGAATTGATAAAATGCGAACAAACCACTTTTTATGCATTTATAAGCAGAAAATTCCACATTTTACTATTCCAAACATAGGATAATTAATTATCTCATCAAAATGTATTAAGAAAACAAGTTTATAACCAGTTTCAATAACCAAATTTGGAATTCCAAACTTTTTGCCGCGAACGAAAACAGCCTGGCGCAAATTGACAGTCTATTCGCAATCCACATCATTTAAATCGCGTTCCACAAAAAGCGAATAAATAATTCGTTCGAACTTAACCTTATTCCAAGAGGAGGATATCTTGAAATAATAAAATGTGCAATTTTCTGTTTATAAATGCATAAAAAGTGGTTTGTTCGCATTCCATCAATTCGTTCGTTAGCTCCCATGTGAATGGTCCTTTAGGCGTCTGTTATAGCTATCAGTAAAATGCATCCGAAAAAAAATTGTTTTACTTTTTTGGAACACTTAAACTTCTCAACCAGATTCACGAAGTTTTGTACTGAATTCCTATGATATGCCATGGTTAAATGTTTCAGTTTTGTTCTGTTTCGTGTTTTTACGGATGCATTTTACTGATAGCTATAACTGAGGCCTAAGGAGGTTTTTTTTAGTGCGGTTAAAGTACTACACTACTCAGGGTTTCTGACCTCATTGTCTTTCGAGATTTCCAACTTCATGACAAAAAAAAAACTTTGATTAATTTAAGGGCTGCGCATACTACAAGCTCTGAAGAAAATACCAGCTCATGAGTTATGTTAGCATCATCCAAGGAACAAGAAAGAGAGTACACACTCCTCAGCTAGAATGTAGGGCCATTTTGAATTCCGTCTCTCTAATGGAAACACAGTCCCACACGAATATTAAAAGGCAGAATTCATACAACGAAAGTGGTGTGCCAATCACCACCGGCTACTTTGAAGCAGGATTAAGAAATCGAATAAGAAAGATAATGCATCAATCAAGGCATTGGGTTAAACATGGGAGCTTAGAAACGATATGTTCTGCGTTAAAACAAATTAATGTTTAAAGTTATCGAAAAACTTTGCCAATGAAAAAACTATTGGTCGTTTGAGAAGGCTTAGACGTGTAGAGCAAATAAACAAACACAAACGAACACGGGTATTCACTTTTTGAAGTCCAATGAAACAAGAAAACTGCTGGTCGACTCCGTTCACGTATTGATGAAAAGTCGAAAACTTATTAATGGCTACTGCTGGCTTCGGAATGATCTTTTAAGATCGTTTTTCTCATAGGGATTGTTATTTTAGAGTGTACTCTTTTTACGAGTTAGACCAATGGGATTATTTAGTTACTCCAAAATCATGAGTCTACCTCTTTGATTAAGGGTGCTCTGTTCTCTATGACAAAACTACGTCAAAAACATACCTGCTTGACTCCAGCGCATACTAACGCCTCTAGCTGATGATGCAAAATTGGCTTGTTGGCAAACTCTACTAGTGGCTTAGGTGTGGTTAATGTAAGTGGCCGCAGACGCGTTCCGTATCCACTAGAGATGAGCTAAGTTGCTATTTTGTATTCGCAGTTATAACTGTGAATGCGATTTCTTATTCACAGTAAATATAAACTGCTAATGTAAACTGCTAATGCGATTTCGATATGAAGTCATTATTATAGGCTTTGTGCAGAAGAGTAAGTACCTACCATGCCTTTTATGTCATAGTACATAGCAGCTATTGGCGTTCTATAAATGGTGTGTCTACTTTTCAATTTATATGACGGAATCAGAAAGGATACTAATTTCGTTTAATTCGTTGTAATGGTTCTGTACGAAAATTTCACACGGCACAAATAACATTTTGCGAATATTTCGTCTATTACACATATCTACACATTTTTGAAAATACTTCGACCGCAAGCAAACGCAAAACAAAACTTAGTAACTCATTGGTATGGTAAATCATATCATATCATACAATGTTGCGAATGCAATCATTTAAAGTTATGATTCTCGATCTCCCTCCCGCAATAGCAACTTAGCAAGTAGCAAGTAGCAAGTAGCAAGTAGCAACTAGCAACTAGCAACTAGCAACTACAACCTAACTGCTGTTATTATTTACCAATACCAACTAAAAACATTTTGAACCAGCTGCAAGTGAAACTGCGATATGCGAATGCGAAATGCAACTCTGTTAATTGGTAATGGTTTGTCATAGCCATAGGCATAGTGCCTGATGACAGACTGACATTGTTGCGCTCAGCGCTCCTTCACAATGTAACAATGTTGCGATGTTGCGATTGCGAATGCAATAGCCTCCCTCTCTCCTGAAGTAGCAACTTAGCAAATAGCAACTCCTTACGCTTTTACATATTATACTGCTAATAGCATCCAACAAACCAACTTTAACTTTCGCTGCGACTGCGACTGTGATTGCTATATGCAAACTGCTATTGCTATATATGAGACGTTCCCTACAAAAAGAGTAGTTTGCATTTGCATGGGGTTGAGTGAGAGAGTGACTTGAAACGGGCGATACACTTCTTCTTCATTCTTCTTTACGTTTTTCGTATCAGCCAAACATACTTTTTCGTTTGTGTGTGTAATGCTGGAATGCATGAAAAAATTAAGTTGCGATTGTGACTTGTGAATGTGATGTGACTCAGAGATAGAAGCGAAAAAATAGCATTTAGCAGTAGCAGTTTATTTAGAAGTTGATAGCAGGTTGCGAATGCGAATTTTCATTAGCAGTGAAAAATTAGCAGGTTGCTATTTTTTGCTCATCTCTAGTATCCACCTACCAAAATTAGTGCACGAGTACCAATTGGTTTAAGAGTAGTTTTCAATCCACACATCGTAGAACTAGAACCTTATGATAGCTATGAACGAGAACGACTTTCTTTTCTACTGCTTTTAGAACAAAAATGCTAAAAGTTGATCATATAAATTCATATCATACATTCAACTATCACTATCAAAAACGACAAGGAAGAAAGCAAGGGAATGGAAAGCACTGAGGAAGGAGATTAGAATTTAAAACACAAACCAGTAAGAATAGACCGTCGACTCCTCCCACATAACGGACTTTGCCTACAAGCTGCCGGCGAGACCAGGATTTTTCATGTATTGGTGCTGTACAAAATCAAAGGGGCGCCATTAACGCACGCATACTTGAAAAATCCTGGTCGCATGCTATAGCATGGAAAATCATTGCGGCCATTAATTTTGACATTTACACGTATTCACAGGCAGGGAAATTTTTTCCGGGGGGAATCGGGTAGGTGTACGGGAAGTCGGCGGTCTATTCTTAGTGGTTTGTGATTTAAAATATATGCAATGACATAGATCACATAATTGAGATACAAAGCTCTTTAATTTTCCAGTGGAAGTATTTACCTCTAAGAATAAGAAGTACATGAAGGGGCATATCGAGGAAACAGTGAGGCTTTTTTCAAAATAGTGTGTGTTTAACTAACCCAAATGCATTGACACAGGGCCGCCCTAAGGGGCCAGCGTAGAGTTAGGACGCCAAAGTGCTGGGGCGCACGATGTAACCCTTACCCGTTTCTTTAAAAGTGATAAAGTAGGAAAATATGTAGCTGAGCTTTAAGGAAGCACTAGGTTATGGTTTTTATCTTCTCAGAAGTACTTAGGCACCTTCAAAGAATCACAGCTATTAATAATAGCCTTAATAAATAAACGTACCTTTTACAGGAACCTACAAATTTTAAACGTAGGTATAAATAAAATTCAGTTTTTAGTTTTAGGTTTAATTTGAATGCAAAAACACTATCACATATATTTTCCTTAGTTAAATAAATTTTAGTTAGGTACATTTTATCTACATCCATCTGATAATAATTCGGTCATACATCTGGGGTCTTCGCGTAGCATTTCAGACGATCATCGTCTCGACGATTGAACAGAACGTAACGATGTAACATCACAATAGCGTCGTTCAATCGAATCGTTCATCGTTTTCGTTTTGAACAGTTTGAGCAGGGCTGTAAAGAAACTATGAAAACTGAAAACTAATAAAAAAGGTATATATGCAATTTGTGTGTGTTGTTGTCTTTTATGTTGAAATAGATAAAAAGGTAAACATTTTTTGGTACAGGAAAATTTGTATTGATTAGGGGTCGTAATATAAGACAAAATTAGTGAATGCATTCTTTAAAGCCAATTTAATAAATGCAATTCTATCATTGCCTACTCCAAAGAGAACATAACAAGAGTGTGATATGAACTTTCTAGCGTACCTATTTCGTTTAACAAGAATGAAGGAAATGGGTATTTTTTCTATATTTTCACATTTAACCGTACAAATGCATAATGGAGAGTACTTTTGTCGAAATTATAAAAGATTTGATAGAAAGAATATTCTTTTAACCTTTGTTTTGCTTTAAAAGACCCTATATGGAAATAAAATATACCAAAAACGATGAAACGATTGCCAAAGAGCCATCGTTCAATCGAATCATTTCGACGACAGTATTTGACAGTTAAATTGTTTACGTGAAGCAACAAGAAACGATGATCGTTCACTCGTTTCGACGATCATCGTTTTTGGTTGTTACACTAAGTAGCAGCATCGACGACGTTGTTCGATCGTTTTAGCCTTACGCGATTAGAACTCTGTTCCGTAAAATTGTATATTTTTTTGTCCATTAGTTTTGATTGGATTCTTAGCTGTTTCTCCGTTGTAAGACGGACATCTTGACGACGATACCAACCGTCACGATAACAGGAAAACAGAAGAAATACCTTTAAACATATTTTCTATTGTTGGGAACTCCAAGGACAAAAAGACAAAACCAGTCCGAATTCAATGAGGTGTATTTCAAGACAAAAGAATATTTATATAATGTATAAGTATAAAGGTTAAGTATAAGACTTAAGTATAATAGATAGATTATTCACCATAGGGTGTTATATTTGTAATGAGGAATTGCCAGTATTACATTTTCAACACAACCCCTCAATTCTAATTTACAATAAACCAAGCTTTTCTACAAATTGTACATGCTTAATTTTCTTTAGGTTTTTGGTCAAAATATCGGCGACCATTTCATCCGTAGGAATATATACTAATGCGAGTTCTTTTCTTACATAAACATCTCGAACAAAATGCACCTTAATGTCTATGTGTTTGCTCCTAGCGTGAAAAACCGGATTTCTAACCAACTGTTGAGCACTCAAGTTATCTCCATATAAGATTGTTGGTTTTGTGACTAAACGGGTAAATCCCATTTCAGTGATCAGGTTACGGAGAAATACGATTTCCTTCGATGCTGAACAGAGCGCCATGTACTCCGCTTCCGTACTACTAAGAGCTACTGTCGGTTGCTTCTTAGATTCCCAGGACACCGGACTGCCAGCCAGGAAGAAAACATGACCCGTAAATGATTTTCTGTCATCCGCGTTACCACCCCAATCAGCATCAGTATAGCCATACAGATCCAGCCCAGTTTTCCTGTAAGTAAGCTGATAATGAACTGTATTAGAAAGATATCTTAACAAATGTTTCGCTGCAGCAAGATGTTCACTGTGTGGGCTCATATTATATTGAGATAATCTTATAACCGAATGTGAAATATCAGGACGTGATGTGATACTTATAAAGTTTAATGATCCGATTAAAGATTGATATAGTGTTTTGTCAACCTTGGAGCAGTTCTTGCAGCCGTCGCATTTTTTTTAACAACGTGCCTGGATCTATTGGTGTGCTTACTCTCCTAGAATCAGCCATGTTAAAGTTTTGTAAAAGATCCTTTATTAGCTGCTGTTGACAAATTTTAATTGCCACCCTTGAACCATCTCTTTCAATCTCTATGCCAAGAAAATGATTCAATGGTCCCTTATCCACTATGTCAAATTGCCTTCCTATTTGTTTTTTAATTGCTTCCATAAGACTCTCCTCTTTACATGCGAGTAAAATATCATCAACGTAGACAACGATTAAAATAATTTGTCCGTCCTTATGCATAATATATATACAGCTATCATTAACACGAGGAACAAAGCCGATGTCTTTCAATATACGATCTAGTTTCAAATGCCACTGTCTTCCTGACTGTTTCAGCCCGTATAAGGCCTTCTGAAGTTTACAAACTTTGTTTCGATTCGCCTTATCTACAAAAGCAGTGGGTTGATACATGAAAATGTCTTCATCCAAGTCTCCATTGAGATACGCTGCAGTAACATCAAGTTGGTGTAGAAGTAATTCAAATTCAACTGCCAACGCAATAACTAGGCGTATGTTCGAGTACCTTGCCACCGGAGAAAAAGTTTCATTAAAATCAACGCCATACTTCTGTCTGCAACCCTTGGCAACAAGCCTAGCCTTATATCGAACAATTTTCCCCTCCTTATTGCGTTTAATGTTGAAGACCCACATTGACTCAATTGCACGTCTATTTTTGGGTAAATCAACAAGTGTCCAAGTTTGATTTTTCGTAAGAGAATCGAATTCATTTTTCATAGCTTCGAGCCATTTACTACCATCCCTACCATGAAGGGCTTCCTCTACCGTAGAAGGGCATTCATTTCTTACATTTTCTTTTAAAAAATTTAGCGAATTAGGCGCTAGGTTAGTAACTCCTCTATCTCTATTGCTCTCTATACGCACTCTCCCACTTCTTAATACTCTAGGACTTACTTCAATAGATTCTTCTTCTTCCTCTTCATTACCATCCTCGTCAGTGTTAGCATCCTTCATTTCAGCAACAGGTTCAACAGCATCCGCAGCAGCAACGTCCAAATCTTCAGGTCCCATCGCATCTTCGAAAACACTCTCGGTGTCTGTCTCTGTTTTAATTTCTGGTACTTCTACTTCATTGTTATAAGGCTCTGCAAAAAGGTAATCATCATTTTTACTTATTGATTCAAAACCCTGCGTTTCTATAAATTTTACATCACGGCTAATGTGTACTTTACCAGTTTTGCGATCGTATAAGCGATATGCTTTAGATCCACTCGCATACCCAATCATTACGCATTCGGTGCCTTTGGAGCTAAATTTGGAGTATCCTGGTCGCTTGTTCAACATAAACGCCTTACAACCAAATACTTTTAAATGCGAGACAGATGGCTTAAAACCGGACCAAGCCTGAAATGGTGTAATACCTTGTAGTGTACTGCATGGTGACCGATTTCTTAAATACACAGCAGTATTAACTGCCTCCGCCCAAACACTTTCCGGCAGTCCTGATCCAATTAACATACAACGAGCCATCTCTACGATTGTCCGGTTGGCGCGTTCCGCAACCCCATTTTGCTGCGGTGTATATGGTGCGCTTAGCTGGTGTCTTATTCCATTCGACTCTAAAAATTCCGTAAATGCCCTGTTTACAAACTCCGTTCCATTGTCGCTCCTAAGCATCTTGATTCGTTTCGAAGAATACGTCTCGACCATGGCTTTAAACTTCTTAAACATATCTAGCGCTTCACTCTTTGCCTTTAAAAAGTAAACAAAAAATTTCCTTGAAAAATCATCAACAAATAGAAGAAAATATTTTGCTCCTCCAATGGACGTATTCCTCATGGGGCCGCATATATCAGTGTGTATTAAATCTAAAATACCTTTGCTTCTATTCTGTTCACACACAAATGGTAGCGAGCATAATTTGGCTTTCATGCAAACTTCACACTGAATATTAGAATAATCAATTTTGCCTTTACATTTTAGACCACTCACCCATTCGTTTTTAATCATGTTGCTTAAACATTTCCCATTTATATGCCCATACCTCTCGTGCCATAAAAAGAAGTCGCTGTCGCTGCCACGTGATTGATTTAAACATGCATTAACCTCATCTCTTCTAATTTCACAAATGTACATACTCTGCACCTTCTTTGCAGATAATAAAATATTTCCATTACCGTTCACAATTTTCGCATCATCTTGGTCAAAAATGATTTGGTTACATTTTTCTGCAGCTTTTGAAATTGAGACAAAGTTCATCTTCATCGTCGGCACAAATAGAACATCTTTCAGAATGACAGTACCATGAGTTGTTTTCAAAACAACCTCACCAATGCCATCCGATAAGACATGTGCATCGTTAGCTAGTCCGATCTCTTCAATGTGCGGGCGAAAACTAGTATACATACTTTTATCACAACAAATATGACTTGTCGATCCACTGTCGAAAATCCACGATCGGCTTGTGAACCCTCCGGCGCATGCTGCATTTATCATTGCAAATGAAGATGTTGTTGTTTTATTTTTTGGCTTGTCTCTGCAATTAGCTGCCGAATTAAAACAGGTTCCTCTAAAATTGTTTTGGTCGGCTCTCCCACGTTGTTGTTGTTGCTGCTGCTGATTTGGCTGCGGGGTTTGTCTTTGCCTTCGGTTTCGTACGTACAATGCCTGCTCCGGTGCGGAATTGTTTGATTCAACCCCTTCTCTCCTGTGTCCTTCTTCAAGAAGCTTTATCTTTAGGTTAGCACACGTTGGTAAAGTGTATCGCGCTTCTATTGCAAGAACGAAATTTTCGTAACTAGTGGGGAGGCTAGAGAGTAAAATTATTGATAGAAGTTCATCTTGGAGCTCAATACTTATCTCTTTTAATTTTTCGACGAGAGATGAAAAATTATTAAGATGCGGCAACACGTGGTTATCCTCTTGCATTTTCAATTGTAAAAGTTGCTTAAATAGGGTCACTTTCCTCGCTGGTCCTTGTGGTTGATGAGTGTTTTGTAGAATTATCCAAGCTTCATTCGACGTTTTACAATTTTTAATATAATTTAATTGAGATGGTTTAACGCATAGCAAGATGGTGGCCAATGCCTTCTCATCTTTGTTGCTCCAAGCAGAAGTACTCCCTTGTTCTGGTTTTTGTTCATCTCCACATACGTACGACCATAATTCACTATGAATTAGCACACTTTTAATTTGTAATTTCCACGTTTCGTAATTTTTTTCGTCTAGCCTCTCAATTTGGTACAAGGAGGACGCCATTACTTTCTTTTATTACTTCGACTATGTACTATAATTTTTTTTTTCTGGGCCCATAACCTTTGTTGGGAACTCCAAGGACAAAAAGACAAAACCAGTCCGAATTCAATGAGGTGTATTTCAAGACAAAAGAATATTTATATAATGTATAAGTATAAAGGTTAAGTATAAGACTTAAGTATAATAGATAGATTATTCACCATAGGGTGTTATATTTGTAATGAGGAATTGCCAGTATTACATTTTCAACATCTAGTTATAACAAGAAAACTGCACTAGGGCGCTCAACCGATTTAAGCGCCTTGCCCTTACCAACAAAAAAAAATAGTTCGTCCCTGAACGAGAGTTTCCGATTTGACAGATGAGTTTCAGTTAAATCAAATGCTATCAGATAAATAAAGTATATTTTTGTTTTCAACCAAATTCCCTTTTTTGCAACAAAATGTCATGAAATACTAATTTAAAAGTGTTCTACAATAATATATCTACCTAAAAAACACTTGACAACATTATTTTATGTGGAATATGAGATAAAATTTACCTGTGAAATGAAAAATTGTTTCTCTCGTTATTATGCTCGTTATTGCAGAATTTAACGCAGCACCGCATGTTGTTTTACATTTCTTTCGGTAAAGAATTGTATTTATTCACTGTGTTCACTGTTTTTTCACTGTTTTATTAAGTTAAAAACGTAATTTCACTATTTTAACAATTTGAAATTTCAAACACGGCAAATTTCCCCAGCAAAATGACAGATGAGTTTCAAATTCTCTAGTTTTTTTCATATCTTGCGGCCTCACTCACGTACACTGTATATGTGATATACACTCTTTCCTGTACTTCTTATTCTTAGATTTACCTCTAGGTCTAGAGAACACAGTTCAAGAGAGTTAACCTAAGAATAAATCTATGACTACACGACATGCCGAACGCGACATACGCATGCCACTCTGACGTCACGATAAAATTACTCTAGGTATTGTACAATATGTCACCGAGAGTTTTCGAGTTTTCGTCAAAAAAGTTTAGAAAACTCGTAGATGCATTCACACCGACCACCAACTCGTTTTCGTTTGACGTTTCAATTAGCTGTGAAACTAGCTATGAAATGTTTGTGGCGACTAGACTTTTATTTTAGTTGTGGCAGGTAGTTTGCTCTTTATGGTGCAAGCAAAGATAAAAAACTCTTACTCTCACTCTCACTCAGTCTCACACATCCTGTCAGCAGTTTTGCTGAGTTCGCTGAATGTTGCAAAAGGTGTGTCTGCTTCAACAACCCAACGATTGTACTCGTTTTCGTGGCGTTTTCATGGAAAACGACCTCAAACAACTCGTTTTAAAAACTGCAATATGTATAGGAAAACTTCTGTTTTCGAGGGAGTTTTCGACTGTTTTTGCGAAAACCCAGTTTTCGGCTTGGTGTGAATAGGGTATAAGGCTTGATAGAAAGAAGACGAACCATCATTTTGGGATATATACTATCAGCCTTATTTATAAACTTTATACACTCTCTATAATAACTCTAAACGCAAAAACCTAATATATATTTAGAGCTATTATAAAGAATAATATGGCGGTATATTTATTTCGAAATGTCACCAGGAAGCATAAAAATCTTAATTTTCGTCAGCGAAAAAAAATCACTCAAATTTTTAATATTTTAGGGCTTTCCGGTGGCAAATAAATGCAGTATATACCCCAAAATATGGTTCGTCTTCTTTCTATCAAGCCATAAAGTAAAAAATTCCATCAAAGGATGGCATTTGACGTCAAATTGACGTCAGACTGACATGCGTATGTCGTGTTTGTACTCATAGCTTAAGAAGTACAGGAAAGAGTGTATATCACATATACAGTGTACGTGAGTGAGGCCGCAAGTTATGAAAAAAAAAAAACAGAAATTAAAACTCATGTCATTTTGCTGGGGAATTTTGCCGTGTTTGAAATTTGAAATCGCTAAAATAATGAACTTACGTTTTTAAATCAATAAAACAGTGAAACAACAGTGAATACTGTGAATAAATACAATTCTTTACCGAAAGAAATTTAACACAACATGCGGTGCTGTGTTCAATTCTGCAAAAACTAGAGAGTAACAATTTTTTATTTCACATGTAAGTTTTATCTCATATTCCCAATAAAATTATGTTCTTAGGTGTTTTTTTAGGTAGATATATTATCGTAGAACACTTTGAAATTGATATTTCATGGCATTTTGTTGCAAAAAAGGAAATTTGGTTGAAAACAAGATATACTTCATTTATGTGATAGCATTTTTTTAACTGAAACTCATCTGTCAATATCGGAAACTCTTGTTCAGGGACAAACTATTTTTTTGTTGGTGAGGGCAAGGCGCTTACATCGGTTGAGCGCCCTAGTGCATTCTTCTTGTTATAAATAGAAAATATGTTTAAAGGTATTTCTTCTGTTGTCGTATTATCGTGACGGGTTGTATCTTCGTCAAAAAGTGTTTATGTCAAGATGTATAGGGTATAGCAGGCATATGTCTTATAACGGAGAAACAGCTAAGAATTCAATCAAAACTAATGGACGACAAAAAAATATAATTTAAAAAAACAGGGGTCTCATCGCGTAAAGCTAAGTACGCTGCTCGAGCGAAACTAAATTTCAGCGGCTCTCCAATTCTTCTCTCCAAACTTTAGCTAAAACCCTAGCTAAATTTTGACATAGAGTGCGCTGTGGATATAAGTGTCACAGACAACACCTGTTCGTTGAAATTAAATTCCTTCAAAAATTCATCGACGTGAAAATGTGTTATATTTTCGTTGTACTTTCTTTTTTCCTTGTCTGCTATTTAATATTTTTTTAATACATATTTTATTCATTTTAATGTTATATAAACATTTTTTTTTAATTACCCCTCCCGCCTAACCGAAGCGAGATAGGCCCCCATCCCATAGTAACAAATGCTTGTATTTAACTCCTCTACATAAATCCGTCATTAGTTTTCATTAGAGATGTAATGGCCATTCTATGGAAATCTGCTCGTGGAGATGCCGGGTGACGGGATGGCCGAGTTGTTTTTTGCAGGATAAAACATGAATGTATGCGTCGCAGTATGCATTTCATCAACCGGATACCCGGCCGCCGAATATCCGGCTATTCGGCCTTATTACATACCGAATATCCGGTATCCGGTATCCGGCTAAATTACTATCCGTTACATCTCTAGTTTTCATCGCCAAAATGATTGTACTCACCCCAATTTTTGTCCTTAAATTGTAAGTTTGAAACAGTTTTTTTCAAAAACTATTAACAGAAATAACTTGATTTATAAATAATATGAAAGAACACCGCCATCTAACGTTTCTTTTTGGGCTAGGGCAAAATCCTCACACTTATGTCCTTCTCGTGGGCGCCTGCCTGAAAATGGCTAATCAGCTTGTCTGGTTAGTGTCAGCCAAGGGTCTCACTTGCATATCGGCTGTACGCTGTGATTCGTTGCAACGTACGACCGATGTGAAAGCGTGAACCATTAGATGAGGTGGGAGACAACCCTAAAGGTCGTCTGCTGATGCGACTCATGGCATTTGGGCTCTACTTAGATTCCTATGGGCAGCTTTCTGCAAGGCATTAACTGCAACGTGTGAGTTTGTGGGGAGTTCAAATCACTGTGTGCCGTATCGGTAGACGGCCCCTAAATCAAGGCCGAACCAAGGTGTCATACGACCCGTGCCGATGGTTAACCTGGCTGGGGGCCATAGCTCAGTCGTTAACGGAGTATCCAGATACCGGGCGCCCTCTGGATTATTTAGCCTTGTCTGCATAATGCGGGGCTCTGTGCAGATCGACTTTTCTTTCCCTAGCTACTAGTGGGAACAACATTTCATCCTCTAATAATATAAAACCAAAAAAAACCAACAACAATCCTGGCTGCCACCGGCGCCACCCCCATGCAACGCGTGGAAGAGCATCTGCAGGAACTCTGCATTGAAGATGCTGTCAGTGATTACTCGATACTCTCGGACGAAATCACCGACAAACCAATCTCGACTGCTGTAGTGTGCAGCTACCCACGTCCCCCCACACCAACTCGGGCGGACCTCAAGAACAGGTCGCTTGGTCGAGAGACCAAGGCTGCTCTCCGTATTCTGGCCCGTCTTCACTCGAAGGCGGAAAAGGACTGGAGCGAGACAGACAGGGAGTCCTACTCATGGGCAACGCCCTGGGTATTGGACCATGAAAGGAACCGGGACTCCCTTCCCTCTACTTCAAAGGTCTCCATTCCGGCGAAATCTTCTGCCCCACCCATGGGCAAAAAGAGAGCGCTCGTAAGGGACTACCAAACTCGGAAGAGTCGCCCCCTAGTCAACAGCTCATCGAGCGTTACAGGGGGCAGGCCCCCAGCGGCGACTGGAACGGTGCCAAAAAGGCGCAGATCCCTGGATGAGGTGTCCAACGTTTCCAAGAAGGCCAAAAGCTCAAAGAGCCCCAAATCCTTCTTGGATGCGGTCAAGGACCACCTCATAGTCGCGGTAGTGGACCTCTCGGATGAGGAAGGTAGAATCTCTTACGACAGATGGGGGATCATCGAGAACCTACTGATGAACCGTCTCTGTGAGTACCTCCTCACCAACCAGCAGCCGCTCACATTTAAGGACGCAGGATGGCACCAGGGGTCAGTAAAACTGATCGCCTGTGATGACCAACGGTCTGCCGACTTCATCAAGGCAGCCATCGGTAGCCTGGGTGAAGTATGGCCAGGAGCCAAACTCGAGGTCGTGGATCGGAGTTCGATCCCCCACAGACCGAGAGCGAGGGTCTGGGTTCCACTCGAACCGCGTGATCCTGCTAAGGTGCTCACATTAATGAGCTTTCAAAACCCGGGTCTCCCAGTCAAAGACTGGAAGATCGTGGAAAACCCCAACGGTTCCAATGAGGAACTAAAAAGAACTGGCCGCTCCCTTGTCATCTCCATGTCAGCCGAATCTCTTCCTATGCTTCGGGATAGGAACTTCCTCATCAACTATGGCCTAAAGGAAGTTGAGATGAAGCTTTTTAAGAAAGATGACCTTCAAACCGCCGAAGCCAACCGGGCCGGCTCCACTGCGTCATCCTCGGCAGACACCGTCTCGCCAACAGAGGATCTCGACGCTACCATTGTGGAGAAATCTGGATCAGATAGCAATGCCGCTAAAACTGATTCAGATTAATCTCCATCATTCAAAATTAGCATCTGCTAACCTGCTGGTCCGGCTCATCGAGGACGGACTGGACATCGCCCTAATCCAGGAACCATGGCTGGTTAAAGACAACGTCACTGGACTTAGGGCTCCTGGCTATACCCCTTACTACGCGGAAGGTAAAGGTAAAATCAGAACTTGTATTCTCGCTAAAACATCGTTAAAATTAACTCTCATACCCCAACATAGGACAGGCGACCTAGCAGCAGCGCTGCTAACTCCATCGAGCGGCAATCCGGTTTGGCTGGCGTCAAGTTATCTACCGTATGAGGAAGATGACCCGCCATCGGCTGGACTACAACGGGCTGTCCGAGAAGCGGAGAAAAAAAGGGCCGGATTTGTGTTAGGGTGTGATACTAATGCACACCACGATCTATGGGGCAGTACAGACACTAACCCTCGAGGTGAGTCTTTATTTCAATATTTAGTAGGAACTAATCTAGTAGTATGTAACAGAGGAAATAGTCCTACTTTTATTGTTAAAAACAGGCAGGAAGTAATTGACTTTACTCTCGCCTCCCAACATCTTTACCCAGCTATATCAGACTGGATAGTATCGGATAGTCCCTCATTTTCAGACCACCGGTACATATCCTTCACTCTAAACTGTAGCTTCACCCCCCAGAAATCAGTTTATCGCAACCGGCGAAAAACAGACTGGGTTAACATAACTCCATTCTATCTGCGAATTTAGCTCACTGTAGACACTCGCCACCCGGCGACCAGAGAGAGCTCGACTCGCTTAACAACGTGCTCACTTCCGCCCTGAATGGGGCATTCAGTGGATCCTGTCCCCTCACCAAAATGAAGGAGGGCAAGAAACCACCGTGGTGGAATAAGCAACTAATTAAACTCCGCTGCGAGAGCAGAAAGGCATTCAACAAAGCCAAAACCTCGAAGCTTGACACGGACTGGGAGATCTACAAAGGTAGCCTAAGGCTTTTCAAAAAAGAAGTTCGAAAGGCACAACGCAGATCCTGGCGTAACTTCTGCGAGAACATTAACAGCGTTAACGAAGGCTCCAGATTACGTAAGGTCCTATCCAAAACGTCCACTGTACCGAGTGTACTAAAAAACCCCAGTGGCCAATGGGCAGAATCAGAGGAACAATCACTGGATTTGCTAATGGACACTCATTTTCCTGGCTGCACGCCCTTCACCGGTAATCCTGACTTCAGGAATAGTACCCCTTACCCGGCATCTCCAACCACATTAACCGTTTGTGAGGAGAAGCTAAGGTGGGCCGTCAAAAGCTTTGAACCGTACAAGTCACCTGGACCTGATAACATCTTCCCGGCGCAACTACAGAACGCCTTTGACATTGTCAAAGACATTCTCAGGCACATTATTGCAGGTTGCATAACGCTGGGTTGTATCCCATAATCCTGGACTGCGGTTAAGGTTGTTTTCATTCCAAAAGCAGGTAAGACCTCTCACATACACCCCAAGGACTTCAGACCAATTAGTCTGTCTTCCTTCCTCCTTAAAACTCTCGAGAGGATCATCGACCTCCACATCAAGGACACTGTTGACCGATCACTGTTGTCAAGATCTCAACATGCATACCAAAAGGGCAAGTCAACAGAAACTGCTCTTCACTCGATTGTTGGTTCGATAGAGAGGTCCCTCTCACTCAAGGAATATACAATGGCTGTCTTTCTTGATATAGAGGGGGCCTTTAACAATATCAAAACACAATCGATCATCCAAGCCTTAAACAGGCTAAATATTGGCGAACAAATCTGCCGCGTAATCACCCACATTCTAATAAAAAGGATGGTGAGGGCCACCTTTGGCAGCAGCGCTGTTGAAAAACTTGTGCACAGAGGCACTCCACAAGGTGGAGTGCTTTCTCCATTGTTATGGAACATAGTTCTTAACGAACTTCTGATCTCGTTGGAGAGCTCAGGGTGCAAAGTTGTGGCCTACGCGGATGACGTCGCCTTACTCGCTTCTGGAAAGTACCCACAGACACTTTCCGACATCCTGCAACTCGGTTTGCGTAAATTAGTCTCCTGGACCGACAGTTGCGGTCTTAGCGTCAACCCGACGAAAACGGAATTAGTCTTATTCACAAGAAAGGTAAAGCTTCCCGCTGTCACTCCTCCAAATCTCAAAGGAACTCCACTCGAGTTCATTAGCAGCGCTAAATATCTGGGGCTGAGGCTGGACAGGAAGCTCTTATGGAGAGAAAATATTGCCGAACGCGCTAGGAAATCCCTAGTGGCTCTACACTCATGCAAAAGGGCTGTAGGCTCTCGATGGGGCCTTCAACCCAATATAATGCATTGGCTTTATACTGCGGTCATAAGACCGATAATTCTATACGGCATCGTTGTGTGGTGGCCGGCCTTGAACAAAAGTTCCAATCTAAAGGTCTTAGAGAAGATTCAGCGCTTGGCATGTATGTGCATCACGGGAGCACTGAGGACATCTCCAACCGCCGCTCTGCAAACCATGCTTAACCTACTTCCACTAGACATCGTCAGTAAAGAATATGCCACCAACGTGGCGATCAGATTAAGGGAAGGGAAACACTGGAGAGGGCAACCAATTGGACACGCCAGCATCCTTCTACAGACGATCCCCCTGCCCACAAATACCGACTATCTGCCTACGAAAATCAACTTCGAAAGAGGCTTCACCCACGAAATACCGGACAGAAACCAGTGGGATTCCCAAAATGTCCTACACAAATCACTGTCAATATTCACAGACGGTTCTAAGACACCAGAGGGAGTGGGCGCCGGGGTCTTTTCAGAGGAATTGAACCTGGGCCTCTCCTTCAGTCTTCCGATACACTGCAGTGTTTTTCAGGCCGAAATTACAGCTATTCGTCAAGCTACAGCGTGGCTGTCGATTAATTCGGTATCGCAAAGGGATATCGTTATATACATTGATAGCCAGGCTGCAATCAAATCCCTAATATCCAGCGAAATAAGATCCAAGGCGGTGGAAGATTGCCGCATATCTCTAAACGAGATAGCTGGACAGTACAACCTCACCCTCTGCTGGGTTCCAGGGCACTGTGACATCCCAGGGAACTGTGCAGCAGACGAACTAGCAAGGCGAGGCTCCTCAGGCGTGGAGAGCATAAGCCTGCGCAACGTGTATGCACCACTCTCCCACGCTAAACAAATAATTCATGCGGACGCAGTAATGAGTGCAGGCTTCAGATGGAAACATTTGGGATACTGCGATACTGCCAAGCTCACCTGGCCAGCTCTGGACGCAAAGCGATCCAAGGAGCTTCTTCGACTTAATAGATCTAGCATCTCGAAAGTTGTTAATGTGATCTCCGGGCACTGCGTATTAGGCAGACACGCCCAAAGGCTTGGTCTGCCATATAATGACTTCTGCAGAAGCTGTAGGGACGAGGAGGAGGACGAATCCGTCACTCACTTTCTTTGCAGCTGCCCTGCCCTGGCCAATCTAAGAAGGGCCTATTTAGGAAACTATTTTCTCAATGATCTCAGTGATGTAGGTAATATCAGCGCCGCTAACATTCTTGGCTTTATAACCGGCAGAAAATGGTTTACATGAGTAGCCAGTAAAGAAACAGCTCCCCAAATCCCAGTGGTATGCACAATGGGCCGAATAACGGCCTACGTGTTTCTCTCATCGAGAGCCACTTTAAACTAAACTAAACTAAAACGTTTCTTTTTTCAACTAGTGCTTATTTCGCGAATGGTAACACTTAGCTCATGTCTGAGTGGACAGATAATTAGTTTTAACCTTCCGCGAATATGGTTGTGTATACGCTTGAACAACGCTGGGAAATATTGCGACATTACTTTGAAAACCATGGTAATGTTGCAGAATGTGTGCGAAAATTGCGTACGGATTTTGCAATTTTCTGTTTATAAATGCATAAAAAGTGGGTTTGTTCGCATTCCATCAATTCGTTCGTTAGCTCCCATGTGAATGGTCCTTTAGGCGTCTGTTATAGCTATCAGTAAAATGCATCCGAAAAAAAATTGTTTTACTTTTTTGGAGCACTTAAACTTCTCAACCAGATTTACGAAGTATTGTACTGAATTCCTATGATATGCTATGGTTAAATGTTTCAGTTTTGTTCTGTTTCGTGTTTTTACGGATGCATTTTACTGATAGCTATAACTGAGGCCTAAGGAGGTTTTTTTTAGTGCGGTTAAAGTACTACACTACTCAGGGTTTCTGACACAAACCAGTAAGAATAGACCGTCGACTCCTCCCACATAACGGACTTTGCCTACAAGCTGCCGGCGAGACCAGGATTTTTCATGTATTTGTGCTGTACAAAATCAAAGGGGCGCCATTAACGCACGCATACTTGAAAAATCCTGGTCGCATGGTATAGCATGGAAAATCATTGCCGCCATTAATTTTGACATTTACACGTATTCACAGACAGGGAAATTTTTTCCGGGGGGAATCGGGTAGGTGTACGGGAAGTCGGCGGTCTATTCTTAGTGGTTTGTGGTTTCTGACCTCAATCTTTAACACGCAATTACAACAACAACATACTGCTTGACAATTTCTAGACTCTATATAGTTGCTGTAATTGCGTGCTGAAGATTCTACTTTACTTTACTTTACTTTACTGCGATAGATGTGCAATAAAACAAACCTATGTCACTCGCTGTGTTGTCAATCTGTCCTGTAAACTACCGTCCAGATCTACACTGGCATTGGATGTTTTCAGCGGAACGAACGACCATGTGGAACAAAAATAAAATGTTGACAGTTCAACTACGCGAAACATTCGTGAGCTGCATTTTAGTTTAAATTGCGGCAATTTTAGAATTTTACTGTTAACAGAACATCTAATGATCTTTATATAATATCTATCTATTTCAGAGTCCCACCCAGCAATGCAACAAAGAAGTCTGATTTCGGCAGCTTTGCGATCTAATTCTTCCGCTCATTACCCAAATCTTATGGTCAAAGAATTGGAACAACAAATTAAAGTCTGATATGTTTGTTTGACCCGAAGTTCGGTCGTCCTAATACATCGTAGAATGACTTATCTGTCTCAAAATTGCTCCAACCTGATCAAACCTTTTGGAAAGCTCATCAAGGCTAGAGATACAAACACCTGTTTCACTATGCAGACGCAGTGATTTGAATATGCGTTCTGGAGACGACCATCACATTCATTAATTGTGATATGTATATAATGCTTTGCAACAGAACTATATGAAAGTTTGTTTCAAATGGAGTGCATTGGAAGTGAAATTTTGTTTTAATTAGTTAAATAATTTTTTACTTTAGACCCCTAACACCAAAAGTGAGTGGCTGAAAATTGCGGAAGAGTTCGAACAGTATTGGGATTTCCCACATACAATCGGCTCGATTGATGGAAAACATATACGCATCATAGCGCCACCAAATTCAGGATCAGATTTCTACAACTATAAAGGCTTTTTTAGTATTGTTTTGCTTGCCGTTGTGGATGCGCATAGTAAATTCATTTATATTGATGTTGGAGGAAATGGAAGAGCCTCGGATGTTATTGTTTTTAAAAATTCTAGCCTTTGCAATGGGCTCACCACTGGGCATCTAAATATACCTCAAGCCATTTCACTGAAAGGCCAAGAAAGTCCAATACCATACTTTTTTGTTGGGGACGACATATTTGCCCTCGACAAACATTTAATGAAAGGATTTGGTCGAAGCTCCAAATTAACGACACAACAAGAAATTGTAAACTATAGACTCAGTCGGTGCCGATTGACGGTTGAGATTCCCAGCCTCTTCCACAAACGATGTCAGAGCTGACAATCTAAGAGGTTTCACGCTACAAATATGCATCAAAAATTCGTGACAGTTTGGTCCGTTATTGTGTGACGGATGGGGACGTTCCATACCAGTGGAAAAAAATTAGTAAATAAGTTGTATTTAATGTGTTTAATGCAAGAAAGTAAATCCATACAATTCATAATAATAAAAAAATAATTAAAATTCTTCATCAAATATATCCGAGTTGACCATTGCATTTTGGAGAGGATCGCATAATTCGTTTCAGCTGGATAGGGAAGATAGTATAGTAGTAGTAGTTGTACATTTTCTTTGCAGCGACTGAATAACGTGGCTAGAGAGCACTTGCTGCAATTCAGCCATAGCTGCAGATGCCTCTATGGGCCTTAACTCTTCTAGCTGACTAGCAACGCTAGTCCCAAAACTTGAGTACTTGTTTCTGGTTTCTGCAAAAAAAGGAATGATTAATTAAAAAAATTAATAAAAATTATGATAGGGGTATTCATGCAATAGGATAAGTTGGAAGATTTCGTATATATGTAAATTTACATTTCATGAGTACCTACCCCTCATATGAATTACCTGGCGAAGAAATGGATTTTTTGAGAATCGCAGCTATGGCGTCCTCATACCTTGCACTTCGGGAGCTGGATGATGCTATAGCTCGCCCGGATGACCACAATAGATAAGAGTTTAACAACGAGTTTCAAATATATAATAATCTGTTCAATAATAACACAAATTGCAGAACCAATAAACGATTAAATAACCAAAAATAAACACTTTACCTACGCCACAGACCATCACCGGCATGAGAAGACATTAAAATGAGACAAAAAATGACATTTCCAGACGAAAAGCAAAAAAAAAAACAAATTTCTGTCAAATTCATGTCAGACATCTATGTCGAGGCATAATCGCAGAGAGAGATCGCTGACATCCAATCATACGTTTAAATAGAGTGCCTCCACAAGATATTTCATCTCATGGTAAGCATTATGAGAGAAATTATCTCCTGTGGAGTCGGGGTGTAATCGCAGAGAGAGATCGCTGACATCCAATCATACGATTAAATAGAGTGCCTCCACAAGATATTTCATCTCATGGTAAGCATTATGAGAGAAATTATCTCCTGTGGAGTCGGGGTGTAAATGTTGAAATTGCACACGTATTCACAGACAGGGCAATTACTGCTTAACGCAGAAGCAGAAGGCGACAGTATAGTAAGCGTAAGCTACAACTAACTTGTATGCGTGTGCAGCTGCTTTGCTGGGGTACAGTTGCACAAGGTAAATGTAAGTACTTACAAAAATTCGATTAAATAGAGTGCCTCCACAAGATATTTCATCTCATGGTAAGCATTATGAGAGAAATTATCTCCTGTGGAGTCGGGGTGTAAATGTTGAAATTGCACACGTATTCACAGACAGGGCAATTACTGCTTAACGCAGAAGCAGAAGGCGACAGTATAGTAAGCGTAAGCTACAACTAACTTGTATGCGTGTGCAGCTGCTTTGCTGGGGTACAGTTGCACAAGGTAAATGTAAGTACTTACAAAAATTATTTCAAAGTGAGCAGTGTAGCCACTTTTGATTGTTTTAAGTAAAAACCCATGTAGGTGTGTATTACATTACAGCACTTAAACGCGTAAAAGTCTCAAAAAGTGCATAAACGGCAGAAATTTAGCAACTCATAAATGAACTGCCAGTATTTTAATATGTAGCAAGAATTTTATTTTCACTAAATTCGGCATTTTAATAATTTTGAAACTTGGTGAACAGTTATGTTTGTGAATTGACTTGCATAATTAGGTATTTGCAAGTGTGAACTAGTTTACGTTTGGTTTATGGTGGATTTACATCACCACGCCAAAAACTTTAATAAAACACCCTGCAATTTGCACCAAAAACTTTTATCTAAATACGTATAACTAAAATAGTAGGTATTTAATCCATTTACGTGTAAGCTGTCTTAAAATCTAGAACAAAATTATGTGTAATCCATCCACATATCTCTAAAAACTTTTAACCCATTGTCAAATAAAGTTGACAAATTATTCCGACTCTTTAACTTGATTCCGCTTCACCAAACTTATGGTGAATGAGTGACTTTTCCACTTCTTTTTTAAGTTGGTTAAAGAAGGCTTGTAAAACACTATTTCTAAAATGTGAAATAGGCCACTGATAACTAATACTAAATACTCTGTAACCCACCTAAAAAAATAATATTGACACGAAAAGAATTATCCCTTTCGTAAAAAGAATTGGCATACGAAAACAAAATCAATTTCGTTTTGTAAGTTTCCCTATACTTTGTATTAGAAAGTGGCATCACTTGAATGTACACAAAGCTACCTACATGCCACTTCCCCAACCAGTAAGTTACCCACCCAATACCACCCACCTACACCCAATCCATACAACATACTCTACAGCTACACAAGACACAACATTACATCAGCAGCCAGACCACAAACCACTAAGAATAGACCGCCGACTTCCCGTACACCTACCCGATTCCCCCCGGAAAAAATTTCCCTGGCTGTGAATACGTGTAAATGTCAAAATTAATGGCGGCAATGATTTTCCATCCTATACCATGCGACCAGGATTTTTCAAGTATGCGTGCGTTAATGGCGCCCCTTTGATTTTGTACAGCACCAATCCATGAAAAATCCTGGTCTCATCGGCAGCTTGTAGGCAAAGTCCGTTATGTGGGAGGAGTCGACGGTCTATTCTTACTGGTTTGTGAGCCAGACTAGAACTTTGTGTGTGCATCCGCCTTGTACGTAAGTGCGATGCGCATTATATTTAGCTTGTTTTGCTTGCTTGTCACTCTTGTCAGTGCTGGTCAGAGTTGCTCGAGATTTACCAACCACTTACATTTGTTTGTTTATCTTTTACGGAAAGTCTTTGGCCGAAAATGTTAGACATAGTGAAAAAAGGACGATGAAGATGAGGCACATGCACATTATGAATATGAAAACAAAATAATCTATTATTTTTTCCTTATTTATCCAAATTTTCGTTAAAACCATTTATTTTACTAGGGTTTTCACTATGTCTAACATTTTCGGCCAAAGACTTTCCGTAAAAGATAAACAAACAAATGTAAGTGGTTGGTAAATCTCGAGCAATAGCAACTTCGTAAATTATATTTTCGCCAAAAAATGTTCATTCGTAACTAGCCTTCGACTTATAATATATTTATATGAAATGTAAACAGTACCTAAACTTCTCCCCACTTAGATTCCTATCGTTTCTCAATACATCCCCATGCCACTCACTCATCGTAGCAGCTAGTGCGGCATTTAAGCACCATTCACATGGCAGCAAACGAACGAATTTACAAAATGCTAACAAACCACTTTTTATGCATTCATAAACAGAAAATTGTACATTTTAGCTACTACTCCAAGATGAGGATAATTAATTATTCCATCAAAATTTATTAAGAAAACAAGTTTCACTTTTTATGCATTTATAAACACAAAATTGCACATTTTATTATTTCAAGACATCCTCCTCATGGAATAAGGTTAAGTTCGAACGAATTTTTTATTCCCGACTTTGTGGAACGCGATTTACCTAAATGATGTGGATTGTGAATAAACTGAATATTCGCGCCAGGGTGTTTTCTTTCGCGGCAAAAAGTTGGGAATTCGAAATTTTGTTATTTAAACGGTTTATAAACTGGTTATCTTAATGCATTTTGATGGGATAATTAATTATCCTACTCTTGGAATAATAAAATGTGCAATTTTCTGTTAATAAATGCATAAAAATCTGTTTGTTCACATTTCATCAATTCGTTCGTTCGCTCTCATGTGAATGGTCCTTAAATGTTGAAATTGCACACGTATTCACAGACAGGGCAATTAAGAGGGCTTTTTTGCGGGGGAAATCGGGTAGGTACACAGAAGCAGAAGGCGACAGTGTAGTAAGCGTAAGCTACAACTAACTTGTATGCGTGTGCAGCTGCTTTGCTGGGGTACAGTTGCACAAGGTAAATGTAAGTACTTACAAAAATTATTTCAAAGTGAGCAGTGAGCCACTTTTGATTGTTTTAAGTAAAAACCCATGTAGGTGTGTATTACATTACAGCACTTAAACGCGTAAAAGTCTCAAAAAGTGCATAAACGGCAGAAATTTAGCAACTCATAAATGAACTGCCAGTATTTTAATATGTAGCAAGAATTTTATTTTCACTAAATTTGGCATTTTAATAATTTTGAAACTTGGTGAACAGTTATGTTTGTCAATTGACTTGCATAATTAGGTATTTGCAAGGTGAAATAGTTTACGTTTGGTTTATGGTGGATTTACATCACCACGCCAAAAACTTTAATAAAACACCCTGCAATTTGCACCAAATACTTTTATCCAAATACGTTTAACTAAAATAGTAGGTATTTAATCCATTTACGTGTAAGCTGTCTTAAAATCTGGAACAAAATTATGTGTAATCCATCCACATATCTCTAAAAACTTTTAACCCATTGTCAAATAAAGTTGACAAATTATTCCGACTCTTTAACTTGATTCCGCTACACCAAACTTATGGTGAATGAGTGACTTTTCCACTTCTTTTTTAAGTTGGTTAAAGAAGGCTTGTAAAACACTATTTCTAAAATGTGAAATAGGCCTGTTGCAGAACGACAACTCTAAATTCGAATTAATGTGAACGCAGCCTTACTTCTTTCCTTTTCCACCTTTCTGACATTTACTCGTTTTTCTTTGAGCCCGAGCGATATTCACTTAACTTGACGCATTTGTCATTCGTCAGCCAAGGAAGAAGGAAGGGAGTAAAACTGCGGTAAGAAATAATACAATATTGTAACAAACTTTCAAATGAACTCTTTTTTTAAACAGAAATAAACGACATACAATTGTATATGTTTTGTTCAATTCGCCAACCTTCCGTTTAGTCGCCAGCCGCGACAATTCTTTATTTCGCAGTCTACGCACTGCAATTAGCCGCCATTGCCGCCGCCGCAGCAAAATTATAGCTCAGCATAGAAAAATAGCCATATCGAATGGAACGTACGCCGCCGCCGCCACGAAGAAGTCCACGTTTTCAACAAGAAGCTGCCCTCAACACAACTGCAATCGACATGGATAACGAAAATTCCACCTCAATCAGTTTGCTAACGGCCACTGAGGAGCATTTAAATGCCGTTGCCATGAATACTGCCGTTGTGACTTCAGCTATGATTTCCACAACTGTTCCCTCCACAACTGCTACATCCACAACTGTTACCTCCGTAAGCGCTGCCCTTTGCACCACAGCACAATGTTCTTCGTCAATGAATACTGCCACTGCCGCTGCAGCACAAGCCGGGGACATTTTGCTAAAGATGCAAAATCAAATCGTCGCATTGGAAAATCAGCTGAAAAATACGCAAGCAAAATTGAGGGAAAGTGATTTGCAATGCCATTCGCTTAAAATGGCGGTGCAAAGTCAGGTACCACTATCCGTCCCACTTGCACCTACATCAATAGTATACGAGGCATCACCATCATTTCAGCCAGTTGTAACGTCAGTTGCAACAAGTTCATCTATGGCCTGGTCACCAATTGACCTTCAACCAATGTCGTGCACGTTTCAGCAAAGACAAAGTCCATACAGTAGCATTTATACGCAGTCAGCAACGAGTATACCATCCATAAATGCCACTATGCCGCCGGCAAGTTATGGTTACTTGAATGCGACTATGGGGGATATAGGTTTTTCTCGCACGTTGACTAACAACTATGCACGACCACCGTCTTCGATCTATAGCGCCACACATCAGCAACATGCCATTAACTCTGCATGCTCTTCACAAACTATGGTATCTCGAAAAGTTCAGGAGCTTCCAACGTTTAGTGGACAACCTGAGGATTGGCCCATTTTTTACACTGCATTCGTTCAGTCAACCACCGCCTACAACTACACGAATTTGGAAAACAACCAGCGTTTGCAGAAAGCACTTACAGGCGAAGCAAGAGAGACTGTGAAATCTCTTTTAATTCACCCCGATAATGTGAATGCTATTATCGATCTGCTTCGTTTTAGGTTCGGTCGTCCAGAACAGCTTATACGTAGCCAATTGAACCAGGTACGTGCGATTGCGCCGATCAGTGAAAATGCAGTGATTCGTCTTATACCTTTCGCAACTAAAGTCAAGAATCTTGCCGTGTTTCTCCAAACAGTGAACGGCCAACAGCATATGTCGAATCCAACATTATTAGAAGAACTGGTAGCCAAGCTTCCAATGACTAAGAGGCTAGAGTGGGCTCGATGTGCTGCTCAAGTGCAACCATATCCGACGATTGCACACTTCAGCGACTGGTTGAGTGACATAGCCAATTTAATTTGTACAGTGCAAGATAGTGACAGCAGAGAGACGAAGAAACGCATGCCAATCTTGCATGCCACTGAGAAGCACCGTCCATCTGTTTCGAAGTGCAATTTATGTCAAGGTCAACACAAGGTTAGTGAATGCAAGCAATTTACTGACTTAGCAGTACCTGAGAGGTGGTCAAAGGTAAAACATAACCGCTTGTGCTTCACATGCCTGAAACCCGGACATGCAACACGCGAATGTCGCAGCAAGGGCTTTTGTTCCGTCAATGGTTGTCAGAGACGACATCACGAGCTACTCCACGAAGTGCCAACTACGCGTTCTATACCGCAGCAACAGCAGCCACAAGAGGATATAGTAGAAGAACCAATTGCAAGTACTTCTGGTAGCACATTGCTGGCTAAGCAGAATGCTGCAAAAAACAACAGTTTGCTATTTCGTGTATTGCCAGTGACCCTTTATGGTCCAAATAAAGTCATCGACACGTATGCCTTATTAGATGAAGGATCATCAATAACAATGTTGGATGCCGATTTGCTGAAGGAGCTAGGTCTGCGTGGTCACCATAGCAGCTTAAACATGCAATGGGTTGGAGGAATACAAGCTCAAGAGAACACAACGCTAGTCGATGTTTACGTCAGTGGAGCTGGTAAAAAGAAGAAGCATGCGTTGCGAAATGTTCATGGAGTGTCTAATCTCAACTTACCGACTCAAAGTCTGGGTGAAAGCGATCTTCGTAGTCTCAACAGCCGCCTTGGGAGATTTAAGTTGCAGCCGTATTCCAACGCCGAGCCCAAGCTATTAATCGGTCTAGATCACTGCCATCTGGGATTACCAAACCATTCCCATATTATTAACAAGGATGGTCCATACGCTGTGAATACAGAATTAGGTTGGGTAGTGTTCGGCCCAACTCCAAGGAACACTTCCACAACGCCTTCATGCCTTCTCACGTACACATCGAACGATGAGTCATTGCATAGAATGGTTGCCGATTATTTTGAGACCGAGAGCTTTGGGGTAAGACCATCACCTCCAATCGAAAGCAAAGTCGACATTCGAGCTAGAGAGATTCTTCAGTCAACGACGAAAAGGATTAATGGAAGATACCAAACGGGACTGCTGTGGAAGTCTGATGACATCGAGTTGCCTGACAGCTTTTCCATGGCTGTAAAACGTCTTGCTGGAGTAGAACGTAAGATGAAGAGAGATGAGAATTTCGCCGCCGCCTATAGTTCAATCATCAAATCATACATCACGAAAAATTACGCCCGTAAACTGCAGCCAACAGAAGCAGCCCAAGTTGGTCCGAAAACATGGTATTTACCACATTTCGGAGTAGTCAACCCTAATAAGCCATCCAAATTACGCCTTGTGTTTGATGCCGCAGCCGAGGTAAAGGGGACGTCACTTAACTCATACCTGATGAAAGGGCCTCAACAATTCCAACCGTTGCCATCGGTATTATTTCACTTTCGTGAAGGAGTCATCGCCGTGTGTGGGGACATCAGGGAGATGTTCCACCAAATACTAATACAGCCAGAGGACAGGTGCGCACAACGATTTCTTTGGCGTGATGGCGATGGTTCGAGGCAGCCAGACGTATATGAAATGCTGGTCATGACGTTTGGGGCTTCGTGTTCGCCTTGTGCAGCCCAATACATTAAGACGATCAACGCTATGGATCATCAAAGTCACCACCCACGAGCCCTCAAAGCTATCATGGACCATCATTATGTGGATGACTTCGTAGATAGTTTTGATTCCGTCGAAGAAGCCATCGAAATATCGCTGCAGGTAAGGGAGATCCACAAAGATGCAGGCTTCGAATTAACAAACTTCACCTCGAACTCGCCAGAAGTTCTAGTTGCTTTACAAGGCAATGATGGTGCTGTGTTCGTGAGTGCTAAAGGTAGTCTGGAGACGGAGAAAATACTTGGCATGTTCTGGCAGCCAGTCAGCGACAACTTCAAGTACCAGCTACGATTCCACCATGTTGATAAGCATGTCATCAACGGGGAGAGGAGCCCTACAAAAAGAGAATTGCTAAGTGTAATAATGTCAGTCTTCGATCCGTTGGGGTTCCTGAGCCATTTTACTGTTGCTGCCAAGTTGTTGATGAGAGAGGTCTGGCGACATAATATACGATGGGACGAGGCGCTGCCAGAGGAAGTTCTCCTAGGATGGAATAGATGGCGGTCAAAGCTGTCAGATGTAGTCAAATTCAATGTGCCACGCTTTTATTTCCGAAATGGTTTGCCACAAGAGCTCCAGCTTCACGTTTTTGTTGACGCCAGCGAGGATGCCTTCGCCGCCGTGGCGTACTGGAGATGGGTTAATACGAATGGTGAAGTAGAAACGTCATTTGTCTGTTCGAAAACGAAATGTGCCCCGCTGAAGCCACTGACAATACCACGTCTGGAGCTTCAGGCAGCAGTCTTAGGAGTACGCCTGATGACAACTATAATTGAGCAGCATTCCCTACGCATCGTTCGGTGTGTTCTCTGGAGTGATTCAACAACAGTCAACAAATGGATATGCAGCGAGCATCGTCGGTACAAACCGTTTGTGGCGCATAGAATTGCGGAAATATTAGCGACGACTAATTCCTCGAATTGGAGGTGGGTACCAACCCATGAGAACCCTGCAGATGAAGCTACGCGGTCAGCTAGTCATCCCGACTTCAGCGCTTCATCACGTTGGTTGAGAGGCCCCGATTTTCTGCTGAGGAATGAAGATGAATGGCCTGCCAGTGCCACCACCGTGTCCATCGATCGTGAGGATGATGGAGAAGAGCTTCGCCCAAAATACTCGTTAATCATAGTGAGTACAAGTATCATAGATTTTAATCGTTTTTCTTCTCTCAACAGGCTTGTAAGAACAATGGCCTGGGTACTAAGATTTTTGGGACGATGCCGTAAACGCCCCCGTAACTACGAAGGCAGTGGACTAAATGTTTGTGAGCTCAATGCGGCCGAAATGTTATTGTGTCGCCAGGCTCAATCGGAAGCTTTCTCCGTAGAGTTGAGACAAATTAGGTCTAACGAGGCAGTCTCAAAGGGAAGTATTTTGTACCATCTCTCGCCCTACATCGATAGTGACGACATCTTACGAGTTTATGGCAGAGTTGATGCAGCCAGCTGGCTCACCTATGCCGCCAAGAGACCAATCATATTGCCGTCAGATCACAGGTTTACGGCGCTTGTAGTTGCTAACAGACACTGTATGCTGAAGCACCAAAATACTGAAGCAACAATATGCGAAATTCGCCAAAAATTCTGGATTCCCCGTTTACGACAAACTATGCGCAAGGTCATCGCCAACTGTCCCGTATGCAAGATTACCAAAGCCACTCCAGTTACTCCATTGATGGGTCCTTTGCCTGAGGACCGACTTACGCCGTTTGTGAGACCCTTTTCCTATGCAGGCTTGGATTTCTTTGGCCCACTTACTGTTTCGATCGGACGCCGTACGGAGAAGCGCTGGGTAGCTCTATTCACCTGTCTGGTTGTACGTGCTATTCACCTCGAGATTGCCTACGATCTTTCCACCGACGCATGCATTTTGGCAATTCGCAATTTTATCAACCGTCGTGGAGTCCCTGTAAGAATTCGTTCCGACAATGGGACAAATTTTGTCGGCGCCAACCAGGAAGCAAAACGATTCTCCGAAGTGTTTGACTGTGACCGCGTGCAAGACGAATTGGCCGCCAAGGGCGTTGAGTGGGTGTTCAACTGCCCAGCTAATCCATCGGAGGGAGGAGTGTGGGAGCGAATGGTACAATGTGTAAAGCGGGTGCTTCTACACACACTCAAAGAAGTGTCTCCACGCGAATATACTCTACAATGCCTCGTAATAGAAGCCGAAAACGTGGTTAATTCTCGACCACTTACACATCTGCCAATCGAACCAGATCAAGAAGAGCCGCTCACCCCGAACCACTTTCTGCTTGGGTCAGCAAATACAGCGCAGACACCGAGTATAGATGAGCCACTGGAGAAACTATGCAGCCTAAGAAAACAATGGCGAATAGCTCGACAACTGAGGGATCGCTTTTGGAAAAGATGGGTAGCCGAGTATCTGCCAACTTTAACTCGCCGAGCAAAATGGTGTCAAAGGTCAAGGCCAATAACAAAGGGAGACTTAGTGTTTGTCTGCGACGCAAACGTACCACGGAGGCAATGGTGCCGAGGTCGAATTGAAAATGTGTACACAGGAGTCGATGGAGAAGTTCGAAGGGCTGACGTCCGCACATCCAAAGGACTGATGAGACGACCTGCATCAAAGCTAGCCGTTCTGGACCTGAATATGGGTGAATCGGGTTCGATTCACGGGGGCGGGGATGTTGCAGAACGACAACTCTAAATTCGAATTATTGTGAACGCAGCCTTACTTCTTTCCTTTTCCACCTTTCTGACATTTACTCGTTTTTCTTTGAGCCCGAGCGATATTCACTTAACTTGACGCATTTGTCATTCGTCAGCCAAGGAAGAAGGAAGGGAGTAAAACTGCGGTAAGAAATAATACAATATTGTAACAAACTTTCAAATGAACTCTTTTTTTAAACAGAAATAAACGACATACAATTGTATATGTTTTGTTCAATTCGCCAACCTTCCGTTTAGTCGCCAGCCGCGACAAGGCCACTGATAACTAATAATAAATAATCTGTAACCCACCTAAAAAAATAATATTGACACGAAAAGAATTATGCCTTTCGTAAAAAGAATTGGCATACGAAAACAAAATCAATTTCGTTTTGTAACTTTCCCTATACTTTGTTTTAGATAGTGGCATCACTTGAATGCACACAAAGCTACCTACATGCCATTTCCCCAACCAGTAAGTTACCCACCCAATACCACCCACCTACACCCAATCCATACAACATACTCTACATCTACACAAGACACAACATTACACCCGTCACAATGCTGGTTTTTTTCTCTGGCATCAGCTGCCAGACTAGAAATTTGTGTGTGCATCCGCATCCAATCAGTAAGTCACCCACCCAATACCACCCACCTACACCCAATCCATACAACATACTCTACAGCTACACAAGACACAACATTACACCCGTCACAATGCTGGCTTTTTTCTCTGGCATCAGCAGCCAGACTAGAAATTTGTGTGTGCATCCGCCTTGTACGTAAGTGCGATGCGAATTATATTTAGCGTGTTTTGCTTGCTTGTCACTCTTGTCAGTGCTGGTCAGAGTTCCTCGAGATTTACCAACCACTTACATTTGTTTGTTTATCTTTTACGGAAAGTCTTTTGCCGAAAATGTTAGACATATTGAAAAAAGGACGATGAAGATGAGGCACATGCAAATTATGAATATGAAAACAAAATAATCTATTATTTTTTCCACATTTATCCAAATTTTTGTTAAAACCATTTATTTTACTAGGTTTTTCACTATGTCTAACATTTTTCGCCAAAGACTTTCCGTAAAAGATAAACAAACAAATGTAAGTGGTTGGTAAATCTCGAGCAATAGCCACTTCGTAAATTATATTTTCGCCAAAAAATGTTCATTCGTAACTAGCCTTCGAGACTTATAATATATTTATATGAAATGTAAACAGTACCTAAACTTCTCCCCACTTATATTCCTATCGTTTCTCAATACATCCCCATGCCACTCACTCATCGTAGCAGCTATTGCGGCATTTAAGCACCATTCACATGGCAGCAAACGAACGAATTGACGAAATGCGAACAAACCACTTTTTATGCATTCATAAACAGAAAATTGTACATTTTAGCTACTACTCCAAGATGAGGATAATTAATTATTCCATCAAAATTTATTAAGAAAACAAGTTTCACTTTTTATGCATTTATAAACACAAAATTGCACATTTTATTATTTCAAGAAATACTCCTCATGGAATAAGGTTAAGTTCGAACGAATTTTTTATTCCCGACTTTGTGGAACGCGATTTACCTAAATGATGTGGATTGTGAATAAACTGAATATTCGCGCCAGGGTGTTTTCTTTCGCGGCAAAAAGTTGGGAATTCGAAATTTTGTTATTTAAACGGTTTATAAACTGGTTATCTTAATACATTTTGATGGAATAATTAATTATCCTACTCTTGGAATAATAAAATGTGCAATTTTCTGTTAATAAATGCATAAAAAGCTGTTTGTTCACATTTCATCAATTCGTTCGTTCGCTCTCATGTGAATGGTACTTAAATGTTGAAATTGCACACGCATTCACAGACAGGGCAATTAAGAGGGGTTTTTTGCGGGGGAAATCGGGTAGGTACACAGAAGCAGAAGGCGACAGTATAGTAAGCGTAAGCTACAACTAACTTGTATGCGTGTGCAGCTGCTTTGCTGGGGTACAGTTGCACAAGGTAAATGTAAGTACTTACAAAAATTATTTCAAAGTGAGCAGTGTAGCCACTTTTGATTGTTTTAAGTAAAAACCCATGTAGGTGTGTATTACATTACAGCACTTAAACGCGTAAAAATCCCAAAAAGTGCATAAACGGCAGAAATTTACCAACTCATAAATGAACTGCCAGTATTTTAATATGTAGCAAGAATTTTATTTTCACTAAATTTGGCATTTTAATAATGTCAGTCTTCGATCCGTTGGGGTTCCTGAGCCATTTTACTGTTGCTGCCAAGTTGTTGATGAGAGAGGTCTGGCGACATAATATACGATGGGACGAGGCGCTGCCAGAGGAAGTTCTCCTAGGATGGAATAGATGGCGGTCAAAGCTGTCAGATGTAGTCAAATTCAATGTGCCACGCTTTTATTTCCGAAATGGTTTGCCACAAGAGCTCCAGCTTCACGTTTTTGTTGACGCCAGCGAGGATGCCTTCGCCGCCGTGGCGTACTGGAGATGGGTTAATACGAATGGTGAAGTAGAAACGTCATTTGTCTGTTCGAAAACGAAATGTGCCCCGCTGAAGCCACTGACAATACCACGTCTGGAGCTTCAGGCAGCAGTCTTAGGAGTACGCCTGATGACAACTATAATTGAGCAGCATTCCCTACGCATCGTTCGGTGTGTTCTCTGGAGTGATTCAACAACAGTCAACAAATGGATATGCAGCGAGCATCGTCGGTACAAACCGTTTGTGGCGCATAGAATTGCGGAAATATTAGCGACGACTAATTCCTCGAATTGGAGGTGGGTACCAACCCATGAGAACCCTGCAGATGAAGCTACGCGGTCAGCTAGTCATCCCGACTTCAGCGCTTCATCACGTTGGTTGAGAGGCCCCGATTTTCTGCTGAGGAATGAAGATGAATGGCCTGCCAGTGCCACCACCGTGTCCATCGATCGTGAGGATGATGGAGAAGAGCTTCGCCCAAAATACTCGTTAATCATAGTGAGTACAAGTATCATAGATTTTAATCGTTTTTCTTCTCTCAACAGGCTTGTAAGAACAATGGCCTGGGTACTAAGATTTTTGGGACGATGCCGTAAACGCCCCCGTAACTACGAAGGCAGTGGACTAAATGTTTGTGAGCTCAATGCGGCCGAAATGTTATTGTGTCGCCAGGCTCAATCGGAAGCTTTCTCCGTAGAGTTGAGACAAATTAGGTCTAACGAGGCAGTCTCAAAGGGAAGTATTTTGTACCATCTCTCGCCCTACATCGATAGTGACGACATCTTACGAGTTTATGGCAGAGTTGATGCAGCCAGCTGGCTCACCTATGCCGCCAAGCGACCAATCATATTGCCGTCAGATCACAGGTTTACGGCGCTTGTAGTTGCTAACAGACACTGTATGCTGAAGCACCAAAATACTGAAGCAACAATATGCGAAATTCGCCAAAAATTCTGGATTCCCCGTTTACGACAAACTATGCGCAAGGTCATCGCCAACTGTCCCGTATGCAAGATTACCAAAGCCACTCCAGTTACTCCATTGATGGGTCCTTTGCCTGAGGACCGACTTACGCCGTTTGTGAGACCCTTTTCCTATGCAGGCTTGGATTTCTTTGGCCCACTTACTGTTTCGATCGGACGCCGTACGGAGAAGCGCTGGGTAGCTCTATTCACCTGTCTGGTTGTACGTGCTATTCACCTCGAGATTGCCTACGATCTTTCCACCGACGCATGCATTTTGGCAATTCGCAATTTTATCAACCGTCGTGGAGTCCCTGTAAGAATTCGTTCCGACAATGGGACAAATTTTGTCGGCGCCAACCAGGAAGCAAAACGATTCTCCGAAGTGTTTGACTGTGACCGCGTGCAAGACGAATTGGCCGCCAAGGGCGTTGAGTGGGTGTTCAACTGCCCAGCTAATCCATCGGAGGGAGGAGTGTGGGAGCGAATGGTACAATGTGTAAAGCGGGTGCTTCTACACACACTCAAAGAAGTGTCTCCACGCGAATATACTCTACAATGCCTCGTAATAGAAGCCGAAAACGTGGTTAATTCTCGACCACTTACACATCTGCCAATCGAACCAGATCAAGAAGAGCCGCTCACCCCGAACCACTTTCTGCTTGGGTCAGCAAATACAGCGCAGACACCGAGTATAGATGAGCCACTGGAGAAACTATGCAGCCTAAGAAAACAATGGCGAATAGCTCGACAACTGAGGGATCGCTTTTGGAAAAGATGGGTAGCCGAGTATCTGCCAACTTTAACTCGCCGAGCAAAATGGTGTCAAAGGTCAAGGCCAATAACAAAGGGAGACTTAGTGTTTGTCTGCGACGCAAACGTACCACGGAGGCAATGGTGCCGAGGTCGAATTGAAAATGTGTACACAGGAGTCGATGGAGAAGTTCGAAGGGCTGACGTCCGCACATCCAAAGGACTGATGAGACGACCTGCATCAAAGCTAGCCGTTCTGGACCTGAATATGGGTGAATCGGGTTCGATTCACGGGGGCGGGGATGTTGCAGAACGACAACTCTAAATTCGAATTATTGTGAACGCAGCCTTACTTCTTTCCTTTTCCACCTTTCTGACATTTACTCGTTTTTCTTTGAGCCCGAGCGATATTCACTTAACTTGACGCATTTGTCATTCGTCAGCCAAGGAAGAAGGAAGGGAGTAAAACTGCGGTAAGAAATAATACAATATTGTAACAAACTTTCAAATGAACTCTTTTTTTAAACAGAAATAAACGACATACAATTGTATATGTTTTGTTCAATTCGCCAACCTTCCGTTTAGTCGCCAGCCGCGACAAGGCCACTGATAACTAATAATAAATAATCTGTAACCCACCTAAAAAAATAATATTGACACGAAAAGAATTATGCCTTTCGTAAAAAGAATTGGCATACGAAAACAAAATCAATTTCGTTTTGTAACTTTCCCTATACTTTGTTTTAGATAGTGGCATCACTTGAATGCACACAAAGCTACCTACATGCCATTTCCCCAACCAGTAAGTTACCCACCCAATACCACCCACCTACACCCAATCCATACAACATACTCTACATCTACACAAGACACAACATTACACCCGTCACAATGCTGGTTTTTTTCTCTGGCATCAGCTGCCAGACTAGAAATTTGTGTGTGCATCCGCATCCAATCAGTAAGTCACCCACCCAATACCACCCACCTACACCCAATCCATACAACATACTCTACAGCTACACAAGACACAACATTACACCCGTCACAATGCTGGCTTTTTTCTCTGGCATCAGCAGCCAGACTAGAAATTTGTGTGTGCATCCGCCTTGTACGTAAGTGCGATGCGAATTATATTTAGCGTGTTTTGCTTGCTTGTCACTCTTGTCAGTGCTGGTCAGAGTTCCTCGAGATTTACCAACCACTTACATTTGTTTGTTTATCTTTTACGGAAAGTCTTTAGCCGAAAATGTTAGACATATTGAAAAAAGGACGATGAAGATGAGGCACATGCAAATTATGAATATGAAAACAAAATAATCTATTATTTTTTCCACATTTATCCAAATTTTTGTTAAAACCATTTATTTTACTAGGTTTTTCACTATGTCTAACATTTTTCGCCAAAGACTTTCCGTAAAAGATAAACAAACAAATGTAAGTGGTTGGTAAATCTCGAGCAATAGCCACTTCGTAAATTATATTTTCGCCAAAAAATGTTCATTCGTAACTAGCCTTCGAGACTTATAATATATTTATATGAAATGTAAACAGTACCTAAACTTCTCCCCACTTATATTCCTATCGTTTCTCAATACATCCCCATGCCACTCACTCATCGTAGCAGCTATTGCGGCATTTAAGCACCATTCACATGGCAGCAAACGAACGAATTGACGAAATGCGAACAAACCACTTTTTATGCATTCATAAACAGAAAATTGTACATTTTAGCTACTACTCCAAGATGAGGATAATTAATTATTCCATCAAAATTTATTAAGAAAACAAGTTTCACTTTTTATGCATTTATAAACACAAAATTGCACATTTTATTATTTCAAGAAATACTCCTCATGGAATAAGGTTAAGTTCGAACGAATTTTTTATTCCCGACTTTGTGGAACGCGATTTACCTAAATGATGTGGATTGTGAATAAACTGAATATTCGCGCCAGGGTGTTTTCTTTCGCGGCAAAAAGTTGGGAATTCGAAATTTTGTTATTTAAACGGTTTATAAACTGGTTATCTTAATACATTTTGATGGAATAATTAATTATCCTACTCTTGGAATAATAAAATGTGCAATTTTCTGTTAATAAATGCATAAAAAGCTGTTTGTTCACATTTCATCAATTCGTTCGTTCGCTCTCATGTGAATGGTACTTAAATGTTGAAATTGCACACGCATTCACAGACAGGGCAATTAAGAGGGGTTTTTTGCGGGGGAAATCGGGTAGGTACACAGAAGCAGAAGGCGACAGTATAGTAAGCGTAAGCTACAACTAACTTGTATGCGTGTGCAGCTGCTTTGCTGGGGTACAGTTGCACAAGGTAAATGTAAGTACTTACAAAAATTATTTCAAAGTGAGCAGTGTAGCCACTTTTGATTGTTTTAAGTAAAAACCCATGTAGGTGTGTATTACATTACAGCACTTAAACGCGTAAAAATCCCAAAAAGTGCATAAACGGCAGAAATTTACCAACTCATAAATGAACTGCCAGTATTTTAATATGTAGCAAGAATTTTATTTTCACTAAATTTGGCATTTTAATAATTTTGAAACTTGGTGAACAGTTATGTTTGTCAATTGACTTGCATAATTAGGTATTTGCAAGTGTGAAATAGTTTACGTTTGGTTTATGGTGGATTTACATCACCACGCCAAAAACTTTAATAAAACACCCTGCAATTTGCACCAAATACTTTTATCTAAATACGTATAACTAAAATAGTAGGTATTTAATCCATTTACGTGTAAGCTGTCTTAAAATCTGGAACAAAATTATGTGTAATCCATCCACATATCTCTAAAAACTTTTAACCCATTGTCAAATAAAGTTGACAAATTATTCCGATTCTTTAACTTGATTCCGCTTCGCCAAACTTATGATGAATGAGTGACTTTTCCACTTCTTTTTTAAGTTGGTTAAAGAAGGCTTGTAAAACAATATTTCTAAAATGTGAAATAGGCCACTGATAACTAATACTAAATACTCTGTAACCCACCTAAAAAAATAATATTGACACGAAAAGAATTATCCCTTTCGTAAAAAGAATTGGCATACGAAAACAAAATCAATTTCGTTTTGTAAGTTTCCCTATACTTTGTTTTAGAAAGTGGCATCACTTGAATGTACACAAAGCTACCTACATACCACTTCCCCAACCAATAAGTTACCCACCCAATACCACCCACCTACACCCAATCCATACAACATACTCTACAGCTACACAAGACACAACATTACATCAGCAGCCAGACTAGAAATTTGTGTGTGCATCCGCCTTGTACGTAAGTGCGATGCGCATTATATTTAGCGTGTTTACCAACCACTTACATTTGTTTGTTTATCTTTTACGGAAAGTCTTTGGCCGAAAATGTTAGACATAGTGAAAAAAGGACGATGAAGATGAGGCACATGCACATTATGAATATGAAAACAAAATAATCTATTATTTTTTCCACATTTATCCAAATTTTTGTTAAAACCATTTCTTTTACTAGGTTTTTCACTATGTCTAAGGCCTGAAACACACATGCGATTTCAATCGCGCGACTGTTTAGTCGCAAAAAATGAAACATACGCATTTCAATATGAATGCGCACACATAAAATCCGAAATTATGTGCGCGCATTCACATTAAAATGCGTGTGTTTCATTTTTTGCGACTAAATAATCGCGCGATTGAAATCGCATGTGTGTTTCAGGCCTAACATTTTCCGCCAAAGACTTTCCGTAAAAGATAAACAAACAAATGTAAGTGGTTGGTAAATCTCGAGCAACTCTGACCAGCACTGACAAGAGTGACAAGCAAGCAAAACACGCTAAATATAATGCGCATCGCACTTACGTACAAGGCGGATGCCAACACAAATTTCTAGTCTGGCTGCTGATGCCAGAGAAAAAAAACCAGCATTGTGACGGGTGTAATGTTGTGGCTTGTGTAGCTGTAGAGTATGTTGTATGGATTGTGTGTAGGTGGGTGGTATTGGGTGGGTAACTTACTGGTTGGGGAAGTGGCATGTAGGTAGCTTTGTGTACATTCAATATTCGCGCCAGGGTGTTTTCTTTCGCGGCAAAAAGTTGGGAATTCGAAATTTTGTTATTTAAACGGTTTATAAACTGGTTTTCCTAATACATTTTGATGGGATAATTAATTATCCTACTCTTGGAATAATAAAATGTGCAATTTTCTGTTAATAAATGCATAAAAAGCTGTTTATTCACATTTCATCAATTCGTTCGTTCGCTCTCATGTGAATGGTCCTTAAATGTTGAAATTGCACACGTATTCACAGACAAGGCAATTAAGTGGTGTTTTTTGCGGGGAAAATCGGGTAGGTACACAGAAGCAGAAGGCGACAGTATAGTAAGCGTAAGCTACAACTAACTTGTATGCGTGTGCAGCTGCTTTGCTGGGGTACAGTTGCACAAGGTAAATGTAAGTACCTACAAAAATTATTTTAAAGTGAGCAGTGTAGCCACTTTTGATTGTTTTAAGTAAAAACCCATGTAGGTGTGTATTACATTACAGCACTTAAACGCGTAAAAGTCTCAAAAAGTGCATAAACGGCAGAAATTTAGCAACTCATAAATGAACTGCCAGTATTTTAATATGTAGCAAGAATTTTATTTTCACTAAATTTGGCATTTTAATAATTTTGAAACTTGGTGAACAGTTATGTTTGTCAATTGACTTGCATAATTAGGTATTTGCAAGTGTGAAATAGTTTACTTTTGGTTTATGGTGGATTTACATCACCACGCCAAAAACTTTAATAAAACACCCTGCAATTTGCACCAAATACTTTTATCTTAAAACGTTTAACTAAAATAGTAAGTATTTAATCCATTTACGTGTAAGCTGTCTTAAAATCTGGAACAAAATTATGTGTAATCCATCCACATATCTCTAAAAACTTTTAACCCATTGTCAAATAAAGTTGACAAATTATTCCGACTCTTTAACTTGATTCCGCTTCGCCAAACTTATGATGAATGAGTGACATTTCCACTTCTTTTTTAAGTTGGTTAAAGAAGGCTTGTAAAACACTATTTCTAAAATGTGAAATAGGCCACTGATAACTAATACTAAATACTCTGTAACCCACCTAAAAAAATAATATTGACACGAAAAGAATTATCCCTTTCGTAAAAAGAATTGGCATACGAAAACAAAATCAATTTCGTTTTGTAAGTTTCCCTATACTTTGTTTTAGAAAGTGGCATCACTTGAATGTACACAAAGCTACCTACATACCACTTCCCCAACCAATAAGTTACCCACCCAATACCACCCACCTACACCCAATCCATACAACATACTCTACAGCTACACAAGACACAACATTACATCAGCAGCCAGACTAGGAATTTGTGTGTGCATCGGCCTTGTACGTAAGTGCGATGCGCATTATATTTAGTGTGTTTACCAACCACTTACATTTGTTTGTTTATCTTTTACGGAAAGTCTTTGGCCGAAAATGTTAGACATAGTGGAAAAAGGACGATGAAGATGAGGCACATGCACATTATGAATATGAAAACAAAATAATCTATTATTTTTTCCACATTTATCCAAATTTTTGTAAAACCATTTATTTTACTAGGTTTTTCACTATGTCTAACATTTTCCGCCAAAGACTTTCCGTAAAAGATAAACAAACAAATGTAAGTGGTTGGTAAATCTCGAGCAATAGCCACTTCGTAAATTATATTTTCGCCAAAAAATGTTCATTCGTAACTAGCCTTCGAGACTTATAATATATTTATATGAAATGTAAACAGTACCTAAACTTCTCCCCACTTATATTCCTATCGTTTCTCAATACATCCCCATGCCACTCACTCATCGTAGCAGCTATTGCGGCATTTAAGCACCATTCACAAACTTATGGTGAATGAGTGACTTTTCCACTTCTTTTTTAAGTTGGTTAAAGAAGGCTTGTAAAACACTATTTCTAAAATGTGAAATAGGCCACTGATAACTAATACTAAATACTCTGTAACCCACCTAAAAAAATAATATTGACACGAAAAGAATTATCCCTTTCGTAAAAAGAATTGGCATAAGAAAACAAAATCAATTTCGTTTTGTAAGTTTCCCTATACTTTGTTTTAGAAAGTGGCATCACTTGAATGTACACAAAGCTACCTACATGCCACTTCCCCAACCAGTAAGTCACCCACCCAATACCACCCACCTACACCCAATCCATACAACATACTCTACAGCTACACAAGACACAACATTACACCCGTCACAATGCTGGCTTTTTTCTCTGGCATCAGCAGCCAGACTAGAAATTTGTGTGTGCATCCGCCTTGTACGTAAGTGCGATGCGAATTATATTTAGCGTGTTTTGCTTGCTTGTCACTCTTGTCAGTGCTGGTCAGAGTTCCTCGAGATTTACCAACCACTTACATTTGTTTGTTTATCTTTTACGGAAAGTCTTTAGCCGAAAATGTTAGACATATTGAAAAAAGGACGATGAAGATGAGGCACATGCAAATTATGAATATGAAAACAAAATAATCTATTATTTTTTCCACATTTATCCAAATTTTTGTTAAAACCATTTATTTTACTAGGTTTTTCACTATGTCTAACATTTTTCGCCAAAGACTTTCCGTAAAAGATAAACAAACAAATGTAAGTGGTTGGTAAATCTCGAGCAATAGCCACTTCGTAAATTATATTTTCGCCAAAAAATGTTCATTCGTAACTAGCCTTCGAGACTTATAATATATTTATATGAAATGTAAACAGTACCTAAACTTCTCCCCACTTATATTCCTATCGTTTCTCAATACATCCCCATGCCACTCACTCATCGTAGCAGCTATTGCGGCATTTAAGCACCATTCACATGGCAGCAAACGAACGAATTGACGAAATGCGAACAAACCACTTTTTATGCATTCATAAACAGAAAATTGTACATTTTAGCTACTACTCCAAGATGAGGATAATTAATTATTCCATCAAAATTTATTAAGAAAACAAGTTTCACTTTTTATGCATTTATAAACACAAAATTGCACATTTTATTATTTCAAGAAATACTCCTCATGGAATAAGGTTAAGTTCGAACGAATTTTTTATTCCCGACTTTGTGGAACGCGATTTACCTAAATGATGTGGATTGTGAATAAACTGAATATTCGCGCCAGGGTGTTTTCTTTCGCGGCAAAAAGTTGGGAATTCGAAATTTTGTTATTTAAACGGTTTATAAACTGGTTATCTTAATACATTTTGATGGAATAATTAATTATCCTACTCTTGGAATAATAAAATGTGCAATTTTCTGTTAATAAATGCATAAAAAGCTGTTTGTTCACATTTCATCAATTCGTTCGTTCGCTCTCATGTGAATGGTACTTAAATGTTGAAATTGCACACGCATTCACAGACAGGGCAATTAAGAGGGGTTTTTTGCGGGGGAAATCGGGTAGGTACACAGAAGCAGAAGGCGACAGTATAGTAAGCGTAAGCTACAACTAACTTGTATGCGTGTGCAGCTGCTTTGCTGGGGTACAGTTGCACAAGGTAAATGTAAGTACTTACAAAAATTATTTCAAAGTGAGCAGTGTAGCCACTTTTGATTGTTTTAAGTAAAAACCCATGTAGGTGTGTATTACATTACAGCACTTAAACGCGTAAAAATCCCAAAAAGTGCATAAACGGCAGAAATTTACCAACTCATAAATGAACTGCCAGTATTTTAATATGTAGCAAGAATTTTATTTTCACTAAATTTGGCATTTTAATAATTTTGAAACTTGGTGAACAGTTATGTTTGTCAATTGACTTGCATAATTAGGTATTTGCAAGTGTGAAATAGTTTACGTTTGGTTTATGGTGGATTTACATCACCACGCCAAAAACTTTAATAAAACACCCTGCAATTTGCACCAAATACTTTTATCTAAATACGTATAACTAAAATAGTAGGTATTTAATCCATTTACGTGTAAGCTGTCTTAAAATCTGGAACAAAATTATGTGTAATCCATCCACATATCTCTAAAAACTTTTAACCCATTGTCAAATAAAGTTGACAAATTATTCCGACTCTTTAACTTGATTCCGCTTCACCAAACTTATGGTGAATGAGTGACTTTTCCACTTCTTTTTTAAGTTGGTTAAAGAAGGCTTGTAAAACACTATTTCTAAAATGTGAAATAGGCCACTGATAACTAATAATAAATAATCTGTAACCCACCTAAAAAAATAATATTGACACGAAAAGAATTATCCCTTTCGTAAAAAGAATTGGCATACGAAAACAAAATCAATTTCGTTTTGTAAGTTTCCCTATACTTTGTTTTAGAAAGTGGCATCACTTGAATGCACACAAAGCTACCTACATGCCATTTCCCCAACCAGTAAGTTACCCACCCAATACCACCCACCTACACCCAATCCATACAACATACTCTACATCTACACAAGACACAACATTACACCCGTCACAATGCTGGTTTTTTTCTCTGGCATCAGCGGCCAGACTAGAAATTTGTGTGTTCAGCCGCATCCAACCAGTAAGGTACCCACCCAATACCACCCACCTACACACAATCCATACAACATACTCTACAGCTACACAAGCCTCAACATTACACCCGTCACAATGCTGGCTTTTTTCTCTGGCATCAGCAGCCAGACTAGAAATTTGTGTGTGCATCCGCCTTGTACGTAAGTGCGATGCGAATTATATTTAGCGTGTTTTGCTTGCTTGTCACTCTTGTCAGTGCTGGTCAGAGTTGCTCGAGATTTACCAACCACTTACATTTGTTTGTTTATCTTTTACGGAAAGTCTTTAGCCGAAAATGTTAGACATATTGAAAAAAGGACGATGAAGATGAGGCACATGCAAATTATGAATATGAAAACAAAATAATCTATTATTTTTTCCACATTTATCCAAATTTTTGTTAAAACCATTTATTTTACTAGGTTTTTCACTATGTCTAACATTTTCCGCCAAAGACTTTCCGTAAAAGATAAACAAACAAATGTAAGTGGTTGGTAAATCTCGAGCAATAGCCACTTCGTAAATTATATTTTCGCCAAAAAATGTTCATTCTAGCCTTCGAGACTTATAATATATTTGTCGGAATTTCCTCAGTATTATTCTCGTCCATTTTAGTTCATACGGTTTTGCAGCGATCCCAGAGCTCGACCTCCTTTCTTGTTCACTTCTCAATTTATCTATCTCTACCCACGCTGATTCGAGCTCGACCCCACCCTTCGAGTCTCTTATCTGCGTTCAGGCGATCTAGTTGTTCTCTGATTTCGCTTAGACATAACTACCTTTGGGTATGTCTGCATTACCGTGCACAACAGTGACTAAAGCCTCAAGCACACTCCGACACGGCCATCCTACAAGTCACATGTCCTCATGTGATTAAATAATCTTACACTTACTCGGCCGCCTGACCTAAGTCATTGTTTAAGCAGTTTGCATTAGCTCTTTTTATTTATTTTTATTAAATCCAGCACTCTTTATCACTTAAATCCAGCGATAGTAAACTAACCAACAACATTTTCAAATGTGTTCTTTACCACTTCCATCCAGTAGGAGCAAACCCAGCGCTTAAGTCCAGCACTCTTTATCACTTAAATCCAGCGATAGTAAACTAACCAACAACATTTTCAAATGTGTTCTTTACCACTTCCATCCAGTAGTAGCAAACCCAGCGCTTAAATCTAGCACTCTTTATCACTTAAATCCAGCGATAGTAAACTAACCAACAACATTTTCAAATGTGTTCTTTACCACTTCCATCCAGTAATAGCAAACCCAGCGCTTAAGTCCAGCACTCTTTATCACTTATATCCAGTGATAGCAAACCAGCGTTATATTTACCATAAAACAAATACTTACCACCCATTCGCTCTCTACCTTAAAGAGATTCTGATTTCTATGCTACAGCTACGCACTGACATCTCTTCTAATTCTTATAATTTTTTTTTATAAGCCATCTTTACATTTCTTTATTTGACTTGACAATTATTACAAAATTAGTTGATGATATTATGTAATACATTTAAGGCAAAATTATTCATATCGTTTACAAATTATAAAATTATTACTTAATTTTTTTTTTTTTTTTTTTTTTTTTTTTAGTTTACATTTCTTCAATTAAATATTCTTCATCTAAATATTCCTCGTCTAAATATTCCTCGTTCAAATATTCATCAACTACATTTTCTTCATTTACATTGTTTTTGTTTAAATTATTGTCAATGTTCTCACTATCTGTATATGTTTCATTTAATTCTACATCATTAGACAAAGGCATTTTTCTGATACGATCATGAGCATACTTATAGGTGCGGTTAGAGTTAAGTGCTTGAAGAATATATCTGTCACCATCTAGTACCTCAATTGCTTTATAAGGGCCTTTATATTTGGGGTCAAGTTTAGTTTGATTACGCTCATCATTCTGCAACAATACAAAGTCACCAATTAAAAACTTATTAATTTTGGCTTTTGTACTATCAAACCTAATCTTATCGTAAGTTGCGTTTTTCTCAATGTTTCTGATAGCTTGAGTCCGGATTTGAGTCAAATCCATATCAGCCTCACAGTTTTCTTCAAACATTAAATCAAGGGGTCTAGCTACCTTTCCAATCATTAACTCAATGGGACTCGATTTTGTAACTCGATTAGAGGAACAATTTAAAGCCAATTGGATATCAGGAAGTGCCTCTTGCCATGAACTTTCATTACTACTCTCGACCGCAGTTAACATATTCTTCAGGGTACTCATCGTCCGTTCCACCTGACCATTTGCGCGAGAACTTCCAGTTGCAATAAGGTGGAGACTTATGTTATGCGTACTACAAAACTCACGGAACTCTGAACTCGTAAAGCAACGCCCTTGATCAGCAATGATACGAGAAGGGGAGCCAAAGAGAGATACACCTATTTTCACGGCTTGTATACTACTCGCTGTATCTATATGCAATGTATGATGTAACAAAACGTATTTCGTGAACGCGTCAATTAAAACGAAAACATATTCTTTCCGGTCGTTTTTACCACTGAGCTTCCCCGTAGCATCAATATGCAATGTATGCCAGGGCACTGCCATCTTTGGAATAGGATGCAATTCGGCTTGAATTTTTCCCGAATGCGACTTTGATACCTTACACGTTACACAGTTATCCACAAATCTTCGAACATATTTAGCCATGTGGTCAAACCAATATTGTTCGCATAATTTGTCGAGAGTTTTTTCCCACCCAAGATGCATGAGAGCCGTATGTGTAGTGTTAATGACAGACCATCTTAGAGCCCTAGGCAATATAGGTAAGCATCGTGTTCTTCCATTTTTTTGTATTTTGCGATACAACACACCAGAACGAAGCTCGTAAGTTTTAAGTAGATCATCGTTTAACTTATCGTTGGCCATATCTTCGATTAGTTTCATAATTTCCACATCACGCTGCTGCTCAGCCAACATTCAATTTTCAGGAAGAGTTGTCATGTTGACTTCTCTATGCTCTACTCGATTAGTCCCTTTAAGTAAAGGCAAAGGATTCCGCGAAAAGAAGTCAACATGACACATACGTTTACCTTCCCTATATATAATATCGAAATCAAAAGCTTGAAGGAAAGCCCACCATCTATGAACCCTGGGTGTAAGATCTAACTTTTTACGTGAAGACTGCAATGAGTTACAATCTGTAACAACCGTGAACTTCCTTCCATATAGATAATGCCTAAAATGTTTCACGGCATTAACAACAGCAAGAGTCTCCAATTCGTATGAATGATATTTGGACTCTGCTGCTGTTGTACGTTTACTAAAGTACGCTATTACATGATTCTGATTCTCTTTGTTTTGCATGAGAATGGCTCCATACCCTACAGAGCTGGCATCTGTATGAAGCTCTGTTGGACCATCAGGGTCAAATATTTTTAGAACTGGTTCCTTTGTTAGAACGGATATAATGCTTTGTCTTATAGCCTCGTGGGAAGGTGTCCAAGTAATTTTACCTTTAAGTGCACTTGTTAATTTATGCAAGGGAGCCATTACTTCGGAGCATTTCGGTATAAATTTTCGGAAGTATGATACAAGTCCTATGAACTGGCGCACTTGAGTGACGGTCATAGGTGGAGGCAAGGACATCAATGCCTCTATTTTTTTCGAGTTTGGTCTTACTTCTCCGCAGCTAACTTCAAAGCCAAGATACTCGACAGTTTGTTTAAGAAAAGAACATTTCTTTATATTAAACCAAAAACCTGCTTTCGTTAGGGTTATCAAAACTGTGCGTAACCTTGCAAGAGCTTCCTTAATGTCTTTACCACCTAAAATTAGGATATCATCCATATAAACTATAACATATGTATAGGCAAGTTTTCCCAAAGCTTTCATGACAGCACGCTGAAAAACAGAAGGCGCATTTCGAAGGCCGAATGGCATAACGAGATATTCGAACTGGCCTTCCGGAGTCACAAACGCAGTTTTCTCGATGGAGTCAGGATGAACTGGCACCTGATAGTAACCGCTGGCCATGTCAAGTATCGTAAAATAGAAGCCTCCATGAAGTCTGTCAATTTGTTCTGACACCAACGGCAAAGGGAATCTTTGAGGAACTGTATTATCGTTTAGCTCACGATAATCGACACACATACGATCCGTTCCATCCTTTTTTTTGACAAGAAGTATGGGACTAGCGAATGGGGATGAGCTGTGTCGAATAGCGTTAGCCGCAAGGAGTTCCTTGATTTTATCTCGAACAATGTTCAATTCCTCAGGACTTAATCTATATGGATGACGAGAAACAGTTTTATTAGGGTCTTTAAGACGTATTTGCATTGGCTCAACAGCTGCGGGACAATTTGGAGTACCTTGAATGAAATAATCCTTAAACTCGTCCAAAATTGTAATCAGTTCTGGTTTAAACTCAATTGGAATATCTGTGCTTATATTTTCTAAATTAAATGTTCGCTCTATCGTACTACACATTTGAACTACTTTAATTTTGCTCAATTTCAATTCATTAGAAGTCATATGTACAGCTAATCCCTGACTTAAAATATCTCGACCTATCATTATGCCATGTCGCAAGCAGTGATCAGGCAGTACATGAAAAAGTATCTCAATAAGCTTTGTATCGATTTCAACCACAGCCAAAACCTGAAGCGTACTCTTCACACTTGTCTGCCCAATACCAGTCATTGTAACAACATTATTTATACGTTTACCTCTCAACTTACAACTAACTGATTCCTTAACTAACGAACATTCTGAACCTGAATCAAAGTTAAATAAAATTCGCTCACCAAAATGACTTAGACTATCCATAGGTTCGCTGACTTCACATACATCCACACGTCGCTCATCTGTAGAAGTTCCATCATCCTTAATGATCTTACTAGGGCAGCGTGATGCAAAATGGCCAGTCCCATGACACTTGAAGCATATGAGAGTGTTTGTCGGATGAACAGTAGTTGTGGTAGTCTTTTTTTGAAGCTCAGCAAACGATGAGTTCGGTCGGTGATCTCTTTTCTGATTATCCTTAGCCAAACGGCACGCTGCTGATTTATGACCCATCCTGCCACAATTGAAACATTTAACAACAGCCGGAATCGTCTTGAATCGTCTTGAGTCAGAACAATCTTGATCATTATTCTGCGTTGCTATTCTCCGTTTTAAGAATGTCATCGCACGTAACTCCTGTTGCATATGGTTCCTGGTGTTAATTTCGGTAGTGAAGGCCAAACGTTGTACACGAGGCTCAAACTGGGAAATGTGGGCTATTACTGTCGCAACCGCAATCTGTTCTGTCGTCAAATTTTTCCACCGTGACATCAGTGAAGTCATCGCACTGGCAGCATAAGCAGCAAGACATTCTCCCTCTTTTGGCTTACTAGTATTCATATTTATCAAAAAAGCAGGAACAGTTTCAGGACAAACATATCTTGCAGAAAAAAGATCTTTGAACTCAATCCATGTCATGCCAGGAAACGACACAGTAGACAACCACGCCGACGCTTGCCCCTTGAGAGAACGATTCAGTGCAATTACTAAAGGAGCACCTTGCAAGGGCTGGTCTGCCATGCACATATCTGATGTTGATATCCATGCGCGAGCATCTACAGAGACTTTGTCTGGATCGAAATCGGGAAACTGCACGTTCACTGTAGGCGTCCTCACAGCTTTCAACAAAGCCAACAAGTTTTGATTCTGCAGCTCCAGGATACTTTTCCAAATTTCCTCATTTTTTTCGTTACCTTGGGATTTTTGGGAACAGTATCCCACTTCTGATGTCGGAATTTCCTCAGTATTATTCTCGTCCATTTTAGTTCATACGGTTTTGCAGCGATCCCAGAGCTCGACCTCCTTTCTTGTTCACTTCTCAATTTATCTATCTCTACCCACGCTGATTCGAGCTCGACCCCACCCTTCGAGTCTCTTATCTGCGTTCAGGCGATCTAGTTGTTCTCTGATTTCGCTTAGACATAACTACCTTTGGGTATGTCTGCATTACCGTGCACAACAGTGACTAAAGCCTCAAGCACACTCCGACATATTTATATGAAATGTAAACAGTACCTAAACTTCTCCCCACTTATATTCCTATCGTTTCTCAATACATCCCCATGCCACTCACTCATCGTAGCAGCTATTGCGGCATTTAAGCACCATTCACATGGCAGCAAACGAACGAATTGACGAAATGCGAACAAACCACTTTTTATGCATTCATAAACAGAAAATTGTACATTTTAGCTACTACTCCAAGATGAGGATAATTAATTATTCCATCAAAATTTATTAAGAAAACAAGTTTCACTTTTTATGCATTTATAAACACAAAATTGCACATTTTATTATTTCAAGAAATACTCCTCATGGAATAAGGTTAAGTTCGAACGAATTTTTTATTCCCGACTTTGTGGAACGCGATTTACCTAAATGATGTGGATTGTGAATAAACTGAATATTCGCGCCAGGGTGTTTTCTTTCGCGGCAAAAAGTTGGGAATTCGAAATTTTGTTATTTAAACGGTTTATAAACTGGTTTTCCTAATACATTTTGATGGGATAATTAATTATCCTACTCTTGGAATAATAAAATGTGCAATTTTCTGTTAATAAATGCATAAAAAGCTGTTTATTCACATTTCATCAATTCGTTCGTTCGCTCTCATGTGAATGGTCCTTAAATGTTGAAATTGCACACGTATTCACAGACAAGGCAATTAAGTGGTGTTTTTTGCGGGGAAAATCGGGTAGGTACACAGAAGCAGAAAGCGACAGTATAGTAAGCGTAAGCTACAACTAACTTGTATGCGTGTGCAGCTGCTTTGCTGGGGTACAGTTGCACAAGGTAAATGTAAGTACTTACAAAAATTATTTTAAAGTGAGCAGTGTAGCCACTTTTGATTGTTTTAAGTAAAAACCCATGTAGGTGTGTATTACATTACAGCACTTAAACGCGTAAAAGTCTCAAAAAGTGCATAAACGGCAGAAATTTAGCAACTCATAAATGAACTGCCAGTATTTTAATATGTAGCAAGAATTTTATTTTCACTAAATTCGGCATTTTAATAATTTTGAAACTTGGTGAACAGTTATGTTTGTCAATTGACTTGCATAATTAGGTATTTGCAAGTGTGAAATAGTTTACGTTTGGTTTATGGTGGATTTACATCACCACGCCAAAAACTTTAATAAAACACCCTGCAATTTGCACCAAATACTTTTATCTAAATACGTTTAACTAAAATAGTAGGTATTTAATCCATTTACGTGTAAGCTGTCTTAAAATCTGGAACAAAATTATGTGTAATCCATCCACATATCTCTAAAAACTTTTAACCCATTGTCAAATAAAGTTGACAAATTATTCCGACTCTTTAACTTGATTCCGCTTCGCCAAACTTATGATGAATGAGTGACTTTTCCACTTCTTTTTTAAGTTGGTTAAAGAAGGCTTGTAAAACAATATTTCTAAAATGTGAAATAGGCCACTGATAACTAATACTAAATACTCTGTAACCCACCTAAAAAAATAATATTGACACGAAAAGAATTATCCCTTTCGTAAAAAGAATTGGCATACGAAAACAAAATCAATTTCGTTTTGTAAGTTTCCCTATACTTTGTTTTAGAAAGTGGCATCACTTGAATGTACACAAAGCTACCTACATACCACTTCCCCAACCAATAAGTTACCCACCCAATACCACCCACCTACACCCAATCCATACAACATACTCTACAGCTACACAAGACACAACATTACATCAGCAGCCAGACTAGAAATTTGTGTGTGCATCCGCCTTGTACGTAAGTGCGATGCGCATTATATTTAGCGTGTTTACCAACCACTTACATTTGTTTGTTTATCTTTTACGGAAAGTCTTTGGCCGAAAATGTTAGACATAGTGAAAAAAGGACGATGAAGATGAGGCACATGCACATTATGAATATGAAAACAAAATAATCTATTATTTTTTCCACATTTATCCAAATTTTTGTTAAAACCATTTCTTTTACTAGGTTTTTTACTATGTCTAAGGCCTGAAACACACATGCGATTTCAATCGCGCGACTGTTTAGTCGCAAAAAATGAAACATACGCATTTCAATATGAATGCGCACACATAAAATCCGAAATTATGTGCGCGCATTCACATTAAAATGCGTGTGTTTCATTTTTTGCGACTAAATAATCGCGCGATTGAAATCGCATGTGTGTTTCAGGCCTAACATTTTCCGCCAAAGACTTTCCGTAAAAGATAAACAAACAAATGTAAGTGGTTGGTAAATCTCGAGCAACTCTGACCAGCACTGACAAGAGTGACAAGCAAGCAAAACACGCTAAATATAATGCGCATCGCACTTACGTACAAGGCGGATGCACACACAAATTTCTAGTCTGGCTGCTGATGCCAGAGAAAAAAAACCAGCATTGTGACGGGTGTAATGTTGTGGCTTGTGTAGCTGTAGAGTATGTTGTATGGATTGTGTGTAGGTGGGTGGTATTGGGTGGGTAACTTACTGGTTGGGGAAGTGGCATGTAGGTAGCTTTGTGTACATTCAATATTCGCGCCAGGGTGTTTTCTTTCGCGGCAAAAAGTTGGGAATTCGAAATTTTGTTATTTAAACGGTTTATAAACTGGTTTTCCTAATACATTTTGATGGGATAATTAATTATCCTACTCTTGGAATAATAAAATGTGCAATTTTCTGTTAATAAATGCATAAAAAGCTGTTTATTCACATTTCATCAATTCGTTCGTTCGCTCTCATGTGAATGGTCCTTAAATGTTGAAATTGCACACGTATTCACAGACAAGGCAATTAAGTGGTGTTTTTTGCGGGGAAAATCGGGTAGGTACACAGAAGCAGAAGGCGACAGTATAGTAAGCGTAAGCTACAACTAACTTGTATGCGTGTGCAGCTGCTTTGCTGGGGTACAGTTGCACAAGGTAAATGTAAGTACCTACAAAAATTATTTTAAAGTGAGCAGTGTAGCCACTTTTGATTGTTTTAAGTAAAAACCCATGTAGGTGTGTATTACATTACAGCACTTAAACGCGTAAAAGTCTCAAAAAGTGCATAAACGGCAGAAATTTAGCAACTCATAAATGAACTGCCAGTATTTTAATATGTAGCAAGAATTTTATTTTCACTAAATTTGGCATTTTAATAATTTTGAAACTTGGTGAACAGTTATGTTTGTCAATTGACTTGCATAATTAGGTATTTGCAAGTGTGAAATAGTTTACTTTTGGTTTATGGTGGATTTACATCACCACGCCAAAAACTTTAATAAAACACCCTGCAATTTGCACCAAATACTTTTATCTAAATACGTATAACTAAAATAGTAGGTATTTAATCCATTTACGTGTAAGCTGTCTTAAAATCTGGAACAAAATTATGTGTAATCCATCCACATATCTCTAAAAACTTTTAACCCATTGTCAAATAAAGTTGACAAATTATTCCGACTCTTTAACTTGATTCCGCTTCACCAAACTTATGGTGAATGAGTGACTTTTCCACTTCTTTTTTAAGTTGGTTAAAGAAGGCTTGTAAAACACTATTTCTAAAATGTGAAATAGGCCACTGATAACTAATAATAAATAATCTGTAACCCACCTAAAAAAATAATATTGACACGAAAAGAATTATCCCTTTCGTAAAAAGAATTGGCATACGAAAACAAAATCAATTTCGTTTTGTAAGTTTCCCTATACTTTGTTTTAGAAAGTGGCATCACTTGAATGCACACAAAGCTACCTACATGCCATTTCCCCAACCAGTAAGTTACCCACCCAATACCACCCACCTACACCCAATCCATACAACATACTCTACATCTACACAAAACACAACATTACACCCGTCACAATGCTGGTTTTTTTCTCTGGCATCAGCGGCCAGACTAGAAATTTGTGTGTGCAGCCGCATCCAACCAGTAAGGTACCCACCCAATACCACCCACCTACACACAATCCATACAACATACTCTACAGCTACACAAGCCTCAACATTACACCCGTCACAATGCTGGCTTTTTTCTCTGGCATCAGCAGCCAGACTAGAAATTTGTGTGTGCATCCGCCTTGTACGTAAGTGCGATGCGAATTATATTTAGCGTGTTTTGCTTGCTTGTCACTCTTGTCAGTGCTGGTCAGAGTTGCTCGAGATTTACCAACCACTTACATTTGTTTGTTTATCTTTTACGGAAAGTCTTTAGCCGAAAATGTTAGACATATTGAAAAAAGGACGATGAAGATGAGGCACATGCAAATTATGAATATGAAAACAAAATAATCTATTATTTTTTCCACATTTATCCAAATTTTTGTTAAAACCATTTATTTTACTAGGTTTTTCACTATGTCTAACATTTTCCGCCAAAGACTTTCCGTAAAAGATAAACAAACAAATGTAAGTGGTTGGTAAATCTCGAGCAATAGCCACTTCGTAAATTATATTTTCGCCAAAAAATGTTCATTCGTAACTAGCTTTCGAGACTTATAATATATTTATATGAAATGTAAACAGTACCTAAACTTCTCCCCACTTATATTCCTATCGTTTCTCAATACATCCCCATGCCACTCACTCATCGTAGCAGCTATTGCGGCATTTAAGCACCATTCACATGGCAGCAAACGAACGAATTGACGAAATGCGAACAAACCACTTTTTATGCATTCATAAACAGAAAATTGTACATTTTAGCTACTACTCCAAGATGAGGATAATTAATTATTCCATCAAAATTTATTAAGAAAACAAGTTTCACTTTTTATGCATTTATAAACACAAAATTGCACATTTTATTATTTCAAGAAATACTCCTCATGGAATAAGGTTAAGTTCGAACGAATTTTTTATTCCCGACTTTGTGGAACGCGATTTACCTAAATGATGTGGATTGTGAATAAACTGAATATTCGCGCCAGGGTGTTTTCTTTCGCGGCAAAAAGTTGGGAATTCGAAATTTTGTTATTTAAACGGTTTATAAACTGGTTATCTTAATACATTTTGATGGAATAATTAATTATCCTACTCTTGGAATAATAAAATGTGCAATTTTCTGTTAATAAATGCATAAAAAGCTGTTTGTTCACATTTCATCAATTCGTTCGTTCGCTCTCATGTGAATGGTACTTAAATGTTGAAATTGCACACGCATTCACAGACAGGGCAATTAAGAGGGGTTTTTTGCGGGGGAAATCGGGTAGGTACACAGAAGCAGAAGGCGACAGTATAGTAAGCGTAAGCTACAACTAACTTGTATGCGTGTGCAGCTGCTTTGCTGGGGTACAGTTGCACAAGGTAAATGTAAGTACTTACAAAAATTATTTCAAAGTGAGCAGTGTAGCCACTTTTGAATTTTTTAAGTAAAAACCCATGTAGGTGTGTATTACATTACAGCACTTAAACGCGTAAAAATCCCAAAAAGTGCATAAACGGCAGAAATTTACCAACTCATAAATGAACTGCCAGTATTTTAATATGTAGCAAGAATTTTATTTTCACTAAATTTGGCATTTTAATAATTTTGAAACTTGGTGAACAGTTATGTTTGTCAATTGACTTGCATAATTAGGTATTTGCAAGTGTGAAATAGTTTACGTTTGGTTTATGGTGGATTTACATCACCACGCCAAAAACTTTAATAAAACACCCTGCAATTTGCACCAAATACTTTTATCTAAATACGTATAACTAAAATAGTAGGTATTTAATCCATTTACGTGTAAGCTGTCTTAAAATCTGGAACAAAATTATGTGTAATCCATCCACATATCTCTAAAAACTTTTAACCCATTGTCAAATAAAGTTGACAAATTATTCCGACTCTTTAACTTGATTCCGCTTCACCAAACTTATGGTGAATGAGTGACTTTTCCACTTCTTTTTTAAGTTGGTTAAAGAAGGCTTGTAAAACACTATTTCTAAAATGTGAAATAGGCCACTGATAACTAATAATAAATAATCTGTAACCCACCTAAAAAAATAATATTGACACGAAAAGAATTATCCCTTTCGTAAAAAGAATTGGCATACGAAAACAAAATCAATTTCGTTTTGTAAGTTTCCCTATACTTTGTTTTAGAAAGTGGCATCACTTGAATGCACACAAAGCTACCTACATGCCATTTCCCCAACCAGTAAGTTACCCACCCAATACCACCCACCTACACCCAATCCATACAACATACTCTACATCTACACAAGACACAACATTACACCCGTCACAATGCTGGGGCCTGTAACACAAAACTACAAGTCTACAGGTCTACAGTTACTTGTAGGTCTCTATTATGTACACAAGTGTAGATTATTTCTGTAACACAAAAAAAAAACTTTACAGTTGTACGAAATAAAAATTTCCCTCGACTTGTAGACTCTCTGTACAAGTGTTCATATAAGCAAGCGAAAGCATTAAATTGAATAAAGATGCTGTTGAAAAAAAATTACCGTGCTTGTAAAAATCCAAGAAAATAAAAAAATGCTATTTACTGCATTTTCCGATGTCAAAAGAAATAAAAAGCAAAACATGGGAGGGAGTATTTAGTTTCGGTTAAATCCTAAATATTATTCTGCAAAATAATGGGTGGATTGTACATGCGAAACGTTTTTTGTTTTTGGGCGAATTGTCGAAAAACTGCAGTTGTAAGTATTATACAAAGTCTTTACTTAAACGAAGTTATATACTAATTGCGCAACCATGAACACTTAACTCTCAATGCCCAAAAGAAGTAAAGGGTGACATTTCGAAATAAATGCAATAAAAATATCAAAATATGGTTCGTCTTCTTTCTATCAAGGCATAAAGTAACAAAATAGCTACGATGCCCCTTTATCCGTTTTTGACCAATCTTCACAGGACCACTCCACGGCCAATACCTAAGATTAGTTTGAGCTCAATCGATTTGGTGGTTTTCGAGATGTAAGATTTTGAATGATTTTTTGTATGGGCAGTGCCACGCCCCTTTGTCCAATTTTGAAGTTTTCTTTCGTAAAAACCACATACCATTCATACCATTTTTATATGTATAGAATCGACGTTTAAAACGACTTTTTCGGTTAAAAGAATAGATGCAATCACGATGAACAAAATTATTGAAATAATCCATTAAAAAGATTTAATATTCATGCCTAATTAAAGCCCCTACAAGTCTTGAATCACATGTAAGATTTCATCTACTAGTCTACAAGTTAGATTGATTTTTTTTCTACACTTGTAGCTCTGAGTTACGGAAACAGGATAATCACGAAATTTCCCACTTGTATTATTGGCCCGCTACACTTGTAGAAGTGCCAGTCGACTAATAGTTTCGTGTTACAGAAATGTGATACACTTGTATGATTTCACTTGTACTACAAGTACTTGTAGTATTGTGTTACAGGCCCCTGGTTTATTTCTCTGGCATCAGCGGCCAGACTAGAAATTTGTGTGTGCATCCGCCTTGTACGGAAGTGCGATGCGCATTATATTTAGCGTGTTTTGCTTGCTTGTCACTCTTGTCAGTGCTGGTCAGAGTTGCTCGAGATTTACCAACCACTTACATTTGTTTGTTTATCTTTTACGGAAAGTCTTTGGCCGAAAATGTTAGACATAGTGAAAAAAGGACGATGAAGATGAGGCACATGCAAATTATGAATATGAAAACAAAATAATCTATTATTTTTTCCACATTTATCCAAATTTTTGTAAAACCATTTATTTTACTAGGTTTTTCACTATGTCTAACATTTTCCGCCAAAGACTTTCCGTAAAAGATAAACAAACAAATGTAAGTGGTTGGTAAATCTCGAGCAATAGCCACTTCGTAAATTATATTTTCGCCAAAAAATGTTCATTCGTAACTAGCCTTCGAGACTTATAATATATTTATATGAAATGTAAACAGTACCTAAACTTCTCCCCACTTATATTCCTATCGTTTCTCAATACATCCCCATGCCACTCATCATCGTAGCAGCTATTGCGGCATTTAAGCACCATTCACAAACTTATGGTGAATGAGTGACTTTTCCACTTCTTTTTTAAGTTGGTTAAAGAAGGCTTGTAAAACACTATTTCTAAAATGTGAAATAGGCCACTGATAACTAATACTAAATACTCTGTAACCCACCTAAAAAAATTAAATTGACACGAAAAGAATTATCCCTTTCGTAAAAAGAATTGGCATAAGAAAACAAAATCAATTTCGTTTTGTAAGTTTCCCTATACTTTGTTTTAGAAAGTGGCATCACTTGAATGTACACAAAGCTACCTACATGCCACTTCCCCAACCAGTAAGTTACCCACCCAATACCACCCACCTACACACAATCCATACAACATACTCTACAGCTACACAAGCCACAACATTACACCCGTCACAATGCTGGCTTTTTTCTCTGGCATCAGCAGCCAGACTAGAAATTTGTGTGTGCATCCGCCTTGTACGTAAGTGCGATGCGCATTATATTTAGCGTGTTTTGCTTGCTTGTCACTCTTGTCAGTGCTGGTCAGAGTTGCTCGAGATTTACCAACCACTTACATTTGTTTGTTTATCTTTTACGGAAAGTCTTTGGCCGAAAATGTTAGACATATTGAAAAAAGGACGATGAAGATGAGGCACATGCAAATTATGAATATGAAAACAAAATAATCTATTATTTTTTCCACATTTATCCAAATTTTTGTTAAAACCATTTATTTTACTAGGTTTTTCACTATGTCTAACATTTTCCGCCAAAGACTTTCCGTAAAAGATAAACAAACAAATGTAAGTGGTTGGTAAATCTCGAGCAATAGCCACTTCGTAAATTATATTTTCGCCAAAAAATGTTCATTCGTAACTAGCCTTCGAGACTTATAATATATTTATATGAAATGTAAACAGTACCTAAACTTCTCCCCACTTATATTCCTATCGTTTCTCAATACATCCCCATGCCACTCGCTCATCGTAGCAGCTATTGCGGCATTTAAGCACCATTCACAAACTTATGGTGAATGAGTGACTTTTCCACTTCCTTTTTAAGTTGGTTAAAGAAGGCTTGTAAAACACTATTTGTAAAATGTGAAATAGGCCACTGATAACTAATACTAAATACTCTGTAACCCACCCAAAAAAACAATATTGACACGAAAAGAATTATCCCTTTCGTAAAAAGAATTGGCATAAGAAAACGAAATCAATTTCGTTTTGTAAGTTTCCGTATACTTTGTTTTAGAAAGTGGCATCACTTGAATGTACACAAAGCTACCTACATGCCACTTCCCCAACCAGTAAGTTACCCACCCAATACCACCCACCTACACACAATCCATACAACATCATTACACCCGTCACAATGCTGGTTTTTTTCTCTGGCATCAGCGGCCAGACTAGAAATTTGTGTGTGCATCCGCCTTGTACGTAAGTGCGATGCGCATTATATTTAGCGTGTTTTGCTTGCTTGTCACTCTTGTCAGTGCTGGTCAGAGTTGCTCGAGATTTACCAACCACTTACATTTGTTTGTTTATCTTTTACGGAAAGTCTTTGGCCGAAAATGTTAGACATAGTGAAAAAAGGACGATGAAGATGAGGCACATGCACATTATGAATATGAAAACAAAATAATCTATTATTTTTTCCACATTTATCCAAATTTTTGTTAAAACCATTTATTTTACTAGGTTTTTCACTATGTCTAACATTTTCCGCCAAAGACTTTCCGTAAAAGATAAACAAACAAATGTAAGTGGTTGGTAAATCTCGAGCAATAGCCACTTCGTAAATTATATTTTCGCCAAAAAATGTTCATTCGTAACTAGCCTTCGAGACTTATAATATATTTATATGAAATGTAAACAGTACCTAAACTTCTCCCCACTTATATTCCTATCGTTTCTCAATACATCCCCATGCCACTCGCTCATCGTAGCAGCTATTGCGGCATTTAAGCACCATTCACAAACTTATGGTGAATGAGTGACTTTTCCACTTCCTTTTTAAGTTGGTTAAAGAAGGCTTGTAAAACACTATTTGTAAAATGTGAAATAGGCCACTGATAACTAATACTAAATACTCTGTAACCCACCCAAAAAAACAATATTGACACGAAAAGAATTATCCCTTTCGTAAAAAGAATTGGCATAAGAAAACGAAATCAATTTCGTTTTGTAAGTTTCCGTATACTTTGTTTTAGAAAGTGGCATCACTTGAATGTACACAAAGCTACCTACATGCCACTTCCCCAACCAGTAAGTTACCCACCCAATACCACCCACCTACACACAATCCATACAACATCATTACACCCGTCACAATGCTGGTTTTTTTCTCTGGCATCCGCAGCCAGACTAGAAATTTGTGTGTGCATCCGCCTTGTACGTAAGTGCTATGCGCATTATATTTAGCGTGTTTTGCTTGCTTGTCACTCTTGTCAGTGCTGGTCAGAGTTGCTCGAGATTTACCAACAACTTACATTTGTTTGTTTATCTTTTACGGAAAGTCTTTGGCCGAAAATGTTAGACATAGTGAAAAAAGGACGATGAAGATGATAGTCGGGCTGCTGATGCCAGAGAAAAAAACCAGCATTGTGACGGGTGTAATGTTGTGGCTTGTGTAGCTGTAGAGTATGTTGTATGGATTGTGTGTAGGTGGGTGGTATTGGGTGGGTAACTTACTGGTTGGGGAAGTGGCATGTAGGTAGCTTTGTGTACATTCAAGTGATGCCACTTTCTAAAACAAAGTATAGGGAAACTTACAAAACGAAATTGATTTGGTTTTCTTATGCCAATTCTTTTTACGAAAGGGATAATTCTTTTCGTGTCAATATTATTTTTTTAGGTGGGTTACAGAGTATTTAGTATTAGTTATCAGTGGCCTATTTCACATGTTAGAAATAGTGTTTTACAAGCCTTCTTTAACCAACTTAAAAAAGAAGTGGAAAAGTCACTCATTCACCATAAGTTTGTGAATGGTGCTTAAATGCCGCAATAGCTGCTACGATGAGTGAGTGGTATGGGGATGTATTGAGAAACGATAGGAATATAAGTGGGGAGAAGTTTAGGTACTGTTTACATTTCATATAAATATATTATAAGTCTCGAAGGCTAGTTACGAATGAACATTTTTTGGCGAAAATATAATTTACGAAGTGGCTATTGCTCGAGATTTACCAACCAAATACATTTGTTTGTTTATCTTTTACGGAAAGTCTTTGGCCGAAAATGTTAGACATAGTGAAAAAAGGACGATGAAGATGAGGCACATGCAAATTATGAATATGAAAACAAAATAATCTATTATTTTTTCCACATTTATCCAAATTTTTGTAAAACCATTTATTTTACTAGGTTTTTCACTATGTCTAACATTTTCCGCCAAAGACTTTCCGTAAAAGATAAACAAACAAATGTAAGTGGTTGGTAAATCTCGAGCAATAGCCACTTCGTAAATTATATTTTCGCCAAAAAATGTTCATTCGTAACTAGCCTTCGAGACTTATAATATATTTATATGAAATGTAAACAGTACCTAAACTTCTCCCCACTTATATTCCTATCGTTTCTCAATACATCCCCATGCCACTCACTCATCGTAGCAGCTATTGCGTCATTTAAGCACCATTCACAAACTTATGGTGAATGAGTGACTTTTCCACTTCTTTTTTAAGTTGGTTAAAGAAGGCTTGTAAAACACTATTTCTAAAATGTGAAATAGGCCACTGATAACTAATACTAAATACTCTGTAACCCACCTAAAAAAATAATATTGACACGAAAAGAATTATCCCTTTCGTAAAAAGAATTGGCATAAGAAAACAAAATCAATTTCGTTTTGTAAGTTTCCCTATACTTTGTTTTAGAAAGTGGCATCACTTGAATGTACACAAAGCTACCTACATGCCACTTCCCCAACCAGTAAGTTACCCACCCAATACCACCCACCTACACACAATCCATACAACATACTCTACAGCTACACAAGCCACAACATTACACCCGTCACAATGCTGGTTTTTTTCTCTGGCATCAGCGGCCAGACTAGAAATTTGTGTGTGCATCCGCCTTGTACGTAAGTGCGATGCGCATTATATTTAGCGTGTTTTGCTTGCTTGTCACTCTTGTCAGTGCTGGTCAGAGTTGCTCGAGATTTACCAACCACTTACATTTGTTTGTTTATCTTTTACGGAAAGTCTTTGGCCGAAAATGTTAGACATAGTGAAAAAAGGACGATGAAGATGAGGCACATGCACATTATGAATATGAAAACAAAATAATCTATTATTTTTTCCACATTTATCCAAATTTTTGTTAAAACCATTTATTTTACTAGGTTTTTCACTATGTCTAACATTTTCCGCCAAAGACTTTCCGTAAAAGATAAACAAACAAATGTAAGTGGTTGGTAAATCTCGAGCAATAGCCACTTCGTAAATTATATTTTCGCCAAAAAATGTTCATTCGTAACTAGCCTTCGAGACTTATAATATATTTATATGAAATGTAAACAGTACCTAAACTTCTCCCCACTTATATTCCTATCGTTTCTCAATACATCCCCATGCCACTCGCTCATCGTAGCAGCTATTGCGGCATTTAAGCACCATTCACAAACTTATGGTGAATGAGTGACTTTTCCACTTCCTTTTTAAGTTGGTTAAAGAAGGCTTGTAAAACACTATTTGTAAAATGTGAAATAGGCCACTGATAACTAATACTAAATACTCTGTAACCCACCCAAAAAAACAATATTGACACGAAAAGAATTATCCCTTTCGTAAAAAGAATTGGCATAAGAAAACGAAATCAATTTCGTTTTGTAAGTTTCCGTATACTTTGTTTTAGAAAGTGGCATCACTTGAATGTACACAAAGCTACCTACATGCCACTTCCCCAACCAGTAAGTTACCCACCCAATACCACCCACCTACACACAATCCATACAACATCATTACACCCGTCACAATGCTGGTTTTTTTCTCTGGCATCCGCAGCCAGACTAGAAATTTGTGTGTGCATCCGCCTTGTACGTAAGTGCTATGCGCATTATATTTAGCGTGTTTTGCTTGCTTGTCACTCTTGTCAGTGCTGGTCAGAGTTGCTCGAGATTTACCAACAACTTACATTTGTTTGTTTATCTTTTACGGAAAGTCTTTGGCCGAAAATGTTAGACATAGTGAAAAAAGGACGATGAAGATGATAGTCGGGCTGCTGATGCCAGAGAAAAAAACCAGCATTGTGACGGGTGTAATGTTGTGGCTTGTGTAGCTGTAGAGTATGTTGTATGGATTGTGTGTAGGTGGGTGGTATTGGGTGGGTAACTTACTGGTTGGGGAAGTGGCATGTAGGTAGCTTTGTGTACATTCAAGTGATGCCACTTTCTAAAACAAAGTATAGGGAAACTTACAAAACGAAATTGATTTGGTTTTCTTATGCCAATTCTTTTTACGAAAGGGATAATTCTTTTCGTGTCAATATTATTTTTTTAGGTGGGTTACAGAGTATTTAGTATTAGTTATCAGTGGCCTATTTCACATGTTAGAAATAGTGTTTTACAAGCCTTCTTTAACCAACTTAAAAAAGAAGTGGAAAAGTCACTCATTCACCATAAGTTTGTGAATGGTGCTTAAATGCCGCAATAGCTGCTACGATGAGTGAGTGGTATGGGGATGTATTGAGAAACGATAGGAATATAAGTGGGGAGAAGTTTAGGTACTGTTTACATTTCATATAAATATATTATAAGTCTCGAAGGCTAGTTACGAATGAACATTTTTTGGCGAAAATATAATTTACGAAGTGGCTATTGCTCGAGATTTACCAACCAAATACATTTGTTTGTTTATCTTTTACGGAAAGTCTTTGGCCGAAAATGTTAGACATAGTGAAAAAAGGACGATGAAGATGAGGCACATGCAAATTATGAATATGAAAACAAAATAATCTATTATTTTTTCCACATTTATCCAAATTTTTGTAAAACCATTTATTTTACTAGGTTTTTCACTATGTCTAACATTTTCCGCCAAAGACTTTCCGTAAAAGATAAACAAACAAATGTAAGTGGTTGGTAAATCTCGAGCAATAGCCACTTCGTAAATTATATTTTCGCCAAAAAATGTTCATTCGTAACTAGCCTTCGAGACTTATAATATATTTATATGAAATGTAAACAGTACCTAAACTTCTCCCCACTTATATTCCTATCGTTTCTCAATACATCCCCATGCCACTCACTCATCGTAGCAGCTATTGCGTCATTTAAGCACCATTCACAAACTTATGGTGAATGAGTGACTTTTCCACTTCTTTTTTAAGTTGGTTAAAGAAGGCTTGTAAAACACTATTTCTAAAATGTGAAATAGGCCACTGATAACTAATACTAAATACTCTGTAACCCACCTAAAAAAATAATATTGACACGAAAAGAATTATCCCTTTCGTAAAAAGAATTGGCATAAGAAAACAAAATCAATTTCGTTTTGTAAGTTTCCCTATACTTTGTTTTAGAAAGTGGCATCACTTGAATGTACACAAAGCTACCTACATGCCACTTCCCCAACCAGTAAGTTACCCACCCAATACCACCCACCTACACACAATCCATACAACATACTCTACAGCTACACAAGCCACAACATTACACCCGTCACAATGCTGGTTTTTTTCTCTGGCATCAGCGGCCAGACTAGAAATTTGTGTGTGCATCCGCCTTGTACGTAAGTGCGATGCGCATTATATTTAGCGTGTTTTGCTTGCTTGTCACTCTTGTCAGTGCTGGTCAGAGTTGCTCGAGATTTACCAACCACTTACATTTGTTTGTTTATCTTTTACGGAAAGTCTTTGGCCGAAAATGTTAGACATAGTGAAAAAAGGACGATGAAGATGAGGCACATGCACATTATGAATATGAAAACAAAATAATCTATTATTTTTTCCACATTTATCCAAATTTTTGTTAAAACCATTTATTTTACTAGGTTTTTCACTATGTCTAACATTTTCCGCCAAAGACTTTCCGTAAAAGATAAACAAACAAATGTAAGTGGTTGGTAAATCTCGAGCAATAGCCACTTCGTAAATTATATTTTCGCCAAAAAATGTTCATTCGTAACTAGCCTTCGAGACTTATAATATATTTATATGAAATGTAAACAGTACCTAAACTTCTCCCCACTTTTATTCCTATCGTTTCTCAATACATCCCCATGCCACTCGCTCATCGTAGCAGCTATTGCGGCATTTAAGCACCATTCACAAACTTATGGTGAATGAGTGACTTTTCCACTTCCTTTTTAAGTTGGTTAAAGAAGGCTTGTAAAACACTATTTGTAAAATGTGAAATAGGCCACTGATAACTAATACTAAATACTCTGTAACCCACCCAAAAAAACAATATTGACACGAAAAGAATTATCCCTTTCGTAAAAAGAATTGGCATAAGAAAACGAAATCAATTTCGTTTTGTAAGTTTCCGTATACTTTGTTTTAGAAAGTGGCATCACTTGAATGTACACAAAGCTACCTACATGCCACTTCCCCAACCAGTAAGTTACCCACCCAATACCACCCACCTACACACAATCCATACAACATCATTACACCCGTCACAATGCTGGTTTTTTTCTCTGGCATCCGCAGCCAGACTAGAAATTTGTGTGTGCATCCGCCTTGTACGTAAGTGCGATGCGCATTATATTTAGCGTGTTTTGCTTGCTTGTCACTCTTGTCAGTGCTGGTCAGAGTTGCTCGAGATTTACCAACCACTTACATTTGTTTGTTTATCTTTTACGGAAAGTCTTTGGCCGAAAATGTTAGACATAGTGAAAAAAGGACGATGAAGATGATAGTCGGGCTACTGATGCCAGAGAAAAAAACCAGCATTGTGACGGGTGTAATGTTGTGGCTTGTGTAGCTGTAGAGTATGTTGTATGGATTGTGTGTAGGTGGGTGGTATTGGGTGGGTAACTTACTGGTTGGGGAAGTGGCATGTAGGTAGCTTTGTGTACATTCAAGTGATGCCACTTTCTAAAACAAAGTATAGGGAAACTTACAAAACGAAATTGATTTTGTTTTCTTATGCCAATTCTTTTTACGAAAGGGATAATTCTTTTCGTGTCAATATTATTTTTTTAGGTGGGTTACAGAGTATTTAGTATTAGTTATCAGTAGCCTATTTCACATGTTAGAAATAGTGTTTTACAAGCCTTCTTTAACCAACTTAAAAAAGAAGTGGAAAAGTCACTCATTCACCATAAGTTTGTGAATGGTGCTTAAATGCCGCAATAGCTGCTACGATGAGTGAGTGGTATGGGGATGTATTGAGAAACGATAGGAATATAAGTGGGGAGAAGTTTAGGTACTGTTTACATTTCATATAAATATATTATAAGTCTCGAAGGCTAGTTACGAATGAACATTTTTTGGCGAAAATATAATTTACGAAGTGGCTATTGCTCGAGATTTACCAACCAAATACATTTGTTTGTTTATCTTTTACGGAAAGTCTTTGGCCGAAAATGTTAGACATAGTGAAAAAAGGACGATGAAGATGAGGCACATGCAAATTATGAATATGAAAACAAAATAATCTATTATTTTTTCCACATTTATCCAAATTTTTGTAAAACCATTTATTTTACTAGGTTTTTCACTATGTCTAACATTTTCCGCCAAAGACTTTCCGTAAAAGATAAACAAACAAATGTAAGTGGTTGGTAAATCTCGAGCAATAGCCACTTCGTAAATTATATTTTCGCCAAAAAATGTTCATTCGTAACTAGCCTTCGAGACTTATAATATATTTATATGAAATGTAAACAGTACCTAAACTTCTCCCCACTTATATTCCTATCGTTTCTCAATACATCCCCATACCACTCACTCATCGTAGCAGCTATTGCGGCATTTAAGCACCATTCACAAACTTATGGTGAATGAGTGACTTTTCCACTTCTTTTTTAAGTTGGTTAAAGAAGGCTTGTAAAACACTATTTCTAAAATGTGAAATAGGCCACTGATAACTAATACTAAATACTCTGTAACCCACCTAAAAAAATAATATTGACACGAAAAGAATTATCCCTTTCGTAAAAAAAATTGGCATAAGAAAACAAAATCAATTTCGTTTTGTAAGTTTCCCTATACTTTGTTTTAGAAAGTGGCATCACTTGAATGTACGCAAAGCTACCTAGATGCAATGTTGCCAGATTTTTTTTTTCAAAAAACTGTGAATTCCCAAAGAAAAAACTGTATTTCCAAGCAAAAAACTGTAACCTACGAAAACGAAATTTTTTTTTCTAAATTAGGGTTTTTTTTTTTAATTTTATTAAACATAAATGACAAGTAAATTGCCGTATCGAAGCAGCAACTGCAATGTTATTACAGGGATACCGTGAGATTTTTTTAAAGCTGGAAAAAATTAAACTTTTATTGTAATTAAAAAAAAAACCGAAAACATTTTAATTTATTCTTTCAAATCTGAAATTTAAAAAAACTGTAATTTGTACTAGGAGGTAATTTTAAAAACTGTAAGCTTGTCTAAAAAACTGTAATTTACCGTTAAAACTGTGAATATGGCAACGCTGCCTACATGCCACTTCCCCAACCAGTAAGTTACCCACCCAATACCACCCACCTACACACAATCCATACAACATACTCTACAGCTACACAAGCCACAACATTACACCCGTCACAATGCTGGTTTTTTTCTCTGGCATCAGCAGCCAGACTAGAAATTTGTGTGTGCATCCGCCTTGTACGTAAGTGCGATGCGCATTATATTATTTAGCGTGTTTTGCTTGCTTGTCACTCTTGTCAGTGCTGGTCAGAGTTGCTCGAGATTTACCAACCACTTACATTTGTTTGTTTATCTTTTACGGAAAGTCTTTGGCCGAAAATGTTAGACATAGTGAAAAAAGGACGATGAAGATGATAGTCTGGCTGCTGATGCCAGAGAAAAAAACCAGCATTGTGACGGGTGTAATGTTGTGGCTTGTGTAGCTGTAGAGTATGTTGTATGGATTGTGTGTAGGTGGGTGGTATTGGGTGGGTAACTTACTGGTTGGGGAAGTGGCATGTAGGTAGCTTTGTGTACATTCAAGTGATGCCACTTTCTAAAACAAAGTATAGGGAAACTTACAAAACGAAATTGATTTTGTTTTCTTATGCCAATTCTTTTTACGAAAGGGATAATTCTTTTCGTGTCAATATTATTTTTTTAGTTGGGTTACAGAGTATTTAGTATTAGTTATCAGTGGCCTATTTCACATGTTAGAAATAGTGTTTTACAAGCCTTCTTTAACCAACTTAAAAAAGAAGTGGAAAAGTCACTCATTCACCATAAGTTTGTGAATGGTGCTTAAATGCCGCAATAGCTGCTACGATGAGTGAGTGGTATGGGGATGTATTGAGAAACGATAGGAATATAAGTGGGGAGAAGTTTAGGTACTGTTTACATTTCATATAAATATATTATAAGTCTCGAAGGCTAGTTACGAATGAACATTTTTTGGCGAAAATATAATTTACGAAGTGGCTATTGCTCGAGATTTACCAACCAATTACATTTGTTTGTTTATCTTTTACGGAAAGTCTTTGGCCGAAAATGTTAGACATAGTGAAAAAAGGACGATGAAGATGAGGCACATGCAAATTATGAATATGAAAACAAAATAATCTATTATTTTTTCCACATTTATCCAAATTTTTGTAAAACCATTTATTTTACTAGGTTTTTCACTATGTCTAACATTTTCCGCCAAAGACTTTCCGTAAAAGATAAACAAACAAATGTAAGTGGTTGGTAAATCTCGAGCAATAGCCACTTCGTAAATTATATTTTCGCCAAAAAATGTTCATTCGTAACTAGCCTTCGAGACTTATAATATATTTATATGAAATGTAAACGGTACCTAAACTTCTTACTTACTTACTTAGATGGCGCTACAGTTCGGGGTGGACCTGGGCCTCAACCAACACGCCTCTCCAGTTAGCACGATCTTTGGCTAACTGCCTCCAGTTGCGCACTCCAAGTTGGTTGAGGTCCCCTTCCACTTGTGCGCGCCACCTAAGGCGAGGTCTTCCTCTACTGCGTTGTCCCTCCGGGTTGGAATCGAAGACTCTTCGGGCCGGAGCGTTGGTGTTTATTCGCTCTACATGTCCTAGCCATCTTAGTCGACTGATACGTACTTTTCTGACAAGGTCGATGTCGCTGTACAGCTCGTAGAGTTCGCTGTTAAATCTCCTCCTCCAAAGCCCGTCAACGCAAACGGGACCGAAAATCACTCGAAGAATTTTGCGTTCGAAGCGACCAAGGAGATCTTCATCCGCTTTTGACAACGTCCATGATTCTGCGCCATAAAGCAGGACTGGGATGAAGAGGGTCTTATATAGAGTCTCCTTAGTGTTTCTCGACAGGGCTTTACTAATCAATTGCCATCTTAGGCCAAAGTAACAGCGGTTGGCAAGTGTAATTCTTCGCTTGATTTCTGATGTGATGTCATTTTCAGAATTAATAGCGGAGCCGAGATAGACAAAGTCCCGAACTACCTCAAAGTTATAGCTGTCTATCGTGACGTTCTGTCCGATTCGTCGATGTTGTGTGTCCCTTCTAGTTGACAGCATATATTTTGTTTTGCCCTCATTCACCACCAAACCCATTTTTGCCGCCTCTGTACTGATACTTGCAAACGCACCAGTGACAGCTCGCTGTGTCCTGCCAATGATGTCGATGTCGTCAGCGTATGCAAGTAGTTGCACAGACTTTTGGAAAATTGTGCCCCTGGTGTTGGCTTGCGAGTTTCGCACAATTTTCTCAAGAATGATGTTGAAAAAGTCACATGACAGCGCATCACCTTGTCTAAATCCTTTTTTGACATCAAAGGTCTCGGTGAGACTGTTTCCGACCTTTACGGAGCAGCGAGCGTTCTCCATCGTCATTCTGCACAATCTGACAAGTTTGGCAGGGATGCCAAAACTAGACATGGCTCTGTATAGCTCGTCTCTATAAATGCTGTCATATGCGGCTTTAAAATCGATAAATAGTTGATGAGTATCGATTTGGTATTCTTGGGTTTTCTCCAGGATCTGCCGTAGTGTGAATATTTGGTCGGTTGTGGACTTACCGGGCCTAAAACCGCACTGATAGGGTCCAATCAGTTCGTTGACAAATGGTTTCAGGCGTTCACACAGTACGGAAGACAGGATTTTGTAAGCGATGTTAAGGAGACTAATGCCTCTATGGTTGGCGCAGTTTAGAGGGTCTCCTTTCTTATGGATCGGGCAAACAATGCTGAGGCTCCATTCTTCAGGCATACTTTCCTCTGACCAAATTTTAGAAACGAGTTGGTGTATGCTCTCTACCAAGTCATCCCCCGCTGCCTTAAAAAGCTCGGCCGATAAACCGTCCGGTCCTGCAGCTTTGTTGGACTTCAGCTTGGATATTGCTATCCTTACCTCATTTTGGTCAGGTGGACGGAAGTCTTGGCTTTCATCGCCCAGGTTGAATGGTTCATTCTGCCTGACAGCGGAATTTGTGTCGTCTTCGCCGTTTAGCAGTCTGCAGAAATGGTTTTTCCATGTCCTCAGCACCGACTGTGACTCTACTACAAGGTTTCCTTGTTCGTCTCTACAGGTCTCTGTTCGGGCCTTGTTCCCGTGACACGTTCTTTTTACCTTTTGGTAAAACTTCCGAACATTGTTCCTGGAGTAACACCTCTCTATTTCCTCGATCGCGCGCTTCTCATGCTCTTTCTTTTTCCTTCGGAGAAGCCGGTGTTCTTCCCTCCGTTTTTGCTCGTAGAGCTCACGAGCTGCTCTCGTCCTTCTCTGCAGCGCCGCTTTGTAGGCCAGTTGCTTTGCTGCATGTGCTTGCCGGCACTCTTCGTCAAACCAGGGGTTTCGCGGTGGTGGTCGGGTGAAACCTAGCACATCAGTTGCGGCTTTTCTGATGGCTTCTTGGCATCGATGCCACTGGTCTTCAGCACTTGATGCTGGCTGCACAGGACTTCTCGAGAGGTTGAGGGAGACGCGATCGGCAAAAGTTCTGGCGGTTTGTTGCGTTTGTAGCCGTTCAACGTTGAATCTTCTCACAGTATTTCCTCGTTGTTGTGGTGTCTGGGATATCCGCATACGTACCTTGGCTACAACAAGGTAGTGATCCGAGTCTATGTTGGCCGCTCGGAAAGTTCGGACATCTAGAATACTGGAGGAGTGCCTTGCGTCGATCGCAACATGGTCAATTTGATTGACCGTTTGATGGTCTGGTGACCGCCATGTTCCTTTGTGAATGTTGAGGTGTGGAAACCGTGTGCTTGCTATAGTAGCATTACGTCCCGCAGCAAAGTCAATTAGCCTAAGTCCGTTTCCAGACGTGGTGTCGTGTAGGCTGTGCTTTCCGATTGTGCTACCAAAGAGGTCCTCCTTTCCTATTTTGGCGTTAAAATCACCTAAGACAATTTTAACGTCGTATTTAGGACATTGCTCATATGTTTTGTCGAGGAGCTCATAGAAACATTCTTTGGTAGCGTCGTCTTTATCTTCTGTGGGGGCGTGAGCGCATATCAGGCTGATGTTGGCGAATTTAGCCTTGATGCGGATAGTTGTAAGGCGCTCACTTACGTGTCGAAAGCTCAAGACTTCTTGCCTAAGTCTGCCGCTTACAACGAATCCGCATCCAAATAGACGCTGCTTCTGCTCTCTGTAGCAATCACCGTAGTAGATGTCACAGGTTTTCATCCTTCTTTTGCCTGGCCCATCCCACCGCACCACCTGAATGGCGGTGATATCTGCCTTGTAGCAGTCTAGGGCCTCCGCTAATTGTTCGTCTGCACGCGGTCTGTTCAGGGTTCGAACATTCCACGTGCAGACCCGAACGTCATTGTCCTTTTTTCGTTTTGCAGGGTCGTCAACAGTGAATCCATCCGTATCCGAGGCTCTTGGTTGCTTCGTAACCATTAATTTTTCCGTGGTTGGGTAGTTAGCCCCACGCACAACCCCCAACCTGGAGTACCAGGCCCTAAGATAACCCTAGGACAGCGGGTCGGATACTCCGTTGTCAGTAACCCACTTCGGGGATATGAGTGCTGCCGTTGGCCCATAAAGGGTTCATCCGCCACCATCTCTATTTCAGCACCCTGACTAGTGCTGAAAATCCTTACAGACCTTTGCTCCAAATATGTCAGAGAAGCTCACGCAAGGTATCTGCCATCTCGACTGTTGACAACACCGTTGATTCAATCTTGTGTATTCATCCGCTGTATGTCCTCTTTCTGAGGGGCTCATGTAAGACCTGAAACATAGGAAGTAGGTGTACTTATACCATTGGGTATAAGAAAGTGTTTTGGGATGGTAAACGAACTTTGTGATTTCGGCAGCTGGTGGCACGCTTGCGGTTGCACAGCATCAGCTCGTCGGTGGGGTGGGATCTTGCTGCCTCTTACTAAGTACCTATGAATTCAAACATTTATCGTGCCGACAAAATAAAAAAAAATTAGGGAAACATAATCTTGAAGTTAACTAACGCCTTATATTGAAGAAATAGACAAAAGACTGATAGGGCGGTACGCGTACAAATTAAAGTGTTGGATGAACCACATCAGTGAAGTGACGTCGTCGATGTTGTGACGTCGAGGCTACCCCTCCCCTTGTATATGGATGAATCCATATACACCGTGGCTATTCCGCGGCCTCGCTATTCTGTAACTGGAAAAGCCCCAAAAGCTCTTCTTGCTTATGTACCGATCCTCACATGTCAACGATTATTGAAAAATAGTTCAATCACACATAATTAAGATTTAAGTTTAACCAAAATAGTCAAAAACCAATGTTTTATTTAATAATCCACAAACTTTTAATTTATTTATGTACCAAATTCATAAGAAATGCATGTATGTATTGTTATATGTGTGTAATGAATATGTGAAAAGATTTATAAAGTGATGAAAATAGAGTAGTTCTAGTATTGTTTTTATATTTGTAGCTTATTACGTATTGTTATATATATATGCATGTTTAGGTATAATAAATATGAATGTGTATATATGTGTTATTTTATGGGAAAAGTGTGATTTCAATAGGTATGACTGTATATGTTGTTTTCGTTTTCTTTTTTGCATGAATTTCAAAGGTAAGTTACTTGTGTTTTGTTGTTTTATAGGTATTCAAATTAATAAATATATATATATAATGTAGATAGGTATTCAAAATTAAAATAAGCCAAAGAAAATATTTTTATCTTGTTTATAGGTACTCACTTATATGATGCGTCGCTCCGAATTTTGTGCACAAATTTCGTCGAATCTGCATACTCCTTTTAAATTGTTAAATTTTGTATTTTATATAGGTTAGGTATGTAAGCATTATCCCTGTTTGTATATTATGTTTAAGTTTTAGCAATAGGTTTTCTGTGGCTTTTCACAAATTTTTAGATACTTTAGAAGGTAAGTAGCAAAATTATTTAGATTTAGGTAGGTAGCAATTTATAATATGTATTTTAAGAATAACACAGTCACATAACAAAGTACTTTTGAAATCAAATAGGTGTTGAGAATTTACTTATTTTCACGATTCACTTTTTTGTTTGGTTTACTGTTCTTTTTTTTTTTGTCTTTCTTCTTTTTATGTTTATGATATGTTGTAGGTGCACTGAATATGAAGTTGGTATATGTATGAATGTTTGATGAATTGTCTATCTTTGTTTTTGTATTTTTGGCTAATTTAGCATTTTTTGATTGTAGCTTCGTTTTTTTTTTTTTTTTATATGTGTGTTGAAATGTGGGGTTTCTCTGGGGGGTTTTCTTGCATGTTAAGGTGGGTCGCACTGTGCCTCGTTAGGTTAAAAGGTATTAAGCACGTGTTGCTTATAGAAGCTGTAACGCACGGATGTTTGGCGGCCTATGCTCGTGGTGTGGAAAAATCTCTTAAATGTTACCACTTTAGACGCACGAGGGTCCTATATGGGGCATCCGGGTTAGCTAAATTGAAAGAGGATGTTAAAGCGAGCGAAGTGGATTATCGTATAACCAAATTTACCTTCTTACAACGTCTTTCAACGCGTGCGTAGAGTAATCCGCAAATAATTTATGCGAGAGGCTGCATCCACAATTTGCTTTTGCGCAATTTGATGTGTTAGCCTTTTGCTAACTCCAATGACGAAACTTTTTAACGCTAATGGGACAAATAAGCAAATTATTGTTTAAACACTCGGAGTTATCTAAATTAAGGTAGGTACTTACAGGAGACAGTACATTTTACACGACCAGTTCGTTTGGGAGTCAGCAAGAAAAAGAGAGATTAGAACTCTCGCTTGCAAGTGGGAAGCTTAGGTACTTGATAATTCACCGTAATGGGAATATCGTAATGGTCGTTGTGACAGATCTCACTGGAAGTTATGTTAAATCAACACTGGTGGCTTCCGGTTTGTGTCAAAGGTAACTGAAGTGGCAGTTATTTTCAAAACTAATCGAAAGTTTGCGAAATGAATTATTTTTGTAGGAGATACACTACAAAGCATGGATTTAGAGAGTATCTATTATTCGATAAAGTCATGAAACGCATCTCTGACAAAAGTATGTCTATAGTTGAGTGGTATGTTTCGACCCATGACCCTGGAATTGGTGCATAAGACTATGCTTGTGTACTCTACTTGTCACTTACGCAAATCCTTTGCATGGTAGACCCCTATTGGTTTTCCATCTGGGTTCTCTATCATATACATGGATTTTCCAACAGATTTCACGATACGACAGGGCACAAACTTAGCACACAATTTAGCGTTCAAACCTTTGGATGCGTCGCTTAACACAAAATTGCTCCTATACGCATGTTCGCCAGGACTGAAGGTATTTTTAGAGCTTCTGAGGTTGTAAGACTTTTCGCACTTCAGATGTGAATTTTTCAAGTTCTCTTTTATCTTGTGTCTTATCAACTCGAGCTTATTATTGTGCGGTAGACAGTGGAGCTCACTATCATCTAATGATCTCAGATTCCTCAATAGTTTATACATATCTGCGTGAGTGCTCATCTGCTGACCGAATAATGCAAAATAGGGTGTTGTACCAATCGATTGGTGTATGGTGGTACACACAGCCTGTTGGATTTCAGAGAGATGTTTATCCCATTCACGTTGGTCTGTTTTTAAATAGCTTCTTATAGCAGACAAAATTGTTTGATTCACCCTTTCGGATGCATTCGCCTGTGGTGAATAAACAGCGTTTTTAATGTGCGTACAACCATACTTCGCAAGGAACTGTTGGAATTCTTTGGAAACAAACTGCTTTCCATTATCACTGTGTACAAATTCGGGTACACCGAATTGGTGGAAAACACTTTGTTCCAAGAACTCAACAACAGTTTTGGAAGTTGCCTTCCGCATTGCCTTGAAAAAGACATATTTAGAAAAAGAGTCTAGTACGACAAATATGAACGCATTCCCATTTTTACTTCGGGGATATGGTCCCATAAAATCGATATATATTTTCTGAAATGGTCGATCAATCTGATGAAAGGATCCCATTTCTGGTCGCAAAGTCGTATTAGGTGGCTTGTTCTCTTTACAGGTTTTACAATTACGCACAAAGTCATGCACCTGTTTGGTCATGTTAGGCCAATAAAACAATTCTTTTATTTTGCTCAATGTTTTGAACATTCCGCAGTGTGAACAGTTTGGAGGATTATGCGAGTTTTCGATAACGGATTGCGTTAGTTCCGATGGTATCCACAATTTCCATTGAAATTCACCATCAATTTGTTTGCCATATTTGGAAACTGAACGCTTATATATCACGTTATCTAGAATTCGAATATCTGGGAACTTATCTGGATTCAAAGCGAAAGTTGAAATTAAGTCAGTATACTCAGATGATTTAAATCCGGGTGATGTCAGATCAATGGATGCATAAGTTTCTGGACTTGGAGAGAGCTCTTCGTTGAAAGCACGAGACAGAACATCCGGCACAATGTTTTGCGAACCTTTCTTATGCCGTATGTCGAAGTCGTATGCCTGAAGTTTTAGCGACCATCGTGCCAATCTGCCGCTTAGGTCTTTGAGGCTCATCAACCATTTTAAGCTGGCATGATCAGTCACGATGGTGAAGGCAGATCCTTCGACATACGGTCGAAACTTTTTTACTGCCTGTACCGCCGCATAGCATTCTTGCTCCGTAACACTATAATTACGTTGACAGGAGTTTAGTTTCTCGGAAAAGAATGCTATGGGTTTTTCATGTTCCTCGTCGTCGAGCTGATACAAAACTCCTCCAATTCCGAAACTTGATGCATCACATTGGATCGTGAAAGGCTTTGTGAAGTCAGGGTTGGATAGTAAAGGTGCAGATATTAACGCAGTTTTTAGAGCATCGAAGGACATCAGGGCTTCAGAAGACATGGAAAATGGTTTATTCTTTTTCAATGTGTCGGTAAGGGGACTCGCAATGGAAGCAAAGTTTCTAATGAACCTCCTATACCACCCACATAAGCCTAAAAATCGTCTGACCTGTTTTTGGGACACCGGAATCGGAAAGTCCTTTATAGCCGATACCTTGTCAGGATTCGGTTTCAGATGGCCCTGTCCGACGATATATCCTAAGTATTTGAGCTCAGTAAAACAAAAATTGGACTTTTCAATATTAATCGTCAAGTTTGCGTCTCGTAAACATTCCGCTACTTTGTCTAGGATAGTGAGATGGCTTTCGAAATTCGAGGAAATGATCAACAAATCGTCCAGATAGACGAAAACTTGTTCCCTAAGTGCACTGGGGATCACTTTATCCATCAACCGACACATCCTTTGCGCTGCATTACACAGCCCAAAAGGCATGACGGTAAATTGATAAAGTGGTCGCCCTGGCACAGTGAATGCCGTTTTCTCTCTGGACGTCCGCTCTAGGGGGATCTGCCAAAACGCATCCTTTAGATCCACACTACTAATGTAGTGCGTTTCCTGGAGGCGGCTTAACAGACCCTCCACGTGTGGAAGTGGATACGCATCTCTCTTTGTGAGCGAGTTCAGTCTCCGAGAATCAATGCACAGTCGGTTCTTACCAGGTTTCCGGATAAGAACGACTGGTGAGCTCCAAGAACTGACACTTTCTTCGATCACTCCCAAAGAGATCATGCGGTCCAACTCTTTGTAGATCATTTCCTGAATCGCCGGTGATACCGGATAGTGCCTCTGCTTTACAGCGTCAAAACTACCCGTATCTATTACGTGCATCTCTAAAGATGTTTTTCCTAAACCTAGTTTAGCGAAAGAAGGAAATTTGCTAATAACCTCTTCTAGTCTTTTGTTTTGCGATTCGTCTAACGGAATTTTCTGTGGAACATCTTTATTTTGTTTTGTATCTGGTGAAGCTGTGCTGATGGTTTCATCAAGTTCGCTCAGAATGTGTGGTGCGATCCGAAACTTTTGCCAAAAATCTATGCCGAGATAGAGTGACTGAGACAAGGAAGGAACTAAATACAGGTCAACATTTTCAGAGCGGTTGTTGTAAACAATGTCTACATTAATTCGGCCAACAATGTGTTGTCTGTTGCCATCAGCTGTTCTTATAAATGAATCGAAATTCAAAATGGGTATATTCAGTTCCTTCACAAGCTCAATGCAACCTCTACCAAGGCAAGATAAGGATGCACCACTATCGAGGAGTCCTGAAATCGTTCGTCCATCAATGTTCACAGTAGCATAAGGTCTAGAATCTTCGTTGCTATTAAGCGTACTATGAAATATGTTTTGTTTGTATAATTTTCGCTTTTTGTAACGTAGACGGAGACGTAAACTTGTTAGATTGATTTGTAATTTTTAGCTCATCTATTCGAAAAATTCTTGCTCGAAGTTCATTATAGTATCTAACCCTTTCTTCATAAGGCTTAGATAGAAATTCATGTCTTTTACGTAGTGTTTGATTTAAACTTGGTAGTGAATTAGCAGAATGCGGCACCTCATCACTACGATCAGTGTTTGTGCTTGCATCTGATTTTCTTACTGTTCCGGGTGAGTTTGAGTTGAACTCGAACGAGACGTCCCGGAGTTCGTCGCGTTCGATTTTCGGTTTTCCATGTTCGGATTACACTTTCCACAGCTTAACACAGTGACTCCATCAGAACCGCATCGATAGCAAAAAAGCTTGTTTATAGGTGAGGGACAATTTATAAACAGATGCCCCGGGTTCTTGCAGTTAAAGCATACGGATGGTTTCTGATGATGCACTTGTTTGCTAATAGGATAAGAGCAGTTATTTTGAACAGCCGCAACTTCATAAACGTCAAGGTTGAAGTCAGCAGAACCGTTCACATCCTCTAATTCATGGATTGTTCTAAAATTTGGATTACGGTTTAGATTTGAGAACCTCGACTGAATCAATCGTTCTGCTTGCCTACACTCATCCTTGAAGTGCTCTACCGAGTATATCTTCATGGGATAGATATAGTGCATAAGCTTGGGACTGATGTTGGTCCTAAGAATTTTGATTAAATCTTGGTCTCGAATTGGTTGCCTTAATTGGTTTTTTAATTGCTGTATAGCAATGAAAAAGTCTTCAAAGGATTCCTGCGGGAATTGCTTTCTTTCCATGAGATGCTTAATTATCTCGAAGTCATTTTCATGCAATTTGAATTGCTTGATTAAAGCTCTACGCAGGTCTGGCCAATTTCCACGAGGATTATTTCGCAAAAATTGCCAGTACCAATCTTGTGCTACACCCTGTAAAATGTGGTGAAAATTGTTCATGACCTCGGACCATGTGCAATTGTAATTTGTCTTCAACATCTCAACTCTGAAGACGAAATCTTCAACTGGAATGCCTTTAGAAGAACCTTCAAATTTGAGACCCCAGCGATCAAGTTGTAAATATCTATCTTCAGATTGCCTAACGTTTCTGGTACTATTATTCTGATTTTCATTTGCAAATTCATTTTGTTGATTAGGATAAGAATGATTATTTGATTGTCTGTTTTCTAACATGGTATTATGATTATTCTCATTATTGTTCCAAGCCGGAACAGAGGGATTATCATCTACAAATACGGGTACCTGTTGGTTGACGAATGGTTGCATGGCCTTCTCAACATTTTCTTTTATGAGAGCTGGAAGTAAATTCACGACCGACTCATCAATAAGCTGACGAATGTGAGTGTCTAGTTGTTTCATTTGCAGAGATTTATTTGATACGAACTGTGGAAGACATGGTATTGGATCAGTTGTTGGAATAGTCGAAAATGGAATGCGTGTATTAGCCGTAGCACCACAAAAAAAATTGTCAACATCATTGCTCGCTCTAGCAAAATTTGATGCCGTTTCTTTTGCATTGGATCTTCCATTACTAACTGACGTAACAATTGGATTAGCATAGCTTGTTGTTATCGTTGTAGTGCATTCACTAACTGCACTAGTCGTCGTCACTACAAAGAGAGCAGCTTGACTAGGCGTACAGTAATTTTCTTGTGTGACATCAAAGCGGGGGTGTGACACATTAAGAGAATAACTATTGTTTGGAATTGGTGAGTGCAATACCGGTTGAGTTGCATTACCGAAATGTAAGCTCTGTCTTGGTGTTGTTTGTTTGGTGCTATGCGAACGAGTAGTAACACCGCGCGAAGAGTCAAGTACATTGCCTCTCTGGTGTTTTGGAATAGCTCCGTTACCTGATTTACTCATTTTTAAATAATATATATTTTGTTTACGAAAGATGGGAACGTAAAAAGAGAGGAATTTTAGTAGTACGGTTCTAATATTGCTAAATAAAGAAAATTTATATAGGTATGTATATTCATGTAAATAATAATCGTTGATTGTGTGATTCGGTTACATAAAAAAAGAGAATTGACTGATGTGTGGTTCATGTATTAAGAAGAAAAGGAAATAAAATGGCAAGCTAAGTGTTAGTATAGTTGTGCTTTTATGTTTTTGTTTCTTTGCCTGCTTCTCTGGACTATTATGTATGTTAACAGCAACATCTGAAATAACAATAACGACTCAGCGAAAGCGGGAGGGATAAGATCAAGCAACTGTCCAGGTCAACCTAAACGATTTGTTTATAAACAAAACTTTGTAACTAGGGACTCATAGACGTTAGTCTTGATTAAACTGCACAACTATTGTTTATATTGATGTAACTGGATTGCAATTCAGTGCAACGGAGCTCCATAGTGATCTTACACACTTAAGTTCGGACTCCTGAACGCTGTTACACTTCGATGGATTTATTCACGAATGGATGTCTTATGAAGAATGTTTAAGATTTGAAATATTTATTGCAGGTTAAGTGGGGTAAAAAAAATAAAAGAGTGAGGATATTAAACAAGCTTCCGCAAGATAGCTTGATATGGCAAGGTATGTAATTGTGTGTACTTAGCTGACAGTTGTACAATTTGAAGATTAATTGCCATTTGTTTGGGACCCACTATCAAATCAGCACTATTTGTGTCGATATTGCTACGGTCGGGCCACACGTTGCGGACGCCATTGAAACATAGGAAGTAGGTGTACTTATACCATTGGGTATAAGAAAGTGTTTTGGGATGGTAAACGAACTTTGTGATTTCGGCAGCTGGTGGCACGCTTGCGGTTGCACAGCATCAGCTCGTCGGTGGGGTGGGATCTTGCTGCCTCTTACTAAGTACCTATGAATTCAAACATTTATCGTGCCGACAAAATAAAAAAAAATTAGGGAAACATAATCTTGAAGTTAACTAACGCCTTATAATGAAGAAATAGACAAAAGACTGATAGGGCGGTACGCGTACAAATTAAAGTGTTGGATGAACCACATCAGTGAAGTGACGTCGTCGATGTTGTGACGTCGAGGCTACCCCTCCCCTTGTATATGGATGAATCCATATACACCGTGGCTATTCCGCGGCCTCGCTATTCTGTAACTGGAAAAGCCCCAAAAGCTCTTCTTGCTTATGTACCGATCCTCACATGTCAACGATTATTGAAAAATAGTTCAATCACACATAATTAAGATTTAAGTTTAACCAAAATAGTCAAAAACCAATGTTTTATTTAATAATCCACAAACTTTTAATTTATTTATGTACCAAATTCATAAGAAATGCATGTATGTATTGTTATATGTGTGTAATGAATATGTGAAAAGATTTATAAAGTGATGAAAATAGAGTAGTTCTAGTATTGTTTTTATATTTGTAGCTTATTACGTATTGTTATATATATATGCATGTTTAGGTATAATAAATATGAATGTGTATATATGTGTTATTTTATGGGAAAAGTGTGATTTCAATAGGTATGACTGTATATGTTGTTTTCGTTTTCTTTTTTGCATGAATTTCAAAGGTAAGTTACTTGTGTTTTGTTGTTTTATAGGTATTCAAATTAATAAATATATATATATAATGTAGATAGGTATTCAAAATTAAAATAAGCCAAAGAAAATATTTTTATCTTGTTTATAGGTACTCACTTATATGATGCATACTCCTTTTAAATTGTTAAATTTTGTATTTTATATAGGTTAGGTATGTAAGCATTATCCCTGTTTGTATATTATGTTTAAGTTTTAGCAATAGGTTTTCTGTGGCTTTTCACAAATTTTTAGATACTTTAGAAGGTAAGTAGCAAAATTATTTAGATTTAGGTAGGTAGCAATTTATAATATGTATTTTAAGAATAACACAGTCACATAACAAAGTACTTTTGAAATCAAATAGGTGTTGAGAATTTACTTATTTTCACGATTCACTTTTTTGTTTGGTTTACTGTTCTTTTTTTTTTTGTCTTTCTTCTTTTTATGTTTATGATATGTTGTAGCTGCACTGAATATGAAGTTGGTATATGTATGAATGTTTGATGAATTGTCTATCTTTGTTTTTGTATTTTTGGCTAATTTAGCATTTTTTGATTGTAGCTTCGTTTTTTTTTTTTTTTTATATGTGTGTTGAAATGTGGGGTTTCTCTGGGGGGTTTTCTTGCATGTTAAGGTGGGTCGCACTGTGCCTCGTTAGGTTAAAAGGTATTAAGCACGTGTTGCTTATAGAAGCTGTAACGCACGGATGTTTGGCGGCCTATGCTCGTGGTGTGGAAAAATCTCTTAAATGTTACCACTTTAGACGCACGAGGGTCCTATATGGGGCATCCGGGTTAGCTAAATTGAAAGAGGATGTTAAAGCGAGCGAAGTGGATTATCGTATAACCAAATTTACCTTCTTACAACGTCTTTCAACGCGTGCGTAGAGTAATCCGCAAATAATTTATGCGAGAGGCTGCATCCACAATTTGCTTTTGCGCAATTTGATGTGTTAGCCTTTTGCTAACTCCAATGACGAAACTTTTTAACGCTAATGGGACAAATAAGCAAATTATTGTTTAAACACTCGGAGTTATCTAAATTAAGGTAGGTACTTACAGGAGACAGTACATTTTACACGACCAGTTCGTTTGGGAGTCAGCAAGAAAAAGAGAGATTAGAACTCTCGCTTGCAAGTGGGAAGCTTAGGTACTTGATAATTCACCGTAATGGGAATATCGTAATGGTCGTTGTGACAGATCTCACTGGAAGTTATGTTAAATCAACACTGGTGGCTTCCGGTTTGTGTCAAAGGTAACTGAAGTGGCAGTTATTTTCAAAACTAATCGAAAGTTTGCGAAATGAATTATTTTTGTAGGAGATACACTACAAAGCATGGATTTAGAGAGTATCTATTATTCGATAAAGTCATGAAACGCATCTCTGACAAAAGTATGTCTATAGTTGAGTGGTATGTTTCGACCCATGACCCTGGAATTGGTGCATAAGACTATGCTTGTGTACTCTACTTGTCACTTACGCAAATCCTTTGCATGGTAGACCCCTATTGGTTTTCCATCTGGGTTCTCTATCATATACATGGATTTTCCAACAGATTTCACGATACGACAGGGCACAAACTTAGCACACAATTTAGCGTTCAAACCTTTGGATGCGTCGCTTAACACAAAATTGCTCCTATACGCATGTTCGCCAGGACTGAAGGTATTTTTAGAGCTTCTGAGGTTGTAAGACTTTTCGCACTTCAGATGTGAATTTTTCAAGTTCTCTTTTATCTTGTGTCTTATCAACTCGAGCTTATTATTGTGCGGTAGACAGTGGAGCTCACTATCATCTAATGATCTCAGATTCCTCAATAGTTTATACATATCTGCGTGAGTGCTCATCTGCTGACCGAATAATGCAAAATAGGGTGTTGTACCAATCGATTGGTGTATGGTGGTACACACAGCCTGTTGGATTTCAGAGAGATGTTTATCCCATTCACGTTGGTCTGTTTTTAAATAGCTTCTTATAGCAGACAAAATTGTTTGATTCACCCTTTCGGATGCATTCGCCTGTGGTGAATAAACAGCGTTTTTAATGTGCGTACAACCATACTTCGCAAGGAACTGTTGGAATTCTTTGGAAACAAACTGCTTTCCATTATCACTGTGTACAAATTCGGGTACACCGAATTGGTGGAAAACACTTTGTTCCAAGAACTCAACAACAGTTTTGGAAGTTGCCTTCCGCATTGCCTTGAAAAAGACATATTTAGAAAAAGAGTCTAGTACGACAAATATGAACGCATTCCCATTTTTACTTCGGGGATATGGTCCCATAAAATCGATATATATTTTCTGAAATGGTCGATCAATCTGATGAAAGGATCCCATTTCTGGTCGCAAAGTCGTATTAGGTGGCTTGTTCTCTTTACAGGTTTTACAATTACGCACAAAGTCATGCACCTGTTTGGTCATGTTAGGCCAATAAAACAATTCTTTTATTTTGCTCAATGTTTTGAACATTCCGCAGTGTGAACAGTTTGGAGGATTATGCGAGTTTTCGATAACGGATTGCGTTAGTTCCGATGGTATCCACAATTTCCATTGAAATTCACCATCAATTTGTTTGCCATATTTGGAAACTGAACGCTTATATATCACGTTATCTAGAATTCGAATATCTGGGAACTTATCTGGATTCAAAGCGAAAGTTGAAATTAAGTCAGTATACTCAGATGATTTAAATCCGGGTGATGTCAGATCAATGGATGCATAAGTTTCTGGACTTGGAGAGAGCTCTTCGTTGAAAGCACGAGACAGAACATCCGGCACAATGTTTTGCGAACCTTTCTTATGCCGTATGTCGAAGTCGTATGCCTGAAGTTTTAGCGACCATCGTGCCAATCTGCCGCTTAGGTCTTTGAGGCTCATCAACCATTTTAAGCTGGCATGATCAGTCACGATGGTGAAGGCAGATCCTTCGACATACGGTCGAAACTTTTTTACTGCCTGTACCGCCGCATAGCATTCTTGCTCCGTAACACTATAATTACGTTGACAGGAGTTTAGTTTCTCGGAAAAGAATGCTATGGGTTTTTCATGTTCCTCGTCGTCGAGCTGATACAAAACTCCTCCAATTCCGAAACTTGATGCATCACATTGGATCGTGAAAGGCTTTGTGAAGTCAGGGTTGGATAGTAAAGGTGCAGATATTAACGCAGTTTTTAGAGCATCGAAGGACATCAGGGCTTCAGAAGACATGGAAAATGGTTTATTCTTTTTCAATGTGTCGGTAAGGGGACTCGCAATGGAAGCAAAGTTTCTAATGAACCTCCTATACCACCCACATAAGCCTAAAAATCGTCTGACCTGTTTTTGGGACACCGGAATCGGAAAGTCCTTTATAGCCGATACCTTGTCAGGATTCGGTTTCAGATGGCCCTGTCCGACGATATATCCTAAGTATTTGAGCTCAGTAAAACAAAAATTGGACTTTTCAATATTAATCGTCAAGTTTGCGTCTCGTAAACATTCCGCTACTTTGTCTAGGATAGTGAGATGGCTTTCGAAATTCGAGGAAATGATCAACAAATCGTCCAGATAGACGAAAACTTGTTCCCTAAGTGCACTGGGGATCACTTTATCCATCAACCGACACATCCTTTGCGCTGCATTACACAGCCCAAAAGGCATGACGGTAAATTGATAAAGTGGTCGCCCTGGCACAGTGAATGCCGTTTTCTCTCTGGACGTCCGCTCTAGGGGGATCTGCCAAAACGCATCCTTTAGATCCACACTACTAATGTAGTGCGTTTCCTGGAGGCGGCTTAACAGACCCTCCACGTGTGGAAGTGGATACGCATCTCTCTTTGTGAGCGAGTTCAGTCTCCGAGAATCAATGCACAGTCGGTTCTTACCAGGTTTCCGGATAAGAACGACTGGTGAGCTCCAAGAACTGACACTTTCTTCGATCACTCCCAAAGAGATCATGCGGTCCAACTCTTTGTAGATCATTTCCTGAATCGCCGGTGATACCGGATAGTGCCTCTGCTTTACAGCGTCAAAACTACCCGTATCTATTACGTGCATCTCTAAAGATGTTTTTCCTAAACCTAGTTTAGCGAAAGAAGGAAATTTGCTAATAACCTCTTCTAGTCTTTTGTTTTGCGATTCGTCTAACGGAATTTTCTGTGGAACATCTTTATTTTGTTTTGTATCTGGTGAAGCTGTGCTGATGGTTTCATCAAGTTCGCTCAGAATGTGTGGTGCGATCCGAAACTTTTGCCAAAAATCTATGCCGAGATAGAGTGACTGAGACAAGGAAGGAACTAAATACAGGTCAACATTTTCAGAGCGGTTGTTGTAAACAATGTCTACATTAATTCGGCCAACAATGTGTTGTCTGTTGCCATCAGCTGTTCTTATAAATGAATCGAAATTCAAAATGGGTATATTCAGTTCCTTCACAAGCTCAATGCAACCTCTACCAAGGCAAGATAAGGATGCACCACTATCGAGGAGTCCTGAAATCGTTCGTCCATCAATGTTCACAGTAGCATAAGGTCTAGAATCTTCGTTGCTATTAAGCGTACTATGAAATATGTTTTGTTTGTATAATTTTCGCTTTTTGTAACGTAGACGGAGACGTAAACTTGTTAGATTGATTTGTAATTTTTAGCTCATCTATTCGAAAAATTCTTGCTCGAAGTTCATTATAGTATCTAACCCTTTCTTCATAAGGCTTAGATAGAAATTCATGTCTTTTACGTAGTGTTTGATTTAAACTTGGTAGTGAATTAGCAGAATGCGGCACCTCATCACTACGATCAGTGTTTGTGCTTGCATCTGATTTTCTTACTGTTCCGGGTGAGTTTGAGTTGAACTCGAACGAGACGTCCCGGAGTTCGTCGCGTTCGATTTTCGGTTTCCCATGTTCGGATTACACTTTCCACAGCTTAACACAGTGACTCCATCAGAACCGCATCGATAGCAAAAAAGCTTGTTTATAGGTGAGGGACAATTTATAAACAGATGCCCCGGGTTCTTGCAGTTAAAGCATACGGATGGTTTCTGATGATGCACTTGTTTGCTAATAGGATAAGAGCAGTTATTTTGAACAGCCGCAACTTCATAAACGTCAAGGTTGAAGTCAGCAGAACCGTTCACATCCTCTAATTCATGGATTGTTCTAAAATTTGGATTACGGTTTAGATTTGAGAACCTCGACTGAATCAATCGTTCTGCTTGCCTACACTCATCCTTGAAGTGCTCTACCGAGTATATCTTCATGGGATAGATATAGTGCATAAGCTTGGGACTGATGTTGGTCCTAAGAATTTTGATTAAATCTTGGTCTCGAATTGGTTGCCTTAATTGGTTTTTTAATTGCTGTATAGCAATGAAAAAGTCTTCAAAGGATTCCTGCGGGAATTGCTTTCTTTCCATGAGATGCTTAATTATCTCGAAGTCATTTTCATGCAATTTGAATTGCTTGATTAAAGCTCTACGCAGGTCTGGCCAATTTCCACGAGGATTATTTCGCAAAAATTGCCAGTACCAATCTTGTGCTACACCCTGTAAAATGTGGTGAAAATTGTTCATGACCTCGGACCATGTGCAATTGTAATTTGTCTTCAACATCTCAACTCTGAAGACGAAATCTTCAACTGGAATGCCTTTAGAAGAACCTTCAAATTTGAGACCCCAGCGATCAAGTTGTAAATATCTATCTTCAGATTGCCTAACGTTTCTGGTACTATTATTCTGATTTTCATTTGCAAATTCATTTTGTTGATTAGGATAAGAATGATTATTTGATTGTCTGTTTTCTAACATGGTATTATGATTATTCTCATTATTGTTCCAAGCCGGAACAGAGGGATTATCATCTACAAATACGGGTACCTGTTGGTTGACGAATGGTTGCATGGCCTTCTCAACATTTTCTTTTATGAGAGCTGGAAGTAAATTCACGACCGACTCATCAATAAGCTGACGAATGTGAGTGTCTAGTTGTTTCATTTGCAGAGATTTATTTGATACGAACTGTGGAAGACATGGTATTGGATCAGTTGTTGGAATAGTCGAAAATGGAATGCGTGTATTAGCCGTAGCACCACAAAAAAAATTGTCAACATCATTGCTCGCTCTAGCAAAATTTGATGCCGTTTCTTTTGCATTGGATCTTCCATTACTAACTGACGTAACAATTGGATTAGCATAGCTTGTTGTTATCGTTGTAGTGCATTCACTAACTGCACTAGTCGTCGTCACTACAAAGAGAGCAGCTTGACTAGGCGTACAGTAATTTTCTTGTGTGACATCAAAGCGGGGGTGTGACACATTAAGAGAATAACTATTGTTTGGAATTGGTGAGTGCAATACCGGTTGAGTTGCATTACCGAAATGTAAGCTCTGTCTTGGTGTTGTTTGTTTGGTGCTATGCGAACGAGTAGTAACACCGCGCGAAGAGTCAAGTACATTGCCTCTCTGGTGTTTTGGAATAGCTCCGTTACCTGATTTACTCATTTTTAAATAATATATATTTTGTTTACGAAAGATGGGAACGTAAAAAGAGAGGAATTTTAGTAGTACGGTTCTAATATTGCTAAATAAAGAAAATTTATATAGGTATGTATATTCATGTAAATAATAATCGTTGATTGTGTGATTCGGTTACATAAAAAAAGAGAATTGACTGATGTGTGGTTCATGTATTAAGAAGAAAAGGAAATAAAATGGCAAGCTAAGTGTTAGTATAGTTGTGCTTTTATGTTTTTGTTTCTTTGCCTGCTTCTCTGGACTATTATGTATGTTAACAGCAACATCTGAAATAACAATAACGACTCAGCGAAAGCGGGAGGGATAAGATCAAGCAACTGTCCAGGTCAACCTAAACGATTTGTTTATAAACAAAACTTTGTAACTAGGGACTCATAGACGTTAGTCTTGATTAAACTGCACAACTATTGTTTATATTGATGTAACTGGATTGCAATTCAGTGCAACGGAGCTCCATAGTGATCTTACACACTTAAGTTCGGACTCCTGAACGCTGTTACACTTCGATGGATTTATTCACGAATGGATGTCTTATGAAGAATGTTTAAGATTTGAAATATTTATTGCAGGTTAAGTGGGGTAAAAAAAATAAAAGAGTGAGGATATTAAACAAGCTTCCGCAAGATAGCTTGATATGGCAAGGTATGTAATTGTGTGTACTTAGCTGACAGTTGTACAATTTGAAGATTAATTGCCATTTGTTTGGGACCCACTATCAAATCAGCACTATTTGTGTCGATATTGCTACGGTCGGGCCACACGTTGCGGACGCCATTGAAACATAGGAAGTAGGTGTACTTATACCATTGGGTATAAGAAAGTGTTTTGGGATGGTAAACGAACTTTGTGATTTCGGCAGCTGGTGGCACGCTTGCGGTTGCACAGCATCAGCTCGTCGGTGGGGTGGGATCTTGCTGCCTCTTACTAAGTACCTATGAATTCAAACATTTATCGTGCCGACAAAATAAAAAAAAATTAGGGAAACATAATCTTGAAGTTAACTAACGCCTTATAATGAAGAAATAGACAAAAGACTGATAGGGCGGTACGCGTACAAATTAAAGTGTTGGATGAACCACATCAGTGAAGTGACGTCGTCGATGTTGTGACGTCGAGGCTACCCCTCCCCTTGTATATGGATGAATCCATATACACCGTGGCTATTCCGCGGCCTCGCTATTCTGTAACTGGAAAAGCCCCAAAAGCTCTTCTTGCTTATGTACCGATCCTCACATGTCAACGATTATTGAAAAATAGTTCAATCACACATAATTAAGATTTAAGTTTAACCAAAATAGTCAAAAACCAATGTTTTATTTAATAATCCACAAACTTTTAATTTATTTATGTACCAAATTCATAAGAAATGCATGTATGTATTGTTATATGTGTGTAATGAATATGTGAAAAGATTTATAAAGTGATGAAAATAGAGTAGTTCTAGTATTGTTTTTATATTTGTAGCTTATTACGTATTGTTATATATATATGCATGTTTAGGTATAATAAATATGAATGTGTATATATGTGTTATTTTATGGGAAAAGTGTGATTTCAATAGGTATGACTGTATATGTTGTTTTCGTTTTCTTTTTTGCATGAATTTCAAAGGTAAGTTACTTGTGTTTTGTTGTTTTATAGGTATTCAAATTAATAAATATATATATATAATGTAGATAGGTATTCAAAATTAAAATAAGCCAAAGAAAATATTTTTATCTTGTTTATAGGTACTCACTTATATGATGCATACTCCTTTTAAATTGTTAAATTTTGTATTTTATATAGGTTAGGTATGTAAGCATTATCCCTGTTTGTATATTATGTTTAAGTTTTAGCAATAGGTTTTCTGTGGCTTTTCACAAATTTTTAGATACTTTAGAAGGTAAGTAGCAAAATTATTTAGATTTAGGTAGGTAGCAATTTATAATATGTATTTTAAGAATAACACAGTCACATAACAAAGTACTTTTGAAATCAAATAGGTGTTGAGAATTTACTTATTTTCACGATTCACTTTTTTGTTTGGTTTACTGTTCTTTTTTTTTTTGTCTTTCTTCTTTTTATGTTTATGATATGTTGTAGCTGCACTGAATATGAAGTTGGTATATGTATGAATGTTTGATGAATTGTCTATCTTTGTTTTTGTATTTTTGGCTAATTTAGCATTTTTTGATTGTAGCTTCGTTTTTTTTTTTTTTTTATATGTGTGTTGAAATGTGGGGTTTCTCTGGGGGGTTTTCTTGCATGTTAAGGTGGGTCGCACTGTGCCTCGTTAGGTTAAAAGGTATTAAGCACGTGTTGCTTATAGAAGCTGTAACGCACGGATGTTTGGCGGCCTATGCTCGTGGTGTGGAAAAATCTCTTAAATGTTACCACTTTAGACGCACGAGGGTCCTATATGGGGCATCCGGGTTAGCTAAATTGAAAGAGGATGTTAAAGCGAGCGAAGTGGATTATCGTATAACCAAATTTACCTTCTTACAACGTCTTTCAACGCGTGCGTAGAGTAATCCGCAAATAATTTATGCGAGAGGCTGCATCCACAATTTGCTTTTGCGCAATTTGATGTGTTAGCCTTTTGCTAACTCCAATGACGAAACTTTTTAACGCTAATGGGACAAATAAGCAAATTATTGTTTAAACACTCGGAGTTATCTAAATTAAGGTAGGTACTTACAGGAGACAGTACATTTTACACGACCAGTTCGTTTGGGAGTCAGCAAGAAAAAGAGAGATTAGAACTCTCGCTTGCAAGTGGGAAGCTTAGGTACTTGATAATTCACCGTAATGGGAATATCGTAATGGTCGTTGTGACAGATCTCACTGGAAGTTATGTTAAATCAACACTGGTGGCTTCCGGTTTGTGTCAAAGGTAACTGAAGTGGCAGTTATTTTCAAAACTAATCGAAAGTTTGCGAAATGAATTATTTTTGTAGGAGATACACTACAGACCTCTGAGACTCGTTCAGTCAGTCATTCCGACAGAGCATTATAGTGTTGCTATTTTCTTCGTGTTCAACACACGCGCTTATAAGTTTAGCAAGCCAAGCCCGGTTGAGCGAGACCAGTACCCGGTGGTTACCACGCGGAGGTAAAATAAGCACAATTGATGTGTATGAAAAAGTTACAACAGCTGGTCACCGCCAAGTTGATGCCAATCAGCGCCTCCCCGATTCATACACACCCAACCACCACCTAAACTTCTCCCCACTTATATTCCTATCGTTTCTCAATACATCCCCATACCACTCACTCATCGTAGCAGCTATTGCGGCATTTAAGCACCATTCACAAACTTATGGTGAATGAGTGACTTTTCCACTTCTTTTTTAAGTTGGTTAAAGAAGGCTTGTAAAACACTATTTCTAAAATGTGAAATAGGCCACTGATAACTAATACTAAATACTCTGTAACCCACCTAAAAAAATAATATTGACACGAAAAGAATTATCCCTTTCGTAAAAAGAATTGGCATAAGAAAACAAAATCAATTTCGTTTTGTAAGTTTCCCTATACTTTGTTTTAGAAATTGGCATCACTTGAATGTACGCAAAGCTACCTACATGCCACTTCCCCAACCAGTAAGTTACCCACCCAATACCACCCACCTACACACAATCCATACAACATACTCTACAGCTACACAAGCCACAACATTACACCCGTCACAATGCTGGTTTTTTTCTCTGGCATCAGCAGCCAGACTAGAAATTTGTGTGTGCATCCGCCTTGTACGTAAGTGCGATGCGCATTATATTATTTAGCGTGTTTTGCTTGCTTGTCACTCTTGTCAGTGCTGGTCAGAGTTGCTCGAGATTTACCAACCACTTACATTTGTTTGTTTATCTTTTACGGAAAGTCTTTGGCCGAAAATGTTAGACATATTGAAAAAAGTACGATGAAGATGAGGCACATGCAAATTATGAATATGAAAACAAAATAATCTATTATTTTTTCCACATTTATCCAAATTTTTGTTAAAACCATTTATTTTACTAGGTTTTTCACTATGTCTAACATTTCCCGCCAAAGACTTTCCGTAAAAGATAAACAAACAAATGTAAGTGGTTGGTAAATCTCGAGCAATAGCCACTTCGTAAATTATATTTTCGCCAAAAAATGTTCATTCGTAACTAGCCTTCGAGACTTTTAATATATTTATATGAAATGTAAACAGTACCTAAACTTCTCCCCACTTATATTCCTATCGTTTCTCAATACATCCCCTTACCACTCACTCATCGTAGCAGCTATTGCGGCATTTAAGCACCATTCACAAACTTATGGTGAATGAGTGACTTTTCCACTTCTTTTTTAAGTTGGTTAAAGAAGGCTTGTAAAACACTATTTCTAAAATGTGAAATAGGCCACTGATAACTAATACTAAATACTCTGTAACCCACCTAAAAAAATAATATTGACACGAAAAGAATTATCCCTTTCGTAAAAAAAATTGGCATAAGAAAACAAAATCAATTTCGTTTTGCAAGTTTCACTATACTTTGTTTTAGAAAGTGGCATCACTTGAATGTACGCAAAGCTACCTACATGCCACTTCCCCAACCAGTAAGTTACCCACCCAATACCACCCACCTACACACAATCCATACAACATACTCTACAGCTACACAAGCCACAACATTACACCCGTCACAATGCTGGTTTTTTTCTCTGGCATCAGCGGCCAGACTAGAAATTTGTGTGTGCATCCGCCTTGTACGTAAGTGCGATGCGCATTATATTTAGCGTGTTTTGCTTGCTTGTCACTCTTGTCAGTGCTGGTCAGAGTTGCTCGAGATTTACCAACCACTTACATTTGTTTGTTTATCTTTTACGGAAAGTCTTTGGCCGAAAATGTTAGACATAGTGAAAAAAGGACGATGAAGATGAGGCACATGCACATTATGAATATGAAAACAAAATAATCTATTATTTTTTCCACATTTATCCAAATTTTTGTTAAAACCATTTATTTTACTAGGTTTTTCACTATGTCTAACATTTTCCGCCAAAGACTTTCCGTAAAAGATAAACAAACAAATGTAAGTGGTTGGTAAATCTCGAGCAATAGCCACTTCGTAAATTATATTTTCGCCAAAAAATGTTCATTCGTAACTAGCCTTCGAGACTTATAATATATTTATATGAAATGTAAACAGTACCTAAACTTCTCCCCACTTATATTCCTATCGTTTCTCAATACATCCCCATGCCACTCACTCATCGTAGCAGCTATTGCGGCATTTAAGCACCATTCACAAACTTATGGTGAATGAGTGACTTTTCCACTTCCTTTTTAAGTTGGTTAAAGAAGGCTTGTAAAACACTATTTCTAAAATGTGAAATAGGCCACTGATAACTAATACTAAATACTCTGTAACCCACCCAAAAAAACAATATTGACACGAAAAGAATTATCCCTTTCGTAAAAAGAATTGGCATAAGAAAACGAAATCAATTTCGTTTTGTAAGTTTCCGTATACTTTGTTTTAGAAAGTGGCATCACTTGAATGTACACAAAGCTACCTACATGCCACTTCCCCAACCAGTAAGTTACCCACCCAATACCACCCACCTACACACAATCCATACAACATCATTACACCCGTCACAATGCTGGTTTTTTTCTCTGGCATCAGCAGCCAGACTAGAAATTTGTGTGTGCATCCGCCTTGTACGTAAGTGCGATGCGCATTATATTTAGCGTGTTTTGCTTGCTTGTCACTCTTGTCAGTGCTGGTCAGAGTTGCTCGAGATTTACCAACCACTTACATTTGTTTGTTTATCTTTTACGGAAAGTCTTTGGCCGAAAATGTTAGACATAGTGAAAAAAGGACGATGAAGATGATAGTCGGGCTGCTGATGCCAGAGAAAAAAACCAGCATTGTGACGGGTGTAATGTTGTGGCTTGTGTAGCTGTAGAGTATGTTGTATGGATTGTGTGTAGGTGGGTGGTATTGGGTGGGTAACTTACTGGTTGGGGAAGTGGCATGTAGGTAGCTTTGTGTACATTCAAGTGATGCCACTTTCTAAAACAAAGTATAGGGAAACTTACAAAACGAAATTGATTTTGTTTTCTTATGCCAATTCTTTTTACGAAAGGGATAATTCTTTTCGTGTCAATATTATTTTTTTAGGTGGGTTACAGAGTATTTAGTATTAGTTATCAGTGGCCTATTTCACATGTTAGAAATAGTGTTTTACAAGCCTTCTTTAACCAACTTAAAAAAGAAGTGGAAAAGTCACTCATTCACCATAAGTTTGTGAATGGTGCTTAAATGCCGCAATAGCTGCTACGATGAGTGAGTGGTATGGGGATGTATTGAGAAACGATAGGAATATAAGTGGGGAGAAGTTTAGGTACTGTTTACATTTCATATAAATATATTATAAGTCTCGAAGGCTAGTTACGAATGAACATTTTTTGGCGAAAATATAATTTACGAAGTGGCTATTGCTCGAGATTTACCAACCACTTACATTTGTTTGTTTATCTTTTACGGAAAGTCTTTGGCCGAAAATGTTAGACATAGTGAAAAAAGGACGATGAAGATGAGCACACAAAGCTACCTACATGCCACTTCCCCAACCAGTAAGTTACCCACCCAATACCACCCACCTATACACAATCCATACAACATCATTACACCCGTCACAATGCTGGTTTTTTTCTCTGGCATCAGCAGCCAGACTAGAAATTTGTGTGTGCATCCGCCTTGTACGTAAGTGCGATGCGCATTATATTTAGCGTGTTTTGCTTGTTTGTCACTCTTGTCAGTGCTGGTCAGAGTTGCTCGAGATTTACCAACCACTTACATTTGTTTGTTTATCTTTTACGGAAAGTCTTTGGCCGAAAATGTTAGACATAGTGAAAAAAGGACGATGAAGATGAGGCACATGCACATTATGAATATGAAAACAAAATAATCTATTATTTTTTCCACATTTATCCAAATTTTTGTTAAAACCATTTATTTTACTAGGTTTTTCACTATGTCTAACATTTTCCGCCAAAGACTTTCCGTAAAAGATAAACAAACAAATGTAAGTGGTTGGTAAATCTCGAGCAATAGCCACTTCGTAAATTATATTTTCGCCAAAAAATGTTCATTCGTAACTAGCCTTCGAGACTTATAATATATTTATATGAAATGTAAACAGTACCTAAACTTCTCCCCACTTATATTCCTATCGTTTCTCAATACATCCCCATGCCACTCACTCATCGTAGCAGCTATTGCGGCATTTAAGCACCATTCACAAACTTATGGTGAATGAGTGACTTTTCCACTTCCTTTTTAAGTTGGTTAAAGAAGGCTTGTAAAACACTATTTCTAAAATGTGAAATAGGCCACTGATAACTAATACTAAATACTCTGTAACCCACCCAAAAAAACAATATTGACACGAAAAGAATTATCCCTTTCGTAAAAAGAATTGGCATAAGAAAACAAAATCAATTTCGTTTTGTAAGTTTCCGTATACTTTGTTTTAGAAAGTGGCATCACTTGAATGTACACAAAGCTACCTACATGCCACTTCCCCAACCAGTAAGTTACCCACCCAATACCACCCACCTACACACAATCCATACAACATCATTACACCCGTCACAATGCTGGTTTTTTTCTCTGGCATCAGCAGCCAGACTAGAAATTTGTGTGTGCATCCGCCTTGTACGTAAGTGCGATGCGCATTATATTTAGCGTGTTTTGCTTGCTTGTCACTCTTGTCAGTGCTGGTCAGAGTTGCTCGAGATTTACCAACCACTTACATTTGTTTGTTTATCTTTTACGGAAAGTCTTTGGCCGAAAATGTTAGACATAGTGAAAAAAGGACGATGAAGATGATAGTCGGGCTGCTGATGCCAGAGAAAAAAACCAGCATTGTGACGGGTGTAATGTTGTGGCTTGTGTAGCTGTAGAGTATGTTGTATGGATTGTGTGTAGGTGGGTGGTATTGGGTGGGTAACTTACTGGTTGGGGAAGTGGCATGTAGGTAGCTTTGTGTACATTCAAGTGATGCCACTTTCTAAAACAAAGTATAGGGAAACTTACAAAACGAAATTGATTTTGTTTTCTTATGCCAATTCTTTTTACGAAAGGGATAATTCTTTTCGTGTCAATATTATTTTTTTAGGTGGGTTACAGAGTATTTAGTATTAGTTATCAGTGGCCTATTTCACATGTTAGAAATAGTGTTTTACAAGCCTTCTTTAACCAACTTAAAAAAGAAGTGGAAAAGTCACTCATTCACCATAAGTTTGTGAATGGTGCTTAAATGCCGCAATAGCTGCTACGATGAGTGAGTGGTATGGGGATGTATTGAGAAACGATAGGAATATAAGTGGGGAGAAGTTTAGGTACTGTTTACATTTCATATAAATATATTATAAGTCTCGAAGGCTAGTTACGAATGAACATTTTTTGGCGAAAATATAATTTACGAAGTGGCTATTGCTCGAGATTTACCAACCACTTACATTTATTTGTTTATCTTTTACGGAAAGTCTTTGGCCGAAAATGTTAGACATAGTGAAAAAAGGACGATGAAGATGAGGCACATGCAAATTATGAATATGAAAACAAAATAATATATTATTTTTTCCACATTTATCCAAATTTTTGTAAAACCATTTATTTTACTAGGTTTTTCACTATGTCTAACATTTTCCGCCAAAGACTTTCCGTAAAAGATAAACAAACAAATGTAAGTGGTTGGTAAATCTCGAGCAATAGCCACTTCGTAAATTATATTTTCGCCAAAAAATGTTCATTCGTAACTAGCCTTCGAGACTTATAATATATTTATATGAAATGTAAACAGTACCTAAACTTCTCCCCACTTATATTCCTATCGTTTCTCAATACATCCCCATACCACTCACTCATCGTAGCAGCTATTGCGGCATTTAAGCACCATTCACAAACTTATGGTGAATGAGTGACTTTTCCACTTCTTTTTTAAGTTGGTTAAAGAAGGCTTGTAAAACACTATTTCTAAAATGTGAAATAGGCCACTGATAACTAATACTAAATACTCTGTAACCCACCTAAAAAAATAATATTGACACGAAAAGAATTATCTCTTTCGTAAAAAGAATTGGCATAAGAAAACAAAATCAATTTCGTTTTGTAAGTTTCCCTATACTTTGTTTTAGAAAGTGGCATCACTTGAATGTACGCAAAGCTACCTACATCTACATGCCACTTCCCCAACCAGTAAGTTACCCACCCAATACCACCCACCTACACACAATCCATACAACATACTCTACAGCTACACAAGCCACAACATTACACCCGTCACAATGCTGGTTTTTTTCTCTGGCATCAGCAGCCAGACTAGAAATTTGTGTGTGCATCCGCCTTGTACGTAAGTGCGATGCGCATTATATTTAGCGTGTTTTGCTTGCTTGTCACTCTTGTCAGTGCTGGTCAGAGTTGCTCGAGATTTACCAACCACTTACATTTGTTTGTTTATCTTTTACGGAAAGTCTTTGGCCGAAAATGTTAGACATAGTGAAAAAAGGACGATGAAGATGATAGTCGGGCTGCTGATGCCAGAGAAAAAAACCAGCATTGTGACGGGTGTAATGTTGTGGCTTGTGTAGCTGTAGAGTATGTTGTATGGATTGTGTGTAGGTGGGTGGTATTGGGTGGGTAACTTACTGGTTGGGGAAGTGGCATGTAGGTAGCTTTGTGTACATTCAAGTGATGCCACTTTCTAAAACAAAGTATAGGGAAACTTACAAAACGAAATTGATTTTGTTTTCTTATGCCAATTCTTTTTACGAAAGGGATAATTCTTTTCGTGTCAATATTATTTTTTTAGGTGGGTTACAGAGTATTTAGTATTAGTTATCAGTGGCCTATTTCACATGTTAGAAATAGTGTTTTACAAGCCTTCTTTAACCAACTTAAAAAAGAAGTGGAAAAGTCACTCATTCACCATAAGTTTGTGAATGGTGCTTAAATGCCGCAATAGCTGCTACGATGAGTGAGTGGTATGGGGATGTATTGAGAAACGATAGGAATATAAGTGGGGAGAAGTTTAGGTACTGTTTACATTTCATATAAATATATTATAAGTCTCGAAGGCTAGTTACGAATGAACATTTTTTGGCGAAAATATAATTTACGAAGTGGCTATTGCTCGAGATTTACCAACCACTTACATTTGTTTGTTTATCTTTTACGGAAAGTCTTTGGCCGAAAATGTTAGACATAGTGAAAAAAGGACGATGAAGATGAGCACACAAAGCTACCTACATGCCACTTCCCCAACCAGTAAGTTACCCACCCAATACCACCCACCTATACACAATCCATACAACATCATTACACCCGTCACAATGCTGGTTTTTTTCTCTGGCATCAGCAGCCAGACTAGAAATTTGTGTGTGCATCCGCCTTGTACGTAAGTGCGATGCGCATTATATTTAGCGTGTTTTGCTTGTTTGTCACTCTTGTCAGTGCTGGTCAGAGTTGCTCGAGATTTACCAACCACTTACATTTGTTTGTTTATCTTTTACGGAAAGTCTTTGGCCGAAAATGTTAGACATAGTGAAAAAAGGACGATGAAGATGAGGCACATGCACATTATGAATATGAAAACAAAATAATCTATTATTTTTTCCACATTTATCCAAATTTTTGTTAAAACCATTTATTTTACTAGGTTTTTCACTATGTCTAACATTTTCCGCCAAAGACTTTCCGTAAAAGATAAACAAACAAATGTAAGTGGTTGGTAAATCTCGAGCAATAGCCACTTCGTAAATTATATTTTCGCCAAAAAATGTTCATTCGTAACTAGCCTTCGAGACTTATAATATATTTATATGAAATGTAAACAGTACCTAAACTTCTCCCCACTTATATTCCTATCGTTTCTCAATACATCCCCATGCCACTCACTCATCGTAGCAGCTATTGCGGCATTTAAGCACCATTCACAAACTTATGGTGAATGAGTGACTTTTCCACTTCCTTTTTAAGTTGGTTAAAGAAGGCTTGTAAAACACTATTTCTAAAATGTGAAATAGGCCACTGATAACTAATACTAAATACTCTGTAACCCACCCAAAAAAACAATATTGACACGAAAAGAATTATCCCTTTCGTAAAAAGAATTGGCATAAGAAAACAAAATCAATTTCGTTTTGTAAGTTTCCGTATACTTTGTTTTAGAAAGTGGCATCACTTGAATGTACACAAAGCTACCTACATGCCACTTCCCCAACCAGTAAGTTACCCACCCAATACCACCCACCTACACACAATCCATACAACATCATTACACCCGTCACAATGCTGGTTTTTTTCTCTGGCATCAGCAGCCAGACTAGAAATTTGTGTGTGCATCCGCCTTGTACGTAAGTGCGATGCGCATTATATTTAGCGTGTTTTGCTTGCTTGTCACTCTTGTCAGTGCTGGTCAGAGTTGCTCGAGATTTACCAACCACTTACATTTGTTTGTTTATCTTTTACGGAAAGTCTTTGGCCGAAAATGTTAGACATAGTGAAAAAAGGACGATGAAGATGATAGTCGGGCTGCTGATGCCAGAGAAAAAAACCAGCATTGTGACGGGTGTAATGTTGTGGCTTGTGTAGCTGTAGAGTATGTTGTATGGATTGTGTGTAGGTGGGTGGTATTGGGTGGGTAACTTACTGGTTGGGGAAGTGGCATGTAGGTAGCTTTGTGTACATTCAAGTGATGCCACTTTCTAAAACAAAGTATAGGGAAACTTACAAAACGAAATTGATTTTGTTTTCTTATGCCAATTCTTTTTACGAAAGGGATAATTCTTTTCGTGTCAATATTATTTTTTTAGGTGGGTTACAGAGTATTTAGTATTAGTTATCAGTGGCCTATTTCACATGTTAGAAATAGTGTTTTACAAGCCTTCTTTAACCAACTTAAAAAAGAAGTGGAAAAGTCACTCATTCACCATAAGTTTGTGAATGGTGCTTAAATGCCGCAATAGCTGCTACGATGAGTGAGTGGTATGGGGATGTATTGAGAAACGATAGGAATATAAGTGGGGAGAAGTTTAGGTACTGTTTACATTTCATATAAATATATTATAAGTCTCGAAGGCTAGTTACGAATGAACATTTTTTGGCGAAAATATAATTTACGAAGTGGCTATTGCTCGAGATTTACCAACCACTTACATTTGTTTGTTTATCTTTTACGGAAAGTCTTTGGCCGAAAATGTTAGACATAGTGAAAAAAGGACGATGAAGATGAGCACACAAAGCTACCTACATGCCACTTCCCCAACCAGTAAGTTACCCACCCAATACCACCCACCTACACACAATCCATACAACATCATTACACCCGTCACAATGCTGGTTTTTTTCTCTGGCATCAGCAGCCAGACTAGAAATTTGTGTGTGCATCCGCCTTGTACGTAAGTGCGATGCGCATTATATTTAGCGTGTTTTGCTTGCTTGTCACTCTTGTCAGTGCTGGTCAGAGTTGCTCGAGATTTACCAACCACTTACATTTGTTTGTTTATCTTTTACGGAAAGTCTTTGGCCGAAAATGTTAGACATAGTGAAAAAAGGACGATGAAGATGATAGTCTGGCTGCTGATGCCAGAGAAAAAAACCAGCATTGTGACGGGTGTAATGTTGTGGCTTGTGTAGCTGTAGAGTATGTTGTATGGATTGTGTGTAGGTGGGTGGTATTGGGTGGGTAACTTACTGGTTGGGGAAGTGGCATGTAGGTAGCTTTGTGTACATTCAAGTGATGCCACTTTCTAAAACAAAGTATAGGGAAACTTAAAAAACGAAATTGATTTTGTTTTCTTATGCCAATTCTTTTTACGAAAGGGATAATTCTTTTCGTGTCAATATTATTTTTTTAGGTGGGTTACAGAGTATTTAGTATTAGTTATCAGTGGCCTATTTCACATGTTAGAAATAGTGTTTTACAAGCCTTCTTTAACCAACTTAAAAAAGAAGTGGAAAAGTCACTCATTCACCATAAGTTTGTGAATGGTGCTTAAATGCCGCAATAGCTGCTACGATGAGTGAGTGGTATGGGGATGTATTGAGAAACGATAGGAATATAAGTGGGGAGAAGTTTAGGTACTGTTTACATTTCATATAAATATATTATAAGTCTCGAAGGCTAGTTACGAATGAACATTTTTTGGCGAAAATATAATTTACGAAGTGGCTATTGCTCGAGATTTACCAACCACTTACATTTGTTTGTTTATCTTTTACGGAAAGTCTTTGGCCGAAAATGTTAGACATAGTGAAAAAAGGACGATGAAGATGAGGCACATGCAAATTATGAATATGAAAACAAAATAATATATTATTTTTTCCACATTTATCCAAATTTTTGTAAAACCATTTATTTTACTAGGTTTTTCACTATGTCTAACATTTTCCGCCAAAGACTTTCCGTAAAAGATAAACAAACAAATGTAAGTGGTTGGTAAATCTCGAGCAATAGCCACTTCGTAAATTATATTTTCGCCAAAAAATGTTCATTCGTAACTAGCCTTCGAGACTTATAATATATTTATATGAAATGTAAACAGTACCTAAACTTCTCCCCACTTATATTCCTATCGTTTCTCAATACATCCCCATACCACTCACTCATCGTAGCAGCTATTGCGGCATTTAAGCACCATTCACAAACTTATGGTGAATGAGTGACTTTTCCACTTCTTTTTTAAGTTGGTTAAAGAAGGCTTGTAAAACACTATTTCTAAAATGTGAAATAGGCCACTGATAACTAATACTAAATACTCTGTAACCCACCTAAAAAAATAATATTGACACGAAAAGAATTATCTCTTTCGTAAAAAGAATTGGCATAAGAAAACAAAATCAATTTCGTTTTGTAAGTTTCCCTATACTTTGTTTTAGAAAGTGGCATCACTTGAATGTACGCAAAGCTACCTACATCTACATGCCACTTCCCCAACCAGTAAGTTACCCACCCAATACCACCCACCTACACACAATCCATACAACATACTCTACAGCTACACAAGCCACAACATTACACCCGTCACAATGCTGGTTTTTTTCTCTGGCATCAGCAGCCAGACTAGAAATTTGTGTGTGCATCCGCCTTGTACGTAAGTGCGATGCGCATTATATTATTTAGCGTGTTTTGCTTGCTTGTCACTCTTGTCAGTGCTGGTCAGAGTTGCTCGAGATTTACCAACCACTTACATTTGTTTGTTTATCTTTTACGGAAAGTCTTTGGCCGAAAATGTTAGACATAGTGAAAAAAGGACGATGAAGATGAGGCACATGCAAATTATGAATATGAAAACAAAATAATCTATTATTTTTTCCACATTTATCCAAATTTTTGTAAAACCATTTATTTTACTAGGTTTTTCACTATGTCTAACATTTTCCGCCAAAGACTTTCCGTAAAAGATAAACAAACAAATGTAAGTGGTTGGTAAATCTCGAGCAATAGCCACTTCGTAAATTATATTTTCGCCAAAAAATTTTCATTCGTAACTAGTCTTCGAGACTTATAATATATTTATATGAAATGTAAACAGTACCTAAACTTCTCCCCACTTATATTCCTATCGTTTCTCAATACATCCCCATGCCACTCACTCATCGTAGCAGCTATTGCGGCATTTAAGCACCATTCACAAACTTATGGTGAATGAGTGACTTTTCCACTTCTTTTTTAAGTTGGTTAAAGAAGGCTTGTAAAACACTATTTCTAAAATGTGAAATAGGCCACTGATAACTAATACTAAATACTCCGTAACCCACCTAAAAAAATAATATTGACACGAAAAGAATTATCCCTTTCGTAAAAAGAATTGGCATAAGAAAACAAAATCAATTTCGTTTTGTAAGTTTCCCTATACTTTGTTTTAGAAAGTGGCATCACTTGAATGTACACAAAGCTACCTACATGCCACTTCCCCAACCAGTAAGTTACCCACCCAATACCACCCACCTGCACACAATCCATACAACATACTCTACAGCTACACAAGCCACAACATTACACCCGTCACAATGCTGGTTTTTTTCTCTGGCATCAGCGGCCAGACTAGAAATTTGTGTGTGCATCCGCCTTGTACGTAAGTGCGATGCGCATTATATTTAGCGTGTTTTGCTTGCTTGTCACTCTTGTCAGTGCTGGTCAGAGTTGCTCGAGATTTACCAACCACTTACATTTGTTTGTTTATCTTTTACGGAAAGTCTTTGGCCGAAAATGTTAGACATAGTGAAAAAAGGACGATGAAGATGAGGCACATGCACATTATGAATATGAAAACAAAATAATCTATTATTTTTTCCACATTTATCCAAATTTTTGTTAAAACCATTTATTTTACTAGGTTTTTCACTATGTCTAACATTTTCCGCCAAAGACTTTCCGTAAAAGATAAACAAACAAATGTAAGTGGTTGGTAAATCTCGAGCAATAGCCACTTCGTAAATTATATTTTCGCCAAAAAATGTTCATTCGTAACTAGCCTTCGAGACTTATAATATATTTATATGAAATGTAAACAGTACCTAAACTTCTCCCCACTTATATTCCTATCGTTTCTCAATACATCCCCATGCCACTCACTCATCGTAGCAGCTATTGCGGCATTTAAGCACCATTCACAAACTTATGGTGAATGAGTGACTTTTCCACTACCTTTTTAAGTTGGTTAAAGAAGGCTTGTAAAACACTATTTCTAAAATGTGAAATAGGCCACTGATAACTAATACTAAATACTCTGTAACCCACCCAAAAAAACAATATTGACACGAAAAGAATTATCCCTTTCGTAAAAAGAATTGGCATAAGAAAACAAAATCAATTTCGTTTTGTAAGTTTCCGTATACTTTGTTTTAGAAAGTGGCATCACTTGAATGTACACAAAGCTACCTACATGCCACTTCCCCAACCAGTAAGTTACCCACCCAATACCACCCACCTACACACAATCCATACAACATACTCTACAGCTACACAAGCCACAACATTACACCCGTCACAATGCTGGTTTTTTTCTCTGGCATCAGCGGCCAGACTAGAAATTTGTGTGTGCATCCGCCTTGTACGTAAGTGCGATGCGCATTATATTTAGCGTGTTTTGCTTGCTTGTCACTCTTGTCAGTGCTGGTCAGAGTTGCTCGAGATTTACCAACCACTTACATTTGTTTGTTTATCTTTTACGGAAAGTCTTTGGCCGAAAATGTTAGACATAGTGAAAAAAGGACGATGAAGATGAGGCACATGCACATTATGAATATGAAAACAAAATAATCTATTATTTTTTCCACATTTATCCAAATTTTTGTTAAAACCATTTATTTTACTAGGTTTTTCACTATGTCTAACATTTTCCGCCAAAGACTTTCCGTAAAAGATAAACAAACAAATGTAAGTGGTTGGTAAATCTCGAGCAATAGCCACTTCGTAAATTATATTTTCGCCAAAAAATGTTCATTCGTAACTAGCCTTCGAGACTTATAATATATTTATATGAAATGTAAACAGTACCTAAACTTCTCCCCACTTATATTCCTATCGTTTCTCAATACATCCCCATGCCACTCACTCATCGTAGCAGCTATTGCGGCATTTAAGCACCATTCACAAACTTATGGTGAATGAGTGACTTTTCCACTACCTTTTTAAGTTGGTTAAAGAAGGCTTGTAAAACACTATTTCTAAAATGTGAAATAGGCCACTGATAACTAATACTAAATACTCTGTAACCCACCCAAAAAAACAATATTGACACGAAAAGAATTATCCCTTTCGTAAAAAGAATTGGCATAAGAAAACAAAATCAATTTCGTTTTGTAAGTTTCCGTATACTTTGTTTTAGAAAGTGGCATCACTTGAATGTACACAAAGCTACCTACATGCCACTTCCCCAACCAGTAAGTTACCCACCCAATACCACCCACCTACACACAATCCATACAACATCATTACACCCGTCACAATGCTGGTTTTTTTCTCTGGCATCAGCAGCCAGACTAGAAATTTGTGTGTGCATCCGCCTTGTACGTAAGTGCGATGCGCATTATATTTAGCGTGTTTTGCTTGCTTGTCACTCTTGTCAGTGCTGGTCAGAGTTGCTCGAGATTTACCAACCACTTACATTTGTTTGTTTATCTTTTACGGAAAGTCTTTGGCCGAAAATGTTAGACATAGTGAAAAAAGGACGATGAAGATGAGGCACATGCACATTATGAATATGAAAACAAAATAATCTATTATTTTTTCCACATTTATCCAAATTTTTGTTAAAACCATTTATTTTACTAGGTTTTTCACTATGTCTAACATTTTCCGCCAAAGACTTTCCGTAAAAGATAAACAAACAAATGTAAGTGGTTGGTAAATCTCGAGCAATAGCCACTTCGTAAATTATATTTTCGCCAAAAAATGTTCATTCGTAACTAGCCGTCGAGACTTATAATATATTTATATGAAATGTAAACAGTACCTAAACTTCTCCCCACTTATATTCCTATCGTTTCTCAATACATCCCCATGCCACTCACTCATAGTAGCAGCTATTGCGGCATTTAAGCACCATTCACAAACTTATGGTGAATGAGTGACTTTTCCACTTCCTTTTTAAGTTGGTTAAAGAAGGCTTGTAAAACACTATTTCTAAAATGTGAAATAGGCCACTGATAACTAATACTAAATACTCTGTAACCCACCCAAAAAAACAATATTGACACGAAAAGAATTATCCCTTTCGTAAAAAGAATTGGCATAAGAAAACAAAATCAATTTCGTTTTGTAAGTTTCCGTATACTTTGTTTTAGAAAGTGGCATCACTTGAATGTACACAAAGCTACCTACATGCCACTTCCCCAACCAGTAAGTTACCCACCCAATACCACCCACCTACACACAATCCATACAACATCATTACACCCGTCACAATGCTGGTTTTTTTCTCTGGCATCAGCAGCCAGACTAGAAATTTGTGTGTGCATCCGCCTTGTACGTAAGTGCGATGCGCATTATATTTAGCGTGTTTTGCTTGCTTGTCACTCTTGTCAGTGCTGGTCAGAGTTGCTCGAGATTTACCAACCACTTACATTTGTTTGTTTATCTTTTACGGAAAGTCTTTGGCCGAAAATGTTAGACATAGTGAAAAAAGGACGATGAAGATGATAGTCTGGCTGCTGATGCCAGAGAAAAAAACCAGCATTGTGACGGGTGTAATGTTGTGGCTTGTGTAGCTGTAGAGTATGTTGTATGGATTGTGTGTAGGTGGGTGGTATTGGGTGGGTAACTTACTGGTTGGGGAAGTGGCGTGTAGGTAGCTTTGTGTACATTCAAGTGATGCCACTTTCTAAAACAAAGTATAGGGAAACTTACAAAACGAAATTGATTTTGTTTTCTTATGCCAATTCTTTTTACGAAAGGGATAATTCTTTTCGTGTCAATATTATTTTTTTAGGTGGGTTACAGAGTATTTAGTATTAGTTATCAGTGGCCTATTTCACATGTTAGAAATAGTGTTTTACAAGCCTTCTTTAACCAACTTAAAAAAGAAGTGGAAAAGTCACTCATTCACCATAAGTTTGTGAATGGTGCTTAAATGCCGCAATAGCTGCTACGATGAGTGAGTGGTATGGGGATGTATTGAGAAACGATAGGAATATAAGTGGGGAGAAGTTTAGGTACTGTTTACATTTCATATAAATATATTATAAGTCTCGAAGGCTAGTTACGAATGAACATTTTTTGGCGAAAATATAATTTACGAAGTGGCTATTGCTCGAGATTTACCAACCACTTACATTTGTTTGTTTATCTTTTACGGAAAGTCTTTGGCCGAAAATGTTAGACATAGTGAAAAAAGGACGATGAAGATGAGGCACATGCAAATTATGAATATGAAAACAAAATAATCTATTATTTTTTCCACATTTATCCAAATTTTTGTAAAACCATTTATTTTACTAGGTTTTTCACTATGTCTAACATTTTCCGCCAAAGACTTTCCGTAAAAGATAAACAAACAAATGTAAGTGGTTGGTAAATCTCGAGCAATAGCCACTTCGTAAATTATATTTTCGCCAAAAAATGTTCATTCGTAACTAGCCTTCGAGACTTATAATATATTTATATGAAATGTAAACAGTCCCTAAACTTCTCCCCACTTATATTCCTATCGTTTCTCAATACATCCCAATACCACTCACTCATCGTAGCAGCTATTGCGGCATTTAAGCACCATTCACAAACTTATGGTGAATGAGTGACTTTTCCACTTCTTTTTTAAGTTGGTTAAAGAAGGCTTGTAAAACACTATTTCTAAAATGTGAAATAGGCCACTGATAACTAATACTAAATACTCTGTAACCCACCTAAAAAAATAATATTGACACGAAAAGAATTATCTCTTTCGTAAAAAGAATTGGCATAAGAAAACAAAATCAATTTCGTTTTGTAAGTTTCCCTATACTTTGTTTTAGAAAGTGGCATCACTTGAATGTACGCAAAGCTACCTACATCTACATGCCACTTCCCCAACCAGTAAGTTACCCACCCAATACCACCCACCTACACACAATCCATACAACATACTCTACAGCTACACAAGCCACAACATTACACCCGTCACAATGCTGGTTTTTTTCTCTGGCATCAGCAGCCAGACTAGAAATTTGTGTGTGCATCCGCCTTGTACGTAAGTGCGATGCGCATTATATTATTTAGCGTGTTTTGCTTGCTTGTCACTCTTGTCAGTGCTGGTCAGAGTTGCTCGAGATTTACCAACCACTTACATTTGTTTGTTTATCTTTTACGGAAAGTCTTTGGCCGAAAATGTTAGACATAGTGAAAAAAGGACGATGAAGATGAGGCACATGCAAATTATGAATATGAAAACAAAATAATCTATTATTTTTTCCACATTTATCCAAATTTTTGTAAAACCATTTATTTTACTAGGTTTTTCACTATGTCTAACATTTTCCGCGAAAGACTTTCCGTAAAAGATAAACAAACAAATGTAAGTGGTTGGTAAATCTCGAGCAATAGCCACTTCGTAAATTATATTTTCGCCAAAAAATTTTCATTCGTAACTAGTCTTCGAGACTTATAATATATTTATATGAAATGTAAACAGTACCTAAACTTCTCCCCACTTATATTCCTATCGTTTCTCAATACATCCCCATGCCACTCACTCATCGTAGCAGCTATTGCGGCATTTAAGCACCATTCACAAACTTATGGTGAATGAGTGACTTTTCCACTTCTTTTTTAAGTTGGTTAAAGAAGGCTTGTAAAACACTATTTCTAAAATGTGAAATAGGCCACTGATAACTAATACTAAATACTCCGTAACCCACCTAAAAAAATAATATTGACACGAAAAGAATTATCCCTTTCGTAAAAAGAATTGGCATAAGAAAACAAAATCAATTTCGTTTTGTAAGTTTCCCTATACTTTGTTTTAGAAAGTGGCATCACTTGAATGTACACAAAGCTACCTACATGCCACTTCCCCAACCAGTAAGTTACCCACCCAATACCACCCACCTGCACACAATCCATACAACATACTCTACAGCTACACAAGCCACAACATTACACCCGTCACAATGCTGGTTTTTTTCTCTGGCATCAGCGGCCAGACTAGAAATTTGTGTGTGCATCCGCCTTGTACGTAAGTGCGATGCGCATTATATTTAGCGTGTTTTGCTTGCTTGTCACTCTTGTCAGTGCTGGTCAGAGTTGCTCCAGATTTACCAACCACTTACATTTGTTTGTTTATCTTTTACGGAAAGTCTTTGGCCGAAAATGTTCGTAAAAAGAATTGGCATACGAAAACAAAATCAATTTCGTTTTGTAAGTTTCCGTATACTTTGTTTTAGAAAGTGGCATCACTTGAATGTACACAAAGCTACCTACATGCCACTTCCCCAACCAGTAAGTTACCCACCCAATACCACCCACCTACACACAATCCATACAACATACTCTACAGCTACACAAGCCACAACATTACACCCGTCACAATGCTGGTTTTTTTCTCTGGCATCAGCAGCCAGACTAGAAATTTGTGTGTGCATCCGCCTTGTACGTAAGTGCGATGCGCATTATATTTAGCGTGTTTTGCTTGCTTGTCACTCTTGTCAGTGCTGGTCAGAGTTGCTCGAGATTTACCAACCACTTACATTTGTTTGTTTATCTTTTACGGAAAGTCTTTGGCCGAAAATGTTAGACATAGTGAAAAAAGGACGATGAAGATGAGGCACATGCAAATTATGAATATGAAAACAAAATAATCTATTATTTTTTCCACATTTATCCAAATTTTTGTAAAACCATTTATTTTACTAGGTTTTTCACTATGTCTAACATTTTCCGCCAAAGACTTTCCGTAAAAGATAAACAAACAAATGTAAGTGGTTGGTAAATCTCGAGCAATAGCCACTTCGTAAATTATATTTTCGCCAAAAAATGTTCATTCGTAACTAGCCTTCGAGACTTATAATATATTTATATGAAATGTAAACAGTACCTAAACTTTTCCCCACTTATATTCTATCGTTTCTCAATACATCCCCATGCCACTCACTCATCGTAGCAGCTATTGCGGCATTTAAGCACCATTCACAAACTTATGGTGAATGAGTGACTTTTCCACTTCTTTTTTAAGTTGGTTAAAGAAGGCTTGTAAAACACTATTTCTAAAATGTGAAATAGGCCACTGATAACTAATACTAAATACTCTGTAACCCACCTAAAAAAATAATATTGACACGAAAAGAATTATCCCTTTCGTAAAAAGAATTGGCATAAGAAAACAAAATCAATTTCGTTTTGTAAGTTTCCCTATGCCCCCTCATGTAGCTGACCTCCCCGTGGTGGGGGGCGGGCAACATGTCTAGGTTCACCTAGACATGGCTAACGAAGCACACACCCAATGATAACAAAGCGACGAAAGCGAGCCTCGGATATTGCCAAGCCTGTCAAAATAGGGCGCCCTTTGGAGCCGGGCCTGAAGGGTGGCAATTTGCGAGCGTCTGGTAGTCGGCTTGTCACGCTCGGCAGTCGGCCGGGTTTAACCCGAAACGGCTACGAGCTTCCTGTCAATGGTCTCGCAAACTATTATGGGGGTCAGAGGGTGGATGCGCTATGCACCAATAGGGGCGTAAGTGGACTTTCGGTTACTCGACAACGGCATCGACTTAGGATAGGCACGTGGAACATCTCTTCGCTCACGGGAAAAGACCTGGAGCTTGTTGGGGAGGCTGTTAAATATCGACTAGATATAGTTGGTGTTTCCTCAACAAAGCAAAGGGGTTCTAGAACTGTGGACTTGCAGATGGGTGGAAACTCTTCATGTCGGGAGTAGCACCTTCAATGTCTGCTCAGGCGGGAGTGGGGATACTCACAAGTCCCAGGCTGTCAGGCAGAGTATTGGAGTGGATTCCGTTAGGAGGGAGAGTTGCGATCTTAAAGCTTAAGCTTGAAAGATCAACTCTGGCTCTAGTGCAGGTGAATGCACCGAATCTGGAGTCAGGGTACGCAGCTTTCTTAGATGAAGTTGATGCAGCCCTTGAAAAGGTTGCAGATATGAATTCTTATATCCTGATGGGTGATTTCAATGCTCACGTGGGTGCGGATTTCTCGACATGGGGCAGCGCGATTGGGAAACACGGTGACCCCGATCAGAACGCGAACGGAGAGAAATTGTTGGACTTTTGTTGTTCAAATGAAATGTCCATTATGAACACTTTCTTTCCACACAAAGATGTCCATAAATACACATGGTACCGTCGAAGTCTTCAGCAGAAATCGCTGATAGATTTCTTTGTGGTACCATCGTGTATTAAAAGGATGGTTTGTGATGTTCGTGTGTTGAGAGGGGCTGAACTGTCAACTGATCACCACCTGGTGTTGTGCAAATTGTATCTCAACGATCAAATACCTATCCTGCCAAAGCGTAAACCAAGAATGGTTACGCGCATACGGTGGGAGGGGCTACAGAACGATGAGATACGGGAGGAATTTGCACGGCAGGTATCTGAAAGGTTTGAACAAATTCCAAATGTTCCATTGAATGTAGAGGAAGAATGGCAGTTGTTTTCAACAGCAGTTATTGCCTCTGCAGGACATGTTTGCGGAGTGAAGCGGCTCGGTGTGGCGGCTGGTGGTGAGAAAAGAACTGCGTGGTTTAAAACGCCCGGAGTTCAAGAAGCTATCAGAGAGAAGAAGAAGGCTTTCAAGGTGTGGATTCACTTGGGGGACTCTCCTTCTCGAAACCGGTACATTGAGGCGCGAAGAACTTGCAAATTGGCTGTTAAAGCAGCCAAAGAACATTCTTGGAAGGAGTTCGGCGAAAAATTGGACCGCGATCACGGATCTGCAAGCAAGGTGTTCTGGCAGACCATCCGCCGTCTTAGAGGAAGGAAGTGGAACATTATCGAAGGAGTCAAATCCAAAGATGGTACACTTCTTTCTAATGAGGAGGACATCTTGCGCAGATGGAGCGAGCACTTTTCCGAATTGCTCAATCCAATCCAGGGCATCGAGGATGACACATCTATCGCCTTAAGCAGGGCGAAAAATAGTCCCACGGTAGAGGAAGTCACTTTTGCGATCAAATCGCTAAAAGCTGGCAAATCTGCCGGAGTGGATGAAATCCGGCCAGAAATGCTAAAGGCCTTAGGTGAAGAGGGAGTCAAATGGCTCGCTCGTGTCATTAAAGTGGCCTGGGAATGCGGCGAAACTCCCAGCGATTGGCAGATTGGGGTGATTGTGCCCCTTTTCAAGAAAGGGGATAAAAGGGATTGCTCCAATTACAGGGGTATATCACTTTTAAGTCTCCCCGGAAAAGTCTTTGCCAAGGTGCTGGAAACGCGTTGCAGAGCTGTGGTCGAGGCACGATTAGGAGATGAGCAGTGCGGCTTTCGTCCCGGCAGAAGCACAACCGACCAGTTATTCACTCTCAGAATGGTACTTGAGAAGGCTTGGGAGTATGCTACACCTGTTTACGCTTGCTTCGTAGATTTGGAGAAAGCATATGACCGAGTCCCTCGAGGGAAACTCTGGAGTGTATTACAGCAGTATGGAATTGATGGTTCTCTCTTGAGAGCCATTCAATCTCTTTACACAAACTGTAAAAGCTGTGTTCGGGTAAACGGCGTTAAATCAATACCTTTCACCGTGGGCGTTGGACTTCGCCAGGGGTGCGTCTTGTCGCCTCTCCTTTTCATTACTTATATGGACTGGATGTTACAGCGCAGTCTTGGCGAAGAACGTTTCGAATTGGGAGATCTGAGGATAAGTCATTTGCTCTTCGCTGATGACTTGGTCATCCTTGGGTCCTCTCAGACTGAACTTCAGCGGGCACTCGATCGGTTTGTAGCCGTTTGTGTTGAAGCTGAGATGAAAGTAAATGTGAATAAATCTAAAGTGATGCTCGTCTCTAGAACGCCTGTTCAATGCACTCTGCATCTTAGTGGAGTCCCATTGAAACAGGTGGAGAAGTTTAAGTATCTCGGGGTCTTATTCACGAGTGATGGAAGGAGCAATGCCGAGTTTTCCTGTAGGATTGGTCAGGCTGGATCGATTTTGAGACAGCTTGGTCATTCTGTTATCAGAAGGACTGAACTTGGTGTCAAAGCTAAGTTGTCAGTCTTTAATTCGGTGTTTGTTCCAACTCTTACCTATGGTCATGAGGTTTGGGTAATGACCGAAAGAATAAGATCGCGAATACAAGCTGCCGAAATGAGATTACTCCGTAGTATTGCTGGTGTGACCCGTAGAGATCGCATCAGAAATACCAGAATACGTGAGGAACTCAATGTCGAGCAGCTACTTCTCCGGACGGAGCGATCCATGCTTCGGTGGTTTGGTCATGTTAAACGCATGTCCCCGACCAGGATTCCACGACGTGCTATGGAATCCGTACCATCGGGCAGGCGTCCCCTAGGTAGACCCAGGATGAGATGGTTAGATCAAATTCATAATCTCTCCTCTAATCGTATGGGGATTGCCCTTGATGATTTAGAGTCCATGGCGGAGGATCGAGAGCTATGGAGGGTCCACTTGAGCAACCTACACCCGCGACCCACTTAATGGACAAGCGGACCATTGAAAATGAATGAATGAAAGTTTCCCTATACTTTGTTTTTGAAAGTGGCATCACTTGAATGTACACAAAGCTACCTACATGCCACTTCCCCAACCAGTAAGTTACCCACCCAATACCACCCACCTACACACAATCCATACAACATACTCTACAGCTACACAAGCTACAACATTACACCCGTCACAATGCTGGTTTTTTTCTCTGGCATCAGCGGCCAGACTAGAAACTTGTGTGTGCATCCGCCTTGTACGTAAGTGCGATGCGCATTATATTTAGCGTGTTTTGCTTGCTTGTCACTCTTGTCAGTGCTGGTCAGAGTTGCTCGAGATTTGCCAACCACTTACATTTGTTTGTTTATCTTTTACGGAAAGTCTTTGGCCGAAAATGTTAGACATAGTGAAAAAAGGACGATGAAGATGAGGCACATGCAAATTATGAATATGAAAACAAAATAATCTATTATTTTTTCCACATTTATCCAAATTTTTGTTAAAACCATTTATTTTACTAGGTTTTTCACTATGTCTAACATTTTCCGCCAAAGACTTTCCGTAAAAGATAAACAAACAAATGTAAGTGGTTGGTAAATCTCGAGCAATAGCCACTTCGTAAATTATATTTTCGCCAAAAAATGTTCATTCGTAACTAGCCTTCGAGACTTATAATATATTTATATGAAATGTAAACAGTACCTAAACTTCTCCCCACTTATATTCCTATCGTTTCTCAATACATCCCCATGCCACTCACTCATCGTAGCAGCTATTGCGGCATTTAAGCACCATTCACAAACTTATGGTGAATGAGTGACTTTTCCACTTCCTTTTTAAGTTGAATAAAGAAGGCTTGTAAAACACTATTTCTAAAATGTGAAATAGGCCACTGATAACTAATACTAAATACTCTGTAACCCCACCCAAAAAAGCAATATTGACACCAAAAGAATTATCCCTTTCGTAAAAAGAATTGGCATACGAAAACAAAATCAATTTCGTTTTGTAAGTTTCCGTATACTTTGTTTTAGAAAGTGGCATCACTTGAATGTACACAAAGCTACCTACATGCCACTTCCCCAACCAGTAAGTTACCCACCCAATACCACCCACCTACACACAATCCATACAACATCATTACACCCGTCCCAATGCTGGTTTTTTTCTCTGGCATCAGCAGCCAGACTAGAAATTTGTGTGTGCATCCGCCTTGTACGTAAGTGCGATGCGCATTATATTTAGCGTGTTTTGCTTGCTTGTCACTCTTGTCAGTGCTGGTCAGAGTTGCTCGAGATTTACCAACCACTTACATTTGTTTGTTTATCTTTTACGGAAAGTCTTTGGCCGAAAATGTTAGACATAGTGAAAAAAGGACGATGAAGATGAGGCACATGCACATTATGAATATGAAAACAAAATAATCTATTATTTTTTCCACATTTATCCAAATTTTTGTTAAAACCATTTATTTTACTAGGTTTTTCACTATGTCTAAAATTTTCCGCCAAAGACTTTCCGTAAAAGATAAACAAACAAATGTAAGTGGTTGGTAAATCTCGAGCAATAGCCACTTCGTAAATTATATTTTCGCCAAAAAATGTTCATTCGTAACTAGCCTTCGAAACTTATAATATATTTATATGAAATGTAAACAGTACCTAAACTTCTCCCCACTTATATTCCTATCGTTTCTCAATACATCCCCATGCCACTCACTCATCGTAGCAGCTATTGCGGCATTTAAGCACCATTCACAAACTTATGGTGAATGAGTGACTTTTCCACTTCCTTTTTAAGTTGGTTAAAGAAGGCTTGTAAAACACTATTTCTAAAATGTGAAATAGGCCACTGATAACTAATACTAAATACTCTGTAACCCACCCAAAAAAACAATATTGACACGAAAAGAATTATCCCTTTCGTAAAAAGAATTGGCATACGAAAACAAAATCAATTTCGTTTTGTAAGTTTCCGTATACTTTGTTTTAGAAAGTGGCATCACTTGAATGTACACAAAGCTACCTACATGCCACTTCCCCAACCAGTAAGGTACCCACCCAATACCACCCACCTACACACAATCCATACAACATACTCTACGGCTACACAAGCCACAACATTACACCCGTCACAATGCTGGTTTTTTTCTCTGGCATCAGCAGTCAGACTAGAAATTTGTGTGTGCATCCGCCTTGTACGTAAGTGCGATACGCATTATATTTAGCGTGTTTTGCTTGCTTGTCACTCTTGTCAGTGCTGGTCAGAGTTGTTTGAGATTTACCAACCACTTACATTTGTTTGTTTATCTTTTACGGAAAGTCTTTGGCCGAAAATGTTAGACATAGTGAAAAAAGGACGATGAAGATGAGGCACATGCAAATTATGAATATGAAAACAAAATAATCTATTATTTTTTCTACATTTATCCAAATTTTTGTTAAAACCATTTATTTTACTAGGTTTTTCACTATGTCTAACATTTTCGGCCAAAGACTTTCCGTAAAAGATAAACAAACAAATGTAAGAGGTTGGTAAATCTCGAGCAATAGCCACTTCGTAAATTATATTTTTGCCAAAAATGTTCATTCGTAACTAGCCTTCGAGACTTATAATATATGTATATGAAATGTAAACAGTACCTAAACTTCTCCCCACTTATATTCCCATCGTTTCTCAATACATCACCATGCCACTCATTCATCGTAGCAGCTATTGCGGCATTTAAGCACCATTCACAAACTTATGGTGAATGAGTGACTTTTCCACTTCCTTTTTAAGTTGAATAAAGAAGGCTTGTAAAACACTATTTCTAAAATGTGAAATAGGCCACTGATAACTAATACTAAATACTCTGTAACCCACCCAAAAAAACAATATTGACACGAAAAGAATTATCCCTTTCGAAAAAAGAATTGGCATACGAAAACAAAATCATTTTCGTTTTGTAAGTTTCCGTATACTTTGTTTTAGAAAGTGGCATCACTTGAATGTACACAAAGCTACCTACATGCCACTTCCCCAACCAGTAAGTTACCCACCCAATACCACCCACCTACACACAATCCATACAACATACTCTACAGCTACACAAGCCACAACATTACACCCGTCACAATGCTGGTTTTTTTCTCTGGCATCAGCAGCCAGACTAGAAATTTGTGTGTGCATCCGCCTTGTACGTAAGTGCGATGCGCATTATATTTAGCGTGTTTTGCTTGCTTGTCACTCTTGTCAGTGCTGGTCAGAGTTGCTTGAGATTTACCAACCACTTACATTTGTTTGTTTATCTTTTACGGAAAGTCTTTGGCCGAAAATGTTAGACATAGTGAAAAAAGGACGATGAAGATGAGGCACATGCAAATTATGAATATGAAAACAAAATTATCTATTATTTTTTCCACATTTATCCAAATTTTTGTTAAAACCATTTATTTTACTAGGTTTTTCACTATGTCTAACATTTTCCGCCAAAGACTTTCCGTAAAAGATAAACAAACAAATGTAAGTAGTTGGTAAATCTCGAGCAATAGCCACTTCGTAAATTATATTTTTGCCAAAAATGTTCATTCGTAACTAGCCTTCGAGACTTATAATATATTTATATGAAATGTAAACAGTACCTAAACTTCTCCCCACTTATATTCCTATCGTTTCTCAATACATCCCCATGCCACTCACTCATCGTAGCAGCTATTGCGGCATTTAAGCACCATTCACAAACTTATGGTGAATGAGTGACTTTTCCACTTCCTTTTTAAGTTGAATAAAGAAGGCTTGTAAAACACTATTTCTAAAATGTGAAATAGGCCACTGATAACTAATACTAAATACTCTGTAACCCACCCAAAAAACCATTATTGACACCAAAAGAATTATCTCTTTCGTAAAAAGAATTGGCATACGAAAACAAAATCAATTTCGTTTTGTAAGTTTCCCTATACTTTGTTTTAGAAAGTGGCATCACTTGAATGTACACAAAGCTACCTACATGCTACTTCCCCAACCAGTAAGTTACCCGCCCAATACCACCCACCTACACACAATCCATACAACATACTCTACAGCTACACAAGCCACAACATTACACCCGTCACAATGCTGGCTTTTTTCTCTGGCATCAGCAGCCAGACTAGAAATTGGTGTGTGCATCCGCCTTGTACGTAAGTGCGATGCGCATTATATTTAGCGTGTTTTGCTTGCTTGTCACTCTTGTCAGTGCTGGTCAGAGTTGCTCGAGATTTACCAACCACTTACATTTGTTTGTTTATCTTTTACGGAAAGTCTTTGACCGAAAATGTTAGACATAGTGAAAAAAGGACGATGAAGATGAGGCACATGCACATTATGAATATGAAAACAAAATAATCTATTATTTTTTCCACATTTATCCAAATTTTCGTTAAAACCATTTATTTTACTAGGTTTTTCACTATGTCTTACATTTTAGGCCAAAGACTTTCCGTAAAAGATAAACAAACAAATGTAAGTGGTAGGTAAATCTCGAGCAATAGCCACTTCGTAAATTATATTTTCGCCAAAAAATGTTCATTCGTAACTAGCCTTCGACTTATAATATATTTATATGAAATGTAAACATTACCTAAGCTTCTCCCCACTTATATTCCTATCGTTTCTCAATACATCCCCATGCCACTCACTCATCGTAGCAGCTATTGCGGCATTTAAGCACCATTCACAAACTTATGGTGAATGAGTGACTTTTCAACTTCTTTTTTAAGTTGGTTAAAGAAGGCTTGTAAAACACTATTTCTAAAATGTGAAATAGGCCACTGATAACTAATACTAAATACTATGTAACCCACCTAAAAAAATAATATTGACACGAAAAGAATTATCCCTTTCGTAAAAAGAATTGGCATAAGAAAACAAAATCAATTTCGTTTTGTAAGTTTCCCTATACTTTGTTTTAGAAAGTGGCATCACTTGAATGTACACAAAGCTACCTACATGCCACTTCCCCAACCAGTAAGTTACCCACCCAATACCACCCACCTACACCCAATCCATACAACATACTCTACAGCTACACAAGACACAACATTACATCAGCAGCCAGACTAGAAATTTGTGTGTGCATCCGCCTTGTACGTAAGTGCGATGCGCATTATATTTAGCGTGTTTTGCTTGCTTGTCACTCTTGTCAGTGCTGGTCAGAGTTGCTTGAGATTTACCAACCGCTTACATTTGTTTGTTTATCTTTTACGGAAAGTCTTTGGCCGAAAATGTTAGACATAGTGAAAAAAGGACGATGAAGATGAGGCACATGCACATTATGAATATGAAAACAAAATAATCTATTATTTTTTCCACATTTATCCAAATTTTTGTTAAAACCATTTATTTTACTAGGTTTTTCACTATGTCTAACATTTTCGGCCAAAGACTTTCCGTAAAAGATAAACAAACAAATGTAAGTGGTTGGTAAATCTCAAGCAATAGCAACTTCGTAAATTATATTTTCGCCAAAAAATGTTCATTCGTAACTAGCCTTCGACTTATAATATATTTATATGAAATGTAAACAGTACCTAAACTTCTCCCCACTTATATTCCTATCGTTTCTCAATACATCCCCATGCCACTCACTCATCGTAGCAGCTATTGCGGCATTTAAGCACCATTCACATGGCAGCAAACGAACGAATTATGCATTCATAAACAGAAAATTGTACATTTTAGCTACTACTCCAAGATGAGGATAATTAATTATTCCATCAAAATTTACTAAGAAAACAAGTTTCACTTTTTATGCATTTATAAACACAAAATTGCACATTTTATTATTTCAAGACATCCTACTCATGGAATAAGGTTAATTTCGAACGAATTTTTTATTCCCGACTTTGTGGAACGCGATTTACCTAAATGATGTGGATTGTGAATAAACTGAATATTCGCGCCAGGGTGTTTTCTTTCGCGGCAAAAAGTTGGGAATTCGAAATTTTGTTATTTAAACGGTTTATAAACTGGTTATCTTAATACATTTTGATGGAATAATTAATTATCCTAATCTTGGAATAATAAAATGTGCAATTTTCTGTTAATAAATGCATAAAAAGCTGTTTGTTCATATTTCATCAATTCGTTCGTTCGCTCTCATGTGAATGGTCCTTAAATGTTGAAATTGCACACGTTTTCACCGACAAGGTAATTAAGAGGGGTTTTTTGCGGGGGAAATCGGGTAGGTACACAGAAGCAGAAGGCGACAGTATAGTAAGCGTAAGCTACAACTAACTTGTATGCGTGTGCAGCTGCTTTGCTGGGGTACAGTTGCACAAGGTAAATGTAAGTACTTACACAAATAATTTCAAAGTGAGCAGTGTAGCCACTTCTGATTGTTTTAAGTAAAAACCCATGTAGGTGTGTATTACATTACAGCACTTAAACGCGTAAAAGTCTCAAAAAGTGCATAAACGGCAGAAATTTAGCAACTCATAAATGAACTGCCAGTATTTTAATATGTAGCAAGAATTTTATTTTCACTAAATTCGGCATTTTAATAATTTGAAACTTGGTGAACAGTTATGTTTGTCAATTGACTTGCATAATTAGGTATTTGCAAGTGTGAAATAGTTTACGTTTGGTTTATGGTGGATTTACATCACCACGCCAAAAACTTTAATATAATACTAAATACTCTGTAACCCACCTAAAAAAATAATATTGACACGAAAAGAATTATTCCTTTCGTAAAAATAATTGGCATAAGAAAACAAAATCAATTTCGTTTTGTAAGTTTCCCTATACTTTGTTTTAGAAAGTGGCATCACTTGAATGTACACAAAGCTACCTACATGCCACTTCCCCAACCAGTAAGTTACCCACCCAATACCACCCACCTACACACAATCCATACAACATACTCTACAGCTACACAAGACACAACATTACATCAGCAGCCAGACTAGAAATTTGTGTGTGCATCCGCCTTGTACGTAAGTACGATGCGCATTATATTTAGCGTGTTTTGCTTGCTTGTCACTCTTGTCAGTGCTGGTCAGAGTTGCTTGAGATTTACCAACCACTTACATTTGTTTGTTTATCTTTTACGGAAAGTCTTTGGCCGAAAATGTTAGACATAGTGAAAAAAGGACGATGAAGATGAGGCACATGCACATTATGAATATGAAAACAAAATAATCTATTATTTTTTCCACATTTATCCAAATTTTTGTTAAAACCATTTATTTTACTAGGTTTTTCACTATGTCTAACATTTTCGGCCAAAGACTTTCCGTAAAAGATAAACAAACAAATGTAAGTGGTTGGTAAATCTCGAGCAATAGCCACTTCGTAAATTATATTTTCGCCAAAAAATGTTCATTCGTAACTAGCCTTCGAGACTTATAATATATTTATATGAAATGTAAACAGTACCTAAACTTCTCCCCACTTATATTCCTATCGTTTCTCAATACATCCCCATGCCACTCACTCATCGTAGCAGCTATTGCGGCATTTAAGCACCATTCACAAACTTATGGTGAATGAGTGACTTTTCCACTTCTTTTTTAAGTTGGTTAAAGAAGGCTTGTAAAACACTATTTCTAAAATGTGAAATAGGCCACTGATAACTAATACTAAATACTCCGTAACCCACCTAAAAAAATAATATTGACACGAAAAGAATTATCCCTTTCGTAAAAAGAATTGGCATAAGAAAACAAAATCAATTTCGTTTTGTAAGTTTCCCTATACTTTGTTTTAGAAAGTGGCATCACTTGAATGTACACAAAGCTACCTACATGCCACTTCCCCAACCAGTAAGTTACCCACCCAATACCACCCACCTACACACAATCCATACAACATACTCTACAGCTACACAAGTCACAACATTACACCCGTCACAATGCTGGTTTTTTTCTCTGGCATCAGCGGCCAGACTAGAAATTTGTGTGTGCATCCGCCTTGTACGTAAGTGCGATGCGCATTATATTTAGCGTGTTTTGCTTGCTTGTCACTTTAGTCAGTGCTGGTCAGAGTTGCTCGAGATTTACCAACCACTTATCTACATTTGTTTGTTTATCTTTTACGGAAAGTCTTTGGCCGAAAATTTTAGACATAGTGAAAAACCTAGTAAAATAAATGGTTTTAACGAAAATTTGGATAAATGTGGAAAAAATAATGTATTATTTTGTTTTCATATTCATAATGTGCATGTGCATATCTCACAATTTGTGTAACGAAATTGCAATTCATGGAAAAAATTATATTAATTTAAATTTAAAGTTATTATGGGGTTTTCTTTTAGGATTCTCCGATTCGTGTAATAAAACCACTGCAACTGGCGAAACTGCTGGTATGAACTATGAATATGAAGCACGTATGAAGTATGAAGAAGACGAACCAGTAATAAAGCAAGACGGGCGAGGACGATGAAGATGAGGCACATGCACATTATGAATATGAAAACAAAATAATCTATTATTTTTTCCACATTTATCCAAATTTTCGTTAAAACCATTTATTTTACTAGGTTTCTAAAGCTAAGATTAGACTGTATGCCAATTGTGCATATGAATGCCAACAGGCAAATAACCAGATTAGCTGTCAAGTGACCAAATTGGCCGGACTATCAAAACTGTATATTAGACTATATGACCAAAATTACTAATATGGTCATATTTGCCTTGATGGTCATTTAAGGCATTTGTTATTTATTGCCAAATGTTGTAGTAGGGTAATGATGTAAAGAAAAACAAAGCAAAAATTTGCTGCCCGCCTAGATTGAGCTCCCCAAAGACATGTAGATGGTTCAGAAAAGTACAAACAGAAAAAAAGCAAACACACAAAAGAACTAAAAAGGGTAAAATAACAAACAAAATATAGATCAAGTGAAATAAGCAATCGAACCAATGAAAACACAACGAATATTAACAAAAATACAAATAGCAAACAATTTCTACAAAAACAAATTTCAAAGAATAGATCAAATAAATAGTTTACACAAATAATAGATTGAATAATAAATAATAATAATAATAAAAGAGAAAGAAAATGAAAATAAATCACAATCCCATGAACTCAAACACCGATGACAACAAAATAATCCTTGTTCCATCAAAAATGCCAGCAATGCCATAACGAAATTTCAATAAAGTGCATATGGGCATATAGGGCTTTATGCTGGCATACGTGCTTATTGTCCGATTACACTATATGCCATTTGGGCATTTTTATCTGTCAAAATCAGCCTGGTAATATGTGGCATTTAGGTCATTAGAGATTATGAGATATGCCCATTACATTGTATGACCATATTTTGACAGGAAAACTGTCAGAAATTGGCATTTTATGACCACTTGGAATACAGTCTAATCTTACCTTAACTATGTGTAACATTTTCGGCCAAAGACTTTCCGTAAAAGATAAACAAACAAATGTAGGTGGTTGGTAAGTCATCACCAACCTCACTCATCGTAGCAGCTATTGCGGCATTTAAGCACCATTCACATGGCAGCAAACGAACGAATTATGCATTCATAAACAGAAAATTGTACATTTTAGCTACTACTCCAAGATGAGGATAATTAATTATTCCATCAAAATTTACTAAGAAAACAAGTTTCACTTTTTATGCATTTATAAACACAAAATTGCACATTTTATTATTTCAAGACATCCTACTCATGGAATAAGGTTAATTTCGAACGAATTTTTTATTCCCGACTTTGTGGAACGCGATTTACCTAAATGATGTGGATTGTGAATAAACTGAATATTCGCGCCAGGGTGTTTTCTTTTGCGGAAAAAAGTTGGGAATTCGAAATTTTGTTATTTAAACGGTTTATAAACTGGTTATCTTAATACATTTTGATGGAATAATTAATTATCCTACTCTTGGAATAATAAAATGTGCAATTTTCTGTTAATAAATGCATAAAAAGCTGTTTGTTCACATTTCATCAATTCGTTCGTTCGCTCTCATGTGAATGGTCCTTAAATGTTGAAATTGCACACGCATTCACAGACAGGGCAATTAAGAGGGGTTTTTTGCGGGGGAAATCGGGTAGTGTACAAAATGTATGGAACCAATAACGAACGATGTTAGTTAACGAGCGTTTATTATCTTTAAAAATACGAAAAAATAACGTGAATTACATCAAATATTACATATATGAGCGAACTTACTTCGTGTTCCTTCTTCTTCTTTCTAAGGACGTCTATGGAATGAGGGCTTGTTCGCTTTCTTCATTTGACTTTGACATTTAGATATTCGGGTTGCGTTCAACAAGCCATCACTCCAGGGACGTTTACAATTTCTGAGTTGAGTATTTAAATTTAAGCCGGAACATCCCGCTCCCCGTGAATCGAAATGAGAGATTCACTCTTTACATCGAGTTTAGCCAACTTCGAAACTGGTCTTCGAAAGGTACCTGTTGATGTCATGACTAGCGCAGATCGAACCTGACCATCTGGTGCCGGAAATATCCTTACAACCTTGCCACGCTTCCACTCGCCTCTACTCTCGTTGTTGTCACATATCACCACAATGTCACCGACCTCGATCGGCTTTGTTTGCTGCTGCCACTTTGTTTGACGCGTAATAGTAGGAAGATATTCAGAAATCCATCTCTTCCAGAAAGTTTGCTTAAGTTGTTGCAATATATGCCACTGCTTCCGAAGATGCGGACCGTCCTTAACTTCTGGAGTTTGCACGTAGTTTGGACAGCCCAATAGGAAATGGTTCGGAGTCAGGGGTTCAGCTTCTTCACTATCTATCGGCAAGTGAGTGAGTGGTCGTGAATTTATTAAGTTCTCTGCCTCTATTAGCAAGCTCCGGAGCGTCTCTACTTGCGGACTCTTTTCCTTTAGTGTGAAAAATAGAACATTTTTTACGCATCTAACCATGCGCTCCCAAGCTCCACCAGCTGACGGATCCCCAGGTGTGTTGAAAAACCATTCAACTCCTCGACGTGTACACTCATTTTCCAAGCCCTTTGCCACAATTTTTACCTCTTCTTTACTCGCTCCTACAAAGTTCGTACCTCTATCGCTTCGCAGACGCACCGGAATACCTCGTCTATTAATAAAATTACGAAGACACAGAATAACGGCATCGGTCGACAAATCTTTTGCTAGCTCCAGATGGATTGCGCGGGTAGATAGGCTGTAAAGAGCGCTACCCATCTTTTTTCGCATCGGCGTCCAATAGCTACCTGAATAGGACCAAAGTAGTCCACGCCCGTGTACGAAAACGGTCGAACGTATGGCGTAAGTCTATCGACGGGTAGCTGACCCATTCATGGATTCTCGGGCGCCGCATGTAAATTTTTGCACAGCTGACAGCTTGACTTCATTGACCTAACAAGTTGACGAACGTTAGGAATCCAAAATTTGGTACGTATTGCACATACGATTGCCTCTTGGTTTTGGTGGTGAAATATTTCGTGATAATACTGAACTATTAATCTCGTCAGTGCATGAGATTTGGGTAAAATTATCGGTCGTTTCGTATTCATTGGCACACATGTGGCATAATCAATGCGTCCACCTAGACGAATTAAGCCATTTGTATCCAGAGTCGGTGTCAATTTAAAAATAGCACTGCCTTTCGGCACCTTGTTTGCAGAAGATAGAAGATGCATCTCATTAGGAAAGACTGACGTTTGAACCAGCCGACAAATAGTAGTTTCCGCAACTCCGATTTCATTAGCTGTTAGCTGAACATCTGACGACGGTGTTCTGAGCTTTTCACCTTTTTTAACTATTTGGACAAATTTTCCAACCGCTCGCAAAACCCAGCACACTACTCTTAGCAGCCTATGATAATTTGAAAATCGTTCAAATGAAATACATAAATGTCATGTCGTGAATTGCTAAAACAAAATTAGAACGTTTTTCATTACTTTCGTCGTTAACGGAGATGTCATCCGGTTCCTGTGGCCACTTTTCCATCGGAAGTTTCAAGAATGAGGGACCTTTAATCCATGGTTTCGGTCGCGTGGCGTCATCAGCTGGATTCAAACTCCCGGGCACCCATCTCCAATCATTAACTTCCGATCCATGAAGTATTTCAGCTATTCGATGACCGACGAATTGCTTGTACCGACGACTGTCTGATCTAATCCAATGGATGTTTGTCTTTGAATCAGACCAAAGTATTACCCTGCTAGGCCGTATGTTTTGACCACTTAATATTATTTTTTTTAGACGAACTCCTAAGACAGCCGCTTGCAGCTCGAGCCTAGGGATCGATAAAGCTTTGATGGGACTACATCTCGTCTTACCCATAACGAACACTATGTCGACATCATTACCACAAACAATGCGCCAATATCCAACGGCAGAAAAGGCAACTTCGCTGGCGTCTACAAATATATGGAGTTCAACTTGCGCATGTGAATCAGTCAAGCGTAAATGATAGCACCTCGGTATTTTAAAATCTTTTATCACATATAATTGTTTGTACCACTCATACCATCTACGGTAAATATCTTCTGGTATTTGTTCAGTCCATCCTGTGTTTACTCTCCATAATTCTTGCAGCAATAATTTTGATTTGATGACAACATTTGCTAAAAACCCGAATGGATCGAAGATTGACATTGTAAGACTCAGAACTTGACTTTTCGTTGGTCTTATTTTACCATCCAAGATGGCTGCTGGTATCCTTGAAAAATTTAAGGTAAAGCAAAACTGGTCGGCCTTCGAGTCCCAGAACATACCGAGAATTTTTTCGGTTGTAGAATCGCTGTGGCAAATGTTTTTTAAATCCGATGACGATGGAGTGTCCTTGTTGAGAACATCGACGAGCTGTGACGAGTTTGAAACAAAGCCTCTCAAATCAAATCCTGCAACACTATGGATCTTCTTAACCATCTCTGACACTGTAATGGCTTCTGAGACGGAATCGAAACTGTCAACATAATCGTCGACATAGTGTCGGTCAACTATGGCTTCAAAGGCTCGTGGATGAGTTTGTTCATAAGCGCTGGCATTTAAATTTTTAATATATTGCGCCGAACATGGCGAACTTGCGGACCCAAAAATCATTGCCGTCATTATATATATGTCCGGTGGTCGTGACATATCCCCATCCCTCCAAAGAAAACGTTGACAATTTTGATCTTCCTGACGAATATTTATGCGGTGAAACATTTCGCGGATGTCTGCGCATACACCTATCGGTCGTTGACGAAATCCTAGTAGGATTGACAAAAGAGGTCTTGGCTGATAAGTATCCGGACCCTTTAACAACATTGAATTCAATGACATTCCATCAATAGAGGCGGCAGCGTCAAAAACGAGACGTAATTTTTTGCCTTTATTGACATTGCAAATAGCAAAATGGGGCAAATACCATACACGTTTATATTTTGCATTCACCTCGGCAAGCGAAAGCTTTCGTGGTTTCCCGAAGAATTTTCTCCGCTCTTTTATCGGACTCCGAAACGATTGGCTTAAACGACGGTGCTATATTTTCGATAGCGAAATATTCAGCTACGAGTATTTGTAAATCTCGCATAATATTCTCATCATTCTGTCCTATATGGCTAACGATCGCATCTGACACATTATCTTCATTCGAACCGAAAAGTGTCAAACCGAGTTTCGTATAATGAACTGAAAACCCATTGTCAATATTTATCACATTTGTTGGTCGAACGAGATTAGTATGTGGAATTCCGATTAAAATTTGGGGTACCGCATTATAATAATCATCAACTGGCAGCACTCTTAAACTGCTGTATTGTTTTTTCATGTCCATCAATTCGAGACTCTGAGATGGTAACAACAGCTGTTTCACTGTACGGATGTTTCGCATTTGGTAAGTATCTGCATTTTCATATATGCCAGATATTTCTAAATCGACGCGCTGAGATATTTCGTTCGTGGTCTTATTTCCTATCCATCTGAGGGACAACAATTCCGACACACCCTTGACGCCAATATGAGAAGCAACTCTCTCCTCGATAAGTGAAATCTTTGCACCGTCGTCGATGAATGCGATAACATTGCAAGTTCCTTTCGGCCCAATCAATTGCACAGGCAAATATTTTAATAATGTTTTTTTTTGATGCAGGTTGGCAAATGATGGTACCTACAGTGTTACTCAGTGGTCTACAGGGCTCTTCGGACGACGAAGTATTGAAAGTGGTGGCATTAATAGTAGAAGGGTGGTTTGTCGGCGGTGGAACTGTTTCAGCATGAAGAAGACGACTGTGAGACCTGCGACATGATGAAGTGCCACATTCGCGGCGATACGTACACTTGAATAGGGGGTGACCAGCACGTAAACAAGAGAAACATAACTGGCTTTCTTTTACTATTTGCCAGCGTTGTGAAATAGGCATTCCTTTGAATCGGGAGCATTGATGTAATTGGTGGTTAGAGTCACAGACAATGCATGCAATTTTTTTCTTTCGTTGATCCTCAGATACAGTATAAACTGTATTGCAATGCCTTTGTTTTTGCGCAAATGAATGTGAATTGTTAGTCAATGATTTATCAGGCACAACTTCGGTAGCTAGAGCAACATATATGGCTATCTGTCTCAGCCAATTGCCAAATTCCTTTACGCTGGGGTGGTTAGATTTGATAGCAAATCTATGTGTCGAAAAATATAAGTTAAAGTGTAACGCTGGTATTGGTGTTGGCTCGCGTTCGGATTCGGCGAACAGATCTTCGTTTGACGTTTAAATGACATTTGCCTTTGGCACATCGTGCTCGTGTAATTTCCGGGTGGTTTTGGCCATTTTGAAGCCAGCCGTCATCGAATCCGAACGTGATCAACGCAAATTGCCAAGAAGTAGGTATAATAAGTATTATATATGATTAAATACGTTAAATTTGTTAATTTCAAATAGAGAATAAACCGCCAAGTAAAGATTTGGACTTTTATTTTGGCGCGTTCTATTGCAGCGATTTGGGACTCGGATTTCTGATGACAACTTTATTCTTTCTTGTACTGCCGATTGTAAACCCCGTAAGTAGTCGAGTTTCAATCGAAGAACTTTATTCTTCCGTGTGAAAGAATACTCATCTTTTTCAATCGCAGCCAGCGAAATTAGTGCTTTGAAAGCTGCCCTAGAAGTGCAGCTGCAATTCTAGCAAACTGAGGAAAAGATTTGCCATCGATTGCCGCCCTACCAGCGAAGAAATTATTCTGCCGTCATAAATACGTCTGGAAGACCTGTTTCTAATGTCAAACAACCCGCGCGACAAAATTGTCACAAGAGAAACATCAAAGAAGCTCCTTGCAAGTTCCAGCAAATTAGTATCATCAGATAGTAGCTCCGAAGAAGAAGGTGAGTTGACGATAATGGAAGTCGACGACAGAGAGGATATAATGCAGAAATTACAGGAAATGCGTGCGCAATTGGAAGCGGTAACAGCGACTGCGGCTATGGAGGGAGAGGAACGGCAACGTTACCAGGAGTTGGCAAAACAACTAAAAGACACACTCGATGCATCCGCAACGACTGTTTCAACGAACAACACTGCAGATATGTCAGCGACTTCTACAGCTTCCGTTTCAACTGAAACCTTCAGCTTTGGCACCGCCGTAACGAACGTTATTTCTACTGTCCCTGCCTTATGTGCTACAACCACAGGATTTACCGCAACTGCATCAACATTGAGCGGCCCGCCGACCTCTAGTGAAATAACATCAATACCAAGTGCAACGTACACTCCATATATGCCATATTCATGTCCTTCAAGTATTCCTGGTTTTCCTCATTCAATGCATTCCATTCAGCAGCCTTCCGCGAGTATAGTCAACATAACGCCAACCCCTACGTTCTTGCCATCGATGAACGCAATGCAGACATTTGGACAACAACAGTTTCACGCTTCGCAGCCAACATTCGTTCCAAACGCACTGAGTCAGCAGCTATCTCAAAGTGGCTATGGAAATCATAGGAAACTGCACGACTTGCCAGAATTCTCCGGAAGACCTGAAGAGTGGCCGATGTTCTGCACGTCCTTTGTGGAATCAACAAACATGTTCGGTTACAGCAAAGTCGAAAATATGTTCCGTCTTCAAAAGAGTATAAAGGGAGAAGCCAGAGAGATTGTCGAGTCTCTGCTTATCCATCCCAACAACGTTGAACAAGTAATGGAGACTCTAGAATTTCGCTTCGGCCGTGCAGAGTGTCTCGTACAAAGCCAGCTGAGGAAAGTCAGGGAAATTGAACCGATTCCGGATAGCAAACTCGAGCTGCTAGTATGTTTTGCGACGAAGGTACAAAACCTGTCAGTATTTTTGGAAGCTAGCGGCATGCACCAACATATGGCGAATCCTACGCTATTAGATGAGTTGGTTAGCAAGCTGCCCATGAGCAAGAGACTGGACTGGGCGCAAAGTAGTATGCACATTCAACCGTTTGCCACCATTAAACATTTTAATGATTGGTTAAGCCAATTAGCGCGCTTAGTTTGTGTAGTCACAACGACTTTACCACCTCCGCAAACGTCAAATCAGTGCAGAGGTGACCCCAAGTCAAGAACGAGAAGCGTCTTGCATACTACCAACTCAACATCAGCTGCTACAGTCACAGTCAACAACAAATGTCGTCACTGCGAAGGAAAACAACACCCCGTTACCGAATGCAGCAGTTTTTTGTGCTTAGAACCATCAGATAAGTGGGAGTTTCTAAAGAGAAACCGACTTTGCTTCGGCTGCCTTAAGTACGGCCATACTAGAAGAACGTGCAGACTCGGTAAGCGCTGTGGGATCGATGGCTGTACCGGAAAGCATCATCAGTTGCTCCACGAAGAGGAAACCAAGGACGCAGCGGAGATTCAGAAGCCTTTGCTTAATTGCAACGACAACGAAGACAAGAGGATTCTATTTCGAATTGTCCCAGTGCGAATATTTAACGGCGATCTTATAGTGCGAACATTTGCGCTATTTGACGAAGGATCCTCCGTCACAATAATAAGTTCGAACTTAGCCAAACGTTTATGCTTAAGTGGAAGAACTAAGGATCTGAACTTGCGATGGTTTGGACAAGAAACCGTGGCGAAGGAGTCGACCGTTGTCGATTTCGACATAAGTGCTGACCTGGATGAAGCAGAACAATTCAGATTAAGAGGAGTTCAGACTGTCGAAGGGCTTTGCCTTCCTACGCAAACGATCGTTGCAGAGGAGGTCGAGTCATTAAGGAATCAGCCAACTACAGTTCCCTTAACCGAATACGCAGATGCGAAACCAGAAATTCTTATTGGGCTTGACAATTGCCAAGTAGGAGCACCGGTAGGTCCAGTTAAGTCTTTGGGTAATGGACTTCTAGCAGCACGAACGAAGCTCGGCTGGGTGGTGTACGGCCAGTCAGCAACAAAGGTACGGGAGACAAATCAACGCGACACCCCGGTCTGCTGCACTAGTCGTTCCCACGTGCAGGATGTTAGTTTGGAACGGATCGTCGAAGACTACTTTTCTATAGATAATTTTGGTGTTAAGCGGCCAACAGAAAAGCCAGTTTCCGATACAGAAAAGCGAGCGCTGCATCTCCTATCAACTACGACGGTTAAAATCGATAATCGATTCCAGACAGGTCGAGATGTGTAAAGCTACTGAGTAGATGTGTTCCCTTTGGTGGCAATTTCATTCGCATTTTTACAAATAATAAACATTTCAAAACGTCTCTAAATAGTGTCTAAAGATTTCGAGTTGGAACTATCATTTTTGAAATACGAAATTCGTGTAAAATTAACTCAAGAATTGAATAAAAAACTATTTTATTTCTACTTATAAAAAGTGATAAAATATATTTGTTTGGTAGTGAGCGTTATTAAAGTTTCCGAAATAAACGTTAAACACTGACACAATCGCATATGTACGGGAGCGGTAAACGAACCAGAGCGAACACCTCTCTGGAGTCTGAGAAAAACTCACCTCAAGCTCCCGCTCAGAAAATCGCCGTCGCGGTCCCAATGGATGATAGCAGAATGTGGGAGAAAATGGATGAGAAGCTGTCAAAACAGAGTGAGTTTATCATCTCTCTTCTTTCTGCCCAAATTGAAAAATCTGAGCAGAAATTATCTAAAGATATCGAAGCTCAAATTGCTGACATAAATATAAACTTAAGTGATATAAACAAACGCGTCACACAACTCGAAACTACAAACTTAACAACGAATGCGGATGTTGACACATTAAAAGCTGATGTAAACAAACTTAACTCGTCGATTACTACGATCAAAACAGAACTCACTGTAACAAAAAATATATTGTCAACTACCACTACGCAGCTCAATGATGTCAAAACCGAACTTGCTAGTGCAACAACACAAATTAACGCAATGGAAATAGCACAGGAATCACAAAACAACAAATACATTGCATCCGATGCTGTTCTCTATGGCATCCCGCACACACAAGATGAGAACTTAATATCGTATTTTAACAATCTATGCCACACTCTCGAAATCACACCTCCAACGATCAAAAGTATTTTTCGCACTCGCTCGGTAAACAAAATCACTAAAAACTCGGCGATACTTATCAAATTTCAATCACCGTATGACAAAAATTTTGTCTTGAAATCGATAGCCAAGTACCGCAGCGAGCCAAACAAAAAACAACTGTTTCTGCGCGACGTTGGATTAAATCAATTGTTTGATAAGAAAACACCTATCTTTCTTCGCGAGTGTTTGACGAAAAGAAATCATCTATTGCTGCAGAACGCGCTTCGTTTAAAAAAAGCAAAACAATTGTCATCAGTCTACACGATGCGTGGATTTGTTTACATTAAACGTCACTCTGATGAGAACGCTCGTATAATAAAATCAGTCGAAGACCTGAATGGAGTTGCCATGCCTATGCACACGTCACATTGAAAATTAAGCTCTTCTCAAACTTTTTTTTTCATTTGTTCTTATAATTTTTATTTTTTTTTCTTTTGTAATAATTTTCTTTCTTTTACATTTTTATAAAATTATCCAAATCTTTACTTTTCTTTTATTTTTACTCTTTTTATTTCATTCTAAACCTTTCAGTATATACCTACTACATACATTATTTTGCTTTGAGTTAAAAACATATATTAATAATTAGATAGCTAATGGACTTCGAAGTTTTAAATGGTGGTACCAGTTATGAGTCAAGTGGAGAGATTCTGCGTTCAATGGTTAACGTATTAACTACACAAAAAAACGGTCTTAAAATTTGTCACATAAATGCACAAAGTTTGTTGCCCAAAATTGATGAGTTCAGGTGTACATTTGAGGGTTCCAAGGTTGATGTAGTCTGCGTCTCCGAAACGTGGCTTAACAGTAATCATAAAGATCAAATAATTAGACTGGGTGGATATAGGAGGCCTTTCCGTGGAGATAGACAAGGACGCATCGGCGGCGGTGTAGCTATCTATGTACGCGAAGGTGTTAAATGCATACCTAAATACAAATCTGGCGGTGATAGCGCTATCGATTATGTGTTTGTGGACCTTGTCTGTGGTGGAGACAAATTACTTGTCGGAACGGTATATAGGCCAAACAAAAATATCAGCCTATCCCCATTCTTCCTATTGATGGAGGAAATATGCGTTCAGTCATCCCAAATAATTATAGCCGGAGACTTTAATAGTAACCTTCTACTTGAAAGAAATTTAGTTGACGGTATGGGAACATTTAACTTGTTTCCAGTGAATACTACTGTTCCAACACATTTTTCTGAAGATTCAAGGACGCTCTTGGATGTCTTTTTTGTAAGCGATATTAGTGGGGTACTTTTTAAAGATCAGCTTTCAGCACCAGGGTTTTCGAAGCATGATCTTATTTATATTACATTTGATTTTGATATTCAGTGTTCAGATGTTTCGTTTAAATATAGGGATTTTAAGCGAATCGACTATGCTGCTTTGGAACAAAGTGTTCGAAACGTCGATTGGGACTTCATTTATTATTTACCTTCCACGAATGATCAAATTAGCTACATTAATTGTGAAATATTATCGCTTTTTAACACTCATGTGCCACTGATTACAAAAACGCGTAAACATTACCAACGGCCATGGTTTACACATCAGCTTCATCAACTTATAAAACAACGAAATCGAGCGTTTGATAATTGGAAACGTTATAGAATTGAGGAATATAAAGAAAACTATCGAAGCCTACGTAACCTAGTTACAAATAAAATACGATCCGAAAAAAAATTGTTTTACTCTCACCATTTAAGCCAATCTTTGAGTGGGCGGCAGTTGTGGAATAATCTACGTGAGATAGGAGTCGCAAAGAAAAAGGGCTCAGAAAATGTTGATGATGTAGATGGTAATGATCTTAATCAACAATTTGTTACTCTACCTTTCCCCCCGCTGTCTATAGCGTCTCCCTTTCGTGAAAATGAGGTTTCCGATTTGCAAAGTGAATTGGTCCTTTTTCCTTCTCTAGAGTAGAGAGCACAGATGTTGTGGAAAGTTTTTTGTCAATTAAGTCAAAAGCGGTTGGAATAGATGGCATACACCCAACGTTCATCATGGCAATTTTGCCTATTTTACTGCCATATATCACGCACATTTTCAATACTATTTTAACAACAGGTGTTTTTCCTGATCAGTGGAAAATGGCAAAGATAATACCGATTGCTAAAAGCTCAAGTAGTACTGATTTCAGACCCATTTCAATACTACCATTTTTATCAAAGGTATTTGAAAAAATTGTTCAAAAGCAGATTAATTGTTTTATCCAAACGGGTAGTATTTTATCACCGAAGCAATCTGGATTTAGGAAAAAACACAGCTGTTCTACAGCACTTATAAATGTTATTGAAGATATAAGAGGAGCCTTAGATGATGGAAATGTAACATTTTTAGTACTACTGGACTTTTCGAAAGCTTTTGACACCGTTGACCATGAAAATCTTTGTAAAAAGCTGTCAAGGTTGTATAATTTTTCATATTCCGCCACTAAATTGATGAACTCATACCTTATTGGCAAAAAGCAAGCTGTAATGGTGAACGGAAACCTTTCTAATTTCCTTCCTACCTACAGAGGCGTTCCACAAGGCTCAATTCTTGGCCCACTTTTATTTTCTCTTTATATAAATGAACTTCCACAAACTGTATCATCTGAAACATCCATTCAAATGTATGCAGATGATGTTCAAATGTACAAAAGTTGTCCTCTTGGACTAATTGAAGACTGTGTCTTTGATATAAATGAGGACTTAAGAAAAATTTTATTGTTCGCTCAAGGTAATGGGCTCTTTTTAAACCCAAGTAAGTCTAAGTGTCTTATTATCTCAAAAAAACCGGTAGATACTTCATACTTTCCAACAATCATACTTGACGGTGCTCCACTTGAATATGTTGAGACAGCAAAAAACTTAGGAATGGTGTTTAACCGGAATCTTACCTGGAATTCTCACATTAATTCAGTTGTAGGGAAAGTTTATGGAGTGCTCCGTTCGTTGTGGCCAGCGCAATATTATACTCCCCAAAAAACCAGACTATTGCTTGCAAAAACACTCTTAATACCTATATTGATATATGGCTGTGAGATATATTGCAATTGCGATTCTAATAGTAGGCGAAAACTCAACGTTGCATACAACAGCATCGCTAGATATATATACGGCCTAAAAAGATATGACCGGATCTCATATTTTTCAAAAACTATATATAATCTTACATTTGATAATCTCATCCGATATCGAACCTTAGTTTTATTATTTAGAATATGGATTCACATCAACCTTGTTATCTCTTCATTAGATTGCAAATGTCCTCATCAAGTAGATCGCAACAAATTACACAATTTCGATTCTCGAGCTTAACCTCTGAACGTCAGTTTTTTGTATATGCCACTCGGTTATGGAACTGCCTACCGCGTCATATTAGGCGAATTGGGGACCTCGGGTGTTTTAAGAAACAACTGGCGGCACATTTATCCCTTAATTAATTTTTGTTAAATGGGTTTTGCTTTTTCCTTGATATCCGTGGTTTTAACCAAAGCAAAATATATAAATATATAAAAATATTATAAATATGTAATGCAGGTAAATGTAATACAGTAAATGCAAAAAATCGTAGAGTAAAATTGTTTATAGAAATAAAACGTAAATTTGCAATAAAGCATTATTAAAGAAAAATGATTTTAAAAATTATTTGATAAGCTAAATTATAATGTATTTGAATTTTTTATCTAAAGTAGCTTATAATTGTTTTAATACTGAAGCTTGTATTAGCTATAAGATATTGTATCTTAAAATGCAAGCCTACAAATAAAATAAATAAAAAAAATAAATAAAAGCAGGTCTACTATGGAAAAAAGATGCTCTCGAATTGCCAGACAGCTACCAACTTGCCGAGAGGAGACTTCGTAGCCTAGAAACCAAGATGCAGAGGGACCCCGAATTTGCAACAACGTATAGAGATGTTATCAGGAGCTACGTAACAAAGGGATACGCTAGGAAATTGTCAAGCGAAGAGGCTGAAACGGAGACGAAGAGAACCTGGTACCTTCCACACTTCGGTGTCCGAAATCCGAATAAGCCGGGAAAGATTCGGTTGGTTTTTGACGCGGCAGCGGAGGTAAATGGCATTTCCCTCAATTCCTTCCTACTGAAAGGACCTGACAACAACCGGCCATTGCTAGAAGTACTATTCAACTTCAGAGTCCGGCCAGTGGCAGTAACAGGAGATATCAAGGAAATGTTCCATCAGGTGTTAATACAACCCGAAGACCAGCATTCCCAACGTTTCCTCTGGCGCGAGAACACTTCTAAACCAATTGACACCTACATAATGAAGGCAATGACCTTTGGAGCTACTTGTTCTCCATGTTCCGCCAACTTCGTGAAAAACCTCAACGCTTCAAGGTTCTACACCGATCATCCAAGAGCAGTGGATGCCATAATCAAGCATCACTATGTGGACGACTATGTCGACAGCTTTGAAAGCGTCTCGGAAGCTATCAACGTCACCAAAAAGGTAATTGCCATCCATCGTAGTGGGGGGTTTGAATTACGTAATTTTATGTCAAACTCCCAAGAAGTGCTACATAGTATATTGGATTCAAATACAGAAAGACATTCGACCGACCTGGTTGATATGAACATCGATGCGACAGTGGATACTGAAAGAGTGCTCGGCATGTGCTGGAATAGCGTAAAGGACGTTTTTATTTTCCAAGTTCGGTTCCCCCGTGTCAACCAAACCATCATAGTAAATGACAGATGTCCGACTAAAAGGGAATTCCTTAGTGTGGCAATGTCTATATATGACCCCTTTAGTAGGTATATTGGATTCAAATACAGAAGGACATTCGACCGACCTGGTTGATATGAACATCGATGCGACAGTGGATACTGAAAGAGTGCTCGGCATGTGCTGGAATAGCGTAAAGGACGTTTTTATTTTCCAAGTTCGGTTCCCCCGTGTCAACCAAACCATCATAGTAAATGACAGATGTCCGACTAAAAGGGAATTCCTTAGTGTGGCAATGTCTATATATGACCCCTTTGGAATGATTGCAAACTTCACTATCCATCTGAAACTACTACTACGGTCCATCTGGCGCTTTGGTACTGCATGGGACGAGCCGATTCCAGAGCAGTATTTCCAACGATGGAGGCAGTGGAAGTCGCAGCTACCTCATCTTACACATCTGACGATACCTAGATGCCACAGCCCTACTTTGATCAGTGCTAGTCGAGTAGACTTGCATACATTTGTTGATGCCAGCGAAGAAGCATTTAGCGCTGTTACCTACGTTCGAGTTGAGCACAATGGAGAAGTCTACATATCATTCATCACTGGGAAAACAAGAGCTGCACCGAAAAAACTTCTCTCAATCCCTCGGCTTGAGTTGTCTGCAAGCATTCTTGGAACAAGACTTTGGAATTCAATTGTCAACTGCCATAAGCTGTCTTTCGGAAACTCAGTGTTTTGGAGCGACTCTAAAACGGCCCTTCATTGGCTTCGTTCGGATCCTCATCGCCACAAGCAGTTCGTTGCATTTCGGATTGCAGAAATTTTGGACAGTAGCCGGGTCAGCCAGTGGCGTTGGGTTCCATCCAAGCTGAATCCTGCGGATGAAGCTACGCGAGCGCGCTATCCTCCACACTTTGAGGCTAATAACAGTTGGATTAGAGGGCCACATTTTCTCAAACTCTCCGAAGCAGAATGGCCAAGGTTACCTGATGATATCGGCAGCTACGAGTGCGTAGAAGAACTTCGTCCGAAGTATATGATGCATGCGAGTCTGGCAGAAGAGGCGATTTTCGATGCAACGAGATTTTCGTCTTTTTTGAAGCTGCAGCGGACAATAGCATGGGTTTTGCGCTTTATTGCTGCTTGTAAACGAACTTCTGTGGATAGAGGAGAACTATCAGTAGCAGAGCTCAACGAAGCCGAGAATTTAATATACCGCCAAATTCAGAAGGAAGTGTTCCGTGATGATATAAACAAACTTCGTCAAGAACTACCGATCAGCAGAGATAGTAAGATCTTCAAGCTATCGCCATACCTCGACGAACATGGACTCGTTCGGGTACTTGGCCGCATTGATGCTGCCACGACAGTACCATTTTCTACCAGACGTCCCATAATCCTGCCAAAGGATCATTCGGTAACAAGGCTGCTCATCGACCGTTTTCATCGTCGCTTTAGTCATCAGAACGACGATACTGTTGTGAACGAGATTCGGCAAAGGTTTTGGGTGCCGAGCTTACGTTCCAGTGTAAAAAGGACTAGACGGGAGTGTCAGCAGTGCCGTATTCGATGCGCCAAGCTCCTTTAATGGGTCAACTACCAGAAGACCGCTTGACTCCGTTCGTCAGACCCTTCACATATACTGGACTTGACTATTTCGGACCAGTTAACATCTCCAGGCGGAAGGAAAAACGTTGGATCGCCTTATTTACCTGAATGACGATTAGAGCGGTACACCTTGAGATTGCTGCAGACCTTTCGACTGATGCGTGTATCCTGTGCATACGCAACTTCGTGAATCGGCGAGGAGTTCCTATACGCATCAGAAGTGATAATGGAACCAACTTCATCGGAGCCAAGAAGGAGCTGGTAAACAATAGTATATTTGATGTCGAAGCCTTGAAAGCCGAACTATCTTCGAGAGGGATTGAATGGAAGCTGAACTGTCCGTTGAATCCACATGCCGGAGGGTCCTGGGAGAGGTTAGTGCAATCCATCAAGAGAGTTCTGTCGCGAACACTCAGTGAAATAGCACCTAAGATTGAGACGTTGCAGAGCGCTCTAATCGAGGCAGAAAATATAGTCAACAGTAGGCCTTTGACTCATCTACCAGTGTCAACGGAATGCGATGAGCCACTCACCCCAAACCATTTCCTCCTTGGAGTACCCAACTCAACTCAAACCCCTGCTCCGGTTGAAGAAAGAGCGCTGTGTCTTCGAAAGCAATGGAGGGTGAGTCAACAACTAAAAAACAGATTTTGGCGAAGATGGGTATTGGAGTATCTCCCCATTCTAACAAAACGATGTAAATGGTTCGACAAGGAATCGCCGCTTCAAGTTGGAGATTTGGTTCTCGTTTGCGATGTGGATGTGCCGAGAAGTCAGTGGGTTCGAGGAAGAATCGTGAACGTGTTTCCAGGACCAGATGGTCAAGTCCGAACAGCAGAGGTAAAGACAGCCACCGGAGTACTTCGAAGGCCAGCGGTAAAGCTTGCAGTGCTGAGAATTGGTGAGACTTCCGATCGAGACTCGGGCGCCTCACGGGGGGTGGGATGTCGAAAAATATAAGTTAAAGTGTAACGCTGGTATTGGTGTTGGCTCGCGTTCGGATTCGGCGAACAGATCTTCGTTTGACGTTTAAATGACATTTGCCTTTGGCACATCGTGCTCGTGTAATTTCCGGGTGGCTTTGGCCATTTTGAAGCCAGCCGTCATCGAATCCGAACGTGATCAACGCAAATTGCCAAGAAGTAGGTGTAATAAGTATTATATATGATTAAATACGTTAAATTTGTTAATTTCAAATAGAGAATAAACCGCCAAGTAAAGATTTGGACTTTTATTTTGGCGCGTTCTATTGCAGCGATTTGGGACTCGGATTTCTGGTGACACTATGCTTTACCCATTCCTCCCTTTTGCTGAGTGGAAGTTTTTTTGTCAACTCCTCAAGAAGAGTTGGGTCGAATAATTGGACCGTCTCGCCAGCGTTTTCTAAGAACGTCGATAAATTCGACACTAATGTGCTAAAGTTCACAATGTCCGAAATTCTAGATTCGGTTATGTTAGGAAATGCCCTTACTTTGGCCAGCTGACTCCGAATTAGTATTTCTGGACGACCGTAGTGAAATTCTAACGTGCTCATTATAGCACTGACGCTGCTCGGGTGAATGAGCAAAGATTCGACAAGCTGTCTGGCTGGACTTTCTTGGCGTAAAGATTTTTGGAGCCTTGAAAGGTTTTCCAAGTCAGTATAACGATGAGCAGCTGTTGTTTCCTTGTATGCAACGCAGAACATTGGTTATTCTTCGGGCTTGCCGGAAAATTGCGGAAGGTCTTGCAACTTTCGAATAGGTGGTTGGTAAAATTGAATCGTCTGGGCTGTCGGCAGTGGCAGCGGGGGGTTTGGTGGCAGTGGCATTGTGGGACTTTGTGGCAGTGGCATTTGGGCAGGCAAATAAGAAGGAAGGTAAAAATGGTTGTACATACCTTGATAATTTGCGGCAGTTGTGGTTGGCGGAACTCCGTTGCTTGAGTAGTTGGCGGCGACTGTGGCTGGCAAGGCTTGATTGCAGGCGTAGCTGTTGGCAAAGGAGACTGTCGGGGCTTGATGGCAGGCGTAATTGGCGGCAAAGGAGGCTGGCGTGACTTGATGGCAGGCGTAATCGGCGGCATATGAGGCTGGCGTGGCGGCGGAGAAAGGCGAAGACATCATAGCAGCGGATGACGATGGCAAAGTGGCGGCAGGTCTTGTGGACAACATTGAAGTGCCGGCATTTGTATTAAAATTTGCCAAAGGCGATGACAAAATGGCGGCTGTCTTTGTCGGAGATACCGAAGAACTCGTGGCGAGGTACGATTTGCCTGGCGACGACAAAATGGCGGCAGGTTGCGAAATAGATGCTTTTGAGGTTAAATTCTCGAAAGATTTTTGCAAATTTTGCATTTGCGCCTGCAATTCCGCAAGTTGGACGGCAGTCGTGTCGATCACTGTTGCGTCCAGATCGTGATCCAATTTTTCTGGCGATTGCGGCGGCGGCGACGACATTTCTTGGCTTTGAAGCTTTGCCTTGGAGCGTGTAAGCATTCAGTTTTTTCCGAAGGTTTAGGGAAATAATAAAGTTGTACAAAATGTATGGAACCAATAACGAACGATGTTAGTTAACGAGCGTTTATTATCTTTAAAAATACGAAAAAATAACGTGAATTACATTAAATATTACATATATGAGCGAACTTACTTCGTGTTCCTTCTTCTTCTTTCTAAGGACGTCTATGGAATGAGGGCTTGTTCGCTTTCTTCATTTGACTTTGACATTTAGATATTCGGGTTGCGTTCAACAAGCCATCACTCCAGGGACGTTTACAATTTCTGAGTTGAGTATTTAAATTTAAGCCGGAACAGGTAGGTACACAGAAGCAGAAGGCGACAGTATAGTAAGCGTAAGCTACAACTAACTTGTATGCGTGTGCAGCTGCTTTGCTGGGGTACAGTTGCACAAGGTAAATGTAAGTACTTAAAAAAATTATTTCAAAGTGAGCAGTGTAGCCACTTTTGATTGTTTTAAGTAAAAACCCATGTAGGTGTGTATTACATTAGAGCACTTAAACGCGTAAAAGTCTCAAAAAGTGCATAAACGGCAGAAATTTAGCAATTCATAAATGAACTGCCAGTATTTTAATATGTAGCAAGAATTTTATTTTCACTAAATTTGGCATTTTAATAATTTTGAAACTTGGTGAACAGTTATGTTTGTCAATTGACTTGCATAATTAGGTATTTGCAAGTGTGAAATAGTTTACGTTTGGTTTATGGTGGATTTACATCACCACGCCAAAAACTTTAATAAAACACCCTGCAATTTGCACCAAATACTTTTATCTAAATACGTATAACTAAAATAGTAGGTATTTAATCCATTTACGTGTAAGCTGTCTTAAAATCTGGAACAAAATTATGTGTAATCCATCCACATATCTCTAAAAACTTTTAACCCATTGTCAAATAAAGTTGACAAATTATTCCGACTCTTTAACTTGATTCCGCTTCACCAAACTTATGGTGAATGAGTGACTTTTCCACTTCTTTTTTAAGTTGGTTAAAGAAGGCTTGTAAAACACTATTTCTAAAATGTGAAATAGGCCACTGATAACTAATACTAAATACTCTGTAACCCACCTAAAAAAATAATATTGACACGAAAGGAATTATCCCTTTGGTAAAAAGAATTGGCATACGAAAACAAAATCAATTTCGTTTTGTAAGTTTCCCTATACTTTGTTTTAGAAAGTGGCATCACTTGAATGTACACAAAGCTACCTACATACCACTTCCCCAACCAGTAAGTTACCCACCCAATACCACCCACCTACACCCGATCAATACAACATACTCTACAGCTACACAAGACACAACATTACATCAGCAGCCAGACTAGAAAGTTGTGTGTGCATCCGCCTTGTACGTAAGTGCGATGCGCATTATATTTAGCGTGTTTACCAACCACTTACATTTGTTTGTTTATCTTTTACGGAAAGTCTTTGGCCGAAAATGTTAGACATAGTGAAAAAAGGACGATGAAGATGAGGCACATGCAAGTTAATCACTACACCGAAATAATTAATAAAAAAAATCTTTTCTAGAGCAGTTTGCTCTGACCTTTATTGAGTTTACTTCTTAACTAACTACAATCAATAATTTTATATTCGATTTTACCTCGGTACTTTGCATTCCTAAGGTATTGAATTGAATTGCAACATGAATTTCTGTGGAAATTCGCTGTATCGAGGCAGACGCTTTGTCAGCATTTCCGTTGCTCGTGTTGATGTTAACTCTTCCCCTCTAAAAAACGATCGTCATCGGTCGTCAGAAGTATGGTAGGTTGTTGAACTTTGGGCTGCTTGGATATTGGGGATAGTTGACCTCAGGAACGGAAAGTCTATCGATGATTGTTACTGGTCCATTCGTCTTTGTTGTCGGTTGTTCAATTATGATTTCTGTGTTGTTTCTTCTTGGCAAGATTTTGCATATGATCGCTATTGTAATAAGTAGTCCTAGTACAGAGATGAGGGAATATGTTGTTACTCGTTGATTATCGTTTTCTGTTTGTAGAAGGTGGATCTTATTGGTATTGTTAATATGGAGATCCTTCATCATTTCTAGTGAGAGTAATTCACGGTATTCGTTTTCCTTGGGACTGGTTTGCAATATTGCCGGAAGTGGTTTAATCATTGAGGCTTCTTTGGAGATGTATTGGATTCCGTTCAAAGTGATGGTCATGTTATGGAATTTTACCAAGAATGTTCCATTTAGGTTGTGTGTTGTGTTATCAAATTCAAGGGTGCCGATGAATTGGTTCAATAGCATTATGCCCGTTGATATTTCATCTATGGTCGGAATATGATGATTATTTATTTTGTTGCAAGTAGCTGGTAGACTTTTTAATAAATTAGGAATGCAAGTATCGTTTGTAATATTGACAATATTTTTTGAGTTACAAATGGATAGATTGTTAAAAGTTTTACATTTGTTTGTTGTTCCATATAATTTTTCATTATTTCTTAAAATTACCTCGTACAATGTTTCTGTTACAATGTTTTTCTTTTTAATTGGCTTTATTAACAAATTTTCGTAAATTTCATTCGTTGTTAAGGGAATGTTTATTATGTAGAGGATTGACGTACTATTGCTTAAAACTTTTATATCTGCAAAGTCTAGGGCTTCTTCTATTGTTGTGTAGGGTAATTTTTGTTCATTAAATACTTTGGTGGCTAATTCTATTTCATTTTTTGACAATATAAAAGAGTTTATTGTACCTAGTTTAGCCCAATGAATGGCATAGTTAATATTCTCTAGTTCTTCTTTTACAATTTTGATTTTATATTTGAGATTTGATATAATTTCATAATTTATTTTATTATTATTTTTAAGTAAGTTTTGGATTTCATTCTGGATTCTCGTAATATTGTTTATTCGTTCGTTATACAATTCATTAATAATAACCTGTTTATTGTTGTTTTTTAGAACATCTGTAATTTTTTCTTTTATTGTAACAAAGTCATCGTGGTCTGGGTTGCCAGCAATCCATTTCCAACCTTTGCCTATAAAGTCTAGAGAACGTTTCGCTATTCTGGGTTGTAAGTTATGTAAAAGATTACGGATTTGTTGAATTTCATGTGATATTAAGGGAAAAAGGATTTGACTTTGGGTTGTTTCGAGATTAAGGACTGGTGATATGTCGGAAAGGAATTGCTCATATTGTTTAAGATTAATGCTATGTATTAACTTGAAATGTCCATCTTGAATTTTTGTTTGCCCTGTATGTAGGGAGACAATTTGGGAGTTTGAGAAATCCATGATCTGGATCTCCGCTCGACCAAAATAGATGGTGCATCTGAAAGAGAATTAGTTTCTTATATTACTTTTATGGACTATTTTTCCGGATTCTGTTACTATTGTAGAGTTTCTATTTTCCTTAATGATTTCTTGTCTATACCTATTTGTTAATTTTGAACCTAACCGTTTGTTGTTTTTTACATAAATGACCTGTCCTATCTGATAGTCCTTCTGCGGTTTTCTTTTTTTATTATGATATTTAATATCTTTTTCCTGTTTTGCTTTAATTTTCTCGATGTTAATTAAACGTGTCTTTTCAAATTGTTCCGGGTTTAGTCTGGGTATTCGCCCATAGTAAAGTTCTATGGGCTTTTTACCTGTAGTTGAATGGATAGTAAAATTGTACTCGTTAACGGCTCGCTGTAACAGTTCTTTGAAAGACCGTGAAGGTCCTTCCGATTTGAGACATCTCATAATCTCAGATAGGGTGGAGTGAAAGCGTTCGACTTGGCCGTTCACTTCACTTTTGTATGGTGGTGTTTTGAAAATTTTGATTTGGAGGTCATCTTCTAACATTGAGGTTATCGAGGCTGAGTTAAGAGCCTTTTCGTTGTCTATAACAACGACTTCGGGGACACAAAAGTAGAACAAGATATCACGTAAAGGTTCCTTGATATCTTCGATTGAACGGGATGATATTATTTTAGCCTGTGCGAATTTCGTGAACTTATCGACGGCGGTCAACACGAGGTATTTTTCCGTAGAAAATATGTCTATATGGAGGATGTTACCAGGATAGCTAGGGATCGGTGTGTGATTCAAATGTGGTTTGTTAGGATGCCTGTCATATTTATTCTCCTTGCATGTTACGCATCGGTTAACTAGTGTTCTAATTTTTGAGGACATTTTAGGGAAGTAATAGTTTTCCAACAGTTGAATCCTGTTTTCTTCGGCGTTACGATGTGCTCTTCGATGTATCTTCAGAATTTTTTCTTCTTGCTCTATTTGGCCGGTTATGTCTTCAACAAATTTTTGGGTGAATCGAATACGATAATCTTTAAAATGTAACGGATAAATTTCTTGTACTCGTCCCATCGTCATTTCGTCTGTTAGAAGTCCGTTAATAGTATTTGGATTAAGGTATCTCTTGAAAATGTTAATGATGTCGTTTGTTGAGTAGTCTTGGCGTATCAGAATATGTCTTGTATAGTTGTCAAAGGGGTTCTGGATTTGATAGCTATTTTCATTTCCTATCTTGAGTAAAAGTTGATTTCGAAAAACGTTTATAGGGATTTCTACAGATGGAATTAGGTTTTGCGCTGAACTGTCAGCACTGTGTTCTGTAGGGGTCATTGAGTGTATTTCAGTTTTTGGGGGTCTCGAGAGAGAGTCAGCAACCACATTTTCCTTACCTGGTTTATATTTTAGCTCATAATTATACTCCTCCAATATGGCTTTCCACCTTTTCATTTTGGAGTTTGTATTTTTGTTACTTAGAGCATAGGTAAGTGGTTGGTGGTCTGTGAAAATGTTGACTTTCCGGGATCCGTAAAGGAAGTTTCTCAAAGAATTGAGGGACCAAATAATCGCCAGCATTTCTTTTTCGTTCGTGGCATAACCTTCTTCTGTTTTGCTTAAGGTTCTGGAGAGAAATGTGATTGGCTTATCATCCTGTGAGAGGACTGCTCCAATGGCGTAGTCGGAAGCGTCAGTTGTTAATTGAAAGCTTTTGTCAAAGTCTGGATATTGAAGAATAACTTCTTCGGAGGCGAGAGAGTTTTTTAATTTGTGGAATGCTTCGATGGCATCTTGATTCAACTGAATAAGTTTTTTCTTTGACATATTTGCGGACACATGTCCATCTTCCCCTCTTAAAAGGGATGTCAGTGGTTTTGCCAACTTTGAGTAATCTCGTATAAAGCGGCGGTAATACCCTGACATTCCGAGAAAGGATCGAAGTTCTTTTAGGTTTTCAGGAATAGGTCGATCAACTATAGCTTGTACCTTTTTTGGATTGGTTTTTATTCCGAATCTTCCAATAATAAACCCTAAAAATTCTACTTCTTTCTGGAAAAATTCGCATTTATCGAGCTGAATTTTCATATTTGCTTTTTCTAAGGTGTGAAATACTTTTTCCAGATTTGAGAAATGTTCGGTTTCGTCTTTCCCAAAGATGACAATGTCATCAATGTAAACATAGCAACATTTTCCAATGAGGTCTCTTAGAATGTCATCTAGCGTTCTCTGGAAAATGGAGGGGGCGTTCTTTAGCCCAAATGGAAGACGAGTAAATTCGAACTTGCCATTATTTACCGAAAAGGCAGTTTTTTCTATATCAGAATCCTTAAGTGGGATCTGATGGAAACCACTTTTTAGGTCCACTATGGAAAACCATTGATTTTTACTAAGGTTTGCAAGGATTTCGTATATTTCAGGGATTGGATACTTGTCGGCGATAGTTATAGCGTTTAGCTTACGGTAATCAATTACCATTCGAAACTTCTTTTCTCCTGAAGCATCCATTTTTTTGGGGACAACCCAAACAGGAGAATTGTAGGGAGATCTTGATGGTCTTATGATACCGTCTTCTAATAGTTTCCGTATTTCTTTTTCGACTTCATTTTTAAGTGCCATGGGGTAAGGATATGATTTCGAGTACACGGGGTCTCGAGTTGTGGTTCGAATTTCTCCTTTGACCATGGTGGTATAGGTTAACTTTTCGTTTGGTTCCGAAAAGAGATTGGGGCATTTATGAATAATTTTAATAAGTTCGGAATGTTGTTCTTTAGTCATGTGGTCGGTTCTAATATTTATGTTATTGACAAATTGTGATTGATGTTGTTTGAGCGGAATGGAAATTCTTGGATGAGAGAAACCAGGGTGAATAGACATATGGTTTCTACTTGTGTTAATGATAGCATTCAAATGTTTTAGTGTGTCATGTCCTATGATACCATCAAATGAAATAAGACTAGGGAGAATAAAAAATGTAATTTTGTCAGTTTGGGGGCCAAAAAGTTGAATAAGTGCATGATGGGTTATTTTAATATTTCCCCCCACGGAGTGAGCGTAGAAGGGTTTAGCATTTAGTAGGGGATTCTTTATGTGACGTGGTTGAACGTAATTCTTGTTGGAACCTGTGTCAACAAGAAACTTCAGGGTCTCTCCACTTCTAGAAATGTGTTCGAAATAAGGAAGTGAAGAGGGCGTTAGTCTAAAAAATAGATGTCATCCAGTTCTTCGTGTTGGTCAAAGTTTTCTCCTCCACTCTGTTCAGTGTATTCTTCTAGTGATTCGTCATAATTTTGGTCTTCCTCTGCAATTTCTGTCTCGTAGTCTTCCATGGATTTTTCTTCGTCACCGAGTTGAGCTGTGTGATGGATTCGCTGCATCTTTTGTGGTTGGTGTATTTGTTGCGAATGTTGTCGTTTTTGTATGAATTGTTGATTCCTTGGTCTATTTTGATAGTCTACTTTCTGAGTCCTCAGGGAGTAGTCAATGGACATTGGTTTCGGTGGGAGAGGTCGTTGATTTGGTGGTATTCTTTGTTGTTGGTACCTAGGTTGGTATTGGACATCTCTATAGAGTTGAGGTTGTTGTGGAGCACGAGGGTTGTGCAGTAAGTGGGGATAGAAATTGTGTCTAGGAGCTGGGGCTGGTGCAGGTCCTGGAGGACTGTTCCTTTTAGCGGGAACTGGAGGTGCTTGTTGAGACGATCTGGGAGAACTGTGGGAATTGTTTGCGTACTGGGCGCGAAAGTCTACGTTTTGTAGTTTCAAACACAAATGCAGGGCCTGTGGAAGGTCTGCTGGTTCACGTATGCTAAGCAGGCGAGGCAGATCTCCTTTCAAACCCCTGACGAAGGTATCGAGGGCCTTGTCACGGTAGCATTGAGTCATGTTGTTCATAGCATCTTGACTCATTTCCATTGATCCCAGTTTGTTTAGGATTAATGACAAGTGGTGATAGACGATCTGATAGAATTCAGAAATCGTGCTATTGCCTTGCACTAGCGTTGTCATTTGATATTCAAGGGTTCCTAAGTCCCTTTTATCCGCATAGTGAAGAGTAAGGCATTTCGAGATTTTCTCCCAGTTAAGAGGCGTGTTGTACGACTCTAGCACGACGTCGGCATGTCCTACGATTTTGTTGCGAATTACAGACAAAATGCCATAGTACTTGGGAGTACCCCTAACGTGATCATAAATTTGGATTATTCTCTCAACACTCTTCTTCCATGAATTGAATTCATGAGCTTGCCCAGAGAATTCTCGTAGACTTTTAACTACGTCTGGTATTTTGTCAAGGTCGGCTAAATTATTATCAACTAAGTTGATGGGTTGGTCGACTTCGTTATTGATGTCGGCCGCGGGATTCATTATCGAATTAAATATTTGTCTTCCTTGTATTTGTAGCGTTTCTGCTACTAATCTGGTGATTAGTTGAACTAAATCGTTAGGATTAATACCTTGAGCAAGTTGGGGGGCAGGTTGGGGAGCAGGGCCAGGGATAGGTGGATCTGCGACGTGTTCCAGGCGTGCTGGCCTAATAAGGTTATTTTGATTTGCCATATTGGCTGAAACGTTTCAAAGTATCTAATTTGAAATAAAAGCAAGAGCACGGATGGAAATAGATAACGGCAAAGAAAGAGGAACGATTTTTTCAGATGTTATCTTAGTTCTAATGTAATAAACTTGTTTGAATAATGTTTTGTTAAATAAAATCAATTAATTAATCAATAGGTTTCTTTACACGGTTTTTAAGTTGTGCTTTTAGGATTTAACTTCACTTGTTTACTCTTATTATTTCTCTTATTATTTCAAAAATTGATTCACTTCTTAGAGCTAGACTTACAATAATAGTATGAAGTGTTGCTCCATGTGTTGATTAACGATATTTTTTGTTTTGGTGGTTCTTCTATTCCTATTCAGGCGGCTGCAGCTTTATAGTTGCTCCTTTTTGTCCTTGGTTATCGGGCTACTGGGGGACCTCTTTTCTGTTCCTTTTTATCCTTGGTTATTGGACTACTGATGGAACTCTTTTCCTGAAGTTGCGAATTAATGTTGAACGTGTAAGTTCGAAAGCCACACAATGGGCGCCAGTTAATCACTACACCGAAATAATTAATAAAAAAAATCTTTTCTAGAGCAGTTTGCTCTGACCTTTATTGAGTTTACTTCTTAACTAACTACAATCAATAATTTTATATTCGATTTTACCTCGGTACTTTGCATTCCTAAGGTATTGAATTGAATTGCAACATGAATTTCTGTGGAAATTCGCTGTATCGAGGCAGACGCTTTGTCAGCATTTCCGTTGCTCGTGTTGATGTTAACTTGCACATTATGAATATGAAAACAAAATAATCTATTATTTTTTCCACATTTATCCAAATTTTTGTTAAAACCATTTCTTTTATTAGGTTTTTCACTATGTCTAACATTTTCCGCCAAAGACTTTCCGTAAAAGATAAACAAACAAATGTAAGTGGTTGGTAAATCTCGAGCAACTCTGACCAGCACTGACAAGAGTGACAAGCAAGCAAAACACGCTAAGTATAATGCGCATCGCACTTACGTACAAGGCGGATGCACACACAAATTTCTAGTCTGGCTGCTGATGCCAGAGAAAAAAACCAGCATTGTGACGGGTGTAATGTTGTGGCTTGTGTAGCTGTAGAGTATGTTGTATGGATTGTGTGTAGGTGGGTGGTATTGGGTGGGTAACTTACTGGTTGGGGAAGTGGCATGTAGGTAGCTTTGTGTACATTCAATATTCGCGCCAGGGTGTTTTCTTTCGCGGCAAAAAGTTGGGAATTCGAAATTTTGTTATTTAAACGGTTTATAAACTGGTTTTTCTAATACATTTTGATGGGATAATTAATTATCCTACTCTTGGAATAATAAAATGTGCAATTTTCTGTTAATAAATGCATAAAAGCTGTTTATTCACATTTCATCAATTCGTTCGTTCGCTCTCATGTGAATGGTCCTTAAATGTTGAAATTGCACACATATTCACAGCCAAGGCAATTAAGTGGTGTTTTTTGCGGGGAAAATCGGGTAGGTACACAGAAGCAGAAGGCGACAGTATAGTAAGCGTAAGCTACAACTAACTTGTATGCGTGTGCAGCTGCTTTGCTGGGGTACAGTTGCACAAGGTAAATGTAAGTACCTACAAAAATTATTTTAAAGTGAGCAGTGTAGCCACTTTTGATTGTTTTAAGTAAAAACCCATGTAGGTGTGTATTACATTACAGCACTTAAACGCGTAAAAGTCTCAAAAAGTGCATAAACGGCAGAAATTTAGCAACTCATAAATGAACTGCCAGTATTTATAATGTAGCAAGAATTTTATTTTCACTAAATTTGGCATTTTAATAATTTTGAAACTTGGTGAACAGTTATGTTTGTCAATTGACTTGCATAATTAGATATTTGCAAGTGTGAAATAGTTTACGTTTGGTTTATGGTGGATTTACATCACCACGCCAAAAACTTTAATAAAACACCCTGCAATTTACACCAAATACTTTTATCTAAATACGTATAACTAAAATAGTAGGTATTTAATCCATTTACGTGTAAGCTGTCTTAAAATCTGGAACAAAATTATGTGTAATCCATCCACATATCTCTAAAAACTTTTAACCCATTGTCAAATAAAGTTGACAAATTATTCCGACTCTTTAACTTGATTCCGCTTCACCAAACTTATGGTGAATGAGTGACTTTTCCACTTCTTTTTTAAGTTGGTTAAAGAAGGCTTGTAAAACACTATTTCTAAAATGTGAAATAGGCCACTGATAACTAATACTAAATAATCTGTAACCCACCTAAAAAAATAATATTGACACGAAAAGAATTATCCCTTTCGTAATAAGAATTGGCATACGAAAACAAAATCAATTTCGTTTTGTAAGTTTCCCTATACTTTGTTTTAGAAAGTGGCATCACTTGAAAGTACACAAAGCTACCTACATGCCATTTCCCCAACCAGTAAGTTACCCACCCAATACCACCCACCTACACCCAATCCTTACAACATACTCTACAGCTACACAAGACACAACATTACACCCGTCACAATGCTGGTTTTTTTCTCTGGCATCAGCGGCCAGACTAGAATTTTGTGTGTGCATCCGCCTTGTACGTAAGTGCGATGCGCATTATATTTAGCGTGTTTTGCTTGCTTGTCACTTTTGTCAGTGCTGGTCAGAGTTGCTCGAGATTTACCAACCACTTATCTACATTTGTTTGTTTATCTTTTACGGAAAGTCTTTGGCCGAAAATTTTAGACATGGTGAAAAACCTAGTAAAATAAATGGTTTTAACGAAAATTTGGATAAATGTGGAAAAAATAATATATTATTTTGTTTTCATATTCATAATGTGCATGTGCATATCTCACAATTTGTGTAACGAAATTGCAATTCATGGAAAAAATTATATTAATTTAAATTTAAAGTTATTATGGGGTTTTCTTTTAGGATTCTCCGATTCGTGTAATAAAACCACTGCAACTGGCGAAACTGCTGGTATGAACTATGAATATGAAGCACGTATGAAGTATGAAGAAGACGAACCAGTAATAAAGCAAGACGGGCGAGGACGATGAAGATGAGGCACATGCACATTATGAATATGAAAACAAAATAATCTATTATTTTTTCCACATTTATCCAAATTTTCGTTAAAACCATTTATTTTACTAGGTTTCTAACTATGTCTAACATTTTCGGCCAAAGACTTTCCGTAAAAGATAAACAAACAAATGTAGGTGGTTGGTAAGTCTCGAGCAATAGCCACTTCGTAAATTATATTTTCGCCAAAAAATGTTCATTCGTAACTAGCCTTCGAGACTTATAATATATTTATATGAAATGTAAACAGTACCTAAACTTCTTCCCACTTATATTCCTATCGTTTCTCAATACATCCCCATGCCACTCACTCATCGTAGCAGCTATTGCGGCATTTAAGCACCATTCACAAACTTATGGTGAATGAGTGACTTTTCAACTTCTTTTTTAAGTTGGTTAAAGAAGGCTTGTAAAACACTATTTCTAAAATGTGAAATAGGCCACTGATAACTAATACTAAATACTATGTAACCCACCTAAAAAAATAATATTGACACGAAAAGAATTATCCCTTTCGTAAAAAGAATTGGCATAAGAAAACAAAATCAATTTCGTTTTGTAAGTTTCCCTATACTTTGTTTTAGAAAGTGGCATCACTTGAATGTACACAAAGCTACCTACATGCCACTTCCCCAACCATTAAGTTACCCACCCAATACCACCCACCTACACCCAATCCATACAACATACTCTACAGCTACACAAGACACAACATTACATCAGCAGCCAGACTAGAAATTTGTGTGTACATCCGCCTTGTACGTAAGTGCGATGCGCATTATATTTAGCGTGTTTTCGGCCAAAGACTTTCCGTAAAAGATAAACAAACAAATGTAAGTGGTTGGTAAATCTCAAGCAATAGCCACTTCGTAAATTATATTTTCGCCAACAAATGTTCATTCGTAACTAGCCTTCGAGACTTATAATATATTTATATGAAATGTAAACAGTACCTAAACTTCTCCCCACTTATATTCCTATCGTTTCTCAATACATCCCCATGCCACTCACTCATCGTAGCAGCTATTGCGGCATTTAAGCACCATTCACAAACTTATGGTGAATGAGTGACTTTTCCACTTCTTTTTTAAGTTGGTTAAAGAAGGCTTGTTAAACACTATTTCTAAAATGTGAAATAGGCCACTGATAACTAATACTAAATACTCTGTAGCCCACCTAAAAAAATAATATTGACACGAAAAAAATTATCCCTTTCGTAAAAAGAATTGGCATAAGAAAACAAAATCAATTTCGTTTTGTAAGTTTCCGTATACTTTGTTTTAGAAAGTGGCATCACTTGAATGTACACAAAGCTACCTACATACCACTTCCCCAACCAGTAAGTTACCCACCCAATACCACCCACCTACACCCAATCCATACAACATACTCTACAGCTACACAAGACACAACATTACATCAGCAGCCAGACTAGAAATTTGTTTGTGCATCCGCCTTGTACGTAAGTGCGATGCGCATTATATTTAGCGTGTTTTGCTTGCTTGTCACTCTTGTCAGTGCTGGTCAGAGTTGCTTGAGATTTACCAACCACTTATATTTGTTTGTTTATCTTTTACGGAAAGACTTTGGCCGAAAATGTTAGACATAGTTGTAGTATCGGCACTGTGCGATGCCAACACTTGACTATATAAAATGTAAAACAATGAAAATAAAGTCGCACTTATAAAATAAAAATACGGAAAATAGAAGTCAATTGATAGAAGAATATAAAGCAATCGACTATGAAATATTGGGTCTCTACAATTGGCGACGAGGAAAAACTTATATAAAAGAAAGAAGACGAATGAAATACAAGGTAAGAAAGAAGATAACAACCAAAAATTAGTAATTCAAAAGTAAAATAGCGAAGTGCATAATAAAAAAAAATCTAAATTGAATGTCTTAAATGATGTACATAAAAAAGAAAAGAGAAATAACTTAAAATAAATGTTTTGCTTAAATGCAGTAAAAGAAAAAATTGAAGTAAATGTTTTACAAATTTCGGGTGGAAATGGAACTTAAAATATAACCGTTTTGCTTAAATGCAGTAAACGGAAAAAAAAAAAGAAAAGAAGAGGAAGAAATAGATTAAATTCGATTCGTTTTGCTTAAATGCAGTAGAAAGAAAAAAAAAAAAGAAAAGAAGAGGAAGTAATAGATTAAATGAGTGAATGAATGATCTCGGATTTAATGTTTTGCTTAAATGCTGTACGTATAAGAAAATCATAGATTAAATTCGAATGTTTTTTTAATGTTTTGCTTCAATGCTGTATAAGAAATTCATAGATTAAATTCGAAGGATTTCGAATGACTTCGAATTTAATGTTCTGCTTAAATGCTGTATAAGAAATTCTGGGATTGAAATAATATGGAATTGTTAAAATTGTTTTAGTTAAAAAAAAAAAAAATTAAGAAAGTAAATGTAGTATCGGCACTGTGCGATGCCAACACTTGACTATATAAAATGTAAAACAATGAAAATAAAGTCGCACTTATAAAATAAAAATACGGAAAATAGAAGTCAATTGATAGAAGAATATAAAGCAATCGACTATGAAATATTGGGTCTCTACAATAGTGAAAAAAGGACGATGAAGATGAGGCACATGCACATTATGAATATGAAAACAAAATAATCTATTATTTTTTCCACATTTATCCAAATTTTTGTTAAAACCATTTATTTTACTAGGTTTTTCACTATGTCTAACATTTTCGGGCAAAGACTTTCCGTAAAAGATAAACAAACAAATGTAAGTGGTTGGTAAATCTCAAGCAATAGCAACTTCGTAAATTATATTTTCGCCAAAAAATGTTCATTCGTAACTAGCCTTCGACTTATAATATATTTATATGAAATGTAAACAGTACCTAAACTTCTCCCCACTTATATTCCTATCGTTTCTCAATACATCCCCATGCCACTCACTCATCGTAGCAGCTATTGCGGCATTTAAGCACCATTCACATGGCAGCAAACGAACGAATTATGCATTCATAAACAGAAAATTGTACATTTTAGCTACTACTCCAAGATGAGGATAATTAATTATTCAATCAAAATTTACTAAGAAAACAAGTTTCACTTTTTATGCATTTATAAACACAAAATTGCACATTTTATTATTTCAAGAAATACTCCTCATGGAATAAGGTTAAGTTCGAACGAATTTTTTATTCCCGACTTTGTGGAACGCGATTTACCTAAATGATGTGGATTGTGAATAAACTGAATATTCGCGCCAGGGTGTTTTCTTTCGCGGCAAAAAGTTGGGAATTCGAAATTTTGTTATTTAAACGGTTTATAAACTGGTTATCTTAATACATTTTGATGGAATAATTAATTATCCTACTCTTGGAATAATAAAATGTGCAATTTTCTGTTAATAAATGCATAAAAGCTGTTTATTCACATTTCATCAATTCGTTCGTTCGCTCTCATGTGAATGGTCCTTAAATGTTGAAATTGCACACATATTCACAGCCAAGGCAATTAAGTGGTGTTTTTTGCGGGGAAAATCGGGTAGGTACACAGAAGCAGAAGGCGACAGTATAGTAAGCGTAAGCTACAACTAACTTGTATGCGTGTGCAGCTGCTTTGCTGGGGTACAGTTGCACAAGGTAAATGTAAGTACCTACAAAAATTATTTTAAAGTGAGCAGTGTAGCCACTTTTGATTGTTTTAAGTAAAAACCCATGTAGGTGTGTATTACATTACAGCACTTAAACGCGTAAAAGTCTCAAAAAGTGCATAAACGGCAGAAATTTAGCAACTCATAAATGAACTGCCAGTATTTATAATGTAGCAAGAATTTTATTTTCACTAAATTTGGCATTTTAATAATTTTGAAACTTGGTGAACAGTTATGTTTGTCAATTGACTTGCATAATTAGATATTTGCAAGTGTGAAATAGTTTACGTTTGGTTTATGGTGGATTTACATCACCACGCCAAAAACTTTAATAAAACACCCTGCAATTTGCACCAAATACTTTTATCTAAATACGTATAACTAAAATAGTAGGTATTTAATCCATTTACGTGTAAGCTGTCTTAAAATCTGGAACAAAATTATGTGTAATCCATCCACATATCTCTAAAAACTTTTAACCCATTGTCAAATAAAGTTGACAAATTATTCCGACTCTTTAACTTGATTCCGCTTCACCAAACTTATGGTGAATGAGTGACTTTTCCACTTCTTTTTTAAGTTGGTTAAAGAAGGCCACTGATAACTAATACTAAATACTCTGTAACCCACCTAAAAAAATAATATTGACACGAAAAGAATTATCCCTTTCGTAAAAAGAATTGGCATACGAAAACAAAATCAATTTCGTTTTGTAAGTTTCCCTATACTTTGTTTTAGAAAGTGGCATCACTTGAATGTACACAAAGCTACCTACATGCCACTTCCCCAACCAGTAAGTCACCCACCCAATACCACCCACCTACACCCAATCCATACAACATACTCTACAGCTACACAAGACACAACATTACACCCGTCACAAAGCTGGTTTTTTTCTCTGGCATCAGCAGCCAGACTAGAAATTTGTGTGTGCATCCGCCTTGTACGTAAGTGCGATGCGCATTATATTTAGCGTGTTTTGCTTGCTTGTCCCTCTTGTCAGTGCAGGTCAGAGTTGCTTGAGATTTACCAACCACTTACATTTGTTTGTTTATCTTTTACGGAAAGTCTTTGGCCGAAAATGTTAGACATAGTGAAAAAAGGACGATGAAGATCAAGATGAGGCACATGCAAATTATGAATATGAAAACAAAATAATCTATTATTTTTTCCACATTTATCCAAATTTTCGTTAAAACCATTTATTTTACTAGGTTTCTAACTATGTCTAACATTTTCGGCCAAAGACTTTCCGTAAAAGATAAACAAACAAATGTAGGTGGTTGGTAAGTCTCGAGCAATAGCCACTTCGTAAATTATATTTTCGCCAAAAAATGTTCATTCGTAACTAGCCTTCGAGACTTATAATATATTTATATGAAATGTAAACAGTACCTAAACTTCTCCCCACTTATATTCCTATCGTTTCTCAATACATCCCCATGCCACTCACTCATCGTAGCAGCTATTGCGGCATTTAAGCACCATTCACAAACTTATGGTGAATGAGTGACTTTTCCACTTCTTTTTTAAGTTGGTTAAAGAAGGCTTGTAAAACACTATTTCTAAAATGTGAAATAGGCCACTGATAACTAATACTAAATACTCTGTAACCCACCTAAAAAAATAATATTGACACGAAAAGAATTATCCCTTTCGTAAAAAGAATTGGCATAAGAAAACAAAATCAATTTCGTTTTGTAAGTTTCCCTATACTTTGTTTTAGAAAGTGGCATCACTTGAATGTACACAAAGCTACCTACATGCCACTTCCCCAACCAGTAAGTTACCCACCCAATACCACCCACCTACACCCAATCCATACAACATACTCTACAGCTACACAAGACACAACATTACATCAGCAGCCAGACTAGAAATTTGTGTGTGCATCCGCCTTGTACGTAAGTGCGATGCGCATTATATTTAGCGTGTTTTGCTTGCTTGTCACTCTTGTCAGTGCTGGTCAGAGTTGCTTGAGATTTACCAACCACTTACATTTGTTTGTTTATCTTTTACGGAAAGTCTTTGGCCGAAAATGTTAGACATAGTGAAAAAAGGACGATGAAGATGAGGCACATGCACATTATGAATATGAAAACAAAATAATCTATTATTTTTTCCACATTTATCCAAATTTTTGTTAAAACCATTTATTTTACTAGGTTTTTCACTATGTCTAACATTTTCGGGCAAAGACTTTCCGTAAAAGATAAACAAACAAATGTAAGTGGTTGGTAAATCTCAAGCAATAGCAACTTCGTAAATTATATTTTCGCCAAAAAATGTTCATTCGTAACTAGCCTTCGACTTATAATATATTTATATGAAATGTAAACAGTACCTAAACTTCTCCCCACTTATATTCCTATCGTTTCTCAATACATCCCCATGCCACTCACTCATCGTAGCAGCTATTGCGGCATTTAAGCACCATTCACATGGCAGCAAACGAACGAATTATGCATTCATAAACAGAAAATTGTACATTTTAGCTACTACTCCAAGATGAGGATAATTAATTATTCAATCAAAATTTACTAAGAAAACAAGTTTCACTTTTTATGCATTTATAAACACAAAATTGCACATTTTATTATTTCAAGACATCCTACTCATGGAATAAGGTTAATTTCGAACGAATTTTTTATTCCCGACTTTGTGGAACGCGATTTACCTAAATGATGTGGATTGTGAATAAACTGAATATTCGCGCCAGGGTGTTTTCTTTCGCGGCAAAAAGTTGGGAATTCGAAATTTTGTTATTTAAACGGTTTATAAACTGGTTATCTTAATACATTTTGATGGAATAATTAATTATCCTACTCTTGGAATAATAAAATGTGCAATTTTCTGTTAATAAATGCATAAAAAGCTGTTTGTTCACATTTCATCAATTCGTTCGTTCGCTCTCATGTGAATGGTCCTTAAATGTTGAAATTGCACACGCATTCACAGACAGGGCAATTAAGAGGGGTTTTTTGCGGGGGAAATCGGGTAGTGTACAAAATGTATGGAACCAATAACGAACGATGTTAGTTAACGAGCGTTTATTATCTTTAAAAATACGAAAAAATAACGTGAATTACATTAAATATTACATATATGAGCGAACTTACTTCGTGTTCCTTCTTCTTCTTTCTAAGGACGTCTATGGAATGAGAACTTGTTCGCTTTCTTCATTTGACTTTGACATTTAGATTTTCGGGTTGCGTTCAACAAGCCATCACTCCAGGGACGTTTACAATTTCTGAGTTGAGTATTTAAATTTAAGCCGGAACATCCCGCTCCCCGTGAATCGAAATGAGAGATTCACTCTTTACATCGAGTTTAGCCAACTTCGAAACTGGTCTTCGAAAGGTACCTGTTGATGTCATGACTAGCGCAGATCGAACCTGACCATCTGGTGCCGGAAATATCCTTACAACCTTGCCACGCTTCCACTCGCCTCTACTCTCGTTGTTGTCACATATCACCACAATGTCACCGACATCGATCGGCTTTGTTTGCTGCTGCCACTTTGTTCGACGCGTAATAGTAGGAAGATATTCAGAAATCCATCTCTTCCAGAAAGTTTGCTTAAGTTGTTGCAATATATGCCACTGCTTCCGAAGATGCGGACCGTCCTTAACTTCTGGAGTTTGCACGTAGTTTGGACAGCCCAATAGGAAATGGTTCGGTGTCAGGGGTTCAGCTTCTTCACTATCTATCGGCAAGTGAGTGAGTGGTCGTGAATTTATTAAGTTCTCTGCCTCTATTAGCAAGCTCCGGAGCGTCTCTACTTGCGGACTCTTTTCCTTTAGTGTGAAAAATAGAACATTTTTTACGCATCTAACCATGCGCTCCCAAGCTCCACCAGCTGACGGATCCCCAGGTGTGTTGAAAAACCATTCAACTCCTCGACGTGTCCAAGCCCTTTGCCACAATTTTTACCTCTTCTTTACTCGCTCCTACAAAGCACCGGAATACCTCGTCTATTAATAAAATTACGAAGACACAGAATAACGGCATCGGTCGACAAATCTTTTGCTAGCTCCAGATGGATTGCGCGGGTAGATAGGCTGTAAAGAGCGCTACCCATCTTTTTTCGCATCGGCGTCCAATAGCTACCTGAATAGGACCAAAGTAGTCCACGCCCGTGTACGAAAACGGTCGAACGTATGGCGTAAGTCTATCGACGGGTAGCTGACCCATTAATGGATTCTCGGGCGCCGCATGTAAATTTTTGCACAGCTGACAGCTTGACTTCATTGACCTAACAAGTTGACGAACGTTAGGAATCCAAAATTTGGTACGTATTGCACATACGATTGCCTCTTGGTTTTGGTGGTGAAATATTTCGTGATAATACTGAACTATTAATCTCGTCAGTGCATGAGATTTGGGTAAAATTATCGGTCGTTTCGTATTCATTGGCACACATGTGGCATAATCAATGCGTCCACCTAGACGAATTAAGCCATTTGTATCCAGACTCGGTGTCAATTTAAAAATAGCACTGCCTTTCGGCACCTTGTTTGCAGAAGATAGAAGATGCATCTCATTAGGAAAGACTGACGTTTGAACCAGCCGACAAATAGTAGTTTCCGCAACTCCGATTTCATTAGCTGTTAGCTGAACATCTGACGACGGTGTTCTGAGCTTTTCACCTTTTTTAACTATTTGGACAAATTTTCCAACCGCTCGCAAAACCCAGCACACTACTCTTAGCAGCCTATGATAATTTAAAAATCGTTCAAATGAAATAAATGTCATGTCGTGTTCATTACTTTCGTCGTTAACGGAGATGTCATCCGGTTCCTGTGGCCACTTTTCCATCGGAAGTTTCAAGAATGAGGGACCTTTAATCCATGGTTTCGGTCGCGTGGCGTCATCAGCTGGATTCAAACTCCCGGGCACCCATCTCCAATCATTAACTTCCGATCCATGAAGTATTTCAGCTATTCGATGACCGACGAATTGCTTGTACCGACGACTGTCTGATCTAATCCAATGGATGTTTGTCTTTGAATCAGACCAAAGTATTACCCTGCTAGGCCGTATGTTTTGACCACTTAATATTATTTTTTTTATACGAACTCCTAAGACAGCCGCTTGCAGCTCGAGCCTAGGGATCGATAAAGCTTTGATGGGACTACATCTCGTCTTACCCATAACGAACACTATGTCGACATCATTACCACAAACAATGCGCCAATATCCAACGGCAGAAAAGGCAACTTCGCTGGCGTCTACAAATATATGGAGTTCAACTTGCGCATGTGAATCAGTCAAGCGTAAATGATAGCACCTCGGTATTTTAAAATCTTTTATCACATATAATTGTTTGTACCACTCATACCATCTACGGTAAATATCTTCTGGTATTTGTTCAGTCCATCCTGTGTTTACTCTCCATAATTCTTGCAACAATAATTTTGATTTGATGACAACATTTGCTAAAAACCCGAATGGATCGAAGATTGACATTGTAAGACTCAAAACTTGACTTTTCGTTGGTCTTATTTTACCATCCAAGATGGCTGCTGGTATCCTTGAAAAATTTAAGGTAAAGCAAAACTGGTCGGCCTTCGAGTCCCAGAACATACCGAGAATTTTTTCGGTTGTAGAATCGCTGTGGCAAATGTTTTTTAAATCCGATGACGATGGAGTGTGCTTGTTGAGAACATCGACGAGCTGTGACGAGTTTGAAACAAAGCCTCTCAAATCAAATCCTGCAACACTATGGATCTTCTTAACCATCTCTGACACTGTAATGGCTTCTGAGACGGAATCGAAACTGTCAACATAATCGTCGACATAGTCTCGGTCAACTATGGCTTCAAAGGCTCGTGGATGAGTTTGTTCATAAGCGCTGGCATTTAAATTTTTAATATATTGCGCCGAACATGGCGAACTTGCGGACCCAAAAATCATTGCCGTCATTATATATATGTCCGGTGGTCGTGACATATCCCCATCCCTCCAAAGAAAACGTTGACAATTTTGATCTTCCTGACGAATATTTATGCGGTGAAACATTTCGCGGATGTCTGCGCATACACCTATCGGTCGTTGACGAAATGCTAGTAGGATTGACAAAAGAGGTCTTGGCTGATAAGTATCCGGATCCTTTAACAACATTGAATTCAATGACATTCCATCAATAGAGGCGGCAGCGTCAAAAACGAGACGTAATTTTTTGCCTTTATTGACATTGCAAATAGCAAAATGGGGCAAATACCATACACGTTTATATTTTGCATTCACCTCGGCAAGCGATAGCTTTCGTGGTTTCCCGAAGAATTTTCTCCGCTCTTTTATCGGACTCCGAAACGATTGGCTTAAACGACGGTGCTATATTTTCGATAGCGAAATATTCAGCTACGAGTATTTGTAAATCTCGCATAATATTCTCATCATTCTGTCCTATATGGCTAACGATCGCATCTGACACATTATCTTCATTCGAACCGAAAAGTGTCAAACCGAGTTTCGTATAATGAACTGAAAACCCATTGTCAATATTTATCACATTTGTTGGTCGAACGAGATTAGTATGTGGAATTCCGATTAAAATTTGGGGTACCGCATTATAATAATCATCAACTGGCAGCACTCTTAAACTGCTGTATTGTTTTTTCATGTCCATCAATTCGAGACTCTGAGATGGTAACAACAGCTGTTTCACTGTACGGATGTTTCGCATTTGGTAAGTATCTGCATTTTCATATATGCCAGATATTTCTAAATCGACGCGCTGAGATATTTCGTTCGTGGTCTTATTTCCTATCCATCTGAGGGACAACAATTCCGACACACCCTTGACGCCAATATGAGAAGCAACTCTCTCCTCGATAAGTGAAATCTTTGCACCGTCGTCGATGAATGCGATAACATTGCAAGTTCCTTTCGGCCCAATCAATTGCACAGGCAAATATTTTAATAATGTTTTTTTTGATGCAGGTTGGCAAATGATGGTACCTACAGTGTTACTCAGTGGTCTACAGGGCTCTTCGGACGACGAAGTATTGAAAGTGGTGGCATTAATAGTAGAAGGGTGGTTTGTCGGCGGTGGAACTGTTTCAGCATGAAGAAGACGACTGTGAGACCTGCGACATGATGAAGTGCCACATTCGCGGCGATACGTACACTTGGATAGGGGGTGACCAGCACGTAAACAAGAGAAACATAACTGGCTTTCTTTTACTATTTGCCAGCGTTGTGAAATAGGCATTCCTTTGAATCGGGAGCATTGATGTAATTGGTGGTTAGAGTCACAGACAATGCATGCAATTTTTTTCTTTCGTTGATCCTCAGATACAGTATAAACTGTATTGCAATGCCTTTGTTTTTGCGCAAATGAATGTGAATTGTTAGTCAAATATTTAGGTTAGGTTAGGTTAGGTAAGGTGGCTGTCCCAAAGGGGACACACTTAGACCATAGTTTTGGTCCATTGTGATACCACAGAAGGGGGGGGGGGGGGGGGGAGGCGGCCAGAACGGGCGTTACCCTGGGAATTCTTTTGCTACTTGCGAATTTGGGTTTCCTACCTAGTTGAGAGGTTTTTGGTAGTGACTGAGGCAGTCGGAGTTTTTGAAATTTTCATCACCTGGTTACGGCTTGGTCTTCGGGTCAAGGTGGAGAGCAGCCGTAACGGTCTGCCCCCTGCCTATTGCCTCTGACGGGTCCTCTAACTATCGAGGTGGAATTGGTTGGTGTGATCAGCTCCTCCATTTGGCGGTTAGTCTTCAGAAACAGACAGAGGGTGACCGAAACAGTCTAAACCCCCCGCTAGTAGCCTCTGACAGTCCGTTACTAAGGAGGGTGCTGGTGCAGGTCAGATAAGAAAGACTGCGGCAAGAGGAATCGACAAAAGGTGACCGAAACAGTCTAACCCTCTGCCTATCCCCTATGCCGGAGTCTGAAAGTTCTACGTGTGAAGGTAAAAATTTGACTGGCGTGGTCAGCTCTTCCCGTTGGCGGTTAGTCTTCAGAAAACAGACAGAGGGTGACCGAAACAGTCTAACCCCCCGCTAGTAGCCTCTGACAGTCCGTTACTAAGGAGGGTGCTGGTGCAGGTCAGATAAGAAAGACTGCGGCAAGAGGAATCGACAAAAGGTGACCGAAACAGTCTAACCCTCTGCCTATCCCCTATGCCGGAGTCTGAAAGTTCTACGTGTGAAGGTAAAAATTTGACTGGCGTGGTCAGCTCTTCCCGTTGGCGGTTAGTCTTCAGAAAACAGACAGAGGGTGACCGAAACAGTCTAACCCCCCGCTAGTAGCCTCTGACAGTCCGTTACTAAGGAGGGTGGCTGGTGCAGATCAGATAAGAAAGACTGCGGCAAGAGAAATCGACAAAAGTAGACCGAAACAGTCTAACCCTCTGCCTATCCCCTATGCCGGAGTCTGAAAGTTCTACGTGTGAAGGTAAAAATTTGACTGGCGTGGTCAGCTCTTCCCGTTGGCGGTTAGTCTTCAGAAAACAGACAGAGGGTGACCGAAACAGTCTAACCCCCCGCTAGTAGCCTCTGACAGTCCGTTACTAAGGAGGGTGGCTGGTGCAGATCAGATAAGAAGGACTGCGGCAAGAGGAATCGACAAAAGGTGACCGAAACAGTCTAACCCTCTGCCTATCCCCTATGCCGGAGTCTGAAAGTTCTACGTGTGAAGGTAAAAATTTTACTGACGTGGTCAGCTCTTCCCGTTGGCGGTTAGTCTTCAGAAAACAGACAGAGGGTGACCGAAATAGTCTAACCTCCCGCTAGTAGCATCTGACAGTCCGTTAATAAGGAGGGTGGCTGATACAAATCAGATAAGAGAGACTGCGGCAGGGGAGAGCGACGAAGAGTGACCGAAACAGTCTAACTCCCCGCCTGTCTCCTCTGACGGAGTCTGAAGATTCGACGTGTGAAGGTGGAAATTTACTGACATGGTCAGCACTTCCCATTGGCGGTTTAGTTTTCAGAAACACACGAAAATGGGTGAGATGTGTGTTGCTAATCAATGAAGCCAATTCGACTTTGTAACAAACTTGCTGATGCCGCAAATATCTGTACGGGACAAATCGCTCAGGTCATCAAAGAAGTAAGCCCCTAAGGTAGCCATGCGTAGGCTGGCAAGAGCCGGGCAGGAGCAGAGGAGGTGAATGGTGGTCTCCTCTTCCTCCTCGTCCATGCAGCTTCTGCAGAAATCGTTGTAGGGTGTTCCCATTCTATGGGCGTGTCTACCTATCAGACAGTGTCCTGTTAGTATTCCTACGACGGAGCTAATTTTGCTTCTATTAATACAAAGGAGTTGTTTTGTTCTTCTGACATCTAATTTTGGCCAGATTTGTCTGGATGTTATACAGGTGTTAATACTGTTCCATCTATTGTTGGTGATTTTTAATGCTTCCTCGAGGAGCAGGGTTTTTACTGATTGCAGTGGAGCGTGCGGTTCTTCGCTGTTGGTTGTATGGAGGCCGCTGCCTTGTCTGGCTAATTCATCCGCCTTGCAGTTGCCAGGAATGTCACTGTGACCTGGAACCCAGCACAGGGTGACTGAACATCTATCCGCAATCTCATTAAGAGATTCCCGGCATTGTTTTACCAACTTTGATCTGGTTGTTGGTGTATTCAAGGCTTTTATGGCTGCCTGACTGTCTATATAAAAAGTGATAGCTTTCCCGTCTATCTCATATAAGGCAAGTCGGCGTGCTGCTTCGCGAATGGCCATAATTTCCGCTTGAAAAACGCTACAGTGGTCGGGGAGGCGTAAGGCGAGGTTGAGAGCAGGTGATCGGAAGAAGACTCCCACACCCGTGCCTTCCGTCATTTTGGATCCGTCTGTATAGATTTCGATTGCGGAGTTGCTGCTTATATTGCCGTTCTCCCATTCGGATCGATTTGGGATTATTGTGTTGTACTTTATATTAAAATCTTCAAAAGGAATTATATAGTCCGTTTTGCTCGGAATTGTATTGGGTAGGATGCCCATATGACCAACCGGAGAGTTAGTCCATTTTTGAGACTCTCTGAGTCTTAGAGCCGCAGTAGACGCAACTAGTTTCCCGTAGATGTCGACGGGAAGAAGATGCAATATTGTATCTAAAGCGGCCGTGGGGGTGGACCTAAGGGCCCCTGTGATGCATATGCTTGCAGATGTTTGTATGCGTTCTATGTATTTAATGTTGCATTTTTTCTCTAGCGCTGGCCACCAGACCATGATACCATAAAGTAGAATTGGTCTGACTACCGCTGTATAGAGCCAGTTTGTTACTTTAGGTTGTAGACCCCATCTAGGGCCTAAGGCTTTTTTGCAAGCATACATGGCTATTGTGGCCTTTTTTGCACGTTCCTGGATATTATGTTTCCAGCTAAGTTTACTGTCTAGAATTATCCCTAGGTATTTGGCGTGTTGTGTGAATTTTAGCTCTTGATCTCTAAGTTTAGGTGGAGCTATATTAGGAATTTTGTACTTCTTTGTGAAGAGTATTAGTTCTGTCTTGGAGGGGTTGACATCGAGTCCAACCGTATCCGTCCATTTTACTAATTTTTTAAGAGCTGATTCCATAAGATCTCTTATGGTATTAGGAAACTTGCCAGAAATAGCAATGGCGATGTCGTCCGCATAGGCTATAACATTGCACCCCACATTTCCCAGAGTTGTTAGTACCTCGTCCACTACTAAGATCCAAAGTAGTGGGGAAAGTACCCCTCCCTGGGGTGTGCCCCTGCACACTGACCTCTTAGTTTGATAGCCCCCCAGTTCGGACAGAATCATTCTGCTGTTTAGCATGTTTACTATCCAATAGCGTAGGCAGCTATCAACTTCCAGTCTGCGGAGTGCATTAGAGATAGCCTCTGTTTTGACATTGTTGAAGGCACCTTCGATATCTAGAAAGGATACCATCGAGAATTGCTTATTAGCGAGCTATTTTTCAATATTGCCTATTAGCGAGTGTAAAGCTGTCTCTACCGAGAAACCCTTACGATAAGCGTGTTGGGAATTGGATAGTGAGTTTGCTTTTAGTTTCTTTCGAATATAGTTGTCGATGAGTCTTTCTAGAGTTTTTAAGAGAAACGAAGAGAGGCTGATCGGCCTAAAGTCCTTTGGAGAGACATGTGAAGCCTTGCCGCTCTTTGGTATAAAAACTACCTTGACCCTTTTCCATGAGTCTGGAGTATAGCCTAAAGCCAGGCATGAGCGGAAAATTGCTTCTAACCAAGGGTTTAATAGTTCAAGTGCTTTTTGAATCTCCACTGGTGTTATATTATCAGGTCCAGGAGACTTGTACGGAAGGAAACTGTGAACGGCCCAACTTATATTGCGGGTGTTCACTATCTCCTCCGGTATTTCTTGGACTAGGTGATTGGTTACTGTAGACCGGTTTTCGTCTATGGTATTACCTGGAAAGTGGGTATTCATGAGGAGATCTAAAGTCTCTTCGTTAGATGTAGTCCATTCCCCATTCAATTTTTGAATGAAGCTGGGCATATCTGGTGATTTGGAAATGATTTTCCTCAGTCTACTGGAGTCACTATTGGTTTCTATGTTGCCACAGAATAGTCTCCATGAATCTCGTTGAGCTTTTATAATCTCAGCTTTGTACATTTTGAGACTGTTTTTGTATTTGTCCCAATCCTCTTGAAGTCTCGAGGACTTTGCCGAATTGAAACATTTCCTACTATCTTTTCGCAGTTTTGCTAAGTGATTGTTCCACCAGGGTGGTTTGTTGCCATTTTTGTGCCTGCTGATGGGGCAAGCTCTTCTGAAGGCGTCGTTCATGGATTTGGTAACCTTGTCCACCATTAAATCTAGATCCGATGGTGAATTCGGTTGATTGGGTATGTGGCTCAGCTTCTGCGTGAGAAGAGAGTTATATGCCTGCCAGTTGACCCTTCTAGGATTCCTGAAGGGTATGATTGGAGGCATGCAGTGTTCAATTTTGAATTGAATATAACGGTGGTCCGAGAATGAAACCTCTTTCGATACCATCCAATTGCTGAGTTTTAGTTTAGGAGAGTTAGTAGCTAAAGTGATGTCTAGTACTTCCTGCCTAATACTATTGATAAAAGTAGGCTCTGAGCCTTTATTACACACAATGAGATTAGTTGTCATAAGGAAATCAAAAAGACACTCACCTCTGTTATTTATGTCACTGCTTGCCCCAAACGCTGTGGTGAGCGTTGGCATCTGCGCCCACCACAAGGGGAATAGAGTCCTTTTCGGCCGTTTCTATGGTTTTTCGTACGATGTTTGCGGGGACGGGCCCTATGTCGTCGTAGGCCATATATGCTGATGCTAGCCATAGCTTTTCGTTGCTGCCTCTGTCTAGTTGTACACAGACAAAATCTAGATCGCTGAAATTAGGTATAAGACGAGCTTTTAAACTTTTCTTTGCCAAGATGCATGATCTGCGTTTACCTTCGTTTTTCGTAAAGAGTAACGTGTAGTTTTTTGTCCTCAGTCCAAGTATGTGGCCTTTTTGGTTAACCCACGGTTCCTGGATAAGGACGATGTCTTCTCCACCCGTTTGCAGGCGGAGCAATAAATTAGCCGAAGCTATTTTGGAGTGATGGAGGTTAATCTGTAATAGACGTAGCAGCATTGCTAACCGGTACAGACACCTCTATCACTGTCTTATTGCCATCCTCCGAATCAGATGATGGCTCGCTACTGACGTTTATTGTCAAGGGTTCCGCGTTAGTCTTGGCGCCATCCGTAACAGCTGGCTGCCTGACTTCCGTCTGGCTGGTTTCTTTTTCCTGGGAGGAGGGTGAGGGACCATCAGGCCCGGCATCCAGGCCAAGTTCCCCTAGCGAGGATACCACACCCGACAGAATTCTCTCATCCTTCTCCTGAACTCTGAGTACTAACTCGTCCATGCCGTAAGAGAAGCGGTAACCCCTCCTACTAAGCAGGTCGAGAGATTCCTTGTTCATGAGAAAAGAAACCAGCCTTCCCTTCTCTTCCGGTTCACCGGCTTTAATAATTTTCCAGTTGTTCACTGGGAGATCAGGGTTCTGCAGACGAATTAGTCTTAGGATGTCTGCTTCCTTGGTGGGACCCGGAGGTAACCACACGCGTCCTTTTGGACGAACTGGAATGTCGCTCCAGTGCAGAAGCTGCAATTTAGCATTTTTCCACAGGGGACTAATCTTTGGGATCGTTACTTTTAGGAAGTTGATCGCACTGCTATTTTTTGGACCTCTCCGTCTAGGGTCGCTTTGAGCAACATCCAGTTCTCCCCACTCATCTTGCCCTCGTCGTGACTGTTGTCGCAGATGCCGTAGAGCATATGGTCCTTGACGATCTCATTGAAGGGTCTGAGCGCCGCATCAGCATTCTTCGCCTTCTTTGAGGTCATCGGAGTTTCTTCCAAAGAAGTTGGCCTTGGTCTTTTGGACGTGAAGTCCTTCTTGGCAGCTGTCACAGAGGGTCCTCCCGTACCAGTAGGACTTCTCTGTTTGCTACGAACGTTCTGTGCTCCCGTAGCAGGTGCACTCGTCGGTTTGTTTGTCGGGTCAGTTCTGTTGAGGGGGGGCCGTTGTACTTGTTTGTTGTCCGACGGTTGGTTGCGGCCACTGGTAGAGGAAGGAAGTCCTCCCGCAACAGGTTGACTTTCCTCCTCGTTTAGTATCGCTCCCGCCCATCGGATGGTCTCCCTATCCTTCTCATCCCAAGAACTGTCCGGCTTCGCCAGGACTTCCGCCAATTTGTGCCTAGCTGCGCGTTGCTGTTTGCACTTTTTTGCGCTGGGGGTGTACTTTTTTCCCCGTCTAGCAGATTTGGCTTTAGTTCCAAATTCCGCGTCCGAAACAGACGCGGTGGATTTGGAATCCGAATCCGATGGGAGTAGGGATTCGTTATCGTCGATGTTTGTTGTCCTGTAGTTCGTTGTGTTAGTCGGTGCGTTGTCCTTTTCGTCGTCTATGTGTCCTGATTTTTGAAGTTGTTGTTTGTTTTTGTTTGATTTGTTCTGAAGATCCATGTAATTCCCACGAGTAAGCCGGTGAAGAAAGGTCCGCCCCAACATAGCCGGTTCTGCTGGGGTAAGGCGCTAAATACGACAGGCCCTGCCAAGGCACCTGAAGGAGCTCGTTAGTGACTGACTAAAACCCGCAGTCTTTCATCCCTCGGCACGGTTTGCATAAACGCTCACACCACCACTGGAGTTGGGTTGACTATCCTTTAGCTTCGGACTACCCTCCTCCGGAGACCTTACAGTATGGGAATACCTGCTGCAATCGCCCTCCGGTATCATTAGGTACCTACTAAGCATCCACACCACGGCAAGGTAAATAGTCGAAGAGGATGTAGTCAAATATTTATCAGGCACTACTTCGGTAGCTAGAGCAACATATATGGCTATCTGTCTCAGCCAATTGCCAAATTCCTTTACGCTGGGGTGGTTAGATTTGATAGCAAATCTATGCTTTACCCATTCCTCCCTTTTGCTGAGTGGAAGTTTTTTTGTCAACTCCTCAAGAAGAGTTGGGTCGAATAATTGGACCGTCTCGCCAGCGTTTTCTAAGAACGTCGATAAATTCGACACTAATGTGCTAAAGTTCACAATGTCCGAAATTCTAGATTCGGTTATGTTAGGAAATGCCCTTACTTTGGCCAGCTGACTCCGAATTAGTATTTCTGGACGACCGTAGTGAAATTCTAACGTGCTCATTATAGCACTGACGCTGCTCGGGTGAATGAGCAAAGATTCGACAAGCTGTCTGGCTGGACTTTCTTGGCGTAAAGATTTTTGGAGCCTTGAAAGGTTTTCCAAGTCAGTATAACGATGAGCAGCTGTTGTTTCCTTGTATGCAACGCAGAACATTGGTTATTCTTCGGGCTTGCCGGAAAATTGCGGAAGGTCTTGCAACTTTCGAATAGGTGGTTGGTAAAATTGAATTGTCTGGGCTGTCGGCAGTGGCAGCGGGGGGTTTGGTGGCAGTGGCATTGTGGGACTTTGTGGCAGTGGCATTTGGGCAGGCAAATAAGAAGGAAGGTAAAAATGGTTGTACATACCTTGATAATTTGCGGCAGTTGTGGTTGGCGGAACTCCGTTGCTTGAGTAGTTGGCGGCGACTGTGGCTGGCAAGGCTTGATTGCAGGCGTAGCTGTTGGCAAAGGAGACTGTCGGGGCTTGATGGCAGGCGTAATTGGCGGCAAAGGAGGCTGGCGTGACTTGATGGCAGGCGTAATCGGCGGCATATGAGGCTGGCGTGGCGGCGGAGAAAGGCGAAGACATCATAGCAGCGGATGACGATGGCAAAGTGGCGGCAGGTCTTGTGGACAACATTGAAGTGCCGGCATTTGTATTAAAATTTGCCAAAGGCGATGACAAAATGGCGGCTGTCTTTGTCGGAGATACCGAAGAACTCGTGGCGAGGTACGATTTGCCTGGCGACGACAAAATGGCGGCAGGTTGCGAAATAGATGCTTTTGAGGTTAAATTCTCGAAAGATTTTTGCAAATTTTGCATTTGCGCCTGCAATTCCGCAAGTTGGACGGCAGTCGTGTCGATCACTGTTGCGTCCAGATCGTGATCCAATTTTTCTGGCGATTGCGGCGGCGGCGACGACATTTCTTGGCTTTGAAGCTTTGCCTTGGAGCGTGTAAGCATTCAGTTTTTTCCGAAGGTTTAGGGAAATAATAAAGTTGTACAAAATGTATGGAACCAATAACGAACGATGTTAGTTAACGAGCGTTTATTATCTTTAAAAATACGAAAAAATAACGTGAATTACATTAAATATTACATATATGAGCGAACTTACTTCGTGTTCCTTCTTCTTCTTTCTAAGGACGTCTATGGAATGAGGGCTTGTTCGCTTTCTTCATTTGACTTTGACATTTAGATATTCGGGTTGCGTTCAACAAGCCATCACTCCAGGGACGTTTACAATTTCTGAGTTGAGTATTTAAATTTAAGCCGGAACAGGTAGGTACACAGAAGCAGAAGGCGACAGTATAGTAAGCGTAAGCTACAACTAACTTGTATGCGTGTACAGCTGCTTTGCTGGGGTACAGTTGCACAAGGTAAATGTAAGTACTTACAAAAATTATTTCAAAGTGAGCAGTGTAGCCACTTTTGATTGTTTTAAGTAAAAACCCATGTAAGTGTGTATTACATTACAGCACTTAAACGCTTAAAAGTCTCAAAAAGTGCATAAACGGCAGAAATTTAGCAACTCATAAATGAACTGCCAGTATTTTAATATGTAGCAAGAATTTTATTTTCACTAAATTTGGCATTTTAATAATTTTGAAACTTGGTGAACAGTTATGTTTGTCAATTGACTTGCATAATTAGGTATTTGCAAGTGTGAAATAGTTTACGTTTGGTTTATGGTGGATTTACATCACCACGCCAAAAACTTTAATAAAACACCCTGCAATTTGCACCAAATACTTTTATCTAAATACGTTTAACTAAAATAGTAGGTATTTAATCCATTTACGTGTAAGCTGTCTTAAAATCTGGAACAAAATTATGTGTAATCCATCCACATATCTCTAAAAACTTTTAACCCATTGTCAAATAAAGTTGACAAATTATTCCGACTCTTTAACTTGATTCCGCTTCGCCAAACTTATGATGAATGAGTGACTTTTCCACTTCTTTTTTAAGTTGGTTAAAGAAGGTTAAAGAAGTGGGCGCAGTAGCGCAGTGGTTAGTGTGTTGGACTGCTGTGCGAGGGATCCCAGGTTCGATCCCCGGAAAAACACAAATTACATCTTAAGGTTTTTTCTACTGCGCCACCTCTCGCGAACGTCTGACAAACATCCGAGAGTATAACTGTCATGAAAAAGCTTCTCAATTTAGCCGTTCGGACTCGGCATAAAATTGTAGGTCCCTTCCATTCGTCCCAAAAATAGAAACTCACACAAAACGAATGGTTGCGAGAAGCTAGGCCTAGGGTGTCTACACGCCTGTTGCGCCACCTATTTATTTATTTTTTTTTTTTAAAGAAGGCTTGTAAAACACTATTTCTAAAATGTGAAATAGACCACTGATAACTAATACTAAATACTCTGTAACCCACCTAAAAAAATAATATTGACACGAAAAGAATTATCCCTTTCGTAAAAAGAATTGGCATACGAAAACAAAATCAATTTCGTTTTGTAAGTTTCCCTATACTTTGTTTTAGAAAGTGGCATCACTTGAATGTACACAAAGCTACCTACATACCACTTCCCCAACCAATAAGTTACCCACCCAATACCACCCACCTACACCCAATCCATACAACATACTCTACAGCTACACAAGACACAACATTGCATCAGCAGCCAGACTAGAAATTTGTGTGTGCATCCGCCTTGTACGTAAGTGCGATGCGCATTATATTTAGCGTGTTTACCAACCACTTACAGTTGTTTGTTTATCTTTTACGGAAAGTCTTTGGCCGAAAATGTTAGACATAGTGAAAAAAGGACGATGAAGATGAGGCACATGCACATTATGAATATGAAAACAAAATAATCTATTATTTTTTCCACATTTATCCAAATTTTTGTTAAAACCATTTCTTTTACTAGGTTTTTCACTATGTCTAAGGCCTGAAACACACATGCGATTTCAATGCGCATTCACATTAAAATGCGTGTGTTTAATTTTTTGCGACTAAATAATCGCGCGATTGAAATCGCATGTGTGTTTCAGGCCTAACATTTTCCGCCAAAGACTTTCCGTAAAAGATAAACAAACAAATGTAAGTGGTTGGTAAATCTCGAGCAACTCTGACCAGCACTGACTAGAGTGACAAGCAAGCAAAACACGCTAAATATAATGCGCATCGCACTTACGTACAAGGCGGATGCACACACAAATTTCTAGTCTGGCTGCTGATGCCAGAGAAAAAAACCAGCATTGTGACGGGTGTAATGTTGTGGCTTGTGTAGCTGTAGAGTATGTTGTATGGATTGTGTGTAGGTGGGTGGTATTGGGTGGGTAACTTACTGGTTGGGGAAGTGGCATGTAGGTAGCTTTGTGTACATTCAATATTCGCGCCAGGGTGTTTTCTTTCGCGGCAAAAAGTTGGGAATTCGAAATTTTGTTATTTAAACGGTTTATAAACTGGTTTTCCTAATACATTTTGATGGGATAATTAATTATCCTACTCTTGGAATAATAAAATGTGCAATTTTCTGTTAATAAATGCATAAAAAGCTGTTTATTCACATTTCATCAATTCGTTCGTTCGCTCTCATGTGAATGGTCCTTAAATGTTGAAATTGCACACGTATTCACAGACAAGGCAATTAAGTGGTGTTTTTTGCGGGGAAAATCGGGTAGGTACACAGAAGCAGAAGGCGACAGTATAGTAAGCGTAAGCTACAACTAACTTGTATGCGTGTGCAGCTGCTTTGCTGGGGTACAGTTGCACAAGGTAAATGTAAGTACCTACAAAAATTTTTTTAAAGTGAGCAGTGTAGCCACTTTTGATTGTTTTAAGTAAAAACCCATGTAGGTGTGTATTACATTACAGCACTTAAACGCGTAAAAGTCTCAAAAAGTGCATAAACGGCAGAAATTTAGCAACTCATAAATGAACTGCCAGTATTTTAATATGTAGCAAGAATTTTATTTTCACTAAATTTGGCATTTTAATAATTTTGAAACTTGGTGAACAGTTATGTTTGTCAATTGACTTGCATAATTAGGTATTTGCAAGTGTGAAATAGTTTACGTTTGGTTTATGGTGGATTTACATCACCACGCCAAAAACTTTAATAAAACACCCTGCAATTTGCACCAAATACTTTTATCTAAATACGTTTAACTAAAATAGTAGGTATTTAATCCATTTACGTGTAAGCTGTCTTAAAATCTGGAACAAAATTATGTGTAATCCATCCACATATCTCTAAAAACTTTTAACCCATTGTCAAATAAAGTTGACAAATTATTCCGACTCTTTAACTTGATTCCGCTTCACCAAACTTATGGTGAATGAGTGACTTTTCCACTTCTTTTTTAAGTTGGTTAAAGAAGGCTTGTAAAACACTATTTCTAAAATGTGAAATAGGCCACTGATAACTAATACTAAATACTCTGTAACCCACCTAAAAAAATAATATTGACACGAAAAGAATTATCCCTTTCGTAAAAAGAATTGGCATAAGAAAACAAAATCAATTTCGTTTTGTAAGTTTCCGTATACTTTGTTTTAGAAAGTGGCATCACTTGAATGTACACAAAGCTACCTACATGCCACTTCCCCAACCAGTAAGTTACCCACCCAATACCACCCACCTACACACAATCCATACAACATACTCTACAGCTACACAAGCCACAACATTACACCCGTCACAATGCTGGTTTTTTTCTCTGGCATCAGCAGCCAGACTAGAAATTTGTGTGTGCATCCGCCTTGTACGTAAGTCCGATGCGCATTATATTTAGCGTGTTTTGCTTGCTTGTCACTCTTGTCAGTGCTGGTCAGAGTTGCTCGAGATTTACCAACCACTTACATTTGTTTGTTTATCTTTTACGGAAAGTCTTTGGCCGAAAATGTTAGACATATTGAAAAAAGGACGATGAAGATGAGGCACATGCAAATTATGAATATGAAAACAAAATAATCTATTATTTTTTCCACATTTATCCAAATTTTTGTTAAAACCATTTATTTTACTAGGTTTTTCACTATGTCTAACATTTTCCGCCAAAGACTTTCCGTAAAAGATAAACAAACAAATGTAAGTGGTTGGTAAATCTCGAGCAATAGCCACTTCGTAAATTATATTTTCGCCAAAAAATGTTCATTCGTAACTAGCCTTCGAGACTTATAATATATTTATATGAAATGTAAACAGTACCTAAACTTCTCCCCACTTATATTCCTATCGTTTCTCAATACATCCCCATGCCACTCACTCATCGTAGCAGCTATTGCGGCATTTAAGCACCATTCACAAACTTATGGTGAATGACTGACTTTTCCACTTCTTTTTTAAGTTGGTTAAAGAAGGCTTGTAAAACACTATTTCTAAAATGTGAAATAGGCCACTGATAACTAATACTAAATACTCTGTAACCCACCTAAAAAAATAATATTGACACGAAAAGAATTATCCCTTTCGTAAAAAGAATTGGCATAAGAAAACAAAATCAATTTCGTTTTGTAAGTTTCCGTATACTTAGTTTTAGAAAGTGGCATCACTTGAATGTACACAAAGCTACCTACATGCCACTTCCCCAACCAGTAAGTTACCCACCCAATACCACCCACCTACACACAATCCATACAACATACTCTACAGCTACACAAGCCACAACATTACACCCGTCACAATGCTGGTTTTTTTCTCTGGCATCAGCAGCCAGACTAGAAATTTGTGTGTGCATCCGCCTTGTACGTAAGTCCGATGCGCATTATATTTAGCGTGTTTTGCTTGCTTGTCACTCTTGTCAGTGCTGGTCAGAGTTGCTCGAGATTTACCAACCACTTACATTTGTTTGTTTATCTTTTACGGAAAGTCTTTGGCCGAAAATGTTAGACATATTGAAAAAAGGACGATGAAGATGAGGCACATGCAAATTATGAATATGAAAACAAAATAATCTATTATTTTTTCCACATTTATCCAAATTTTTGTTAAAACCATTTATTTTACTAGGTTTTTCACTATGTCTAACATTTTCCGCCAAAGACTTTCCGTAAAAGATAAACAAACAAATGTAAGTGGTTGGTAAATCTCGAGCAATAGCCACTTCGTAAATTATATTTTCGCCAAAAAATGTTTATTCGTAACTAGCCTTCGAGACTTATAATATATTTATATGAAATGTAAACAGTACCTAAACTTTTCCCCACTTATATTCTATCGTTTCTCAATACATCCCCATGCCACTCACTCATCGTAGCAGCTATTGCGGCATTTAAGCACCATTCACAAACTTATGGTGAATGAGTGACTTTTCCACTTCTTTTTTAAGTTGGTTAAAGAAGGCTTGTAAAACACTATTTCTAAAATGTGAAATAGGCCACTGATAACTAATACTAAATACTCTGTAACCCACCTAAAAAAATAATATTGACACGAAAAGAATTATCCCTTTCGTAAAAAGAATTGGCATAAGAAAACAAAATCAATTTCGTTTTGTAAGTTTCCCTATGCCCCCTCATGTAGCTGACCTCCCCGTGGTGGGGGGCGGGCAACATGTCTAGGTTCACCTAGACATGGCTAACGAAGCACACACCCAATGATAACAAAGCGACGAAAGCGAGCCTCGGATATTGCCAAGCCTGTCAAAATAGGGCGCCCTTTGGAGCCAGGCCTGAAGGGTGGCTATTTGCGAGCGTCTGGTGGTCGGCTTGTCACGCTCGGCAGTCGGCCGGGTTTAACCCGAAACGGCTACGAGCTTCCTGTCAATGGTCTCGCAAACCATTATGGGGGTCAGAGGGTGGATGCGCTATGCACCAATAGGGGCGTAAGTGGACTTTCGGTTACTCGACAACGGCATCGACTTAGGATAGGCACGTGGAACATCTCTTCGCTCACGGGAAAAGACCTGGAGCTTGTTGGGGAGGCTGTTAAATATCGACTAGATATAGTTGGTGTTTCCTCAACAAAGCAAAGGGGTTCTAGAACTGTGGACTTGCAGATGGGTGGAAACTCTTCATGTCGGGAGTAGCACCTTCAATGTCTGCTCAGGCGGGAGTGGGGATACTCACAAGTCCCAGGCTGTCAGGCAGAGTATTGGAGTGGATTCCGTTAGGAGGGAGAGTTGCGATCTTAAAGCTTAAGCTTGAAAGATCAACTCTGGCTCTAGTGCATGTGTATGCACCGAATCTGGAGTCAGGGTACGCAGCTTTCTTAGATGAAGTTGATGCAGCCCTTGAAAAGGTTGCAGATATGGATTCTTATATCCTGATGGGTGATTTCAATGCTCACGTGGGTGCGGATTTCTCGACATGGGGCAGCGCGATTGGGAAACACGGTGACCCCGATCAGAACGCGAACGGAGAGAAATTGTTGGACTTTTGTTGTTCAAATGAAATGTCCATTATGAACACTTTCTTTCCACACAAAGATGTCCATAAATACACATGGTACCGTCGAAGTCTTCAGCAGAAATCGCTGATAGATTTCTTTGTGGTACCATCGTGTATTAAAAGGATGGTTTGTGATGTTCGTGTGTTGAGAGGGGCTGAACTGTCAACTGATCACCACCTGGTGTTGTGCAAATTGTATCTCAACGATCAAATACCTATCCTGCCAAAGCGTAAACCAAGAATGGTTACGCGCATACGGTGGGAGGGGCTACAGAACGATGAGATACGGGAGGAATTTGCACGGCAGGTATCTGAAAGGTTTGAACAAATTCCAAATGTTCCATTGAATGTAGAGGAAGAATGGCAGTTGTTTTCAACAGCAGTTATTGCCTCTGCAGGACATGTTTGCGGAGTGAAGCGGCTCGGTGTGGCGGCTGGTGATGAGAAAAGAACTGCGTGGTTTAAAACGCCCGGAGTTCAAGAAGCTATCAGAGAGAAGAAGAAGGCTTTCAAGGTGTGGATTCACTTGGGGGACTCTCCTTCTCGAAACCGGTACATTGAGGCGCGAAGAACTTGCAAATTGGCTGTTAAAGCAGCCAAAGAACATTCTTGGAAGGAGTTCGGCGAAAAATTGGACCGCGATCACGGATCTGCAAGCAAGGTGTTCTGGCAGACCATCCGCCGTCTTAGAGGAAGGAAGTGGAACATTATCGAAGGAGTCAAATCCAAAGATGGTACACTTCTTTCTAATGAGGAGGACATCTTGCGCAGATGGAGCGAGCACTTTTCCGAATTGCTCAATCCAATCCAGGGCATCGAGGATGACACATCTATCGCCTTAAGCAGGGCGAAAAATAGTCCCACGGTAGAGGAAGTCACTTTTGCGATCAAATCGCTAAAAGCTGGCAAATCTGCCGGAGTGGATGAAATCCGGCCAGAAATGCTAAAGGCCTTAGGTGAAGAGGGAGTCAAATGGCTCGCTCGTGTCATTAAAGTGGCCTGGGAATGCGGCGAAACTCCCAGCGATTGGCAGATTGGGGTGATTGTGCCCCTTTTCAAGAAAGGGGATAAAAGGGATTGCTCCAATTACAGGGGTATATCACTTTTAAGTCTCCCCGGAAAAGTCTTTGCCAAGGTGCTGGAAACGCGTTGCAGAGCTGTGGTCGAGGCACGATTAGGAGATGAGCAGTGCGGCTTTCGTCCCGGCAGAAGCACAACCGACCAGTTATTCACTCTCAGAATGGTAGATGAGAAGGCTTGGGAGTATGCTACACCTGTTTACGCTTGCTTCGTAGATTTGGAGAAAGCATATGACCGAGTCCCTCGAGGGAAACTCTGGAGTGTATTACAGCAGTATGGAATTGATGGTTCTCTCTTGAGAGCCATTCAATCTCTTTACACAAACTGTAAAAGCTGTGTTCGGGTAAACGGCGTTAAATCAATACCTTTCACCGTGGGCGTTGGACTTCGCCAGGGGTGCGTCTTGTCGCCTCTCCTTTTCATTACTTATATGGACTGGATGTTACAGCGCAGTCTTGGCGAAGAACGTTTCGAATTGGGAGATCTGAGGATAAGTCATTTGCTCTTCGCTGATGACTTGGTCATCCTTGGGTCCTCTCAGACTGTACTTCAGCGGGCACTCGATCGGTTTGTAGCCGTTTGTGTTGAAGCTGAGATGAAAGTAAATGTGAATAAATCTGAAGTGATGGTCGTCTCTAGAACGCCTGTTCAATGCACTCTGCATGTTAGTGGAGTCCCATTGAAACAGGTGGAGAAGTTTAAGTATCTCGGGGTCTTATTCACGAGTGATGGAAGGAGCAATGCCGAGTTTTCCTGTAGGATTGGTCAGGCTGGATCGATTTTGAGACAGCTTGGTCATTCTGTTATCAGAAGGACTGAACTTGGTGTCAAAGCTAAGTTGTCAGTCTTTAATTCGGTGTTTGTTCCAACTCTTACCTATGGTCATGAGGTTTGGGTAATGACCGAAAGAATAAGATCGCGAATACAAGCTGCCGAAATGAGATTTCTCCGTAGTATTGCTGGTGTGACCCGTAGAGATCGCATCAGAAATACCAGAATACGTGAGGAACTTAATGTCGAGCAGCTACTTCTCCGGACGGAGCGATCCATGCTTCGGTGGTTTGGTCATGTTAAACGCATGTCCCCGACCAGGATTCCACGACGTGCTATGGAATCCGTACCATCGGGCAGGCGTCCCCTAGGTAGACCCAGGATGAGATGGTTAGATCAAATTCATAATCTCTCCTCTACCCGTATGGGGATTGCCTTTGATGATTTAGAGTCCATGGCGGAGGATCGAGAGCTATGGAGGGTCCACTTGAGCAACCTACACCCGCGACCCACTTAATGGACAAGCGGACCATTGAAAATGAATGAATGAAAGTTTCCCTATAATTTGTTTTTGAAAGTGGCATCACTTGAATGTACACAAAGCTACCTACATGCCACTTCCCCAACCAGTAAGTTACCCACCCAATACCACCCACCTACACACAATCCATACAACATACTCTACAGCTACACAAGCTACAACATTACACCCGTCACAATGCTGGTTTTTTTCTCTGGCATCAGCGGCCAGACTAGAAACTTGTGTGTGCATCCGCCTTGTACGTAAGTGCGATGCGCATTATATTTAGCGTGTTTTGCTTGCTTGTCACTCTTGTCAGTGCTGGTCAGAGTTGCTCGAGATTTACCAACCACTTACATTTGTTTGTTTATCTTTTACGGAAAGTCTTTGGCCGAAAATGTTAGACATAGTGAAAAAAGGACGATGAAGATGAGGCACATGCAAATTATGAATATGAAAACAAAATAATCTATTATTTTTTCCACATTTATCCAAATTTTTGTTAAAACCATTTATTTTACTAGGTTTTTCACTATGTCTAACATTTTCCGCCAAAGACTTTCCGTAAAAGATAAACAAACAAATGTAAGTGGTTGGTAAATCTCGAGCAATAGCCACTTCGTAAATTATATTTTCGCCAAAAAATGTTTATTCGTAACTAGCCTTCGAGACTTATAATATATTTATATGAAATGTAAACAGTACCTAAACTTTTCCCCACTTATATTCTATCGTTTCTCAATACATCCCCATGCCACTCACTCATCGTAGCAGCTATTGCGGCATTTAAGCACCATTCACAAACTTATGGTGAATGAGTGACTTTTCCACTTCTTTTTTAAGTTGGTTAAAGAAGGCTTGTAAAACACTATTTCTAAAATGTGAAATAGGCCACTGATAACTAATACTAAATACTCTGTAACCCACCTAAAAAAATAATATTGACACGAAAAGAATTATCCCTTTCGTAAAAAGAATTGGCATAAGAAAACAAAATCAATTTCGTTTTGTAAGTTTCCCTATGCCCCCTCATGTAGCTGACCTCCCCGTGGTGGGGGGCGGGCAACATGTCTAGGTTCACCTAGACATGGCTAACGAAGCACACACCCAATGATAACAAAGCGACGAAAGCGAGCCTCGGATATTGCCAAGCCTGTCAAAATAGGGCGCCCTTTGGAGCCAGGCCTGAAGGGTGGCTATTTGCGAGCGTCTGGTGGTCGGCTTGTCACGCTCGGCAGTCGGCCGGGTTTAACCCGAAACGGCTACGAGCTTCCTGTCAATGGTCTCGCAAACCATTATGGGGGTCAGAGGGTGGATGCGCTATGCACCAATAGGGGCGTAAGTGGACTTTCGGTTACTCGACAACGGCATCGACTTAGGATAGGCACGTGGAACATCTCTTCGCTCACGGGAAAAGACCTGGAGCTTGTTGGGGAGGCTGTTAAATATCGACTAGATATAGTTGGTGTTTCCTCAACAAAGCAAAGGGGTTCTAGAACTGTGGACTTGCAGATGGGTGGAAACTCTTCATGTCGGGAGTAGCACCTTCAATGTCTGCTCAGGCGGGAGTGGGGATACTCACAAGTCCCAGGCTGTCAGGCAGAGTATTGGAGTGGATTCCGTTAGGAGGGAGAGTTGCGATCTTAAAGCTTAAGCTTGAAAGATCAACTCTGGCTCTAGTGCATGTGTATGCACCGAATCTGGAGTCAGGGTACGCAGCTTTCTTAGATGAAGTTGATGCAGCCCTTGAAAAGGTTGCAGATATGGATTCTTATATCCTGATGGGTGATTTCAATGCTCACGTGGGTGCGGATTTCTCGACATGGGGCAGCGCGATTGGGAAACACGGTGACCCCGATCAGAACGCGAACGGAGAGAAATTGTTGGACTTTTGTTGTTCAAATGAAATGTCCATTATGAACACTTTCTTTCCACACAAAGATGTCCATAAATACACATGGTACCGTCGAAGTCTTCAGCAGAAATCGCTGATAGATTTCTTTGTGGTACCATCGTGTATTAAAAGGATGGTTTGTGATGTTCGTGTGTTGAGAGGGGCTGAACTGTCAACTGATCACCACCTGGTGTTGTGCAAATTGTATCTCAACGATCAAATACCTATCCTGCCAAAGCGTAAACCAAGAATGGTTACGCGCATACGGTGGGAGGGGCTACAGAACGATGAGATACGGGAGGAATTTGCACGGCAGGTATCTGAAAGGTTTGAACAAATTCCAAATGTTCCATTGAATGTAGAGGAAGAATGGCAGTTGTTTTCAACAGCAGTTATTGCCTCTGCAGGACATGTTTGCGGAGTGAAGCGGCTCGGTGTGGCGGCTGGTGATGAGAAAAGAACTGCGTGGTTTAAAACGCCCGGAGTTCAAGAAGCTATCAGAGAGAAGAAGAAGGCTTTCAAGGTGTGGATTCACTTGGGGGACTCTCCTTCTCGAAACCGGTACATTGAGGCGCGAAGAACTTGCAAATTGGCTGTTAAAGCAGCCAAAGAACATTCTTGGAAGGAGTTCGGCGAAAAATTGGACCGCGATCACGGATCTGCAAGCAAGGTGTTCTGGCAGACCATCCGCCGTCTTAGAGGAAGGAAGTGGAACATTATCGAAGGAGTCAAATCCAAAGATGGTACACTTCTTTCTAATGAGGAGGACATCTTGCGCAGATGGAGCGAGCACTTTTCCGAATTGCTCAATCCAATCCAGGGCATCGAGGATGACACATCTATCGCCTTAAGCAGGGCGAAAAATAGTCCCACGGTAGAGGAAGTCACTTTTGCGATCAAATCGCTAAAAGCTGGCAAATCTGCCGGAGTGGATGAAATCCGGCCAGAAATGCTAAAGGCCTTAGGTGAAGAGGGAGTCAAATGGCTCGCTCGTGTCATTAAAGTGGCCTGGGAATGCGGCGAAACTCCCAGCGATTGGCAGATTGGGGTGATTGTGCCCCTTTTCAAGAAAGGGGATAAAAGGGATTGCTCCAATTACAGGGGTATATCACTTTTAAGTCTCCCCGGAAAAGTCTTTGCCAAGGTGCTGGAAACGCGTTGCAGAGCTGTGGTCGAGGCACGATTAGGAGATGAGCAGTGCGGCTTTCGTCCCGGCAGAAGCACAACCGACCAGTTATTCACTCTCAGAATGGTAGATGAGAAGGCTTGGGAGTATGCTACACCTGTTTACGCTTGCTTCGTAGATTTGGAGAAAGCATATGACCGAGTCCCTCGAGGGAAACTCTGGAGTGTATTACAGCAGTATGGAATTGATGGTTCTCTCTTGAGAGCCATTCAATCTCTTTACACAAACTGTAAAAGCTGTGTTCGGGTAAACGGCGTTAAATCAATACCTTTCACCGTGGGCGTTGGACTTCGCCAGGGGTGCGTCTTGTCGCCTCTCCTTTTCATTACTTATATGGACTGGATGTTACAGCGCAGTCTTGGCGAAGAACGTTTCGAATTGGGAGATCTGAGGATAAGTCATTTGCTCTTCGCTGATGACTTGGTCATCCTTGGGTCCTCTCAGACTGTACTTCAGCGGGCACTCGATCGGTTTGTAGCCGTTTGTGTTGAAGCTGAGATGAAAGTAAATGTGAATAAATCTGAAGTGATGGTCGTCTCTAGAACGCCTGTTCAATGCACTCTGCATGTTAGTGGAGTCCCATTGAAACAGGTGGAGAAGTTTAAGTATCTCGGGGTCTTATTCACGAGTGATGGAAGGAGCAATGCCGAGTTTTCCTGTAGGATTGGTCAGGCTGGATCGATTTTGAGACAGCTTGGTCATTCTGTTATCAGAAGGACTGAACTTGGTGTCAAAGCTAAGTTGTCAGTCTTTAATTCGGTGTTTGTTCCAACTCTTACCTATGGTCATGAGGTTTGGGTAATGACCGAAAGAATAAGATCGCGAATACAAGCTGCCGAAATGAGATTTCTCCGTAGTATTGCTGGTGTGACCCGTAGAGATCGCATCAGAAATACCAGAATACGTGAGGAACTTAATGTCGAGCAGCTACTTCTCCGGACGGAGCGATCCATGCTTCGGTGGTTTGGTCATGTTAAACGCATGTCCCCGACCAGGATTCCACGACGTGCTATGGAATCCGTACCATCGGGCAGGCGTCCCCTAGGTAGACCCAGGATGAGATGGTTAGATCAAATTCATAATCTCTCCTCTACCCGTATGGGGATTGCCTTTGATGATTTAGAGTCCATGGCGGAGGATCGAGAGCTATGGAGGGTCCACTTGAGCAACCTACACCCGCGACCCACTTAATGGACAAGCGGACCATTGAAAATGAATGAATGAAAGTTTCCCTATAATTTGTTTTTGAAAGTGGCATCACTTGAATGTACACAAAGCTACCTACATGCCACTTCCCCAACCAGTAAGTTACCCACCCAATACCACCCACCTACACACAATCCATACAACATACTCTACAGCTACACAAGCTACAACATTACACCCGTCACAATGCTGGTTTTTTTCTCTGGCATCAGCGGCCAGACTAGAAACTTGTGTGTGCATCCGCCTTGTACGTAAGTGCGATGCGCATTATATTTAGCGTGTTTTGCTTGCTTGTCACTCTTGTCAGTGCTGGTCAGAGTTGCTCGAGATTTACCAACCACTTACATTTGTTTGTTTATCTTTTACGGAAAGTCTTTGGCCGAAAATGTTAGACATAGTGAAAAAAGGACGATGAAGATCAAGATGAGGCACATGCAAATTATGAATATGAAAACAAAATAATCTATTATTTTTTCCACATTTATCCAAATTTTTGTTAAAACCATTTATTTTACTAGGTTTTTCACTATGTCTAACATTTTCCGCCAAAGACTTTCCGTAAAAGATAAACAAACAAATGTAAGTGGTTGGTAAATCTCGAGCAATAGCCACTTCGTAAATTATATTTTCGCCAAAAAATGTTCATTCGTAACTAGCCTTCGAGACTTATAATATATTTATATGAAATGTAAACAGTACCTAAACTTCTCCCCACTTATATTCCTATCGTTTCTCAATACATCCCCATGCCACTCACTCATCGTAGCAGCTATTGCGGCATTTAAGCACCATTCACAAACTTATGGTGAATGAGTGACTTTTCCACTTCCTTTTTAAGTTGAATAAAGAAGGCTTGTAAAACACTATTTCTAAAATGTGAAATAGGCCACTGATAACTAATACTAAATACTCTGTAACCCCACCCAAAAAAGCAATATTGACACCAAAAGTGATGAACAAATCCGGAAAAGTTAAAGTTTCTACGGAGACAAAATTAAACACATCCAACTCGGGGAAAAGAAAATGGAGGAACATTTATTAAAAGAGATCTGTTAGACAGAGACAGCATACTATAATAATTTATGGTGAGGCCACAATGTTATTGTAAGGTATGGTTCTTATGATAAACTAAACAACAATTTCAATACCCTCACTAGAACCATATCTACTTAGTTACTTCAAAGTTACTTTAAAATCAAAATCAAAAATATATTCAAAATATGATACCCATTTGAATGGAACAATGAATATGCTTCTTGGAATCGAGACCCTTGGTAAGAACATCAGCCGTCATCTCAGTTGTTTGTAAATATTTGAGTTCAATAATGCCTTCCAATATTTTCTCCCTGACGAAGTGGTGTCGAACGTCTATGTGCTTGGTGCGTTGATGATAAATGTTATTCGACGCCAATTGTATCGCACTCTTGTTGTCTGAAAATATCCTGATGGCATCGCTGGTTTTATTTTTAATCTCCTCTTGAAGTCGCTTGAGCCAAAGAGTTTCCTGGGTAATTGCCGCCAAAGACATGTACTCTGCCTCAGTTGTTGATAAGGCAACCGTTGGTTGTTTCTTTGAGTTCCATGTCACAGCTGCACCTTGTATTAAAAATACGTATCCAGTAATAGATCGCCTTTCGTTGACGTCACTAGCCCAGTCAGCATCACAGAAACCAACTAAATCTGAACTGCCGTTTCTCTTATACTCCAATTTTGCATTAATAGTACCTTTCATGTATCTAAGAATGCGTTTCACCGCCAGCCAATGCACCTTCCCTGGATTCGAAATGTATCTGCTTACTTCGCTGACTGCAAAACACAAATCCGGCCGCGATACTTGAGATGCAAACAGTATACTACCAACAGCTTCTTGGTAGGGTATGCGGCTCATTTCATCCTTTTCCTTTTGGGTTTTCGGTGACATGTCCTTGGTCAATTTCTGATGGATGTCCAGTGGTGTTGAAACGGAGTTGCAGTCCAACATCCCAAAACGAGTCAATACTTCTCGGATGTACTTTGCTTGGTCTATTGAAATAATACCTTTATCACGATCCCGTACTATTTTCATTCCCAGAACATAGCATGCCTCGCCCAAGTCTGTCATTTTAAAAATTTTTAATAATTTAATTTTGATTTGATTTTTCATTTCGTTGTCGTTTGAGAAAAATAGCAAATCGTCGACGTAAACTGCTATTAAAAGCATGTTTGCTCCATTGGATATCTTATAGATGCACGGATCTGCACTCAATGGTTTTAAGCCGAAGGACTGAAGAACACCATCAAGCTTCTGGTTCCAGATTCTGCTGCTTTGCTTGAGGCCATATAAGGACTTTTTTAGACGGCATACTTTAGCAGTGTTATCCGAAAAACATTGCGGCTGCAACATATAGATTTCCTGATCCAATTCCCCCTGCAAAAAAGCGGTCACAGCATCCATTTGCGTTATTTCCAAGTTGTTTTTAACCGCCAAGGCAATAAGAAAACGGATTGAAGAATAACGGACGACAGGTGAATATGTTTCGTGGTAATCGATGCCTTTACGTTGTGCACATCCTTTAATTACCAGTCTGGCTTTATATCGATTAATTTTTCCAGATGCATCCCGCTTCATCTTAAAAACCCACTTGGTGTCGATTGGTTTTCGCTGTGGTGGCAAATCTGTTAAAGACCACGTTTCGTTTTCCATCAAAGAACTATATTCTTCCTGCATCGCCTCCTTCCAACATTCAGCATCAGATCTGGACATCGCCTCATCCACAGTTACTGGATCTGATAATTCCGCTGACGCTGCTATATACGTAACAAAATCAGGAAAACTTTTCTTCTTTGGGATCCTAGCTGAAGTTCTTCTCGTTTCAGACTCCTCTTCCTGATCGTGCGATGGTTGATAGCAATCAGAACTTTCTTCGACTAATGTTCCGTTGGCACTGTTGAATGAGTCATCAGTCATCGTTGAGTCGTTGACGTCACACAGGATGGGCTCGGAGAGCACGGAGATTTCTAGTGGATCTGATGTTGATGGAACAGAATTGCTTGCATCCAACATTGCTTCAGAATCAGAGCCCTCAACGTTGTCCACAACTACTGACATCTCATTAAACTCAGCTTCATGATCATTTAACGTGTCCCTCACTGCACTCTCATATCCTGGATAGAAGGAGAATACATTGGGATTATTATCAAGTTCAACTACCTGATTTGTCTGATGGTCCGTCTGGTTTTCAAGAAAAACCACATCTCTGCTGACAACAATCTTGTTTGTCGTGGGATCGTAGAGTCGGTACGCCTTGGAGTTGTCACAGTACCCCATCATGATGCATTTCACGGACTTCGGTTCAAGCTTACTCCTCTTCACTTTCGGTACATGAACCATAGCTGTGCATCCAAATACTCTAAGGTATCCCAGATTAGGTTTTTTGTTTGACCAAATTTCGTGAGGCGTCTTGTCAACTGCTAGACTTCGGCAAGGTGAAATGTTGATAATGTGAACAGCAGTCGAAACAGCTTCAGCCCAAAATTTCACGTCTAGATTCGCATCGAACAACATGCATCTGGCTTTTTCAACAATAGTCCGATTCATTCTTTCGGATAACCCGTTCTGTTCAGGACTATACGGAGCAGTTGTCTGATGGATGATGCCATTATTCTTTAACAGCCGTTGAAATTCGTGATTGCAGTACTCCGTTCCATTGTCTGACCTCAGAATTTTAATTTTCCTGCCTGTTTGGTTTTCAGCGATGCATTTGAATTCGATGAACTTTTGCCTGACTTCGGTTTTTGAACTGATTAAGTAGATAAAGGTCTTTCTACTGAAGTCATCAATAAATGTCAGGAAGTAGTTTGCTCCTCCCATCGACTTGACAGACATTGGACCACATAGGTCAGTGTGCACTACATCCAGCTGTCCTGTTGCGCGCGTCCCAGGTGTCTTAAAGGGCAATCGCGTTTGTTTTCCTTTTAAGCAAATAATACAGGGTTCCAAATTCGTGGATGATAAGTTTGCTAAATCGATGCCTGTCTCCTGCAGCTTCTTCAAACTTTCGAAATTAAGGTGGCCAAATCGCCGGTGCCACAAAATCTGTTTGTTTTGATTTGAAGAAGAAAGCAAACAAGTTTTTTGCTTTTGATCCAGCTTGTAGAGACTTCCCTCGAGAGTTGCTGTAGCTACCAAAGTGCCACTCTTATTTCGAATTTTGCAACCAACTGAATCAAACTCCACAGAATTTCCGTTCTTCATCATTTCGCTGACGGATAGTAAATTTGTGCATAGACCTGGTACATGCATGACGTTTTTTATTACAGCTTCACCACAACTCAGCTGAATCTCAATGTCACCAACACATGCTACTGAGAGCCGGGTGTTGTTCGCGATTACTATCTCACCATCATTAAAATTTCGACGATTCATCAACCATTCGCTTCTCATGGTCATATGGCCAGATGCCCCGGAGTCAATGTACCAGCTTTCGGAATCAGTATTGTGCACTAACAGTGAAGATATCAGTACAGATTTGTTATTGACTTGCTTCTTCTTATTCGGGCAGTTGCGGGCTATGTGGCCATAATTGTTGCACTCGTAACATCGAATTTTCTTGGGTCCCCTTCTGTTCACATTGTTCGGTCTAGTTGCTGCGAGAACGGATGACGAAGTTTGGGGATTGACAGAATTGACATCCTGTAGGAGTTTAGTTTTGATTGCGTCGGAACTAATTACTACTCCTGAACTTTCAATCCCCATTATCATGGGCTTGTATACATCCGGCAAGCCAGCTAGCAACAGCGTTCCCACCCATTCGTCTGACACATTCATGCCGACTCCTCGCAGCTTATTAGCAGTGGATATTATTTTGTTGACGTATTCATCCACGGTGCTGCATTCGTCAAGTCGTGTCATAATTAAAGTTCGTAAAAGACTCACCTTTCTTGTCAGCCCAGAATCTTGAAACGCTTTTTCCAGATTGTTCCAAACTGCTTTTGCTGTAGTGGCTGATTGGATGTGGATATAGTTGACTGGATCCACAAGAAGTATAATTTTCGATCTTGCCTTCGTATCCTCATCCTTCTTGGTGTCGTCGGTGGTTAAAACATGCTTCCACAATCCTTCGTGCTCCAGGAACGTCTTTACTGCGAACTTCCACGTGTCGTAGTTTTCTCTTCCAAGCAATCTTTCTATGGCCGGTAAATTTGCCATCGCGATCACAACTCAGAAACTGATGAAATTTTATCTTTAAACTTTAATCTTTTAATTTAGGCGCACCTGGGCCCATAACCTGATGAACAAATCCGGAAAAGTTAAAGTTTCTACGGAGACAAAATTAAAAACATCCAACTCGGGGAAAAGAAAATGGAGGAACATTTATTAAAAGAGATCTGTTAGACAGAGACAGCATACTATAATAATTTATGGTGAGGCCACAATGTTATTGTAAGGTATGGTTCTTATGATAAACTAAACAACAATTTCAATAAAAAGAATTATCCCTTTCGTAAAAAGAATTGGCATACGAAAACAAAATCAATTTCGTTTTGTAAGTTTCCGTATACTTTGTTTTAGAAAGTGGCATCACTTGAATGTACACAAAGCTACCTACATGCCACTTCCCCAACCAGTAAGTTACCCACCCAATACCACCCACCTACACACAATCCATACAACATACTCTACAGCTACACAAGCCACAACATTACACCCGTCACAATGCTGGTTTTTTTCTCTGGCATCAGCAGCCAGACTAGAAATTTGTGTGTGCATCCGCCTTGTACGTAAGTGCGATGCGCATTATATTTAGCGTGTTTTGCTTGCTTGTCACTCTTGTCAGTGCTGGTCAGAGTTGCTCGAGATTTACCAACCACTTACATTTGTTTGTTTATCTTTTACGGAAAGTCTTTGGCCGAAAATGTTAGACATAGTGAAAAAAGGACGATGAAGATGAAGCACCTGCACATTATGAATATGAAAACAAAATAATCTATTATTTTTTCCACATTTATCCAAATTTTTGTTAAAACCATTTATTTTACTAGGTTTTTCACTATGTCTAACATTTTCCGCCAAAGACTTTCCGTAAAAGATAAACAAACAAATGTAAGTGGTTGGTAAATCTCGAGCAATAGCCACTTCGTAAATTATATTTTCGCCAAAAAATGTTCATTCGTAACTAGCCTTCGAGACTTATAATATATTTATATGAAATGTAAACAGTACCTAAACTTCTCCCCACTTATATTCCTATCGTTTCTCAATACATCCCCATGCCACTCACTCATCGTAGCAGCTATTGCGGCATTTAAGCACCATTCACAAACTTATGGTGAATGAGTGACTTTTCCACTTCCTTTTTAAGTTGGTTAAAGAAGGCTTGTAAAACACTATTTCTAAAATGTGAAATAGGCCACTGATAACTAATACTAAATACTCTGTAACCCACCCAAAAAAACAATATTGACACGAAAAGAATTATCCCTTTCGTAAAAAGAATTGGCATACGAAAACAAAATCAATTTCGTTTTGTAAGTTTCCGTATACTTTGTTTTAGAAAGTGGCATCACTTGAATGTACACAAAGCTACCTACATGCCACTTCCCCAACCAGTAAGTTACCCACCCAATACCACCCACCTACACACAATCCATACAACATACTCTACAGCTACACAAGCCACAACATTACACCCGTCACAATGCTGGTTTTTTTCTCTGGCATCAGCAGCCAGACTAGAAATTTGTGTGTGCATCCGCCTTGTACGTAAGTGCGATGCGCATTATATTTAGCGTGTTTTGCTTGCTTGTCACTTTTGTCAGTGCTGGTCAGAGTTGCTCGAGATTTACCAACCACTTATCTACATCTTTGACCGAAAATTTTAGACATAGTGAAAAACCTAGTAAAATAAATGGTTTTAACGAAAATTTGGATAATTGTGGAAAAAATAATATATTATTTTGTTTTCATATTCATAATGTGCATGTGCATATCTCACAATTTGTGTAACGAAATTGCAATTCATGGAAAAAATTATATTAATTTAAATTTAAAGTTATTAGGTATGGGGTTTTCTTTTAGGATTCTCCGATTCGTGTAATAAAACCACTGCAACTGGCGAAACTGCTGGTATGAACTATGAATATGAAGCACGTATGAAGTATGAAGAAGACGAACCAGTAATAAAGCAAGACGGGCGAGGACGATGAAGATGAGGCACATGCACATTATGAATATGAAAACAAAATAATCTATTATTTTTTCCACATTTATCCAAATTTTCGTTAAAACCATTTATTTTACTAGGTTTCTAACTATGTGTAACATTTTCGGCCAAAGACTTTCCGTAAAAGATAAACAAACAAATGTAGGTGGTTGGTAAGTCATCACCAACCTCACTCATCGTAGCAGCTATTGCGGCATTTAAGCACCATTCACATGGCAGCAAACGAACGAATTATGCATTCATAAACAGAAAATTGTACATTTTAGCTACTACTCCAAGATGAGGATAATTAATTATTCCATCAAAATTTACTAAGAAAACAAGTTTCACTTTTTATGCATTTATAAACACAAAATTGCACATTTTATTATTTCAAGACATCCTACTCATGGAATAAGGTTAATTTCGAACGAATTTTTTATTCCCGACTTTGTGGAACGCGATTTACCTAAATGATGTGGATTGTGAATAAACTGAATATTCGCGCCAGGGTGTTTTCTTTCGCGGAAAAAAGTTGGGAATTCGAAATTTTGTTATTTAAATGGTTTATAAACTGGTTATCTTAATACATTTTGATGGAATAATTAATTATCCTACTCTTGGAATAATAAAATGTGCAATTTTCTGTTAATAAATGCATAAAAAGCTGTTTGTTCACATTTCATCAATTCGTTCGTTCGCTCTCATGTGAATGGTCCTTAAATGTTGAAATTGCACACGCATTCACAGACAGGGCAATTAAGAGGGGTTTTTTGCGGGGGAAATCGGGTAGTGTACAAAATGTATGGAACCAATAACGAACGATGTTAGTTAACGAGCGTTTATTATCTTTAAAAATACGAAAAAATAACGTGAATTACATTAAATATTACATATATGAGCGAACTTACTTCGTGTTCCTTCTTCTTCTTTCTAAGGACGTCTATGGAATGAGGAGGGCTTGTTCGCTTTCTTCATTTGACTTTGACATTTAGATATTCGGGTTGCGTTCAACAAGCCATCACTCCAGGGACGTTTACAATTTCTGAGTTGAGTATTTAAATTTAAGCCGGAACATCCCGCTCCCCGTGAATCGAAATGAGAGATTCACTCTTTACATCGAGTTTAGCCAACTTCGAAACTGGTCTTCGAAAGGTACCTGTTGATGTCATGACTAGCGCAGATCGAACCTGACCATCTGGTGCCGGAAATATCCTTACAACCTTGCCACGCTTCCACTCGCCTCTACTCTCGTTGTTGTCACATATCACCACAATGTCACCGACCTCGATCGGCTTTGTTTGCTGCTGCCACTTTGTTCGACGCGTAATAGTAGGAAGATATTCAGAAATCCATCTCTTCCAGAAAGTTTGCTTAAGTTGTTGCAATATATGCCACTGCTTCCGAAGATGCGGACCGTCCTTAACTTCTGGAGTTTGCACGTAGTTTGGACAGCCCAATAGGAAATGGTTCGGAGTCAGGGGTTCAGCTTCTTCACTATCTATCGGCAAGTGAGTGAGTGGTCGTGAATTTATTAAGTTCTCTGCCTCTATTAGCAAGCTCCGGAGCGTCTCTACTTGCGGACTCTTTTCCTTTAGTGTGAAAAATAGAACATTTTTTACGCATCTAACCATGCGCTCCCAAGCTCCACCAGCTGACGGATCCCCAGGTGTGTTGAAAAACCATTCAACTCCTCGACGTGTACACTCATTTTCCAAGCCCTTTGCCACAATTTTTACCTCTTCTTTACTCGCTCCTACAAAGTTCGTACCTCTATCGCTTCGCAGACGCACCGGAATACCTCGTCTATTAATAAAATTACGAAGACACAGAATAACGGCATCGGTCGACAAATCTTTTGCTAGCTCCAGATGGATTGCGCGGGTAGATAGGCTGTAAAGAGCGCTACCCATCTTTTTTCGCATCGGCGTCCAATAGCTACCTGAATAGGACCAAAGTAGTCCACGCCCGTGTACGAAAACGGTCGAACGTATGGCGTAAGTCTATCGACGGGTAGCTGACCCATTAATGGATTCTCGGGCGCCGCATGTAAATTTTTGCACAGCTGACAGCTTGACTTCATTGACCTAACAAGTTGACGAACGTTAGGAATCCAAAATTTGGTACGTATTGCACATACGATTGCCTCTTGGTTTTGGTGGTGAAATATTTCGTGATAATACTGAACTATTAATCTCGTCAGTGCATGAAATTTGGGTAAAATTATCGGTCGTTTCGTATTCATTGGCACACATGTGGCATAATCAATGCGTCCACCTAGACGAATTAAGCCATTTGTATCCAGACTCGGTGTCAATTTAAAAATAGCACTGCCTTTCGGCACCTTGTTTGCAGAAGATAGAAGATGCATCTCATTAGGAAAGACTGACGTTTGAACCAGCCGACAAATAGTAGTTTCCGCAACTCCGATTTCATTAGCTGTTAGCTGAACATCTGACGACGGTGTTCTGAGCTTTTCACCTTTTTTAACTATTTGGACAAATTTTCCAACCGCTCGCAAAACCCAGCACACTACTCTTAGCAGCCTATGATAATTTGAAAATCGTTCAAATGAAATACATAAATGTCATGTCGTGAATTGCTAAAACAAAATTAGAACGTTTTTCATTACTTTCGTCGTTAACGGAGATGTCATCCGGTTCCTGTGGCCACTTTTCCATCGGAAGTTTCAAGAATGAGGGACCTTTAATCCATGGTTTCGGTCGCGTGGCGTCATCAGCTGGATTCAAACTCCCGGGCACCCATCTCCAATCATTAACTTCCGATCCATGAAGTATTTCAGCTATTCGATGACCGACGAATTGCTTGTACCGACGACTGTCTGATCTAATCCAATGGATGTTTGTCTTTGAATCAGACCAAAGTATTACCCTGCTAGGCCGTATGTTTTGACCACTTAATATTATTTTTTAGACGAACTCCTAAGACAGCCGCTTGCAGCTCGAGCCTAGGGATCGATAAAGCTTTGATGGGACTACATCTCGTCTTACCCATAACGAACACTATGTCGACATCATTACCACAAACAATGCGCCAATATCCAACGGCAGAAAAGGCAACTTCGCTGGCGTCTACAAATATATGGAGTTCAACTTGCGCATGTGAATCAGTCAAGCGTAAATGATAGCACCTCGGTATTTTAAAATCTTTTATCACATATAATTGTTTGTACCACTCATACCATCTACGGTAAATATCTTCTGGTATTTGTTCAGTCCATCCTGTGTTTACTCTCCATAATTCTTGCAGCAATAATTTTGATTTGATGACAACATTTGCTAAAAACCCGAATGGATCGAAGATTGACATTGTAAGACTCAGAACTTGACTTTTCGTTGGTCTTATTTTACCATCCAAGATGGCTGCTGGTATCCTTGAAAAATGTAAGGTAAAGCAAAACTGGTCGGCCTTCGAGTCCCAGAACATACCGAGAATTTTTTCGGTTGTAGAATCGCTGTGGCAAATGTTTTTTAAATCCGATGACGATGGAGTGTGCTTGTTGAGAACATCGACGAGCTGTGACGAGTTTGAAACAAAGCCTCTCAAATCAAATCCTGCAACACTATGGATCTTCTTAACCATCTCTGACACTGTAATGGCTTCTGAGACGGAATCGAAACTGTCAACATAATCGTCGACATAGTGTCGGTCAACTATGGCTTCAAAGGCTCGTGGATGAGTTTGTTCATAAGCGCTGGCATTTAAATTTTTAATATATTGCGCCGAACATGGCGAACTTGCGGACCCAAAAATCATTGCCGTCATTATATATATGTCCGGTGGTCGTGACATATCCCCATCCCTCCAAAGAAAACGTTGACAATTTTGATCTTCCTGACGAATATTTATGCGGTGAAACATTTCGCGGATGTCTGCGCATACACCTATCGGTCGTTGACGAAATCCTAGTAGGATTGACAAAAGAGGTCTTGGCTGATAAGTATCCGGACCCTTTAACAACATTGAATTCAATGACATTCCATCAATAGAGGCGGCAGCGTCAAAAACGAGACGTAATTTTTTGCCTTTATTGACATTGCAAATAGCAAAATGGGGCAAATACCATACACGTTTATATTTTGCATTCACCTCGGCAAGCGATAGCTTTCGTGGTTTCCCGAAGAATTTTCTCCGCTCTTTTATCGGACTCCGAAACGATTGGCTTAAACGACGGTGCTATATTTTCGATAGCGAAATATTCAGCTACGAGTATTTGTAAATCTCGCATAATATTCTCATCATTCTGTCCTATATGGCTAACGATCGCATCTGACACATTATCTTCATTCGAACCGAAAAGTGTCAAACCGAGTTTCGTATAATGAACTGAAAACCCATTGTCAATATTTATCACATTTGTTGGTTGAACGAGATTAGTATGTGGAATTCCGATTAAAATTTGGGGTACCGCATTATAATAATCATCAACTGGCAGCACTCTTAAACTGCTGTATTGTTTTTTCATGTCCATCAACTCGAGACTCTGAGATGGTAACAACAGCTGTTTCACTGTACGGATGTTTCGCATTTGGTAAGTATCTGCATTTTCATATATGCCAGATATTTCTAAATCGACGCGCTGAGATATTTCGTTCGTGGTCTTATTTCCTATCCATCTGAGGGACAACAATTCCGACACACCCTTGACGCCAATATGAGAAGCAACTCTCTCCTCGATAAGTGAAATCTTTGCACCGTCGTCGATGAATGCGATAACATTGCAAGTTCCTTTCGGCCCAATCAATTGCACAGGCAAATATTTTAATAATGTTTTTTTTGATGCAGGTTGGCAAATGATGGTACCTACAGTGTTACTCAGTGGTCTACAGGGCTCTTCGGACGACGAAGTATTGAAAGTGGTGGCATTAATAGTAGAAGGGTGGTTTGTCGGCGGTGGAACTGTTTCAGCATGAAGAAGACGACTGTGAGACCTGCGACATGATGAAGTGCCACATTCGCGGCGATACGTACACTTGGATAGGGGGTGACCAGCACGTAAACAAGAGAAACATAACTGGCTTTCTTTTACTATTTGCCAGCGTTGTGAAATAGGCATTCCTTTGAATCGGGAGCATTGATGTAATTGGTGGTTAGAGTCACAGACAATGCATGCAATTTTTTTCTTTCGTTGATCCTCAGATACAGTATAAACTGTATTGCAATGCCTTTGTTTTTGCGCAAATGAATGTGAATTGTTAGTCAATGATTTATCAGGCACAACTTCGGTAGCTAGAGCAACATATATGGCTATCTGTCTCAGCCAATTGCCAAATTCCTTTACGCTGGGGTGGTTAGATTTGATAGCAAATCTATGTGTCGAAAAATATAAGTTAAAGTGTAACGCTGGTATTGGTGTTGGCTCGCGTTCGGATTCGGCGAACAGATCTTCATTTGACGTTTAAATGACATTTGCCTTTGGCACATCGTGCTCGTGTAATTTCCGGGTGGTTTTGGCCATTTTGAAGCCAGCCGTCATCGAATCCGAACGTGATCAACGCAAATTGCCAAGAAGTAGGTATAATAAGTATTATATATGATTAAATACGTTAAATTTGTTAATTTCAAATAGAGAATAAACCGCCAAGTAAAGATTTGGACTTTTATTTTGGCGCGTTCTATTGCAGCGATTTGGGACTCGGATTTCTGGTGACAACTTTATTCTTTCTTGTACTGCCGATTGTAAACCCCGTAAGTAGTCGAGTTTCAATCGAAGAACTTTATTCTTCCGTGTGAAAGAATACTCATCTTTTTCAATCGCAGCCAGCGAAATTAGTGCTTTGAAAGCTGCCCTAGAAGTGCAGCTGCAATTCTAGCAAACTGAGGAAAAGATTTGCCATCGATTGCCGCCCTACCAGCGAAGAAATTATTCTGCCGTCATAAATACGTCTGGAAGACCTGTTTCTAATGTCAAACAACCCGCGCGACAAAATTGTCACAAGAGAAACATCAAAGAAGCTCCTTGCAAGTTCCAGCAAATTAGTATCATCAGATAGTAGCTCCGAAGAAGAAGGTGAGTTGACGATAATGGAAGTCGACGACAGAGAGGATATAATGCAGAAATTACAGGAAATGCGTGCGCAATTGGAAGCGGTAACAGCGACTGCGGCTATGGAGAGAGAGGAACGGCAACGTTACCAGGAGTTGGCAAAACAACTAAAAGACACACTCGATGCATCCGCAACGACTGTTTCAACGAACAACACTGCAGATATGTCAGCGACTTCTACAGCTTCCGTTTCAACTGAAACCTTCAGCTTTGGCACCGCCGTAACGAACGTTATTTCTACTGTCCCTGCCTTATGTGCTACAACCACAGGATTTACCGCAACTGCATCAACATTGAGCGGCCCGCCGACCTCTAGTGAAATAACATCAATACCAAGTGCAACGTACACTCCATATATGCCATATTCATGTCCTTCAAGTATTCCTCGTTTTCCTCATTCAATGCATTCCATTCAGCAGCCTTCCGCGAGTATAGTCAACATAACGCCAACCCCTACGTTCTTGCTATCGATGAACGCAATGCAGACATTTGGACAACAACAGTTTCACGCTTCGCAGCCAACATTCGTTCCAAACGCACTGAGTCAGCAGCTATCTCAAAGTGGCTATGGAAATCATAGGAAACTGCACGACTTGCCAGAATTCTCCGGAAGACCTGAAGAGTGGCCGATGTTCTGCACGTCCTTTGTGGAATCAACAAACATGTTCGGTTACAGCAAAGTCGAAAATATGTTCCGTCTTCAAAAGAGTATAAAGGGAGAAGCCAGAGAGATTGTCGAGTCTCTGCTTATCCATCCCAACAACGTTGAACAAGTAATGGCGACTCTAGAATTTCGCTTCGGCCGTGCAGAGTGTCTCGTACAAAGCCAGCTGAGGAAAGTCAGGGAAATTGAACCGATTCCGGATAGCAAACTCGAGCTGCTAGTATGTTTTGCGACGAAGGTACAAAACCTGTCAGTATTTTTGGAAGCTAGCGGCATGCACCAACATATGGCGAATCCTACGCTATTAGATGAGTTGGTTAGCAAGCTGCCCATGAGCAAGAGACTGGACTGGGCGCAAAGTAGTATGCACATTCAACCGTTTGCCACCATTAAACATTTTAATGATTGGTTAAGCCAATTAGCGCGCTTAGTTTGTGTAGTCACAACGACTTTACCACCTCCGCAAACGTCAAATCAGTGCAGAGGTGACCCCAAGTCAAGAACGAGAAGCGTCTTGCATACTACCAACTCAACATCAGCTGCTACAGTCACAGTCAACAACAAATGTCGTCACTGCGAAGGAAAACAACACCCCGTTACCGAATGCAGCAGTTTTTTGTGCTTAGAACCATCAGATAAGTGGGAGTTTCTAAAGAGAAACCGACTTTGCTTCGGCTGCCTTAAGTACGGCCATACTAGAAGAACGTGCAGACTCGGTAAGCGCTGTGGGATCGATGGCTGTACCGGAAAGCATCATCAGTTGCTCCACGAAGAGGAAACCAAGGACGCAGCGGAGATTCAGAAGCCTTTGCTTAATTGCAACGACAACGAAGACAAGAGGATTCTATTTCGAATTGTCCCAGTGCGAATATTTAACGGCGATCTTATAGTGCGAACATTTGCGCTATTTGACGAAGGATCCTCCGTCACAATAATAAGTTCGAACTTAGCCAAACGTTTATGCTTAAGTGGAAGAACTAAGGATCTGAACTTGCGATGGTTTGGACAAGAAACCGTGGCGAAGGAGTCGACCGTTGTCGATTTCGACATAAGTGCTGACCTGGATGAAGCAGAACAATTCAGATTAAGAGGAGTTCAGACTGTCGAAGGGCTTTGCCTTCCTACGCAAACGATCGTTGCAGAGGAGGTCGAGTCATTAAGGAATCAGCCAATAACAGTTCGATTAACCGAATACGCAGATGCGAAACCAGAAATTCTTATTGGGCTTGACAATTGCCAAGTAGGAGCACCGGTAGGTCCAGTTAAGTCTTTGGGTAATGGACTTCTAGCAGCACGAACGAAGCTCGGCTGGGTGGTGTACGGCCAGTCAGCAACAAAGGTACGGGAGACAAATCAACGCGACACCCCGGTCTGCTGCACTAGTCGTTCCCACGTGCAGGATGTTAGTTTGGAACGGATCGTCGAAGACTACTTTTCTATAGATAATTTTGGTGTTAAGCGGCCAACAGAAAAGCCAGTTTCCGATACAGAAAAGCGAGCGCTGCATCTCCTATCAACTACGACGGTTAAAATCGATAATCGATTCCAGACAGGTCTACTATGGAAAAAAGATGCTCTCGAATTGCCAGACAGCTACCAACTTGCCGAGAGGAGACTTCGTAGCCTAGAAACCAAGATGCAGAGGGACCCCGAATTTGCAACAACGTATAGAGATGTTATCAGGAGCTACGTAACAAAGGGATACGCTAGGAAATTGTCAAGCGAAGAGGCTGAAACGGAGACGAAGAGAACCTGGTACCTTCCACACTTCGGTGTCCGAAATCCGAATAAGCCGGGAAAGATTCGGTTGGTTTTTGACGCGGCAGCGGAGGTAAATGGCATTTCCCTCAATTCCTTCCTACTGAAAGGACCTGACAACAACCGGCCATTGCTAGAAGTACTATTCAACTTCAGAGTCCGGCCAGTGGCAGTAACAGGAGATATCAAGGAAATGTTCCATCAGGTGTTAATACAACCCGAAGACCAGCATTCCCAACGTTTCCTCTGGCGCGAGGACACTTCTAAACCAATTGACACCTACATAATGAAGGCAATGACCTTTGCAGCTACTTGTTCTCCATGTTCCGCCAACTTCGTGAAAAACCTCAACGCTTCAAGGTTCTACACCGATCATCCAAGAGCAGTGGATGCCATAATCAAGCATCACTATGTGGACGACTATGTCGACAGCTTTGAAAGCGTCTCGGAAGCTATCAACGTCACCAAAAAGGTAATTGCCATCCATCGTAGTGGGGGGTTTGAATTACGTAATTTTATGTCAAACTCCCAAGAAGTGCTACATAGTATATTGGATTCAAATACAGAAAGACATTCGACCGACCTGGTTGATATGAACATCGATGCGACAGTGGATACTGAAAGAGTGCTCGGCATGTGCTGGAATAGCGTAAAGGACGTTTTTATTTTCCAAGTTCGGTTCCCCCGTGTCAACCAAACCATCATAGTAAATGACAGATGTCCGACTAAAAGGGAATTCCTTAGTGTGGCAATGTCTATATATGACCCCTTTGGAATGATTGCAAACTTCACTATCCATCTGAAACTACTACTACGGTCCATCTGGCGCTTTGGTACTGCATGGGACGAGCCGATTCCAGAGCAGTATTTCCAACGATGGAGGCAGTGGAAGTCGCAGCTACCTCATCTTACACATCTGACGATACCTAGATGCCACAGCCCTACTTTGATCAGTGCTAGTCGAGTAGACTTGCATACATTTGTTGATGCCAGCGAAGAAGCATTTAGCGCTGTTACCTACGTTCGAGTTGAGCACAATGGAGAAGTCTACATATCATTCATCACTGAGAAAACAAGAGCTGCACCGAAAAAACTTCTCTCAATCCCTCGGCTTGAGTTGTCTGCAAGCATTCTTGGAACAAGACTTTGGAATTCAATTGTCAACTGCCATAAGCTGTCTTTCGGAAGCTCAGTGTTTTGGAGCGACTCTAAAACGGTCCTTCATTGGCTTCGTTCGGATCCTCGTCGCCACAAGCAGTTCGTTGCATTTCGGATTGCAGAAATTTTGGACAGTAGCCGGGTCAGCCAGTGGCGTTGGGTTCCATCCAAGCTGAATCCTGCGGATGAAGCTACGCGAGCGCGCTATCCTCCACACTTTGAGGCTACTAACAGTTGGATTAGAGGGCCACATTTTCTCAAACTCTCCGAAGCAGAATGGCCAAGGTTACCTGATGATATCGGCAGCTACGAGTGCGTAGAAGAACTTCGTCCGAAGTATATGATGCATGCGAGTCTGGCAGAAGAGGCGATTTTCGATGCAACGAGATTTTCGTCTTTTTTGAAGCTGCAGCGGACAATAGCATGGGTTTTGCGCTTTATTGCTGCTTGTAAACGAACTTCTGTGGATCGAGGAGAACTATCAGTAGCAGAGCTCAACGAAGCCGAGAATTTAATATACCGCCAAATTCAGAAGGAAGTGTTCCGTGATGATATAAACAAACTTCGTCAAGAACTACCGATCAGCAGAGATAGTAAGATCTTCAAGCTATCGCCATACCTCGACGAACATGGACTCGTTCGGGTACTTGGCCGCATTGATGCTGCCACGACAGTACCATTTTCTACCAGACGTCCCATAATCCTGCCAAAGGATCATTCGGTAACAAGGCTGCTCATCGACCGTTTTCATCGTCGCTTTAGTCATCAGAACGACGATACTGTTGTGAACGAGATTCGGCAAAGGTTTTGGGTGCCGAGCTTACGTTCCAGTGTAAAAAGGACTAGACGGGAGTGTCAGCAGTGCCGTATTCGATGCGCCAAGCCCCAAGCTCCTTTAATGGGTCAACTACCAGAAGACCGCTTGACTCCGTTCGTCAGACCCTTCACATATACTGGACTTGACTATTTCGGACCAGTTAACATCTCCAGTGGTCGGCGGAAGGAAAAACGTTGGATCGCCTTATTTACCTGCCTGACGATTAGAGCGGTACACCTTGAGATTGCTGCAGACCTTTCGACTGATGCGTGTATCCTGTGCATACGCAACTTCGTGAATCGGCGAGGAGTTCCTATACGCATCAGAAGTGATAATGGAACCAACTTCATCGGAGCCAAGAAGGAGCTGGTAAACAATAGTATATTTGATGTCGAAGCTTTGAAAGCCGAACTATCTTCGAGAGGGATTGAATGGAAGCTGAACTGTCCGTTGAATCCACATGCCGGAGGGTTCTGGGAGAGGTTAGTGCAATCCATCAAGAGAGTTCTGTCGCGAACACTCAGTGAAATAGCACCTAAGATTGAGACGTTGCAGAGCGCTCTAATCGAGGCAGAAAATATAGTCAACAGTAGGCCTTTGACTCATCTACCAGTGTCAACGGAATGCGATGAGCCACTCACCCCAAACCATTTCCTCCTTGGAGTACCCAACTCAACTCAAACCCCTGCTCCGGTTGAAGAAAGAGCGCTGTGTCTTCGAAAGCAATGGAGGGTGAGTCAACAACTAAAAAACAGATTTTGGCGAAGATGGGTATTGGAGTATCTCCCCATTCTAACAAAACGATGTAAATGGTTCGACAAGGAATCGCCGCTTCAAGTTGGAGATTTGGTTCTCGTTTGCGATGTGGATGTGCCGAGAAGTCAGTGGGTTCGAGGAAGAATCGTGAACGTGTTTCCAGGACCAGATGGTCAAGTCCGAACAGCAGAGGTAAAGACAGCCACCGGAGTACTTCGAAGGCCAGCGGTAAAGCTTGCAGTGCTGAGAATTGGTGAGACTTCCGATCGAGACTCGGGCGCCTCACGGGGGGTGGGATGTCGAAAAATATAAGTTAAAGTGTAACGCTGGTATTGGTGTTGGCTCGCGTTCGGATTCGGCGAACAGATCTTCGTTTGACGTTTAAATGACATTTGCCTTTGGCACATCGTGCTCGTGTAATTTCCGGGTGGCTTTGGCCATTTTGAAGCCAGCCGTCATCGAATCCGAACGTGATCAACGCAAATTGCCAAGAAGTAGGTGTAATAAGTATTATATATGATTAAATACGTTAAATTTGTTAATTTCAAATAGAGAATAAACCGCCAAGTAAAGATTTGGACTTTTATTTTGGCGCGTTCTATTGCAGCGATTTGGGACTCGGATTTCTGGTGACACTATGCTTTACCCATTCCTCCCTTTTGCTGAGTGGAAGTTTTTTTGTCAACTCCTCAAGAAGAGTTGGGTCGAATAATTGGACCGTCTCGCCAGCGTTTTCTAAGAACGTCGATAAATTCGACACTAATGTGCTAAAGTTCACAATGTCCGAAATTCTAGATTCGGTTATGTTAGGAAATGCCCTTACTTTGGCCAGCTGACTCCGAATTAGTATTTCTGGACGACCGTAGTGAAATTCTAACGTGCTCATTATAGCACTGACGCTGCTCGGGTGAATGAGCAAAGATTCGACAAGCTGTCTGGCTGGACTTTCTTGGCGTAAAGATTTTTGGAGCCTTGAAAGGTTTTCCAAGTCAGTATAACGATGAGCAGCTGTTGTTTCCTTGTATGCAACGCAGAACATTGGCCATTCTTCGGGCTTGCCGGAAAATTGCGGAAGGTCTTGCAACTTTCGAATAGGTGGTTGGTAAAATTGAATCGTCTGGGCTGTCGGCAGTGGCATTGTGGGACTTTGTGGCAGTGGCATTTGGGCAGGCAAATAAGAAGGAAGGTAAAAATGGTTGTACATACCTTGATAATTTGCGGCAGTTGTGGTTGGCGGAACTCCGTTGCTTGAGTAGTTGGCGGCGACTGTGGCTGGCAAGGCTTGATTGCAGGCGTAGCTGTTGGCAAAGGAGACTGTCGGGGCTTGATGGCAGGCGTAATTGGCGGCAAAGGAGGCTGGCGTGACTTGATGGCAGGCGTAATCGGCGGCATATGAGGCTGGCGTGGCGGCGGAGAAAGGCGAAGACATCATAGCAGCGGATGACGATGGCAAAGTGGCGGCAGGTCTTGTGGACAACATTGAAGTGCCGGCATTTGTATTAAAATTTGCCAAAGGCGATGACAAAATGGCGGCTGTCTTTGTCGGAGATACCGAAGAACTCGTGGCGAGGTACGATTTGCCTGGCGACGACAAAATGGCGGCAGGTTGCGAAATAGATGCTTTTGAGGTTAAATTCTCGAAAGATTTTTGCAAATTTTGCATTTGCGCCTGCAATTCCGCAAGTTGGACGGCAGTCGTGTCGATCACTGTTGCGTCCAGATCGTGATCCAATTTTTCTGGCGATTGCGGCGGCGGCGACGACATTTCTTGGCTTTGAAGCTTTGCCTTGGAGCGTGTAAGCATTCAGTTTTTTCCGAAGGTTTAGGGAAATAATAAAGTTGTACAAAATGTATGGAACCAATAACGAACGATGTTAGTTAACGAGCGTTTATTATCTTTAAAAATACGAAAAAATAACGTGAATTACATTAAATATTACATATATGAGCGAACTTACTTCGTGTTCCTTCTTCTTCTTTCTAAGGACGTCTATGGAATGAGGGCTTGTTCGCTTTCTTCATTTGACTTTGACATTTAGATATTCGGGTTGCGTTCAACAAGCCATCACTCCAGGGACGTTTACAATTTCTGAGTTGAGTATTTAAATTTAAGCCGGAACAGGTAGGTACACAGAAGCAGAAGGCGACAGTATAGTAAGCGTAAGCTACAACTAACTTGTATGCGTGTGCAGCTGCTTTACTGGGGTACAGTTGCACAAGGTAAATGTAAGTACTTAAAAAAATTATTTCAAAGTGAGCAGTGTAGCCACTTTTGATTGTTTTAAGTAAAAACCCATGTAGGTGTGTATTACATTACAGCACTTAAACGCGTAAAAGTCTCAAAAAGTGCATAAACGGCAGAAATTTAGCAATTCATAAATGAACTGCCAGTATTTTAATATGTAGCAAGAATTTTATTTTCACTAAATTTGGCATTTTAATAATTTTGAAACTTGGTGAACAGTTATGTTTGTCAATTGACTTGCATAATTAGGTTTTGCAAGTGTGAAATAGTTTACGTTTGGTTTATGGTGGATTTACATCACCACGCCAAAAACTTTAATAAAACACCCTGCAATTTGCACCAAATACTTTTATCTAAATACGTATAACTAAAATAGTAGGTATTTAATCCATTTACGTGTAAGCTGTCTTAAAATCTGGAACAAAATTATGTGTAATCCATCCACATATCTCCAAAAACTTTTAACCCATTGTCAAATAAAGTTGACAAATTATTCCGACTCTTTAACTTGATTCCGCTTCGCCAAACTTATGGTGAATGAGTCACTTTTCCACTTCTTTTTTAAGTTGGTTAAAGAAGGCTTGTAAAACACTATTTCTAAAATGTGAAATAGGCCACTGATAACTAATACTAAATACTCTGTAACCCACCTAAAAAAATAATATTGACACGAAAGGAATTATCCCTTTCGTAAAAAGAATTGGCATACGAAAACAAAATCAATTTCGTTTTGTAAGTTTCCCTATACTTTGTTTTAGAAAGTGGCATCACTTGAATGTACACAAAGCTACCTACATACCACTTCCCCAACCAGTAAGTTACCCACCCAATACCACCCACCTACACCCAATCCATACAACATACTCTACAGCTACACAAGACACAACATTACATCAGCAGCCAGACTAGAAAGTTGTGTGTGCATCCGCCTTGTACGTAAGTGCGATGCGCATTAATATTTAGCGTGTTTACCAACCACTTACATTTGTTTGTTTATCTTTTACGGAAAGTCTTTGGCCGAAAATGTTAGACATAGTGAAAAAAGGACGATGAAGATGAGGCACATGCACATTATGAATATAAAAACAAAATAATCTATTATTTTTTCCACATTTATCCAAATTTTTGTTAAAACCATTTCTTTTACTAGGTTTTTCACTATGTCTAACATTTTCCGCCAAAGACTTTCCGTAAAAGATAAACAAACAAATGTAAGTGGTTGGTAAATCTCGAGCAACTCTGACCAGCACTGACAAGAGTGACAAGCAAGCAAAACACGCTAAATATAATGCGCATCGCACTTACGTACAAGGCGGATGCACACACAAATTTCTAGTCTGGCTGCTGATGCCAGAGAAAAAAACCAGCATTGTGACGGGTGTAATGTTGTGGCTTGTGTAGCTGTAGAGTATGTTGTATGGATTGTGTGTAGGTGGGTGGTATTGGGTGGGTAACTTACTGGTTGGGGAAGTGGCATGTAGGTAGCTTTGTGTACATTCAATATTCGCGCCAGGGTGTTTTCTTTCGCGGCAAAAAGTTGGGAATTCGAAATTTTGTTATTTAAACGGTTTATAAACTGGTTTTCCTAATACATTTTGATGGGATAATTAATTATCCTACTCTTGGAATAATAAAATGTGCAATTTTCTGTTAATAAATGCATAAAAAGCTGTTTATTCACATTTCATCAATTCGTTCGTTCGCTCTCATGTGAATGGTCCTTAAATGTTGAAATTGCACACGTATTCACAGCCAAGGCAATTAAGTGGTGTTTTTTGCGGGGAAAATCGGGTAGGTACACAGAAGCAGAAGGCGACAGTATAGTAAGCGTAAGCTACAACTAACTTGTATGCGTGTGCAGCTGCTTTGCTGGGGTACAGTTGCACAAGGTAAAAGTAAGTACCTACAAAAATTATTTTAAAGTGAGCAGTGTAGCCACTTTTGATTGTTTTAAGTAAAAACCCATGTAGGTGTGTATTACATTACAGCACTTAAACGCGTAAAAGTCTCAAAAAGTGCATAAACGGCAGAAATTTAGCAACTCATAAATGAACTGCCAGTATTTATAATGTAGCAAGAATTTTATTTTCACTAAATTTGGCATTTTAATAATTTTGAAACTTGGTGAACAGTTATGTTTGTCAATTGACTTGCATAATTAGATATTTGCAAGTGTGAAATAGTTTACGTTTGGTTTATGGTGGATTTACATCACCACGCCAAAAACTTTAATAAAACACCCTGCAATTTACACCAAATACTTTTATCTAAATACGTATAACTAAAATAGTAGGTATTTAATCCATTTACGTGTAAGCTGTCTTAAAATCTGGAACAAAATTATGTGTAATCCATCCACATATCTCTAAAAACTTTTAACCCATTGTCAAATAAAGTTGACAAATTATTCCGACTCTTTAACTTGATTCCGCTTCACCAAACTTATGGTGAATGAGTGACTTTTCCACTTCTTTTTTAAGTTGGTTAAAGAAGGCTTGTAAAACACTATTTCTAAAATGTGAAATAGGCCACTGATAATAACTAATACTAAATAATCTGTAACCCACCTAAAAAAATAATATTGACACGAAAAGAATTATCCCTTTCGTAATAAGAATTGGCATACGAAAACAAAATCAATTTCGTTTTGTAAGTTTCCCTATACTTTGTTTTAGAAAGTGGCATCACTTGAAAGTACACAAAGCTACCTACATGCCATTTCCCCAACCAGTAAGTTACCCACCCAATACCACCCACCTACACCCAATCCTTACAACATACTCTACAGCTACACAAGACACAACATTACACCCGTCACAATGCTGGTTTTTTTCTCTGGCATCAGCGGCCAGACTAGAATTTTGTGTGTGCATCCGCCTTGTACGTAAGTGCGATGCGCATTATATTTAGCGTGTTTTGCTTGCTTGTCACTTTTGTCAGTGCTGGTCAGAGTTGCTCGAGATTTACCAACCACTTATCTACATTTGTTTGTTTATCTTTTACGGAAAGTCTTTGGCCGAAAATTTTAGACATGGTGAAAAACCTAGTAAAATAAATGGTTTTAACGAAAATTTGGATAAATGTGGAAAAAATAATATATTATTTTGTTTTCATATTCATAATGTGCATGTGCATATCTCACAATTTGTGTAACGAAATTGCAATTCATGGAAAAAATTATATTAATTTAAATTTAAAGTTATTATGGGGTTTTCTTTTAGGATTCTCCGATTCGTGTAATAAAACCACTGCAACTGGCGAAACTGCTGGTATGAACTATGAATATGAAGCACGTATGAAGTATGAAGAAGACGAACCAGTAATAAAGCAAGACGGGCGAGGACGATGAAGATGAGGCACATGCACATTATGAATATGAAAACAAAATAATCTATTATTTTTTCCACATTTATCCAAATTTTCGTTAAAACCATTTATTTTACTAGGTTTCTAACTATGTCTAACATTTTCGGCCAAAGACTTTCCGTAAAAGATAAACAAACAAATGTAGGTGGTTGGTAAGTCTCGAGCAATAGCCACTTCGTAAATTATATTTTCGCCAAAAAATGTTCATTCGTAACTAGCCTTCGAGACTTATAATATATTTATATGAAATGTAAACAGTACCTAAACTTCTCCCCACTTATATTCCTATCGTTTCTCAATACATCCCCATGCCACTCACTCATCGTAGCAGCTATTGCGGCATTTAAGCACCATTCACAAACTTATGGTGAATGAGTGACTTTTCCACTTCTTTTTTAAGTTGGTTAAAGAAGGCTTGTAAAACACTATTTCTAAAATGTGAAATAGGCCACTGATAACTAATACTAAATACTCTGTAACCCACCTAAAAAAATAATATTGACACGAAAAGAATTATCCCTTTCGTAAAAAGAATTGGCATAAGAAAACAAAATCAATTTCGTTTTGTAAGTTTCCCTATACTTTGTTTTAGAAAGTGGCATCACTTGAATGTACACAAAGCTACCTACATGCCACTTCCCCAACCAGTAAGTTACCCACCCAATACCACCCACCTACACCCAATCCATACAACATACTCTACAGCTACACAAGACACAACATTACATCAGCAGCCAGACTAGAAATTTGTGTGTACATCCGCCTTGTACGTAAGTGCGATGCGCATTATATTTAGCGTGTTTTCGGCCAAAGCCTTCCCGTAAAAGATAAACAAACAAATGTAAGTGGTTGGTAAATCTCAAGCAATAGCCACTTCGTAAATTATATTTTCGCCAACAAATGTTCATTCGTAACTAGCCTTCGAGACTTATAATATATTTATATGAAATGTAAACAGTACCTAAACTTCTCCCCACTTATATTCCTATCGTTTCTCAATACATCCCCATGCCACTCACTCATCGTAGCAGCTATTGCGGCATTTAAGCACCATTCACAAACTTATGGTGAATGAGTGACTTTTCCACTTCTTTTTTAAGTTGGTTAAAGAAGGCTTGTAAAACACTATTTCTAAAATGTGAAATAGGCCACTGATAACTAATACTAAATACTCTGTAGCCCACCTAAAAAAATAATATTGACACGAAAAAAATTATCCCTTTCGTAAAAAGAATTGGCATAAGAAAACAAAATCAATTTCGTTTTGTAAGTTTCCGTATACTTTGTTTTAGAAAGTGGCATCACTTGAATGTACACAAAGCTACCTACATACCACTTCCCCAACCAGTAAGTTACCCACCCAATACCACCCACCTACACCCAATCCATACAACATACTCTACAGCTACACAAGACACAACATTACATCAGCAGCCAGACTAGAAATTTGTTTGTGCATCCGCCTTGTACGTAAGTGCGATGCGCATTATATTTAGCGTGTTTTGCTTGCTTGTCACTCTTGTCAGTGCTGGTCAGAGTTGCTTGAGATTTACCAACCACTTATATTTGTTTGTTTATCTTTTACGGAAAGTCTTTGGCCGAAAATGTTAGACATAGTTGTAGTATCGGCACTGTGCGATGCCAACACTTGACTATATAAAATGTAAAACAATGAAAATAAAGTCGCACTTATAAAATAAAAATACGGAAAATAGAAGTCAATTGATAGAAGAATATAAAGCAATCGACTATGAAATATTGGGTCTCTACAATTGGCGACGAGGAAAAACTTATATAAAAGAAAGAAGACGAATGAAATACAAGGTAAGAAAGAAGATAACAACCAAAAATTAGTAATTCAAAAGTAAAATAGCGAAGTGCATAATAAAAAAAAATCTAAATTGAATGTCTTAAATGATGTACATAAAAAAGAAAAGAGAAATAACTTAAAATAAATGTTTTGCTTAAATGCAGTAAAAGAAAAAATTGAAGTAAATGTTTTACAAATTTCGGGTGGAAATGGAACTTAAAATATAACCGTTTTGCTTAAATGCAGTAAACGGAAAAAAAAGAAAAGAAGAGGAAGAAATAGATTAAATTCGATTCGTTTTGCTTAAATGCAGTAGAAAGAAAAAAAAAAAGAAAAGAAGAGGAAGTAATAGATTAAATGAGTGAATGAATGATCTCGGATTTAATGTTTTGCTTAAATGCTGTACGTATAAAAAAATCATAGATTAAATTCGAATGTTTTTTTAATGTTTTGCTTCAATGCTGTATAAGAAATTCATAGATTAAATTCGAAGGATTTCGAATGACTTCGAATTTAATGTTGTGCTTAAATGCTGTATAAGAAATTCTGGGATTGAAATAATATGGAATTGTTAAAATTGTTTTAGTTAAAAAAAAAAAAATTAAGAAAGTAAATGTAGTATCGGCACTGTGCGATGCCAACACTTGACTATATAAAATGTAAAACAATGAAAATAAAGTCGCACTTATAAAATAAAAATACGGAAAATAGAAGTCAATTGATAGAAGAATATAAAGCAATCGACTATGAAATATTGGGTCTCTACAATAGTGAAAAAAGGACGATGAAGATGAGGCACATGCACATTATGAATATGAAAACAAAATAATCTATTATTTTTTCCACATTTATCCAAATTTTTGTTAAAACCATTTATTTTACTAGGTTTTTCACTATGTCTAACATTTTCGGCCAAAGACTTTCCGTAAAAGATAAACAAACAAATGTAAGTGGTTGGTAAATCTCAAGCAATAGCCACTTCGTAAATTATATTTTCGCCAAAAAATGTTCATTCGTAACTAGCCTTCGACTTATAATATATTTATATGAAATGTAAACAGTACCTAAACTTCTCCCCACTTATATTCCTATCGTTTCTCAATACATCCCCATGCCACTCACTCATCGTAGCAGCTATTGCGGCATTTAAGCACCATTCACATGGCAGCAAACGAACGAATTATGCATTCATAAACAGAAAATTGTACATTTTAGCTACTACTCCAAGATGAGGATAATTAATTATTCCATCAAAATTTACTAAGAAAACAAGTTTCACTTTTTATGCATTTATAAACACAAAATTGCACATTTTATTATTTCAATACATCCTACTCATGGAATAAGGTTAATTTCGAACGAATTTTTTATTCCCGACTTTGTGGAACGCGATTTACCTAAATGATGTGGATTGTGAATAAACTGAATATTCGCGCCAGGGTGTTTTCTTTCGCGGCAAAAAGTTGGGAATTCAAAATTTTGTTATTTAAACGGTTTATGAACTGGTTATCTTAATACATTTTGATGGAATAATTAATTATCCTACTCTTGGAATAATAAAATGTGCAATTTTCTGTTAATAAATGCATAAAAAGCTGTTTGTTCACATTTCATCAATTCGTTCGTTCGCTCTCATGTGAATGGTCCTTAAATGTTGAAATTGCACACGTATTCACAGCCAAGGCAATTAAGTGGTGTTTTTTGCGGGGAAAATCGGGTAGGTACACAGAAGCAGAAGGCGACAGTATAGTAAGCGTAAGCTACAACTAACTTGTATGCGTGTGCAGCTGCTTTGCTGGGGTACAGTTGCACAAGGTAAATGTAAGACCTACAAAAATTATTTTAAAGTGAGCAGTGTAGCCACTTTTGATTGTTTTAAGTAAAAACCCATGTAGGTGTGTATTACATTACAGCACTTAAACGCGTACAAGTCTCAAAAAGTGCATAAACGGCAGAAATTTAGCGACTCGTAAATGAAATGCCAGTATTTTAATATGTAGCAAGAATTTTATTTTCACTAAATTTGGCATTTTAATAATTTTGAAACTTGGTGAACAGTTATGTTTGTCAATTGACTTGCATAATTAGGTATTTGCAAGTGTGAAATAGTTTACGTTTGGTTTATGGTGGATTTACATCACCACGCCAAAAACTTTAATAAAACACCCTGCAATTTGCACCAAATACTTTTATCTAAATACGTATAACTAAAATAGTAGGTATTTAATCCATTTACGTGTAAGCTGTCTTAAAATCTGGAACAAAATTATGTGTAATCCATCCACATATCTCTAAAAACTTTTAACCCATTGTCAAATAAAGTTGACAAATTATTCCGATTCTTTAACTTGATTCCGCTTCACCAAACTTATGGTGAATGAGTGACTTTTCCACTTCTTTTTTAAGTTGGTTAAAGAAGGCTTGTAAAACACTATTTCTAAAATGTGAAATAGGCCACTGATAACTAATACTAAATAATCTGTAACCCACCTAAAAAAATAATATTGACACGAAAAGAATTATCCCTTTCGTAAAAAGAATTGGCATACGAAAACAAAATCAATTTCGTTTTGTAAGTTTCCCTATACTTTGTTTTAGAAAGTGGCATCACTTGAATGTACACAAAGCTACCTACATCCCATTTCCCCAACCAGTAAGTTACCCACCCAATACCACCCACCTACACCCAATCCATACAACATACTCTGCAGCTACACAAGACACAACATTACACCCGTCACAATGCTGGTTTTTTTCTCTGGCATCAGCAGCCAGACTAGAAATTTGTGTGTGCATCCGCCTTGTACGTAAGTGCGATGCGCATTATATTTAGCGTGTTTTGCTTGCTTGTCACTCTTGTCAGTGCTGGTCAGAGTTGCTTGAGATTTACCAACCACTTACATTTGTTTGTTTATCTTTTACGGAAAGTCTTTGGCCGAAAATTTTAGACATAGTGAAAAAAGGACGATGAAGATCAAGATGAGGCACATGCAAATTATGAATATGAAAACAAAATAATCTATTATTTTTTCCACATTTATCCAAATTTTCGTTAAAACCATTTATTTTACTATGTTTTTCACTATGTCTAACATTTTCGGCCAAAGACTTTCCGTAAAAGATAAACAAACAAATGTAAGTGGTTGGTAAATCTCAAGCAATAGCCACTTCGTAAATTATATTTTCGCCAACAAATGTTCATTCGTAACTAGCCTTCGAGACTTATAATATATTTATATGAAATGTAAACAGTACCTAAACTTCTCCCCACTTATATTCCTATCGTTTCTCAATACATCCCCATGCCACTCACTCATCGTAGCAGCTATTGCGGCATTTAAGCACCATTCACAAACTTATGGTGAATGAGTGACTTTTCCACTTCTTTTTTAAGTTGGTTAAAGAAGGCTTGTAAAACACTATTTCTAAAATGTGAAATAGGCCACTGATAACTAATACTAAATACTCTGTAGCCCACCTAAAAAAATAATATTGACACGAAAAAAATTATCCCTTTCGTAAAAAGAATTGGCATAAGAAAACAAAATCAATTTCGTTTTGTAAGTTTCCGTATACTTTGTTTTAGAAAGTGGCATCACTTGAATGTACACAAAGCTACCTACATACCACTTCCCCAACCAGTAAGTTACCCACCCAATACCACCCACCTACACCCAATCCATACAACATACTCTACAGCTACACAAGACACAACATTACATCAGCAGCCAGACTAGAAATTTGTTTGTGCATCCGCCTTGTACGTAAGTGCGATGCGCATTATATTTAGCGTGTTTTGCTTGCTTGTCACTCTTGTCAGTGCTGGTCAGAGTTGCTTGAGATTTACCAACCACTTATATTTGTTTGTTTATCTTTTACGGAAAGTCTTTGGCCGAAAATGTTAGACATAGTTGTAGTATCGGCACTGTGCGATGCCAACACTTGACTATATAAAATGTAAAACAATGAAAATAAAGTCGCACTTATAAAATAAAAATACGGAAAATAGAAGTCAATTGATAGAAGAATATAAAGCAATCGACTATGAAATATTGGGTCTCTACAATTGGCGACGAGGAAAAACTTATATAAAAGAAAGAAGACGAATGAAATACAAGGTAAGAAAGAAGATAACAACCAAAAATTAGTAATTCAAAAGTAAAATAGCGAAGTGCATAATAAAAAAAAATCTAAATTGAATGTCTTAAATGATGTACATAAAAAAGAAAAGAGAAATAACTTAAAATAAATGTTTTGCTTAAATGCAGTAAAAGAAAAAATTGAAGTAAATGTTTTACAAATTTCGGGTGGAAATGGAACTTAAAATATAACCGTTTTGCTTAAATGCAGTAAACGGAAAAAAAAGAAAAGAAGAGGAAGAAATAGATTAAATTCGATTCGTTTTGCTTAAATGCAGTAGAAAGAAAAAAAAAAGAAAAGAAGAGGAAGTAATAGATTAAATGAGTGAATGAATGATCTCGGATTTAATGTTTTGCTTAAATGCTGTACGTATAAAAAAATCATAGATTAAATTCGAATGTTTTTTTAATGTTTTGCTTCAATGCTGTATAAGAAATTCATAGATTAAATTCGAAGGATTTCGAATGACTTCGAATTTAATGTTCTGCTTAAATGCTGTATAAGAAATTCTGGGATTGAAATAATATGGAATTGTTAAAATTGTTTTAGTTAAAAAAAAAAAAAATTAAGAAAGTAAATGTAGTATCGGCACTGTGCGATGCCAACACTTGACTATATAAAATGTAAAACAATGAAAATAAAGTCGCACTTATAAAATAAAAATACGGAAAATAGAAGTCAATTGATAGAAGAATATAAAGCAATCGACTATGAAATATTGGGTCTCTACAATAGTGAAAAAAGGACGATGAAGATGAGGCACATGCACATTATGAATATGAAAACAAAATAATCTATTATTTTTTCCACATTTATCCAAATTTTTGTTAAAACCATTTATTTTACTAGGTTTTTCACTATGTCTAACATTTTCGGCCAAAGACTTTCCGTAAAAGATAAACAAACAAATGTAAGTGGTTGGTAAATCTCAAGCAATAGCCACTTCGTAAATTATATTTTCGCCAAAAAATGTTCATTCGTAACTAGCCTTCGACTTATAATATATTTATATGAAATGTAAACAGTACCTAAACTTCTCCCCACTTATATTCCTATCGTTTCTCAATACATCCCCATGCCACTCACTCATCGTAGCAGCTATTGCGGCATTTAAGCACCATTCACATGGCAGCAAACGAACGAATTATGCATTCATAAACAGAAAATTGTACATTTTAGCTACTACTCCAAGATGAGGATAATTAATTATTCCATCAAAATTTACTAAGAAAACAAGTTTCACTTTTTATGCATTTATAAACACAAAATTGCACATTTTATTATTTCAATACATCCTACTCATGGAATAAGGTTAATTTCGAACGAATTTTTTATTCCCGACTTTGTGGAACGCGATTTACCTAAATGATGTGGATTGTGAATAAACTGAATATTCGCGCCAGGGTGTTTTCTTTCGCGGCAAAAAGTTGGGAATTCAAAATTTTGTTATTTAAACGGTTTATGAACTGGTTATCTTAATACATTTTGATGGAATAATTAATTATCCTACTCTTGGAATAATAAAATGTGCAATTTTCTGTTAATAAATGCATAAAAAGCTGTTTGTTCACATTTCATCAATTCGTTCGTTCGCTCTCATGTGAATGGTCCTTAAATGTTGAAATTGCACACGTATTCACAGCCAAGGCAATTAAGTGGTGTTTTTTGCGGGGAAAATCGGGTAGGTACACAGAAGCAGAAGGCGACAGTATAGTAAGCGTAAGCTACAACTAACTTGTATGCGTGTGCAGCTGCTTTGCTGGGGTACAGTTGCACAAGGTAAATGTAAGACCTACAAAAATTATTTTAAAGTGAGCAGTGTAGCCACTTTTGATTGTTTTAAGTAAAAACCCATGTAGGTGTGTATTACATTACAGCACTTAAACGCGTAAAAGTCTCAAAAAGTGCATAAACGGCAGAAATTTAGCAACTCGTAAATGAAATGCCAGTATTTTAATATGTAGCAAGAATTTTATTTTCACTAAATTTGGCATTTTAATAATTTTGAAACTTGGTGAACAGTTATGTTTGTCAATTGACTTGCATAATTAGGTATTTGCAAGTGTGAAATAGTTTACGTTTGGTTTATGGTGGATTTACATCACCACGCCAAAAACTTTAATAAAACACCCTGCAATTTGCACCAAATACTTTTATCTAAATACGTATAACTAAAATAGTAGGTATTTAATCCATTTACGTGTAAGCTGTCTTAAAATCTGGAACAAAATTATGTGTAATCCATCCACATATCTCTAAAAACTTTTAACCCATTGTCAAATAAAGTTGACAAATTATTCCGATTCTTTAACTTGATTCCGCTTCACCAAACTTATGGTGAATGAGTGACTTTTCCACTTCTTTTTTAAGTTGGTTAAAGAAGGCTTGTAAAACACTATTTCTAAAATGTGAAATAGGCCACTGATAACTAATACTAAATAATCTGTAACCCACCTAAAAAAATAATATTGACACGAAAAGAATTATCCCTTTCGTAAAAAGAATTGGCATACGAAAACAAAATCAATTTCGTTTTGTAAGTTTCCCTATACTTTGTTTTAGAAAGTGGCATCACTTGAATGTACACAAAGCTACCTACATCCCATTTCCCCAACCAGTAAGTTACCCACCCAATACCACCCACCTACACCCAATCCATACAACATACTCTGCAGCTACACAAGACACAACATTACACCCGTCACAATGCTGGTTTTTTTCTCTGGCATCAGCAGCCAGACTAGAAATTTGTGTGTGCATCCGCCTTGTACGTAAGTGCGATGCGCATTATATTTAGCGTGTTTTGCTTGCTTGTCACTCTTGTCAGTGCTGGTCAGAGTTGCTTGAGATTTACCAACCACTTACATTTGTTTGTTTATCTTTTACGGAAAGTCTTTGGCCGAAAATGTTAGACATAGTGAAAAAAGGACGATGAAGATCAAGATGAGGCACATGCAAATTATGAATATGAAAACAAAATAATCTATTATTTTTTCCACATTTATCCAAATTTTCGTTAAAACCATTTATTTTACTATGTTTTTTACTATGTCTAACATTTTCGGCCAAAGACTTTCCGTAAAAGATAAACAAACAAATGTAAGTGGTTGGTAAATCTCGAGCAACTCTGACCAGCACTGACAAGAGTGACAAGCAAGCAAAACACGCTAAATATAATGCGCATCGCACTTACGTACAAGGCGGATGCACACACAAATTTCTAGTCTGGCTGCTGATGCCAGAGAAAAAAACCAGCATTGTGACGGGTGTAATGTTGTGGCTTGTGTAGCTGTAGAGTATGTTGTATGGATTGTGTGTAGGTGGGTGGTATTGGGTGGGTAACTTACTGGTTGGGGAAGTGGCATGTAGGTAGCTTTGTGTACATTCAATATTCGCGCCAGGGTGTTTTCTTTCGCGGCAAAAAGTTGGGAATTCGAAATTTTGTTATTTAAACGGTTTATAAACTGGTTTTCCTAATACATTTTGATGGGATAATTAATTATCCTACTCTTGGAATAATAAAATGTGCAATTTTCTGTTAATAAATGCATAAAAAGCTGTTTATTCACATTTCATCAATTCGTTCGTTCGCTCTCATGTGAATGGTCCTTAAATGTTGAAATTGCACACGTATTCACAGACAAGGCAATTAAGTGGTGTTTTTTGCGGGGAAAATCGGGTAGGTACACAGAAGCAGAAGGCGACAGTATAGTAAGCGTAAGCTACAACTAACTTGTATGCGTGTGCAGCTGCTTTGCTGGGGTACAGTTGCACAAGGTAAATGTAAGTACCTACAAAAATTATTTTAAAGTGAGCAGTGTAGCCACTTTTGATTGTTTTAAGTAAAAACCCATGTAGGTGTGTATTACATTACAGCACTTAAACGCGTAAAAGTCTCAAAAAGTGCATAAACGGCAGAAATTTAGCAACTCATAAATGAACTGCCAGTATTTTAATATGTAGCAAGAATTTTATTTTCACTAAATTTGGCATTTTAATAATTTTGAAACTTGGTGAACAGTTATGTTTGTCAATTGACTTGCATAATTAGGTATTTGCAAGTGTGAAATAGTTTACGTTTGGTTTATGGTGGATTTACATCACCACGCCAAAAACTTTAATAAAACACCCTGCAATTTGCACCAAATACTTTTATCTAAATACGTATACCTAAAATAGTAGGTATTTCATCCATTTACGTGTAAGCTGTCTTAAAATCTGGAACAAAATTATGTGTAATCCATCCACATATCTCTAAAAACTTTTAACCCATTGTCAAATAAAGTTGACAAATTATTCCGACTCTTTAACTTGATTCCGCTTCACCAAACTTATGGTGAATGAGTGACTTTTCCACTTCTTTTTTAAGTTGGTTAAAGAAGGCTTGTAAAACACTATTTCTAAAATGTGAAATAGGCCACTGATAACTAATACTAAATAATCTGTAACCCACCTAAAAAAATAATATTGACACGAAAAGAATTATCCCTTTCGTAATAAGAATTGGCATACGAAAACAAAATCAATTTCGTTTTGTAAGTTTCCCTATACTTTGTTTTAGAAAGTGGCATCACTTGAAAGTACACAAAGCTACCTACATGCCATTTCCCCAACCAGTAAGTTACCCACCCAATACCACCCACCTACACCCAATCCTTACAACATACTCTACAGCTACACAAGACACAACATTACACCCGTCACAATGCTGGTTTTTTTCTCTGGCATCAGCGGCCAGACTAGAATTTTGTGTGTGCATCCGCCTTGTACGTAAGTGCGATGCGCATTATATTTAGCGTGTTTTGCTTGCTTGTCACTTTTGTCAGTGCTGGTCAGAGTTGCTCGAGATTTACCAACCACTTATCTACATTTGTTTGTTTATCTTTTACGGAAAGTCTTTGGCCGAAAATTTTAGACATGGTGAAAAACCTAGTAAAATAAATGGTTTTAACGAAAATTTGGATAAATGTGGAAAAAATAATATATTATTTTGTTTTCATATTCATAATGTGCATGTGCATATCTCACAATTTGTGTAACGAAATTGCAATTCATGGAAAAAATTATATTAATTTAAATTTAAAGTTATTATGGGGTTTTCTTTTAGGATTCTCCGATTCGTGTAATAAAACCACTGCAACTGGCGAAACTGCTGGTATGAACTATGAATATGAAGCACGTATGAAGTATGAAGAAGACGAACCAGTAATAAAGCAAGACGGGCGAGGACGATGAAGATGAGGCACATGCACATTATGAATATGAAAACAAAATAATCTATTATTTTTTCCACATTTATCCAAATTTTCGTTAAAACCATTTATTTTACTAGGTTTCTAACTATGTCTAACATTTTCGGCCAAAGACTTTCCGTAAAAGATAAACAAACAAATGTAGGTGGTTGGTAAGTCTCGAGCAATAGCCACTTCGTAAATTATATTTTCGCCAAAAAATGTTCATTCGTAACTAGCCTTCGAGACTTATAATATATTTATATGAAATGTAAACAGTACCTAAACTTCTCCCCACTTATATTCCTATCGTTTCTCAATACATCCCCATGCCACTCACTCATCGTAGCAGCTATTGCGGCATTTAAGCACCATTCACAAACTTATGGTGAATGAGTGACTTTTCCACTTCTTTTTTAAGTTGGTTAAAGAAGGCTTGTAAAACACTATTTCTAAAATGTGAAATAGGCCACTGATAACTAATACTAAATACTCTGTAACCCACCTAAAAAAATAATATTGACACGAAAAGAATTATCCCTTTCGTAAAAAGAATTGGCATAAGAAAACAAAATCAATTTCGTTTTGTAAGTTTCCCTATACTTTGTTTTAGAAAGTGGCATCACTTGAATGTACACAAAGCTACCTACATGCCACTTCCCCAACCAGTAAGTTACCCACCCAATACCACCCACCTACACCCAATCCATACAACATACTCTACAGCTACACAAGACACAACATTACATCAGCAGCCAGACTAGAAATTTGTGTGTACATCCGCCTTGTACGTAAGTGCGATGCGCATTATATTTAGCGTGTTTTCGGCCAAAGCCTTCCCGTAAAAGATAAACAAACAAATGTAAGTGGTTGGTAAATCTCGAGCAACTCTGACCAGCACTGACAAGAGTGACAAGCAAGGAAAACACGCTAAATATAATCCGCATCGCACTTACGTGCGATTACGTACAAGGCGGATGCACACACAAATTTCTAGTCTGGCTGCTGATGCCAGAGAAAAAAACCAGCATTGTGACGGGTGTAATGTTGTGGCTTGTGTAGCTGTAGAGTATGTTGTATGGATTGTGTGTAGGTGGGTGGTATTGGGTGGGTAACTTACTGGTTGGGGAAGTGGCATGTAGGTAGCTTTGTGTACATTCAATATTCGCGCCAGGGTGTTTTCTTTCGCGACAAAAAGTTGGGAATTCGAAATTTTGTTATTTAAACGGTTTATAAACTGGTTTTCCTAATACATTTTAATGGGATAATTAATTATCCTACTCTTGGAATAATAAAATGTGCAATTTTCTGTTAATAAATGCATAAAAAGCTGTTTATTCACATTTCATCAATTCGTTCGTTCGCTCTCATGTGAATGGTCCTTAAATGTTGAAATTGCACACGTATTCACAGCCAAGGCAATTAAGTGGTGTTTTTTGCGGGGAAAATCGGGTAGGTACACAGAAGCAGAAGGCGACAGTATAGTAAGCGTAAGCTACAACTAACTTGTATGCGTGTGCAGCTGCTTTGCTGGGGTACAGTTGCACAAGGTAAATGTAAGTACTTAAAAAAATTATTTCAAAGTGAGCAGTGTAGCCACTTTTGATTGTTTTAAGTAAAAACCCATGTAGGTGTGTATTACATTACAGCACTTAAACGCGTAAAAGTCTCAAAAAGTGCATAAACGGCAGAAATTTAGCAATTCATAAATGAACTGCCAGTATTTTAATATGTAGCAAGAATTTTATTTTCACTAAATTTGGCATTTTAATAATTTTGAAACTTGGTGAACAGTTATGTTTGTCAATTGACTTGCATAATTAGGTATTTGCAAGTGTGAAATAGTTTACGTTTGGTTTATGGTGGATTTACATCACCACGCCAAAAACTTTAATAAAACACCCTGCAATTTGCACCAAATACTTTTATCTAAATACGTATAACTAAAATAGTAGGTATTTAATCCATTTACGTGTAAGCTGTCTTAAAATCTGGAACAAAATTATGTGTAATCCATCCACATGTCTCTAAAAACTTTTAACCCATTGTCAAATAAAGTTGACAAATTATTCCGACTCTTTAACTTGATTCCGCTTCGCCAAACTTATGGTGAATGAGTCACTTTTCCACTTTTTTTTTAAGTTGGTTAAAGAAGGCTTGTAAAACACTATTTCTAAAATGTGAAATAGGCCACTGATAACTAATACTAAATACTCTGTAACCCACCTAAAAAAATAATATTGACACGAAAAGAATTATACCTTTCGTAAAAAGAATTGGCATACGAAAACAAAATCAATTTCGTTTTGTAAGTTTCCCTATACTTTGTTTTAGAAAGTGGCATCACTTGAATGTACACAAAGCTACCTACATCCCATTTCCCCAACCAGTAAGTTACCCACCCAATACCACCCACCTACACCCAATCCATACAACATACTCTGCAGCTACACAAGACACAACATTACACCCGTCACAATGCTGGTTTTTTTCTCTGGCATCAGCAGCCAGACTAGAAATTTGTGTGTGCATCCGCCTTGTACGTAAGTGCGATGCGCATTATATTTAGCGTGTTTTGCTTGCTTGTCACTCTTGTCAGTGCTGGTCAGAGTTGCTTGAGATTTACCAACCACTTACATTTGTTTGTTTATCTTTTACGGAAAGTCTTTGGCCGAAAATGTTAGACATAGTGAAAAAAGGACGATGAAGATCAAGATGAGGCACATGCAAATTATGAATATGAAAACAAAATAATCTATTATTTTTTCCACATTTATCCAAATTTTCGTTAAAACCATTTATTTTACTATGTTTTTCACTATGTCTAACATTTTCGGCCAAAGACTTTCCGTAAAAGATAAACAAACAAATGTAAGTGGTTGGTAAATCTCGAGCAACTCTGACCAGCACTGACAAGAGTGACAAGCAAGGAAAACACGCTAAATATAATCCGCATCGCACTTACGTGCGATTACGTACAAGGCGGATGCACACACAAATTTCTAGTCTGGCTGCTGATGCCAGAGAAAAAAACCAGCATTGTGACGGGTGTAATGTTGTGGCTTGTGTAGCTGTAGAGTATGTTGTATGGATTGTGTGTAGGTGGGTGGTATTGGGTGGGTAACTTACTGGTTGGGGAAGTGGCATGTAGGTAGCTTTGTGTACATTCAATATTCGCGCCAGGGTGTTTTCTTTCGCGGCAAAAAGTTGGGAATTCGAAATTTTGTTATTTAAACGGTTTATAAACTGGTTTTCCTAATACATTTTGATGGGATAATTAATTATCCTACTCTTGGAATAATAAAATGTGCAATTTTCTGTTAATAAATGCATAAAAAGCTGTTTATTCACATTTCATCAATTCGTTCGTTCGCTCTCATGTGAATGGTCCTTAAATGTTGAAATTGCACACGTATTCACAGACAAGGCAATTAAGTGGTGTTTTTTGCGGGGAAAATCGGGTAGGTACACAGAAGCAGAAGGCGACAGTATAGTAAGCGTAAGCTACAACTAACTTGTATGCGTGTGCAGCTGCTTTGCTGGGGTACAGTTGCACAAGGTAAATGTAAGTACCTACAAAAATTATTTTAAAGTGAGCAGTGTAGCCACTTTTGATTGTTTTAAGTAAAAACCCATGTAGGTGTGTATTACATTACAGCACTTAAACGCGTAAAAGTCTCAAAAAGTGCATAAACGGCAGAAATTTAGCAACTCATAAATGAACTGCCAGTATTTTAATATGTAGCAAGAATTTTATTTTCACTAAATTTGGCATTTTAATAATTTTGAAACTTGGTGAACAGTTATGTTTGTCAATTGACTTGCATAATTAGGTATTTGCAAGTGTGAAATAGTTTACGTTTGGTTTATGGTGGATTTACATCACCACGCCAAAAACTTTAATAAAACACCCTGCAATTTGCACCAAATACTTTTATCTAAATACGTATAACTAAAATAGTAGGTATTTAATCCATTTACGTGTAAGCTGTCTTAAAATCTGGAACAAAATTATGTGTAATCCATCCACATATCTCTAAAAACTTTTAACCCATTGTCAAATAAAGTTGACAAATTATTCCGACTCTTTAACTTGATTCCGCTTCACCAAACTTATGGTGAATGAGTGACTTTTCCACTTCTTTTTTAAGTTGGTTAAAGAAGGCTTGTAAAACACTATTTCTAAAATGTGAAATAGGCCACTGATAACTAATACTAAATAATCTGTAACCCACCTAAAAAAATAATATTGACACGAAAAGAATTATCCCTTTCGTAATAAGAATTGGCATACGAAAACAAAATCAATTTCGTTTTGTAAGTTTCCCTATACTTTGTTTTAGAAAGTGGCATCACTTGAAAGTACACACAGCTACCTACATGCCATTTCCCCAACCAGTAAGTTACCCACCCAATACCACCCACCTACACCCAATCCTTACAACATACTCTACAGCTACACAAGACACAACATTACACCCGTCACAATGCTGGTTTTTTTCTCTGGCATCAGCGGCCAGACTAGAATTTTGTGTGTGCATCCGCCTTGTACGTAAGTGCGATGCGCATTATATTTAGCGTGTTTTGCTTGCTTGTCACTTTTGTCAGTGCTGGTCAGAGTTGCTCGAGATTTACCAACCACTTATCTACATTTGTTTGTTTATCTTTTACGGAAAGTCTTTGGCCGAAAATTTTAGACATGGTGAAAAACCTAGTAAAATAAATGGTTTTAACGAAAATTTGGATAAATGTGGAAAAAATAATATATTATTTTGTTTTCATATTCATAATGTGCATGTGCATATCTCACAATTTGTGTAACGAAATTGCAATTCATGGAAAAAATTATATTAATTTAAATTTAAAGTTATTATGGGGTTTTCTTTTAGGATTCTCCGATTCGTGTAATAAAACCACTGCAACTGGCGAAACTGCTGGTATGAACTATGAATATGAAGCACGTATGAAGTATGAAGAAGACGAACCAGTAATAAAGCAAGACGGGCGAGGACGATGAAGATGAGGCACATGCACATTATGAATATGAAAACAAAATAATCTATTATTTTTTCCACATTTATCCAAATTTTCGTTAAAACCATTTATTTTACTAGGTTTCTAACTATGTCTAACATTTTCGGCCAAAGACTTTCCGTAAAAGATAAACAAACAAATGTAGGTGGTTGGTAAGTCTCGAGCAATAGCCACTTCGTAAATTATATTTTCGCCAAAAAATGTTCATTCGTAACTAGCCTTCGAGACTTATAATATATTTATATGAAATGTAAACAGTACCTAAACTTCTCCCCACTTATATTCCTATCGTTTCTCAATACATCCCCATGCCACTCACTCATCGTAGCAGCTATTGCGGCATTTAAGCACCATTCACAAACTTATGGTGAATGAGTGACTTTTCCACTTCTTTTTTAAGTTGGTTAAAGAAGGCTTGTAAAACACTATTTCTAAAATGTGAAATAGGCCACTGATAACTAATACTAAATACTCTGTAACCCACCTAAAAAAATAATATTGACACGAAAAGAATTATCCCTTTCGTAAAAAGAATTGGCATAAGAAAACAAAATCAATTTCGTTTTGTAAGTTTCCCTATACTTTGTTTTAGAAAGTGGCATCACTTGAATGTACACAAAGCTACCTACATGCCACTTCCCCAACCAGTAAGTTACCCACCCAATACCACCCACCTACACCCAATCCATACAACATACTCTACAGCTACACAAGACACAACATTACATCAGCAGCCAGACTAGAAATTTGTGTGTACATCCGCCTTGTACGTAAGTGCGATGCGCATTATATTTAGCGTGTTTTCGGCCAAAGCCTTCCCGTAAAAGATAAACAAACAAATGTAAGTGGTTGGTAAATCTCGAGCAACTCTGACCAGCACTGACAAGAGTGACAAGCAAGCAAAACACGCTAAATATAATGCGCATCGCACTTACGTACAAGGCGGATGCACACACAAATTTCTAGTCTGGCTGCTGATGCCAGAGAAAAAAACCAGCATTGTGACGGGTGTAATGTTGTGGCTTGTGTAGCTGTAGAGTATGTTGTATGGATTGTGTGTAGGTGGGTGGTATTGGGTGGGTAACTTACTGGTTGGGGAAGTGGCATGTAGGTAGCTTTGTGTACATTCAATATTCGCGCCAGGGTGTTTTCTTTCGCGGCAAAAAGTTGGGAATTCGAAATTTTGTTATTTAAACGGTTTATAAACTGGTTTTCCTAATACATTTTGATGGGATAATTAATTATCCTACTCTTGGAATAATAAAATGTGCAATTTTCTGTTAATAAATGCATAAAAAGCTGTTTATTCACATTTCATCAATTCGTTCGTTCGCTCTCATGTGAATGGTCCTTAAATGTTGAAATTGCACACGTATTCACAGACAAGGCAATTAAGTGGTGTTTTTTGCGGGGAAAATCGGGTAGGTACACAGAAGCAGAAGGCGACAGTATAGTAAGCGTAAGCTACAACTAACTTGTATGCGTGTGCAGCTGCTTTGCTGGGGTACAGTTGCACAAGGTAAATGTAAGTACCTACAAAAATTATTTTAAAGTGAGCAGTGTAGCCACTTTTGATTGTTTTAAGTAAAAACCCATGTAGGTGTGTATTACATTACAGCACTTAAACGCGTAAAAGTCTCAAAAAGTGCATAAACGGCAGAAATTTAGCAACTCATAAATGAACTGCCAGTATTTTAATATGTAGCAAGAATTTTATTTTCACTAAATTTGGCATTTTAATAATTTTGAAACTTGGTGAACAGTTATGTTTGTCAATTGACTTGCATAATTAGGTATTTGCAAGTGTGAAATAGTTTACGTTTGGTTTATGGTGGATTTACATCACCACGCCAAAAACTTTAATAAAACACCCTGCAATTTGCACCAAATACTTTTATCTAAATACGTATAACTAAAATAGTAGGTATTTAATCCATTTACGTGTAAGCTGTCTTAAAATCTGGAACAAAATTATGTGTAATCCATCCACATATCTCTAAAAACTTTTAACCCATTGTCAAATAAAGTTGACAAATTATTCCGACTCTTTAACTTGATTCCGCTTCACCAAACTTATGGTGAATGAGTGACTTTTCCACTTCTTTTTTAAGTTGGTTAAAGAAGGCTTGTAAAACACTATTTCTAAAATGTGAAATAGGCCACTGATAACTAATACTAAATAATCTGTAACCCACCTAAAAAAATAATATTGACACGAAAAGAATTATCCCTTTCGTAATAAGAATTGGCATACGAAAACAAAATCAATTTCGTTTTGTAAGTTTCCCTATACTTTGTTTTAGAAAGTGGCATCACTTGAAAGTACACACAGCTACCTACATGCCATTTCCCCAACCAGTAAGTTACCCACCCAATACCACCCACCTACACCCAATCCTTACAACATACTCTACAGCTACACAAGACACAACATTACACCCGTCACAATGCTGGTTTTTTTCTCTGGCATCAGCGGCCAGACTAGAATTTTGTGTGTGCATCCGCCTTGTACGTAAGTGCGATGCGCATTATATTTAGCGTGTTTTGCTTGCTTGTCACTTTTGTCAGTGCTGGTCAGAGTTGCTCGAGATTTACCAACCACTTATCTACATTTGTTTGTTTATCTTTTACGGAAAGTCTTTGGCCGAAAATTTTAGACATGGTGAAAAACCTAGTAAAATAAATGGTTTTAACGAAAATTTGGATAAATGTGGAAAAAATAATATATTATTTTGTTTTCATATTCATAATGTGCATGTGCATATCTCACAATTTGTGTAACGAAATTGCAATTCATGGAAAAAATTATATTAATTTAAATTTAAAGTTATTATGGGGTTTTCTTTTAGGATTCTCCGATTCGTGTAATAAAACCACTGCAACTGGCGAAACTGCTGGTATGAACTATGAATATGAAGCACGTATGAAGTATGAAGAAGACGAACCAGTAATAAAGCAAGACGGGCGAGGACGATGAAGATGAGGCACATGCACATTATGAATATGAAAACAAAATAATCTATTATTTTTTCCACATTTATCCAAATTTTCGTTAAAACCATTTATTTTACTAGGTTTCTAACTATGTCTAACATTTTCGGCCAAAGACTTTCCGTAAAAGATAAACAAACAAATGTAGGTGGTTGGTAAGTCTCGAGCAATAGCCACTTCGTAAATTATATTTTCGCCAAAAAATGTTCATTCGTAACTAGCCTTCGAGACTTATAATATATTTATATGAAATGTAAACAGTACCTAAACTTCTCCCCACTTATATTCCTATCGTTTCTCAATACATCCCCATGCCACTCACTCATCGTAGCAGCTATTGCGGCATTTAAGCACCATTCACAAACTTATGGTGAATGAGTGACTTTTCCACTTCTTTTTTAAGTTGGTTAAAGAAGGCTTGTAAAACACTATTTCTAAAATGTGAAATAGGCCACTGATAACTAATACTAAATACTCTGTAACCCACCTAAAAAAATAATATTGACACGAAAAGAATTATCCCTTTCGTAAAAAGAATTGGCATAAGAAAACAAAATCAATTTCGTTTTGTAAGTTTCCCTATACTTTGTTTTAGAAAGTGGCATCACTTGAATGTACACAAAGCTACCTACATGCCACTTCCCCAACCAGTAAGTTACCCACCCAATACCACCCACCTACACCCAATCCATACAACATACTCTACAGCTACACAAGACACAACATTACATCAGCAGCCAGACTAGAAATTTGTGTGTACATCCGCCTTGTACGTAAGTGCGATGCGCATTATATTTAGCGTGTTTTCGGCCAAAGCCTTCCCGTAAAAGATAAACAAACAAATGTAAGTGGTTGGTAAATCTCGAGCAACTCTGACCAGCACTGACAAGAGTGACAAGCAAGGAAAACACGCTAAATATAATCCGCATCGCACTTACGTGCGATTACGTACAAGGCGGATGCACACACAAATTTCTAGTCTGGCTGCTGATGCCAGAGAAAAAAACCAGCATTGTGTCGGGTGGAATGTTGTGGCTTGTGTAGCTGTAGAGTATGTTGTATGGATTGTGTGTAGGTGGGTGGTATTGGGTGGGTAACTTACTGGTTGGGGAAGTGGCATGTAGGTAGCTTTGTACGTAAGTGCGATGCGCATTATATTTAGCGTGTTTTGCTTGCTTGTCACTCTTGTCAGTGCTGGTCAGAGTTGCTTGAGATTTACCAACCACTTACATTTGTTTGTTTATCTTTTACGGAAAGTCTTTGGCCGAAAATGTTAGACATAGTGAAAAAAGGACGATGAAGATCAAGATGAGGCACATGCAAATTATGAATATGAAAACAAAATAATCTATTATTTTTTCCACATTTATCCAAATTTTCGTTAAAACCATTTATTTTACTATGTTTTTCACTATGTCTAACATTTTCGGCCAAAGACTTTCCGTAAAAGATAAACAAACAAATGTAAGTGGTTGGTAAATCTCGAGCAACTCTGACCAGCACTGACAAGAGTGACAAGCAAGGAAAACACGCTAAATATAATCCGCATCGCACTTACGTGCGATTACGTACAAGGCGGATGTACACACAAATTTCTAGTCTGGCTGCTGATGCCAGAGAAAAAACCAGCATTGTGACGGGTGTAATGTTGTGGCTTGTGTAGCTGTAGAGTATGTTGTATGGATTGTGTGTAGGTGGGTGGTATTGGGTGGGTAACTTACTGGTTGGGGAAGTGGCATGTAGGTAGCTTTGTGTACATTCAATATTCGCGCCAGGGTGTTTTCTTTCGCGGCAAAAAGTTGGGAATTCGAAATTTTGTTATTTAAACGGTTTATAAACTGGTTTTCCTAATACATTTTGATGGGATAATTAATTATCCTACTCTTGGAATAATAAAATGTGCAATTTTCTGTTAATAAATGCATAAAAAGCTGTTTATTCACATTTCATCAATTCGTTCGTTCGCTCTCATGTGAATGGTCCTTATAGGGCCCATACACGACGCAGACACGTCGCTGCAGACCTTAAGTCTGTGCAAACTTGCCTTGGCCACACACGGTGCAGATAATCTGCACAGACATTAGTTTGTATGATTTCGTCGTGGTCGTCGGGTCAGAAAAATGACGGATACTGCTAGCCAATCCGACTTCAATAATGCCGAATGGATGAAGGAAATTTAATGAAACTGCTAGGAAAAATGAATCCAATAATAACTAAACAAAAATCTTGAATGAGGGAACCGATTTCTCCAAGCGAGACGCTTCCAATTATGTTCACGCCGTGAATTTTCTCGCTCGTCTGTGCAAAATTCACCATACACGACACAGACATGTCGTTGCAGACCAAGAAAAATTCAAAAAATTTTGAATTCACACAGACGGTCGCTGCAAACAGTCGACATGGCTACACACGACACAGACGGCCTGCGCGGACATGTCCACAACAACAAAATATATTGGTCTGCAGCGACGTGTCTGTGTCGTGTATGGGCCCTATTAAATGTTGAAATTGCACACGTATTCACAGACAAGGCAATTAAGTGGTGTTTTTTGCGGGGAAAATCGGGTAGGTACACAGAAGCAGAAGGCGACAGTATAGTAAGCGTAAGCTACAACTAACTTGTATGCGTGTGCAGCTGCTTTGCTGGGGTACAGTTGCACAAGGTAAATGTAAGTACCTACAAAAATTATTTTAAAGTGAGCAGTGTAGCCACTTTTGATTGTTTTAAGTAAAAACCCATGTAGGTGTGTATTACATTACAGCACTTAAACGCGTAAAAGTCTCAAAAAGTGCATAAACGGCAGAAATTTAGCAACTCATAAATGAACTGCCAGTATTTTAATATGTAGCAAGAATTTTATTTTCACTAAATTTGGCATTTTAATAATTTTGAAACTTGGTGAACAGTTATGTTTGTCAATTGACTTGCATAATTAGGTATTTGCAAGTGTGAAATAGTTTACGTTTGGTTTATGGTGGATTTACATCACCACGCCAAAAACTTTAATAAAACACCCTGCAATTTGCACCAAATACTTTTATCTAAATACGTATAACTAAAATAGTAGGTATTTAATCCATTTACGTGTAAGCTGTCTTAAAATCTGGAACAAAATTATGTGTAATCCATCCACATATCTCTAAAAACTTTTAACCCATTGTCAAATAAAGTTGACAAATTATTCCGACTCTTTAACTTGATTCCGCTTCACCAAACTTATGGTGAATGAGTGACTTTTCCACTTCTTTTTTAAGTTGGTTAAAGAAGGCTTGTAAAACACTATTTCTAAAATGTGAAATAGGCCCCTAATAACTAATACTAAATAATCTGTAACCCACCTAAAAAAATAATATTGACACGAAAAGAATTATCCCTTTCGTAAAAAGAATTGGCATACGAAAACAAAATCAATTTCGTTTAAGTTTCCCTATACTTTGTTTTAGAAAGTGGCATCACTTGAATGTACACAAAGCTACCTACATGCCATTTCCCCAACCAGTAAGTTACCCACCCAATACCACCCACCTACACCCAATTCATACAACATACTCAGCTACACAAGACACAACATTACACCCGTCACAATGCTGGTTTTTTTCTCTGGCATCAGCGGCCAGACTAGAATTTTGTGTGTGCATCCGCCTTGTACGTAAGTGCGATGCGCATTATATTTAGCGTGTTTTGCTTGCTTGTCACTTTTGTCAGTGCTGGTCAGAGTTGCTCGAGATTTACCAACCACTTATCTACATTTGTTTGTTTATCTTTTACGGAAAGTCTTTGGCCGAAAATTTTAGACATAGTGAAAAACCTAGTAAAATAAATGGTGTTAACGAAAATTTGGATATTCATAGTTCATACCAGCAGTTTCGCCAGTTGCAGTGGTTTTATTACACGAATCGGAGAATCCTAAAAGAAAACCCCATAATAACTTTAAATTTAAATTAATATAATTTTTTCCATGAATTGCAATTTCGTTACACAAATTGTGAGATATGCACATGCACATTATGAATATGAAAACAAAATAATCTATTATTTTTTCCACATTTATCCAAATTTTCGTTAAAACCATTTATTTTACTAGGTTTCTAACTATTCTAACATTTTCGGCCAAAGACTTTCCGTAAAAGATAAACAAACAAATGTAGGTGGTTGGTAAGTCTCGAGCAATAGCCACTTCGTAAATTATATTTTCGCCAAAAAATGTTCATTCGTAACTAGCCTTCGAGACTTATAATATATTTATATGAAATGTAAACAGTACCTAAACTTCTCCCCACTTATATTCCTATCGTTTCTCAATACATCCCCATGCCACTCACTCATCGTAGCAGCTATTGCGGCATTTAAGCACCATTCACAAACTTATGGTGAATGAGTGACTTTTCCACTTCTTTTTTAAGTTGGTTAAAGAAGGCTTGTAAAACACTATTTCTAAAATGTGAAATAGGCCACTGATAACTAATACTAAATACTCTGTAACCCACCTAAAAAAATAATATTGACACGAAAAGAATTATCCCTTTCGTAAAAAGAATTGGCATAAGAAAACAAAATCAATTTCGTTTTGTAAGTTTCCCTATACTTTGTTTTAGAAAGTGGCATCACTTGAATGTACACAAAGCTACCTACATGCCACTTCCCCAACCAGTAAGTTACCCACCCAATACCACCCACCTACACCCAATCCATACAACATACTCTACAGCTACACAAGACACAACATTACATCAGCAGCCAGACTAGAAATTTGTGTGTGCATCCGCCTTGTACGTAAGTGCGATGCGCATTATATTTAGCGTGTTTTGCTTGCTTGTCACTCTTGTCAGTGCTGGTCAGAGTTGCTTGAGATTTACCAACCATTTACATTTGTTTGTTTATCTTTTACGGAAAGTCTTTGGCCGAAAATGTTAGACATAGTGAAAAAAGGACGATGAAGATGAGGCACATGCACATTATGAATATGAAAACAAAATAATCTATTATTTTTTCCACATTTATCCAAATTTTTGTTAAAACCATTTATTTTACTAGGTTTTTCACTATGTCTAACATTTTCGGCCAAAGACTTTCCGTAAAAGATAAACAAACAAATGTAAGTGGTTGGTAAATCTCAAGCAATAGCAACTTCGTAAATTATATTTTCGCCAAAAAATGTTCATTCGTAACTAGCCTTCGACTTATAATATATTTATATGAAATGTAAACAGTACCTAAACTTCTCCCCACTTATATTCCTATCGTTTCTCAATACATCCCCATGCCACTCACTCATCGTAGCAGCTATTGCGGCATTTAAGCACCATTCACATGGCAGCAAACGAACGAATTATGCATTCATAAACAGAAAATTGTACATTTTAGCTACTACTCCAAGATGAGGATAATTAATTATTCCATCAAAATTTACTAAGAAAACAAGTTTCACTTTTTATGCATTTATAAACACAAAATTGCACATTTTATTATTTCAAGACATCCTACTCATGGAATAAGGTTAATTTCGAACGAATTTTTTATTCCCGACTTTGTGGAACGCGATTTACCTAAATGATGTGGATTGTGAATAAACTGAATATTCGCGCCAGGGTGTTTTCTTTCGCGGCAAAAAGTTGGGAATTCGAAATTTTGTTATTTAAACGGTTTATAAACTGGTTATCTTAATACATTTTTAATACATTGATTAATTATCCTACTCTTGGAATAATAAAATGTGCAATTTTCTGTTAATAAATGCATAAAAAGCTGTTTGTTCACATTTCATCAATTCGTTCGTTCGCTCTCATGTGAATGGTCCTTAAATGTTGAAATTGCACACGCATTCACAGACAGGGCAATTAAGAGGGGTTTTTTTGCGGGGGAAATCGGGTAGTGTACAAAATGTATGGAACCAATAACGAACGATGTTAGTTAACGAGCGTTTATTATCTTTAAAAATACGAAAAAATAACGTGAATTACATTAAATATTACATATATGAGCGAACTTACTTCGTGTTCCTTCTTCTTCTTTCTAAGGACGTCTATGGAATGAGGGCTTGTTCGCTTTCTTCATTTGACTTTGACATTTAGATATTCGGGTTGCGTTCAACAAGCCATCACTCCAGGGACGTTTACAATTTCTGAGTTGAGTATTTAAATTTAAGCCGGAACATCCCGCTCCCCGTGAATCGAAATGAGAGATTCACTCTTTACATCGAGTTTAGCCAACTTCGAAACTGGTCTTCGAAAGGTACCTGTTGATGTCATGACTAGCGCAGATCGAACCTGACCATCTGGTGACGGAAATATCCTTACAACCTTGCCACGCTTCCACTCGCCTCTACTCTCGTTGTTGTCACATATCACCACAATGTCACCGACATCGATCGGCTTTGTTTGCTGCTGCCACTTTGTTCGACGCGTAATAGTAGGAAGATATTCAGAAATCCATCTCTTCCAGAAAGTTTGCTTAAGTTGTTGCAATATATGCCACTGCTTCCGAAGATGCGGACCGTCCTTAACTTCTGGAGTTTGCACGTAGTTTGGACAGCCCAATAGGAAATGGTTCGGTGTCAGGGGTTCAGCTTCTTCACTATCTATCGGCAAGTGAGTGAGTGGTCGTGAATTTATTAAGTTCTCTGCCTCTATTAGCAAGCTCCGGAGCGTCTCTACTTGCGGACTCTTTTCCTTTAGTGTGAAAAATAGAACATTTTTTACGCATCTAACCATGCGCTCCCAAGCTCCACCAGCTGACGGATCCCCAGGTGTGTTGAAAAACCATTCAACTCCTCGACGTGTCCAAGCCCTTTGCCACAATTTTTACCTCTTCTTTACTCGCTCCTACAAAGCACCGGAATACCTCGTCTATTAATAAAATTACGAAGACACAGAATAACGGCATCGGTCGACAAATCTTTTGCTAGCTCCAGATGGATTGCGCGGGTAGATAGGCTGTAAAGAGCGCTACCCATCTTTTTTCGCATCGGCGTCCAATAGCTACCTGAATAGGACCAAAGTAGTCCACGCCCGTGTACGAAAACGGTCGAACGTATGGCGTAAGTCTATCGACGGGTAGCTGACCCATTAATGGATTCTCGGGCGCCGCATGTACATTTTTGCACAGCTGACAGCTTGACTTCATTGACCTAACAAGTTGACGAACGTTAGGAATCCAAAATTTGGTACGTATTGCACATACGATTGCCTCTTGGTTTTGGTGGTGAAATATTTCGTGATAATACTGAACTATTAATCTCGTCAGTGCATGAGATTTGGGTAAAATTATCGGTCGTTTCGTATTCATTGGCACACATGTGGCATAATCAATGCGTCCACCTAGACGAATTAAGCCATTTGTATCCAGACTCGGTGTCAATTTAAAAATAGCACTGCCTTTCGGCACCTTGTTTGCAGAAGATAGAAGATGCATCTCATTAGGAAAGACTGACGTTTGAACCAGCCGACAAATAGTAGTTTCCGCAACTCCGATTTCATTAGCTGTTAGCTGAACATCTGACGACGGTGTTCTGAGCTTTTCACCTTTTTTAACTATTTGGACAAATTTTCCAACCGCTCGCAAAACCCAGCACACTACTCTTAGCAGCCTATGATAATTTAAAAATCGTTCAAATGAAATAAATGTCATGTCGTGAATTGCTAAAACAAAATTAGAACGTTTTTCGTTACTTTCGTCGTTAACGGAGATGTCATCCGGTTCCTGTGGCCACTTTTCCATCGGAAGTTTCAAGAATGAGGGACCTTTAATCCATGGTTTCGGTCGCGTGGCGTCATCAGCTGGATTCAAACTCCCGGGCACCCATCTCCAATCATTAACTTCCGATCCATGAAGTATTTCAGCTATTCGATGACCGACGAATTGCTTGTACCGACGACTGTCTGATCTAATCCAATGGATGTTTGTCTTTGAATCAGACCAAAGTATTACCCTGCTAGGCCGTATGTTTTGACCACTTAAGACAGCCGCTTGCAGCTCGAGCCTAGGGATCGATAAAGCTTTGATGGGACTACATCTCGTCTTACCCATAACGAACACTATGTCGACATCATTACCACAAACAATGCGCCAATATCCAACGGCAGAAAAGGCAACTTCGCTGGCGTCTACAAATATATGGAGTTCAACTTGCGCATGTGAATCAGTCAAGCGTAAATGATAGCACCTCGGTATTTTAAAATCTTTTATCACATATAATTGTTTGTACCACTCATACCATCTACGGTAAATATCTTCTGGTATTTGTTCAGTCCATCCTGTGTTTACTCTCCATAATTCTTGCAGCAATAATTTTGATTTGATGACAACATTTGCTAAAAACCCGAATGGATCGAAGATTGACATTGTAAGACTCAGAACTTGACTTTTCGTTGGTCTTATTTTACCATCCAAGATGGCTGCTGGTATCCTTGAAAAATTTAAGGTAAAGCAAAACTGGTCGGCCTTCGAGTCCCAGAACATACCGAGAATTTTTTCGGTTGTAGAATCGCTGTGGCAAATGTTTTTTAAATCCGATGACGATGGAGTGTGCTTGTTGAGAACATCGACGAGCTGTGACGAGTTTGAAACAAAGCCTCTCAAATCAAATCCTGCAACACTATGGATCTTCTTAACCATCTCTGACACTGTAATGGCTTCTGAGACGGAATCGAAACTGTCAACATAATCGTCGACATAGTGTCGGTCAACTATGGCTTCAAAGGCTCGTGGATGAGTTTGTTCATAAGCGCTGGCATTTAAATTTTTAATATATTGCGCCGAACATGGCGAACTTGCGGACCCAAAAATCATTGCCGTCATTATATATATGTCCGGTGGTCGTGACATATCCCCATCCCTCCAAAGAAAACGTTGACAATTTTGATCTTCCTGACGAATATTTATGCGGTGAAACATTTCGCGGATGTCTGCGCATACACCTATCGGTCGTTGACGAAATGCTAGTAGGATTGACAAAAGAGGTCTTGGCTGATAAGTATCCGGATCCTTTAACAACATTGAATTCAATGACATTCCATCAATAGAGGCGGCAGCGTCAAAAACGAGACGTAATTTTTTGCCTTTATTGACATTGCAAATAGCAAAATGGGGCAAATACCATACACGTTTATATTTTGCATTCACCTCGGCAAGCGATAGCTTTCGTGGTTTCCCGAAGAATTTTCTCCGCTCTTTTATCGGACTCCGAAACGATTGGCTTAAACGACGGTGCTATATTTTCGATAGCGAAATATTCAGCTACGAGTATTTGTAAATCTCGCATAATATTCTCATCATTCTGTCCTATATGGCTAACGATCGCATCTGACACATTATCTTCATTCGAACCGAAAAGTGTCAAACCGAGTTTCGTATAATGAACTGAAAACCCATTGTCAATATTTATCACATTTGTTGGCCGAACGAGATTAGTATGTGGAATTCCGATTAAAATTTGGGGTACCGCATTATAATAATCATCAACTGGCAGCACTCTTAAACTGCTGTATTGCTTTTTCATGTCCATCAATTCGAGACTCTGAGATGGTAACAACAGCTGTTTCACTGTACGGATGTTTCGCATTTGGTAAGTATCTGCATTTTCATATATATAGAATTCAGGTTTATTTAATTTAAGTAATTATACAATAATAAAGAAAATAGCGATTGAGTGAATGCAAAATTATAATAATCGGATGAAATAGGCAGCGGGATCGATTACGTCTTCGTCGTTCGTCGTCGAAAATAAGAGTGCCCCCAGCTCCCATTGCCGGTATTTTTTGCTTGCATGGACCAGTTGAGAGGAAAAACAGAGAGTTCATTTGAGTGTTGCCGTCTGCTTTCAATTCACTCCTACAGATCGGCCATCCTGCTCACAAGCTGTCCTCAGCGTTCTGTCAAAGAAAAAATAATAAACAAAAAATTAGTTATTGTTGTACTCTTCCAAGGAAGAGTCTGAATCAAGGTCCGTATGGCGCCAACTTTTCATCATATCAGCACAACTGGTTGTAATTGCCGGTCCCTCGTGGTCTCCCACCTTCTCTACGTCGTATCTGTCGTGATTGCCTACTTTGTTAATTTTGTAGGGGCCAAGATACTTCCGAGCTATTTTTAAATTGGGTCCAAACTGTGTGCGGCGAATAGCTACCAGGTCACCCTCCTTGTAGTTGCGAGCTGGACACCTTTTCCGGTTATAAGTCCTCCGATTTTCGTCTTGGATCTCTGAAATTGCCTTTTGTGCCAGTTGTCTTGCCTCCTCTCTCTCCATGGTAAACAGCTCTCTTATATCGTCGTCTATTAGTTTTGTCAGTTCAGGGTCAGTGTTGCTTCTCATTTTTGTGCCCAACATGAGTTCAAACGGTGTATTCTTTATGCTTCGCTGCCAGGTCGAGTTGATGCATGCTTGAAGAGTACCGCAATGCGTGTACCATTTACTTGAATCCGTCGCTGAAAACTTTGTAAGAACTGAAATGATAATACGGTTGATACGCTCTACTTGGCCGTTCCCTCTCGGCACTCCTGTGGCGATTACCAAATGCTCAATGTTCCTTGTCTTGCAGTATTCTTCGAAATTGTTGCTCGTGAACGCGGACCCACGATCAGAAATTATCCGTGACGGATTTCCAAAGGTTGCTGCTTGCAGTTCCAGCTTGGAAATCGTTTCTGTAGCCGAAGTCGTCTTCGTTGGGTAAATCCATGTAAACTTGGAGAAAGCGTCGACTACGCAGAATATGTAGGTATACTGCTTCGCAGTTTTGGTCAGCGGACCTAAGTGGTCGATGTGGTATGTGCACAAAGGGGCGCTTTCCTTTTCGATGGGGCTAAGGAACCCTTCCTGTTTTCCTGATTTTCTCTCCGATAAAATGCAGGCAATGCAGTTGTTTCGGATTTCCTCCAGCTTCTTTGCAAGATGAGGGATGTAATAATCTCGTTTTACTATCTCCATCATCTTTTTCGTAGCAAAATGACCATCGCTGTGAACATTCCTCAAAAACTCGGCTTGCATTTTCTTCGGTATGTACAGTAACCTTCTTCCTTCCTCGTCTTCCTTGTAAATAACTCCTCTTTCGCATCTAAAATTGTTATATGGACTAAACTCTAAAAGGCTTTTAATTAATTTTATATTTTCGTCGTCGTCCTGTGCTTTTATGATTCTAGCTAGAAACTCACCCTTGACGAAACCTATCGCATTTCTACTGAGTGCATCTGCGTGGCGCATCCTTACCGCGTTCCGGTGTTCCAATTCGAAGTCGAACTCCTGCGTGATCAGCACCCATCCAGCAATTCTTGAAGAGAACTCCTTTTTCTCCATCGTTCCTTTGAACGCTGCGCAGTCCGTTGCTATTTTAAATCGCAGTCCCAGGAGATAGTGCCTGAACTTCTTCAGCGCTTTCACCACTGCCAGAGCTTCTAGCTCATAGCTGCTGTAGTTCTGTTCCGCGGTAGAGGTCTTCTTACTATAATAGGAGACAGGATAAAAAGCATTATTTTCTTTTTGGAGCAACACGGCCCCAAAACCCCATTTGGAAGCATCGGTGTGAAGCTCGGTTTCCGCGTCAGGCCGATATAGTTTAAGAACAGGAGAGGTGGTCAAAATGTTCTTAAGTTCCTCGAACGCAGCTGTTTCTTTTGCCCCAAACTGAAACTTCTCACCTTTTCTTAACAGATCTGTCAATGGTCTCGCAATGCTGGAATAACCAGGCACAAATCTTCTAAAATACCCAGTGAGTCCCAAAAAACTTTGGACCTTCGGAACGTTGATCGGCTGTGGAAATCTCTGAACTGCCTTTATTTTCTCCATCGAAGGCTTGATAGTTCCATTCGCAACTCGAAATCCCAAGTAGTCGATGGCCTCACACAGAAACTGACATTTTTTCCATCGAAATTTAAGACCATACTCACTCGCCACCTCCAGCACAAGCTTCAGATTAGCCAAGGCATCCTCAACATCCTTTCCCAGCACCGCAAAATCATCTACAAATATCAATAAAATTTTTCGAAGCATCAGTTCTTTAAAGACTGCGTTGACATGTCGTTGAAATACAGCTGGTGAAAGACATATTCCAAACGGCGCAACGTTAAATTCCCATTGATCTTCTGCTGTCACAAAAGACGTATACTTACGGCTCTCTTCGCTTACCGGTACGTGGAAAAAGCCGTTTTCCAAATCCATCGTCGTAAAAACTTTGGCCGAACTCAGCTGATCGAGTTGCTCTTCCACAATAGCATTTGGGAACGGATCACGAACGATGATTTTGTTGAGTGCCCGATAGTCTATGCACAATCTTTTTGTCCCATCCTTCTTATTTGCGAGCACTACTGGTGATGAATACTCAGATTCGCTTCGTCGTATAATTCCCATCGCATGCCACTCCTCTACTTGCCTTTGGACAATATCCTTTTCTAGCGGAGCTAGCCGTCTTGGACGTTGAGCAATCGGCACGTCCGATCGAAGGATAATTTTCATTTGCACGTTTGTCGTCTTTGTTTTCATCGGCTTATAGTTGTTAACCAAATTCTGTACTTCGTCCCTGTATAACGGATTGCCAACAAATATTTCTACTTTTTCATTACTAACCTGGTAACAGTTCCTTAATTGCGAATCTATCTGTTCTATCCGTACACCGTCTTTATCCAGAGAAATGCGTGTGCCTCGTAAAATGTCTTTGCCGATCAAAAGAGCATGCTGCAGGTATCTTGAGGACACCACATAAATCTTTGTCCGATAGAACAATTGGTCTATCTGAACCGTTCCGTCAAAGTATCCAAAAGGCTTTGTATTTTCTTGGGACAGTCCCCGAAAAACTTGGTCATCAGCTTCTAATGTTGGAGCTCCTATCTTAAAATACTCCGTCGAATCCATCACCGTCACATCACTTCCAGTATCGATTCTTGCCCTAACCTCAAAACCATTTACCAATACCACCTTAACCTCCAATTCGCTTACGTCACTTTCCACCACGTTCACTGCTTTTGCGCCGTCTTGTTTTAGTGGACAGTTTGCTGAAAGGTGTCCAAAATTTTCGCAGTTGAAGCACTTAGGGCCTTTAGACCTATTTTCACACCCCCTGCTCTTGTGCCCTGTCAGTCCACAGTTAAAACAACGTATTCTATGATTGCTGCTGTTGCTAACCTCCTTAGCTTTCGGTTTCGGTTTAACTAGCTGATACGATGACACGCGTTGCCCAAGGCTACTTCTGAAGCGTTCGTACTCCATGAGTTTCAACCTAAAATCACCCATTGTCCGAGCACCATAGAGCATGGCTTTGTTCATGGCATCGTCATCGATGCCATCGATGACGTATTGTATGATTGAGATATCGTCTACGCCGCCCTTTCCCCCTAACTCTCGCATTGCAAACAAATAATCAGTAACTGTCTCGTCTTTCTTTTGTTTTTTAGCAACCAACCCTTTGTGCACATCCGCAGTATTCATAACGTTTCCAAATTCATCAAGCAGCAGTTCTTTGAGCTCCTTCCATTTTGTTATAGTTGGCTTTGTCCGCATCGCCGTTTTAGCGGTACCAACCAACAACCGTTTGCCAAATAGAATTTTCCGCGTGTCATCCCATTTCATCAAGGATGATACCGTTTCGAATTCGTCGACCCATGAAGCAACATCTCCCTGACCACTGAAACATGACACAGCATTAAGAGCGTCTTCAAAAGATCCGATACTTGCCTGAATATCACGCTTTTTAAGCTCCTCGATTTCTGTTCGCAGCAATGAACACTCTAGCTCCACACTGACCGCACCATTCGCACATCTTCGGTTTTCTCTAACCTGAGCTGATTCAGCATTTTCTCCTGTTACCTCGTTCATACGTTCGTCTTCCTGAAGCCGCCTTGTGGATGGTAACTGTCCCCGACATCCACTCGTACTTGCACCCTCCGCCGTCCTCGCCGTCTTCGTCCTTCTTCCGTTAACCTCAGGCAGAACGTCTTCTACCTCGTCTTCGTCGTGTAAGGGTGCTCCCAAGTCACCTCCGCCTGCTAACATGGAAGTTTTCCACTTCTTTCTGCTCGACTCCTGCTCTTTCTCCCGTCTTTTTAATTCGACCTCTCGTTGTAAAAGTACTTCAAATAATTCAGAGAAGTCCGCTCCTGGAGTCATTTCAGTACTATTTAATTGTCTGCCCCGTCGTTTGCCTACCATCGTATACGTTTTTTTTTTTTTTGCTATCGCGATTAAATTAACTCGTCGTTGCTGTACAGTGTACACGTGTGCGATCACAAGTTGCTGAACTCGTTACCGTTTTATAATTTCGCGTATGACTTTTGATATTAGAATAAATCGAATTTCTGCTGAGAATTATTAAAGAAATCCCGGTTGAGCCCCCATTTATAGAATTCAGGTTTATTTAATTTAAGTAATTATACAATAATAAAGAAAATAGCGATTGAGTGAATGCAAAATTATAATAATCGGATGAAATAGGCAGCGGGATCGATTACGTCTTCGTCGTTCGTCGTCGAAAATAAGAGTGCCCCCCGCTCCCATTGCCGGTATTTTTTGCTTGCATGGACCAGTTGAGAGGAAAAACAGAGAGTTCATTTGAGTGTTGCCGTCTGCTTTCAATTCACTCCTACATATATGCCAGATATTTCTAAATCGACGCGCTGAGATATTTCGTTCGTGGTCTTATTTCCTATCCATCTGAGGGACAACAATTCCGACACACCCTTGACGCCAATATGAGAAGCAACTCTCTCCTCGATAAGTGAAATCTTTGCACCGTCGTCGATGAATGCGATAACATTGCAAGTTCCTTTCGGCCCAATCAATTGCACAGGCAAATATTTTAATAATGTTTTTTTTGATGCAGGTTGGCAAATGATGGTACCTACAGTGTTACTCAGTGGTCTACAGGGCTCTTCGGACGACGAAGTATTGAAAGTGGTGGCATTAATAGTAGAAGGGTGGTTTGTCGGCGGTGGAACTGTTTCAGCATGAAGAAGACGACTGTGAGACCTGCGACATGATGAAGTGCCACATTCGCGGCGATACGTACACTTGGATAGGGGGTGACCAGCACGTAAACAAGAGAAACATAACTGGCTTTCTTTTACTATTTGCCAGCGTTGTGAATAGGCATTCCTTTGAATCGGGAGCATTGATGTAATTGGTGGTTAGAGTCACAGACAATGCATGCAATTTTTTTCTTTCGTTGATCCTCAGATACAGTATAAACTGTATTGCAATGCCTTTGTTTTTGCGCAAATGAATGTGAATTGTTAGTCAATGATTTATCAGGCACTACTTCGGTAGCTAGAGCAACATATATGGCTATCTGTCTCAGCCAATTGCCAAATTCCTTTACGCTGGGGTGGTTACATTTGATAGCAAATCTATGCTTTACCCATTCCTCCCTTTTGCTGAGTGGAAGTTTTTTTGTCAACTCCTCAAGAAGAGTTGGGTCGAATAATTGGACCGTCTCGCCAGCGTTTTCTAAGAACGTTGATAAATTCGACACTAATGTGCTAAAGTTCACAATGTCCGAAATTCTAGATTCGGTTATGTTAGGAAATGCCCTTACTTTGGCCAGCTGACTCCGAATTAGTATTTCTGGACGACCGTAGTGAAATTCTAACGTGCTCATTATAGCACTGACGCTGCTCGGGTGAATGAGCAAAGATTCGACAAGCTGTCTGGCTGGACTTTCTTGGCGTAAAGATTTTTGGAGCCTTGAAAGGTTTTCCAAGTCAGTATAACGATGAGCAGCTGTTATTTCCTTGTATGCAACGCAGAACATTGGCCATTCTTCGGGCTTGCCGGAAAATTGCGGAAGGTCTTGCAACTTTCGAATAGGTGGTTGGTAAAATTGAATCGTCTGGGCTGTCGGCAGTGGCAGCGGGGGGTTTGGTGGCAGTGGCATTGTGGGACTTTGTGGCAGTGACATTTGGGCAGGCAAATAAGAAGGAAGGTAAAAATGGTTGTACATACCTTGATAATTTGCGGCAGTTGTGGTTGGCGGAACTCCGTTGCTTGAGTAGTTGGCGGCGACTGTGGCTGGCAAGGCTTGATTGCAGGCGTAGCTGTTGGCAAAGGAGACTGTCGGGGCTTGATGGCAGGCGTAATTGGCGGCAAAGGAGGCTGGCGTGACTTGATGGCAGGCGTAATCGGCGGCATATGAGGCTGGCGTGGCGGCGCGCGGAGAAAGGCGAAGACATCATAGCAGCGGATGACGATGGCAAAGTGGCGGCAGGTCTTGTGGACAACATTGAAGTGCCGGCATTTGTATTAAAATTTGCCAAAGGCGATGACAAAATGGCGGCTGTCTTTGTCGGAGATACCGAAGAACTCGTGGCGAGGTACGATTTGCCTGGTGACGACAAAATGGCGGCAGGTTGCGAAATAGATGCTTTTAAGGTTAAATTCTCGAAAGATTTTTGCAAATTTTGCATTTGCGCCTGCAATTCCGCAAGTTGGACGGCAGTCGTGTCGGTCACTGTTGCGTCCAGATCGTGATCCAATTTTTCTGGCGATTGCGGCGGCGGCGACGACATTTCTTGGCTTTGAAGCTTTGCCTTGGAGCGTGTAAGCATTCAGTTTTTTCCGAAGGTTTAGGGAAATAATAAAGTTGTACAAAATGTATGGAACCAATAACGAACGATGTTAGTTAACGAGCGTTTATTATCTTTAAAAATACGAAAAAATAACGTGAATTACATTAAATATTACATATATGAGCGAACTTACTTCGTGTTCCTTCTTCTTCTTTCTAAGGACGTCTATGGAATGAGGGCTTGTTCGCTTTCTTCATTTGACTTTGACATTTAGATATTCGGGTTGCGTTCAACAAGCCATCACTCCAGGGACGTTTACAATTTCTGAGTTGAGTATTTAAATTTAAGCCGGAACAGGTAGGTACACAGAAGCAGAAGGCGACAGTATAGTAAGCGTAAGCTACAACTAACTTGTATGCGTGTGCAGCTGCTTTGCTGGGGTACAGTTGCACAAGGTAAATGTAAGTACTTACAAAAATTATTTCAAAGTGAGCAGTGTAGCCACTTTTGATTGTTTTAAGTAAAAACCCATGTAAGTGTGTATTACATTACAGCACTTAAACGCTTAAAAGTCTCAAAAAGTGCATAAACGGCAGAAATTTAGCAACTCATAAATGAACTGCCAGTATTTTAATATGTAGCAAGAATTTTATTTTCACTAAATTTGGCATTTAAATAATTTTGAAACTTGGTGAACAGTTATGTTTGTCAATTGACTTGCATAATTAGGTATTTGCAAGTGTGAAATAGTTTACGTTTGGTTTATGGTGGATTTACATCACCACGCCAAAAACTTTAATAAAACACCCTGCAATTTGCACCAAATACTTTTATCTAAATACGTATAACTAAAATAGTAGGTATTTAATCCATTTACGTGTAAGCTGTCTTAAAATCTGGAACAAAATTATGTGTAATCCATCCACATATCTCTAAAAACTTTTAACCCATTGTCAAATAAAGTTGACAAATTATTCCGATTCTTTAACTTGATTCCGCTTCACCAAACTTATGGTGAATGAGTGACTTTTCCACTTCTTTTTTAAGTTGGTTAAAGAAGGCTTGTAAAACACTATTTCTAAAATGTGAAATAGGCCACTGATAACTAATACTAAATAATCTGTAACCCACCTAAAAAAATAATATTGACACGAAAAGAATTATCCCTTTCGTAAAAAGAATTGGCATACGAAAACAAAATCAATTTCGTTTTGTAAGTTTCCCTATACTTTGTTTTAGAAAGTGGCATCACTTGAATGTACACAAAGCTACCTACATCCCATTTCCCCAACCAGTAAGTTACCCACCCAATACCACCCACCTACACCCAATCCATACAACATACTCTGCAGCTACACAAGACACAACATTACACCCGTCACAATGCTGGTTTTTTTCTCTGGCATCAGCAGCCAGACTAGAAATTTGTGTGTGCATCCGCCTTGTACGTAAGTGCGATGCGCATTATATTTAGCGTGTTTTGCTTGCTTGTCACTCTTGTCAGTGCTGGTCAGAGTTGCTTGAGATTTACCAACCACTTACATTTGTTTGTTTATCTTTTACGGAAAGTCTTTGGCCGAAAATGTTAGACATAGTGAAAAAAGGACGATGAAGATCAAGATGAGGCACATGCAAATTATGAATATGAAAACAAAATAATCTATTATTTTTTCCACATTTATCCAAATTTTCGTTAAAACCATTTATTTTACTATGTTTTTCACTATGTCTAACATTTTCGGCCAAAGACTTTCCGTAAAAGATAAACAAACAAATGTAAGTGGTTGGTAAATCTCGAGCAACTCTGACCAGCACTGACAAGAGTGACAAGCAAGGAAAACACGCTAAATATAATCCGCATCGCACTTACGTGCGATTACGTACAAGGCGGATGCACACACAAATTTCTAGTCTGGCTGCTGATGCCAGAGAAAAAACCAGCATTGTGACGGGTGTAATGTTGTGGCTTGTGTAGCTGTAGAGTATGTTGTATGGATTGTGTGTAGGTGGGTGGTATTGGGTGGGTAACTTACTGGTTGGGGAAGTGGCATGTAGGTAGCTTTGTGTACATTCAATATTCGCGCCAGGGTGTTTTCTTTCGCGGCAAAAAGTTGGGAATTCGAAATTTTGTTATTTAAACGGTTTATAAACTGGTTTTCCTAATACATTTTGATGGGATAATTAATTATCCTACTCTTGGAATAATAAAATGTGCAATTTTCTGTTAATAAATGCATAAAAAGCTGTTTATTCACATTTCATCAATTCGTTCGTTCGCTCTCATGTGAATGGTCCTTAAATGTTGAAATTGCACACGTATTCACAGACAAGGCAATTAAGTGGTGTTTTTTGCGGGGAAAATCGGGTAGGTACACAGAAGCAGAAGGCGACAGTATAGTAAGCGTAAGCTACAACTAACTTGTATGCGTGTGCAGCTGCTTTGCTGGGGTACAGTTGCACAAGGTAAATGTAAGTACCTACAAAAATTATTATAAAGTGAGCAGTGTAGCCACTTTTGATTGTTTTAAGTAAAAACCCATGTAGGTGTGTATTACATTACAGCACTTAAACGCGTAAAAGTCTCAAAAAGTGCATAAACGGCAGAAATTTAGCAACTCATAAATGAACTGCCAGTATTTTAATATGTAGCAAGAATTTTATTTTCACTAAATTTGGCATTTTAATAATTTTGAAACTTGGTGAACAGTTATGTTTGTCAATTGACTTGCATAATTAGGTATTTGCAAGTGTGAAATAGTTTACGTTTGGTTTATGGTGGATTTACATTACCACGCCAAAAACTTTAATAAAACACCCTGCAATTTGCACCAAATACTTTTATCTAAATACGTATAACTAAAATAGTAGGTATTTAATCCATTTACGTGTAAGCTGTCTTAAAATCTGGAACAAAATTATGTGTAATCCATCCACATATCTCTAAAAACTTTTAACCCATTGTCAAATAAAGTTGACAAATTATTCCGACTCTTTAACTTGATTCCGCTTCACCAAACTTATGGTGAATGAGTGACTTTTCCACTTCTTTTTTAAGTTGGTTAAAGAAGGCTTGTAAAACACTATTTCTAAAATGTGAAATAGGCCACTAATAACTAATACTAAATAATCTGTAACCCACCTAAAAAAATAATATTGACACGAAAAGAATTATCCCTTTCGTAAAAAGAATTGGCATACGAAAACAAAATCAATTTCGTTTAAGTTTCCCTATACTTTGTTTTAGAAAGTGGCATCACTTGAATGTACACAAAGCTACCTACATGCCATTTCCCCAACCAGTAAGTTACCCACCCAATACCACCCACCTACACCCAATCCATACAACATACTCAGCTACACAAAACACAACATTACACCCGTCACAATGCTGGTTTTTTTCTCTGGCATCAGCGGCCAGACTAGAATTTTGTGTGTGCATCCGCCTTGTACGTAAGTGCGATGCGCATTATATTTAGCGTGTTTTGCTTGCTTGTCACTCTTGTCAGTGCTGGTCAGAGTTGCTTGAGATTTACCAACCACTTACATTTGTTTGTTTATCTTTTACGGAAAGTCTTTGGCCGAAAATGTTAGACATAGTGAAAAAAGGACGATGAAGATGAGGCACATGCACATTATGAATATGAAAACAAAATAATCTATTATTTTTTCCACATTTATCCAAATTTTTGTTAAAACCATTTATTTTACTAGGTTTTTCACTATGTCTAACATTTTCGGCCAACGACTTTCCGTAAAAGATAAACAAACAAATGTAAGTGGTTGGTAAATCTCAAGCAATAGCAACTTCGTAAATTATATTTTCGCCAAAAAATGTTCATTCGTAACTAGCCTTCGACTTATAATATATTTATATGAAATGTAAACAGTACCTAAACTTCTCCCCACTTATATTCCTATCGTTTCTCAATACATCCCCATGCCACTCACTCATCGTAGCAGCTATTGCGGCATTTAAGCACCATTCACATGGCAGCAAACGAACGAATTATGCATTCATAAACAGAAAATTGTACATTTTAGCTACTACTCCAAGATGAGGATAATTAATTATTCCATCAAAATTTACTAAGAAAACAAGTTTCACTTTTTATGCATTTATAAACACAAAATTGCACATTTTATTATTTCAAGACATCCTACTCATGGAATAAGGTTAATTTCGAACGAATTTTTTATTCCCGACTTTGTGGAACGCGATTTACCTAAATGATGTGGATTGTGAATAAACTGAATATTCGCGCCAGGGTGTTTTCTTTCGCGGCAAAAAGTTGGGAATTCGAAATTTTGTTATTTAAACGGTTTATAAACTGGTTATCTTAATACATTTTTAATACATTGATTAATTATCCTACTCTTGGAATAATAAAATGTGCAATTTTCTGTTAATAAATGCATAAAAAGCTGTTTGTTCACATTTCATCAATTCGTTCGTTCGCTCTCATGTGAATGGTCCTTAAATGTTGAAATTGCACACGCATTCACAGACAGGGCAATTAAGAGGGGTTTTTTTGCGGGGGAAATCGGGTAGTGTACAAAATGTATGGAACCAATAACGAACGATGTTAGTTAACGAGCGTTTATTATCTTTAAAAATACGAAAAAATAACGTGAATTACATTAAATATTACATATATGAGCGAACTTACTTCGTGTTCCTTCTTCTTCTTTCTAAGGACGTCTATGGAATGAGGGCTTGTTCGCTTTCTTCATTTGACTTTGACATTTAGATATTCGGGTTGCGTTCAACAAGCCATCACTCCAGGGACGTTTACAATTTCTGAGTTGAGTATTTAAATTTAAGCCGGAACATCCCGCTCCCCGTGAATCGAAATGAGAAATTCACTCTTTACATCGAGTTTAGCCAACTTCGAAACTGGTCTTCGAAAGGTACCTGTTGATGTCATGACTAGCGCAGATCGAACCTGACCATCTGGTGACGGAAATATCCTTACAACCTTGCCACGCTTCCACTCGCCTCTACTCTCGTTGTTGTCACATATCACCACAATGTCACCGACATCGATCGGCTTTGTTTGCTGCTGCCACTTTGTTCGACGCGTAATAGTAGGAAGATATTCAGAAATCCATCTCTTCCAGAAAGTTTGCTTAAGTTGTTGCAATATATGCCACTGCTTCCGAAGATGCGGACCGTCCTTAACTTCTGGAGTTTGCACGTAGTTTGGACAGCCCAATAGGAAATGGTTCGGTGTCAGGGGTTCAGCTTCTTCACTATCTATCGGCAAGTGAGTGAGTGGTCGTGAATTTATTAAGTTCTCTGCCTCTATTAGCAAGCTCCGGAGCGTCTCTACTTGCGGACTCTTTTCCTTTAGTGTGAAAAATAGAACATTTTTTACGCATCTAACCATGCGCTCCCAAGCTCCACCAGCTGACGGATCCCCAGGTGTGTTGAAAAACCATTCAACTCCTCGACGTGTCCAAGCCCTTTGCCACAATTTTTACCTCTTCTTTACTCGCTCCTACAAAGCACCGGAATACCTCGTCTATTAATAAAATTACGAAGACACAGAATAACGGCATCGGTCGACAAATCTTTTGCTAGCTCCAGATGGATTGCGCGGGTAGATAGGCTGTAAAGAGCGCTACCCATCTTTTTTCGCATCGGCGTCCAATAGCTACCTGAATAGGACCAAAGTAGTCCACGCCCGTGTACGAAAACGGTCGAACGTATGGCGTAAGTCTATCGACGGGTAGCTGACCCATTAATGGATTCTCGGGCGCCGCATGTAAATTTTTGCACAGCTGACAGCTTGACTTCATTGACCTAACAAGTTGACGAACGTTAGGAATCCAAAATTTGGTACGTATTGCACATACGATTGCCTCTTGGTTTTGGTGGTGAAATATTTCGTGATAATACTGAACTATTAATCTCGTCAGTGCATGAGATTTGGGTAAAATTATCGGTCGTTTCGTATTCATTGGCACACATGTGGCATAATCAATGCGTCCACCTAGACGAATTAAGCCATTTGTATCCAGACTCGGTGTCAATTTAAAAATAGCACTGCCTTTCGGCACCTTGTTTGCAGAAGATAGAAGATGCATCTCATTAGGAAAGACTGACGTTTGAACCAGCCGACAAATAGTAGTTTCCGCAACTCCGATTTCATTAGCTGTTAGCTGAACATCTGACGACGGTGTTCTGAGCTTTTCACCTTTTTTAACTATTTGGACAAATTTTCCAACCGCTCGCAAAACCCAGCACACTACTCTTAGCAGCCTATGATAATTTAAAAATCGTTCAAATGAAATAAATGTCATGTCGTGAATTGCTAAAACAAAATTAGAACGTTTTTCGTTACTTTCGTCGTTAACGGAGATGTCATCCGGTTCCTGTGGCCACTTTTCCATCGGAAGTTTCAAGAATGAGGGACCTTTAATCCATGGTTTCGGTCGCGTGGCGTCATCAGCTGGATTCAAACTCCCGGGCACCCATCTCCAATCATTAACTTCCGATCCATGAAGTATTTCAGCTATTCGATGACCGACGAATTGCTTGTACCGACGACTGTCTGATCTAATCCAATGGATGTTTGTCTTTGAATCAGACCAAAGTATTACCCTGCTAGGCCGTATGTTTTGACCACTTAAGACAGCCGCTTGCAGCTCGAGCCTAGGGATCGATAAAGCTTTGATGGGACTACATCTCGTCTTACCCATAACGAACACTATGTCGACATCATTACCACAAACAATGCGCCAATATCCAACGGCAGAAAAGGCAACTTCGCTGGCGTCTACAAATATATGGAGTTCAACTTGCGCATGTGAATCAGTCAAGCGTAAATGATAGCACCTCGGTATTTTAAAATCTTTTATCACATATAATTGTTTGTACCACTCATACCATCTACGGTAAATATCTTCTGGTATTTGTTCAGTCCATCCTGTGTTTACTCTCCATAATTCTTGCAGCAATAATTTTGATTTGATGACAACATTTGCTAAAAACCCGAATGGATCGAAGATTGACATTGTAAGACTCAGAACTTGACTTTTCGTTGGTCTTATTTTACCATCCAAGATGGCTGCTGGTATCCTTGAAAAATTTAAGGTAAAGCAAAACTGGTCGGCCTTCGAGTCCCAGAACATACCGAGAATTTTTTCGGTTGTAGAATCGCTGTGGCAAATGTTTTTTAAATCCGATGACGATGGAGTGTGCTTGTTGAGAACATCGACGAGCTGTGACGAGTTTGAAACAAAGCCTCTCAAATCAAATCCTGCAACACTATGGATCTTCTTAACCATCTCTGACACTGTAATGGCTTCTGAGACGGAATCGAAACTGTCAACATAATCGTCGACATAGTGTCGGTCAACTATGGCTTCAAAGGCTCGTGGATGAGTTTGTTCATAAGCGCTGGCATTTAAATTTTTAATATATTGCGCCGAACATGGCGAACTTGCGGACCCAAAAATCATTGCCGTCATTATATATATGTCCGGTGGTCGTGACATATCCCCATCCCTCCAAAGAAAACGTTGACAATTTTGATCTTCCTGACGAATATTTATGCGGTGAAACATTTCGCGGATGTCTGCGCATACACCTATCGGTCGTTGACGAAATGCTAGTAGGATTGACAAAAGAGGTCTTGGCTGATAAGTATCCGGATCCTTTAACAACATTGAATTCAATGACATTCCATCAATAGAGGCGGCAGCGTCAAAAACGAGACGTAATTTTTTGCCTTTATTGACATTGCAAATAGCAAAATGGGGCAAATACCATACACGTTTATATTTTGCATTCACCTCGGCAAGCGATAGCTTTCGTGGTTTCCCGAAGAATTTTCTCCGCTCTTTTATCGGACTCCGAAACGATTGGCTTAAACGACGGTGCTATATTTTCGATAGCGAAATATTCAGCTACGAGTATTTGTAAATCTCGCATAATATTCTCATCATTCTGTCCTATATGGCTAACGATCGCATCTGACACATTATCTTCATTCGAACCGAAAAGTGTCAAACCGAGTTTCGTATAATGAACTGAAAACCCATTGTCAATATTTATCACATTTGTTGGTCGAACGAGATTAGTATGTGGAATTCCGATTAAAATTTGGGGTACCGCATTATAATAATCATCAACTGGCAGCACTCTTAAACTGCTGTATTGTTTTTTCATGTCCATCAATTCGAGACTCTGAGATGGTAACAACAGCTGTTTCACTGTACGGATGTTTCGCATTTGGTAAGTATCTGCATTTTCATATATGCCAGATATTTCTAAATCGACGCGCTGAGATATTTCGTTCGTGGTCTTATTTCCTATCCATCTGAGGGACAACAATTCCGACACACCCTTGACGCCAATATGAGAAGCAACTCTCTCCTCGATAAGTGAAATCTTTGCACCGTCGTCGATGAATGCGATAACATTGCAAGTTCCTTTCGGCCCAATCAATTGCACAGGCAAATATTTTAATAATGTTTTTTTTGATGCAGGTTGGCAAATGATGGTACCTACAGTGTTACTCAGTGGTCTACAGGGCTCTTCGGACGACGAAGTATTGAAAGTGGTGGCATTAATAGTAGAAGGGTGGTTTGTCGGCGGTGGAACTGTTTCAGCATGAAGAAGACGACTGTGAGACCTGCGACATGATGAAGTGCCACATTCGCGGCGATACGTACACTTGGATAGGGGGTGACCAGCACGTAAACAAGAGAAACATAACTGGCTTTCTTTTACTATTTGCCAGCGTTGTGAAATAGGCATTCCTTTGAATCGGGAGCATTGATGTAATTGGTGGTTAGAGTCACAGACAATGCATGCAATTTTTTTCTTTCGTTGATCCTCAGATACAGTATAAACTGTATTGCAATGCCTTTGTTTTTGCGCAAATGAATGTGAATTGTTAGTCAATGATTTATCAGGCACTACTTCGGTAGCTAGAGCAACATATATGGCTATCTGTCTCAGCCAATTGCCAAATTCCTTTACGCTGGGGTGGTTAGATTTGATAGCAAATCTATGCTTTACCCATTCCTCCCTTTTGCTGAGTGGAAGTTTTTTTGTCAACTCCTCCAGAAGAGTTGGGTCGAATAATTGGACCGTCTCGCCAGCGTTTTCTAAGAACGTCGATAAATTCGGCACTAATGTGCTAAAGTTCACAATGTCCGAAATTCTAGATTCGGTTATGTTAGGAAATGCCCTTACTTTGGCCAGCTGACTCCGAATTAGTATTTCTGGACGACCGTAGTGAAATTCTAACGTGCTCATTATAGCACTGACGCTGCTCGGGTGAATGAGCAAAGATTCGACAAGCTGTCTGGCTGGACTTTCTTGGCGTAAAGATTTTTGGAGCCTTGAAAGGTTTTCCAAGTCAGTATAACGATGAGCAGCTGTTATTTCCTTGTATGCAACGCAGAACATTGGCCATTCTTCGGGCTTAAACGAAGGTAAAAATGGTTGTACATACCTTGATAATTTGCGGCAGTTGTGGTTGGCGGAACTCCGTTGCTTGAGTAGTTGGCGGCGACTGTGGCTGGCAAGGCTTGATTGCAGGCGTAGCTGTTGGCAAAGGAGACTGTCGGGGCTTGATGGCAGGCGTAATTGGCGGCAAAGGAGGCTGGCGTGACTTGATGGCAGGCGTAATCGGCGGCATATGAGGCTGGCGTGGCGGCGGAGAAAGGCGAAGACATCATAGCAGCGGATGACGATGGCAAAGTGGCGGCAGGTCTTGTGGACAACATTGAAGTGCCGGCATTTGTATTAAAATTTGCCAAAGGCGATGACAAAATGGCGGCTGTCTTTGTCGGAGATACCGAAGAACTCGTGGCGAGGTACGATTTGCCTGGCGACGACAAAATGGCGGAAGGTTGCGAAATAGATGCTTTTAAGGTTAAATTCTCGAAAGATTTTTGCAAATTTTGCATTTGCGCCTGCAATTCCGCAAGTTGGACGGCAGTCGTGTCGATCACTGTTGCGTCCAGATCGTGATCCAATTTTTCTGGCGATTGCGGCGGCGGCGACGACATTTCTTGGCTTTGAAGCTTTGCCTTGGAGCGTGTAAGCATTCAGTTTTTTCCGAAGGTTTAGGGAAATAATAAAGTTGTACAAAATGTATGGAACCAATAACGAACGATGTTAGTTAACGAGCGTTTATTATCTTTAAAAATACGAAAAAATAACGTGAATTACATTAAATATTACATATATGAGCGAACTTACTTCGTGTTCCTTCTTCTTCTTTCTAAGGACGTCTATGGAATGAGGGCTTGTTCGCTTTCTTCATTTGACTTTGACATTTAGATATTCGGGTTGCGTTCAACAAGCCATCACTCCAGGGACGTTTACAATTTCTGAGTTGAGTATTTAAATTTAAGCCGGAACAGGTAGGTACACAGAAGCAGAAGGCGACAGTATAGTAAGCGTAAGCTACAACTAACTTGTATGCGTGTGCAGCTGCTTTGCTGGGGTACAGTTGCACAAGGTAAATGTAAGTACTTACAAAAATTATTTCAAAGTGAGCAGTGTAGCCACTTTTGATTGTTTTAAGTAAAAACCCATGTAAGTGTGTATTACATTACAGCACTTAAACGCTTAAAAGTCTCAAAAAGTGCATAAACGGCAGAAATTTAGCAACTCATAAATGAACTGCCAGTATTTTAATATGTAGCAAGAATTTTATTTTCACTAAATTTGGCATTTTAATAATTTTGAAACTTGGTGAACAGTTATGTTTGTCAATTGACTTGCATAATTAGGTATTTGCAAGTGTGAAATAGTTTACGTTTGGTTTATGGTGGATTTACATCACCACGCCAAAAACTTTAATAAAACACCCTGCAATTTGCACCAAATACTTTTATCTAAATACGTTTAACTAAAATAGTAGGTATTTAATCCATTTACGTGTAAGCTGTCTTAAAATCTGGAACAAAATTATGTGTAATCCATCCACATATCTCTAAAAACTTTTAACCCATTGTCAAATAAAGTTGACAAATTATTCCGACTCTTTAACTTGATTCCGCTTCGCCAAACTTATGATGAATGAGTGACTTTTCCACTTCTTTTTTAAGTTGGTTAAAGAAGGCTTGTAAAACACTATTTCTAAAATGTGAAATAGGCCACTAATAACTAATACTAAATAATCTGTAACCCACCTAAAAAAATAATATTGACACGAAAAGAATTATCCCTTTCGTAAAAAGAATTGGCATACGAAAACAAAATCAATTTCGTTTAAGTTTCCCTATACTTTGTTTTAGAAAGTGGCATCACTTGAATGTACACAAAGCTACCTACATACCACTTCCCCAACCAATAAGTTACCCACCCAATACCACCCACCTACAACCAATCCATACAACATACTCTACAGCTACACAAGACACAACATTACATCAGCAGCCAGACTAGAAATTTGTGTGTGCATCCGCCTTGTACGTAAGTGCGATGCGCATTATATTTAGCGTGTTTACCAACCACTTACATTTGTTTGTTTATCTTTTACGGAAAGTCTTTGGCCGAAAATGTTAGACATAGTGAAAAAAGGACGATGAAGATGAGGCACATGCACATTATGAATATGAAAACAAAATAATCTATTATTTTTTCCACATTTATCCAAATTTCTGTTAAAACCATTTCTTTTACTAGGTTTTTCACTATGTCTAAGGCCTGAAACACACATGCGATTTCAATCGCGCGACTGTTTAGTCGCAAAAAATGAAACATACGCATTTCAATATGAATGCGCACACATAAAATCCGAAATTATGTGCGCGCATTCACATTAAAATGCGTGTGTTTCATTTTTTGCGACTAAATAATCGCGGGATTGAAATCGCATGTGTGTTTCAGGCCTAACATTTTCCGCCAAAGACTTTCCGTAAAAGATAAACAAACAAATGTAAGTGGTTGGTAAATCTCGAGCAACTCTGACCAGTACTGACAAGAGTGACAAGCAAGCAAAACACGCTAAATATAATGCGCATCGCACTTACGTACAAGGCGGATGCACACACAAATTTCTAGTCTGGCTGCTGATGCCAGAGAAAAAAACCAGCATTGTGACGGGTGTAATGTTGTGGCTTGTGTAGCTGTAGAGTATGTTGTATGGATTGTGTGTAGGTGGGTGGTATTGGGTGGGTAACTTACTGGTTGGGGAAGTGGCATGTAGGTAGCTTTGTGTACATTCAATATTCGCGCCAGGGTGTTTTCTTTCGCGGCAAAAAGTTGGGAATTCGAAATTTTGTTATTTAAACGGTTTATAAACTGGTTTTCCTAATACATTTTGATGGGATAATTAATTATCCTACTCTTGGAATAATAAAATGTGCAATTTTCTGTTAATAAATGCATAAAAAGCTGTTTATTCACATTTCATCAATTCGTTCGTTCGCTCTCATGTGAATGGTCCTTAAATGTTGAAATTGCACACGTATTCACAGACAAGGCAATTAAGTGGTGTTTTTTGCGGGGAAAATCGGGTAGGTACACAGAAGCAGAAGGCGACAGTATAGTAAGCGTAAGCTACAACTAACTTGTATGCGTGTGCAGCTGCTTTGCTGGGGTACAGTTGCACAAGGTAAATGTAAGTACCTACAAAAATTATTTTAAAATGAGCAGTGTAGCCACTTTTGATTGTTTTAAGTAAAAACCCATGTAGGTGTGTATTACATTACAGCACTTAAACGCGTAAAAGTCTCAAAAAGTGCATAAACGGCAGAAATTTAGCAACTCATAAATGAACTGCCAGTATTTTAATATGTAGCAAGAATTTTATTTTCACTAAATTTGGCATTTTAATAATTTTGAAACTTGGTGAACAGTTATGTTTGTCAATTGACTTGCATAATTAGGTATTTGCAAGTGTGAAATAGTTTACGTTTGGTTTATGGTGGATTTACATCACCACGCCAAAAACTTTAATAAAACACCCTGCAATTTGCACCAAATACTTTTATCTAAATACGTATAACTAAAATAGTAGGTATTTAATCCATTTACGTGTAAGCTGTCTTAAAATCTGGAACAAAATTATGTGTAATCCATCCACATATCTCTAAAAACTTTTAACCCATTGTCAAATAAAGTTGACAAATTATTCCGACTCTTTAACTTGATTCCGCTTCACCAAACTTATGGTGAATGAGTGACTTTTCCACTTCTTTTTTAAGTTGGTTAAAGAAGGCTTGTAAAACACTATTTCTAAAATGTGAAATAGGCCACTGATAACTAATACTAAATACTCTGTAACCCACGTAAAAAAATAATATTGACACGAAAAGAATTATCCCTTTCGTAAAAAGAATTGGCATAAGAAAACAAAATCAATTTCGTTTTGTAAGTTTCCCTATACTTTGTTTTAGAAAGTGGCATCACTTGAATGTACACAAAGCTACCTACATGCCACTTCCCCAACCAGTAAGTTACCCACCCAATACCACCCACCTACACCCAATCCATACAACATACTCTACAGCTACACAAGACACAACGTTACATCAGCAACCAGATTAGAAATTTGTGTGTGCATCCGCCTTGTACGTAAGTGCGATGCGCATTATATTTAGCGTGTTTTGCTTGCTTGTCACTCTTGTCAGTGCTGGTCAGAGTTGCTTGAGATTTACCAACCACTTACATTTGTTTGTTTATCTTTTACGGAAAGTCTTTGGCCGAAAATGTTAGACATAGTGAAAAAAGGACGATGAAGATGAGGCACATGCAAATTATGAATATGAAAACAAAATAATCTATTATTTTTTCCACATTTATCCAAATATTTGTTAAAACCATTTATTTTACTAGGTTTTTCACTATGTCTAACATTTTCGGCCAAAGACTTTCCCTAAAAGATAACCAAACAAATGTAAGTGGTTTGTAGCCGTTTGTGTAGAAGCTGAGATGAGGGTAAATGTGAACAAATCGGAAGTGATGGTCGTCTCCAGAACGCCTGTTCAATGCACTCTGCATGTTAGTGGAGCCCTATTGAAACAGGTGGAGAAGTTTAAGTATCTCGGGGTCTTATTCACGAGTGATGGAAGGAGCAATGCCGAGTTTTCCTGTAGGATTGGTCAGGCTGGATCGATTTTGAGACAGCTTGGTCATTCTGTTATCAGGAGGACTGAACTTGGTGTCAAAGCTAAGTTGTCAGTCTTTAATTCGGTGTTTGTTCCAACTCTTACCTATGGTTATGAGGTTTGGGTAATGACCGAAAGAATAAGATCGCGAATACAAGCTGCCGAAATAAGATTTCTCCGTAGTATTGCTGGTGTGACCCGTAGAGATCGCATCAGAAATACCAGAATACGTGAGGAACTCAATGTCGAGCAGCTACTTCTCCGGACGGAGCGATCCATGCTTCGGTGGTTTGGTCATGTTAAACGCATGTCCCCGACCAGGATTCCACGACGTGCTATGGAATCCGTTCCATCGGGCAGGCGTCCCCTAGGTAGACCCAGGATGAGATGGTTAGATCAAATTCATAATCTCTCCTCTACCCGTATGGGGATTGCCCTTGATGATTTAGAGTCGATGGCGGAGGATCGAGAGCTATGGAGGGTCCACTTTGCAGCTATTGCGGCATTTAAGCACCATTCACAAACTTATGGTGAATGAGTGACTTTTCCACTTCTTTTTTAAGTTGGTTAAAGAAGGCTTGTAAAACACTATTTCTAAAATGTGAAATAGGCCACTGATAACTAATACTAAATACTCTGTAATCCACCCAAAAAAACAATATTGACACGATAGATATATGGAATTATCCCTTTCGTAAAAAGAATTGGCATACGAAAACAAAATCAATTTCGTTTTGTAAGTTTCCGTATACTTTGTTTTAGAAAGTGGCATCACTTGAATGTACACAAAGCTACCTACATGCCACTTCCCCAACCAGTAAGTTACCCACCCAATACCACCCACCTACACACAATCCATACAACATACTCTACAGCTACACAAGCCACAACATTACACCCGTCACAATGCTGTTTTTTTTCTCTGGCAGCAGCAGCCAGACTAGAAATTTGTGTGTGCATCCGCCTTGTACGTAAGTGCGATGCGCATTATATTTAGTGTGTTTACCAACCACTTACATTTGTTTGTTTATCTTTTACGGAAAGTCTTTGGCCGAAAATGTTAGACATAGTGGAAAAAGGACGATGAAGTTGAGGCACATGCACATTATGAATATGAAAACAAAATAAACTATTATTTTTTCCACATTTATCCAAATTTTTGTAAAACCATTTATTTTACTAGGTTTTTCACTATGTCTAACATTTTCCGCCAAAGACTTTCCGTAAAAGATAAACAAACAAATGTAAGTGGTTGGTAAATCTCGAGCAATAGCCACTTCGTAAATTATATTTTCGCCAAAAAATGTTCATTCGTAACTAGCCTTCGAGATTTATAATATATTTACATGAAATGTAAACAGTACCTAAACTTCTCCCCACTTATATTCCTATCGTTTCTCAATACATCCCCATGCCACTCACTCATCGTAGCAGCTATTGCGGCATTTAAGCACCATTCACAAACTTATGGTGAATGAGTGACTTTTCCACTTCTTTTTTTTAAGTTGGTTAAAGAAGGCTTGTAAAACACTATTTCTAAAATGTGAAATAGGCCACTGATAACTAATACTAAATACTCTGTAACCCACCTAAAAAAATAATAGTGACACGAAAAGAATTATCCCTTTCGTAAAAAGAATTGGCATAAGGAAACAAAATCAATTTCGTTTTGTAAGTTTCCCTATACTTTGTTTTAGAAAGTGGCATCACTTGAATGTACACAAAGCTACCTACATGCCACTTCCCCAACCAGTAAGTTACCCACCCAATACCACCCACCTACACACAATCCATACAACATACTCTACAGCTACACAAGCCACAACATTACACCCGTCACAATGCTGGCTTTTTTCTCTGGCATCAGCAGCCAGACTAGAAATTTGTGTGTGCATCCGCCTTGTACGTAAGTGCGATGCGCATTATATTTAGCGTGTTTTGCTTGCTTGTCACTCTTGTCAGTGCTGGTCAGAGTTGCTCGAGATTTACCAACCACTTACATTTGTTTGTTTATCTTTTACGGAAAGTCTTTGGCCGAAAATGTTAGACATATTGAAAAAAGGACGATGAAGATGAGGCACATGCAAATTATGAATATGAAAACAAAATAATCTATTATTTTTTCCACATTTATCCAAATTTTTTTTAAAACCATTTATTTTACTAGGTTTTTCACTATGTCTAAGATAAACAAACAAATGTAAGTGGTTGGTAAATCTCGAGCAATAGCCACTTCGTAAATTATATTTTCGCCAAAAAATGTTCATTCGTAACTAGCCTTCGAGACTTATAATATATTTATATGAAATGTAAACAGTACCTAAACTTCTCCCCACTTATATTCCTATCGTTTCTCAATACATCCCCATGCCACTCACTCATCGTAGCAGCTATTGCGGCATTTAAGCACCATTCACAAACTTATGGCGAATGACTGACTTTTCCACTTCTTTTTTAAGTTGGTTAAAGAAGGCTTGTAAAACACTATTTCTAAAATGTGAAATAGGCCACTGATAACTAATACTAAATACTCTGTAACCCACCTAAAAAAATAATATTGACACGAAAAGAATTATCCCTTTCGTAAAAAGAATTGGCATAAGAAAACAAAATCAATTTCGTTTTGTAAGTTTCCCTATACTTTGTTTTAGAAAGTGGCATCACTTGAATGTACACAAAGCTACCTACATGCCACTTCCCCAACCAGTAAGTTACCCACCCAATACCACCCACCTACACACAATCCATACAACATACTCTACAGATACACAAGACACAACATTACATCAGCAGCCAGACTAGAAATTTGTGTGTGCATCCGCCTTGTACGTAAGTGCGATGCGCATTATATTTAGCGTGTTTTGCTTGCTTGTCATTCTTGTCAGTGCTGGTCAGAGTTGCTTGAGATTTACCAACCACTTACATTTGTTTGTTTATCTTTTACGGAAAGTCGTTGGCCGAAAATGTTAGACATAGTGAAAAACCTAGTAAAATAAATGGTTTTAACAAAAATTTGGATAAATGTTGAAAAAATAATATATTATTTTGTTTTCATATTCATAATGTGCATGTGCATATCTCACAATTTGTGTAACGAAATTGCAATTCATGGAAAAAATTATATTAATTTAAATTTAAAGTTATTAGGTATGGGGTTTTCTTTTAGGATTCTCCGATTCGTGTAATAAAACCACTGCAACTGGCGAAACTGCTGGTATGAACTATGAATATGAAGCACGTATGAAGTATGAAGAAGACGAACCAGTAATAAAGCAAGACGGGCGAGGACGATGAAGATGAGGCACATGCACATTATGAATATGAAAACAAAATAATCTATTATTTTTTCCACATTTATCCAAATTTTCGTTAAAACCATTTATTTTACTAGGTTTCTAACTATGTGTAACATTTTCGGCCAAAGACTTTCCGTAAAAGATAAACAAACAAATGTAGGTGGTTGGTAAGTCATCACCAACCTCACTCATCGTAGCAGCTATTGCGGCATTTAAGCACCATTCACATGGCAGCAAACGAACGAATTATGCATTCATAAACAGAAAATTGTACATTTTAGCTACTACTCCAAGATGAGGATAATTAATTATTCCATCAAAATTTACTAAGAAAACAAGTTTCACTTTTTATGCATTTATAAACACAAAATTGCACATTTTATTATTTCAATACATCCTACTCATGGAATAAGGTTAATTTCGAACGAATTTTTTATTCCCGACTTTGTGGAACGCGATTTACCTAAATGATGTGGATTGTGAATAAACTGAATATTCGCGCCAGGGTGTTTTCTTTCGCGGCAAAAAGTTGGGAATTCGAAATTTTGTTATTTAAACGGTTTATAAACTGGTTATCTTAATACATTTTGATGGAATAATTAATTATCCTACTCTTGGAATAATAAAATGTGCAATTTTCTGTTAATAAATGCATAAAAAGCTGTTTATTCACATTTCATCAATTCGTTCGTTCGCTCTCATGTGAATGGTCCTTAAATGTTGAAATTGCACACGTATTCACAGACAAGGCAATTAAGTGGTGTTTTTTGCGGGGAAAATCGGGTAGGTACACAGAAGCAGAAGGCGACAGTATAGTAAGCGTAAGCTACAACTAACTTGTATGCGTGTGCAGCTGCTTTGCTGGGGTACAGTTGCACAAGGTAAATGTAAGTACCTACAAAAATTATTTTAAAATGAGCAGTGTAGCCACTTTTGATTGTTTTAAGTAAAAACCCATGTAGGTGTGTATTACATTACAGCACTTAAACGCGTAAAAGTCTCAAAAAGTGCATAAACGGCAGAAATTTAGCAACTCATAAATGAACTGCCAGTATTTTAATATGTAGATTTGGCATTTTAATAATTTTGAAACTTGGTGAACAGTTATGTTTGTCAATTGACTTGCATAATTAGGTATTTGCAAGTGTGAAATAGTTTACGTTTGGTTTATGGTGGATTTACATCACCACGCCAAAAACTTTAATAAAACACCCTGCAATTTGCACCAAATACTTTTATCTAAATACGTATAACTAAAATAGTAGGTATTTAATCCATTTACGTGTAAGCTGTCTTAAAATCTGGAACAAAATTATGTGTAATCCATCCACATATCTCTAAAAACTTTTAACCCATTGTCAAATAAAGTTGACAAATTATTCCGACTCTTTAACTTGATTCCGCTTCGCCAAACTTATGGTGAATGAGTCACTTTTCCACTTCTTTTTTAAGTTGGTTAAAGAAGGCTTGTAAAACACTATTTCTAAAATGTGAAATAGGCCACTGATAACTAATACTAAATACTCTGTAACCCACCTAAAAAAATAATATTGACACGAAAGGAATTATCCCTTTGGTAAAAAGAATTGGCATACGAAAACAAAATCAATTTCGTTTTGTAAGTTCCCTATACTTTGTTTTAGAAAGTGGCATCACTTGAATGTACACAAAGCTACCTACATGCCACTTCCCACACCAGTAAGTTACCCACCCAATACCACCCACCTACACCCAATCCATACAACATACTCTACAGCTACACAAGACACAACGTTACATCAGCAACCAGATTAGAAATTTGTGTGTGCATCCGCCTTGTACGTAAGTGCGATGCGCATTATATTTAGCGTGTTTTGCTTGCTTGTCACTCTTGTCAGTGCTGGTCAGAGTTGCTTGAGATTTACCAACCACTTACATTTGTTTGTTTATCTTTTACGGAAAGTCTTTGGCCGAAAATGTTAGACATAGTGAAAAAAGGACGATGAAGATGAGGCACATGCAAATTATGAATATGAAAACAAAATAATCTATTATTTTTTCCACATTTATCCAAATATTTGTTAAAACCATTTATTTTACTAGGTTTTTCACTATGTCTAACATTTTCCGCCAAAGACTTTCCGTAAAAGATAACCAAACAAATGTAAGTGGTTTGTAGCCGTTTGTGTAGAAGCTGAGATGAGGGTAAATGTGAACAAATCTGAAGTGATGGTCGTCTCCAGAACGCCTGTTCAATGCACTCTGCATGTTAGTGGAGCCCTATTGAAACAGGTGGAGAAGTTTAAGTATCTCGGGGTCTTATTCACGAGTGATGGAAGGAGCAATGCCGAGTTTTCCTGTAGGATTGGTCAGGCTGGATCGATTTTGAGACAGCTTGGTCATTCTGTTATCAGGAGGACTGAACTTGGTGTCAAAGCTAAGTTGTCAGTCTTTAATTCGGTGTTTGTTCCAACTCTTACCTATGGTTATGAGGTTTGGGTAATGACCGAAAGAATAAGATCGCGAATACAAGCTGCCGAAATAAGATTTCTCCTTAGTATTGCTGGTGTGACCCGTAGAGATCGCATCAGAAATACCAGAATACGTGAGGAACTCAATGTCGAGCAGCTACTTCTCCGGACGGAGCGATCCATGCTTCGGTGGTTTGGTCATGTTAAACGCATGTCCCCGACCAGGATTCCACGACGTGCTATGGAATCCGTTCCATCGGGCAGGCGTCCCCTAGGTAGACCCAGGATGAGATGGTTAGATCAAATTCATAATCTCTCCTCTACCCGTATGGGGATTGCCCTTGATGATTTAGAGTCGATGGCGGAGGATCGAGAGCTATGGAGGGTCCACTTAGCAGCTATTGCGGCATTTAAGCACCATTCACAAACTTATGGTGAATGAGTGACTTTTCCACTTCTTTTTTAAGTTGGTTAAAGAAGGCTTGTAAAACACTATTTCTAAAATGTGAAATAGGCCACTGATAACTAATACTAAATACTCTGTAATCCACCCAAAAAAACAATATTGACACGATAGATATATGGAATTATCCCTTTCGTAAAAAGAATTGGCATACGAAAACAAAATCAATTTCGTTTTGTAAGTTTCCGTATACTTTGTTTTAGAAAGTGGCATCACTTGAATGTACACAAAGCTACCTACATGCCACTTCCCCAACCAGTAAGTTACCCACCCAATACCACCCACCTACACACAATCCATACAACATACTCTACAGCTACACAAGCCACAACATTACACCCGTCACAATGCTGTTTTTTTTCTCTGGCATCAGCAGCCAGACTAGAAATTTGTGTGTGCATCCGCCTTGTACGTAAGTGCGATGCGCATTATATTTAGTGTGTTTACCAACCACTTACATTTGTTTGTTTATCTTTTACGGAAAGTCTTTGGCCGAAAATGTTAGACATAGTGGAAAAAGGACGATGAAGTTGAGGCACATGCACATTATGAATATGAAAACAAAATAAACTATTATTTTTTCCACATTTATCCAAATTTTTGTAAAACCATTTATTTTACTAGGTTTTTCACTATGTCTAACATTTTCCGCCAAAGACTTTCCGTAAAAGATAAACAAACAAATGTAAGTGGTTGGTAAATCTCGAGCAATAGCCACTTCGTAAATTATATTTTCGCCAAAAAATGTTCATTCGTAACTAGCCTTCGAGATTTATAATATATTTACATGAAATGTAAACAGTACCTAAACTTCTCCCCACTTATATTCCTATCGTTTCTCAATACATCCCCATGCCACTCACTCATCGTAGCAGCTATTGCGGCATTTAAGCACCATTCACAAACTTATGGTGAATGAGTGACTTTTCCACTTCTTTTTTAAGTTGGTTAAAGAAGGCTTGTAAGACACTATTTCTAAAATGTGAAATAGGCCACTGATAACTAATACTAAATACTCTGTAACCCACCTAAAAAAATAATAGTGACACGAAAAGAATTATCCCTTTCGTAAAAAGAATTGGCATAAGAAAACAAAATCAATTTCGTTTTGTAAGTTTCCCTATACTTTGTTTTAGAAAGTGGCATCACTTGAATGTACACAAAGCTACCTACATGCCACTTCCCCAACCAGTAAGTTACCCACCCAATACCACCCACCTACACACAATCCATACAACATACTCTACAGCTACACAAGCCACAACATTACACCCGTCACAATGCTGGCTTTTTTCTCTGGCATCAGCAGCCAGACTAGAAATTTGTGTGTGCATCCGCCTTGTACGTAAGTGCGATGCGCATTATATTTAGCGTGTTTTGCTTGCTTGTCACTCTTGTCAGTGCTGGTCAGAGTTGCTCGAGATTTACCAACCACTTACATTTGTTTGTTTATCTTTTACGGAAAGTCTTTGGCCAAAAATGTTAGACATATTGAAAAAAGGACGATGAAGATGAGGCACATGCAAATTATGAATATGAAAACAAAATAATCTATTATTTTTTCCACATTTATCCAAATTTTTTTTAAAACCATTTATTTTACTAGGTTTTTCACTATGTCTAAGATAAACAAACAAATGTAAGTGGTTGGTAAATCTCGAGCAATAGCCACTTCGTAAATTATATTTTCGCCAAAAAATGTTCATTCGTAACTAGCCTTCGAGACTTATAATATATTTATATGAAATGTAAACAGTACCTAAACTTCTCCCCACTTATATTCCTATCGTTTCTCAATACATCCCCATGCCACTCACTCATCGTAGCAGCTATTGCGGCATTTAAGCACCATTCACAAACTTATGGCGAATGACTGACTTTTCCACTTCTTTTTTAAGTTGGTTAAAGAAGGCTTGTAAAACACTATTTCTAAAATGTGAAATAGGCCACTGATAACTAATACTAAATACTCTGTAACCCACCTAAAAAAATAATATTGACACGAAAAGAATTATCCCTTTCGTAAAAAGAATTGGCATAAGAAAACAAAATCAATTTCGTTTTGTAAGTTTCCCTATACTTTGTTTTAGAGAGTGGCATCACTTGAATGTACACAAAGCTACCTACATGCCACTTCCCCAACCAGTAAGTTACCCACCCAATACCACCCACCTACACACAATCCATACAACATACTCTACAGATACACAAGACACAACATTACATCAGCAGCCAGACTAGAAATTTGTGTGTGCATCCGCCTTGTACGTAAGTGCGATGCGCATTATATTTAGCGTGTTTTGCTTGCTTGTCACTCTTGTCAGTGCTGGTCAGAGTTGCTTGAGATTTACCAACCACTTATTTGTTTGTTTATCTTTTACGGAAAGTCTTTGGCCGAAAATGAAAATGAAATGAAAAATGTTCATTCATTTATATATTATAAGTCTCGAAGGCTAGTTACGAATTAAGATTTTGTTGGCGAAAATATAATTTACGAAGTGGCTATTGCTCGAGATTTACCAACCACTTACATTTGTTTGTTTATCTTTTACGGAAAGTCTTTGGCCGAAAATGTTAGACATAGTGAAAAAATGACGATGAAGATGAGGCACATGCAAATTATGAATATGAAAACAAAATAATCTATTATTTTTTCCACATTTATCCAAATTTTTGTTAAAACCATTTATTTTACTAGGTTTTTCACTATGTCTAACATTTTCCGCCAAAGACTTTCCGTAAAAGATAAACAAACAAATGTAAGTGGTTGGTAAATCTCGAGGAATAGCCACTTCGTAAATTATATTTTCGCCAACAAAATCTTAATTCGTAACTAGCCTTCGAGACTTATAATATACTAGTTGGTTGCACCCGCTTCGCTGGGTATGCAAAGTAATATTTGATAAACAAATTGATTTTATTTAAAGAACTTCTTTGAAAACTACATTGCGTATAAATTGTCTCTGGTTAATTTATAATCTTCCTTGCTGTGGATTAGATTCAATATACACCTTCTTTTGTCTTGCAACTCTTGATTGTGATAAAGCCACATACAGTTGGCCGTGTGAAAATACTCCGGTCTTCAAATGCATGCCAACGTGATCAAATGACTGGTCTTGAGCCTTGTTTATTATTATAGCGTATGCTAGAATTGTGGGCGCAGTAGCGCAGTGGTTAGTGTGTTGGACTACTGTGCGAGGAATCCCAGGTTCGATCCCCGGAAAAACCCAAATTACATCTTAAAGTTTTTTCTACTGCGCCACCTCTCGCGAACGTCTGACAAACATCCGAGAGTATGACTGTCATGAAAAAGCTTCTCAATTCAGCCGTTCGGACTCGGCATAAAAGTGTAGGTCCCTTCCATTCGTCCCAAAAATTGAAACTCACACAAAACGAATGGTTGCGAGAAGCTAGGCCTTGGATGTCACCCGCCTGTTGCGCCACCTATTTATTTTATTTTTTTTTTTATGCTAGAATTTATCGGAAATGGAATCATTGTGATAATTCATGCTCTTATCAAATTTCGTCCAGACTCTTCCACAATCAATCGAGTTCCATTGCAGTCCTTTTTTAGGGTTCAAGTTTTTCAGCAACATGATGATGACACCTTGCTTAAGTACAGCACATGAGGTGGCTTGCTGGATGGAGTTTGCTGATTGAGGAATTCAACAGGGAAATTTGGTGCATCATTTGGATCTTCAGTCTTTACTGATAACAGAATCGCTCCTATTCATTTCTAATGTCTGCACATTTGTCAGCGCGGCAATGACTCGTTCTGAAAGTTCCTGCATTGACTTTTGCAGCAGATCGCCAAAAATTGTCTTAATTAAGTCTCCTGTTAATATAATTTCCGTGGGAATTTCAACAACGTCGTCTTCATACATTTCTGCTACCCGCGGCAATTTTGCAATAATGAGAAGACTTATATAGAGTACACAAACCGAGTTTGAAGTCGATCGGATGAAAAATAAAAATGTTCCCGTACAAACTTTGACCCCCTAAGAAGGGTTGGTTTTATTTGGCAATTTCCATTTGAAAACACTTGCCGAGCATTACTATAGTAGAGTTTGAACCTTGAAGAAAATTAAAATATATGAAAAATAGGCGGTGCGTATTTGAATAATGAGAAAACACAAACATTGAAAATTTATTCAAATACCCACCGCCTACTTTTATTTAAAATAAGAAAAATAAGAAAAGTAAGGAGCGTTACAGAATCAGTAAGGGTAAATATATATATGATAAATGAATGAACATTTTTCATTTCATTTTCATTTTCGGCCAAAGACTTTCCGTAAAAGATAAACAAACAAATAAGTGGTTGGTAAATCTCAAGCAACTCTGACCAGCACTGACAAGAGTGACAAGCAAGCAAAACACGCTAAATATAATGCGCATCGCACTTACGTACAAGGCGGATGCACACACAAATTTCTAGTCTGGCTGCTGATGTAATGTTGTGTCTTGTGTATCTGTAGAGTATGTTGTATGGATTGGGTGTAGGTGGGTGGTATTGGGTGGGTAACTTACTGGTTGGGGAAGTGGCATGTAGGTAGCTTTGTGTACATTCAAGTGATGCCACTTTCTAAAACAAAGTATAGGGAAACTTACAACACGAAATTGATTTTGTTTTCGTATGCCAATTCTTTTTACGAAAGGGATAATTCTTTTCGTGTCAATATTGTTTTTTTGGGTGGGTTACAGAGTATTTAGTATTAGTTATCAGTGGCCTATTTCACATTTTAGAAATAGTGTTTTACAAGCCTTCTTTAACCAACTTAAAAAAGAAGTGGAAAAGTCACTCAAAGTCGGAATAATTTGTCAACTTTATTTGACAATGGGTTAAAAGTTTTTAGAGATATGTGGATGGATTACACATAATTTTGTTCCAGATTTTAAGACAGCTTACACGTAAATGGATTAAATACCTACTATTTTAGTTATACGTATTTAGATAAAAGTATTTGGTGCAAATTGCAGGGTGTTTTATTAAAGTTTTTGGCGTGGTGATGTAAATCCACCATAAACCAAACGTAAACTATTTCACACTTGCAAATACCTAATTATGCAAGTCAATTGACAAACATAACTGTTCACCAAGTTTCAAAATTATTAAAATGCCAAATTTAGTGAAAATAAAATTCTTGCTACATATTAAAATACTGGCAGTTCATTTATGAGTTGCTAAATTTCTGCCGTTTATGCACTTTTTGAGACTTTTACGCGTTTAAGTGCTGTAATGTAATACACACCTACATGGGTTTTTACTTAAAACAATCAAAAGTGGCTACACTGCTCACTTTGAAATAATTTTTGTAAGTACTTACATTTACCTTGTGCAACTGTACCCCAGCAAAGCAGCTGCACACGCATACAAATTAGTTGTAGCTTACGCTTACTATACTGTCGCCTTCTGCTTCTGTGTACCTACCCGATTTCCCCCGCAAAAAACCCCTCTTAATTGCCCTGTCTGTGAATACGTGTGCAATTTCAACATTTAAGGACCATTCACATGAGAGCGAACGAACGAATTGATGAAATGTGAACAAACAGCTTTTTATGCATTTATTAACAGAAAATTGCACATTTTATTATTCCAAGAGTAGGATAATTAATTATTCCATCAAAATGTATTAAGATAACCAGTTTATAAACCGTTTAAATAACAAAATTTCGAATTCCCAACTTTTTGCCGCGAAAGAAAACACCCTGGCGCAAATATTCAGTTTATTCACAATCCACATCATTTAGGTAAATCGCGTTCCACAAAGTCGGGAATAAAAAATTCGTTCGAACTTAACCTTATTCCATGAGTAGGATGTCTTGAAATAATAAAATGTGCAATTCTGTGTTTATAAATGCATAAAAAGTGAAACTTGTTTTCTTAGTAAATTTTGATGGAATAATTAATTATCCTCATCTTGGAGTAGTAGCTAAAATGTACAATTTTCTGTTTATGAATGCATAAAAAGTGGTTTGTTCGCATTTCGTCAATTCGTTCGTTTGCTGCCATGTGAATGGTGCTTAAATGCCGCAATAGCTGCTACGATGAGTGAGTGGCATGGGGGTAGGAATATAAGTGGGGAGAAGTTTAGGTACTGTTTACATTTCATGTAAATATATTATAAATCTCGAAGGCTAGTTACGAATGAAAATTTTGTTGGCGAAAATATAATTTACGAAGTGGCTATTGCTCGAGATTTACCAACCACTTACATTTGTTTGTTTATCTTTTACGGAAAGTCGTTGGCCGAAAATGTTAGACATAGTGAAAAACCTAGTAAAATAAATGGTTTTAACAAAAATTTGGATAAATGTTGAAAAAATAATAGATTATTTTGTTTTCATATTCATAATGTGCATGTGCCTCATCTTCATCGTCCTTTTTTCACTATGTCTAACATTTTCGGCCAAAGACTTTCCGTAAAAGATAAACAAACAAATGTAAGTGGTTGGTAAATCTCGAGCAACTCTGACCAGCACTGACAAGAGTGACAAGCAAGCAAAACACGCTAAATATAATGCGCATCGCACTTACGTACAAGGCGGATGCACACACAAATTTCTAGTCTGGCTGCTGATGCCAGAGAAAAAAACCAGCATTGTGACGGGTGTAATGTTGTGGCTTGTGTGTTGCGAAGCTGCTAATCATCATTGTACCCGAAGCTATGACGTAGCAACCACCACGACCTACTCTACAGAGCAGACCTTGTTATTTTCCTACGGAACACACCTTCTTCTTCTGTCAAACTGCCCAAAACGTCAAGCAACCACATGGATGATTAGCACAGAAGAGCTGTCAAAAAAAAAAAAAAAACCCTCTCGGGAACCAGAAATTAAGTTAAGGAAATAAAGTCTCCAATTAAATTGAAACTTGTGCATTTTAATTAACTTTTTCTCGTTTTCGTAGCAAAGGTTGGCTAAAAAATCTTCCCCACCGAACAGAAACGCAACACTGGTGTCAGATGTGGGGTAGATTTTCTTTCGTACCGAAAGATTACCAGGCGAAATAATGGCGCCTCCAACAGACGAGAAAAATGATGAGCAAGTTGACGTAAAACTTCGCACAATTTTACAAGAATACGTCACAGACCAGAAACAATTTTGGGAGAATAAATTAAGCCTGTGGCAGAAGGATCTTAAATCGCGCGACGAAGGGATTGAAAAGCGAGTTAATGATTTAGAACGCACTGTTAATGCTCTATCGTTTACACATGCTGCACGCAGTGAACCTCAATCGTCACCAAAAGATTTTAGCTGCGATCACGTGAGTCTTCCAACAGCTCCCCCGACACAACTGAAGGCGACGAATTTGCAACCTGTTCCTATGGATATCACCGGCGGAAGGCAAACCGTCTCCGAAGATGCCCGGTCACCACCACCCCCCACCATGGTTCATTCTACGGTACCGAAGCCAACTATTCCTTGTACATTGCAGCCATATGATGGCTTCGGCTCTTGGTCAGACTATCATCGACAATTTGAGATTGCTGCGAAGTGCGGAGGATGGTCAATCGAAGACAAAGCCAACGTTTTGGCAATGAATTTGCGTGGTGAAGCACTCACGGTGTTAAGCGCATTGCCAACCAATGTCGATCCGTCCTATAATGTGCTTACAGAACTTCTAAGGCAACGATTCAGCGGGGACCACAGATCGAGTTACACCCAATTTCGTTATCGAGTTCAAGGACCTAAGGAAGGTGTGGCCGAATATGCATTAGGGCTCCAACGTTTAGCAACCTCTGCACTTCCACAATGCCCAGATGTTGTAGTTCAGCAGATTATGGTAAGCCAATTCATCGATGGACTTCGAGATGAAAGCCTGCAGAATTTCGTCACGGTTGGTCGACCACAGTCTTTATCGGATGCTGTTAATTTAGCAAATGAGCTGAGTTCACGAAGCGTTCGCCGCGGCAGAGGGGTTATGTTGGCAGACGCCAACCAACCATCGACTTCAAAAAACTATCAGGCCTAGACAGCATGGGGCGGTTGTCAAATGGCTCTTCTATGAATGCCCTCAACAACATAACTGAAATGAACCAAATTATCCAAACAAGTAATGACATAAACCAGAGAATAGATAATTCTTCATGTGAGGCAACATGTTCATTCATGAACCACGACGGGATGTCTGCCGATGGCGGGTTTGGATTTGCAAGCCCAAATAGTCTCTCGGTCGCAGGTTTTATCAGCGGTAAGCCACTCAGGTTGGTGGTCGATTCTGGGGCCAATGTGTCCATTCTGCCTAGCATATTGGTGCCACAACGTGCAGAAATTGTCAACCATCCAATTACAATAACTGGCGTATCGGGAGAAGGTCGTAGTGCAGTAGGAAAAGTAGAGTTGGAAATTGTCTTGATGGATATGAAATTCAGCCACGAGTTCGTCGTGCTAGATTCAAACGTCCCTCCAATACTCGGCTTAGATTTTTTGGTCACCCAACGTTGTCACCTTGACTTGGCAGATCTGTATCTCGAAATACGAGGAAAAAAATGTAATTTAGAGGTTCCACATGTAGCTCGAGTTTGCCTACTCACCATGAGTGATGAGATGAAAATACCTGCAAACGCACAATGTGTACTGCAGGTTCCTACCGTGGGTTGTAAAGATGCTGTTACTGCTCTCGTGGAGCCGTGTGTAGATGGCAATTTACCTAAAGGGGTCTTGCTCGCTCGGACTATAGTGGACGCTACCAAATCAACCATTCCAGTTAGATTGTACAACACCACCACAGAAGATAAAGTGCTCCCCTATGGACTTGTATTAGGTCGAGTGGAGGCTGCTGAAGTGTGCGAAATACCAACTGACCAGCAGGAAAGCCGCAATACAGAGCTCGAGTTTGATATGTCGGAACTATCTAATGAAGAAAAGGACCAATTCCTGTCCTTGATAAATAAATACCGTGCTGTTTTTGCTACAAGTCCTCTCGATTTTGGACGAACTCATGCGGTCCGTCATAAAATTAATACGGGAGATTCTAAGCCCATCAAGATTCCAGCTCGGCGGGTTCCTCTGGCTAAAAGGCATGAAGCGACAAAACTCATCGAAGATATGGCGAAAAGAGGAGTAATTGAGCCATCATCAAGTCCATGGGCAGCCCCCATTGTCCTTGTCAAAAAAAAGGACGGGTCTACCCGTTTTTGTGTTGACTACCGACGCTTGAATGATGCCACCAAGAAGGATTCTTATCCATTGCCCAGAATAGAAGAGCTTTTTGCATCATTAGGGGGATCAAAGTGGTTCTCAACGCTGGATTTGCAAAGTGGCTATTGGCAGGTAGATATGGACCCGCAGGACAAAGAAAAGACAGCCTTCTCGGACGGACAGGGCCTCTGGCAGTTCTGTGTTATGCCATTCGGACTTTGCAACGCTCCAGCTACTTTCGAGCGACTAATGGACGCCACACTACAGGGCGTTTGCTGGCAGAATGCATTAGTTTATCTTGACGACATTATCGTCTATTCGCATACTTTTTCAGACCACCTATTACATCTAGAAGAAGTTTTTCAGAGATTACAAACAGCAGGTCTAAAATTAAGCCCCTCCAAGTGCGCATTTTTTAAGCAGAAGGTGACCTATCTTGGACATATAGTTACTGGCAATGGACTTCGAACAGATCCGAGGAAAGTGGACGCCGTTTGAGAATGGCCGCAGCCAAAGTCTAAGCGCGAGGTACGGAGCTTTTTGGGTCTTTGCTCATATTACCGCAAATTTATATCCGGATTCAGTACCCTGGCCAAACCTCTATCAGAATTAACGGAGGAAAAAAGGCGTTTCTCTTGGACGGAAGGATGTGAAGTCGCATTTCAGGTGCTTAAATCTCGTCTAACTGATTCACCAATATTGTCTTTCCCAACAGTTGAAGACCCTTTTATACTGGACACTGACGCTTCCAATGTAGGCATCGGCGCTGTTTTATCCCAAAAACGAGGAAACGATGAAGTAGTTCTGGAGTATTATAGTCGAACATTGCACCGGGCCGAAAGAAACTATTGTACTACAAGGCGAGAGTTGTTAGCGATCGTGCACGCCACCAAGCATTTTCATCACTACCTTTTCGGGCGCAGGTTTCTTCTACGGACTGACCATTCATCTCTTCGTTGGTTGCTAAATTTTAAAGAACCTGAAGGACAAATGGCGAGGTGGTTAGAACGGTTACAACTTTATGACTTTGAGGTACAACACCGCCCTGGAAGTAAGCATGGAAATGCGGATGCGTTGTCAAGGAGGCCTTGTGGGAGTTGTCTGCATTGCGATCGGAAGGAGTCTTTGAATTCACGGACAGAACAGGTTTTGTTGACAGGCATTACATCAAGTGGGCTTTCGGTGAAGCAGGAAGAAGACGAAGACCTCAAGCAAATTACGACATTGGATACAGGTTGGAGAGAGACCAAGCCGTGATACAATTATGGGTGAGAAACCAGCTGTCAAATCGTACTGGTCGCAGTTTGATTCGTTCTTGATGAAGGACGGTGTTTTGTTTCGAGCTTGGACCTTGAAAAACGGCGATAAAGTAAATTTACCTGTAATTCCAAGAACGCTTGTGCCAGAGATTCTTACACAATTACACAATTCACCAAGTGGGGGCCACTTAGGTCAAGGTAAGACCCTAAATAAAATTAAAGAACACTTTTATTGGATAGGACGCACTCGAGATGTGAGAAAGTGGTGTCAAAATTGCGAAAACTGTTGCTCAAGAAAAGGACCTCGCCGAAGAGTTCGCGCTCCTCTGAAACCATCAACCGTCGGTGCCCCTTTCGAGAGAATAGCAATTGACGTCTTAGGGCCCCTTCCATGTTCACGTCGAGGCAACCGGTATATAGTCGTCGTTATGGATTACTTTTCAAAGTGGCCGGAATGCTTTGCTCTACCGAATCAAACGAGTGCATTAGTGCTGGATGGGCTTATCGAGACAACATTTTGCAGATATGGAGTGCCGCAATTTCTTCATTCTGATCAGGGGCGAAATTTCGAGTCGGAGATCTTCACTAAAACAATGCAGACACTGGGAATTGAAAAAACTCGAACCACTCCTCTACACCCTCAGTCCGACGGAATGGTAGAGCGATTCAACCGAACGCTGTTGGACTTCCTAGCTAAGTTTGTGGATCGAAATCAACACGATTGGGATGAACATCTGCCGTTAGCTCTGCTTGCATATAGATCTGCGACCCACGAAGCAACAGGGTTTTCTCCTGCTGAGATTTTTCTGGGGCGACAGCTGCGTCTACCGGTTGATTTGGAGTTTGGACCAACAAATGAACATTCAACAACCCCCCCAGAGTATCTGCAGCATCTTCAAGAGAAAATGGAAAGGGTACACGAGATGGCTAGGCAGACCTTGGTATTGGGTGGGTAACTTACTGGTGTGGGAAGTGGCATGTAGGTAGCTTTGTGTACATTCAAGTGATGCCACTTTCTAAAACAAAGTATAGGGAAACTTACAAAACGAAATTGATTTTGTTTTCGTATGCCAATTCTTTTTACGAAAGGGATAATTCTTTTCGTGTCAATATTATTTTTTTAGGTGGGTTACAGAGTATTTAGTATTAGTTATCAGTGGCCTATTTCACATTTTAGAAATAGTGTTTTACAAGCCTTCTTTAACCAACTTAAAAAAGAAGTGGAAAAGTCACTCATTCACCATAAGTTTGGTGAAGCGGAATCAAGTTAAAGAGTCGGAATAATTTGTCAACTTTATTTGACAATGGGTTAAAAGTTTTTAGAGATATGTGGATGGATTACACATAATTTTGTTCCAGATTTTAAGACAGCTTACACGTAAATGGATTAAATACCTACTATTTTAGTTATACGTATTTAGATAAAAGTATTTGGTGCAAATTGCAGGGTGTTTTATTAAAGTTTTTGGCGTGGTGATGTAAATCCACCATAAACCAAACGTAAACTATTTCACACTTGCAAATACCTAATTATGCAAGTCAATTGACAAACATAACTGTTCACCAAGTTTCAAAATTATTAAAATGCCAAATTTAGTGAAAACAAAATTCTTGCTACATATTAAAATACTGGCAGTTCATTTATGAGTTGCTAAATTTCTGCCGTTTATGCACTTTTTGAGACTTTTACACGTTTAAGTGCTGTAATGTAATACACACCTACATGGGTTTTTACTTAAAACAATCAAAAGTGGCTACACTGCTCACTTTGAAATAATTTTTGTAAGTACTTACATTTACCTTGTGCAACTGTACCCCAGCAAAGCAGCTGCACACGCATTCAAGTTAGTTGTAGCTTACGCTTACTATACTGTCGCCTTCTGCTTCTGTGTACCTACCCGATTTCCCCCGCCAAAAACCCCTCTTAATTGCCATGTCTGTGAATGCGTGTGCAGTTTCAACATTTAAGTACCATTCACATGAGAGCGAACGAACGAATTGATGAAATGTGAACAAACAGCTTTTTATGCATTTATTAACAGAAAATTGCACATTTTATTATTCCAAGAGTAGGATAATTAATTATTCCATCAAAATGTATTAAGATAACCAGTTTATAAACCGTTTAAATAACAAAATTTCGAATTCACAACTTTTTGCCGCGAAAAAAAACACCCTGGCGCGAATATTCAGTTTATTCACAATCCACATTAGGTAAATCGCGTTCCACAAAGTCGGGAATAAAAAATTCGTTCGAACTTAACCTTATTACATGAGGAGGATGACGAATGAAATTTTTTTGGCGAAAATATAATTTACGAAGTGGCTATTGCTCGAGATTTACCAACCACTTACATTTGTTTGTTTATCTTTTACGGAAAGTCGTTGGCCGAAAATGTTAGACATAGTGAAAAACCTAGTAAAATAAATGGTTTTAACGAAAATTTGGATAAATGTTGAAAAAATAATAGATTATTTTGTTTTCATATTCATAATGTGCATGTGCCTCATCTTCATCGTCCTTTTTTCACTATGTCTAACATTTTCGGCCAAAGACTTTCCGTAAAAGATAAACAAACAAATGTAAGTGGTTGGTAAATCTCGAGCAACTCTGACCAGCACTGACAAGAGTGACAAGCAAGCAAAACACGCTAAATATAATGCGCATCGCACTTACGTACAAGGCGGATGCACACAAAAATTTCTAGTCTGGCTGCTGATGCCAGAGAAAAAAACCAGCATTGTGACGGGTGTAATGTTGTGGCTTGTGTAGCTGTAGAGTATGTTGTATGGATTGTGGGTAGGTGGGTGGTATTGGGTGGGTAACTTACTGGTTGGGGAAGTGGCATGTAGGTAGCTTTGTGTACATTCAAGTGATGCCACTTTCTAAAACAAAGTATACGGAAACTTACAAAACGAAATTGATTTTGTTTTCGTATGCCAATTCTTTTTACGGAAGGGATAATTCTTTTCGTGTCAATATTGTTTTTTTGGGTGGGTTACAGAGTATTTAGTATTAGTTATCAGTGGCCTATTTCACATTTTAGAAATAGTGTTTTACAAGCCTTCTTTAACCAACTTAAAAAAGAAGTGGAAAAGTCACTCATTCACCATAAGTTTGTGAATGGTGCTTAAATGCCGCAATAGCTGCTACGATGAGTGAGTGGCATGGGGATGTATTGAGAAACGATAGGAATATAAGTGGGGAGAAGTTTAGGTACTGTTTACATTTCATATAAATATATTATAAGTCGAAGGCTAGTTACGAATGAACATTTTTTGGCGAAAATATAATTTACGAAGTGGCTATGGCTCGAGATTTACCAACCACTTACATTCATCCATTCATTCATTTATTTTCAATGGTCCGCTTGTCCATTAAGTGGGTCGCGGGTGTAGGTTGCTCAAGTGGACCCTCCATAGCGCTCGATCCTCCGCCATCGACTCTAAATCATCAAGGGCAATCCCCATACGGGTAGAGGAGAGATTATGAATTTGATCTAACCATCTCATCCTGGGTCTACCTAGGGGACGCCTGCCCGATGGTACGGATTCCATAGCACGTCGTGGAATCCTGGTCGGGGACATGCGTTTAACATGACCAAACCACCGAAGCATGGATCGCTCCGTCCGGAGAAGTAGCTGCTCGACATTGAGTTCCTCACGTATTCTGGTATTTCTGATGCGATCTCTACGGGTCACACCAGCAATACTACGGAGAAATCTTATTTCGGCAGCTTGTATTCGCGATCTTATTCTTTCGGTCATTACCCAAACCTCATGACCATAGGTAAGAGTTGGAACAAACACCGAATTAAAGACTGACAACTTAGCTTTGACACCAAGTTCAGTCCTCCTGATAACAGAATGACCAAGCTGTCTCAAAATCGATCCAGCCTGACCAATCCTACAGGAAAACTCGGCATTGCTCCTTCCATCACTCGTGAATAAGACCCCGAGATACTTAAACTTCTCCACCTGTTTCAATGGGGCTCCACTAACATGCAGAGTGCATTGAACAGGCGTTCTGGAGACGACCATCACTTCAGATTTGTTCACATTTACCCTCATCTCAGCCTCAACACAAACGGCTACCAACCACTTACATTTGTTTGGTTATCTTTTACGGAAAGTCTTTGGCGGAAAATGTTAGACATAGTGAAAAACCTAGTAAAATAAATGGTTTTAACAAAAATTTGGATAAATGTGGAAAAAATAATAGATTATTTTGTTTTCATATTCATAATTTGCATGTGCCTCATCTTCATCGTCATTTTTTCACTATGTCTAACATTTTCGGCCAAAGACTTTCCGTAAAAGATAAACAAACAAATAAGTGGTTGGTAATTCTCAAGCAACTCTGACCAGCACTGACAAGAGTGACAAGCAAGCAAAACACGCTAAATATAATGCGCATCGCACTTACGTACAAGGCGGATGCACACACAAATTTCTAGTCTGGCTGCTGATGTAATGTTGTGTCTTGTGTAGCTGTAGAGTATGTTGTATGGATTGGGTGTAGGTGGGTGGTATTGGGTGGGTAACTTACTGGTTGGGGAAGTGGCATGTAGGTAGCTTTGTGTACATTCAAGTGATGCCACTTTCTAAAACAAAGTATACGGAAACTTACAAAACGAAATTGATTTTGTTTTCGTATGCCAATTCTTTTTACGAAAGGGATAATTCTTTTCGTGTCAATATTATTTTTTTAGGTGGGTTACAGAGTATTTAGTATTAGTTATCAGTGGCCTATTTCACATTTTAGAAATAGTGTTTTACAAGCCTTCTTTAACCAACTTAAAAAAGAAGTGGAAAAGTCACTCATTCACCATAAGTTTGGTGAAGCGGAATCAAGTTAAAGAGTCGGAATAATTTGTCAACTTTATTTGACAATGGGTTAAACGTTTTTAGAGATATGTGGATGGATTACACATAATTTTGTTCCAGATTTTAAGACAGCTTACACGTAAATGGATTAAATACCTACAGCCTTATTCATAACAATTAATTAAATCTGAATTAGGGTTAATTTTGGTTTAATTGCAGAAAACGTTATTCATAAACTTTTTTCAAAGTTAATTTCCATTTAATCAAGTTTCAAAAAATTAAATGCCGAAATCGGCATTCAGGAGCAAATTAACTCTGAATTAATTTTTTGAAATCATCATGGCGTTCTTATCTCATGCACACAACATTCCAGAGAAAAATGTCAGAATTTATCAAATATTTATACCAATTGCATACTTTTATATGAAATGCTGGTAGACTTTTAGGCTTATTGCCTTAATTCCTTGATTAACTGGTATACGAGCAAAAATTCTTTATGAATGAACATTTTTTAATCCTTAATTAAAATGACAGTTTCGAGTTTGAAGTGAATTAGCTGAGACACTGATAATTAACAGATTAAATGAATCTATTGAATAAGGCTGCTACTATTTTAGTTATACGTATTTAGATAAAAGTAGTTGGTGCAAATTGCAGGGTGTTTTATTAAAGTTTTTGGCGTGGTGATGTAAATCCACCATAAACCAAACGTAAACTATTTCACACTTGCAAATACCTAATTATGCAAGTCAATTGACAAACATAACTGTTCACCAAGTTTCAAAATTATTAAAATGCCAAATTTAGTGAAAATAAAATTCTTGCTACATATTAAAATACTGGTAGTTCATTTATGAGTTGGTAAATTTCTGCCGTTTATGCACTTTTTGAGACTTTTACGCGTTTAAGTGCTGTAATGTAATACAGACCTACATGGGTTTTTACTTAAAACAATCAAAAGTGGCTACACTGCTCACTTTGAAATAATTTTTGTAAGTACTTACATTTACCTTGTGCAACTGTACCCCAGCAAAGCAGCTGCACACGCATACAAGTTAGTTGTAGCTTACGCTTACTATACTGTCGCCTTCTGCTTCTGTGTACCTACCCGATTTCCCCCGCAAAAAACCCCTCTTAATTGCCATGTCTGTGAATGCGTGTGCAATTTCAACATTTAAGTACCATTCACATGAGAGCGAACGAACGAATTGATGAAATGTGAACAAACAGCTTTTTATGCATTTATTAACAGAAAATTGCACATTTTATTATTCCAAGAGTAGGATAATTAATTATTACATCAAAATGTATTAAGATAACCAGTTTATAAACCGTTTAAATAACAAAATTTAGAATTCCCAACTTTTTGCCGCGAAAGAAAACACCCTGGCGCGAATATTCAGTTTATTCACAATCCACATCATTCAGGTAAATCGCGTTCCACAAAGTCGGGAATAAAAAATTCGTTCGAACTTAACCTTATTCCATGAGGAGTATTTCTTGAAATAATAAAATGTGCAATTTTGTGTTTATAAATGCATAAAAAGTGAAACTTGTTTTCTTAATAAATTTTGATGGAATAATTAATTATCCTCATCTTGGAGTAGTAGCTAAAATGTACAATTTTCTGTTTATGAATGCATAAAAAGTGGTTTGTTCGCATTTCGTCAATTCGTTCGTTTGCTGCCATGTGAATGGTGCTTAAATGCCGCAATAGCTGCTACGATGAGTGAGTGGCATGGGGATGTATTGAGAAACGATAGGAATATAAGTGGGGAGAAGTTTAGATACTGTTTACATTTCATATAAATATTAGAGCTGTGTCAATCGTTCAAATTCAATGATCGAATCGTTCAAGTATTGGTTGAAAAAATGATTCGGTCATTTCAATCAATCATTCAATCATTCCATGACAGATGAGAATGAGAGTATTGTATTGCTCCATTCAATTTCAATACAATCATTCGTTCAATTTTGTTTCGGTAGAGACAGGTACATTCTGATAGATTGTAAGAGTGAATCACTTATGAAAGCTTCAAAACATGTTTATCTAAAGACAGAGACAATAAAAAAAGAGATGAAACGATTGTTCCATTTCAAAAAAAAGTCGCCTCAATTGAAGATTTCTTAGACGTTTTTTAATCCATTGACATCGTAGCCCTCCTTTGATGGATTTTTTTACTTTATGTCTTGATAGAAAGAAGACGAACCATATTATGGGATATATGCTATATTTATTTCGAAATGTCACCAGAAAGCCCTAAAATCTTAATTTTTCCAAGCGAAAAAGAAATCACTCAAATTTTTAATATTTTAGGGCTTTCTGGTGACATTTCGAAATAAATATAGCATATATCCCAAAATATGATTCGTCTTCTTTCTATCAAGACATAAAGTAACAAATTCCATCAAAGGATGGCCACAAACCAGTAAGAATAGACCGTCGACTCCTCCCACATAACGGACTTTGCCTACAAGCTGCCGGCGAGACCAGGATTTTTCATGTATTGGTGCTGTACAAAATCAAAGGGGCGCCATTAACGCACGCATACTTGAAAAATCCTGGTCGCATGGTATTGCATAGAAAAACATTGCCGCCATTAATTTTGACATTTACACGTATTCACAGACAGGGAAATTCTTTCCGGGGGGAATCGGGTAGGTGTACGGGAAGTCGGCGGTCTATTCTTACTGGTTTGTGAGGATGGCTACGATGCCAGTGGATTAACAAACGTCCAAGAAATCTTTAAATCAAGCGATTTATTTTTTGCTCTCCGAAATAGCCAGTCAGATGCGCAATAAAAGTATTGACTTTGTGAATTATTGATTTGGGGCTTCTGTCGTTCGTTCTTTACTCGCTACCGAGCAAAATGAACGAGTCAGATGCGCAACAAAAGTATTGACTCTGTGAACGATTGATTTTTGGATTGTGTTGTTTCGTTCTTTCTTTACTGGCTAACCGAGATAAATGAACCAGTCAGAACAAAAGTATTGATTCCATGAACGATTGACTTGAGGTTATGTGATTGCAATCACCAATACTTTATTGTGATCGGGTCAAAAAGAACGAATCAATCACGATTGACACAGCTCTAATAAATATATTATAAGTCTCGAAGGCTAGTTACGAATGAACATTTTTGGCGAAAATATAATTTACGAAGTGGCTATTGCTCGAGATTTACCAACCACTTACATTTGTTTGTTTATCTTTTACGGAAAGTCTTTGGCCGAAAATGTTGTGGAAAAAATAATAGATTATTTTGTTTTCATATTCATAATTTGCATGTGCCTCATCTTCATCGTCCTTTTTTCACTATGTCTAACATTTTCGGCCAAAGACTTTCCGTAAAAGATAAACAAACAAATGTAAGTGGTTGGTAAATCTCAAGCAACTCTGACCAGCACTGACAAGAGTGACAAGCAAGCAAAACACGCTAAATATAATGCGCATCGCACTTACGTACAAGGCGGATGCACACACAAATTTCTAGTCTGGTTGCTGATGGAATGTTGTGTCTTGTGTAGCTGTAGAGTATGTTGTATGGATTGGGTGTAGGTGGGTGGTATTGGGTGGGTAACTTACTGGTTGGGGAAGTGGCATGTAGGTAGCTTTGTGTACATTCAAGTGATGCCCCTTTCTAAAACAAAGTATAGTGAAACTTACAAAACGAAATTGATTTTGTTTTCGTATGCCAATTCTTTTTACGATGCCGGCTATCCCTTGGAGCCGTGGCTTTTGACCCCTCATAGGACACCTGGAGAAGGTTCAAGTGATAGCAAATTTAATGAAGTCCACTCACGCTGTCGAAACATCATTGAACGTACAAATGGAGTACTCAAAAATAGATGGAGATGTCTTCTTGGTGCGAGAGAACTGCATTACAGCCCGGCGAAAGCGGCAAAAATTACAAATGTGTGTTGTGCCTTGCATAATATCTGCATTTATTTCAAGGCCGACTTCGTCAACGAAGAACTGATTCTCTCAGACAATTCTGAAACTACCAATGACAACGAAATTTTGAATGGACCCAACTCCTTAGGAGCTTCGGAATACATAACAATAGCGCGGAGAACTCGGACCAATATCGGAAACACACTTTAAATTTGTTTAAATGAAGAAAATTCAAAATAAATTAAGAAATATATTTATTCAATAGTTAAAAACAAATAATTAGTTAAAACAAAACATATATAAATTAATTCATTCGAGATCTAAATATTTCATCTGGTGATCTTTAACAAAAACAAAAAAAAAAAAAAACAAAAATTGCATGGGAACATTGTACCTAAGTGTGTTTACCCTGCCATTTGGTTCTTTAATTCTTCAAGTTCTATAAGCTGACGATTTTGCCTTTGCCCTTACATATTTTTTTTGATCACTCCAAACCTAATTAAAGTTAAATTCAGAAACTATTGCTCCATAAACATCATAATTACTTTTTTCCACTCGGTAATAGTTTTGCGTGGCGGCCCCGATGAGTTTAGTTCTGCTTCAGCTAGTTTCCAAAATGAGGCTAGTTCTTCCTTACTTCCCTTGTGGAACCCACGTGCAATACCGGGGTGGGCTTCCATTAAGTCCAGGAGCATCTGCATTTGGAATTTGCTTGTTGTTTTGGACCTTAAAAAATCATTTCAATTATATTTAATTTGCAAAAAAAGGAAAGACTTACATTTTGTCATTAAACTCCCTAGCAAATGTGTGGGGAACAAACTCACGGCAAATTGCAAATTAATCTCCCATTTTTTGACATTTGAAATGCCTACTTTTTTCCCGGAGTATTTTTCCCATTTTCGAAGTTTGTTTAGAATACGAGAAAAGGGAAAAGGGAAAAGCGAAGGAATTCCTTGGGAGTTTTTATTTAGAATAGGAGAAAGGGGAAAAGGAAAAAAATTCCCCGGGAATTGTCATTTAGAATTGGGCTGTATAAGTCTCAAAGGCTAGTTACGAATGAACATTTGTTTGTTGGCGAAAATATAATTTACGAAGTGGCTATTGCTCGAGATTTACCAACCACTTACATTTGTTTGTTTATCTTTTACGGAAAGTCTTTGGCGGAAAATTTTAGACATAGTGAAAAACCTAGTAAAATAAATGGTTTTAACAAAAATTTGGATAAATGTGGAAAAAATAATAGATTATTTTGTTTTCATATTCATAATGTGCATGTGCCTCATCTTCATCGTCCTTTTTTCACTATGTCTAACATTTTCGGCCAAAGACTTTCCGTAAAAGATAAACAAACAAATGTAAGTGGTTGGTAAATCTCAAGCAACTCTGACCAGCACTGACAAGAGTGACAAGCAAGCAAAACACGCTAAATATAATGCGCATCGCACTTACGTACAAGGCGGATGCACACACAAATTTCTAGTCTGGCTGCTGATGTAACGTTGTGGCTTGTGTAGCTGTAGAGTATGTTGTATGGATTGTGTGTAGGTGGGTGGTATTGGGTGGGTAACTTACTGGTTGGGGAAGTGGCATGTAGGTAGCTTTGTGCACATTCAAGTGATGCCACTTTCTAAAACAAAGTATACGGAAACTTACAAAACGAAATTGATTTTGTTTTCTTATGCCAATTCTTTTTACGAAAGGGATAATTCTTTTCGTGTCAATATTGTTTTTTTGGGTGGGTTACAGAGTATTTAGTATTAGTTATCAGTGGCCTATTTCACATTTTAGAAATAGTGTTTTACAAGCCTTCTTTAACCAACTTAAAAAAGAAGTGGAAAAGTCACTCATTCACCATAAGTTTGGTGAAGCGGAATCAAGTTAAAGAGTCGGAATAATTTGTCAACTTTATTTGACAATGGGTTAAAAGTTTTAGAGATATGTGGATGGATTACACATAATTTTGTTCCAGATTTTAAGACAGCTTACACGTAAATGGATTAAATACCTACTATTTTAGTTATACGTATTTAGATAAAAGTATTTGGTGCAAATTGCAGGGTGTTTTATTAAAGTTTTTGGCGTGGTGATGTAAATCCACCATAAACCAAACGTAAACTATTTCACACTTGCAAATACCTAATTATGCAAGTCAATTGACAAGCATAACTGTTCACCATTCAAAATTATTAAAATGCCAAATTTAGTGAAAATAAAATTCTTGCTACATATTAAAATACTGGCAGTTCATTTATGAGTTGCTAAATTTCTGCCGTTTATGCACTTTTTGAGACTTTTACGCGTTTAAGTGCTGTAATGTAATACACACCTACATGGGTTTTTACTTAAAACAATCAAAAGTGGCTACACTGCTCACTTTGAAATAATTTTTGTAAGTACTTACATTTACCTTGTGCAACTGTACCCCAGCAAAGCAGCTGCACACGCATACAAGTTAGTTGTAGCTTACGCTTACTATACTGTCGCCTTCTGCTTCTGTGTACCTTACCGATTTCCCCCGCAAAAAACCCCTCTTAATTGCCCTGTCTGTGAATACGTGTGCAATTTCAACATTTAAGGACCATTCACATGAGAGCGAACGAACGAATTGATGAAATGTGAACAAACAGCTTTTTATGCATTTATTAACAGAAAATTGCACATTTTATTATTCCAAGAGTAGGATAATTAATTATTCCATCAAAATGTATTAAGATAACCAGTTTATAAACCGTTTAAATAACAAAATTTCGAATTCCCAACTTTTTGCCGCGAAAGAAAACACCCTGGCGCAAATATTCAGTTTATTCACAATCCACATCATTTAGGTAAATCGCCTTCCACAAAGTCGGGAATAAAAAATTCGTTCGAACTTAACCTTATTCCATGAGTAGGATGTCTTGAAATAATAAAATGTGCAATTTGGTGTTTATAAATGCATAAAAAGTGAAACTTGTTTTCTTAGTAAATTTTGATGGAATAATTAATTATCCTCATCTTGGAGTAGTAGCTAAAATGTACAATTTTCTGTTTATGAATGCACAATTTGTTCGTTTGCTGCCATGTGAATGGTGGTTAAATTACGATGAGTGAGAGTGAGTGGCATGGGGATGTATTGAGAAACGATAGGAATATAAGTGGGGAGAAGTTTAGGTACTGTTTACATTTCATATAAATATATTATAAGTCGAAGGCTAGTTACGAATGAACATTTTTTGGCGAAAATATAATTTACGAAGTGGCTATTGCTTGAGATTTACCAACCACTTATATTTGTTTGTTTATCTTTTACGGAAAGTCTTTGGCCGAAAATGTTAGACATAGTGAAAAACCTAGTAAAATAAATGGTTTTAACGAAAATTTGGATAAATAAGGAAAAAATAATAGATTATTTTGTTTTCATATTCATAATGTGCATGTGCCTCATCTTCATCGTCCTTTTTTCACTATGTCTAACATTTTCGGCCAAAGACTTTCCGTAAAAGATAAACAAACAAATGTAAGTGGTTGGTAAATCTCGAGCAACTCTGACCAGCACTGACAAGAGTGACAAGCAAGCAAAACACGCTAAATATAATGCGCATCGCACTTACGTACAAGGCGGATGCACACACAAATTTCTAGTCTGGCTGCTGATGTAATGTTGTGTCTTGTGTAGCTGTAGAGTATGTTGTATGGATTGGGTGTAGGTGGGTGGTATTGGGTGGGTAACTTACTGGTTGGGGAAGTGGCATGTAGGTAGCTTTGTGAACATTCAAGTGATGCCACTTTCTAAAACAAAGTATAGGGAAACTTACAAAACGAAATTGATTTTGTTTTCTTATGCCAATTCTTTTTACGAAAGGGATAATTCTTTTCGTGTCAATATTATTTTTTTAGGTGGGTTACAGAGTATTTAGTATTAGTTATCAGTGGCCTATTTCACATTTTAGAAATAGTGTTTTACAAGCCTTCTTTAACCAACTTAAAAAAGAAGTGGAAAAGTCACTCATTCACCATAAGTTTGTGAATGGTGCTTAAATGCCGCAATAGCTGCTACGATGAGTGAGTGGCATGGGGATGTATTGAGAAACGATAGGAATATAAGTGGGGAGAAGTTTAGGTACTGTTTACATTTCATATAAATATATTATAAGTCTCGAAGGCTAGTTACGAATGAACATTTTTTGGCGAAAATATAATTTACGAAGTGGCTATTGCTCGAGACTTACCAACCACCTACATTTGTTTGTTTATCTTTTACGGAAAGTCTTTGGCCGAAAATGTTACACATAATTAGAAACCTAGTAAAATAAATGGTTTTAACGAAAATTTGGATAAATGTGGAAAAAATAATAGATTATTTTGTTTTCATATTCATAATGTGCATGTGCCTCATCTTCATCGTCCTCGCCCGTCTTGCTTTATTACTGGTTCGTCTTCTTCATACTTCATACGTGCTTCATATTCATAGTTCATACCAGCAGTTTCGCCAGTTGCAGTGGTTTTATTACACGAATCGGAGAATCCTAAAAGAAAACCCCATAATAACTTTAAATTTAAATTAATATAATTTTTTCCATGAATTGCAATTTCGTTACACAAATTGTGAGATATGCACATGCACATTATGAATATGAAAACAAAATAATATATTATTTTTTCCACATTTATCCAAATTTTCGTTAAAACCATTTATTTTACTAGGTTTTTCACCATGTCTAAAATTTTCGGCCAAAGACTTTCCGTAAAAGATAAACAAACAAATGTAAGTGGTTGGTAAATCTCGAGCAACTCTGACCAGCACTGACAAGAGTGACAAGCAAGCAAAACACGCTAAATATAATGCGCATCGGACTTACGTACAAGGCGGATGCACACACAAATTTCTAGTCTGGCTGCTGATGCCAGAGAAAAAAACCAGCATTGTGACGGGTGTAATGTTGTGGCTTGTGTAGCTGTAGAGTATGTTGTATGGATTGTGTGTAGGTGGGTGGTATTGGGTGGGTAACTTACTGGTTGGGGAAGTGGTATGTAGGTAGTTTTGAGTACATTCAAGTGATGCCACTTTCTAAAACAAAGTATAGGGAAACTTACAAAACGAAATTGATTTTGTTTTCGTATGCCAATTCTTTTTACGAAAGGTATAATTCTTTTCGTGTCAATATTATTTTTTTAGGTGGGTTACAGAGTATTTAGTATTAGTTATCAGTGGCCTATTTCACATTTTAGAAATAGTGTTTTACAAGCCTTCTTTAACCAACTTAAAAAAGAAGTGGAAAAGTCACTCATTCACCATAAGTTTGGTGAAGCGGAATCAAGTTAAAGAGTCGGAATAATTTGTCAACTTTATTTGACAATGGGTTAAAAGTTTTTAGAGATATGTGGATGGATTACACATAATTTTGTTCCAGATTTTAAGACAGCTTACACGTAAATGGATTAAATACCTACCTACTATTTAAGTTATACGTATTTAGATAAAAGTATTTGGTGCAAATTGCAGGGTGTTTTATTAAAGTTTTTGGCGTGGTGATGTAAATCCACCATAAACCAAACGTAAACTATTTCACACTTGCAAATACCAAATCGGGAATAAAAAATTCGTTCGAATTTAACCTTATTCCATGAGTAGGATGTCTTGAAATAATAAAATGTGCAATTTTGTGTTTATAAATGCATAAAAAGTGAAACTTGTTTTCTTAGTAAATTTTGATGGAATAATTAATTATCCTCATCTTGGAGTAGTAGCTAAAATGTACAATTTTCTGTTTATGAATGCATAAGTCGTTCGTTTGCTGCCATGTGAATGGTGGTTAAATGCCTCAATGAGTGAGAGTGAGTGGCATGGGGATGTATTGAGAAACGATAGGAATATAAGTGGGGATAAGTTTAGGTACTGTTTACATTTCATATAAATATATTATAAGTCGAAGGCTAGTTACGAATGAAAATTTTTTGGCGAAAATATAATTTACGAAGTGGCTATTGCTCGAGATTTACCAACCACTTACATTTGTTTGTTTATCTTTTACGGAAAGTCTTTGGCCGAAAATGTTAGACATAGTGAAAAACCTAGTAAAATAAATGGTTTTAACAAAAATTTGGATAAATAAGGAAAAAATAATAGATTATTTTGTTTTCATATTCATAATGTGCATGTGCCTCATCTTGATCTTCATCGTCCTTTTTTCACTATGTCTAACATTTTCGGCCAAAGACTTTCCGTAAAAGATAAACAAACAAATGTAAGTGGTTGGTAAATCTCGAGCAACTCTGACCAGCACTGACAAGAGTGACAAGCAAGCAAAACACGCTAAATATAATGCGCATCGGACTTACGTACAAGGCGGATGCACACACAAATTTCTAGTCTGGCTGCTGATGCCAGAGAAAAAAACCATCATTGTGACGGGTGTAATGTTGTGGCTTGTGTAGCTGTAGAGTATGTTGTATGGATTGTGTGTAGGTGGGTGGTATTGGGTGGGTAACTTACTGGTTGGGGAAGTGGCATGTAGGTAGCTTTGTGTACATTCAAGTGATGCCACTTTCTAAAACAAAGTATACGGAAACTTACAAAACGAAATTGATTTTGTTTTCGTATGCCAATTCTTTTTACGAAAGGGATAATTCGTTTCGTGTCAATATTGTTTTTTTGGGTGGGTTACAGAGTATTTAGTATTAGTTATCAGTGGCCTATTTCACATTTTAGAAATAGTGTTTTACAAGCCTTCTTTAACCAACTTAAAAAAGAAGTGGAAAAGTCACTCATTCACCATAAGTTTGTGAATGGTGCTTAAATGCCGCAATAGCTGCTACGATGAGTGAGTGGCATGGGGATGTATTGAGAAACGATAGGAATATAAGTGGGGAGAAGTTTAGGTACTGTTTACATTTCATATAAATATATTATAAGTCTCGAAGGCTGGTTACGGATGAACATTTTTTGGCGAAAATATAATTTACGAAGTGGCTATTGCTCGAGATTTACCAACCACTTACATTTGTTTGTTTATCTTTTACGGAAAGTCTTTGGCGGAAAATGTTAGACATAGTGAAAAACCTAGTAAAATAAATGGTTTTAACAAAAATTTGGATAAATGTGGAAAAAATAATAGATTATTTTGTTTTCATATTCATAATTTGCATGTGCCTCATCTTCATCGTCCTTTTTTCACTATGTCTAACATTTTCGGCCAAAGACTTTCCGTAAAAGATAAACAAACAAATGTAAGTGGTTGGTAAATCTCAAGCAACTCTGACCAGCACTGACAAGAGTGACAAGCAAGCAAAACACGCTAAATATAATGCGCATCGCACTTACGTACAAGGCGGATGCACACACAAATTTATAGTCTGGCTGCTGATGTAATGTTGTGTCTTGTGTAGCTGTAGAGTATGTTGTATGGATTGGGTGTAGGTGGGTGGTATTGGGTGGGTAACTTACTGGTTGGGGAAGTGGCATGTAGGTAGCTTTGTGTACATTCAAGTGATGCCACTTTCTAAAACAAAATATAGGGAAACTTACAAAACGAAATTGATTTTGTTTTCGTATGCCAATTCTTTTTACGAAAGGGATAATTCTTTTCGTGTCAATATTATTTTTTTTAGGTGGGTTACAGAGTATTTAGTATTAGTTATCAGTGGCCTATTTCACATTTTAGAAATAGTGTTTTACAAGCCTTCTTTAACCAACTTAAAAAAGAAGTGGAAAAGTCACTCATTCACCATAAGTTTGGTGAAGCGGAATCAAGTTAAAGAGTCGGAATAATTTGTCAACTTTATTTGACAATGGGTTAAAAGTTTTTAGAGATATGTGGATGGATTACACATATTTTTGTTCCAGATTTTAAGACAGCTTACACGTAAATGGATTAAATACCTACCTACTATTTTAGTTATACGTATTTAGATAAAAGTATTTGGTGCAAATTGCAGGGTGTTTTATTAAAGTTTTTGGTGTGGTGATGTAAATCCACCATAAACCAAACGTAAACTATTTCACACTTGCAAATACCTAATTATGCAAGTCAATTGACAAACATAACTGTTCACCAAGTTTCAAAATTATTAAAATGCCAAATTTAGTGAAAATAAAATTCTTGCTACATATTAAAATACTGGCAGTTCATTTATGAGTTGCTAAATTTCTGCCGTTTATGCACTTTTTGAGACTTTTACGCGTTTAAGTGCTGTAATGTAATACACACCTACATGGGTTTTTACTTAAAACAATCAAAAGTGGCTACACTGCTCACTTTGAAATAATTTTTGTAAGTACTTACATTTACCTTGTGCAACTGTACCCCAGCAAAGCAGCTGCACACGCATACAAGTTAGTAGTAGCTTACGCTTACTATACTGTCGCCTTCTGCTTCTGTGTACCTACCCGATTTCCCCCGCAAAAAACCCCTCTTAATTGCCCTGTCTGTGAATACGTGTGCAATTTCAACATTTAAGGACCATTCACATGAGAGCGAACGAACGAATTGATGAAATGTGAACAAACAGCTTTTTATGCATTTATTAACAGAAAATTGCACATTTTATTATTCCAAGAGTAGGATAATTAATTATTCCATCAAAATGTATTAAGATAACCAGTTTATAAACCGTTTAAATAACAAATTTCGAATTCCCAACTTTTTGCCGCGAAAGAAAACACCCTGGCGCGAATATTCAGTTTATTCACAATCCACATCATTTAGGTAAATCGCGTTCCACAAAGTCGGGAATAAAAAATTCGTTCGAACTTAACCTTATTCCATGAGGAGGATGTCTTGAAATAATAAAATGTGCAATTTTGTGTTTATAAATGAATAAAAAGTGAAACTTGTTTTCTTATTAAATTTTGATAGAATAATTAATTATCCTCATCTTGGAGTAGTAGCTAAAATGTACAATTTTCTGTTTATGAATGCATAAAAAGTGGTTTGTTCGCATTTCGTCAATTCGTTCGTTTGCTGCCATGTGAATGGTGCTTAAATGCCGCAATAGCTGCTACGATGAGTGAGTGGCATGGGGATGTATTGAGAAACGATAGGAATATAAGTGGGGAGAAGTTTAGGTACTGTTTACATTTCATATAAATATATTATAAGTCTCGAAGGCTAGTTACGAATGATCATTTTTTGGCGAAAATATAATTTACGAAGTGGCTATTGCTCGAGATTTACCAACCACTTACATTTGTTTGTTTATCTTTTACGGAAAGTCTTTGGCGGAAAATGTTAGATATAGAGAAAAACCTAGTAAAATAAATGGTTTTAACGAAAATTTGGATAAATGTGGAAAAAATAATAGATTATTTTGTTTTCATATTCATAATGTGCATGTGCCTCATCTTCATCGTCCTTTTTTTACTATAGGTCTGTTTTTTTGCTCACCCATCTCAGTGAAGTAAAGTAAAGTAAGAAAATGTGCAAAAAAACAGTCCCCAACCACTTTTCTGAACAGTCGGTTTTACCCCTGAAAAGTTAACAGCTGGCATTGCTGTCAAAATGGCCATCAATGAAAAATTCAATTTCAAAATCAAAATCCTTCTAGAAAAATGAATAATTAACCTTTTAGCGCAAAAAAAATAATGATTATCAATTTCTACAGAATATTTACTTTTTCTGTTTACTTTTTTTCTCTTCCTGGCGTCTTGTATGGTCAAAATAATATCGCAAATTAATTGCCAAAGAAAAAAAAACAAAAACATGCGTGGGTGTGTTTATTAGGTGAGCCCTAAAGTGAAGAACGTGCTAATTCTGAGATTCGATCGAATCGAGTATTCCTCGAATTTAAAACTTTCAATCGAACGAACTTCTCACAATCTGAGTTTTGAAGGAAAGAAGTTCATTACCAAATAATTTAATTGTATGAATTTTATTTTCGAAATCAGCTGTATAAATTTTTCACTGTCAATTGCGTTGGTTTTGACTTTAATTTGAGAAAGGATGGGTTTATTTACACATTCTTGGAGGAAGAAAAGATCAAATTGAACAGAAAAAATGCAATAAAAATTAAATAAATGAGCACTTCAAATCGTTTTGGTTTGTTCATTTTGATTGTGACATACGATTTGAAATTTTTTCTCCATAAGACGAACAAATGTTGCTTCCAATTTTGTATGTTTTATGTAAATTTCACTATAAACATTGTTTAAATAAAGACTTAGACCACAAATTTTCAGTCGAAAAAACTCATAACATTTAACTTAGGTAATGCAATCGAAAATGAGAATGTGCGAAGAAATGAACAAAAAAAATTCCCATCGAAATCAAAAGTTGGAATGTCAGTTGGCTGAAATCGAATGACTTTCACTTAAAAAAAAGAGTAGCTATGTAAATAATACTTAACCTTTATTACATACTTCAGTTAAAAAATCAACAGGGAATACAAAATGGGAGGATTTCCTATTTATTATCTACAAAAAATGTATCCCATAATGACATATCAAAGATAGTTTTCAATTATTATAAGTCTATGTGTATATATAATTATATTTTGTAAACAAAATGCAACTTAAATAAAAACGGCAAATATTTAGTATTTTATTACTTTCCGTAATATTCAGTTGTCATTTTTAAAGTTGTTTAAAATATGCAATTCCTTATTGTACATTTACACCCACCACAGCTGACAAAATAGTAGGAATCATAAAAGGAGGCACTCTGTGAACAGATCCAAATTACACAAAAATGTGCTCCCCTAGTGTTCAGAATTGAAGAATGCTCCAAAGTTGGTCCTGCTGGAAATGAATAGCTTGTGTGAATCTCAGTGGTGTCAAATTGAGTGCAGTTGTTGTAATTGCGTGCTGAAAATCCTACTTCACTTTACTTCACTGAGATCGATGTGCAAAAAAACAGACCTTATGTCTAACATTTTCGGCCAAAGACTTTCCGTAAAAGATAAACAAGCAAATGTAAGTGGTTGGTAAATCTCGAGCAACTCTGACCAGCACTGACATGAGTGACAAGCAAGCAAAACACGCTAAATATAATGCGCATCGGACTTACGTACAAGGCGGATGCACACACAAATTTCTAGTCTGGCTGCTGATGCCAGAGAAAAAAGCCAGCATTGTGACGGGTGTAATGTGGCTTGTGTAGCTGTAGAGTATGTTGTATGGATTGTGTGTAGGTGGGTGGTATTGGGTGGGTAACTTCCTGGTTGGGGAAGTGGCATGTAGGTAGCTTTGTGTACATTCAAGTGATGCCACTTTCTAAAACAAAGTATACAGAAAATTACAAAACGAAATTGATTTTGTTTTCGTATGCCAATTCTTTTTACGAAAGGGATAATTCTTTTCGTGTCAATATTGTTTTTTTGGGTGGGTTACAGACTATTTAGTATTAGTTATCAGTGGCCTATTTCACATTTTAGAAATAGTGTTTTACAAGCCTTCTTTAACCAACTTAAAAAAGAAGTGGAAAAGTCACTCATTCACCATAAGTTTGTGAATGGTGCTTAAATGCCGCAATAGCTGCTACGATGAGTGAGTGGCATGGGGATGTATTGAGAAACGATAGGAATATAAGTGGGGAGAAGTTTAGGTACTGTTTACATTTCATATAAATATATTATAAGTCGAAGGCTAGTTACGAATGAACATTTTTTGGCGAAAATATAATTTACGAAGTGGCTATTGCCCGAGATTTACCAACCACTTACAATTGTTTGTTTATCTTTTACGGAAAGTCTTTGGCCGAAAATGTTAGACATAGTGAAAAACCTAGTAAAATAAATGGTTTTAACGAAAATTTGGATAAATGTGGAAAAAATAATAGATTATTTTGTTTTCATATTCATAATGTGCATGTGCCTCATCTTCATCGTCCTCGCCCGTCTTGCTTTATTACTGGTTCGTCTTCTTCATACTTCATACGTGCTTCATATTCATAGTTCATACCAGCAGTTTCGCCAGTTGCAGTGGTTTTTTATGTATACATACATATTTCTAAGGCAATTTTGTGTTAAAAGTGGAGAACATAATATTCGTAATGTTAACAGATTTCTTTTACAATTTATTTGAAAATGTATGCAAATTGCAACCAACCGCTTTACAAAGAAAAAGGTAAACAAATTTTGTTAGCTACACCACCAACCCTGCTACACCACCACACCTAAGTCTGCATATCTCACAATTTGTGTAACGAAATTGCAATTCATGGAAAAAATTATATTAATTTAAATTTAAAGTTATTATGGGGTTTTCGTTTAGGATTCTCCGATTCGTGTAAAAAAACCACTGCAACTGGCGAAACTGCTGGTATGAACTATGAATATGAAGCACGTATGAAGTATGAAGAAGACGAACCAGTAATAAAGCAAGACGGGCGAGGACGATGAAGATGAGGCACATGCACATTATGAATATGAAAACAAAATAATCTATTATTTTTTCCACATTTATCCAAATTTTCGTTAAAACCATTTATTTTACTAGGTTTTTCACTATGTCTAACATTTTCGGCCAAAGACTTTCCGTAAAAGATAAACAAACAATTGAGGTTGGTTGGTAAATCTCGGGCAATAGCCACTTCGTAAATTATATTTTCGCCAAAAAATGAGGCACATGCACATTATGAATATGAAAACAAAATAATCTATTATTTTTTCCACATTTATCCAAATTTTCGTTAAAACCATTTATTTTACTATGTTTTTCACTATGTCTAACATTTTCGGCCAAAGACTTTCCGTAAAAGATAAACAAACAAATGTAAGTAAGTGGTTGGTAAATCTCGAGCAACTCTGACCAGCACTGACAAGAGTGACAAGCAAGCAAAACACGCTAAATATAATGCGCATCGCACTTACGTACAAGGCGGATGCACACACAAATTTCTAGTCTGGCTGCTGATGCCAGAGAAAAAAACCAGCATTGTGACGGGTGTAATGTTGTGGCTTGTGTAGCTGTAGAGTATGTTGTATGGATTGTGTGTAGGTGGGTGGTATTGGGTGGGTAACTTACTGGTTGGGGAAGTGGCATGTAGGTAGTTTTGTGTACATTCAAGTGATGCCACTTTCTAAAACAAAGTATACGGAAACTTACAAAACGAAATTGATTTTGTTTTCGTATGCCAATTCTTTTTACGAAAGGGATAATTCTTTTCGTGTCAATATTGTTTTTTTGGGTGGGTTACAGAGTATTTAGTATTAGTTATCAGTGGCCTATTTCACATTTTAGAAATAGTGTTTTAAAAGCCTTCTTTAACCAACTTAAAAAAGAAGTGGAAAAGTCACTCATTCACCATAAGTTTGTGAATGGTGCTTAAATGCCCCAATAGCTGCTACGATGAGTGAATGGAATGGGGATGTATTGAGAAACGATAGGAATATAAGTGGGGAGAAGTTTAGGTACTGTTTACATTTCATATAAATATATTATAAGTCGAGGGCTAGTTACGAATGAACATTTTTTGGCGAAAATATAATTTACGAAGTGGCTATTGCTCGAGATTTACCAACCACTTACATTCATCCATTCATTCATTCATTTTCAATGGTCCGCTTGTCCATTAAGTGGGTCGCGGGTGTAGGTTGCTCAAGTGGACCCTCCATAGCTCTCGATCCTCCGCCATCGACTCTAAATCATCAAGGGCAATCCCCATACGGGTAGAGGAGAGATTATGAATTTGATCTAACCATCTCATCCTGGGTCTACCTAGGGGACGCCTGCCCGATGGTACGGATTCCATAGCACGTCGTGGAATCCTGGTCGGGGACATGCGTTTAACATGACCAAACCACCGAAGCATGGATCGCTCCGTCCGGAGAAGTAGCTGCTCGACATTGAGTTCCTCACGTATTCTGGTATTTCTGATGTGATCTCTACGGGTCACACCAGCAATACTACGGAGAAATCTCATTTCGGCAGCTTGTATTCGCGATCTTATTCTTTCGGTCATTACCCAAACCTCATGACCATAGGTAAGAGTTGGAACAAACACCGAATTAAAGACTGACAACTTAGCTTTGACACCAAGTTCAGTCCTCCTGATAACAGAATGACCAAGCTGTCTCAAAATCGATCCAGCTTGACCAATCCTACAGGAAAACTCGGCATTGCTCCTTCCATCACTCGTGAATAAGACCCCGAGATACTTAAACTTCTCCACCTGTTTCAATGGGGCTCCACTAACATGCAGAGTGCATTGAACAGGCGTTCTGGAGACGACCATCACTTCAGATTTGTTCACATTTACCCTCATCTCAGCCTCAACACAAACGGCTACAAACCACTTACATTTGTTTGTTTATCTTTTACGGAAAGTCTTTGGCGGAAAATGTTAGACATAGTGAAAAACCTAGTAAAATAAATGGTTTTAACAAAAATTTGGATAAATGTGGAAAAAATAATAGATTATTTTGTTTTCATATTCATAATTTGCATGTGCCTCATCTTCATCGTCATTTTTTCACTATGTCTAACATTTTCGGCCAAAGACTTTCCGTAAAAGATAAACAAACAAATGTAAGTGGTTGGTAAATCTCAAGCAACTTACAAAACGAAATTGATTTTGTTTTCGTATGCCAATTCTTTTTACGAAAGAGATAATTCTTTTCGTGTCAATATTATTTTTTTTAGGTGGGTTACAGAGTATTTAGTATTAGTTATCAGTGGCCTATTTCACATTTTAGAAATAGTGTTTTACAAGCCTTCTTTAACCAACTTAAAAAAGAAGTGGAAAAGTCACTCATTCACCATAAGTTTGGTGAAGCGGAATCAAGTTAAAGAGTCGGAATAATTTGTCAACTTTATTTGACAATGGGTTAAAAGTTTTTAGAGATATGTGGATGGATTACACATAATTTTGTTCCAGATTTTAAGACAGCTTACACGTAAATGGATTAAATACCTACTATTTTAGTTATACGTATTTAGATAAAAGTAGTTGGTGCAAATTGCAGGGTGTTTTATCAAAGTTTTTGGCGTGGTGATGTAAATCCACCATAAACCAAACGTAAACTATTTCACACTTGCAAATACCTAATTATGCAAGTCAATTGAGAAACATAACTGTTCACCAAGTTTCAAAATTATTAAAATGCCAAATTTAGTGAAAATAAAATTCTTGCTACATATTAAAATACTGGCTGTTCATTTATGAGTTGCTAAATTTCTGCCGTTTATGCACTTTTTGAGACTTTTACGCGTTTAAGTGCTGTAATGTAATACACACCTACATGGGTTTTTACTTAAAACAATCAAAAGTGGCTACACTGCTCACTTTGAAATAATTTTTGTAAGTACTTACATTTACCTTGTGCAACTGTACCCCAGCAAAGCAGCTGCACACGCATACAAGTTAGTAGTAGCTTACGCTTACTATACTGTCGCCTTCTGCTTCTGTGTACCTACCCGATTTCCCCCGCAAAAAACCCCTCTTAATTACCTTGTCTGTGAATACGTGTGCAATTTCAACATTTAAGTACCATTCACATGAGAGCGAACGAACGAATTGATGAAATGTGAACAAACAGCTTTTTATGCATTTATTAACAGAAAATTGCACATTTTATTATTCCAAGAGTAGGATAATTAATTATTCCATCATTCACATTCCCTATAGTAGTTTAGAAACGGCGTTACAGCATGTGTCTTCTGTCTGGGACTTAACAAAATTTTCTCCCTCATAAAATCGGAAATGTTTTTATTTTGTCTCAAATAACCTTTAATAATGCTGGCAAATGCTTTTACTTTCATCCCATAAGGTTATTATTCGATTTGAGACATAAAAAATTTTTTCTCAAAATCGATCATTTTCATACACATTCCCTATAGTAGTTTAGAAACGGCGTTACAGCATGTGTCTTCTGTCTGGGACTTAACAAAATTTTCTCCCTCATAAAATCGGAAATGTTTTTATTTTGTCTCAAATAACCTTTAATAATGCTGGCAAATGCTTTTACTTTCATCCCATAAGGTTATTATTCGATTTGAGATATAAAAAATTTTTTCTCAAAATCGAACATTTTCATACACATTCCCTATAGTAGTTTAGAAACGGCGTTACAGCATGTGTCTTCTGTCTGGCGTTTAAGTGCTGTAATGTAATACACACCTACATGGGTTTTTACTTAAAACAATCAAAAGTGGCTACACTGCTCACTTTGAAATAATTTTTGTAAGTACTTACATTTACCTTGTGCAACTGTACCCCAGCAAAGCAGCTGCACACGCATACAAGTTAGTTGTAGCTTACGCTTACTATACTGTCGCCTTCTGCTTCTGTGTACCTACCAGATTTCCCCCGCAAAAAACCCCTCTTAATTGCCCTGTCTGTGAATACGTGTGCAATTTCAACATTTAAGGACCATTCACATGAGAGCGAACGAACGAATTGATGAAATGTGAACAAACAGCTTTTTATGCATTTATTAACAGAAAATTGCACATTTTATTATTCCAAGAGTAGGATAATTAATTATTCCATCAAAATGTATTAAGATAACCAGTTTATAAACCGTTTAAATAACAAAATTTCGAATTCCCAACTTTTTGCCGCGAAAGAAAACACCCTGGCGCGAATATTCAGTTTATTCACAATCCACATCATTTAGGTAAATCGCGTTCCACAAAGTCGGGAATAAAAAATGCGTTCGAACTTAACCTTATTCCATGAGGAGGATGTCTTGAAATAATAAAATGTGCAATTTTGTGTTTATAAATGCATAAAAAGTGAAACTTGTTTTCTTATTAAATTTTGATGGAATAATTAATTATCCTCATATTGGAGTAGTAGCTAAAATGTACAATTTTCTGTTTATGAATGCATAAAAAGTGGTTTGTTCGCATTTCGTCAATTCGTTGGTTTGCTGCCATGTGAATGGTGCTTAAATGCCGCAATAGCTGCTACGATGAGTGAGAGTGAGTGGCATGGGGATGTATTGAGAAACGATAGGAATATAAGTGGGGAGAAGTTTAGGTACTGTTTACATTTCATATAAATATATTATAAGTCGAAGGCTAGTTACAAATGAACATTTTTTGGCGAAAATATAATTTACGAAGTGGCTATTGCTTGAGATTTACCAACCATTTACATTTGTTTGTTTATCTTTTACGGAAAGTCTTTGGCCGAAAATGTTAGACATAGTGAAAAACCTAGTAAAATAAATGGTTTTAACGAAAATTTGGATAAATAAGGAAAAAATAATAGATTATTTTGTTTTCATATTCATAATGTGCATGTGCCTCATCTTCATCGTCCTTTTTTCACTATGTCTAACATTTTCGGCCAAAGACTTTCCGTAAAAGATAAACAAACAAATGTAAGTGGTTGGTAAATCTCGAGCAACTCTGACCAGCACTGACAAGAGTGACAAGCAAGCAAAACACGCTAAATATAATGCGCATCGCACTTACACCGTGTCTCCACGAGCAATATTTCATAGCTTGCCATATAGTATGCTATGAAAATTGCTCGTGGAGACCACAAATAGTATTCTATGAAAAATGGTATTCCATCTATTGCTCAGCTCATAGCTTGCTATCGATAGTATGCTATGGGGTGTACTTTGTTGTTGTGACGCATGTGTTTTCGTGTGATGGCTATGGAAATAGTAAGATATGAAATGCCCACCCTACATTTTATTGCATACTATCGTTATTTCTTTGTATGAGAAATAACAGATGGCAAGCTATGAAATATTGCTCGTGGAGACGCGGTGTTACGTACAAGGCGGATGCACACACAAATTTCTAGTCTGGCTGCTGATGTAATGTTGTGTCTTGTGTAGCTGTAGAGTATGTTGTATGGATTGTGTGTAGGTGGGTGGTATTGGGTGGGTAACTTACTGGTTGGGGAAGTGGCATGTAGGTAGCTTTGTGTACATTCAATATTCGCGCCAGGGTGTTTTCTTTCGCGGCAAAAAGTTGGGAATTCGAAATTTTGTTATTTAAACGGTTTATAAACTGGTTATCTTAATACATTTTGATGGAATAATTAATTATCCTACTCTTGGAATAATAAAATGTGCAATTTTCTGTTAATAAATGCATAAAAAGCTGTTTGTTCACATTTCATCAATTCGTTCGTTCGCTCTCATGTGAATGGTCCTTAAATGTTGAAATTGCACACGCATTCACAGACAGGGCAATTAAGAGGGGTTTTTTGCGGGGGAAATCGGGTAGTGTACAAAATGTATGGAACCAATAACGAACGATGTTAGTTAACGAGCGTTTATTATCTTTAAAAATACGAAAAAATAACGTGAATTACATTAAATATTACATATATGAGCGAACTTACTTCGTGTTCCTTCTTCTTCTTTCTAAGGACGTCTATGGAATGAGGGCTTGTTCGCTTTCTTCATTTGACTTTGACATTTAGATATTCGGGTTGCGTTCAACAAGCCATCACTCCAGGGACGTTTACAATTTCTGAGTTGAGTATTTAAATTTAAATTTAAATGAATCGAAATGAGAGATTCACTCTTTACATCGAGTTTAGCCAACTTCGAAACTGGTCTTCGAAAGGTACCTGTTGATGTCATGACTAGCGCAGATCGAACCTGACCATCTGGTGCCGGAAATATCCTTACAACCTTGCCACGCTTCCACTCGCCTCTACTCTCGTTGTTGTCACATATCACCACAATGTCACCGACATCGATCGGCTTTGTTTGCTGCTGCCACTTTGTTCGACGCGTAATAGTAGGAAGATATTCAGAAATCCATCTCTTCCAGAAAGTTTGCTTAAGTTGTTGCAATATATGCCACTGCTTCCGAAGATGCGGACCGTCCTTAACTTCTGGAGTTTGCACGTAGTTTGGACAGCCCAATAGGAAATGGTTCGGTGTCAGGGGTTCAGCTTCTTCACTATCTATCGGCAAGTGAGTGAGTGGTCGTGAATTTATTAAGTTCTCTGCCTCTATTAGCAAGCTCCGGAGCGTCTCTACTTGCGGACTCTTTTCCTTTAGTGTGAAAAATAGAACATTTTTTACGCATCTAACCATGCGCTCCCAAGCTCCACCAGCTGACGGATCCCCAGGTGTGTTGAAAAACCATTCAACTCCTCGACGTGTCCAAGCCCTTTGCCACAATTTTTACCTCTTCTTTACTCGCTCCTACAAAGCACCGGAATACCTCGTCTATTAATAAAATTACGAAGACACAGAATAACGGCATCGGTCGACAAATCTTTTGCTAGCTCCAGATGGATTGCGCGGGTAGATAGGCTGTAAAGAGCGCTACCCATCTTTTTTCGCATCGGCGTCCAATAGCTACCTGAATAGGACCAAAGTAGTCCACGCCCGTGTACGAAAACGGTCGAACGTATGGCGTAAGTCTATCGACGGGTAGCTGACCCATTAATGGATTCTCGGGCGCCGCATGTAAATTTTTGCACAGCTGACAGCTTGACTTCATTGACCTAACAAGTTGACGAACGTTAGGAATCCAAAATTTGGTACGTATTGCACATACGATTGCCTCTTGGTTTTGGTGGTGAAATATTTCGTAATAATACTGAACTATTAATCTCGTCAGTGCATGAGATTTGGGTAAAATTATCGGTCGTTTCGTATTCATTGGCACACATGTGGCATAATCAATGCGTCCACCTAGACGAATTAAGCCATTTGTATCCAGACTCGGTGTCAATTTAAAAATAGCACTGCCTTTCGGCACCTTGTTTGCAGAAGATAGAAGATGCATCTCATTAGGAAAGACTGACGTTTGAACCAGCCGACAAATAGTAGTTTCCGCAACTCCGATTTCATTAGCTGTTAGCTGAACATCTGACGACGGTGTTCTGAGCTTTTCACCTTTTTTAACTATTTGGACAAATTTTCCAACCGCTCGCAAAACCCAGCACACTACTCTTAGCAGCCTATGATAATTTAAAAATCGTTCAAATGAAATAAATGTCATGTCGTGAATTGCTAAAACAAAATTAGAACGTTTTTAATTACTTTCGTCGTTAACGGAGATGTCATCCGGTTCCTGTGGCCACTTTTCCATCGGAAGTTTCAAGAATGAGGGACCTTTAATCCATGGTTTCGGTCGCGTGGCGTCATCAGCTGGATTCAAACTCCCGGGCACCCATCTCCAATCATTAACTTCCGATCCATGAAGTATTTCAGCTATTCGATGACCGACGAATTGCTTGTACCGACGACTGTCTGATCTAATCCAATGGATGTTTGTCTTTGAATCAGACCAAAGTATTACCCTGCTAGGCCGTATGTTTTGACCACTTAATATTATTTTTTTTATACGAACTCCTAAGACAGCCGCTTGCAGCTCGAGCCTAGGGATCGATAAAGCTTTGATGGGACTACATCTCGTCTTACCCATAACGAACACTATGTCGACATCATTACCACAAACAATGCGCCAATATCCAACGGCAGAAAAGGCAACTTCGCTGGCGTCTACAAATATATGGAGTTCAACTTGCGCATGTGAATCAGTCAAGCGTAAATGATAGCACCTCGGTATTTTAAAATCTTTTATCACATATAATTGTTTGTACCACTCATACCATCTACGGTAAATATCTTCTGGTATTTGTTCAGTCCATCCTGTGTTTACTCTCCATAATTCTTGCAGCAATAATTTTGATTTGATGACAACATTTGCTAAAAACCCGAATGGATCGAAGATTGACATTGTAAGACTCAGAACTTGACTTTTCGTTGGTCTTATTTTACCATCCAAGATGGCTGCTGGTATCCTTGAAAAATTTAAGGTAAAGCAAAACTGGTCGGCCTTCGAGTCCCAGAACATACCGAGAATTTTTTCGGTTGTAGAATCGCTGTGGCAAATGTTTTTTAAATCCGATGACGATGGAGTGTGCTTGTTGAGAACATCGACGAGCTGTGACGAGTTTGAAACAAAGCCTCTCAAATCAAATCCTGCAACACTATGGATCTTCTTAACCATCTCTGACACTGTAATGGCTTCTGAGACGGAATCGAAACTGTCAACATAATCGTCGACATAGTGTCGGTCAACTATGGCTTCAAAGGCTCGTGGATGAGTTTGTTCATAAGCGCTGGCATTTAAATTTTTAATATATTGCGCCGAACATGGCGAACTTGCGGACCCAAAAATCATTGCCGTCATTATATATATGTCCGGTGGTCGTGACATATCCCCATCCCTCCAAAGAAAACGTTGACAATTTTGATCTTCCTGACGAATATTTATGCGGTGAAACATTTCGCGGATGTCTGCGCATACACCTATCGGTCGTTGACGAAATGCTAGTAGGATTGACAAAAGAGGTCTTGGCTGATAAGTATCCGGATCCTTTAACAACATTGAATTCAATGACATTCCATCAATAGAGGCGGCAGCGTCAAAAACGAGACGTAATTTTTTGCCTTTATTGACATTGCAAATAGCAAAATGGGGCAAATACCATACACGTTTATATTTTGCATTCACCTCGGCAAGCGATAGCTTTCGTGGTTTCCCGAAGAATTTTCTCCGCTCTTTTATCGGACTCCGAAACGATTGGCTTAAACGACGGTGCTATATTTTCGATAGCGAAATATTCAGCTACGAGTATTTGTAAATCTCGCATAATATTCTCATCATTCTGTCCTATATGGCTAACGATCGCATCTGACACATTATCTTCATTCGAACCGAAAAGTGTCAAACCGAGTTTCGTATAATGAACTGAAAACCCATTGTCAATATTTATCACATTTGTTGGTCGAACGAGATTAGTATGTGGAATTCCGATTAAAATTTGGGGTACCGCATTATAATAATCATCAACTGGCAGCACTCTTAAACTGCTGTATTGTTTTTTCATGTCCATCAATTCGAGACTCTGAGATGGTAACAACAGCTGTTTCACTGTACGGATGTTTCGCATTTGGTAAGTATCTGCATTTTCATATATGCCAGATATTTCTAAATCGACGCGCTGAGATATTTCGTTCGTGGTCTTATTTCCTATCCATCTGAGGGACAACAATTCCGACACACCCTTGACGCCAATATGAGAAGCAACTCTCTCCTCGATAAGTGAAATCTTTGCACCGTCGTCGATGAATGCGATAACATTGCAAGTTCCTTTCGGCCCAATCAATTGCACAGGCAAATATTTTAATAATGTTTTTTTTGATGCAGGTTGGCAAATGATGGTACCTACAGTGTTACTCAGTGGTCTACAGGGCTCTTCGGACGACGAAGTATTGAAAGTGGTGGCATTAATAGTAGAAGGGTGGTTTGTCGGCGGTGGAACTGTTTCAGCATGAAGAAGACGACTGTGAGACCTGCGACATGATGAAGTGCCACATTCGCGGCGATACGTACACTTGGATAGGGGGTGACCAGCACGTAAACAAGAGAAACATAACTGGCTTTCTTTTACTATTTGCCAGCGTTGTGAAATAGGCATTCCTTTGAATCGGGAGCATTGATGTAATTGGTGGTTAGAGTCACAGACAATGCATGCAATTTTTTTCTTTCGTTGATCCTCAGATACAGTATAAACTGTATTGCAATGCCTTTGTTTTTGCGCAAATGAATGTGAATTGTTAGTCAATGATTTATCAGGCACTACTTCGGTAGCTAGAGCAACATATATGGCTATCTGTCTCAGCCAATTGCCAAATTCCTTTACGCTGGGGTGGTTAGATTTGATAGCAAATCTATGCTTTACCCATTCCTCCCTTTTGCTGAGTGGAAGTGTTTTTGTCAACTCCTCCAGAAGAGTTGGGTCGAATAATTGGACCGTCTCGCCAGCGTTTTCTAAGAACGTCGATAAATTCGGCACTAATGTGCTAAAGTTCACAATGTCCGAAATTCTAGATTCGGTTATGTTAGGAAATGCCCTTACTTTGGCCAGCTGACTCCGAATTAGTATTTCTGGACGACCGTAGTGAAATTCTAACGTGCTCATTATAGCACTGACGCTGCTCGGGTGAATGAGCAAAGATTCGACAAGCTGTCTGGCTGGACTTTCTTGGCGTAAAGATTTTTGGAGCCTTGAAAGGTTTTCCAAGTCAGTATAACGATGAGCAGCTGTTATTTCCTTGTATGCAACGCAGAACATTGGCCATTCTTCGGGCTTAAACGAAGGTAAAAATGGTTGTACATACCTTGATAATTTGCGGCAGTTGTGGTTGGCGGAACTCCGTTGCTTGAGTAGTTGGCGGCGACTGTGGCTGGCAAGGCTTGATTGCAGGCGTAGCTGTTGGCAAAGGAGACTGTCGGGGCTTGATGGCAGGCGTAATTGGCGGCAAAGGAGGCTGGCGTGACTTGATGGCAGGCGTAATCGGCGGCATATGAGGCTGGCGTGGCGGCGGAGAAAGGCGAAGACATCATAGCAGCGGATGACGATGGCAAAGTGGCGGCAGGTCTTGTGGACAACATTGAAGTGCCGGCATTTGTATTAAAATTTGCCAAAGGCGATGACAAAATGGCGGCTGTCTTTGTCGGAGATACCGAAGAACTCGTGGCGAGGTACGATTTGCCTGGCGACGACAAAATGGCGGAAGGTTGCGAAATAGATGCTTTTAAGGTTAAATTCTCGAAAGATTTTTGCAAATTTTGCATTTGCGCCTGCAATTCCGCAAGTTGGACGGCAGTCGTGTCGATCACTGTTGCGTCCAGATCGTGATCCAATTTTTCTGGCGATTGCGGCGGCGGCGACGACATTTCTTGGCTTTGAAGCTTTGCCTTGGAGCGTGTAAGCATTCAGTTTTTTCCGAAGGTTTAGGGAAATAATAAAGTTGTACAAAATGTATGGAACCAATAACGAACGATGTTAGTTAACGAGCGTTTATTATCTTTAAAAATACGAAAAAATAACGTGAATTACATTAAATATTACATATATGAGCGAACTTACTTCGTGTTCCTTCTTCTTCTTTCTAAGGACGTCTATGGAATGAGGGCTTGTTCGCTTTCTTCATTTGACTTTGACATTTAGATATTCGGGTTGCGTTCAACAAGCCATCACTCCAGGGACGTTTACAATTTCTGAGTTGAGTATTTAAATTTAAGCCGGAACAGGTAGGTACACAGAAGCAGAAGGCGACAGTATAGTAAGCGTAAGCTACAACTAACTTGTATGCGTGTGCAGCTGCTTTGCTGGGGTACAGTTGCACAAGGTAAATGTAAGTACTTACAAAAATTATTTCAAAGTGAGCAGTGTAGCCACTTTTGATTGTTTTAAGTAAAAACCCATGTAAGTGTGTATTACATTACAGCACTTAAACGCTTAAAAGTCTCAAAAAGTGCATAAACGGCAGAAATTTAGCAACTCATAAATGAACTGCCAGTATTTTAATATGTAGCAAGAATTTTATTTTCACTAAATTTGGCATTTTAATAATTTTGAAACTTGGTGAACAGTTATGTTTGTCAATTGACTTGCATAATTAGGTATTTGCAAGTGTGAAATAGTTTACGTTTGGTTTATGGTGGATTTACATCACCACGCCAAAAACTTTAATAAAACACCCTGCAATTTGCACCAAATACTTTTATCTAAATACGTTTAACTAAAATAGTAGGTATTTAATCCATTTACGTGTAAGCTGTCTTAAAATCTGGAACAAAATTATGTGTAATCCATCCACATATCTCTAAAAACTTTTAACCCATTGTCAAATAAAGTTGACAAATTATTCCGACTCTTTAACTTGATTCCGCTTCGCCAAACTTATGATGAATGAGTGACTTTTCCACTTCTTTTTTAAGTTGGTTAAAGAAGGCTTGTAAAACACTATTTCTAAAATGTGAAATAGGCCACTGATAACTAATACTAAATACTCTGTAACCCACCTAAAAAAATAATATTGACACGAAAAGAATTATCCCTTTCGTAAAAAGAATTGGCATACGAAAACAAAATCAATTTCGTTTTGTAAGTTTCCCTATACTTTGTTTTAGAAAGTGGCATCACTTGAATGTACACAAAGCTACCTACATACCACTTCCCCAACCAATAAGTTACCCACCCAATACCACCCACCTACAACCAATCCATACAACATACTCTACAGCTACACAAGACACAACATTACATCAGCAGCCAGACTAGAAATTTGTGTGTGCATCCGCCTTGTACGTAAGTGCGATGCGCATTATATTTAGCGTGTTTACCAACCACTTACATTTGTTTGTTTATCTTTTACGGAAAGTCTTTGGCCGAAAATGTTAGACATAGTGAAAAAAGGACGATGAAGATGAGGCACATGCACATTATGAATATGAAAACAAAATAATCTATTATTTTTTCCACATTTATCCAAATTTCTGTTAAAACCATTTCTTTTACTAGGTTTTTCACTATGTCTAAGGCCTGAAACACACATGCGATTTCAATCGCGCGACTGTTTAGTCGCAAAAAATGAAACATACGCATTTCAATATGAATGCGCACACATAAAATCCGAAATTATGTGCGCGCATTCACATTAAAATGCGTGTGTTTCATTTTTTGCGACTAAATAATCGCGGGATTGAAATCGCATGTGTGTTTCAGGCCTAACATTTTCCGCCAAAGACTTTCCGTAAAAGATAAACAAACAAATGTAAGTGGTTGGTAAATCTCGAGCAACTCTGACCAGTACTGACAAGAGTGACAAGCAAGCAAAACACGCTAAATATAATGCGCATCGCACTTACGTACAAGGCGGATGCACACACAAATTTCTAGTCTGGCTGCTGATGCCAGAGAAAAAAACCAGCATTGTGACGGGTGTAATGTTGTGGCTTGTGTAGCTGTAGAGTATGTTGTATGGATTGTGTGTAGGTGGGTGGTATTGGGTGGGTAACTTACTGGTTGGGGAAGTGGCATGTAGGTAGCTTTGTGTACATTCAATATTCGCGCCAGGGTGTTTTCTTTCGCGGCAAAAAGTTGGGAATTCGAAATTTTGTTATTTAAACGGTTTATAAACTGGTTTTCCTAATACATTTTGATGGGATAATTAATTATCCTACTCTTGGAATAATAAAATGTGCAATTTTCTGTTAATAAATGCATAAAAAGCTGTTTATTCACATTTCATCAATTCGTTCGTTCGCTCTCATGTGAATGGTCCTTAAATGTTGAAATTGCACACGTATTCACAGACAAGGCAATTAAGTGGTGTTTTTTGCGGGGAAAATCGGGTAGGTACACAGAAGCAGAAGGCGACAGTATAGTAAGCGTAAGCTACAACTAACTTGTATGCGTGTGCAGCTGCTTTGCTGGGGTACAGTTGCACAAGGTAAATGTAAGTACCTACAAAAATTATTTTAAAATGAGCAGTGTAGCCACTTTTGATTGTTTTAAGTAAAAACCCATGTAGGTGTGTATTACATTACAGCACTTAAACGCGTAAAAGTCTCAAAAAGTGCATAAACGGCAGAAATTTAGCAACTCATAAATGAACTGCCAGTATTTTAATATGTAGCAAGAATTTTATTTTCACTAAATTTGGCATTTTAATAATTTTGAAACTTGGTGAACAGTTATGTTTGTCAATTGACTTGCATAATTAGGTATTTGCAAGTGTGAAATAGTTTACGTTTGGTTTATGGTGGATTTACATCACCACGCCAAAAACTTTAATAAAACACCCTGCAATTTGCACCAAATACTTTTATCTAAATACGTATAACTAAAATAGTAGGTATTTAATCCATTTACGTGTAAGCTGTCTTAAAATCTGGAACAAAATTATGTGTAATCCATCCACATATCTCTAAAAACTTTTAACCCATTGTCAAATAAAGTTGACAAATTATTCCGACTCTTTAACTTGATTCCGCTTCACCAAACTTATGGTGAATGAGTGACTTTTCCACTTCTTTTTTAAGTTGGTTAAAGAAGGCTTGTAAAACACTATTTCTAAAATGTGAAATAGGCCACTGATAACTAATACTAAATACTCTGTAACCCACCTAAAAAAATAATATTGACACGAAAAGAATTATCCCTTTCGTAAAAAGAATTGGCATAAGAAAACAAAATCAATTTCGTTTTGTAAGTTTCCCTATACTTTGTTTTAGAAAGTGGCATCACTTGAATGTACACAAAGCTACCTACATGCCACTTCCCCAACCAGTAAGTTACCCACCCAATACCACCCACCTACACCCAATCCATACAACATACTCTACAGCTACACAAGACACAACGTTACATCAGCAACCAGACTAGAAATTTGTGTGTGCATCCGCCTTGTACGTAAGTGCGATGCGCATTATATTTAGCGTGTTTTGCTTGCTTGTCACTCTTGTCAGTGCTGGTCAGAGTTGCTTGAGATTTACCAACCACTTACATTTGTTTGTTTATCTTTTACGGAAAGTCTTTGGCCGAAAATGTTAGACATAGTGAAAAAAGGACGATGAAGATGAGGCACATGCAAATTATGAATATGAAAACAAAATAATCTATTATTTTTTCCACATTTATCCAAATATTTGTTAAAACCATTTATTTTACTAGGTTTTTCACTATGTCTAACATTTTCCGCCAAAGACTTTCCCTAAAAGATAACCAAACAAATGTAAGTGGTTTGTAGCCGTTTGTGTAGAAGCTGAGATGAGGGTAAATGTGAACAAATCGGAAGTGATGGTCGTCTCCAGAACGCCTGTTCAATGCACTCTGCATGTTAGTGGAGCCCTATTGAAACAGGTGGAGAAGTTTAAGTATCTCGGGGTCTTATTCACGAGTGATGGAAGGAGCAATGCCGAGTTTTCCTGTAGGATTGGTCAGGCTGGATCGATTTTGAGACAGCTTGGTCATTCTGTTATCAGGAGGACTGAACTTGGTGTCAAAGCTAAGTTGTCAGTCTTTAATTCGGTGTTTGTTCCAACTCTTACCTATGGTTATGAGGTTTGGGTAATGACCGAAAGAATAAGATCGCGAATACAAGCTGCCGAAATAAGATTTCTCCGTAGTATTGCTGGTGTGACCCGTAGAGATCGCATCAGAAATACCAGAATACGTGAGGAACTCAATGTCGAGCAGCTACTTCTCCGGACGGAGCGATCCATGCTTCGGTGGTTTGGTCATGTTAAACGCATGTCCCCGACCAGGATTCCACGACGTGCTATGGAATCCGTTCCATCGGGCAGGCGTCCCCTAGGTAGACCCAGGATGAGATGGTTAGATCAAATTCATAATCTCTCCTCTACCCGTATGGGGATTGCCCTTGATGATTTAGAGTCGATGGCGGAGGATCGAGAGCTATGGAGGGTCCACTTTGCAGCTATTGCGGCATTTAAGCACCATTCACAAACTTATGGTGAATGAGTGACTTTTCCACTTCTTTTTTAAGTTGGTTAAAGAAGGCTTGTAAAACACTATTTCTAAAATGTGAAATAGGCCACTGATAACTAATACTAAATACTCTGTAATCCACCCAAAAAAACAATATTGACACGATAGATATATGGAATTATCCCTTTCGTAAAAAGAATTGGCATACGAAAACAAAATCAATTTCGTTTTGTAAGTTTCCGTATACTTTGTTTTAGAAAGTGGCATCACTTGAATGTACACAAAGCTACCTACATGCCACTTCCCCAACCAGTAAGTTACCCACCCAATACCACCCACCTACACACAATCCATACAACATACTCTACAGCTACACAAGCCACAACATTACACCCGTCACAATGCTGTTTTTTTTCTCTGGCAGCAGCAGCCAGACTAGAAATTTGTGTGTGCATCCGCCTTGTACGTAAGTGCGATGCGCATTATATTTAGTGTGTTTACCAACCACTTACATTTGTTTGTTTATCTTTTACGGAAAGTCTTTGGCCGAAAATGTTAGACATAGTGGAAAAAGGACGATGAAGTTGAGGCACATGCACATTATGAATATGAAAACAAAATAAACTATTATTTTTTCCACATTTATCCAAATTTTTGTAAAACCATATATTTTACTAGGTTTTTCACTATGTCTAACATTTTCCGCCAAAGACTTTCCGTAAAAGATAAACAAACAAATGTAAGTGGTTGGTAAATCTCGAGCAATAGCCACTTCGTAAATTATATTTTCGCCAAAAAATGTTCATTCGTAACTAGCCTTCGAGACTTATAATATATTTATATGAAATGTAAACAGTACCTAAACTTCTCCCCACTTATATTCCTATCGTTTCTCAATACATCCCCATGCCACTCACTCATCGTAGCAGCTATTGCGGCATTTAAGCACCATTCACAAACTTATGGTGAATGACTGACTTTTCCACTTCTTTTTTAAGTTGGTTAAAGAAGGCTTGTAAAACACTATTTCTAAAATGTGAAATAGGCCACTGATAACTAATACTAAATACTCTGTAACCCACCTAAAAAAATAATATTGACACGAAAATAATTATCCCTTTCGTAAAAAGAATTGGCATAAGAAAAGAAAATCAATTTCGTTTTGTAAGTTTCCCTATACTTTGTTTTAGAAAGTGGCATCACTTGAATGTACACAAAGCTACCTACATGCCACTTCCCCAACCAGTAAGTTACCCACCCAATACCACCCACCTACACACAATCCATACAACATACTCTACAGATACACAAGACACAACATTACATCAGCAGCCAGACTAGAAATTTGTGTGTGCATCCGCCTTGTACGTAAGTGCGATGCGCATTATATTTAGCGTGTTTTGCTTGCTTGTCATTCTTGTCAGTGCTGGTCAGAGTTGCTTGAGATTTACCAACCACTTACATTTGTTTGTTTATCTTTTACGGAAAGTCGTTGGCCGAAAATGTTAGACATAGTGAAAAACCTAGTAAAATAAATGGTTTTAACAAAAATTTGGATAAATGTTGAAAAAATAATATATTATTTTGTTTTCATATTCATAATGTGCATGTGCATATCTCACAATTTGTGTAACGAAATTGCAATTCATGGAAAAAATTATATTAATTTAAATTTAAAGTTATTAGGTATGGGGTTTTCTTTTAGGATTCTCCGATTCGTGTAATAAAACCACTGCAACTGGCGAAACTGCTGGTATGAACTATGAATATGAAGCACGTATGAAGTATGAAGAAGACGAACCAGTAATAAAGCAAGACGGGCGAGGACGATGAAGATGAGGCACATGCACATTATGAATATGAAAACAAAATAATCTATTATTTTTTCCACATTTATCCAAATTTTCGTTAAAACCATTTATTTTACTAGGTTTCTAACTATGTGTAACATTTTCGGCCAAAGACTTTCCGTAAAAGATAAACAAACAAATGTAGGTGGTTGGTAAGTCATCACCAACCTCACTCATCGTAGCAGCTATTGCGGCATTTAAGCACCATTCACATGGCAGCAAACGAACGAATTATGCATTCATAAACAGAAAATTGTACATTTTAGCTACTACTCCAAGATGAGGATAATTAATTATTCCATCAAAATTTACTAAGAAAACAAGTTTCACTTTTTATGCATTTATAAACACAAAATTGCACATTTTATTATTTCAAGACATCCTACTCATGGAATAAGGTTAATTTCGAACGAATTTTTTATTCCCGACTTTGTGGAACGCGATTTACCTAAATGATGTGGATTGTGAATAAACTGAATATTCGCGCCAGGGTGTTTTCTTTCGCGGCAAAAAGTTGGGAATTCGAAATTTTGTTATTTAAACGGTTTATAAACTGGTTATCTTAATACATTTTGATGGAATAATTAATTATCCTACTCTTGGAATAATAAAATGTGCAATTTTCTGTTAATAAATGCATAAAAAGCTGTTTATTCACATTTCATCAATTCGTTCGTTCGCTCTCATGTGAATGGTCCTTAAATGTTGAAATTGCACACGTATTCACAGACAAGGCAATTAAGTGGTGTTTTTTGCGGGGAAAATCGGGTAGGTACACAGAAGCAGAAGGCGACAGTATAGTAAGCGTAAGCTACAACTAACTTGTATGCGTGTGCAGCTGCTTTGCTGGGGTACAGTTGCACAAGGTAAATGTAAGTACCTACAAAAATTATTTTAAAATGAGCAGTGTAGCCACTTTTGATTGTTTTAAGTAAAAACCCATGTAGGTGTGTATTACATTACAGCACTTAAACGCGTAAAAGTCTCAAAAAGTGCATAAACGGCAGAAATTTAGCAACTCATAAATGAACTGCCAGTATTTTAATATGTAGCAAGAATTTTATTTTCACTAAATTTGGCATTTTAATAATTTTGAAACTTGGTGAACAGTTATGTTTGTCAATTGACTTGCATAATTAGGTATTTGCAAGTGTGAAATAGTTTACGTTTGGTTTATGGTGGATTTACATCACCACGCCAAAAACTTTAATAAAACACCCTGCAATTTGCACCAAATACTTTTATCTAAATACGTATAACTAAAATAGTAGGTATTTAATCCATTTACGTGTAAGCTGTCTTAAAATCTGGAACAAAATTATGTGTAATCCATCCACATATCTCTAAAAACTTTTAACCCATTGTCAAATAAAGTTGACAAATTATTCCGACTCTTTAACTTGATTCCGCTTCGCCAAACTTATGGTGAATGAGTCACTTTTCCACTTCTTTTTTAAGTTGGTTAAAGAAGGCTTGTAAAACACTATTTCTAAAATGTGAAATAGGCCACTGATAACTAATACTAAATACTCTGTAACCCACCTAAAAAAATAATATTGACACGAAAGGAATTATCCCTTTGGTAAAAAGAATTGGCATACGAAAACAAAATCAATTTCGTTTTGTAAGTTCCCTATGTACACTTGAATGTACACAAAGCTACCTACATGCCACTTCCCACACCAGTAAGTTACCCACCCAATACCACCCACCTACACCCAATCCATACAACATACTCTACAGCTACACAAGACACAACGTTACATCAGCAACCAGATTAGAAATTTGTGTGTGCATCCGCCTTGTACGTAAGTGCGATGCGCATTATATTTAGCGTGTTTTGCTTGCTTGTCACTCTTGTCAGTGCTGGTCAGAGTTGCTTGAGATTTACCAACCACTTACATTTGTTTGTTTATCTTTTACGGAAAGTCTTTGGCCGAAAATGTTAGACATAGTGAAAAAAGGACGATGAAGATGAGGCACATGCAAATTATGAATATGAAAACAAAATAATCTATTATTTTTTCCACATTTATCCAAATATTTGTTAAAACCATTTATTTTACTAGGTTTTTCACTATGTCTAACATTTTCCGCCAAAGACTTTCCGTAAAAGATAACCAAACAAATGTAAGTGGTTTGTAGCCGTTTGTGTAGAAGCTGAGATGAGGGTAAATGTGAACAAATCTGAAGTGATGGTCGTCTCCAGAACGCCTGTTCAATGCACTCTGCATGTTAGTGGAGCCCTATTGAAACAGGTGGAGAAGTTTAAGTATCTCGGGGTCTTATTCACGAGTGATGGAAGGAGCAATGCCGAGTTTTCCTGTAGGATTGGTCAGGCTGGATCGATTTTGAGACAGCTTGGTCATTCTGTTATCAGGAGGACTGAACTTGGTGTCAAAGCTAAGTTGTCAGTCTTTAATTCGGTGTTTGTTCCAACTCTTACCTATGGTTATGAGGTTTGGGTAATGACCGAAAGAATAAGATCGCGAATACAAGCTGCCGAAATAAGATTTCTCCTTAGTATTGCTGGTGTGACCCGTAGAGATCGCATCAGAAATACCAGAATACGTGAGGAACTCAATGTCGAGCAGCTACTTCTCCGGACGGAGCGATCCATGCTTCGGTGGTTTGGTCATGTTAAACGCATGTCCCCGACCAGGATTCCACGACGTGCTATGGAATCCGTTCCATCGGGCAGGCGTCCCCTAGGTAGACCCAGGATGAGATGGTTAGATCAAATTCATAATCTCTCCTCTACCCGTATGGGGATTGCCCTTGATGATTTAGAGTCGATGGCGGAGGATCGAGAGCTATGGAGGGTCCACTTAGCAGCTATTGCGGCATTTAAGCACCATTCACAAACTTATGGTGAATGAGTGACTTTTCCACTTCTTTTTTAAGTTGGTTAAAGAAGGCTTGTAAAACACTATTTCTAAAATGTGAAATAGGCCACTGATAACTAATACTAAATACTCTGTAATCCACCCAAAAAAACAATATTGACACGATAGATATATGGAATTATCCCTTTCGTAAAAAGAATTGGCATACGAAAACAAAATCAATTTCGTTTTGTAAGTTTCCGTATACTTTGTTTTAGAAAGTGGCATCACTTGAATGTACACAAAGCTACCTACATGCCACTTCCCCAACCAGTAAGTTACCCACCCAATACCACCCACCTACACACAATCCATACAACATACTCTACAGCTACACAAGCCACAACATTACACCCGTCACAATGCTGTTTTTTTTCTCTGGCATCAGCAGCCAGACTAGAAATTTGTGTGTGCATCCGCCTTGTACGTAAGTGCGATGCGCATTATATTTAGTGTGTTTACCAACCACTTACATTTGTTTGTTTATCTTTTACGGAAAGTCTTTGGCCGAAAATGTTAGACATAGTGGAAAAAGGACGATGAAGTTGAGGCACATGCACATTATGAATATGAAAACAAAATAAACAATTATTTTTTCCACATTTATCCAAATTTTTGTAAAACCATTTATTTTACTAGGTTTTTCACTATGTCTAACATTTTCCGCCAAAGACTTTCCGTAAAAGATAAACAAACAAATGTAAGTGGTTGGTAAATCTCGAGCAATAGCCACTTCGTAAATTATATTTTCGCCAAAAAATGTTCATTCGTAACTAGCCTTCGAGATTTATAATATATTTACATGAAATGTAAACAGTACCTAAACTTCTCCCCACTTATATTCCTATCGTTTCTCAATACATCCCCATGCCACTCACTCATCGTAGCAGCTATTGCGGCATTTAAGCACCATTCACAAACTTATGGTGAATGAGTGACTTTTCCACTTCTTTTTTAAGTTGGTTAAAGAAGGCTTGTAAAACACTATTTCTAAAATGTGAAATAGGCCACTGATAACTAATACTAAATACTCTGTAACCCACCTAAAAAAATAATAGTGACACGAAAAGAATTATCCCTTTCGTAAAAAGAATTGGCATAAGAAAACAAAATCAATTTCGTTTTGTAAGTTTCCCTATACTTTGTTTTAGAAAGTGGCATCACTTGAATGTACACAAAGCTACCTACATGCCACTTCCCCAACCAGTAAGTTACCCACCCAATACCACCCACCTACACACAATCCATACAACATACTCTACAGCTACACAAGCCACAACATTACACCCGTCACAATGCTGGCTTTTTTCTCTGGCATCAGCAGCCAGACTAGAAATTTGTGTGTGCATCCGCCTTGTACGTAAGTGCGATGCGCATTATATTTAGCGTGTTTTGCTTGCTTGTCACTCTTGTCAGTGCTGGTCAGAGTTGCTCGAGATTTACCAACCACTTACATTTGTTTGTTTATCTTTTACGGAAAGTCTTTGGCCAAAAATGTTAGACATATTGAAAAAAGGACGATGAAGATGAGGCACATGCAAATTATGAATATGAAAACAAAATAATCTATTATTTTTTCCACATTTATCCAAATTTTTTTTAAAACCATTTATTTTACTAGGTTTTTCACTATGTCTAAGATAAACAAACAAATGTAAGTGGTTGGTAAATCTCGAGCAATAGCCACTTCGTAAATTATATTTTCGCCAAAAAATGTTCATTCGTAACTAGCCTTCGAGACTTATAATATATTTATATGAAATGTAAACAGTACCTAAACTTCTCCCCACTTATATTCCTATCGTTTCTCAATACATCCCCATGCCACTCACTCATCGTAGCAGCTATTGCGGCATTTAAGCACCATTCACAAACTTATGGCGAATGACTGACTTTTCCACTTCTTTTTTAAGTTGGTTAAAGAAGGCTTGTAAAACACTATTTCTAAAATGTGAAATAGGCCACTGATAACTAATACTAAATACTCTGTAACCCACCTAAAAAAATAATATTGACACGAAAAGAATTATCCCTTTCGTAAAAAGAATTGGCATAAGAAAACAAAATCAATTTCGTTTTGTAAGTTTCCCTATACTTTGTTTTAGAGAGTGGCATCACTTGAATGTACACAAAGCTACCTACATGCCACTTCCCCAACCAGTAAGTTACCCACCCAATACCACCCACCTACACACAATCCATACAACATACTCTACAGATACACAAGACACAACATTACATCAGCAGCCAGACTAGAAATTTGTGTGTGCATCCGCCTTGTACGTAAGTGCGATGCGCATTATATTTAGCGTGTTTTGCTTGCTTGTCACTCTTGTCAGTGCTGGTCAGAGTTGCTTGAGATTTACCAACCACTTATTTGTTTGTTTATCTTTTACGGAAAGTCTTTGGCCGAAAATGAAAATGAAATGAAAAATGTTCATTCATTTATATATTATAAGTCTCGAAGGCTAGTTACGAATTAAGATTTTGTTGGCGAAAATATAATTTACGAAGTGGCTATTGCTCGAGATTTACCAACCACTTACATTTGTTTGTTTATCTTTTACGGAAAGTCTTTGGCCGAAAATGTTAGACATAGTGAAAAAATGACGATGAAGATGAGGCACATGCAAATTATGAATATGAAAACAAAATAATCTATTATTTTTTCCACATTTATCCAAATTTTTGTTAAAACCATTTATTTTACTAGGTTTTTCACTATGTCTAACATTTTCCGCCAAAGACTTTCCGTAAAAGATAAACAAACAAATGTAAGTGGTTGGTAAATCTCGAGGAATAGCCACTTCGTAAATTATATTTTCGCCAACAAAATCTTAATTCGTAACTAGCCTTCGAGACTTATAATATACTAGTTGGTTGCACCCGCTTCGCTGGGTATGCAAAGTAATATTTGATAAACAAATTGATTTTATTTAAAGAACTTCTTTGAAAACTACATTGCGTATAAATTGTCTCTGGTTAATTTATAATCTTCCTTGCTGTGGATTAGATTCAATATACACCTTCTTTTGTCTTGCAACTCTTGATTGTGATAAAGCCACATACAGTTGGCCGTGTGAAAATACTCCGGTCTTCAAATGCATGCCAACGTGATCAAATGACTGGTCTTGAGCCTTGTTTATTATTATAGCGTATGCTAGAATTGTGGGCGCAGTAGCGCAGTGGTTAGTGTGTTGGACTACTGTGCGAGGAATCCCAGGTTCGATCCCCGGAAAAACCCAAATTACATCTTAAAGTTTTTTCTACTGCGCCACCTCTCGCGAACGTCTGACAAACATCCGAGAGTATGACTGTCATGAAAAAGCTTCTCAATTCAGCCGTTCGGACTCGGCATAAAAGTGTAGGTCCCTTCCATTCGTCCCAAAAATTGAAACTCACACAAAACGAATGGTTGCGAGAAGCTAGGCCTTGGATGTCACCCGCCTGTTGCGCCACCTATTTATTTTATTTTTTTTTTTATGCTAGAATTTATCGGAAATGGAATCATTGTGATAATTCATGCTCTTATCAAATTTCGTCCAGACTCTTCCACAATCAATCGAGTTCCATTGCAGTCCTTTTTTAGGGTTCAAGTTTTTCAGCAACATGATGATGACACCTTGCTTAAGTACAGCACATGAGGTGGCTTGCTGGATGGAGTTTGCTGATTGAGGAATTCAACAGGGAAATTTGGTGCATCATTTGGATCTTCAGTCTTTACTGATAACAGAATCGCTCCTATTCATTTCTAATGTCTGCACATTTGTCAGCGCGGCAATGACTCGTTCTGAAAGTTCCTGCATTGACTTTTGCAGCAGATCGCCAAAAATTGTCTTAATTAAGTCTCCTGTTAATATAATTTCCGTGGGAATTTCAACAACGTCGTCTTCATACATTTCTGCTACCCGCGGCAATTTTGCAATAATGAGAAGACTTATATAGAGTACACAAACCGAGTTTGAAGTCGATCGGATGAAAAATAAAAATGTTCCCGTACAAACTTTGACCCCCTAAGAAGGGTTGGTTTTATTTGGCAATTTCCATTTGAAAACATTTGCCGAGCATTACTATAGTAGAGTTTGAACCTTGAAGAAAATTAAAATATATGAAAAATAGGCGGTGCGTATTTGAATAATGAGAAAACACAAACATTGAAAATTTATTCAAATACCCACCGCCTACTTTTATTTAAAATAAGAAAAATAAGAAAAGTAAGGAGCGTTACAGAATCAGTAAGGGTAAATATATATATGATAAATGAATGAACATTTTTCATTTCATTTTCATTTTCGGCCAAAGACTTTCCGTAAAAGATAAACAAACAAATAAGTGGTTGGTAAATCTCAAGCAACTCTGACCAGCACTGACAAGAGTGACAAGCAAGCAAAACACGCTAAATATAATGCGCATCGCACTTACGTACAAGGCGGATGCACACACAAATTTCTAGTCTGGCTGCTGATGTAATGTTGTGTCTTGTGTATCTGTAGAGTATGTTGTATGGATTGGGTGTAGGTGGGTGGTATTGGGTGGGTAACTTACTGGTTGGGGAAGTGGCATGTAGGTAGCTTTGTGTACATTCAAGTGATGCCACTTTCTAAAACAAAGTATAGGGAAACTTACAACACGAAATTGATTTTGTTTTCGTATGCCAATTCTTTTTACGAAAGGGATAATTCTTTTCGTGTCAATATTGTTTTTTTGGGTGGGTTACAGAGTATTTAGTATTAGTTATCAGTGGCCTATTTCACATTTTAGAAATAGTGTTTTACAAGCCTTCTTTAACCAACTTAAAAAAGAAGTGGAAAAGTCACTCAAAGTCGGAATAATTTGTCAACTTTATTTGACAATGGGTTAAAAGTTTTTAGAGATATGTGGATGGATTACACATAATTTTGTTCCAGATTTTAAGACAGCTTACACGTAAATGGATTAAATACCTACTATTTTAGTTATACGTATTTAGATAAAAGTATTTGGTGCAAATTGCAGGGTGTTTTATTAAAGTTTTTGGCGTGGTGATGTAAATCCACCATAAACCAAACGTAAACTATTTCACACTTGCAAATACCTAATTATGCAAGTCAATTGACAAACATAACTGTTCACCAAGTTTCAAAATTATTAAAATGCCAAATTTAGTGAAAATAAAATTCTTGCTACATATTAAAATACTGGCAGTTCATTTATGAGTTGCTAAATTTCTGCCGTTTATGCACTTTTTGAGACTTTTACGCGTTTAAGTGCTGTAATGTAATACACACCTACATGGGTTTTTACTTAAAACAATCAAAAGTGGCTACACTGCTCACTTTGAAATAATTTTTGTAAGTACTTACATTTACCTTGTGCAACTGTACCCCAGCAAAGCAGCTGCACACGCATACAAGTTAGTTGTAGCTTACGCTTACTATACTGTCGCCTTCTGCTTCTGTGTACCTACCCGATTTCCCCCGCAAAAAACCCCTCTTAATTGCCCTGTCTGTGAATACGTGTGCAATTTCAACATTTAAGGACCATTCACATGAGAGCGAACGAACGAATTGATGAAATGTGAACAAACAGCTTTTTATGCATTTATTAACAGAAAATTGCACATTTTATTATTCCAAGAGTAGGATAATTAATTATTCCATCAAAATGTATTAAGATAACCAGTTTATAAACCGTTTAAATAACAAAATTTCGAATTCCCAACTTTTTGCCGCGAAAGAAAACACCCTGGCGCGAATATTCAGTTTATTCACAATCCACATCATTTAGGTAAATCGCGTTCCACAAAGTCGGGAATAAAAAATTCGTTCGAACTTAACCTTATTCCATGAGTAGGATGTCTTGAAATAATAAAATCTGCAATTCTGTGTTTATAAATGCATAAAAAGTGAAACTTGTTTTCTTAGTAAATTTTGATGGAATAATTAATTATCCTCATCTTGGAGTAGTAGCTAAAATGTACAATTTTCTGTTTATGAATGCATAAAAAGTGGTTTGTTCGCATTTCGTCAATTCGTTCGTTTGCTGCCATGTGAATGGTGCTTAAATGCCGCAATAGCTGCTACGATGAGTGAGTGGCATGGGGGTAGGAATATAAGTGGGGAGAAGTTTAGGTACTGTTTACATTTCATGTAAATATATTATAAATCTCGAAGGCTAGTTACGAATGAAAATTTTGTTGGCGAAAATATAATTTACGAAGTGGCTATTGCTCGAGATTTACCAACCACTTACATTTGTTTGTTTATCTTTTACGGAAAGTCGTTGGCCGAAAATGTTAGACATAGTGAAAAACCTAGTAAAATAAATGGTTTTAACAAAAATTTGGATAAATGTTGAAAAAATAATAGATTATTTTGTTTTCATATTCATAATGTGCATGTGCCTCATCTTCATCGTCCTTTTTTCACTATGTCTAACATTTTCGGCCAAAGACTTTCCGTAAAAGATAAACAAACAAATGTAAGTGGTTGGTAAATCTCGAGCAACTCTGACCAGCACTGACAAGAGTGACAAGCAAGCAAAACACGCTAAATATAATGCGCATCGCACTTACGTACAAGGCGGATGCACACACAAATTTCTAGTCTGGCTGCTGATGCCAGAGAAAAAAACCAGCATTGTGACGGGTGTAATGTTGTGGCTTGTGTGTTGCGAAGCTGCTAATCATCATTGTACCCGAAGCTATGACGTAGCAACCACCACGACCTACTCTACAGAGCAGACCTTGTTATTTTCCTACGGAACACACCTTCTTCTTCTGTCAAACTGCCCAAAACGTCAAGCAACCACATGGATGATTAGCACAGAAGAGCTGTCAAAAAAAAAAAAAAAACCCTCTCGGGAACCAGAAATTAAGTTAAGGAAATAAAGTCTCCAATTAAATTGAAACTTGTGCATTTTAATTAACTTTTTCTCGTTTTCGTAGCAAAGGTTGGCTAAAAAATCTTCCCCACCGAACAGAAACGCAACACTGGTGTCAGATGTGGGGTAGATTTTCTTTCGTACCGAAAGATTACCAGGCGAAATAATGGCGCCTCCAACAGACGAGAAAAATGATGAGCAAGTTGACGTAAAACTTCGCACAATTTTACAAGAATACGTCACAGACCAGAAACAATTTTGGGAGAATAAATTAAGCCTGTGGCAGAAGGATCTTAAATCGCGCGACGAAGGGATTGAAAAGCGAGTTAATGATTTAGAACGCACTGTTAATGCTCTATCGTTTACACATGCTGCACGCAGTGAACCTCAATCGTCACCAAAAGATTTTAGCTGCGATCACGTGAGTCTTCCAACAGCTCCCCCGACACAACTGAAGGCGACGAATTTGCAACCTGTTCCTATGGATATCACCGGCGGAAGGCAAACCGTCTCCGAAGATGTCCGGTCACCACCACCCCCCACCATGGTTCATTCTACGGTACCGAAGCCAACTATTCCTTGTACATTGCAGCCATATGATGGCTTCGGCTCTTGGTCAGACTATCATCGACAATTTGAGATTGCTGCGAAGTGCGGAGGATGGTCAATCGAAGACAAAGCCAACGTTTTGGCAATGAATTTGCGTGGTGAAGCACTCACGGTGTTAAGCGCATTGCCAACCAATGTCGATCCGTCCTATAATGTGCTTACAGAACTTCTAAGGCAACGATTCAGCGGGGACCACAGATCGAGTTACACCCAATTTCGTTATCGAGTTGAAGGACCTAAGGAAGGTGTGGCCGAATATGCATTAGGGCTCCAACGTTTAGCAACCTCTGCACTTCCACAATGCCCAGATGTTGTAGTTCAGCAGATTATGGTAAGCCAATTCATCGATGGACTTCGAGATGAAAGCCTGCAGAATTTCGTCACGGTTGGTCGACCACAGTCTTTATCGGATGCTGTTAATTTAGCAAATGAGCTGAGTTCACGAAGCGTTCGCCGCGGCAGAGGGGTTATGTTGGCAGACGCCAACCAACCATCGACTTCAAAAAACTATCAGGCCTAGACAGCATGGGGCGGTTGTCAAATGGCTCTTCTATGAATGCCCTCAACAACATAACTGAAATGAACCAAATTATCCAAACAAGTAATGACATAAACCAGAGAATAGATAATTCTTCATGTGAGGCAACATGTTCATTCATGAACCACGACGGGATGTCTGCCGATGGCGGGTTTGGATTTGCAAGCCCAAATAGTCTCTCGGTCGCAGGTTTTATCAGCGGTAAGCCACTCAGGTTGGTGGTCGATTCTGGGGCCAATGTGTCCATTCTGCCTAGCATATTGGTGCCACAACGTGCAGAAATTGTCAACCATCCAATTACAATAACTGGCGTATCGGGAGAAGGTCGTAGTGCAGTAGGAAAAGTAGAGTTGGAAATTGTCTTGATGGATATGAAATTCAGCCACGAGTTCGTCGTGCTAGATTCAAACGTCCCTCCAATACTCGGCTTAGATTTTTTGGTCACCCAACGTTGTCACCTTGACTTGGCAGATCTGTATCTCGAAATACGAGGAAAAAAATGTAATTTAGAGGTTCCACATGTAGCTCGAGTTTGCCTACTCACCATGAGTGATGAGATGAAAATACCTGCAAACGCACAATGTGTACTGCAGGTTCCTACCGTGGGTTGTAAAGATGCTGTTACTGCTCTCGTGGAGCCGTGTGTAGATGGCAATTTACCTAAAGGGGTCTTGCTCGCTCGGACTATAGTGGACGCTACCAAATCAACCATTCCAGTTAGATTGTACAACACCACCACAGAAGATAAAGTGCTCCCCTATGGACTTGTATTAGGTCGAGTGGAGGCTGCTGAAGTGTGCGAAATACCAACTGACCAGCAGGAAAGCCGCAATACAGAGCTCGAGTTTGATATGTCGGAACTATCTAATGAAGAAAAGGACCAATTCCTGTCCTTGATAAATAAATACCGTGCTGTTTTTGCTACAAGTCCTCTCGATTTTGGACGAACTCATGCGGTCCGTCATAAAATTAATACGGGAGATTCTAAGCCCATCAAGATTCCAGCTCGGCGGGTTCCTCTGGCTAAAAGGCATGAAGCGACAAAACTCATCGAAGATATGGCGAAAAGAGGAGTAATTGAGCCATCATCAAGTCCATGGGCAGCCCCCATTGTCCTTGTCAAAAAAAAGGACGGGTCTACCCGTTTTTGTGTTGACTACCGACGCTTGAATGATGCCACCAAGAAGGATTCTTATCCATTGCCCAGAATAGAAGAGCTTTTTGCATCATTAGGGGGATCAAAGTGGTTCTCAACGCTGGATTTGCAAAGTGGCTATTGGCAGGTAGATATGGACCCCCAGGACAAAGAAAAGACAGCCTTCTCGGACGGACAGGGCCTCTGGCAGTTCTGTGTTATGCCATTCGGACTTTGCAACGCTCCAGCTACTTTCGAGCGACTAATGGACGCCACACTACAGGGCGTTTGCTGGCAGAATGCATTAGTTTATCTTGACGACATTATCGTCTATTCGCATACTTTTTCAGACCACCTATTACATCTAGAAGAAGTTTTTCAGAGATTACAAACAGCAGGTCTAAAATTAAGCCCCTCCAAGTGCGCATTTTTTAAGCAGAAGGTGACCTATCTTGGACATATAGTTACTGGCAATGGACTTCGAACAGATCCGAGGAAAGTGGACGCCGTTTGAGAATGGCCGCAGCCAAAGTCTAAGCGCGAGGTACGGAGCTTTTTGGGTCTTTGCTCATATTACCGCAAATTTATATCCGGATTCAGTACCCTGGCCAAACCTCTATCAGAATTAACGGAGGAAAAAAGGCGTTTCTCTTGGACGGAAGGATGTGAAGTCGCATTTCAGGTGCTTAAATCTCGTCTAACTGATTCACCAATATTGTCTTTCCCAACAGTTGAAGACCCTTTTATACTGGATACTGACGCTTCCAATGTAGGCATCGGCGCTGTTTTATCCCAAAAACGAGGAAACGATGAAGTAGTTCTGGAGTATTATAGTCGAACATTGCACCGGGCCGAAAGAAACTATTGTACTACAAGGCGAGAGTTGTTAGCGATCGTGCACGCCACCAAGCATTTTCATCACTACCTTTTCGGGCGCAGGTTTCTTCTACGGACTGACCATTCATCTCTTCGTTGGTTGCTAAATGTTAAAGAACCTGAAGGACAAATGGCGAGGTGGTTAGAACGGTTACAACTTTATGACTTTGAGGTACAACACCGCCCTGGAAGTAAGCATGGAAATGCGGATGCGTTGTCAAGGAGGCCTTGTGGGAGTTGTCTGCATTGCGATCGGAAGGAGTCTTTGAATTCACGGACAGAACAGGTTTTGTTGACAGGCATTACATCAAGTGGGCTTTCGGTGAAGCAGGAAGAAGACGAAGACCTCAAGCAAATTACGACATTGGATACAGGTTGGAGAGAGACCAAGCCGTGATACAATTATGGGTGAGAAACCAGCTGTCAAATCGTACTGGTCGCAGTTTGATTCGTTCTTGATGAAGGACGGTGTTTTGTTTCGAGCTTGGACCTTGAAAAACGGCGATAAAGTAAATTTACCTGTAATTCCAAGAACGCTTGTGCCAGAGATTCTTACACAATTACACAATTCACCAAGTGGGGGCCACTTAGGTCAAGGTAAGACCCTAAATAAAATTAAAGAACACTTTTATTGGATAGGACGCACTCGAGATGTGAGAAAGTGGTGTCAAAATTGCGAAAACTGTTGCTCAAGAAAAGGACCTCGCCGAAGAGTTCGCGCTCCTCTGAAACCATCAACCGTCGGTGCCCATTTCGAGAGAATAGCAATTGACGTCTTAGGGCCCCTTCCATGTTCACGTCGAGGCAACCGGTATATAGTCGTCGTTATGGATTACTTTTCAAAGTGGCCGGAATGCTTTGCTCTACCGAATCAAACGAGTGCATTAGTGCTGGATGGGCTTATCGAGACAACATTTTGCAGATATGGAGTGCCGCAATTTCTTCATTCTGATCAGGGGCGAAATTTCGAGTCGGAGATCTTCACTAAAACAATGCAGACACTGGGAATTGAAAAAACTCGAACCACTCCTCTACACCCTCAGTCCGACGGAATGGTAGAGCGATTCAACCGAACGCTGTTGGACTTCCTAGCTAAGTTTGTGGATCGAAATCAACACGATTGGGATGAACATCTGCCGTTAGCTCTGCTTGCATATAGATCTGCGACCCACGAAGCAACAGGGTTTTCTCCTGCTGAGATTTTTCTGGGGCGACAGCTGCGTCTACCGGTTGATTTGGAGTTTGGACCAACAAATGAACATTCAACAACCCCCCCAGAGTATCTGCAGCATCTTCAAGAGAAAATGGAAAGGGTACACGAGATGGCTAGGCAGACCTTGGTATTGGGTGGGTAACTTACTGGTGTGGGAAGTGGCATGTAGGTAGCTTTGTGTACATTCAAGTGATGCCACTTTCTAAAACAAAGTATAGGGAAACTTACAAAACGAAATTGATTTTGTTTTCGTATGCCAATTCTTTTTACGAAAGGGATAATTCTTTTCGTGTCAATATTATTTTTTTAGGTGGGTTACAGAGTATTTAGTATTAGTTATCAGTGGCCTATTTCACATTTTAGAAATAGTGTTTTACAAGCCTTCTTTAACCAACTTAAAAAAGAAGTGGAAAAGTCACTCATTCACCATAAGTTTGGTGAAGCGGAATCAAGTTAAAGAGTCGGAATAATTTGTCAACTTTATTTGACAATGGGTTAAAAGTTTTTAGAGATATGTGGATGGATTACACATAATTTTGTTCCAGATTTTAAGACAGCTTACACGTAAATGGATTAAATACCTACTATTTTAGTTATACGTATTTAGATAAAAGTATTTGGTGCAAATTGCAGGGTGTTTTATTAAAGTTTTTGGCGTGGTGATGTAAATCCACCATAAACCAAACGTAAACTATTTCACACTTGCAAATACCTAATTATGCAAGTCAATTGACAAACATAACTGTTCACCAAGTTTCAAAATTATTAAAATGCCAAATTTAGTGAAAACAAAATTCTTGCTACATATTAAAATACTGGCAGTTCATTTATGAGTTGCTAAATTTCTGCCGTTTATGCACTTTTTGAGACTTTTACACGTTTAAGTGCTGTAATGTAATACACACCTACATGGGTTTTTACTTAAAACAATCAAAAGTGGCTACACTGCTCACTTTGAAATAATTTTTGTAAGTACTTACATTTACCTTGTGCAACTGTACCCCAGCAAAGCAGCTGCACACGCATTCAAGTTAGTTGTAGCTTACGCTTACTATACTGTCGCCTTCTGCTTCTGTGTACCTACCCGATTTCCCCCGCAAAAAACCCCTCTTAATTGCCATGTCTGTGAATGCGTGTGCAGTTTCAACATTTAAGTACCATTCACATGAGAGCGAACGAACGAATTGATGAAATGTGAACAAACAGCTTTTTATGCATTTATTAACAGAAAATTGCACATTTTATTATTCCAAGAGTAGGATAATTAATTATTCCATCAAAATGTATTAAGATAACCAGTTTATAAACCGTTTAAATAACAAAATTTCGAATTCACAACTTTTTGCCGCGAAAAAAAACACCCTGGCGCGAATATTCAGTTTATTCACAATCCACATCATTTAGGTAAATCGCGTTCCACAAAGTCGGGAATAAAAAATTCGTTCGAACTTAACCTTATTACATGAGGAGGATGACGAATGAAATTTTGTTGGCGAAAATATAATTTACGAAGTGGCTATTGCTCGAGATTTACCAACCACTTACATTTGTTTGTTTATCTTTTACGGAAAGTCGTTGGCCGAAAATGTTAGACATAGTGAAAAACCTAGTAAAATAAATGGTTTTAACGAAAATTTGGATAAATGTTGAAAAAATAATAGATTATTTTGTTTTCATATTCATAATGTGCATGTGCCTCATCTTCATCGTCCTTTTTTCACTATGTCTAACATTTTCGGCCAAAGACTTTCCGTAAAAGATAAACAAACAAATGTAAGTGGTTGGTAAATCTCGAGCAACTCTGACCAGCACTGACAAGAGTGACAAGCAAGCAAAACACGCTAAATATAATGCGCATCGCACTTACGTACAAGGCGGATGCACACACAAATTTCTAGTCTGGCTGCTGATGCCAGAGAAAAAAACCAGCATTGTGACGGGTGTAATGTTGTGGCTTGTGTAGCTGTAGAGTATGTTGTATGGATTGTGGGTAGGTGGGTGGTATTGGGTGGGTAACTTACTGGTTGGGGAAGTGGCATGTAGGTAGCTTTGTGTACATTCAAGTGATGCCACTTTCTAAAACAAAGTATACGGAAACTTACAAAACGAAATTGATTTTGTTTTCGTATGCCAATTCTTTTTACGGAAGGGATAATTCTTTTCGTGTCAATATTGTTTTTTTGGGTGGGTTACAGAGTATTTAGTATTAGTTATCAGTGGCCTATTTCACATTTTAGAAATAGTGTTTTACAAGCCTTCTTTAACCAACTTAAAAAAGAAGTGGAAAAGTCACTCATTCACCATAAGTTTCTGAATGGTGCTTAAATGCCGCAATAGCTGCTACGATGAGTGAGTGGCATGGGGATGTATTGAGAAACGATAGGAATATAAGTGGGGAGAAGTTTAGGTACTGTTTACATTTCATATAAATATATTATAAGTCGAAGGCTAGTTACGAATGAACATTTTTTGGCGAAAATATAATTTACGAAGTGGCTATGGCTCGAGATTTACCAACCACTTACATTCATCCATTCATTCATTTATTTTCAATGGTCCGCTTGTCCATTAAGTGGGTCGCGGGTGTAGGTTGCTCAAGTGGACCCTCCATAGCGCTCGATCCTCCGCCATCGACTCTAAATCATCAAGGGCAATCCCCATACGGGTAGAGGAGAGATTATGAATTTGATCTAACCATCTCATCCTGGGTCTACCTAGGGGACGCCTGCCCGATGGTACGGATTCCATAGCACGTCGTGGAATCCTGGTCGGGGACATGCGTTTAACATGACCAAACCACCGAAGCATGGATCGCTCCGTCCGGAGAAGTAGCTGCTCGACATTGAGTTCCTCACGTATTCTGGTATTTCTGATGCGATCTCTACGGGTCACACCAGCAATACTACGGAGAAATCTTATTTCGGCAGCTTGTATTCGCGATCTTATTCTTTCGGTCATTACCCAAACCTCATGACCATAGGTAAGAGTTGGAACAAACACCGAATTAAAGACTGACAACTTAGCTTTGACACCAAGTTCAGTCCTCCTGATAACAGAATGACCAAGCTGTCTCAAAATCGATCCAGCCTGACCAATCCTACAGGAAAACTCGGCATTGCTCCTTCCATCACTCGTGAATAAGACCCCGAGATACTTAAACTTCTCCACCTGTTTCAATGGGGCTCCACTAACATGCAGAGTGCATTGAACAGGCGTTCTGGAGACGACCATCACTTCAGATTTGTTCACATTTACCCTCATCTCAGCCTCAACACAAACGGCTACAAACCACTTACATTTGTTTGGTTATCTTTTACGGAAAGTCTTTGGCGGAAAATGTTAGACATAGTGAAAAACCTAGTAAAATAAATGGTTTTAACAAAAATTTGGATAAATGTGGAAAAAATAATAGATTATTTTGTTTTCATATTCATAATTTGCATGTGCCTCATCTTCATCGTCATTTTTTCACTATGTCTAACATTTTCGGCCAAAGACTTTCCGTAAAAGATAAACAAACAAATAAGTGGTTGGTAATTCTCAAGCAACTCTGACCAGCACTGACAAGAGTGACAAGCAAGCAAAACACGCTAAATATAATGCGCATCGCACTTACGTACAAGGCGGATGCACACACAAATTTCTAGTCTGGCTGCTGATGTAATGTTGTGTCTTGTGTAGCTGTAGAGTATGTTGTATGGATTGGGTGTAGGTGGGTGGTATTGGGTGGGTAACTTACTGGTTGGGGAAGTGGCATGTAGGTAGCTTTGTGTACATTCAAGTGATGCCACTTTCTAAAACAAAGTATACGGAAACTTACAAAACGAAATTGATTTTGTTTTCGTATGCCAATTCTTTTTACGAAAGGGATAATTCTTTTCGTGTCAATATTATTTTTTTAGGTGGGTTACAGAGTATTTAGTATTAGTTATCAGTGGCCTATTTCACATTTTAGAAATAGTGTTTTACAAGCCTTCTTTAACCAACTTAAAAAAGAAGTGGAAAAGTCACTCATTCACCATAAGTTTGGTGAAGCGGAATCAAGTTAAAGAGTCGGAATAATTTGTCAACTTTATTTGACAATGGGTTAAACGTTTTTAGAGATATGTGGATGGATTACACATAATTTTGTTCCAGATTTTAAGACAGCTTACACGTAAATGGATTAAATACCTACAGCCTTATTCATAACAATTAATTAAATCTGAATTAGGGTTAATTTTGGTTTAATTGCAGAAAACGTTATTCATAAACTTTTTTCAAAGTTAATTTCCATTTAATCAAGTTTCAAAAAATTAAATGCCGAAATCGGCATTCAGGAGCAAATTAACTCTGAATTAATTTTTTGAAATCATCATGGCGTTCTTATCTCATGCACACAACATTCCAGAGAAAAATGTCAGAATTTATCAAATATTTATACCAATTGCATACTTTTATATGAAATGCTGGTAGACTTTTAGGCTTATTGCCTTAATTCCTTGATTAACTGGTATACGAGCAAAAATTCTTTATGAATGAACATTTTTTAATCCTTAATTAAAATGACAGTTTCGAGTTTGAAGTGAATTAGCTGAGACACTGATAATTAACAGATTAAATGAATCTATTGAATAAGGCTGCTACTATTTTAGTTATACGTATTTAGATAAAAGTAGTTGGTGCAAATTGCAGGGTGTTTTATTAAAGTTTTTGGCGTGGTGATGTAAATCCACCATAAACCAAACGTAAACTATTTCACACTTGCAAATACCTAATTATGCAAGTCAATTGACAAACATAACTGTTCACCAAGTTTCAAAATTATTAAAATGCCAAATTTAGTGAAAATAAAATTCTTGCTACATATTAAAATACTGGTAGTTCATTTATGAGTTGGTAAATTTCTGCCGTTTATGCACTTTTTGAGACTTTTACGCGTTTAAGTGCTGTAATGTAATACAGACCTACATGGGTTTTTACTTAAAACAATCAAAAGTGGCTACACTGCTCACTTTGAAATAATTTTTGTAAGTACTTACATTTACCTTGTGCAACTGTACCCCAGCAAAGCAGCTGCACACGCATACAAGTTAGTTGTAGCTTACGCTTACTATACTGTCGCCTTCTGCTTCTGTGTACCTACCCGATTTCCCCCGCAAAAAACCCCTCTTAATTGCCATGTCTGTGAATGCGTGTGCAATTTCAACATTTAAGTACCATTCACATGAGAGCGAACGAACGAATTGATGAAATGTGAACAAACAGCTTTTTATGCATTTATTAACAGAAAATTGCACATTTTATTATTCCAAGAGTAGGATAATTAATTATTCCATCAAAATGTATTAAGATAACCAGTTTATAAACCGTTTAAATAACAAAATTTAGAATTCCCAACTTTTTGCCGCGAAAGAAAACACCCTGGCGCGAATATTCAGTTTATTCACAATCCACATCATTCAGGTAAATCGCGTTCCACAAAGTCGGGAATAAAAAATTCGTTCGAACTTAACCTTATTCCATGAGGAGTATTTCTTGAAATAATAAAATGTGCAATTTTGTGTTTATAAATGCATAAAAAGTGAAACTTGTTTTCTTAATAAATTTTGATGGAATAATTAATTATCCTCATCTTGGAGTAGTAGCTAAAATGTACAATTTTCTGTTTATGAATGCATAAAAAGTGGTTTGTTCGCATTTCGTCAATTCGTTCGTTTGCTGCCATGTGAATGGTGCTTAAATGCCGCAATAGCTGCTACGATGAGTGAGTGGCATGGGGATGTATTGAGAAACGATAGGAATATAAGTGGGGAGAAGTTTAGATACTGTTTACATTTCATATAAATATTAGAGCTGTGTCAATCGTTCAAATTCAATGATCGAATCGTTCAAGTATTGGTTGAAAAAATGATTCGGTCATTTCAATCAATCATTCAATCATTCCATGACAGATGAGAATGAGAGTATTGTATTGCTCCATTCAATTTCAATACAATCATTCGTTCAATTTTGTTTCGGTAGAGACAGGTACATTCTGATAGATTGTAAGAGTGAATCACTTATGAAAGCTTCAAAACATGTTTATCTAAAGACAGAGACAATAAAAAAAGAGATGAAACGATTGTTCCATTTCAAAAAAAAAGTCGCCTCAATTGAAGATTTCTTAGACGTTTTTTAATCCATTGACATCGTAGCCCTCCTTTGATGGATTTTTTTACTTTATGTCTTGATAGAAAGAAGACGAACCATATTATGGGATATATGCTATATTTATTTCGAAATGTCACCAGAAAGCCCTAAAATCTTAATTTTTCCAAGCGAAAAAGAAATCACTCAAATTTTTAATATTTTAGGGCTTTCTGGTGACATTTCGAAATAAATATAGCATATATCCCAAAATATGATTCGTCTTCTTTCTATCAAGACATAAAGTAACAAATTCCATCAAAGGATGGCCACAAACCAGTAAGAATAGACCGTCGACTCCTCCCACATAACGGACTTTGCCTACAAGCTGCCGGCGAGACCAGGATTTTTCATGTATTGGTGCTGTACAAAATCAAAGGGGCGCCATTAACGCACGCATACTTGAAAAATCCTGGTCGCATGGTATTGCATAGAAAAACATTGCCGCCATTAATTTTGACATTTACACGTATTCACAGACAGGGAAATTCTTTCCGGGGGGAATCGGGTAGGTGTACGGGAAGTCGGCGGTCTATTCTTACTGGTTTGTGAGGATGGCTACGATGCCAGTGGATTAACAAACGTCGAAGAAATCTTTAAATCAAGCGATTTATTTTTTGCTCTCCGAAATAGCCAGTCAGATGCGCAATAAAAGTATTGACTTTGTGAATTATTGATTTGGGGCTTCTGTCGTTCGTTCTTTACTCGCTACCGAGCAAAATGAACGAGTCAGATGCGCAACAAAAGTATTGACTCTGTGAACGATTGATTTTTGGATTGTGTTGTTTCGTTCTTTCTTTACTGGCTAACCGAGATAAATGAACCAGTCAGAACAAAAGTATTGATTCCATGAACGATTGACTTGAGGTTATGTGATTGCAATCACCAATACTTTATTGTGATCGGGTCAAAAAGAACGAATCAATCACGATTGACACAGCTCTAATAAATATATTATAAGTCTCGAAGGCTAGTTACGAATGAACATTTTTGGCGAAAATATAATTTACGAAGTGGCTATTGCTCGAGATTTACCAACCACTTACATTTGTTTGTTTATCTTTTACGGAAAGTCTTTGGCCGAAAATGTTGTGGAAAAAATAATAGATTATTTTGTTTTCATATTCATAATTTGCATGTGCCTCATCTTCATCGTCCTTTTTTCACTATGTCTAACATTTTCGGCCAAAGACTTTCCGTAAAAGATAAACAAACAAATGTAAGTGGTTGGTAAATCTCAAGCAACTCTGACCAGCACTGACAAGAGTGACAAGCAAGCAAAACACGCTAAATATAATGCGCATCGCACTTACGTACAAGGCGGATGCACACACAAATTTCTAGTCTGGTTGCTGATGGAATGTTGTGTCTTGTGTAGCTGTAGAGTATGTTGTATGGATTGGGTGTAGGTGGGTGGTATTGGGTGGGTAACTTACTGGTTGGGGAAGTGGCATGTAGGTAGCTTTGTGTACATTCAAGTGATGCCCCTTTCTAAAACAAAGTATAGTGAAACTTACAAAACGAAATTGATTTTGTTTTCGTATGCCAATTCTTTTTACGATGCCGGCTATCCCTTGGAGCCGTGGCTTTTGACCCCTCATAGGACACCTGGAGAAGGTTCAAGTGATAGCAAATTTAATGAAGTCCACTCACGCTGTCGAAACATCATTGAACGTACAAATGGAGTACTCAAAAATAGATGGAGATGTCTTCTTGGTGCGAGAGAACTGCATTACAGCCCGGCGAAAGCGGCAAAAATCACAAATGTGTGTTGTGCCTTGCATAATATCTGCATTTATTTCAAGGCCGACTTCGTCAACGAAGAACTGATTCTCTCAGACAATTCTGAAACTACCAATGACAACGAAATTTTGAATGGACCCAACTCCTTAGGAGCTTCGGAATACATAACAATAGCGCGGAGAACTCGGACCAATATCGGAAACACACTTTAAATTTGTTTAAATGAAGAAAATTCAAAATAAATTAAAAAATATATTTATTCAATAGTTAAAAACAAATAATTAGTTAAAACAAAACATATATAAATTAATTCATTCGAGATCTAAATATTTCATCTGGTGATCTTTAACAAAAACAAAAAAAAAAAAAAAACAAAAATTGCATGGGAACATTGTACCTAAGTGTGTTTACCCTGCCATTTGGTTCTTTAATTCTTCAAGTTCTATAAGCTGACGATTTTGCCTTTGCCCTTACATATTTTTTTTGATCACTCCAAACCTAATTAAAGTTAAATTCAGAAACTATTGCTCCATAAACATCATAATTACTTTTTTCCACTCGGTAATAGTTTTGCGTGGCGGCCCCGATGAGTTTAGTTCTGCTTCAGCTAGTTTCCAAAATGAGGCTAGTTCTTCCTTACTTCCCTTGTGGAACCCACGTGCAATACCGGGGTGGGCTTCCATTAAGTCCAGGAGCATCTGCATTTGGAATTTGCTTGTTGTTTTGGACCTTAAAAAATCATTTCAATTATATTTAATTTGCAAAAAAAGGAAAGACTTACATTTTGTCATTAAACTCCCTAGCAAATGTGTGGGGAACAAACTCACGGCAAATTGCAAATTAATCTCCCATTTTTTGACATTTGAAATGCCTACTTTTTTCCCGGAGTATTTTTCCCATTTTCGAAGTTTGTTTAGAATACGAGAAAAGGGAAAAGGGAAAAGCGAAGGAATTCCTTGGGAGTTTTTATTTAGAATAGGAGAAAGGGGAAAAGGAAAAAAATTCCCCGGGAATTGTCATTTAGAATTGGGCTGTATAAGTCTCAAAGGCTAGTTACGAATGAACATTTGTTTGTTGGCGAAAATATAATTTACGAAGTGGCTATTGCTCGAGATTTACCAACCACTTACATTTGTTTGTTTATCTTTTACGGAAAGTCTTTGGCGGAAAATTTTAGACATAGTGAAAAACCTAGTAAAATAAATGGTTTTAACAAAAATTTGGATAAATGTGGAAAAAATAATAGATTATTTTGTTTTCATATTCATAATGTGCATGTGCCTCATCTTCATCGTCCTTTTTTCACTATGTCTAACATTTTCGGCCAAAGACTTTCCGTAAAAGATAAAGAAACAAATGTAAGTGGTTGGTAAATCTCAAGCAACTCTGACCAGCACTGACAAGAGTGACAAGCAAGCAAAACACGCTAAATATAATGCGCATCGCACTTACGTACAAGGCGGATGCACACACAAATTTCTAGTCTGGCTGCTGATGTAACGTTGTGGCTTGTGTAGCTGTAGAGTATGTTGTATGGATTGTGTGTAGGTGGGTGGTATTGGGTGGGTAACTTACTGGTTGGGGAAGTGGCATGTAGGTAGCTTTGTGCACATTCAAGTGATGCCACTTTCTAAAACAAAGTATACGGAAACTTACAAAACGAAATTGATTTTGTTTTCTTATGCCAATTCTTTTTACGAAAGGGATAATTCTTTTCGTGTCAATATTGTTTTTTTGGGTGGGTTACAGAGTATTTAGTATTAGTTATCAGTGGCCTATTTCACATTTTAGAAATAGTGTTTTACAAGCCTTCTTTAACCAACTTAAAAAAGAAGTGGAAAAGTCACTCATTCACCATAAGTTTGGTGAAGCGGAATCAAGTTAAAGAGTCGGAATAATTTGTCAACTTTATTTGACAATGGGTTAAAAGTTTTAGAGATATGTGGATGGATTACACATAATTTTGTTCCAGATTTTAAGACAGCTTACACGTAAATGGATTAAATACCTACTATTTTAGTTATACGTATTTAGATAAAAGTATTTGGTGCAAATTGCAGGGTGTTTTATTAAAGTTTTTGGCGTGGTGATGTAAATCCACCATAAACCAAACGTAAACTATTTCACACTTGCAAATACCTAATTATGCAAGTCAATTGACAAGCATAACTGTTCACCATTCAAAATTATTAAAATGCCAAATTTAGTGAAAATAAAATTCTTGCTACATATTAAAATACTGGCAGTTCATTTATGAGTTGCTAAATTTCTGCCGTTTATGCACTTTTTGAGACTTTTACGCGTTTAAGTGCTGTAATGTAATACACACCTACATGGGTTTTTACTTAAAACAATCAAAAGTGGCTACACTGCTCACTTTGAAATAATTTTTGTAAGTACTTACATTTACCTTGTGCAACTGTACCCCAGCAAAGCAGCTGCACACGCATACAAGTTAGTTGTAGCTTACGCTTACTATACTGTCGCCTTCTGCTTCTGTGTACCTTACCGATTTCCCCCGCAAAAAACCCCTCTTAATTGCCCTGTCTGTGAATACGTGTGCAATTTCAACATTTAAGGACCATTCACATGAGAGCGAACGAACGAATTGATGAAATGTGAACAAACAGCTTTTTATGCATTTATTAACAGAAAATTGCACATTTTATTATTCCAAGAGTAGGATAATTAATTATTCCATCAAAATGTATTAAGATAACCAGTTTATAAACCGTTTAAATAACAAAATTTCGAATTCCCAACTTTTTGCCGCGAAAGAAAACACCCTGGCGCGAATATTCAGTTTATTCACAATCCACATCATTTAGGTAAATCGCCTTCCACAAAGTCGGGAATAAAAAATTCGTTCGAACTTAACCTTATTCCATGAGTAGGATGTCTTGAAATAATAAAATGTGCAATTTGGTGTTTATAAATGCATAAAAAGTGAAACTTGTTTTCTTAGTAAATTTTGATGGAATAATTAATTATCCTCATCTTGGAGTAGTAGCTAAAATGTACAATTTTCTGTTTATGAATGCACAATTTGTTCGTTTGCTGCCATGTGAATGGTGGTTAAATTACGATGAGTGAGAGTGAGTGGCATGGGGATGTATTGAGAAACGATAGGAATATAAGTGGGGAGAAGTTTAGGTACTGTTTACATTTCATATAAATATATTATAAGTCGAAGGCTAGTTACGAATGAACATTTTTTGGCGAAAATATAATTTACGAAGTGGCTATTGCTTGAGATTTACCAACCACTTATATTTGTTTGTTTATCTTTTACGGAAAGTCTTTGGCCGAAAATGTTAGACATAGTGAAAAACCTAGTAAAATAAATGGTTTTAACGAAAATTTGGATAAATAAGGAAAAAATAATAGATTATTTTGTTTTCATATTCATAATGTGCATGTGCCTCATCTTCATCGTCCTTTTTTCACTATGTCTAACATTTTCGGCCAAAGACTTTCCGTAAAAGATAAACAAACAAATGTAAGTGGTTGGTAAATCTCGAGCAACTCTGACCAGCACTGACAAGAGTGACAAGCAAGCAAAACACGCTAAATATAATGCGCATCGCACTTACGTACAAGGCGGATGCACACACAAATTTCTAGTCTGGCTGCTGATGTAATGTTGTGTCTTGTGTAGCTGTAGAGTATGTTGTATGGATTGGGTGTAGGTGGGTGGTATTGGGTGGGTAACTTACTGGTTGGGGAAGTGGCATGTAGGTAGCTTTGTGAACATTCAAGTGATGCCACTTTCTAAAACAAAGTATAGGGAAACTTACAAAACGAAATTGATTTTGTTTTCTTATGCCAATTCTTTTTACGAAAGGGATAATTCTTTTCGTGTCAATATTATTTTTTTAGGTGGGTTACAGAGTATTTAGTATTAGTTATCAGTGGCCTATTTCACATTTTAGAAATAGTGTTTTACAAGCCTTCTTTAACCAACTTAAAAAAGAAGTGGAAAAGTCACTCATTCACCATAAGTTTGTGAATGGTGCTTAAATGCCGCAATAGCTGCTACGATGAGTGAGTGGCATGGGGATGTATTGAGAAACGATAGGAATATAAGTGGGGAGAAGTTTAGGTACTGTTTACATTTCATATAAATATATTATAAGTCTCGAAGGCTAGTTACGAATGAACATTTTTTGGCGAAAATATAATTTACGAAGTGGCTATTGCTCGAGACTTACCAACCACCTACATTTGTTTGTTTATCTTTTACGGAAAGTCTTTGGCCGAAAATGTTACACATAATTAGAAACCTAGTAAAATAAATGGTTTTAACGAAAATTTGGATAAATGTGGAAAAAATAATAGATTATTTTGTTTTCATATTCATAATGTGCATGTGCCTCATCTTCATCGTCCTCGCCCGTCTTGCTTTATTACTGGTTCGTCTTCTTCATACTTCATACGTGCTTCATATTCATAGTTCATACCAGCAGTTTCGCCAGTTGCAGTGGTTTTATTACACGAATCGGAGAATCCTAAAAGAAAACCCCATAATAACTTTAAATTTAAATTAATATAATTTTTTCCATGAATTGCAATTTCGTTACACAAATTGTGAGATATGCACATGCACATTATGAATATGAAAACAAAATAATATATTATTTTTTCCACATTTATCCAAATTTTCGTTAAAACCATTTATTTTACTAGGTTTTTCACCATGTCTAAAATTTTCGGCCAAAGACTTTCCGTAAAAGATAAACAAACAAATGTAAGTGGTTGGTAAATCTCGAGCAACTCTGACCAGCACTGACAAGAGTGACAAGCAAGCAAAACACGCTAAATATAATGCGCATCGGACTTACGTACAAGGCGGATGCACACACAAATTTCTAGTCTGGCTGCTGATGCCAGAGAAAAAAACCAGCATTGTGACGGGTGTAATGTTGTGGCTTGTGTAGCTGTAGAGTATGTTGTATGGATTGTGTGTAGGTGGGTGGTATTGGGTGGGTAACTTACTGGTTGGGGAAGTGGTATGTAGGTAGTTTTGAGTACATTCAAGTGATGCCACTTTCTAAAACAAAGTATAGGGAAACTTACAAAACGAAATTGATTTTGTTTTCGTATGCCAATTCTTTTTACGAAAGGTATAATTCTTTTCGTGTCAATATTATTTTTTTAGGTGGGTTACAGAGTATTTAGTATTAGTTATCAGTGGCCTATTTCACATTTTAGAAATAGTGTTTTACAAGCCTTCTTTAACCAACTTAAAAAAGAAGTGGAAAAGTCACTCATTCACCATAAGTTTGGTGAAGCGGAATCAAGTTAAAGAGTCGGAATAATTTGTCAACTTTATTTGACAATGGGTTAAAAGTTTTTAGAGATATGTGGATGGATTACACATAATTTTGTTCCAGATTTTAAGACAGCTTACACGTAAATGGATTAAATACCTACCTACTATTTAAGTTATACGTATTTAGATAAAAGTATTTGGTGCAAATTGCAGGGTGTTTTATTAAAGTTTTTGGCGTGGTGATGTAAATCCACCATAAACCAAACGTAAACTATTTCACACTTGCAAATACCAAATCGGGAATAAAAAATTCGTTCGAATTTAACCTTATTCCATGAGTAGGATGTCTTGAAATAATAAAATGTGCAATTTTGTGTTTATAAATGCATAAAAAGTGAAACTTGTTTTCTTAGTAAATTTTGATGGAATAATTAATTATCCTCATCTTGGAGTAGTAGCTAAAATGTACAATTTTCTGTTTATGAATGCATAAGTCGTTCGTTTGCTGCCATGTGAATGGTGGTTAAATGCCTCAATAGCTGCTACGATGAGTGAGAGTGAGTGGCATGGGGATGTATTGAGAAACGATTGGAATATAAGTGGGGATAAGTTTAGGTACTGTTTACATTTCATATAAATATATTATAAGTCGAAGGCTAGTTACGAATGAAAATTTTTTGGCGAAAATATAATTTACGAAGTGGCTATTGCTCGAGATTTACCAACCACTTACATTTGTTTGTTTATCTTTTACGGAAAGTCTTTGGCCGAAAATGTTAGACATAGTGAAAAACCTAGTAAAATAAATGGTTTTAACAAAAATTTGGATAAATAAGGAAAAAATAATAGATTATTTTGTTTTCATATTCATAATGTGCATGTGCCTCATCTTGATCTTCATCGTCCTTTTTTCACTATGTCTAACATTTTCGGCCAAAGACTTTCCGTAAAAGATAAACAAACAAATGTAAGTGGTTGGTAAATCTCGAGCAACTCTGACCAGCACTGACAAGAGTGACAAGCAAGCAAAACACGCTAAATATAATGCGCATCGGACTTACGTACAAGGCGGATGCACACACAAATTTCTAGTCTGGCTGCTGATGCCAGAGAAAAAAACCATCATTGTGACGGGTGTAATGTTGTGGCTTGTGTAGCTGTAGAGTATGTTGTATGGATTGTGTGTAGGTGGGTGGTATTGGGTGGGTAACTTACTGGTTGGGGAAGTGGCATGTAGGTAGCTTTGTGTACATTCAAGTGATGCCACTTTCTAAAACAAAGTATACGGAAACTTACAAAACGAAATTGATTTTGTTTTCGTATGCCAATTCTTTTTACGAAAGGGATAATTCGTTTCGTGTCAATATTGTTTTTTTGGGTGGGTTACAGAGTATTTAGTATTAGTTATCAGTGGCCTATTTCACATTTTAGAAATAGTGTTTTACAAGCCTTCTTTAACCAACTTAAAAAAGAAGTGGAAAAGTCACTCATTCACCATAAGTTTGTGAATGGTGCTTAAATGCCGCAATAGCTGCTACGATGAGTGAGTGGCATGGGGATGTATTGAGAAACGATAGGAATATAAGTGGGGAGAAGTTTAGGTACTGTTTACATTTCATATAAATATATTATAAGTCTCGAAGGCTGGTTACGGATGAACATTTTTTGGCGAAAATATAATTTACGAAGTGGCTATTGCTCGAGATTTACCAACCACTTACATTTGTTTGTTTATCTTTTACGGAAAGTCTTTGGCGGAAAATGTTAGACATAGTGAAAAACCTAGTAAAATAAATGGTTTTAACAAAAATTTGGATAAATGTGGAAAAAATAATAGATTATTTTGTTTTCATATTCATAATTTGCATGTGCCTCATCTTCATCGTCCTTTTTTCACTATGTCTAACATTTTCGGCCAAAGACTTTCCGTAAAAGATAAACAAACAAATGTAAGTGGTTGGTAAATCTCAAGCAACTCTGACCAGCACTGACAAGAGTGACAAGCAAGCAAAACACGCTAAATATAATGCGCATCGCACTTACGTACAAGGCGGATGCACACACAAATTTATAGTCTGGCTGCTGATGTAATGTTGTGTCTTGTGTAGCTGTAGAGTATGTTGTATGGATTGTGTGTAGGTGGGTGGTATTGGGTGGGTAACTTACTGGTTGGGGAAGTGGCATGTAGGTAGCTTTGTGTACATTCAAGTGATGCCACTTTCTAAAACAAAATATAGGGAAACTTACAAAACGAAATTGATTTTGTTTTCGTATGCCAATTCTTTTTACGAAAGGGATAATTCTTTTCGTGTCAATATTATTTTTTTTAGGTGGGTTACAGAGTATTTAGTATTAGTTATCAGTGGCCTATTTCACATTTTAGAAATAGTGTTTTACAAGCCTTCTTTAACCAACTTAAAAAAGAAGTGGAAAAGTCACTCATTCACCATAAGTTTGGTGAAGCGGAATCAAGTTAAAGAGTCGGAATAATTTGTCAACTTTATTTGACAATGGGTTAAAAGTTTTTAGAGATATGTGGATGGATTACACATATTTTTGTTCCAGATTTTAAGACAGCTTACACGTAAATGGATTAAATACCTACCTACTATTTTAGTTATACGTATTTAGATAAAAGTATTTGGTGCAAATTGCAGGGTGTTTTATTAAAGTTTTTGGTGTGGTGATGTAAATCCACCATAAACCAAACGTAAACTATTTCACACTTGCAAATACCTAATTATGCAAGTCAATTGACAAACATAACTGTTCACCAAGTTTCAAAATTATTAAAATGCCAAATTTAGTGAAAATAAAATTCTTGCTACATATTAAAATACTGGCAGTTCATTTATGAGTTGCTAAATTTCTGCCGTTTATGCACTTTTTGAGACTTTTACGCGTTTAAGTGCTGTAATGTAATACACACCTACATGGGTTTTTACTTAAAACAATCAAAAGTGGCTACACTGCTCACTTTGAAATAATTTTTGTAAGTACTTACATTTACCTTGTGCAACTGTACCCCAGCAAAGCAGCTGCACACGCATACAAGTTAGTAGTAGCTTACGCTTACTATACTGTCGCCTTCTGCTTCTGTGTACCTACCCGATTTCCCCCGCAAAAAACCCCTCTTAATTGCCCTGTCTGTGAATACGTGTGCAATTTCAACATTTAAGGACCATTCACATGAGAGCGAACGAACGAATTGATGAAATGTGAACAAACAGCTTTTTATGCATTTATTAACAGAAAATTGCACATTTTATTATTCCAAGAGTAGGATAATTAATTATTCCATCAAAATGTATTAAGATAACCAGTTTATAAACCGTTTAAATAACAAATTTCGAATTCCCAACTTTTTGCCGCGAAAGAAAACACCCTGGCGCGAATATTCAGTTTATTCACAATCCACATCATTTAGGTAAATCGCGTTCCACAAAGTCGGGAATAAAAAATTCGTTCGAACTTAACCTTATTACATGAGGAGGATGACGAATGAAATTTTTTTGGCGAAAATATAATTTACGAAGTGGCTATTGCTCGAGATTTACCAACCACTTGCATTTGTTTGTTTATCTTTTACGGAAAGTCGTTGGCCGAAAATGTTAGACATAGTGAAAAACCTAGTAAAATAAATGGTTTTAACGAAAATTTGTATAAATGTGGAAAAAATAATAGATTATTTTGTTTTCATATTCATAATGTGCATGTGCCTCATCTTCATCGTCCTTTTTTTACTATAGGTCTGTTTTTTTGCTCACCCATCTCAGTGAAGTAAAGTAAAGTAAGAAAATGTGCAAAAAAACAGTCCCCAACCACTTTTCTGAACAGTCGGTTTTACCCCTGAAAAGTTAACAGCTGGCATTGCTGTCAAAATGGCCATCAATGAAAAATTCAATTTCAAAATCAAAATCCTTCTAGAAAAATGAATAATTAACCTTTTAGCGCAAAAAAAATAATGATTATCAATTTCTACAGAATATTTACTTTTTCTGTTTACTTTTTTTCTCTTCCTGGCGTCTTGTATGGTCAAAATAATATCGCAAATTAATTGCCAAAGAAAAAAAAACAAAAACATGCGTGGGTGTGTTTATTAGGTGAGCCCTAAAGTGAAGAACGTGCTAATTCTGAGATTCGATCGAATCGAGTATTCCTCGAATTTAAAACTTTCAATCGAATGAACTTCTCACAATTTGAGTTTTGAAGGAAAGAAGTTCATTACCAAATAATTTAATTGTATGAATTTTATTTTCGAAATCAGCTGTATAAATTTTTCACTGTCAATTGCGTTGGTTTTGACTTTAATTTGAGAAAGGATGGGTTTATTTACACATTCTTGGAGGAAGAAAAGATCAAATTGAACAGAAAAAATGCAATAAAAATTAAATAAATGAGCACTTCAAATCGTTTTGGTTTGTTCATTTTGATTGTGACATACGATTTGAAATTTTTTCTCCATAAGACGAACAAATGTTGCTTCCAATTTTGTATGTTTTATGTAAATTTCACTATAAACATTGTTTAAATAAAGACTTAGACCACAAATTTTCAGTCGAAAAAACTCATAACATTTAACTTAGGTAATGCAATCGAAAATGAGAATGTGCGAAGAAATGAACAAAAAAAATTCCCATCGAAATCAAAAGTTGGAATGTCAGTTGGCTGAAATCGAATGACTTTCACTTAAAAAAAAGAGTAGCTATGTAAATAATACTTAACCTTTATTACATACTTCAGTTAAAAAATCAACAGGGAATACAAAATGGGAGGATTTCCTATTTATTATCTACAAAAAATGTATCCCATAATGACATATCAAAGATAGTTTTCAATTATTATAAGTCTATGTGTATATATAATTATATTTTGTAAACAAAATGCAACTTAAATAATAACGGCAAATATTTAGTATTTTATTACTTTCCGTAATATTCAGTTGTCATTTTTAAAGTTGTTTAAAATATGCAATTCCTTATTGTACATTTACACCCACCACAGCTGACAAAATAGTAGGAATCATAAAAGGAGGCACTCTGTGAACAGATCCAAATTACACAAAAATGTGCTCCCCTAGTGTTCAGAATTGAAGAATGCTCCAAAGTTGGTCCTGCTGGAAATGAATAGCTTGTGTGAATCTCAGTGGTGTCAAATTGAGTGCAGTTGTTGTAATTGCGTGCTGAAAATCCTACTTCACTTTACTTCACTGAGATCGATGTGCAAAAAAACAGACCTTATGTCTAACATTTTCGGCCAAAGACTTTCCGTAAAAGATAAACAAGCAAATGTAAGTGGTTGGTAAATCTCGAGCAACTCTGACCAGCACTGACATGAGTGACAAGCAAGCAAAACACGCTAAATATAATGCGCATCGGACTTACGTACAAGGCGGATGCACACACAAATTTCTAGTCTGGCTGCTGATGCCAGAGAAAAAAGCCAGCATTGTGACGGGTGTAATGTGGCTTGTGTAGCTGTAGAGTATGTTGTATGGATTGTGTGTAGGTGGGTGGTATTGGGTGGGTAACTTCCTGGTTGGGGAAGTGGCATGTAGGTAGCTTTGTGTACATTCAAGTGATGCCACTTTCTAAAACAAAGTATACAGAAAATTACAAAACGAAATTGATTTTGTTTTCGTATGCCAATTCTTTTTACGAAAGGGATAATTCTTTTCGTGTCAATATTGTTTTTTTGGGTGGGTTACAGACTATTTAGTATTAGTTATCAGTGGCCTATTTCACATTTTAGAAATAGTGTTTTACAAGCCTTCTTTAACCAACTTAAAAAAGAAGTGGAAAAGTCACTCATTCACCATAAGTTTGTGAATGGTGCTTAAATGCCGCAATAGCTGCTACGATGAGTGAGTGGCATGGGGATGTATTGAGAAACGATAGGAATATAAGTGGGGAGAAGTTTAGGTACTGTTTACATTTCATATAAATATATTATAAGTCGAAGGCTAGTTACGAATGAACATTTTTTGGCGAAAATATAATTTACGAAGTGGCTATTGCCCGAGATTTACCAACCACTTACAATTGTTTGTTTATCTTTTACGGAAAGTCTTTGGCCGAAAATGTTAGACATAGTGAAAAACCTAGTAAAATAAATGGTTTTAACGAAAATTTGGATAAATGTGGAAAAAATAATAGATTATTTTGTTTTCATATTCATAATGTGCATGTGCCTCATCTTCATCGTCCTCGCCCGTCTTGCTTTATTACTGGTTCGTCTTCTTCATACTTCATACGTGCTTCATATTCATAGTTCATACCAGCAGTTTCGCCAGTTGCAGTGGTTTTTTATGTATACATACATATTTCTAAGGCAATTTTGTGTTAAAAGTGGAGAACATAATATTCGTAATGTTAACAGATTTCTTTTACAATTTATTTGAAAATGTATGCAAATTGCAACCAACCGCTTTACAAAGAAAAAGGTAAACAAATTTTGTTAGCTACACCACCAACCCTGCTACACCACCACACCTAAGTCTGCATATCTCACAATTTGTGTAACGAAATTGCAATTCATGGAAAAAATTATATTAATTTAAATTTAAAGTTATTATGGGGTTTTCGTTTAGGATTCTCCGATTCGTGTAAAAAAACCACTGCAACTGGCGAAACTGCTGGTATGAACTATGAATATGAAGCACGTATGAAGTATGAAGAAGACGAACCAGTAATAAAGCAAGACGGGCGAGGACGATGAAGATGAGGCACATGCACATTATGAATATGAAAACAAAATAATCTATTATTTTTTCCACATTTATCCAAATTTTCGTTAAAACCATTTATTTTACTAGGTTTTTCACTATGTCTAACATTTTCGGCCAAAGACTTTCCGTAAAAGATAAACAAACAATTGAGGTTGGTTGGTAAATCTCGGGCAATAGCCACTTCGTAAATTATATTTTCGCCAAAAAATGAGGCACATGCACATTATGAATATGAAAACAAAATAATCTATTATTTTTTCCACATTTATCCAAATTTTCGTTAAAACCATTTATTTTACTATGTTTTTCACTATGTCTAACATTTTCGGCCAAAGACTTTCCGTAAAAGATAAACAAACAAATGTAAGTAAGTGGTTGGTAAATCTCGAGCAACTCTGACCAGCACTGACAAGAGTGACAAGCAAGCAAAACACGCTAAATATAATGCGCATCGCACTTACGTACAAGGCGGATGCACACACAAATTTCTAGTCTGGCTGCTGATGCCAGAGAAAAAAACCAGCATTGTGACGGGTGTAATGTTGTGGCTTGTGTAGCTGTAGAGTATGTTGTATGGATTGTGTGTAGGTGGGTGGTATTGGGTGGGTAACTTACTGGTTGGGGAAGTGGCATGTAGGTAGTTTTGTGTACATTCAAGTGATGCCACTTTCTAAAACAAAGTATACGGAAACTTACAAAACGAAATTGATTTTGTTTTCGTATGCCAATTCTTTTTACGAAAGGGATAATTCTTTTCGTGTCAATATTGTTTTTTTGGGTGGGTTACAGAGTATTTAGTATTAGTTATCAGTGGCCTATTTCACATTTTAGAAATAGTGTTTTAAAAGCCTTCTTTAACCAACTTAAAAAAGAAGTGGAAAAGTCACTCATTCACCATAAGTTTGTGAATGGTGCTTAAATGCCCCAATAGCTGCTACGATGAGTGAATGGAATGGGGATGTATTGAGAAACGATAGGAATATAAGTGGGGAGAAGTTTAGGTACTGTTTACATTTCATATAAATATATTATAAGTCGAGGGCTAGTTACGAATGAACATTTTTTGGCGAAAATATAATTTACGAAGTGGCTATTGCTCGAGATTTACCAACCACTTACATTCATCCATTCATTCATTCATTTTCAATGGTCCGCTTGTCCATTAAGTGGGTCGCGGGTGTAGGTTGCTCAAGTGGACCCTCCATAGCTCTCGATCCTCCGCCATCGACTCTAAATCATCAAGGGCAATCCCCATACGGGTAGAGGAGAGATTATGAATTTGATCTAACCATCTCATCCTGGGTCTACCTAGGGGACGCCTGCCCGATGGTACGGATTCCATAGCACGTCGTGGAATCCTGGTCGGGGACATGCGTTTAACATGACCAAACCACCGAAGCATGGATCGCTCCGTCCGGAGAAGTAGCTGCTCGACATTGAGTTCCTCACGTATTCTGGTATTTCTGATGTGATCTCTACGGGTCACACCAGCAATACTACGGAGAAATCTCATTTCGGCAGCTTGTATTCGCGATCTTATTCTTTCGGTCATTACCCAAACCTCATGACCATAGGTAAGAGTTGGAACAAACACCGAATTAAAGACTGACAACTTAGCTTTGACACCAAGTTCAGTCCTCCTGATAACAGAATGACCAAGCTGTCTCAAAATCGATCCAGCCTGACCAATCCTACAGGAAAACTCGGCATTGCTCCTTCCATCACTCGTGAATAAGACCCCGAGATACTTAAACTTCTCCACCTGTTTCAATAGGGCTCCACTAACATGCAGAGTGCATTGAACAGGCGTTCTGGAGACGACCATCACTTCAGATTTGTTCACATTTACCCTCATCTCAGCCTCAACACAAACGGCTACAAACCACTTACATTTGTTTGTTTATCTTTTACGGAAAGTCTTTGGCGGAAAATGTTAGACATAGTGAAAAACCTAGTAAAATAAATGGTTTTAACAAAAATTTGGATAAATGTGGAAAAAATAATAGATTATTTTGTTTTCATATTCATAATTTGCATGTGCCTCATCTTCATCGTCATTTTTTCACTATGTCTAACATTTTCGGCCAAAGACTTTCCGTAAAAGATAAACAAACAAATGTAAGTGGTTGGTAAATCTCAAGCAACTTACAAAACGAAATTGATTTTGTTTTCGTATGCCAATTCTTTTTACGAAAGAGATAATTCTTTCCGTGTCAATATTATTTTTTTTAGGTGGGTTACAGAGTATTTAGTATTAGTTATCAGTGGCCTATTTCACATTTTAGAAATAGTGTTTTACAAGCCTTCTTTAACCAACTTAAAAAAGAAGTGGAAAAGTCACTCATTCACCATAAGTTTGGTGAAGCGGAATCAAGTTAAAGAGTCGGAATAATTTGTCAACTTTATTTGACAATGGGTTAAAAGTTTTTAGAGATATGTGGATGGATTACACATAATTTTGTTCCAGATTTTAAGACAGCTTACACGTAAATGGATTAAATACCTACTATTTTAGTTATACGTATTTAGATAAAAGTAGTTGGTGCAAATTGCAGGGTGTTTTATCAAAGTTTTTGGCGTGGTGATGTAAATCCACCATAAACCAAACGTAAACTATTTCACACTTGCAAATACCTAATTATGCAAGTCAATTGAGAAACATAACTGTTCACCAAGTTTCAAAATTATTAAAATGCCAAATTTAGTGAAAATAAAATTCTTGCTACATATTAAAATACTGGCAGTTCATTTATGAGTTGCTAAATTTCTGCCGTTTATGCACTTTTTGAGACTTTTACGCGTTTAAGTGCTGTAATGTAATACACACCTACATGGGTTTTTACTTAAAACAATCAAAAGTGGCTACACTGCTCACTTTGAAATAATTTTTGTAAGTACTTACATTTACCTTGTGCAACTGTACCCCAGCAAAGCAGCTGCACACGCATACAAGTTAGTAGTAGCTTACGCTTACTATACTGTCGCCTTCTGCTTCTGTGTACCTACCCGATTTCCCCCGCAAAAAACCCCTCTTAATTACCTTGTCTGTGAATACGTGTGCAATTTCAACATTTAAGTACCATTCACATGAGAGCGAACGAACGAATTGATGAAATGTGAACAAACAGCTTTTTATGCATTTATTAACAGAAAATTGCACATTTTATTATTCCAAGAGTAGGATAATTAATTATTCCATCATTCACATTCCCTATAGTAGTTTAGAAACGGCGTTACAGCATGTGTCTTCTGTCTGGGACTTAACAAAATTTTCTCCCTCATAAAATCGGAAATGTTTTTATTTTGTCTCAAATAACCTTTAATAATGCTGGCAAATGCTTTTACTTTCATCCCATAAGGTTATTATTCGATTTGAGACATAAAAAATTTTTTCTCAAAATCGATCATTTTCATACACATTCCCTATAGTAGTTTAGAAACGGCGTTACAGCATGTGTCTTCTGTCTGGGACTTAATAAAATTTTCTCCCTCATAAAATCGGAAATGTTTTTATTTTGTCTCAAATAACCTTTAATAATGCTGGCAAATGCTTTTACTTTCATCCCATAAGGTTATTATTCGATTTGAGATATAAAAAATTTTTTCTCAAAATCGAACATTTTCATACACATTCCCTATAGTAGTTTAGAAACGGCGTTACAGCATGTGTCTTCTGTCTGGCGTTTAAGTGCTGTAATGTAATACACACCTACATGGGTTTTTACTTAAAACAATCAAAAGTGGCTACACTGCTCACTTTGAAATAATTTTTGTAAGTACTTACATTTACCTTGTGCAACTGTACCCCAGCAAAGCAGCTGCACACGCATACAAGTTAGTTGTAGCTTACGCTTACTATACTGTCGCCTTCTGCTTCTGTGTACCTACCAGATTTCCCCCGCAAAAAACCCCTCTTAATTGCCCTGTCTGTGAATACGTGTGCAATTTCAACATTTAAGGACCATTCACATGAGAGCGAACGAACGAATTGATGAAATGTGAACAAACAGCTTTTTATGCATTTATTAACAGAAAATTGCACATTTTATTATTCCAAGAGTAGGATAATTAATTATTCCATCAAAATGTATTAAGATAACCAGTTTATAAACCGTTTAAATAACAAAATTTCGAATTCCCAACTTTTTGCCGCGAAAGAAAACACCCTGGCGCGAATATTCAGTTTATTCACAATCCACATCATTTAGGTAAATCGCGTTCCACAAAGTCGGGAATAAAAAATTCGTTCGAACTTAACCTTATTCCATGAGGAGGATGTCTTGAAATAATAAAATGTGCAATTTTGTGTTTATAAATGCATAAAAAGTGAAACTTGTTTTCTTATTAAATTTTGATGGAATAATTAATTATCCTCATATTGGAGTAGTAGCTAAAATGTACAATTTTCTGTTTATGAATGCATAAAAAGTGGTTTGTTCGCATTTCGTCAATTCGTTGGTTTGCTGCCATGTGAATGGTGCTTAAATGCCGCAATAGCTGCTACGATGAGTGAGAGTGAGTGGCATGGGGATGTATTGAGAAACGATAGGAATATAAGTGGGGAGAAGTTTAGGTACTGTTTACATTTCATATAAATATATTATAAGTCGAAGGCTAGTTACAAATGAACATTTTTTGGCGAAAATATAATTTACGAAGTGGCTATTGCTTGAGATTTACCAACCATTTACATTTGTTTGTTTATCTTTTACGGAAAGTCTTTGGCCGAAAATGTTAGACATAGTGAAAAACCTAGTAAAATAAATGGTTTTAACGAAAATTTGGATAAATAAGGAAAAAATAATAGATTATTTTGTTTTCATATTCATAATGTGCATGTGCCTCATCTTCATCGTCCTTTTTTCACTATGTCTAACATTTTCGGCCAAAGACTTTCCGTAAAAGATAAACAAACAAATGTAAGTGGTTGGTAAATCTCGAGCAACTCTGACCAGCACTGACAAGAGTGACAAGCAAGCAAAACACGCTAAATATAATGCGCATCGCACTTACACCGTGTCTCCACGAGCAATATTTCATAGCTTGCCATATAGTATGCTATGAAAATTGCTCGTGGAGACCACAAATAGTATTCTATGAAAAATGGTATTCCATCTATTGCTCAGCTCATAGCTTGCTATCGATAGTATGCTATGGGGTGTACTTTGTTGTTGTGACGCATGTGTTTTCGTGTGATGGCTATGGAAATAGTAAGATATGAAATGCCCACCCTACATTTTATTGCATACTATCGTTATTTCTTTGTATGAGAAATAACAGATGGCAAGCTATGAAATATTGCTCGTGGAGACGCGGTGTTACGTACAAGGCGGATGCACACACAAATTTCTAGTCTGGCTGCTGATGTAATGTTGTGTCTTGTGTAGCTGTAGAGTATGTTGTATGGATTGTGTGTAGGTGGGTGGTATTGGGTGGGTAACTTACTGGTTGGGGAAGTGGCATGTAGGTAGCTTTGTGTACATTCAATATTCGCGCCAGGGTGTTTTCTTTCGCGGCAAAAAGTTGGGAATTCGAAATTTTGTTATTTAAACGGTTTATAAACTGGTTATCTTAATACATTTTGATGGAATAATTAATTATCCTACTCTTGGAATAATAAAATGTGCAATTTTCTGTTAATAAATGCATAAAAAGCTGTTTGTTCACATTTCATCAATTCGTTCGTTCGCTCTCATGTGAATGGTCCTTAAATGTTGAAATTGCACACGCATTCACAGACAGGGCAATTAAGAGGGGTTTTTTGCGGGGGAAATCGGGTAGTGTACAAAATGTATGGAACCAATAACGAACGATGTTAGTTAACGAGCGTTTATTATCTTTAAAAATACGAAAAAATAACGTGAATTACATTAAATATTACATATATGAGCGAACTTACTTCGTGTTCCTTCTTCTTCTTTCTAAGGACGTCTATGGAATGAGGGCTTGTTCGCTTTCTTCATTTGACTTTGACATTTAGATATTCGGGTTGCGTTCAACAAGCCATCACTCCAGGGACGTTTACAATTTCTGAGTTGAGTATTTAAATTTAAATTTAAATGAATCGAAATGAGAGATTCACTCTTTACATCGAGTTTAGCCAACTTCGAAACTGGTCTTCGAAAGGTACCTGTTGATGTCATGACTAGCGCAGATCGAACCTGACCATCTGGTGCCGGAAATATCCTTACAACCTTGCCACGCTTCCACTCGCCTCTACTCTCGTTGTTGTCACATATCACCACAATGTCACCGACATCGATCGGCTTTGTTTGCTGCTGCCACTTTGTTCGACGCGTAATAGTAGGAAGATATTCAGAAATCCATCTCTTCCAGAAAGTTTGCTTAAGTTGTTGCAATATATGCCACTGCTTCCGAAGATGCGGACCGTCCTTAACTTCTGGAGTTTGCACGTAGTTTGGACAGCCCAATAGGAAATGGTTCGGTGTCAGGGGTTCAGCTTCTTCACTATCTATCGGCAAGTGAGTGAGTGGTCGTGAATTTATTAAGTTCTCTGCCTCTATTAGCAAGCTCCGGAGCGTCTCTACTTGCGGACTCTTTTCCTTTAGTGTGAAAAATAGAACATTTTTTACGCATCTAACCATGCGCTCCCAAGCTCCACCAGCTGACGGATCCCCAGGTGTGTTGAAAAACCATTCAACTCCTCGACGTGTCCAAGCCCTTTGCCACAATTTTTACCTCTTCTTTACTCGCTCCTACAAAGCACCGGAATACCTCGTCTATTAATAAAATTACGAAGACACAGAATAACGGCATCGGTCGACAAAACTTTTGCTAGCTCCAGATGGATTGCGCGGGTAGATAGGCTGTAAAGAGCGCTACCCATCTTTTTTCGCATCGGCGTCCAATAGCTACCTGAATAGGACCAAAGTAGTCCACGCCCGTGTACGAAAACGGTCGAACGTATGGCGTAAGTCTATCGACGGGTAGCTGACCCATTAATGGATTCTCGGGCGCCGCATGTAAATTTTTGCACAGCTGACAGCTTGACTTCATTGACCTAACAAGTTGACGAACGTTAGGAATCCAAAATTTGGTACGTATTGCACATACGATTGCCTCTTGGTTTTGGTGGTGAAATATTTCGTGATAATACTGAACTATTAATCTCGTCAGTGCATGAGATTTGGGTAAAATTATCGGTCGTTTCGTATTCATTGGCACACATGTGGCATAATCAATGCGTCCACCTAGACGAATTAAGCCATTTGTATCCAGACTCGGTGTCAATTTAAAAATAGCACTGCCTTTCGGCACCTTGTTTGCAGAAGATAGAAGATGCATCTCATTAGGAAAGACTGACGTTTGAACCAGCCGACAAATAGTAGTTTCCGCAACTCCGATTTCATTAGCTGTTAGCTGAACATCTGACGACGGTGTTCTGAGCTTTTCACCTTTTTTAACTATTTGGACAAATTTTCCAACCGCTCGCAAAACCCAGCACACTACTCTTAGCAGCCTATGATAATTTAAAAATCGTTCAAATGAAATAAATGTCATGTCGTGAATTGCTAAAACAAAATTAGAACGTTTTTCATTACTTTCGTCGTTAACGGAGATGTCATCCGGTTCCTGTGGCCACTTTTCCATCGGAAGTTTCAAGAATGAGGGACCTTTAATCCATGGTTTCGGTCGCGTGGCGTCATCAGCTGGATTCAAACTCCCGGGCACCCATCTCCAATCATTAACTTCCGATCCATGAAGTATTTCAGCTATTCGATGACCGACGAATTGCTTGTACCGACGACTGTCTGATCTAATCCAATGGATGTTTGTCTTTGAATCAGACCAAAGTATTACCCTGCTAGGCCGTATGTTTTGACCACTTAAGACAGCCGCTTGCAGCTCGAGCCTAGGGATCGATAAAGCTTTGATGGGACTACATCTCGTCTTACCCATAACGAACACTATGTCGACATCATTACCACAAACAATGCGCCAATATCCAACGGCAGAAAAGGCAACTTCGCTGGCGTCTACAAATATATGGAGTTCAACTTGCGCATGTGAATCAGTCAAGCGTAAATGATAGCACCTCGGTATTTTAAAATCTTTTATCACATATAATTGTTTGTACCACTCATACCATCTACGGTAAATATCTTCTGGTATTTGTTCAGTCCATCCTGTGTTTACTCTCCATAATTCTTGCAGCAATAATTTTGATTTGATGACAACATTTGCTAAAAACCCGAATGGATCGAAGATTGACATTGTAAGACTCAGAACTTGACTTTTCGTTGGTCTTATTTTACCATCCAAGATGGCTGCTGGTATCCTTGAAAAATTTAAGGTAAAGCAAAACTGGTCGGCCTTCGAGTCCCAGAACATACCGAGAATTTTTTCGGTTGTAGAATCGCTGTGGCAAATGTTTTTTAAATCCGATGACGATGGAGTGTGCTTGTTGAGAACATCGACGAGCTGTGACGAGTTTGAAACAAAGCCTCTCAAATCAAATCCTGCAACACTATGGATCTTCTTAACCATCTCTGACACTGTAATGGCTTCTGAGACGGAATCGAAACTGTCAACATAATCGTCGACATAGTGTCGGTCAACTATGGCTTCAAAGGCTCGTGGATGAGTTTGTTCATAAGCGCTGGCATTTAAATTTTTAATATATTGCGCCGAACATGGCGAACTTGCGGACCCAAAAATCATTGCCGTCATTATATATATGTCCGGTGGTCGTGACATATCCCCATCCCTCCAAAGAAAACGTTGACAATTTTGATCTTCCTGACGAATATTTATGCGGTGAAACATTTCGCGGATGTCTGCGCATACACCTATCGGTCGTTGACGAAATGCTAGTAGGATTGACAAAAGAGGTCTTGGCTGATAAGTATCCGGATCCTTTAACAACATTGAATTCAATGACATTTCATCAATAGAGGCGGCAGCGTCAAAAACGAGACGTAATTTTTTGCCTTTATTGACATTGCAAATAGCAAAATGGGGCAAATACCATACACGTTTATATTTTGCATTCACCTCGGCAAGCGATAGCTTTCGTGGTTTCCCGAAGAATTTTCTCCGCTCTTTTATCGGACTCCGAAACGATTGGCTTAAACGACGGTGCTATATTTTCGATAGCGAAATATTCAGCTACGAGTATTTGTAAATCTCGCATAATATTCTCATCATTCTGTCCTATATGGCTAACGATCGCATCTGACTATCTTCATTCGAACCGAAAAGTGTCAAACCGAGTTTCGTATAATGAACTGAAAACCCATTGTCAATATTTATCAAATTTGTTGGTCGAACGAGATTAGTATGTGGAATTCCGATTAAAATTTGGGGTACCGCATTATAATAATCATCAACTGGCAGCACTCTTAAACTGCTGTATTGTTTTTTCATGTCCATCAATTCGAGACTCTGAGATGGTAACAACAGCTGTTTCACTGTACGGATGTTTCGCATTTGGTAAGTATCTGCATTTTCATATATGCCAGATATTTCTAAATCGACGCGCTGAGATATTTCGTTCGTGGTCTTATTTCCTATCCATCTGAGGGACAACAATTCCGACACACCCTTGACGCCAATATGAGAAGCAACTCTCTCCTCGATAAGTGAAATCTTTGCACCGTCGTCGATGAATGCGATAACATTGCAAGTTCCTTTCGGCCCAATCAATTGTACAGGCAAATATTTTAATAATGTTTTTTTTGATGCAGGTTGGCAAATGATGGTACCTACAGTGTTACTCAGTGGTCTACAGGGCTCTTCGGACGACGAAGTATTGAAAGTGGTGGCATTAATAGTAGAAGGGTGGTTTGTCGGCGGTGGAACTGTTTCAGCATGAAGAAGACGACTGTGAGACCTGCGACATGATGAAGTGCCACATTCGCGGCGATACGTACACTTGGATAGGGGGTGACCAGCACGTAAACAAGAGAAACATAACTGGCTTTCTTTTACTATTTGCCAGCGTTGTGAAATAGGCATTCCTTTGAATCGGGAGCATTGATGTAATTGGTGGTTAGAGTCACAGACAATGCATGCAATTTTTTTCTTTCGTTGATCCTCAGATACAGTATAAACTGTATTGCAATGCCTTTGTTTTTGCGCAAATGAATGTGAATTGTTAGTCAATGATTTATCAGGCACTACTTCGGTAGCTAGAGCAACATATATGGCTATCTGTCTCAGCCAATTGCCAAGTTCCTTTACGCTGGGGTGGTTAGATTTGATAGCAAATCTATGCTTTACCCATTCCTCCCTTTTGCTGAGTGGAAGTTTTTTTGTCAACTCCTCAAGAAGAGTTGGGTCGAATAATTGGACCGTCTCGCCAGCGTTTTCTAAGAACGTCGATAAATTCGACACTAATGTGCTAAAGTTCACAATGTCCGAAATTCTAGATTCGGTTATGTTAGGAAATGCCCTTACTTTGGCCAGCTGACTCCGAATTAGTATTTCTGGACGACCGTAGTGAAATTCTAACGTGCTCATTATAGCACTGACGCTGCTCGGGTGAATGAGCAAAGATTCGACAAGCTGTCTGGCTGGACTTTCTTGGCGTAAAGATTTTTGGAGCCTTGAAAGGTTTTCCAAGTCAGTATAACGATGAGCAGCTGTTATTTCCTTGTATGCAACGCAGAACATTGGCCATTCTTCGGGCTTGCCGGAAAATTGCGGAAGGTCTTGCAACTTTCGAATAGGTGGTTGGTAAAATTGAATCGTCTGGGCTGTCGGCAGTGGCAGCGGGGGGTTTGGTGGCAGTGGCATTGTGGGACTTTGTGGCAGTGGCATTTGGGCAGGCAAATAAGAAGGAAGGTAAAAATGGTTGTACATACCTTGATAATTTGCGGCAGTTGTGGTTGGCGGAACTCCGTTGCTTGAGTAGTTGGCGGCGACTGTGGCTGGCAAGGCTTGATTGCAGGCGTAGCTGTTGGCAAAGGAGACTGTCGGGGCTTGATGGCAGGCGTAATTGGCGGCAAAGGAGGCTGGCGTGACTTGATGGCAGGCGTAATCGGCGGCATATGAGGCTGGCGTGGCGGCGGAGAAAGGCGAAGACATCATAGCAGCGGATGACGATGGCAAAGTGGCGGCAGGTCTTGTGGACAACATTGAAGTGCCGGCATTTGTATTAAAATTTGCCAAAGGCGATGACAAAATGGCGGCTGTCTTTGTCGGAGATACCGAAGAACTCGTGGCGAGGTACGATTTGCCTGGCGACGACAAAATGGCGGCAGGTTGCGAAATAGATGCTTTTAAGGTTAAATTCTCGAAAGATTTTTGCAAATTTTGCATTTGCGCCTGCAATTCCGCAAGTTGGACGGCAGTCGTGTCGATCACTGTTGCGTCCAGATCGTGATCCAATTTTTCTGGCGATTGCGGCGGCGGCGACGACATTTCTTGGCTTTGAAGCTTTGCCTTGAAATAATAAAGTTGTACAAAATGTATGAAACCAATAACGAACGATGTTAGTTAACGAGCGTTTATTATCTTTAAAAATACGAAAAAATAACGTGAATTACATTAAATATTACATATATGAGCGAACTTACTTCGTGTTCCTTCTTCTTCTTTCTAAGGACGTCTATGGAATGAGGGCTTGTTCGCTTTCTTCATTTGACTTTGACATTTAGATATTCGGGTTGCGTTCAACAAGCCATAACTCCAGGGACGTTTACAATTTCTGAGTTGAGTATTTAAATTTAAGCCGGAACAGGTAGGTACACAGAAGCAGAAGGCGACAGTATAGTAAGCGTAAGCTACAACTAACTTGTATGCGTGTGCAGCTGCTTTGCTGGGGTACAGTTGCACAAGGTAAATGTAAGTACTTACAAAAATTATTTCAAAGTGAGCAGTGTAGCCACTTTTGATTGTTTTAAGTAAAAACCCATGTAAGTGTGTATTACATTACAGCACTTAACCGCTTAAAAGTCTCAAAAAGTGCATAAACGGCAGAAATTTAGCAACTCATAAATGAACTGCCAGTATTTTAATATGTAGCAAGAATTTTATTTTCACTAAATTTGGCATTTTAATAATTTTGAAACTTGGTGAACAGTTATGTTTGTCAATTGACTTGCATAATTAGGTATTTGCAAGTGTGAAATAGTTTACGTTTGGTTTATGGTGGATTTACATCACCACGCCAAAAACTTTAATAAAACACCCTGCAATTTGTACCAAATACTTTTATCTAAATACGTTTAACTAAAATAGTAGGTATTTAATCCATTTACGTGTAAGCTGTCTTAAAATCTGGAACAAAATTATGTGTAATCCATCCACATATCTCTAAAAAATTTTAACCCATTGTCAAATAAAGTTGACAAATTATTCCGACTCTTTAACTTGATTCCGCTTCGCCAAACTTATGATGAATGAGTGACTTTTCCACTTCTTTTTTAAGTTGGTTAAAGAAGGCTTGTAAAACACTATTTCTAAAATGTGAAATAGACCACTGATAACTAATACTAAATACTCTGTAACCCACCTAAAAAAATAATATTGACACGAAAAGAATTATCCCTTTCGTAAAAAGAATTGGCATACGAAAACAAAATCAATTTCCTTTTGTAAGTTTCCCTATACCTACTTTGTTTTAGAAAGTGGCATCACTTGAATGTACACAAAGCTACCTACATACCACTTCCCCAACCAATAAGTTACCCACCCACCACCCACCTACACCCAATCCATACAACATACTCTACAGCTACACAAGACACTACATTACATCAGCAGCCAGACTAGAAATTTGTGTGTGCATCCGCCTTGTACGTAAGTGCGATGCGCATTATATTTAGCGTGTTTACCAACCACTTACATTTGTTTGTTTATCTTTTACGGAAAGTCTTTGGCCGAAAATGTTAGACATAGTGAAAAAAGGACGATGAAGATGAGGCACATGCACATTATGAATATGAAAACAAAATAATCTATTATTTTTTCCACATTTATCCAAATTTTTGTTAAAACCATTTCTTTTACTAGGTTTTTCACTATGTCTAGGCCTGAAACACACTAAGGCCTGAAACACACATGCGATTTCAATCGCGCGACTGTTTAGTCGCAAAAAATGAAACATACGCATTTCAATATGAATGCGCACACATAAAATCCGAAATTATGTGCGCGCATTCACATTAAAATGCGTGTGTTTCATTTTTTGCGACTAAATAATCGCGCGATTGAAATCGCATGTGTGTTTCAGGCCTAACATTTTCCGCCAAAGACTTTCCGTAAAAGATAAACAAACAAATGTAAGTGGTTGGTAAATCTCGAGCAACTCTGACCAGCACTGACAAGAGTGACAAGCAAGCAAAACACGCTAAATATAATGCGCATCGCACTTACGTACAAGGCGGATGCACACACAAATTTCTAGTCTGGCTGCTGATGCCAGAAAAAAAAACCAGCATTGTGACGGGTGTAATGTTGTGGCTTGTGTAGCTGTAGAGTATGTTGTATGGATTGTGTGTAGGTGGGTGGTATTGGGTGGGTAACTTACTGGTTGGGGAAGTGGCATGTAGGTAGCTTTGTGTACATTCAATATTCGCGCCAGGGTGTTTTCTTTCGCGGCAAAAAGTTGGGAATTCGAAACTTTGTTATTTAAACGGTTTATAAACTGGTTTTCCTAATACATTTTGATGGGATAATTAATTATCCTACTCTTGGAATAATAAAATGTGCAATTTTCTGTTAATAAATGCATAAAAAGCTGTTTATTCACATTGCATCAATTCGTTCGTTCGCTCTCATGTGAATGGTCCTTAAATGTTGAAATTGCACACGTATTCACAGACAAGGCAATTAAGTGGTGTTTTTTGCGGGGAAAATCGGGTAGGTACACAGAAGCAGAAGGCGACAGTATAGTAAGCGTAAGCTACAACTAACTTGTATGCGTGTGCAGCTGCTTTGCTGGGGTACAGTTGCACGAGGTAAATGTAAGTACCTACAAAAATTATTTTAAAGTGAGCAGTGTAGCCACTTTTGATTGTTTTAAGTAAAAACCCATGTAGGTGTGTATTACATTACAGCACTTAAACGTGTAAAAGTCTCAAAAAGTGCATAAACGGCAGAAATTTAGCAACTCATAAATGAACTGCCAGTATTTTAATATGTAGCAAGAATTTTATTTTCACTAAATTTGGCATTTTAATAATTTTGAAACTTGGTGAACAGTTATGTTTGTCAATTGACTTGCATAATTAGGTATTTGCAAGTGTGAAATAGTTTACGTTTGGTTTATGGTGGATTTACATCACCACGCCAAAAACTTTAATAAAACACCCTGCAATTTGCACCAAATACTTTTATCTAAATACGTTTAACTAAAATAGTAGGTATTTAATCCATTTACGTGTAAGCTGTCTTAAAATCTGGAACAAAATTATGTGTAATCCATCCACATATCTCTAAAAACTTTTAACCCATTGTCAAATAAAGTTGACAAATTATTCCGACTCTTTAACTTGATTCCGCTTCGCCAAACTTATGATGAATGAGTGACTTTTCCACTTCTTTTTTAAGTTGGTTAAAGAAGGCTTGTAAAACACTATTTCTAAAATGTGAAATAGGCCACTGATAACTAATACTAAATACTCTGTAACCCACCTAAAAAAATAATATTGACACGAAAAGAATTATCCCTTTCGTAAAAAGAATTGGCATACGAAAACAAAATCAATTTCGTTTTGTAAGTTTCCCTATACTTTGTTTTAGAAAGTGGCATCACTTGAATGTACACAAAGCTACCTACATACCACTTCCCCAACCAATAAGTTACCCACCCAATACCACCCACCTACACCCAATCCATACAACATACTCTACAGCTACACAAGACACAACATTACATCAGCAGCCAGACTAGAAATTTGTGTGTGCATCCGCCTTGTACGTAAGTGCGATGCGCATTATATTTAGCGTGTTTACCAACCACTTACATTTGTTTGTTTATCTTTTACGGAAAGTCTTTGGCCGAAAATGTTAGACATATTGAAAAAAGGACGATGAAGATGAGGCACATGCAAATTATGAATATGAAAACAAAATAATCTATTATTTTTTCCACATTTATCCAAATTTTTGTTAAAACCATTTATTTTACTAGGTTTTTCACTATGTCTAACATTTTCCGCCAAAGACTTTCCGTAAAAGATAAACAAACAAATGTAAGTGGTTGGTAAATCTCGAGCAATAGCCACTTCGTAAATTATATTTTCGCCAAAAAATGTTCATTCGTAACTAGCCTTCGAGACTTATAATATATTTATATGAAATGTAAACAGTACCTAAACTTCTCCCCACTTATATTCCTATCGTTTCTCAATACATCCCCATGCCACTCACTCATCGTAGCAGCTATTGCGGCATTTAAGCACCATTCACAAACTTATGGTGAATGACTGACTTTTCCACTTCTTTTTTAAGTTGGTTAAAGAAGGCTTGTAAAACACTATTTCTAAAATGTGAAATAGGCCACTGATAACTAATACTAAATACTCTGTAACCCACCTAAAAAAATAATATTGACACGAAAAGAATTATCCCTTTCGTAAAAAGAATTGGCATAAGAAAACAAAATCAATTTCGTTTTGTAAGTTTCCCTATACTTTGTTTTAGAAAGTGGCATCACTTGAATGTACACAAAGCTACCTACATGCCACTTCCCCAACCAGTAAGTTACCCACCCAATACCACCCACCTACACACAATCCATACAACATACGCTACAGCTACACAAGCCACAACATTACACCCGTCACAATGCTGGCTTTTTTCTCTGGCATCAGCAGCCAGACTAGAAATTTGTGTGTGCATCCGCCTTGTACGTAAGTGCGATGCGCATTATATTTAGCGTGTTTTGCTTGCTTGTCACTCTTGTCAGTGCTGGTCAGAGTTGCTCGAGATTTACCAACCACTTACATTTGTTTGTTTATCTTTTACGGAAAGTCTTTGGCCGAAAATGTTAGACATATTGAAAAAAGGACGATGAAGATGAGGCACATGCAAATTATGAATATGAAAACAAAATAATCTATTATTTTTTCCACATTTATCCAAATTTTTTTTAAAACCATTTATTTTACTAGGTTTTTCACTATGTCTAAGATAAACAAACAAATGTAAGTGGTTGGTAAATCTCGAGCAATAGCCACTTCGTAAATTATATTTTCGCCAAAAAATGTTCATTCGTAACTAGCCTTCGAGACTTATAATATATTTATATGAAATGTAAACAGTACCTAAACTTCTCCCCACTTATATTCCTATCGTTTCTCAAAACATCCCCATGCCACTCACTCATCGTAGCAGCTATTGCGGCATTTAAGCACCATTCACAAACTTATGGTGAATGACTGACTTTTCCACTTCTTTTTTAAGTTGGTTAAAGAAGGCTTGTAAAACACTATTTCTAAAATGTGAAGTAGGCCACTGATAACTAATACTAAATACTCTGTAACCCACCTAAAAAAATAATATTGACACGAAAAGAATTATCCCTTTCGTAAAAAGAATTGGCATAAGAAAACAAAATCAATTTCGTTTTGTAAGTTTCCCTATACTTTGTTTTAGAAAGTGGCATCACTTGAATGTACACAAAGCTACCTACATGCCACTTCCCCAACCAGTAAGTTACCCACCCAATACCACCCACCTACACACAATCCATACAACATACTCTAAAGCTACACAAGCCTCAACATTACACCCGTCACAATGCTGGCTTTTTTCTCTGGCATCAGCAGCCAGACTAGAAATTTGTGTGTGCATCCGCCTTGTACGTAAGTGCGATGCGAATTATATTTAGCGTGTTTTGCTTGCTTGTCACTCTTGTCAGTGCTGGTCAGAGTTGCTCGAGATTTACCAACCACTTATTTGTTTGTTTATCTTTTACGGAAAGTCTTTGGCCGAAAATGTTAGACATAGTGAAAAAATGACGATGAAGATGAGGCACATGCAAATTATGAATATGAAAACAAAATAATCTATTATTTTTTCCACATTTATCCAAATTTTTGTTAAAACCATTTATTTTACTAGGTTTTTCACTATGTCTAACATTTTCCGCCAAAGACTTTCCGTAAAAGATAAACAAACAAATGTAAGTGGTTGGTAAATCTCGAGCAATAGCCACTTCGTAAATTATATTTTCGCCAACAAAATGTTCATTCGTAACTAGCCTTCGAGACTTATAATATATAAATGAATGAACATTTTTCATTTCATTTTCATTTTCGGCCAAAGACTTTCCGTAAAAGATAAACAAACAAATAAGTGGTTGGTAAATCTCAAGCAACTCTGACCAGCACTGACAAGAGTGACAAGCAAGCAAAACACGCTAAATATAATGCGCATCGCACTTACGTACAAGGCGGATGCACACACAAATTTCTAGTCTGGCTGCTGATGTAATGTTGTGTCTTGTGTATCTGTAGAGTATGTTGTATGGATTGGGTGTAGGTGGGTGGTATTGGGTGGGTAACTTACTGGTTGGGGAAGTGGCATGTAGGTAGCTTTGTGTACATTCAAGTGATGCCACTTTCTAAAACAAAGTATAGGGAAACTTACAACACGAAATTGATTTTGTTTTCGTATGCCAATTCTTTTTACGAAAGGGATAATTCTTTTCGTGTCAATATTGTTTTTTTGGGTGGGTTACAGAGTATTTAGTATTAGTTATCAGTGGCCTATTTCACATTTTAGAAATAGTGTTTTACAAGCCTTCTTTAACCAACTTAAAAAAGAAGTGGAAAAGTCACTCAAAGTCGGAATAATTTGTCAACTTTATTTGACAATGGGTTAAAAGTTTTTAGAGATATGTGGATGGATTACACATAATTTTGTTCCAGATTTTAAGACAGCTTACACGTAAATGGATTAAATACCTACTATTTTAGTTATACGTATTTAGATAAAAGTAGTTGGTGCAAATTGCAGGGTGTTTTATTAAAGTTTTTGGCGTGGTGATGTAAATCCACCATAAACCAAACGTAAACTATTTCACACTTGCAAATACCTAATTATGCAAGTCAATTGACAAACCTAACTGTTCACCAAGTTTCAAAATTATTAAAATGCCAAATTTAGTGAAAACAAAATTCTTGCTACATATTAAAATACTGGCAGTTCATTTATGAGTTGCTAAATTTCTGCCGTTTATGCACTTTTTGAGACTTTTACGCGTTTAAGTGCTGTAATGTAATACACACCTACATGGGTTTTTACTTAAAACAATCAAAAGTGGCTACACTGCTCACTTTGAAATAATTTTTGTAAGTACTTACATTTACCTTGTGCAACTGTACCCCAGCAAAGCAGCTGCACACGCATACAAGTTAGTTGTAGCTTACGCTTACTATACTGTCGCCTTCTGCTTCTGTGTACCTACCCGATTTCCCCCGCAAAAAACCCCTCTTAATTGCCCTGTCTGTGAATACGTGTGCAATTTCAACATTTAAGGACCATTCACATGAGAGCGAACGAACGAATTGATGAAATGTGAACAAACAGCTTTTTATGCATTTCAGAAAATTGCTAAATATAATGCGCATCGCACTTACGTACAAGGCGGATGCACACACAAATTTCTAGTCTGGCTGCTGATGCCAGAGAAAAAAACCAGCATTGTGACGGGTGTAATGTTGTGGCTTGTGTAGCTGTAGAGTATGTTGTATGGATTGTGGGTAGGTGGGTGGTATTGGGTGGGTAACTTACTGGTTGGGGAAGTGGCATGTAGGTAGCTTTGTGTACATTCAAGTGATGCCACTTTCTAAAACAAAGTATAGGGAAACTTACAAAACGAAATTGATTTTGTTTTCGTATGCCAATTCTTTTTACGAAAGGGATAATTCTTTTCGTGTCAATATTGTTTTTTTGGGTGGGTTACAGAGTATTTAGTATTAGTTATCAGTGGCCTATTTCACATTTTAGAAATAGTGTTTTACAAGCCTTCTTTAACCAACTTAAAAAAGAAGTGGAAAAGTCACTCATTCACCATAAGTTTGTGAATGGTGCTTAAATGCCGCAATAGCTGCTACGATGAGTGAGTGGCATGGGGATGTATTGAGAAACGATAGGAATATAAGTGGGGAGAAGTTTAGGTACTGTTTACATTTCATATAAATATATTATAAGTCGAAGGCTAGTTACGAATGAACATTTTTTGGCGAAAATATAATTTACGAAGTGGCTATTGCTCGAGATTTACCAACCACTTTCATTCATCCATTCATTCATTCATTTTCAATGGTCCGCTTGTCCATTAAGTGGGTCGCGGTTGTAGGTTGCTCAAGTGGACCCTCCATAGCTCTCGATCCTCCGCCATCGACTCTAAATCATCAAGGGCAATCCCCATACGGGTAGAGGAGAGATTATGAATTTGATCTAACCATCTCATCCTGGGTCTACCTAGGGGACGCCTGCCCGATGGTACGGATTCCATAGCACGTCGTGGAATCCTGGTCGGGGACATGCGTTTAACATGACCAAACCACCGAAGCATGGATCGCTCCGTCCGGAGAAGTAGCTGCTCGACATTGAGTTCCTCACGTATTCTGGTATTTCTGATGCGATCTCTACGGGTCACACCAGCAATACTACGGAGAAATCTTATTTCGGCAGCTTGTATTCGCGATCTTATTCTTTCGGTCATTACCCAAACCTCATGACCATAGGTAAGAGTTGGAACAAACACCGAATTAAAGACTGACAACTTAGCTTTGACACCAAGTTCAGTCCTCCTGATAACAGAATGACCAAGCTGTCTCAAAATCGATCCAGCCTGACCAATCCTACAGGAAAACTCGGCATTGCTCCTTCCATCACTCGTGAATAAGACCCCGAGATACTTAAACTTCTCCACCTGTTTCAATGGGGCTCCACTAACATGCAGAGTGCATTGAACAGGCGTTCTGGAGACGACCATCACTTCAGATTTGTTCACATTTACCCTCATCTCAGCTTCAACACAAACGGCTACAAACCACTTACATTTGTTTGGTTATCTTTTACGGAAAGTCTTTGGCGGAAAATGTTAGACATAGTGAAAAACCTAGTAAAATAAATGGTTTTAACAAATATTTGGATAAATGTGGAAAAAATAATAGATTATTTTGTTTTCATATTCATAATTTGCATGTGCCTCATCTTCATCGTCCTTTTTTCACTATGTCTAACATTTTCGGCCAAAGACTTTCCGTAAAAGATAAACAAACAAATGTAAGTGGTTGGTAAATCTCAAGCAACTCTGACCAGCACTGACAAGAGTGACAAGCAAGCAAAACACGCTAAATATAATGCGCATCGCACTTACGTACAAGGCGGATGCACACACAAATTTCTAATCTGGTTGCTGATGTAATGTTGTGTCTTGTGTAGCTGTAGAGTATGTTGTATGGATTGGGTGTAGGTGGGTGGTATTGGGTGGGTAACTTACTGGTGTGGGAAGTGGCATGTAGGTAGCTTTGTGTACATTCAAGTGATGCCACTTTCTAAAACAAAGTATAGGGAAACTTACAAAACGAAATTGATTTTGTTTTCGTATGCCAATTCTTTTTACGAAAGGGATAATTCTTTTCGTGTCAATATTATTTTTTTAGGTGGGTTACAGAGTATTTAGTATTAGTTATCAGTGGCCTATTTCACATTTTAGAAATAGGGTTTTACAAGCCTTCTTTAACCAACTTAAAAAAGAAGTGGAAAAGTCACTCATTCACCATAAGTTTGGTGAAGCGGAATCAAGTTAAAGAGTCGGAATAATTTGTCAACTTTATTTGACAATGGGTTAAAAGTTTTTAGAGATATGTGGATGGATTACACATAATTTTGTTCCAGATTTTAAGACAGCTTACACGTAAATGGATTAAATACCTACTATTTTAGTTATACGTATTTAGATAAAAGTAGTTGGTGCAAATTGCAGGGTGTTTTATTAAAGTTTTTGGCGTGGTGATGTAAATCCACCATAAACCAAACGTAAACTATTTCACACTTGCAAATACCTAATTATGCAAGTCAATTGACAAACATAACTGTTCACCAAGTTTCAAAATTATTAAAATGCCAAATTTAGTGAAAACAAAATTCTTGCTACATATTAAAATACTGGCAGTTCATTTATGAGTTGCTAAATTTCTGCCGTTTATGCACTTTTTGAGACTTTTACGCGTTTAAGTGCTGTAATGTAATACACACCTACATGGGTTTTTACTTAAAACAATCAAAAGTGGCTACACTGCTCACTTTGAAATAATTTTTGTAAGTACTTACATTTACCTTGTGCAACTGTACCCCAGCAAAGCAGCTGCACACGCATACAAGTTAGTTGTAGCTTACGCTTACTATACTGTCGCCTTCTGCTTCTGTGTACCTACCCGATTTCCCCCGCAAAAAACCCCTCTTAATTGCCCTGTCTGTGAATACGTGTGCAATTTCAACATTTAAGGACCATTCACATGAGAGCGAACGAACGAATTGATGAAATGTGAACAAACAGCTTTTTATGCATTTCAGAAAATTGCTAAATATAATGCGCATCGCACTTACGTACAAGGCGGATGCACACACAAATTTCTAGTCTGGCTGCTGATGCCAGAGAAAAAAACCAGCATTGTGACGGGTGTAATGTTGTGGCTTGTGTAGCTGTAGAGTATGTTGTATGGATTGTGGGTATTATCCCGCGAAAGGGATAATTCTTTTCGTGTCAATATTGTTTTTTTGGGTGGGTTACAGAGTATTTAGTATTAGTTATCAGTGGCCTATTTCACATTTTAGAAATAGTGTTTTACAAGCCTTCTTTAACCAACTTAAAAAAGAAGTGGAAAAGTCACTCATTCACCATAAGTTTGTGAATGGTGCTTAAATGCCGCAATAGCTGCTACGATGAGTGAGTGGCATGGGGATGTATTGAGAAACGATAGGAATATAAGTGGGGAGAAGTTTAGGTACTGTTTACATTTCATATAAATATATTATAAGTCGAAGGCTAGTTACGAATGAACATTTTTTGGCGAAAATATAATTTACGAAGTGGCTATTGCTCGAGATTTACCAACCACTTTCATTCATCCATTCATTCATTCATTTTCAATGGTCCGCTTGTCCATTAAGTGGGTCGCGGTTGTAGGTTGCTCAAGTGGACCCTCCATAGCTCTCGATCCTCCGCCATCGACTCTAAATCATCAAGGGCAATCCCCATACGGGTAGAGGAGAGATTATGAATTTGATCTAACCATCTCATCCTGGGTCTACCTAGGGGACGCCTGCCCGATGGTACGGATTCCATAGCACGTCGTGGAATCCTGGTCGGGGACATGCGTTTAACATGACCAAACCACCGAAGCATGGATCGCTCCGTCCGGAGAAGTAGCTGCTCGACATTGAGTTCCTCACGTATTCTGGTATTTCTGATGCGATCTCTACGGGTCACACCAGCAATACTACGGAGAAATCTTATTTCGGCAGCTTGTATTCGCGATCTTATTCTTTCGGTCATTACCCAAACCTCATGACCATAGGTAAGAGTTGGAACAAACACCGAATTAAAGACTGACAACTTAGCTTTGACACCAAGTTCAGTCCTCCTGATAACAGAATGACCAAGCTGTCTCAAAATCGATCCAGCCTGACCAATCCTACAGGAAAACTCGGCATTGCTCCTTCCATCACTCGTGAATAAGACCCCGAGATACTTAAACTTCTCCACCTGTTTCAATGGGGCTCCACTAACATGCAGAGTGCATTGAACAGGCGTTCTGGAGACGACCATCACTTCAGATTTGTTCACATTTACCCTCATCTCAGCTTCAACACAAACGGCTACAAACCACTTACATTTGTTTGGTTATCTTTTACGGAAAGTCTTTGGCGGAAAATGTTAGACATAGTGAAAAACCTAGTAAAATAAATGGTTTTAACAAATATTTGGATAAATGTGGAAAAAATAATAGATTATTTTGTTTTCATATTCATAATTTGCATGTGCCTCATCTTCATCGTCCTTTTTTCACTATGTCTAACATTTTCGGCCAAAGACTTTCCGTAAAAGATAAACAAACAAATGTAAGTGGTTGGTAAATCTCAAGCAACTCTGACCAGCACTGACAAGAGTGACAAGCAAGCAAAACACGCTAAATATAATGCGCATCGCACTTACGTACAAGGCGGATGCACACACAAATTTCTAATCTGGTTGCTGATGTAATGTTGTGTCTTGTGTAGCTGTAGAGTATGTTGTATGGATTGGGTGTAGGTGGGTGGTATTGGGTGGGTAACTTACTGGTGTGGGAAGTGGCATGTAGGTAGCTTTGTGTACATTCAAGTGATGCCACTTTCTAAAACAAAGTATAGGGAAACTTACAAAACGAAATTGATTTTGTTTTCGTATGCCAATTCTTTTTACGAAAGGGATAATTCTTTTCGTGTCAATATTATTTTTTTAGGTGGGTTACAGAGTATTTAGTATTAGTTATCAGTGGCCTATTTCACATTTTAGAAATAGGGTTTTACAAGCCTTCTTTAACCAACTTAAAAAAGAAGTGGAAAAGTCACTCATTCACCATAAGTTTGGTGAAGCGGAATCAAGTTAAAGAGTCGGAATAATTTGTCAACTTTATTTGACAATGGGTTAAAAGTTTTTAGAGATATGTGGATGGATTACACATAATTTTGTTCCAGATTTTAAGACAGCTTACACGTAAATGGATTAAATACCTACTATTTTAGTTATACGTATTTAGATAAAAGTAGTTGGTGCAAATTGCAGGGTGTTTTATTAAAGTTTTTGGCGTGGTGATGTAAATCCACCATAAACCAAACGTAAACTATTTCACACTTGCAAATACCTAATTATGCAAGTCAATTGACAAACATAACTGTTCACCAAGTTTCAAAATTATTAAAATGCCAAATTTAGTGAAAACAAAATTCTTGCTACATATTAAAATACTGGCAGTTCATTTATGAGTTGCTAAATTTCTGCCGTTTATGCACTTTTTGAGACTTTTACGCGTTTAAGTGCTGTAATGTAATACACACCTACATGGGTTTTTACTTAAAACAATCAAAAGTGGCTACACTGCTCACTTTGAAATAATTTTTGTAAGTACTTACATTTACCTTGTGCAACTGTACCCCAGCAAAGCAGCTGCACACGCATACAAGTTAGTTGTAGCTTACGCTTACTATACTGTCGCCTTCTGCTTCTGTGTACCTACCCGATTTCCCCCGCAAAAAACCCCTCTTAATTGCCCTGTCTGTGAATACGTGTGCAATTTCAACATTTAAGGACCATTCACATGAGAGCGAACGAACGAATTGATGAAATGTGAACAAACAGCTTTTTATGCATTTAAAAAAAAAAAAAAATAAATAGGTGGCGCAACAGGCGGGTGACACTCAAGGCCTAGCTTCTCGCAACCATTCGTTTTGTGTGAGTTTCTATTTTTGGGACGAATGGAAGGGACCTACAATTTTATGCCGAGTCCGAACGGCTGAATTGGAGAAGCCTTTTCATGACAGTCATACTCTCGGATGTTTGTCAGACGTTCGCGAGAGGTGGCGCAGTAGAAAAAACTTTAAGATGTAATTTGGGTTTTTCCGGGGATCGAACCTGGGATCCCTCGCACAGTAGTCCAACACACTAACCACTGCGCTACTGCGCCCACATGCATTTTATGCATTTATTAACAGAAAATTGCACATTTTATTATTCCAAGAGTAGGATAATTAATTATTCCATCAAAATGTATTAAGATAACCAGTTTATAAACCGTTTAAATAACAAAATTTCGAATTCCCAACTTTTTGCCGCGAAAGAAAACACCCTGGCGCGAATATTCAGTTTATTCACAATCCACATCATTTAGGTAAATCGCGTTACACAAAGTCGGGAATAAAAAATTCGTTCGAACTTAACCTTATTCCATCAGGAGGATTTCTTGAAATAATAAAATGTGCAATTTTGTGTTTATAAATGCATAAAAAGTGAAACTTGTTTTCTTAATAAATTTTGATGGAATAATTAATTATCCTCATCTTGGAGTAGTAGCTAAAATGTACAATTTTCTGTTTATGAATGCATAAAAAGTGGTTTGTTCGCATTTCGTCAATTCGTTCGTTTGCTGCCATGTGAATGGTGCTTAAATGCCGCAATAGCTGCTACGATGAGTGAGTGGCATGGGGATGTATTGAGAAACGAGAGGAATATAAGTGGGGAGAAGTTTAGGTACTGTTTACATTTCATATAAATATATTATAAGTCTCGAAGGCTAGTTACGAATGAACATTTTTGGCGAAAATATAATTTACGAAGTGGCTATTGGTCGAGATTTACCAACCACTTACATTTGTTTGTTTATCTTTTACGGAAAGTCTTTGGCCGAAAATGTTAGACATAGTGAAAAACCTAGTAAAATAAATGGTTTTAACAAAAATTTGGATAAATGTGGAAAAAATAATAGATTATTTTGTTTTCATAAATTTCATAATTCATAATTTGCATGTGCCTCACCTTCATCGTCCTTTTTTCACTATGTCTAACATTTTCGGCCAAAGACTTTCCGTGGAAAAAATAATAATAGATTATTTTGTTTTCATATTCATAATGTGCATGTGCCTCATCTTCATCGTCCTTTTTTCACTATGTCTAACATTTTCGGCCAAAGACTTTCCGTAAAAGATAAACAAACAAATGTAAGTGGTTGGTAAATCTCGAGCATCTCTGACCAACACTGACAAGAGTGACAAGTAAGCAAAACACGCTAAATATAATGCGCATCGCACTTACGTACAAGGCGGATGCACACACAAATTTCTAGTCTGGCTGCTGATGCCAGAGAAAAAAAACAGCATTGTGACGGGTGTAATGTTGTGGCTTGTGTAGCTGTAGAGTATGTTGTATGGATTGTGTGTAGGTGGGTGGTATTGGGTGGGTAACTTACTGGTTGGGGAAGTGGCATGTAAGTAGCTTTGTGTACATTCAAGTGATGCCACTTTCTAAAACAAAGTATACGGAAACTTACAAAACGAAATTGATTTTGTTTTCGTATGCCAATTCTTTTTACGAAAGGGATAATTCTTTTCGTGTCAATATTGTTTTTTTGGGTGGATTACAGAGTATTTAGTATTAGTTATCAGTGGCCTATTTCACATTTTAGAAATAGTGTTTTACAAGCCTTCTTTAACCAACTTAAAAAAGAAGTGGAAAAGTCACTCATTCACCATAAGTTTGTGAATGGTGCTTAAATGCCGCAATAGCTGCAAAGTGGACCCTCCATAGCTCTCGATCCTCCGCCATCGACTCTAAATCATCAAGGGCAATCCCCATACGGGTAGAGGAGAGATTATGAATTTGATCAAACCATCTCATCCTGGGTCTACCTAGGGGACGCCTGCCCGATGGAACGGATTCCATAGCACGTCGTGGAATCCTGGTCGGGGACATGCGTTTAACATGACCAAACCACCGAAGCATGGATCGCTCCGTCCGGAGAAGTAGCTGCTCGACATTGAGTTCCTCACGTATTCTGGTATTTCTGATGCGATCTCTACGGGTCACACCAGCAATACTACGGAGAAATCTTATTTCGGCAGCTTGTATTCGCGATCTTATTCTTTCGGTCATTACCCAAACCTCATGACCATAGGTAAGAGTTGGAACAAACACCGAATTAAAGACTGACAACTTAGCTTTGACACCAAGTTCTGTCCTCCTAATAACAGAATGACCAAGCTGTCTCAAAATCGATCCAGCCTGACCAATCCTACAGGAAAACTCGGCATTGCTCCTTCCATCACTCGTGAATAAGACCCCGAGATACTTAAACTTCTCCACCTGTTTCAATAGGGCTCCACTAACATGCAGAGTGCATTGAACAGGCGTTCTGGAGACGACCATCACTTCAGATTTGTTCACATTTACCCTCATCTCAGCTTCAACACAAACGGCTACAAACCACTTACATTTGTTTGGTTATCTTTTACGGAAAGTCTTTGGCGGAAAATGTTAGACATAGTGAAAAACCTAGTAAAATAAATGGTTTTAACAAATATTTGGATAAATGTGGAAAAAATAATAGATTATTTTGTTTTCATATTCATAATTTGCATGTGCCTCATCTTCATCGTCCTTTTTTCACTATGTCTAACATTTTCGGCCAAAGACTTTCCGTAAAAGATAAACAAACAAATGTAAGTGGTTGGTAAATCTCAAGCAACTCTGACCAGCACTGACAAGAGTGACAAGCAAGCAAAACACGCTAAATATAATGCGCATCGCACTTACGTACAAGGCGGATGCACACACAAATTTCTAATCTGGTTGCTGATGTAATGTTGTGTCTTGTGTAGCTGTAGAGTATGTTGTATGGATTGGGTGTAGGTGGGTGGTATTGGGTGGGTAACTTACTGGTGTGGGAAGTGGCATGTAGGTAGCTTTGTGTACATTCAAGTGATGCCACTTTCTAAAACAAAGTATAGGGAAACTTACAAAACGAAATTGATTTTGTTTTCGTATGCCAATTCTTTTTACGAAAGGGATAATTCTTTTCGTGTCAATATTATTTTTTTAGGTGGGTTACAGAGTATTTAGTATTAGTTATCAGTGGCCTATTTCACATTTTAGAAATAGTGTTTTACAAGCCTTCTTTAACCAACTTAAAAAAGAAGTGGAAAAGTCACTCATTCACCATAAGTTTGGTGAAGCGGAATCAAGTTAAAGAGTCCGAATAATTTGTCAACTTTATTTGACAATGGGTTAAAAGTTTTTAGAGATATGTGGATGGATTACACATAATTTTGTTCCAGATTTTAAGACAGCTTACAGGTAAATGGATTAAATACCTACTATTTTAGTTATACGTATTTAGATAAAAGTATTTGGTGCAAATTGCAGGGTGTTTTATTAAAGTTTTTGGCGTGGTGATGTAAATCCACCATAAACCAAACGTAAACTATTTCACACTTGCAAATACCTAATTATGCAAGTCAATTGACAAACATAACTGTTCACCAAGTTTCAAAATTATTAAAATGCCAAATTTAGTGAAAACAAAATTCTTGCTACATATTAAAATACTGGCAGTTCATTTATGAGTTGGTAAATTTCTGCCGTTTATGCACTTTTTGAGACTTTTACACGTTTAAGTGCTGTAATGTAATACACACCTACATGGGTTTTTACTTAAAACAATCAAAAGTGGCTACACTGCTCACTTTGAAATAATTTTTGTAAGTACTTACATTTACCTTGTGCAACTGTACCCCAGCAAAGCAGCTGCACACGCATACAAGTTAGTTGTAGCTTACGCTTACTATACTGTCGCCTTCTGCTTCTGTGTACCTACCCGATTTCCCCCGCAAAAAACCCCTCTTAATTGCCATGTCTGTGAATGCGTGTGCAATTTCAACATTTAAGTACCATTCACATGAGAGCGAACGAACGAATTGATGAAATGTGAACAAACAGCTTTTTATGCATTTATTAACAGAAAATTGCACATTTTATTATTCCAAGAGTAGGATAATTAATTATTCCATCAAAATGTATTAAGATAACCAGTTTATAAACCGTTTAAATAACAAAATTTCGAATTCACAACTTTTTGCCGCGAAAAAAAACACCCTGGCGCGAATATTCAGTTTATTCACAATCCACATCATTTAGGTAAATCGCGTTCCACAAAGTCGGGAATAAAAAATTCGTTCGAACTTAACCTTATTACATGAGGAGGATGACGAATGAAATTTTTTTGGCGAAAATATAATTTACGAAGTGGCTCTTGCTCGAGATTTACCAACCACTTACATTTGTTTGTTTATCTTTTACGGAAAGTCGTTGGCCGAAAATGTTAGACATAGTGAAAAACCTAGTAAAATAAATGGTTTTAACGAAAATTTGGATAAATGTTGAAAAAATAATAGATTATTTTGTTTTCATATTCATAATGTGCATGTGCCTCATCTTCATCGTCCTTTTTTCACTATGTCTAACATTTTCGGCCAAAGACTTTCCGTAAAAGATAAACAAACAAATGTAAGTGTTTGGTAAATCTCGAGCAACTCTGACCAGCACTGACAAGAGTGACAAGCAAGCAAAACACGCTAAATATAATGCGCATCGCACTTACGTACAAGGCGGATGCACACACAAATTTCTAGTCGGGCTGCTGATGCCAGAGAAAAAAACCAGCATTGTGACGGGTGTAATGTTGTGGCTTGTGTAGCTGTAGAGTATGTTGTATGGATTGTGGGTAGGTGGGTGGTATTGGGTGGGTAACTTACTGGTTGGGGAAGTGGCATGTAGGTAGCTTTGTGTACATTCACTTTCTAAAACAAAGTATACGGAAACTTACAAAACGAAATTGATTTTGTTTTCGTATGCCAATTCTTTTTACGAAAGGGATAATTCTTTTCGTGTCAATATTGTTTTTTTGGGTGGGTTACAGAGTATTTAGTATTAGTTATCAGTGGCCTATTTCACATTTTAGAAATAGTGTTTTACAAGCCTTCTTTAACCAACTAAAAAAAGAAGTGGAAAAGTCACTCATTCACCATAAGTTTGTGAATGGTGCTTAAATGCCGCAATAGCTGCTACGATGAGTGAGTGGCATGGGGATGTATTGAGAAACGATAGGAATATAAGTGGGGAGAAGTTTAGGTACTGTTTACATTTCATATAAATATATTATAAGTCGAAGGCTAGTTACGAATGAACATTTTTTGGCGAAAATATAATTTACGAAGTGGCTATTGCTCGAGATTTACCAACCACTTACATTCATCCATTCATTCATTTATTTTCAATGGTCCGCTTGTCCATTAAGTGGGTCGCGGGTGTAGGTTGCTCAAGTGGACCCTCCATAGCTCTCGATCCTCCGCCATCGACTCTAAATCATCAAGGGCAATCCCCATACGGGTAGAGGAGAGATTATGAATTTGATCTAACCATCTCATCCTGGGTCTACCTAGTGGACGCCTGCCCGATGGTACCGATTCCATAGCACGTCGTGGAATCCTGGTCGGGGACATGCGTTTAACATGACCAAACCACCGAAGCATGGATCGCTCCGCCCGGAGAAGTAGCTGCTCGACATTGAGTTCCTCACGTATTCTGGTATTTCTGATGCGATCTCTACGGGTCACACCAGCAATACTACGGAGAAATCTTATTTCGGCAGCTTGTATTCGCGATCTTATTCTTTCGGTCATTACCCAAACCTCATGACCATAGGTAAGAGTTGGAACAAACACCGAATTAAAGACTGACAACTTAGCTTTGACACCAAGTTCAGTCCTCCTGATAACAGAATGACCAAGCTGTCTCAAAATCGATCCAGCCTGACCAATCCTACAGGAAAACTCGGCATTGCTCCTTCCATCACTCGTGAATAAGACCCCGAGATACTTAAACTTCTCCACCTGTTTCAATGGGGCTCCACTAACATGCAGAGTGCATTGAACAGGCGTTCTGGAGACGACCATCACTTCAGATTTGTTCACATTTACCCTCATCTCAGCCTCAACACAAACGGCTACAAACCACTTACATTTGTTTGGTTATCTTTTACGGAAAGTCTTTGGCGGAAAATGTTAGACATAGTGAAAAACCTAGTAAAATAAATGGTTTTAACAAAAATTTGGATAAATGTGGAAAAAATAATAGGTTATTTTGTTTTCATATTCATAATTTGCATGTGCCTCATCTTCATCGTCATTTTTTCACTATGTCTAACATTTTCGGCCAAAGACTTTCCGTAAAAGATAAACAAACAAATGTAAGTGGTTGGTAAATCTCAAGCAACTCTGACCAGCACTGACAAGAGTGACAAGCAAGCAAAACACGCTAAATATAATGCGCATCGCCCTTACGTACAAGGCGGATGCACACACAAATTTCTAGTCTGGCTGCTGATGTAATGTTGTGTCTTGTGTAGCTGTAGAGTATGTTGTATGGATTGGGTGTAGGTGGGTGGTATTGGGTGGGTAACTTACTGGTTGGGGAAGTGGCATGTAGGTAGCTTTGTGTACATTCAAGTGATGCCACTTTCTAAAACAAAGTATACGGAAACTTACAAAACGAAATTGATTTTGTTTTCGTATGCCAATTCTTTTTACGAAAGGGATAATTCTTTTCGTGTCAATATTATTTTTTTAGGTGGGTTACAGAGTATTTAGTATTAGTTATCAGTGGCCTATTTCACATTTTAGAAATAGTGTTTTACAAGCCTTCTTTAACCAACTTAAAAAAGAAGTGGAAAAGTCACTCATTCACCATAAGTTTGGTGAAGCGGAATCAAGTTAAAGAGTCGGAATAATTTGTCAACTTTATTTGACAATGGGTTAAAAGTTTTTAGAGATATGTGGATGGATTACACATAATTTTGTTCCAGATTTTAAGACAGCTTATACACGTAAATGGATTAAATACCTACTATTTTAGTTATACGTATTTAGATAAAAGTAGTTGGTGCAAATTGCAGGGTGTTTTATTAAAGTTTTTGGCGTGGTGATGTAAATCCACCATAAACCAAACGTAAACTATTTCACACTTGCAAATACCTAATTATGCAAGTCAATTGACAAACATAACTGTTCACCAAGTTTCAAAATTATTAAAATGCCAAATTTAGTGAAAACAAAATTCTTGCTACATATTAAAATACTGGTAGTTCATTTATGAGTTGGTAAATTTCTGCCGTTTATGCATTTTTTGAGACTTTTACGCGTTTAAGTGCTGTAATGTAATACACACCTACATGGGTTTTTACTTAAAACAATCAAAAGTAGCTACACTGCTCACTTTGAAATAATTTTTGTAAGTACTTACATTTACCTTGTGCAACTGTACCCCAGCAAAGCAGCTGCACACGCATACAAGTTAGTTGTAGCTTACGCTTACTATACTGTCGCCTTCTGCTTCTGTGTACCTACCCGATTTCCCCCGCAAAAAACCCCTCTTAATTGCCCTGTCTGTGAATGCGTGTGCAATTTCAACATTTAAGTACCATTCACATGAGAGCGAACGAACAAATTGATGAAATGTGAACAAACAGCTTTTTATGCATTTATTAACAGAAAATTGCACATTTTATTATTCCAAGGGTAGGATAATTAATTATTCCATCAAAATGTATTAAGATAACCAGTTTATAAACCGTTTAAATAACAAAATTTCGAACTCCCAACTTTTTGCCGCGAAAGAAAACACCCTGGCGCGAATATTCAGTTTATTCACAATCCACATCATTTAGGTAAATCGCGTTCCACAAAGTCGGGAATAAAAAATTCGTTCGAACTTAACCTTATTCCATGAGGAGTATTTCTTGAAATAATAAAATGTGCAATTTTGTGTTTATAAATGCATAAAAAGTGAAACTTGTTTTCTTAATAAATTTTGATGGAATAATTAATTATCCTCATCTTGGAGTAGTAGCTAAAATGTACAATTTTCTGTTTATGAATGCATAAAAAGTGGTTTGTTCGCATTTCGTCAATTCGTTCGTTTGCTGCCATGTGAATGGTGCTTAAATGCCGCAATAGCTGCTACGATGAGTGAGTGGCATGGGGATGTATTGAGAAACGATAGGAATATAAGTGGGGAGAAGTTTAGGTATTGTTTACATTTCATATAAATATATTATAAGTCTCGAAGGCTAGTTACGAACATTTTTGGCGAGAATATAATTTACGAAGTGGCTATTGCTCGAGATTTACCAACCACTTACATTTGTTTGTTTATCTTTTACGGAAAGTCTTTGGCGGAAAATGTTAGACATAGTGAAAAACCTAGTAAAATAAATGGTTTTAACAAAAATTTGGATAAATGTGGAAAAAATAATAGATTATTTTGTTTTCGTATTCATAATTTGCATGTGCCTCATCTTCATCGTCCTTTTTTCACTATGTCTAACATTTTCGGCCAAAGACTTTCCGTAAAAGATAAACAAACAAATGTAAGTGGTTGGTAAATCTCAAGCAACTCTGACCAGCACTGACAAGAGTGACAAGCAAGCAAAACACGCTAAATATAATGCGCATCGCACTTACGTACAAGGCGGATGCACACACAAATTTCTAGTCTGGTTGCTGATGTAATGTTGTGTCTTGTGTAGCTGTAGAGTATGTTGTATGGATTGGGTGTAGGTGGGTGGTATTGGGTGGGTGACTTACTGGTGTGGGAAGTGGCATGTAGGTAGCTTTGTGTACATTCAAGTGATGCCACTTTCTAAAACAAAGTATAGGGAAACTTACAAAACGAAATTGATTTTGTTTTCGTATGCCAATTCTTTTTACGAAAGGGATAATTCTTTTCGTGTCAATATTGTTTTTTTGGGTGGGTTACAGAGTATTTAGTATTAGCTTTGTATATACATTCCTATAGTAGCGCCAATCCAGTAGTACCAGTATCCTAATAGGTGTCGCTACTCATACCAAATCGAGAATTAAATGACAGAGCTTTTGTGTCTTTGATAATTTTATTCCTTATAAAAAAGCATTCGTTGAGATTTTTCTTCCTTCATTTATTCGATATATTGTTCGTCGTTCGGTTTGTCGTTCGGTTTTTGTTTATTTTGTGTGAATTTCTTATAGGCACACATAGGTACACATGTTAAAAATGTTTTGTGCATTCAAAAACTGTTTTAATTATAAAAATGTAGGAGGTGTGAGTAGATTATCGTTTTTTCAGCTCCCTACTGACTGCCGAAGATCTATTTGGGTTAAACATTCCGGAAATAGTGAAATATTCGGTCGTTTACCTTCAAACACATTTTTCTGTGAAGAACTTTTTTACGAAAAGGACATTGTTAAAAATGTGGGAACAAATTTGAAAAAAGCGCCAAATCCAAAATCGTGTAGGGACATTGACCAAACCTGTGAAAATCTGAAGTCTAACTTTAAACCAAAATATCCCATAAAACGAAAAAGATACCTTAAGGATCAAGTTTTAGTAAACCCACCAGATTTATTAGAAAATAATGGAGATGATACTGATTTGACACTCCATCGCGAAGCCTTACCTCCTAACACATATTTAAGGAATTGCTCTCTTCCTCGTTTACCTGAATGCAACTCTCCCCTTCAATTTCTTGAGCCTGATTACCGTCATTTCCAGAATGAAGAAAATGAACCGTATCAGAAAATCCCGAAAACTATTTTTGACACCCCTAAAAAACTAAAAAATTACGCTAACTATAAGCTATAAATAGACGTTGAAAAACAATTGGATGGTAGAAATGCCCAAGTTTTAATACTATTTATAAAAACTCAATTATTTTATAAAGCAGGACAGAATTGGTCAAGTGATGAAAAAGACAGTAGTTATTTAAAGTTTTATTACAAGTCCCCAGCTTTGTACAAACATATGCTTGATTCAAATTTTTATTTGCCGAGTATTAGGACAATTCAACGATGGCATTCTGAAATAAATCTAACCACAGGCTTTTCCAAACAAGTTTCTGATCTTCTCTCACTTGGGTGTGAAACCTACTCCGACTTAGACAAAAATGTGTAATGCTGTTAGATACAAATTTGTAACAATAACTATAAATAAACATGAAGACATATCATCCAACAACAAGGAAGGATTTAACGACTAACAGACTTATCCTTGCTTAAAAAAAAATTGTATACCAAAATATTGTCAGCCTTATTTATAAACTTTATACACTCTCTATAATAACTCGAAACGCAAAAATCTAATATACAGTCATGTGAAAAATAATAGACACTTGCATAAAAATTGCTCAAAACCCAACTCTGTTTCAATTGCCATAAATTGGTTAGAAACGGCACATTAAATTATTTTTTGGGGATGTCGATAAAGTAAATACCGCTTTCATTACATAACATAAGCCTATTTAAAAATAAAAACACTACTCCAAATTTAATGAAAATATTCTTGTTCTTTGTATTCTCACGAAATATAGCAATGTGTCTGTTGGGTGAATAATGTGAAGCAGTTTCACTGAACACATCCAGTTCCACAATCCACATTTCATGCCTACAGTCCACAACAAGATGGCTGTAATCTTTTTCTGTCTGTCACTTTGACTTTTCCCTTTTTCACTGAATTACATATTATAATAAAGTCTTGTTATAAATCGAGCGGAATCATATTTTATTTTAGCGCAACTCATCAGGTTATGGGCCCAGCTCATAACTAGAAGAAGAAACTCAACACAGAAATATTTATTTGCTGGAAATTATCCATATTAAAGTATTGGAATAATCATGAGCTCTTCTAGTTCACATGGTCGGATACCTCTTCTAAATGGAGACAACTACATCACTTGGAAGGCACAGATGGAAGCTGTACTTCATCGTGGGAGATTTTTACAATATGTAAAAGGTGAAATTACACGCCCAGAACATGCCGGAACGGAGCGGACGCAGTGGGATGACAAGGATTTGGACGCCCGCGCGGAGTTGCTAATCGCAATGGAAGCAAGTATCGTAGCCCTAACTGCAAATTATAAAACTTCGAAAGAAGTCTGGGATTATTTGTTGGAGTGCTACGACAAAAAGGGACCACGCCAGAAGACAGAGGAGTACCGAAAATTAACTAACCTTGAAATGTCCCCAGGCCAGTCGATCGCTGAATATGTCAGAGAATTTAAAACAATTACCAATAGACTACGGGAGTTATCAGCTACATTGGATGAGGATTTGCTCGTTGTAGTGCTTTTAGACGGACTGTCAGAAGACTACAAAGACATTCGATCTGCTTTTGATGCCCAAAGCGTATACCCCGAAGTTGCAACCGTGTGCACAAGGCTGCTGGAAGTAGGAGATAGGAAAAAGGATTGCTTGACCAACAATGTTCTCAGTGTCAAGCAAATTAAGTTTCAAAAATTTCATAAGAAACAAATTCAAAATAAGGTAAAAACTGATACTTTTCCATATAATTGCAGAAAGTGCGGAAAGCGGGGTCACATGGCCAAGGATTGCTGGAGCAAAAACGACAAAGTCAAGCAAACTCAAAGCGGAAGCGAATCTCAACAGGGTTTTGTTGTACAGGAGTGTGTACCAACGCAATCAGCTAATGCCACGTCTGAGACAAGCCACAAAAGTATGTTATGGTGCCTGGACAGTGGTGCTACGTCACATATGTGTGCAGAGGAGTCTACATTCGTCAACTTTAATAAAAGCGGGATAACGAATCACGTGAAATTAGCCGATAACCACATAGTAAATGTCAAGGGAACTGGAACTGCAAAACTTGGGATCAGTGTCGAAAATAGAAGCGAACCATTTTACCTATACAACACATTGTTTGTTCCCAAACTAACGGACAACCTTATATCTGTCAGCAAAGCGACTGATCATGGGTACAAAGTTGTTTTTGAACGATCTGGAGCAAACATCTTCGACAAGACAAACCGCCTGGTAATGAGAGCTGAAAAGAGAAACGGTTTGTATTACATAGTGGTAGATGAAAAGGCACAAATAGGCAGCAGTACAGCAGAATTTCCTAAGTTGAAATGCGTATCACTTATAGCATGGCATAAAAGGCTGGGACACGTTAATATAAATTCGTTGAGGCAGTTGCTATCAAAAGATATGGTAAGAGGGCTGCCGGATAAATTTAAGGAGGACTTCAGTTCATGTTCAACGTGCTTACGATCGAAGCAAACTCAATTACCTTTCCCGAAAAACAACGAAAAGAAAACAACGGACAGATTGCAGCTCGTTCATTCGGACATATGTGGACCTATGCGGACAGAATCTTTAGGAAAGGCGAAATACTTTATAACATTCATTGATGACTTCTCGCGGAAGATTTTCGTCTATTTTTTGAAACGTAAAAACGATGCTCTCGAAGCCTTTACGGAGTTCAAGGCATTCGCTGAGAATCAAACTGGCTGTAAAATCAAGATACTGAGGACGGATAATGTGACGGAATTCTGCAACAGGGATTTTCAAAATTTTGTGGAGAAAAATGGAATTCTTCATCAGAAATCTGTGCCATATACCCCCCAGCAGAATGGTGTCGCCGAAAGGGCTAACCGTACCTTAACTGAAATGGGCAGGTGTCTGATGAACGAAAGTAATCTACCTGAGATGATGTGGGGAGAGCTAATCAACACTGCAGCATTTTTACGAAACCGATGTCCAACAAAAATTAATGGTGATATTACTCCGGAGGAACTTTGGAGTGGAAGCAAACCGAGTGTTTCTTTTCTCAGGGAGATCGGATCAAGAGTTTATACCTTGGATAAGGGCTCTAACTTGGGTAAATTTGAGTGTAAGTCGGAGTAAGGCATTCTTTGCGGTTACTCGGAGGAAACGAAAGCTTACAGGGTTTGGCTACCAAGCAGGCGCAGTGTGATCAAAAGTAGAGACGTCAGATTTGTTAGCAATGGCAACAAGATCCAAGTAGAAGGTACTGAATGCAAGAATAATAACTATTATCTTTTTTCGTTTCAGGATAGTGCTGAAGCTTCTGATGCACCTCCTGAACATGTCAACGATTCGAGCAATTCAGAACTGGATCCTTTAGATCAGGAATCGGAGACGGATGAACTTGATGTGACAATAGTTTCCAAAGACGAATTGAACCAGGCGCGCGACGATCCAGTAACAGTCAAGGAAATTAATGATTTGGACGTCGCAAGCGAGTGGCAAGAGGCGATGAAGGCGGAGTACAACTCCCTAATGAAGAACAATACGTGGACGTTGGTAGACAGACCGATGAATAGGAAGGTGATTAAATCCAAGTGGGTCTTTAAGACCAAATACCGGCCGGATGGAACCGTGGAAAAGAGGAAGGCACGCCTCGTGGCAAGGGGTTTTGACCAAATTCAAGGCGTTGACTACCAAGATACCTACTCACCAGTGGCGAATGTTAGTTCGATACGATTAACCATGGCAATCGCGATTGAAAAGGACTTGAACTTACATCATCTGGACGTTTCTTCAGCCTACCTAAATGGGGAGATTGACGCAGTCGTTTTTATGGAACAACCAGAGGGTTTTGTGGACGGAAATGGTGTGTGCAAACTACATAAGGCAATATATGGACTGAAGCAGAGTGGTCGACAGTGGAACCTAAAACTGGATGGGACACTTAAGGCTCTTGGATTTACCCCCTCAAAATATGACAGGTGCATTTATCACAAGTCAGCAGGTGACAAAATAATGCTGATTACCGTTTATGTGGATGACTTGCTTGTGGCGACAAATAATCAGAAGGAGTTTGAAGTGCTGAAGCAATGCCTGTCTGATGTTTTCGAGATAAAGGACCTAGGATACCCAGTGCTGTGTGTTGGACTAGAGGTCAAACGTTTTACCGACAGTCTTCGTATTAGCCAAGGTGGATTTATTAACAACCTGCTAGATAAATATGGACTCACGGATTGTAAACCAGGCCGGTTACCAATCCCGGTAAATTTGAAATTGGAGCAAGAACCAACTATCCCAGGAGAGAGCAAGGAGGTCGAGAGAACCAAGTATCGTCGTTTGATAGGAAGTCTGCTACACCTAGCCACCTTTAGTAGACCGGACATAGCTTACGCTGTCAACGCGTTATCGCAATTCAACGGCGATCCTCGGCAGCAGCATTGGAATACAGCAATGCATGTTCTTCGATACCTTCAGGGTTCAAGGAATGCTGGCATCGTTTATAGGAAGACATCAATGGAACTCTACGCGTTTGCTGATGCTAGTTGGGCGAGCGATTTCAATGACAGGAAGTCACAAAGTGGATATGCTTTCATTTACGGAGGTGGAGCGGTCTTATGGGCTTCAAAGAAGCAACGGATTGTGACTACATCCAGTACAGAAGCGGAGTACGTGAATCTCAGTTCCGTAGCAAAGGAAGCAGCGTTCTTACGTAACTTAATGGAGGAACTCGGACTTCATCAAGGACCAGTAACGATTTGGAGCGACAGTCGCAGTGCACAGGCGATTGCAAATGCAATGGGAGTTCAGGGGCGAACCAAGCACCTTGACATCCGACATCATTTTATTAAGGAGGCGGTAGCGGAAGGTAAAATCAGTATATCTTTCGTCAGATCAGAAGAGATGGCTGCAGATGCATTAACGAAATCCATGGCAGCACCAGCTCACCTACGATGTTTCACACATTTAGGAATGCTTTTTCTAGATTAAACTCACGACTACGGATTGTGGAATTGAGGAGGGGTGTTGGGTGAATAATGTGAAGCAGTTTCACTGAACACATCCAGTTCCACAATCCACATTTCATGCCTACAGTCCACAACAAGATGGCTGTAATCTTTTTCCGTCTGTCACTTTGACTTTTCCCTTTTTCACTGAATTACATATTATAATAAAGTCTTGTTATAAATCGAGCGGAATCATATTTTATTTTAGCGCAACTCATCAGTGTCCCTATTATTTTTCACATGACTATATATTTTTGCGTTTAGAGCTATTATAAATAGTGTATAAAGTTTATAAATAAAGCGGTGTATGTTTAAAAAAAAATTAAAATATTAAAATTAATTTAAATATTAAAAACAAATTCAGCCTTACAGCTAGGTTCCAGAAATCGAGTGAAATCGAAATTGCAAATCGAATGAATTCGTTTTCAGTGTTCTGCATTTCGAGCGATTCGGAAACTTCGAAATTTTTTCGAAATCACAATTTCACTTTGTTTCAATTCCGAAAATTTTGAAATCGAAATCGAATACAGTGAAATGTAGAACACAAAAATTAATTTCGAGTGAAAGTGAAATGTGGAACCTAGCAGTTATTGTGAGTTTCACCCGAACAATATTTCACCCGAAAAAATTGACATTTCACTTTTCTTTTATCATGAGTTCCGGGCGAAAAATTGTAGATGTTCGATGTTCGAAAAATTCCCCTTATTGGCATCACTTTTTCGGGCGGAATAAAGTGTCATTTTCCACGTAAATTCTCCATTATTTTTTTAGAGGCGAAACAGGAGAACAACAAGCAGCGACATGCAATTTTAGTTACTTTAGGGTAAAAAATCATTTAAGGAAGTAATAAAATGATTTTGCCTTAGGTACCAGCAGAACATTTAAACTGCATTTTCGTTATATATTGTAAAATAAATGTTTATTTTCTAACGACGAAATTTAACATGCGTTCCATCAATTCACTTTACAACACTTGGTAGCCCGTACTTTGCATAAAAGTGTTGAGTAATCTTGCGTTGTTCGCGTTGGCCAAGCTATCCATTAAGAGCAAAGTGCAAGGCGTTAGTAGGCATTATTGTTGGTTTATTACTTCTATAATATAAAATTATAGATGAAATCTAAAAAAAATTAGCACAATATTTATTTACAAATATGCAAGAAAAGATTGATTCTTTCAATGGTTCGCGCAACTTCAAATATGTACCTACATATTATAAGAACTTACAGAATCGAAAAAAAAAAACAATTTAAATATTTACAAAAACTTAATACAGTCCAACCTCAATAAGTCGAACATCCTTAAGTCGAATTTTCCATAAAACAACAAATGTTTCAAAACTTAGACACAAAATTTAAATTTTCCCACATTTAAGTCGGCTTTCTGTAAGTCGAAACCCTCCTCAAATCGAACTTTGCGACATGATTGTCGAGTAACTATCTCATGCTCCAACACCCATGCAAAGAAAGAAATGCACGTGATCTTTGGAATCCACTAAAGATAAAGACTTAAGTCATCGTAAGTTACTTGGAAAAACAAACACAGGTATAATTTTGTGTTTGCAGTTAAATACAAAACATAATAAGGAGTCGCGTCTGCATCTTACAATTGAATACATTCATATCTACCTACATGTTTTGTGCACCTACTTATATAGCAGCTGAAAATACTGCATTGCTATGTTGACGGATTCATATATTTTGTAAAAAATTCTAGGTCGTGATCGAGGAGGAATAATGAAATATGGCAACCAGTCCAAAATACAAATTTTCTTTGACAAAGGACAACATCTCCAATTTCCTACTTTAAAAAGTTTCAGTGTCGTATATGTTAGTAGCGACACAGTAGATCTGCCAAAAAGTCTAGAATTTCGCTCGCGCTGGCCGGAACAAACAGCAAAAGCATCTGCTGTTTTGTTTATCACATCAATTACTTTCGTTTAATATAGCTTTCGTTTTGACGAAACTAAGATGAAAACTTAAAGCTCCATTTAAATTAATTAAAGCCACAAACCATTTTTCAGTATTGATCGATTGAAGCGCCAAAGTTTCAGTGGGATACTGGTACAACATTTTTATTCGATTTCTTGGCGCTACTATAGGAATGTATATACAAAGGTATTAGTTATCAGTGGCCTATTTCACATTTTAGAAATAGTGTTTTACAAGCCTTCTTTAACCAACTTAAAAAAGAAGTGGAAAAGTCACTCATTCACTATAAGTTTGTGAATGGTGCTTAAATGCCGCAATAGCTGCTACGATGAGTGAGTGGCATGGGGATGTATTGAGAAACGATAGGAATATAAGTGGGGAGAAGTTTAGGTACTATTTACATTTCATATAAATATATTATAAGTCTCGAAGGCTAGTTACGAATGAACATTTTTTGGCGAAAATATAATTTACGAAGTGGCTCTTGCTCGAGATTTACCAACCACTTACATTTGTTTGTTTATCTTTTACGGAAAGTCTTTGGCGGAAAATGTTAGACATAGTGAAAAACCTAGTAAAATAAATGGTTTTAACAAAAATTTGGATAAATGTGGAAAAAATAATAGATTATTTTGTTTTCATATTCATAATGTGCATGTGCCTCATCTTCATCGTCCTTTTTTCACTATGTCTAACATTTTCGGCCAAAGACTTTCCGTAAAAGATAAACAAACAAATGTAAGTGGTTGGTAAATCTCGAGCAACTCTGACCAGCACTGACAAGAGTGACAAGCAAGCAAAACACGCTAAATATAATGCGCATCGCACTTACGTACAAGGCGGATGCACACACAAATTTCTAGTCTGGCTGCTGATGCCAGAGAAAAAAACCAGCATTGTGACGGGTGTAATGTTGTGGCTTGTGTAGCTGTAGAGTATGTTGTATGGATTGTGTGTAGGTGGGTGGTATTGGGTGGGTAACTTACTGGTTGGGGAAGTGGCATGTAGGTAGCTTTGTGTACATTCAAGTGATGCCACTTTCTAAAACAAAGTATAGGGAAACTTACAAAACGAAATTGATTTTGTTTTCGTATGCCAATTCTTTTTACGAAAGGGATAATTCTTTTCGTGTCAATATTGTTTTTTTGGGTGGGTTACAGAGTATTTAGTATTAGTTATCAGTGGCCTATTTCACATTTTAGAAATAGTGTTTTACAAGCCTTCTTTAACCAACTTAAAAAAGAAGTGGAAAAGTCACTCATTCACCATAAGTTTGTGAATGGTGCTTAAATGCCGCAATAGCTGCTACGATGAGTGAGTGGCATGGGGATGTATTGAGAAACGATAGGAATATAAGTGGGGAGAAGTTTAGGTACTGTTTACATTTCATATAAATATATTATAAGTCGAAGGCTAGTTACGAATGAACATTTTTTGGCGAAAATATAATTTACGAAGTGGCTATTGCTCGAGATTTACCAACCACTTACATTCATCCATTCATTCATTTATTTTCAATGGTCCGCTTGTCCATTAAGTGGGTCGCGGGTGTAGGTTGCTCAAGTGGACCCTCCATAGCGCTCGATCCTCCGCCATCGACTCTAAATCATCAAGGGCAATCCCCATACGGGTAGAGGAGAGATTATGAATTTGATCTAACCATCTCATCCTGGGTCTACCTAGGGGACGCCTGCCCGATGGTACGGATTCCATAGCACGTCGTGGAATCCTGGTCGGGGACATGCGTTTAACATGACCAAACCACCGAAGCATGGATCGCTCCGTCCGGAGAAGTAGCTGCTCGACATTGAGTTCCTCACGTATTCTGGTATTTCTGATGCGATCTCTACGGGTCACACCAGCAATACTACGGAGAAATCTTATTTCGGCAGCTTGTATTCGCGATCTTATTCTTTCGGTCATTACCCAAACCTCATGACCATAGGTAAGAGTTGGAACAAACACCGAATGTTGAAGGGATGGGTGTAGGTGGGTGGTATTGGGTGGGTAACTTACTGGTTGGGGAAGTGGCATGTAGGTAGCTTTGTGTACATTCAAGTGATGCCCCTTTCTAAAACAAAGTATAGTGAAACTTACAAAACGAAATTGATTTTGTTTTCGTATGCCAATTCTTTTTACGATGCCGGCTATCCCTTGGAGCCGTGGCTTTTGACCCCTCATAGGACACCTGGAGAAGGTTCAAGTGATAGCAAATTTAATGAAGTCCACTCACGCTGTCGAAACATCATTGAACGTACAAATGGAGTACTCAAAAATAGATGGAGATGTCTTCTTGGTGCGAGAGAACTGCATTACAGCCCGGCGAAAGCGGCAAAAATCACAAATGTGTGTTGTGCCTTGCATAATATCTGCATTTATTTCAAGGCCGACTTCGTCAACGAAGAACTGATTCTCTCAGACAATTCTGAAACTACCAATGACAACGAAATTTTGAATGGACCCAACTCCTTAGGAGCTTCGGAATACATAACAATAGCGCGGAGAACTCGGACCAATATCGGAAACACACTTTAAATTTGTTTAAATGAAGAAAATTCAAAATAAATTAAAAAATATATTTATTCAATAGTTAAAAACAAATAATTAGTTAAAACAAAACATATATAAATTAATTCATTCGAGATCTAAATATTTCATCTGGTGATCTTTAACAAAAACAAAAAAAAAAAAAAACAAAAATTGCATGGGAACATTGTACCTAAGTGTGTTTACCCTGCCATTTGGTTCTTTAATTCTTCAAGTTCTATAAGCTGACGATTTTGCCTTTGCCCTTACATATTTTTTTTGATCACTCCAAACCTAATTAAAGTTAAATTCAGAAACTATTGCTCCATAAACATCATAATTACTTTTTTCCACTCGGTAATAGTTTTGCGTGGCGGCCCCGATGAGTTTAGTTCTGCTTCAGCTAGTTTCCAAAATGAGGCTAGTTCTTCCTTACTTCCCTTGTGGAACCCACGTGCAATACCGGGGTGGGCTTCCATTAAGTCCAGGAGCATCTGCATTTGGAATTTGCTTGTTGTTTTGGACCTTAAAAAATCATTTCAATTATATTTAATTTGCAAAAAAAGGAAAGACTTACATTTTGTCATTAAACTCCCTAGCAAATGTGTGGGGAACAAACTCACGGCAAATTGCAAATTAATCTCCCATTTTTTGACATTTGAAATGCCTACTTTTTTCCCGGAGTATTTTTCCCATTTTCGAAGTTTGTTTAGAATACGAGAAAAGGGAAAAGCGAAGGAATTCCTTGGGAGTTTTTATTTAGAATAGGAGAAAGGGGAAAAGGAAAAAAATTCCCCGGGAATTGTCATTTAGAATTGGGCTGTATAAGTCTCAAAGGCGAGTTACGAATGAACATTTCTTGCAGCGTTACCAGATTATTTTTCCCAAAAATGCTAAAGCGGGGGCGGAAAACTGCAAACACTGCTAAACAAAATCCTAAAAAATGCTGATAAAAATGGGATCGATTTTTCCACGAATAATAATTGAATTTTTTACTTTTTAATGTAAATTCTAGTAAATTATTTTACATTTACAAAAAATTCGTATTTGTGTACGTCAAAATTCCAAATTAAACTGTTTGTTTTCAACTTTTGGCCTTCATTACTCGAAGTTTCTATAACTCAAGTTTATTTTCTGTCATTTTAAGAGTTGGACTTATGGAAGTTCGACTAAATTTGTTGTTATTAACGTTATTGTTATAACGAGATTTATAGTCATCATGTAAAAGATTATATTTTTTGCATTTAAATGTATTACCTACCTACAAAATTAATAAAAATGCAATTATTCTGAATCTTTATAAAGAACATTCGAATTTATTAAAGGCAACATTTTATTTGTTGGAATAAAGTTGTAACAGCTTCCACTTACAGAAACGTCTAATGCGCATCGCACTTACGTACAAGGCGGATGCACACACAAATTTCTAGTCTGGCTGCTGATGCCAGAGAAAAAAACCAGCATTGTGACGGGTGTAATGTTGTGGCTTGTGTAGCTGTAGAGTATGTTGTATGGATTGTGTGTAGGTGGGTGGTATTGGGTGGGTAACTTACTGGTTGGGGAAGTGGCATGTAGGTAGCTTTGTGTACATTCAAGTGATGCCACTTTCTAAAACAAAGTATACGGAAACTTACAAAACGAAATTGATTTTGTTTTCGTATGCCAATTCTTTTTACGAAAGGGATAATTCTTTTCGTGTCAATATTGTTTTTTTGGGTGGGTTACAGAGTATTTAGTATTAGTTATCAGTGGCCTATTTCACATTTTAGAAATAGTGTTTTACAAGCCTTCTTTAACCAACTTAAAAAAGAAGTGGAAAAGTCACTCATTCACCATAAGTTTGTGAATGGTGCTTAAATGCCGCAATAGCTGCTACGATGAGTGAGTGGCATGGGGATGTATTGAGAAACGATAGGAATATAAGTGGAGAGAAGTTTAGGTACTGTTTACATTTCATATAAATATATTATAAGTCGAAGGCTAGTTACGAATGAACATTTTTTGGCGAAAATATAATTTACGAAGTGGCTATTGCTCGAGATTTACCAACCACTTACATTCATCCATTCATTCATTTATTTTCAATGGTCCGCTTGTCCATTAAGTGGGTCGCGGGTGTAGGTTGCTCAAGTGGACCCTCCATAGCGCTCGATCCTCCGCCATCGACTCTAAATCATCAAGGGCAATCCCCATACGGGTAGAGGAGAGATTATGAATTTGATCTAACCATCTCATCCTGGGTCTACCTAGGGGACGCCTGCCCGATGGTACGGATTCCATAGCACGTCGTGGAATCCTGGTCGGGGACATGCGTTTAACATGACCAAACCACCGAAGCATGGATCGCTCCGTCCGGAGAAGTAGCTGCTCGACATTGAGTTCCTCACGTATTCTGGTATTTCTGATGCGATCTCTACGGGTCACACCAGCAATACTACGGAGAAATCTTATTTCGGCAGCTTGTATTCGCGATCTTATTCTTTCGGTCATTACCCAAACCTCATGACCATAGGTAAGAGTTGGAACAAACACCGAATTAAAGACTGACAACTTAGCTTTGACACCAAGTTCAGTCCTCCTGATAACAGAATGACCAAGCTGTCTCAAAATCGATCCAGCCTGACCAATCCTACAGGAAAACTCGGCATTGCTCCTTCCATCACTCGTGAATAAGACCCCGAGATACTTAAACTTCTCCACCTGTTTCAATGGGGCTCCACTAACATGCAGAGTGCATTGAACAGGCGTTCTGGAGACGACCATCACTTCAGATTTGTTCACATTTACCCTCATCTCAGCCTCAACACAAACGGCTACAAACCACTTACATTTGTTTGTTTACCTTTTACGGAAAGTCTTTGGCGGAAAATGTTAGACATAGTGAAAAACCTAGTAAAATAAATGGTTTTAACAAAAATTTGGATAAATGTGGAAAAAATAATAGATTATTTTGTTTTCATATTCATAATTTGCATGTGCCTCATCTTCATCGTCATTTTTTCACTATGTCTAACATTTTCGGCCAAAGACTTTCCGTAAAAGATAAACAAACAAATAAGTGGTTGGTAAATCTCAAGCAACTCTGACCAGCACTGACAAGAGTGACAAGCAAGCAAAACACGCTAAATATAATGCGCATCGCACTTACGTACAAAGCAGTTAAGATACAACTAATGTTAAGTCAGCACATTGTAAAATGCTACGGCATTCCTCTCACATACACAACAGATAAGTTAAGATACAACCAATGTTATTTCAGCACGAGATATCGAATTGCAATATGCTACGGCATACAGATAATTCCTCCCACATATACAACAGATAAGCTAAGATGCCACAAATGTTATTTCAGTAGAAGATATCAAACTGTAATATGCCGCGGCATAAAGATAATTCCTCCCAACAGATATGATAGCTAAGAAATGCAACCCATGCATTTCTTCCTTATAAATAACCCACAGAACAAAAATGTATCTCATAGTATTAAGCGACTTCAATAAAGAGAGACGTAGTCTCTAAAGAATATTTTTTTAAGTTCAATTTAATTAAAATTGATAACTGGCGCCCGAGCAGGGACCGGTTAAGTGATAATAAATTCTCAGTAGCTTCCCCCCACCCGAGGTAAGGGGTTACTGTTGAAAAGAATTTAGCTTAAAAAGTGTGAAATTCGACAAAATATTTGTGTAGCAGCCAGAACCATTAGTAGGAAGCGGGCAAATTCAACGCCGTTATCCAAAGAGGAAAACTTCGAACTGCTCGAGAAAAATTGCCGAAAAATACACTGCCGGTCCAAGTGTGCCCATTAACCCGGACTAAGCGCACTCATCAGACTAGAACACCAGAAGGGTCTCAATCTCCTGCGTTGCCCCGCAGCTCATCAAAACGAGAAAGTTAAATATGAGGATTGGCGTTTTTAAGTAAGAAACTAAAGTTTTTTCTTAAAAATATTAAAAAAAAAAAAATAAATAAAAAATTATTAAATAAAAGTACTATACCTACCTTACCTATATATCTAAATGAAATATAATTGAATACATACAAAAAAAACTAAATAACAGATATAACTAAAATACAATACAAGAATTGACCAATATATATATACAATATATTTAAATATACCTATCTATAAGATTCCTACATACACATACATACACAATATAAACAATTATTAAGAAATAAGTTTTCCAAATATTATACAAATCTATTTAAACATATTCTACAAGATCCCTAAATACATTTTTAATAATTGACATTATCCTTATCTACCTTAATTCCCTATTTCCACACATATATATACAAAATGGAAGAACTTAAAGCCACAGTACTTAACCTAACTGGAGCAGTAAATGCTCAAATCGATTACATAAAAAAGTTAGACCAAAGAATTTCATTTTGGGAAAATAAGCTATCAGCCCCAGAATCGGTAGTTGAAACTGGTTTACCAGTCCCTCGAACAGAAGACGATCTTAAAGATATCGCCAAGCTTCCCGATTGCGTTAAGGAGCTACAGGTTTTCGATGGAAACCCTGTAGAATACATTTCATGGATTCATACAGTTGAAACCATACTAAGGGACTATGACATAGTTAAGTCCAAACCTCTATATAGGGCCATTCTACAAAGTATCAGGCAAAAGATTCGGGGACATGCAGATACAGCTCTCATTTCCTACAACATCTTCAATGAAGATTGGAATGCTATAAAAAAGTGTCTCTCACTGCATTATGCAGATAAAAGAGATATCCGAACATTAGAACACCAACTAAATTCAATGGTACAAAGAAATTCATCAATTGATGAGTTTTACGCAAGTGTCAACCATCAGTTCTCACTCCTAATTAATAAAATAAAAACAGAAGATTATTCTGTAGAAACTATAACCGCATTAGTTGAAAGCTATCGAAACAGAGCTCTCGATGTCTTCATACGAGGACTAAATGATGAACTCTCAAGGATTCTAATAATCCAAAAACCCCAGACTCTCCCAGAGGCATACGCAACATGTCTCGAAGTTCAAAACCTAAATTATAGAAATATTTCTTTACATAAAAAAGATTTCTCTAATCAAATAACTACCCCCATAAACCAAATATATAATCCATATAAAGGAAAACAAATGCAAGCAACTAAGCCACTTCCTGTACAACAGAGAAATTTGGCATATAATATTCACCAATACCAGAGGAATCAATATCCCCCTCGACAAATTAACTATCCTCCACCACCAAGGCCAACGCAACCAAAGCCTCCAATTCCGATGGAAACCGACCAATCCATCCAATCAAGACATGCCAACTATATGAACCGCCCAAATTACAATCCACAGTTTTATCAAAAACAAAACTATAATCAACAGCGCTATCAACAACAAGATAGTAACCCAGCATTTAAGCAAAATATGCAACACAATCCAGGACACACCCAACAAAAGTATCAAAAAATGTACAATATCGAAACAGAAGAAGAAGAGTATTTCGATGAATATACGCAAGAATATGACGACCACAATAACGATTATCAAGAAAACACAGAAGAACCTTCACAGGCAAATTTTACGACAGAAGCCTCTCTAGCATACCTTACATAGAATATATAACCCGCGACGGTAAGATATTGAAATTTTTAATTGATACCGGAGCTAACAAAAATTAAATTAAATCAGAAATTGCAACAAATCCAAAACCAGTCCAAACCCCCTTTAAAATCCAATCCGCTGGAGGAGAAATCCCCATCAACAAAAAATTTAGTGCTAAATTCTTTAAATGCATAGGCAATAATGACACAATTGACTTTTTTATTTTACCCAACCTTACATCCTTTGATGGAATTATCGGTGATGACACACTAAAAGAATTAGAAGCCGTTATAGATAGAAAAAACAATATTCTAACATTTGGATTTACAGACAAAAAAATTCCTTTAAAAGGAAAGGCATCAAAACAGGTCAATAATATGGAAATTAGAGACGACCATCTAAATTACGAGACAAAAGAACAGATTAGGAAAGTAATCAATAAATACAAAAAGATTTTCGGACCAATAAACGATAATGAGACAATAGGCACCACTATAAAAGCAGAAATTAACACATCAACAGATGAGCCAGTATATACTAAATCCTATCCTTACCCTTTTAGTATGAGAGATGAAGTTCAAACTCAAATCACAAAACTCTTAGCCGATGGAATTGATATAACTCGTTTCAATTCAAAAAGGAACTTTACTCTACAACGTCTTACAAGCTAATGATAATATAATTCTACAATTCAAGTTAATAGATTAAGATTTGCGCGGGATTAGATCTTGATTTCGCGCCAAGGAAATTATGACAAAAGATTTGACATTGACAACTATTGACATTATTATGACAACATTAATCTGTATGTGCATTATTGATGCTATTAGTACAGGGTGCATCAATACCCCTTTGGTTAATTTGGAACGAATCTAACCGTCTTGAATCGGGCACGCTGTGATCTTCTTGGTGTCGGTAAGAAACTCGGTGGATCTGGATCTGCTGCATGCGACGGACTTGCATGTGAAACATCGGGATTCATAGGTGTGTCGCACGGTGACAGCGGATTCTCTTCTGACAAATCAACTATTGGCGGATGCGAATCTGGATCGATGAAAACGTCTTCATCCTGCTCCTGCCCTTGACTTGGTGAAATATGTCCTTGACTTGATGCCATATTTCTAGGAAAAGAAACAGTATTAGAAGGGTGAAAATCAGAACTTGCCTGTCTCAATTCCAAGGTTTTTTGCTGGGCCGAAAGGTTTGAGGCGGTGCTTATTGTTGCGTTAGCTCTGATTTGGTTCTGATGTCGTCGGCAGATTCCCTCCTCAGTTTGAATTTGGTACATCCTTCTTCCAAGCGTCTTTTTGATTCGTCCTGTTATCCACTTCCTTCCCCTTAAGTACTGTCGCACAAAGACAGATTGACCTTGATAAAACTTCGGTTGACTGCTAGCTGTTTCCTCTCGTCTTTTCGGTTCAGGAAGAATTGCAGAGAGTAAGGTCCGATGTTGACGACCGTGGAGTCTTTCTGCTGGAGAAATTCCAGCTTCATCTGGAGTGGTGCGGAAAGTTGACAAGAACGTGGCAAGTGCCTCATCGGCTCCCGGTTTTTCAGTCATGATTTTAAGAAAAGCTGTTTTGAACGTTCTCACCATCCTCTCGGCTAACCCATTTGACTCAGGGTTGAACGGGGCTGACGTCATTTGCCGAATTGAATGTTCTCGACAAAACTGCTGGAACTCCCTTGAGGTAAATTGGGGGCCATTGTCGGATACAATAACCTTGGGAAGACCCTCTAAGGCGAATATCGAACGCAAGGCTTGAATGGTGGCCTGCGAAGTTGTTGAAGACATTCGAATGACAAACGGGAATTTTGACTTCGAATCCACAACGATCAACCACATAGATTTTTGAAAAGGGCCAGCAAAATCTATGTGGATGCGCTCCCAAACGTGCTCCGGTGTCGTCCAACTGGAGTATTCTTTCGGTGCGCGGCTGGCATTTGTTTGACACGCGTTGCATTTGGCGACTGTTGTCTCTATGATGTCGTCAATTTGAGGCCACCAACAGTATCGGCGGGCCATTTGCTTCATCCTAGTTACTCCCCAGTGACCTTGGTGTAGAAGTGCTAGTACTTTATGCTGAAGTGCGGCGGGTATCACCACCCTTGGACTTTGGCTGTGAAAGAGAAGAATGTTAGCAGACACACTTAGACAAAACCTTCTACGAAAATAAGGAAGTAACTCATTCTGAGTAGCTGGCAAACGTGCTGGCCAACCCTGTTGAACATACTCGAACACCTTACGAATGAGCGAATCATTTTTGGAAAATTTAGCGATGACCTCTGAATTTATTGGAAAATTCTCTATAGCTGAATGGCTGTCATCAACTTGATGGCAAGACTCCTCCGATTTGTCAAAATCCTCGTCCGGACCGACCGGTAAACGTGATAAGCAATCGGCATTTCCATGCTTTGTGGTTGGACGATAACGAATCGTATAGGTATATCCCATTAGAAAGATTGCCCAACGTTGGAGCCTTTGAATGGTCATATGCGGTAATTTTTTGCTAGGGCTAAAAATGGTAACTAGCGGCTGATGATCTGTTATAAGCTCGAATTGACGCCCATACAGATATTGTTGAAATTTTGTTACTCCAAAGATTATTGATAGAGCCTCCTTTTCGATCTGGCTGTAACATTTCTGAGCTGCATCCAGCGTTTTCGAGGCAAACGCAATTGGTTTTTCTGTTCCATCTGGGTACACGTGTGAAATCACTGCTCCAATGCCGTAGGAAGAGGCATCGGTAGCCAGAGTGATGGGTAAATCATCTCGAAAATGGGTCAATCTTGAAACATTTAGAATTTTATCTTTAAAAATTGTAAATGCCTTTTGTTGCTCCTTTCCCCACTTGAAAATCGCTTCTTTTGCTCTAAGTTTATTCAACGGTGCAGCTAATTGAGCAAAATTATCAATAAATTTGTTGTAGTAGTTGAGTTTACCTATGAAGGCTTCCAGATCCTTGATGTCTTTTGGTTCCGGTAGATCGACAATGGCTTTGACCCGCGTCTCTGATGGACGTATGCCTGTTTCATCGATGATATGACCAAGGTATTCGACTTCAGTCTTCGCAAACTGACATTTTTCCAGGCGACAGCGCAGCCCGTGGTTTTCCAATCTCTCTAGAAACACTTTGAGATTGCTCAAATGTTCCTCATTCGTGCGCCCGGAAACAATGACATCGTCTAGGTATGAAACACAGAAGTCCAAATTGGCTGTGAGCTGATCCATATAACGCTGAAAAATACCAGTTGAGCTGGATGTGCCAAAGGGTAGTCGTTGGTACTCGAATAGTCCGAATTCTGTACTTATTACACAGACCTTTTTCGATTCGGTATCAAGAGGAATCTGGAGGTAAGCATCCGATAAATCGATCTTGGTAAAGTATCGCCCACCCTGCAATTTCCGGAAAAGTTCTTCTATACGCGGCACTGGATGACGATCTATTTCTAAGTGAGGATTTATTGTGATCTTGAAATCACCACATATTCGCAAAGTTCCATTTGCCTTCTTTACCACTACAATCGGTGCAGCCCATTGGCTTGATTCGATGGGGCGTAAAATTCCCAACTCTCGCAGACGTTCTAGCTCGAGACGGACGGCCTCCTTTTGAGCAAAGGGCACCGGACGATATTTATAATATTTAGGTTGGCAGTTCGACTTCAATGTTAAATGTGCTTCATAAAACTGACTGCATCCTAATTCCGGTTTAAACACTGCTTCATGTTTTTTGCAGAGTGCCATCGCATCAGCCAGCAGCTGATCTTTAGAATCCAATCCAATTTGTAGTACAGAACTAGAATTATTAGCTTGAATCTTAAGACCGAACGCTTGAAACCAGTCTAAACCCATAATATTTGCGCCTCGTTCAATATTACATACTAACAGTGGTAAAGTTCGCGTTTGTGTTTCCCACTGAACACATACATTTAGCAAACCTTTAACTGGCACCGAAATCTCTCCATAAGCTTTAAGCGATCGAGAGGTTGGCTGGCATTGCGGGCGGCTAAGATTGTTGTACCCCTCAAGACTTATGAGTGAGCATGTGGCACCAGTGTCCAACTGAAAGGTTAATGGGCGCTGATTAACGTGGAGCAACACAAAGATTTTATTTTTATTGGCATCGGTCTCTAACTGAGCAGACGATACCACTTCCACTACACGCTTTTGCGCTATGTTGACATCTTCTATTTCGTTGATTGAATGTGCAGATTCTGTCTGCCATTGGTGGCTACCTTTGGTCGCCCGATTTTGATGACGTTGGTTAGCGCCTGTGCTGCGCGAACGCCTTCTCCGACTGTTTTTTGATTGATAGCGAGGCTGTGATTGTGATGAAACTGGGCCTTCCAGCTGTTTAACAGACAAGCAAACGCTACGTATGTGACCACGTCGTTGACAATTGTCACAAATAGAATCAATATGCTTGCACAAATTTCGAGGGTGTTGCGTGAAACAATTTGGGCAAGATTTTCTTATGCTAAACTTATTATCATGAGACTTACTTGTGAGTTTTTGATAATTTGAGCCGTTAACGAGATTAACTTCTGCAGACGTTGTTGGGTTGGAAGTACTGCTTCCCTTGAGTATGTTTGATGCTTGTTGTGTTGATTCGTAAGCTGTGGTCAGTTCCTCTATTTCGTCCAACGATGGGTTCTTTTTTTGCGTCGCAGCGATTCGAACAGCGTCATGAGGTGTATAAAATACGATCATGTCTCTTATCATGATATCCGCATATGATGTGTGACAATCGGTTTTGGAACAAACGAAAGCGCAGTCCCTTGCAAGGCCTCGTAAGTCTGCTATCCATTCTGCGTATGACTGTCCTGGGACCATCCTTTGTTTCAAGAATTTGCATCTCGAAGCAAGCACGTGTAATTTGGATTCGAAATGTTTGGTTAATTTCGTAGAAAGGTCTTTGAATGTGAGTCTACTTACATCTTCTGTTCCTATCAGCTTTTTGAGCAGATCATTTATTTGATTCCCACACGTTGATAGAAAATGGGCTTTTTTTAAATTGTCGTCTTCCAAAGAGTTTGCGGTGAAATGCTGTTCCAGTTGGAAAAGATAGCTTTCCCAAGTCTCCTTTTCATTATCAAATGGATGGAACTGAGGGATCGTGGATTTATTCGACGATGGGCACTTCTTCACTAGCTGCTCCAATGAAGCTTTATTGTCAGCTAGCATTTTTTCCATCCATTGCTTTTGCGATGCAAGCATTTCTCTCAATGCTTCTTCCATTTTATAATCCTCGTCGCCACTTGATATAACTCGTTTCAATTCAAAAAGGAACTTTACTCTACAACGTCTTACAAGCTAATGATAATATAATTCTACAATTCAAGTTAATAGATTAAGATTTGCGCGGGATTAGATCTTGATTTCGCGCCAAGGAAATTATGACAAAAGATTTGACATTGACAACTATTGACATTATTATGACAACATTAATCTGTATGTGCATTATTGATGCTATTAGTACAGGGTGCATCAGGAATCATACGACCATCAAAAAGCCCATACAACTCACCTATGTGGGTTGTCCCAAAGAAAACAGATGCCTCAGGCACACGCAAACATAGGATAGTAATAGACTATCGAAAACTTAATGCTATTACAATATCAGACACTTATCCAATACCAGACATTTCAAATACATTAGCTAGCTTGGGTAACTCCAAATATTTCACGACCATTGACTTAACGTCTGGATTCCATCAAATTAAGATGAAGGAATCTCACATACCAAAAACAGCCTTTTCCAATATGAATGGAAAATATGAGTTTACACGACTACCATTTGGGTTAAAAAATGCTCCAGGAATATTCCAACGAATGATAGATGATGTATTACAAGAATACATTGGTAAAATTTGTTATGTTTACATAGATGACATAATAATTTTCGGAAAAACGGTGCAAGAACACTTAAACAATATTGAGGCAATATTTAATAAATTGGAGAAAGCCAATCTAAGAATAAACATAGATAAAACTGAGTTTATGAAGGAAGAAACAGAATTTCTAGGATACCTGATATCCAGCGATGGTATTAAACCTGACCCAAAGAAGGTGCAGGCAATAAAAACAATTAGTCCACCTACAAACTTGAAAGAATTAAAAGGCTTCCTTGGACTAACTTCATATTACAGACGTTTTATAAAAGATTTTGCGAAAATTGCAAAACCACTGACTAATCTGACAAGAGGAGAAAACTCAAAAGCGAAAGCAAATCAGTCCCGAAATATACCAATCAAAATAACCAATAAAGAACTTCAGGCGTTTAATAATTTAAAAGAATTACTTATATCTTCAGAAATTTTGATATTTCCCGACTTTAGCAGACCTTTTATATTAACCACAGATGCTTCTAACCAAGCATTAGGTGCAGTACTTTCACAAGGAGAGATAGGCAAAGATAAACCAATAACATATATATCCAGATCACTAAATAAAACTGAAGAAAATTATGCCACTAACGAAAAGGAAATGTTGGCAATAGTTTGGTCACTAGACAATTTAAGAAACTATTTGTATGGAGCAAGAAAAATTAAAATTTTAACAGATCACCAACCACTAACCTATGCATTAAGCAATAGAAACACAAATTCAAAATTAAAAAGATGGAAAGCTAGAATCGAAGAATATAATTGCGAGCTTATTTATAAACCTGGAAGAACAAATGTAGTAGCAGATGCATTATCTAGATTAAAAACTGAAATAAATACCTTAACCTCTAACTCATCAGAAACCATGCATAGCGCAGAAGAAGACAGTACAGACCTTATCCCACACGTTGAAGCACCAATAAACGTATTCAGAAATCAACTCATTATCAGCCAACGAGAAACAAGTGCTTTTGAGGAACCTCATACAGGTTATTATCGACAATATATTGGAATACAGGATATTAACAAAGAAAAACTTATTCAGGTATTAAAAGAAAAATTAAACCCCAATCTTATAAATGGAATCAAAATTCCAGAACATTTTATTCAGTTACTTCAAGATGTATACAGGGAGCATTTCAGTAAATTCAGAATCCGAATAACACAAAGAGTAGTAGAAGATATAGCTAACGAAGATAATAAATGCATCATTATTCAAAAAGAACATAAAAGAGCTCACAGAAACCATCTAGAAAATAAAGAACAAATCTTAGAAAAATACTATTTTCCACAAATGACTAAACTCATTAAGAAATATACAAAAAATTGCGAAATTTGTAACAGTAGCAAATATGATAGGCATCCTCATAAACCTTATCTTCAAGAAACCCCTATTCCCAAATACCCATCCGAAATACTTCATATAGACATCATGGAAATAAACCATGAAAAATTTATAACATGCGTTGACAAATTTTCAAAATTTACTAAATTCTTCCACATAAAAGAAAAATCTGCATTATATCTCAGGAAGAAAATAATAAAAATATTGCACTATTTTACTGTGCCTAGAATATTAGTTTCCGATAATGAATCCAGTTTCATCAGTCCAATTATTTCCAATTACATAAAAGCAATTGGAATAGAACTATATCTCACTCCTCCAAATAAAAGCGAAGTGAATGGAACAGTTGAAAGAGTCCATTCTACCATACTAGAACTAATGAGATGTCTGCAAAAAGAATACACCGACCTTTCCTTAAAAGAAATAATCCTTATATCAGTAGATCGTTATAACAATAGCATACACTCCGTAACAAAGAAAAAACCGAGCGATATTTTCTTTGGCAGAATACAGAAAATAAACTATCAAAATTTAATAGATTTCCAAAATAAAGTAAACGAAGATTTGACTGAATTGATTAAGAGAAACCAGAAAAAGAAAATTAACCTGGAAAATTACAAAAGAAATAAACCACAAGCCTACAAAGAAGGTCAAGTTATTTACGCATCAAATAAAAGAAGAGACGGAAAAAATAAGCCACCCTTTAATAAAGAAATAGTTGCAAAAGACAATAAAGTTACAATCACAACTACAAGCGGGAAACGAATTCATAAATCCCACATAAAAAATATACAAGAGTAACATAAATCAATCTTCTCCAATTTCAGGTCAATTTTGAGCCTTGCGCTCGCCACACTAAGCGTGTATGAATACCATAGCCCTATAGTGACTATAAAACAAGGAGAAGGAAAAATAATAGACGGAACCTTCAAAATAGTTCATATAATAAATATAACAAAATATGAAATACTTGTTAACGAAATATCATTAGACATACGCCACCAAATAAACATATCAAGCATACTGAAACCCCAATTAATTCATCTTTTACACCGAATAGACAACTTACTACATCAATTAAACAGATCTCCAAGGCCACGAAGATCAATAAACTGGATCGGATCTGCATGGAAATGGATTGCAGGAAATCCAGATGCAACCGACTGGGATCAAATTCTAGCAAGCCAAAACAGAATTGTTGAAAATAACAATAAACAATATAAAATAAATAGTAAAATTATTGACACAGCAAATAACCTTATCACAAGCTATAACCACATCCTCTCAAAATTAGACATGCAAACAAACGAACAATTCGAGCAAATGCTCTTTAATAAACTAACAATAATTAAAGATGAAATAAATGAAATTGTACTAGCTTCCCAATTAGCAAAAAAAGGAATAATAAACACAAATCTTTTAGATCGCACCGAAATCAATCTTGCAATCTCTCAAATAGAAACCCTACCCTACACCAACGAAATTTAGGCATTGGAATACGCCGAACCCACTGTTATACGCAAAGACTCTATTTTATTATACATAATTTCGCTACCCAAAACTAGTAATAATGAATATAATCATATTCTTATTCGTTCTACCGTAACAAATTCACAACAGGTACATTTGGAATATGAAGCATTATTAGTAAATCAGTACCAACAATTTGGCATAATAAATAAATGCGATTCCATAAACTTTATATTAATCTGTCGAAATCATCAACTAAAACCAATTTCTAATACACATTGTATTACTCAACTAATAAAAGGCCAAAATGCGAAATGCGATTATGAATACAATTATCTTCCAATTATCGAAAACATAAATGATAATACCATTTATGTAACAAACCTAAACGGTACTCTCATACATGAAAAAACAAGCCAACACCTAAAAGGTAGCTTCGTCATACAATTTACGAATGAAACAATTGAAATAAATGGCCAAAAGTTTTCCAGCAAAGAAACATTAATATATCAACCCTTACCCCCTATCCTTCAAAATAATGTTACTAGAAAAAATATAAGACTAAATTTAGAATATATACATAGTCTCCATCAAGGAAACATAGAAAAAATTAAAGAATTTGATACAAATGTTAAAGTATCAATATTATCAGATATAATCATTCTTGTAATAATTGTCATAAGTATAATTATTATTATATACTATTGTAAACAAAAGAAAAATGTAAAAACCCCAAATAATGTCAATATAATACCATTAACCACATTAAATACTACAATGTTAGAAGACAGGAGACTCGATGATCTCAATCCAATAAATGCAAAATTTTAAAAAAAAAACAAGAAAATAAAAACAAGTGATCTACGAGACGTAGATATTTAAAGAGGGGAGAGTTAAGATACAACTAATGTTAAGTCAGCACATTGTAAAATGCTACGGCATTCCTCTCACATACACAACAGATAAGTTAAGATACAACCAATGTTATTTCAGCACGAGATATCGAATTGCAATATGCTACGGCATACAGATAATTCCTCCCACATATACAACAGATAAGCTAAGATGCCACAAATGTTATTTCAGTAGAAGATATCAAACTGTAATATGCCGCGGCATAAAGATAATTCCTCCCAACAGATATGATAGCTAAGAAATGCAACCCATGCATTTCTTCCTTATAAATAACCCACAGAACAAAAATGTATCTCATAGTATTAAGCGACTTCAATAAAGAGAGACGTAGTCTCTAAAGAATATTTTTTTAAGTTCAATTTAATTAAAATTGATAACTAGGCGGATGCACACACAAATTTCTAGTCTGGCTGCTGATGTAATGTTGTGTCTTGTGTAGCTGTAGAGTATGTTGTATGGATTGGGTGTAGGTGGGTGGTATTGGGTGGGTAACTTACTGGTTGGGGAAGTGGCATGTAGGTAGCTTTGTGTACATTCAAGTGATGCCACTTTCTAAAACAAAGTATACGGAAACTTACAAAACGAAATTGATTTTGTTTTCGTATGCCAATTCTTTTTACGAAAGGGATAATTCTTTTCGTGTCAATATTATTTTTTTAGGTGGGTTACAGAGTATTTAGTATTAGTTATCAGTGGCCTATTTCACATTTTAGAAATAGTGTTTTACAAGCCTTCTTTACTTACTTACTTAGATGGCGCTACAGTCCGGGGTGGACCTGGGCCTCAACCAACACGCCTCTCCAGTTAGCACGATCTTTGGCTAACTGCCTCCAGTTGCGCACTCCAAGTTGGTTGAGGTCCCCTTCCACTTGTGCGCGCCACCTAAGGCGAGGTCTTCCTCTACTGCGTTGTCCCTCCGGGTTGGAATCGAAGACTCTTCGGGCCGGAGCGTTGGTGTTCATTCGCTCTACATGTCCTAGCCATCTTAGTCGACTGATACGTACTTTTCTGACAAGGTCGATGTCGCTGTACAGCTCGTAGAGTTCGCTGTTAAATCTCCTCCTCCAAAGCCCGTCAACGCAAACGGGACCGAAAATCACTCGAAGAATTTTGCGTTCGAAGCGACCAAGGAGATCTTCATCCGCTTTTGACAACGTCCATGATTCTGCGCCATAAAGCAGGACTGGGATGATGAGGGTCTTATATAGAGTCTCCTTGGTGTTTCTCGACAAGGCCTTACTAATCAATTGCCTTCTTAGGCCAAAGTAACAGCGGTTGGCAAGTGTAATTCTTCGCTTGATTTCTGATGTGATGTCATTTTCAGAATTAATAGCGGAGCCGAGGTAGACAAAGTCCCGAACTACCTCAAAGTTATAGCTGTCTATCGTGACGTTCTGTCCGATTCGTCGATGTTGTGTGTCCCTTCTCGTTGACAGCATATATTTTGTTTTGCCCTCATTCACCACTAAACCCATTTTTGCCGCCTCTGTACTGATACTTGCAAACGCACCAGTGACAGCTCGCTGTGTTCTGCCAATGATGTCGATGTCGTCAGCGTATGCAAGTAGTTGCACAGACTTTTGGAAAATTGTGCCCCTGGTGTTGGCTTGCGAGTTTCGCACAATTTTCTCAAGAATGATGTTGAAAAAGTCACATGACAGCGCATCACCTTGTCTAAATCCTTTTTTGACATCAAAGGTCTCGGTGAGACTGTTTCCGACCTTTACGGAGCAGCGAGCGTTCTCCATCGTCATTCTGCACAATCTGACAAGTTTGGCAGGGATGCCAAAACTAGACATGGCTCTGTATAGCTCGTCTCTATAAATGCTGTCATATGCGGCTTTAAAATCGATAAATAGGTGATGAGTATCGATTTGGACTTCTTGGGTTTTCTCCAGGATCTGCCGTAGTGTGAATATTTGGTCGGTTGTGGACTTACCGGGCCTAAAACCGCACTGATAGGGTCCAATCAGTTCGTTGACAAATGGTTTCAGGCGTTCACACAGTACGGAAGACAGGATTTTGTAAGCGATGTTAAGGAGACTGATGCCTCTATAGTTGGCGCAGTTTAGAGGGTCTCCTTTCTTATGGATCGGGCAAACAATGCTGAGGCTCCATTCTTCAGGCATACTTTCCTCTGACCAAATTTTAGAAACGAGTTGGTGTATGCTCTCTACCAAGTCATCCCCCGCTGCCTTAAAAAGCTCGGCCGATAAACCGTCCGGTCCTGCAGCTTTGTTGGACTTTAGCTTGGATATTGCTATCCGTACCTCATTTTGGTCAGGTGGACGGAAGTCTTGGCTTTCATCGCCCAGGTTGAATGGTTCATTCTGCCTGACAGCGGAATTTGTGTCGTCTTCGCCGTTTAACAGTCTACAGAAATGGTTTTTCCATGTCCTCAGCACCGACTGTGACTCTACCACAAGGTTTCCTTGTTCGTCTCTACAGGTCTCTGTTCGGGTCTTGTTCCCGTGACACGTTCTTTTTACCTTTTGGTAAAACTTCCGAACATTGTTCCTGGAGTAGCACCTCTCTATTTCCTCGATCGCACGCTTCTCATGCTCTTTCTTTTTCCTCCGGAGAAGCCGGTGTTCTTCCCTCCTTTTTTTCTCGTAGAGCTCACGAGCTGCTCTCGTCCTTCTCTGCAGCGCCGCTTTGTATGCCAGTTGCTTTGCTGCATGTGCTTGCCGGCACTCTTCATCAAACCAGGGGTTTCGCGGTGGTGGTCGGGTGAAACCTAGCACATCAGTTGCGGCTTTTCTGATGGCTTCTTGGCATCGATGCCACTGGTCTTCAGCACTTGATGCTGGCTGTACAGGAATTCTCGAGAGGTTGAGGGAGACGCAATCGGCAAAAGTTCTGGCGGTTTGTTGCGTTTGTAGCCGTTCAACGTTAAATCTCCTCACAGTATTTCCTCGTTGTTGTGGTGTCTGGGATATCCGCATACGTACCTTGGCTACAACAAGGTAGTGATCCGAGTCTATGTTGGCCGCTCGGAAAGTTCGGACATCTAGAATACTGGAGGAGTGCCTTGCGTCGATCGCAACATGGTCAATTTGATTGACCGTTTGATGGTCTGGTGACCGCCATGTTCCTTTGTGAATGTTGAGGTGTGGAAACCGTGTGCTTGCTATAGTAACATTACGTCCCGCAGCAAAGTCAATTAGCCTAAGTCCGTTTCCAGACGTGGTGTCGTGTAGGCTGTGCTTTCCGATTGTGCTACCAAAGATGTCCTCCTTTCCTATTTTGGCGTTAAAATCACCTAAGACAATTTTAACGTCGTATTTAGGACATTGCTCATATGTTTTGTCGAGGAGCTCATAGAAACATTCTTTGGTAGCGTCGTCTTTATCTTCTGTGGGGGCGTGAGCGCATATCAGGCTGATGTTGGCGAATTTAGCCTTGATGCGGATAGTTGCAAGGCGCTCACTTACGTGTCGAAAGCTCAAGACTTCTTGCCTAAGTCTGCCGCTTACAACGAATCCGCATCCAAATAGACGCTGCTTCTGCTCTCTGTAGCAATCACCGTAGTAGATGTCACAGGTTTTCATCCTTCTTTTGCCTGGCCCATCCCACCGCACCTCCTGAATGGCGGTGATATCTGCCTTGTAGCAGTCTAGGGCCTCCGCTAATTGTTCGGCTGCACGCGGTCTGTTCAGGGTTCGAACATTCCACGTGCAGATCCGAAAGTCATTGTCCTTTTTTCGTTTTGCAGGGTCGTCAACAGTGAATCCATCCGTATCCGAGGCTCTTGGTTGCTTCGTAACCATTATTTTTTTCCGTGGTTGGGTAGTTAGCCCCACGCACAACCCCCAACCTGGAGGACCAGGCCCTAAGATAACCCTAGGACAGCGGGTCGGATACTCCGTTGTCAGTAACCCACTTCGGGGATATGAGTGCTGCTCATGCTGCTGGGCACCGCCAAGTTGATGCCAATCAGCGCCTACCCGATTCATACACACCCAACCACAAGCCTTCTTTAACCAACTTAAAAAAGAAGTGGAAAAGTCACTCATTCACCATAAGTTTGGTGAAGCGGAATCAAGTTAAAGAGTCGGAATAATTTGTCAACTTTATTTGACAATGGGTTAAACGTTTTTAGAGATATGTGGATGGATTACACATAATTTTGTTCCAGATTTTAAGACAGCTTACACGTAAATGGATTAAATACCTACTATTTTAGTTATACGTATTTAGATAAAAGTAGTTGGTGCAAATTGCAGGGTGTTTTATTAAAGTTTTTGGCGTGGTGATGTAAATCCACCATAAACCAAACGTAAACTATTTCACACTTGCAAATACCTAATTATGCAAGTCAATTGACAAACATAACTGTTCACCAAGTTTCAAAATTATTAAAATGCCAAATTTAGTGAAAATAAAATTCTTGCTACATATTAAAATACTGGTAGTTCATTTATGAGTTGGTAAATTTCTGCCGTTTATGCACTTTTTGAGACTTTTACGCGTTTAAGTGCTGTAATGTAATACACACCTACATGGGTTTTTACTTAAAACAATCAAAAGTGGCTACACTGCTCACTTTGAAATAATTTTTGTAAGTACTTACATTTACCTTGTGCAACTGTACCCCAGCAAAGCAGCTGCACACGCATACAAGTTAGTTGTAGCTTATGCTATGTTTCCACCGAACGCTAATCCCGAGATTAAGTGCAAGAGGATTAAAATTAATCTTGAAGTGTTTCCACCAAAAAAGAAGAGATTAATTTGACATTTCACCAGATGTTGGCATAAGCTGTCCAATCGAAGTGCAACAAATGATAAAAAATTAAAAAATGTCTACTTTCGAAATTAAAAGTAAAAACAAAAAATAAGTGGCAGTAATCTAAAAACATTATTACCGCATCATTTTGTCCTCAAAACTAATATGTATGAACGTTTTAACGGTTGCATTGGCAAGAAGTCGCTATTGGGGGTAGGTACAAAAAAAAACTATTTTTTTTTTTTGCTCACCTATGACATAAATGTCAAATGTAGCTCTGTTTGTTTTGAATTTTAGACATTTCGACCTGTGGAGAGTGTGTTCAGAGACCGCACTCTACATGTAAACCTAGTCAGTTTAGGAGATTAATTTTTAATCTCCTTTTTATGAGATTAATTTTTGTATGATAAATCTCGAGATTTATACGAGATTAACGAAAATTAATCCTAATCTCGGAGTTAATCTCCGGTGGAAACGTAGCATTACGCTTACTATACAGTCGCCTTCTGCTTCTGTGTACCTACCCGATTTCCCCCGCAAAAAACCCCTCTTAATTGCCATGTCTGTGAATGCGTGTGCAATTTCAACATTTAAGTACCATTCACATGAGAGCGAACGAACGAATTGATGAAATGTGAACAAACAGCTTTTTATGCATTTATTAACAGAAAATTGCACATTTTATTATTCCAAGAGTAGGATAATTAATTATTCCATCAAAATGTATTAAGATAACCAGTTTATAAACCGTTTAAATAACAAAATTTAGAATTCCCAACTTTTTGCCGCGAAAGAAAACACCCTGGCGCGAATATTCAGTTTATTCACAATCCACATCATTCAGGTAAATCGCGTTAAAAAATTCGTTCGAACTTAACCTTATTCCATGAGGAGTATTTCTTGAAATAATAAAATGTGCAATTTTGTGTTTATAAATGCATAAAAAGTGAAACTTGTTTTCTTAATAAATTTTGATGGAATAATTAATTATCCTCATCTTGGAGTAGTAGCTAAAATGTACAATTTTCTGTTTATGAATGCATAAAAAGTGGTTTGTTCGCATTTCGTCAATTCGTTCGTTTGCTGCCATGTGAATGGTGCTTAAATGCCGCAATAGCTGCTACGATGAGTGAGTGGCATGGGGATGTATTGAGAAACGATAGGAATATAAGTGGGGAGAAGTTTAGATACTGTTTACATTTCATATAAATATATTATAAGTCTCGAAGGCTAGTTACGAATGAACATTTTTGGCGAAAATATAATTTACGAAGTGGCTATTGCTCGAGATTTACCAACCACTTACATTTGTTTGTTTATCTTTTACGGAAAGTCTTTGGCCGAAAATGTTAGACATAGTGAAAAACCTAGTAAAATAAATGGTTTTAACAAAAATTTGGATAAATGTGGAAAAAATAATAGATTATTTTGTTTTCATATTCATAATTTGCATGTGCCTCATCTTCATCGTCCTTTTTTCACTATGTCTAACATTTTCGGCCAAAGACTTTCCGTAAAAGATAAACAAACAAATGTAAGTGGTTGGTAAATCTCAAGCAACTCTGACCAGCACTGACAAGAGTGACAAGCAAGCAAAACACGCTAAATATAATGCGCATCGCACTTACGTACAAGGCGGATGCACACACAAATTTCTAGTCTGGTTGCTGATGGAATGTTGTGTCTTGTGTAGCTGTAGAGTATGTTGTATGGATTGGGTGTAGGTGGGTGGTATTGGGTGGGTAACTTACTGGTTGGGGAAGTGGCATGTAGGTAGCTTTGTGTACATTCAAGTGATGCCCCTTTCTAAAACAAAGTATAGTGAAACTTACAAAACGAAACTGATTTTGTTTTCGTATGCCAATTCTTTTTACGATGCCGGCTATCCCTTGGAGCCGTGGCTTTTGACCCCTCATAGGACACCTGGAGAAGGTTCAAGTGATAGCAAATTTAATGAAGTCCACTCACGCTGTCGAAACATCATTGAACGTACAAATGGAGTACTCAAAAATAGATGGAGATGTCTTCTTGGTGCGAGAGAACTGCATTACAGCCCGGCGAAAGCGGCAAAAATCACAAATGTGTGTTGTGCCTTGCATAATATCTGCATTTATTTCAAGGCCGACTTCGTCAACGAAGAACTGATTCTCTCAGACAATTCTGAAACTACCAATGACAACGAAATTTTGAATGGACCCAACTCCTTAGGAGCTTCGGAATACATAACAATAGCGCGGAGAACTCGGACCAATATCGGAAACACACTTTAAATTTGTTTAAATGAAGAAAATTCAAAATAAATTAAAAAATATATTTATTCAATAGTTAAAAACAAATAATTAGTTAAAACAAAACATATATAAATTAATTCATTCGAGATCTAAATATTTCATCTGGTGATCTTTAACAAAAACAAAAAAAAAAAAAACAAAAATTGCATGGGAACATTGTACCTAAGTGTGTTTACCCTGCCATTTGGTTCTTTAATTCTTCAAGTTCTATAAGCTGACGATTTTGCCTTTGCCCTTACATATTTTTTTTGATCACTCCAAACCTAATTAAAGTTAAATTCAGAAACTATTGCTCCATAAACATCATAATTACTTTTTTCCACTCGGTAATAGTTTTGCGTGGCGGCCCCGATGAGTTTAGTTCTGCTTCAGCTAGTTTCCAAAATGAGGCTAGTTCTTCCTTACTTCCCTTGTGGAACCCACGTGCAATACCGGGGTGGGCTTCCATTAAGTCCAGGAGCATCTGCATTTGGAATTTGCTTGTTGTTTTGGACCTTAAAAAATCATTTCAATTATATTTAATTTGCAAAAAAAGGAAAGACTTACATTTTGTCATTAAACTCCCTAGCAAATGTGTGGGGAACAAACTCACGGCAAATTGCAAATTAATCTCCCATTTTTTGACATTTGAAATGCCTACTTTTTTCCCGGAGTATTTTTCCCATTTTCGAAGTTTGTTTAGAATACGAGAAAAGGGAAAAGCGAAGGAATTCCTTGGGAGTTTTTATTTAGAATAGGAGAAAGGGGAAAAGGAAAAAAATTCCCCGGGAATTGTCATTTAGAATTGGGCTGTATAAGTCTCAAAGGCTAGTTACGAATGAACATTTGTTTGTTGGCGAAAATATAATTTACGAAGTGGCTATTGCTCGAGATTTACCAACCACTTACATTTGTTTGTTTATCTTTTACGGAAAGTCTTTGGCCGAAAATGTTAGACATAGTGAAAAAAGGACGATGAAGATGAGGCACATGCACATTATGAATATGAAAACAAAATAATCTATTATTTTTTCCTTATTTATCCAAATTTTCGTTAAAACCATTTATTTTACTAGGTTTTTCACTATGTCTAACATTTTCGGCCAAAGACTTTCCGTAAAAGATAAACAAACAAATGTAAGTGGTTGGTAAATCTCGAGCAATAGCCACTTCGTAAATTATATTTTCGCCAAAAAATTTTCATTCGTAACTAGCCTTCGACTTATAATATATTTATATGAAATGTAAACAGTACCTAAACTTCTCCCCACTTATATTCCTATCGTTTCTCAATACATCCCCATGCCACTCACTCTCACTCATCGTAGCAGCTACTGCAACATTTAACCACCATTCACATGGCAGCAAACGAACAAATTGTGCATTCATAAACAGAAAATTGTACATTTTAGCTACTACTCCAAGATGAGGATAATTAATTATTCTATCAAAATTTACTAAGAAAACAAGTTTCACTTTTTATGCATTTATAAACACAAAATTGCACATTTTATTATTTCAAGACATCCTACTCATGGAATAAGGTTAAGTTCGAACGAATTTTTTATTCCCGACTTTGTGGAACGCGATTTACCTAAATGATGTGGATTGTGAATAAACTGAATATTCGCGCCAGGGTGTTTTCTTTCGCGGCAAAAAGTTGGGAATTCGAAATTTTGTTATTTAAACGGTTTATAAACTGGTTTTCCTAATACATTTTGATGGGATAATTAATTATCCTACTCTTGGAATAATAAAATGTGCAATTTTCTGTTAATAAATGCATAAAAAGCTGTTTGTTCACATTTCATCAATTCGTTCGTTCGCTCTCATGTGAATGGTCCTTAAATGTTGAAATTGCACACGTATTCACAGACAAGGCAATTAAGTGGTGTTTTTTGCGGGGAAAATCGGGTAGGTACACAGAAGCAGAAGGCGACAGTATAGTAAGCGTAAGCTACAACTAACTTGTATGCGTGTGCAGCTTCTTTGCTGGGGTACAGTTGCACAAGGTAAATGTAAGTACCTACAAAAATTATTTTAAAGTGAGCAGTGTAGCCACTTTTGATTGTTTTAAGTAAAAACCCATGTAGGTGTGTATTACATTACAGCACTTAAACGCGTAAAAGTCTCAAAAAGTGCATAAACGGCAGAAATTTAGCAACTCATAAATGAACTGCCAGTATTTTAATATGTAGCAAGAATTTTATTTTCACTAAATTTGGCATTTTAATAATTTTGAAACTTGGTGAACAGTTATGTTTGTCAATTGACTTGCATAATTAGGTATTTGCAAGTGTGAAATAGTTTACGTTTGGTTTATGGTGGATTTACATCACCACGCCAAAAACTTTAATAAAACACCCTGCAATTTGCACCAAATACTTTTATCTAAATACGTATAACTAAAATAGTAGGTATTTAATCCATTTACGTGTAAGCTGTCTTAAAATCTGGAACAAAATTATGTGTAATCTATCCACATATCTCTAAAAACTTTTAACCCATTGTCAAATAAAGTTGACAAATTATTCCGACTCTTTAACTTGATTCCGCTTCACCAAACTTATGGTGAATGAGTGACTTTTCCACTTCTTTTTTAAGTTGGTTAAAGAAGGCTTGTAAAACACTATTTCTAAAATGTGAAATAGGCCACTGATAACTAATACTAAATACTCTGTAACCCACCCAAAAAAACAATATTGACACGAAAAGAATTATCCCTTTCGTAAAAAGAATTGGCATACGAAAACAAAATCAATTTCGTTTTGTAAGTTTCCGTATACTTTGTTTTAGAAAGTGGCATCACTTGAATGTACACAAAGCTACCTACATGCCACTTCCCCAACCAGTAAGTTACCCACCCAATACCACCCACCTACACACAATCCATACAACATACTCTACAGCTACACAAGCCACAACGTTACATCAGCAGCCAGACTAGAAATTTGTGTGTGCATCCGCCTTGTACGTAAGTGCGATGCGCATTATATTTAGCGTGTTTTGCTTGCTTGTCACTCTTGTCAGTGATGGTCAGAGTTGCTTGAGATTTACCAACCACTTATTTGTTTGTTTATCTTTTACGGAAAGTCTTTGGCCGAAAATGTTAGACATAGTGAAAAAAGGACGATGAAGATGAGGCACATGCACATTATGAATATGAAAACAAAATAATCTATTATTTTTTCCACATTTATCCAAATTTTTGTTAAAACCATTTATTTTACTAGGTTTTTCACTATGTCTAACATTTTCCGCCAAAGACTTTCCGTAAAAGATAAACAAACAAATGTAAGTGGTTGGTAAATCTCGAGCAATAGCCACTTCGTAAATTATATTTTCGCCAACAAACAAATGTTCATTCGTAACTAGCCTTTGAGACTTATACAGCCCAATTCTAAATGACAATTCCCGGGGAATTTTTTTCCTTTTCCCCTTTCTCCTATTCTAAATAAAAACTCCCAAGGAATTCCTTCGCTTTTCCCTTTTCTCGTATTCTAAACAAACTTCGAAAATGGGAAAAATACTCCGGGAAAAAAGTAGGCATTTCAAATGTCAAAAAATGGGAGATTAATTTGCAATTTGCCGTGAGTTTGTTCCCCACACATTTGCTAGGGAGTTTAATGACAAAATGTAAGTCTTTCCTTTTTTTGCAAATTAAATATAATTGAAATGATTTTTTAAGGTCCAAAACAACAAGCAAATTCCAAATGCAGATGCTCCTGGACTTAATGGAAGCCCACCCCGGTATTGCACGTGGGTTCCACAAGGGAAGTAAGGAAGAACTCATTTTGGAAACTAGCTGAAGCAGAACTAAACTCATCGGGGCCGCCACGCAAAACTATTACCGAGTGGAAAAAAGTAATTATGATGTTTATGGAGCAATAGTTTCTGAATTTAACTTTAATTAGGTTTGGAGTGATCAAAAAAAATATGTAAGGGCAAAGGCAAAATCGTCAGCTTATAGAACTTGAAGAATTAAAGAACCAAATGGCAGGGTAAACACACTTAGGTACAATGTTCCCATGCAATTTTTGTTTTTTTTTTTTTTTTGTTTTTGTTAAAGATCACCAGATGAAATATTTAGATCTCGAATGAATTAATTTATATATGTTTTGTTTTAACTAATTATTTGTTTTTAACTATTGAATAAATATATTTTTTAATTTATTTTGAATTTTCTTCATTTAAACAAATTTAAAGTGTGTTTCCGATATTGGTCCGAGTTCTCCGCGCTATTGTTATGTATTCCGAAGCTCCTAAGGAGTTGGGTCCATTCAAAATTTCGTTGTCATTGGTAGTTTCAGAATTGTCTGAGAGAATCAGTTCTTCGTTGACGAAGTCGGCCTTGAAATAAATGCAGATATTATGCAAGGCACAACACACATTTGTGATTTTTGCCGCTTTCGCCGGGCTGTAATGCAGTTCTCTCGCACCAAGAAGACATCTCCATCTATTTTTGAGTACTCCATTTGTACGTTCAATGATGTTTCGACAGCGTGAGTGGACTTCATTAAATTTGCTATCACTTGAACCTTCTCCAGGTGTCCTATGAGGGGTCAAAAGCCACGGCTCCAAGGGATAGCCGGCATCGTAAAAAGAATTGGCATACGAAAACAAAATCAATTTCGTTTTGTAAGTTTCACTATACTTTGTTTTAGAAAGGGGCATCACTTGAATGTACACAAAGCTACCTACATGCCACTTCCCCAACCAGTAAGTTACCCACCCAATACCACCCACCTACACCCAATCCATACAACATACTCTACAGCTACACAAGACACAACATTCCATCAGCAACCAGACTAGAAATTTGTGTGTGCATCCGCCTTGTACGTAAGTGCGATGCGCATTATATTTAGCGTGTTTTGCTTGCTTGTCACTCTTGTCAGTGCTGGTCAGAGTTGCTTGAGATTTACCAACCACTTACATTTGTTTGTTTATCTTTTACGGAAAGTCTTTGGCCGAAAATGTTAGACATAGTGAAAAAAGGACGATGAAGATGAGGCACATGCAAATTATGAATATGAAAACAAAATAATCTATTATTTTTTCCACATTTATCCAAATTTTTGTTAAAACCATTTATTTTACTAGGTTTTTCACTATGTCTAACATTTTCGGCCAAAGACTTTCCGTAAAAGATAAACAAACAAATGTAAGTGGTTGGTAAATCTCGAGCAATAGCCACTTCGTAAATTATATTTTCGCCAAAAATGTTCATTCGTAACTAGCCTTCGAGACTTATAATATATTTATATGAAATGTAAACAGTATCTAAACTTCTCCCCACTTATATTCCTATCGTTTCTCAATACATCCCCATGCCACTCACTCATCGTAGCAGCTATTGCGGCATTTAAGCACCATTCACATGGCAGCAAACGAACGAATTGACGAAATGCGAACAAACCACTTTTTATGCATTCATAAACAGAAAATTGTACATTTTAGCTACTACTCCAAGATGAGGATAATTAATTATTCCATCAAAATTTATTAAGAAAACAAGTTTCACTTTTTATGCATTTATAAACACAAAATTGCACATTTTATTATTTCAAGAAATACTCCTCATGGAATAAGGTTAAGTTCGAACGAATTTTTTATTCCCGACTTTGTGGAACGCGATTTACCTGAATGATGTGGATTGTGAATAAACTGAATATTCGCGCCAGGGTGTTTTCTTTCGCGGCAAAAAGTTGGGAATTCTAAATTTTGTTATTTAAACGGTTTATAAACTGGTTATCTTAATACATTTTGATGGAATAATTAATTATCCTACTCTTGGAATAATAAAATGTGCAATTTTCTGTTAATAAATGCATAAAAAGCTGTTTGTTCACATTTCATCAATTCGTTCGTTCGCTCTCATGTGAATGGTACTTAAATGTTGAATTTGCACACGCATTCACAGACATGGCAATTAAGAGGGGTTTTTTGCGGGGGAAATCGGGTAGGTACACAGAAGCAGAAGGCGACAGTATAGTAAGCGTAAGCTACAACTAACTTGTATGCGTGTGCAGCTGCTTTGCTGGGGTACAGTTGCACAAGGTAAATGTAAGTACTTACAAAAATTATTTCAAAGTGAGCAGTGTAGCCACTTTTGATTGTTTTAAGTAAAAACCCATGTAGGTGTGTATTACATTACAGCACTTAAACGCGTAAAAGTCTCAAAAAGTGCATAAACGGCAGAAATTTACCAACTCATAAATGAACTACCAGTATTTTAATATGTAGCAAGAATTTTATTTTCACTAAATTTGGCATTTTAATAATTTTGAAACTTGGTGAACAGTTATGTTTGTCAATTGACTTGCATAATTAGGTATTTGCAAGTGTGAAATAGTTTACGTTTGGTTTATGGTGGATTTACATCACCACGCCAAAAACTTTAATAAAACACCCTGCAATTTGCACCAACTACTTTTATCTAAATACGTATAACTAAAATAGTAGGTATTTAATCCATTTACGTGTAAGCTGTCTTAAAATCTGGAACAAAATTATGTGTAATCCATCCACATATCTCTAAAAACGTTTAACCCATTGTCAAATAAAGTTGACAAATTATTCCGACTCTTTAACTTGATTCCGCTTCACCAAACTTATGGTGAATGAGTGACTTTTCCACTTCTTTTTTAAGTTGGTTAAAGAAGGCTTGTGGTTGGGTGTGTATGAATCGGGTAGGCGCTGATTGGCATCAACTTGGCGGTGCCCAGCTGTTGCAACTTTTTCATACACATCAATTGTGCTTATTTTACCTCCGCGTGGTAACCACCGGGTACTGGTCTCGCTCAACCGGGCTTGGCTTGCTAAACTTATAAGCGCGAGTGTTGAACACGAAGAAAATAGCAACACTATAATGCTCTGTCGGAATGACTGACTGAACGAGTCTCAGAGGTCTTACATGAGCCCCTCAGAAAGAGGACATACAGCGGATGAATACACAAGATTGAATCAACGGTGTTGTCAACAGTCGAGATGGCAGATACCTTGCGTGAGCTTCTCTGACATATTTGGAGCAAAGGTCTGTAAGGATTTTCAGCACTAGTCAGGGTGCTGAAATAGAGATGGTGGCGGATGAACCCTTTATGGGCCAACGGCAGCACTCATATCCCCGAAGTGGGTTACTGACAACGGAGTATCCGACCCGCTGTCCTAGGGTTATCTTAGGGCCTGGTCCTCCAGGTTGGGGGTTGTGCGTGGGGCTAACTACCCAACCACGGAAAAAAATAATGGTTACGAAGCAACCAAGAGCCTCGGATACGGATGGATTCACTGTTGACGACCCTGCAAAACGAAAAAAGGACAATGACTTTCGGATCTGCACGTGGAATGTTCGAACCCTGAACAGACCGCGTGCAGCCGAACAATTAGCGGAGGCCCTAGACTGCTACAAGGCAGATATCACCGCCATTCAGGAGGTGCGGTGGGATGGGCCAGGCAAAAGAAGGATGAAAACCTGTGACATCTACTACGGTGATTGCTACAGAGAGCAGAAGCAGCGTCTATTTGGATGCGGATTCGTTGTAAGCGGCAGACTTAGGCAAGAAGTCTTGAGCTTTCGACACGTAAGTGAGCGCCTTGCAACTATCCGCATCAAGGCTAAATTCGCCAACATCAGCCTGATATGCGCTCACGCCCCCACAGAAGATAAAGACGACGCTACCAAAGAATGTTTCTATGAGCTCCTCGACAAAACATATGAGCAATGTCCTAAATACGACGTTAAAATTGTCTTAGGTGATTTTAACGCCAAAATAGGAAAGGAGGACATCTTTTCGTGTCAATATTATTTTTTTAGGTGGGTTACAGAGTATTTAGTATTAGTTATCAGTGGCCTATTTCACATTTTAGAAATAGTGTTTTACAAGCCTTCTTTAACCAACTTAAAAAAGAAGTGGAAAAGTCACTCATTCACCATAAGTTTGGTGAAGCGGAATCAAGTTAAAGAGTCGGAATAATTTGTCAACTTTATTTGACAATGGGTTAAAAGTTTTTAGAGATATGTGGATGGATTACACATAATTTTGTTCCAGATTTTAAGACAGCTTACACGTAAATGGATTAAATACCTACCTACTATTTAAGTTATACGTATTTAGATAAAAGTATTTGGTGCAAATTGCAGGGTGTCTTATTAAAGTTTTTGGCGTAGTGATGTAAATCCACCATAAACCAAACGTAATCTATTTCACACTTGCAAATACCAAATCGGGAATAAAAAATTCGTTCGAATTTAACCTTATTCCATGAGTAGGATGTCTTGAAATAATAAAATGTGCAATTTTGTGTTTATAAATGCATAAAAAGTGAAACTTGTTTTCTTAGTAAATTTTGATGGAATAATTAATTATCCTCATCTTGGAGTAGTAGCTAAAATGTACAATTTTCTGTTTATGAATGCATAAGTCGTTCGTTTGCTGCCATGTGAATGGTGGTTAAATGCCTCAATAGCTGCTACGATGAGTGAGAGTGAGTGGCATGGGGATGTATTGAGAAACGATAGGAATATAAGTGGGGATAAGTTTAGGTACTGTTTACATTTCATATAAATATATTATAAGTCGAAGGCTAGTTACGAATGAAAATTTTTTGGCGAAAATATAATTTACGAAGTGGCTATTGCTCGAGATTTACCAACCACTTACATTTGTTTGTTTATCTTTTACGGAAAGTCTTTGGCCGAAAATGTTAGACATAGTGAAAAACCTAGTAAAATAAATGGTTTTAACAAAAATTTGGATAAATAAGGAAAAAATAATAGATTATTTTGTTTTCATATTCATAATGTGCATGTGCCTCATCTTGATCTTCATCGTCCTTTTTTCACTATGTCTAACATTTTCGGCCAAAGACTTTCCGTAAAAGATAAACAAACAAATGTAAGTGGTTGGTAAATCTCGAGCAACTCTGACCAGCACTGACAAGAGTGACAAGCAAGCAAAACACGCTAAATATAATGTGCATCGGACTTACGTACAAGGCGGATGCACACACAAATTTCTAGTCTGGCTGCTGATGCCAGAGAAAAAAACCAGCATTGTGACGGGTGTAATGTTGTGGCTTGTGTAGCTGTAGAGTATGTTGTATGGATTGTGTGTAGGTGGGTGGTATTGGGTGGGTAACTTACTGGTTGGGGAAGTGGCATGTAGGTAGCTTTGTGTACATTCAAGTGATGCCACTTTCTAAAACAAAGTATACGGAAACTTACAAAACGAAATTGATTTTGTTTTCGTATGCCAATTCTTTTTACGAAAGGGATAATTCGTTTCGTGTCAATATTGTTTTTTTGGGTGGTAAGTACATACAGAAGTAAGTACATACAGAACTTCTTGTATTATTTCTTTGTGTGTCTGGAAATAAGGTAGAATTTTAAATCATGAAGCCAAACAAGCTAAGTCGCGTACTTACCCGCTTGGAAAAAGATATAGAAAATTTCGGCAAAAGGGGATCCAGTACTCGAACGGCAAATTACTTGTCGGGTCGTTTGCTTTTGTTGAAAGAGACAATGGAAACAGCTGAAAAAGTGTACGAACATTTGGTAGATAGTCAGGATGAGGATAGTGATTGTTCTAAGATTGAGGAAGTGTATGATAGGCTGCGCGAGTTGTATTTGGATTACAGATCCGCTCTTCTTGATGCCATGGACAAAGTTAAGGCAAAGGAAGCCCAGAGTGATGTCCCGAAGGCAGAGTCAAGCGATATAAAGCCGTCTCACGATGCGGATATTAAGTTAACCCATATTCCAGTGCCTGTTTTCTCGGGGAAGTATGAGTCCTGGCGTGGATTTCGTGACTTGTTTCTTTCTCTTGTCCATCAGAATACCTCGTTGTCTGAAATACAGAAAATGCACTACTTAAAAACCAGTGTAGCAGGTGAAGCTGACAAAATTTTGTCGCATTTATCCATTTCCAATGGAAATTATACAAAGGCGTGGAAGATTTTGGAAGATAGGTACGATCATCAACGTTTTCTTGTCAACACACAAATGAAATGTCTTTTTAATCAGCCTTCAATTACCCAGGAGCGATCTGAAGCAATAAAGGAATTGTTAGATACGTCTACAGAAATAGTGCATAGCCTGGATAATTTGAAAGTGCCAGTCGAACACTGGGATGTGGTGTTAATTTATGTGCTTTTGCAAAAATTACCCACGAAAACACAGCAGCTGTGGGAAGAGAGACTGGGATCCAAGGATAACACCAAGGAACTACCGACGTTTGGGGAATTTAAACAGTTCCTTGAATCAAGGTTCCGCACTCTAGAAGCAGTTTCTTACCAACAGGGAAAAACTCCATCTGAACCACCAAAAAAGGTTGCCCAGCGAAACTCGTTTCACGCCCAGGCCGCCAAATCCAAGTTTGCCTGTAAGCTTTGCGATAGGGGTCAACATGCAATCCGCAAATGCAATCGTTTCTTAAAAATGAATATCAACGATCGCTGTCAAGCTATTTCTAGACTAGGTTTGTGTAGAAACTGTTTAGCGTATAGCCATTTGTCCGAAAGCTGTCCAAGTGCTCGTAGATGTTATTATTGTCAGCAGTCCCATCATTCGTTGTTACATAATTCGTCTCCACAAACCAATTATATGTCAAACCCCTGTAATACGTCAAGTTATAGTCAAAATTCTCAACAACAAGTTACAAATTGTCTTACCTCTGCAATTAATCCGAATGCTCCGAGTTTCAAGCCACCCAATATGGAACGACCTCCTCCAAATCAACGAGATGCATCGAATGTTCAACCCTCGAATGAAGAACACCCTTGTTGCAGCAAATCCGTCCACACGTACCACTCTGTGCCACACACGAACACTCAAGTGATGTTGGCCACAGCTATCGTGAAGGTCAGCGGTTCGTCAGGGGAAGTTGTTTCACTTCGGGCATTGCTGGATTCTGGTTCTGAGGCGACTTTTATCACTGAGTCAGCAGTTCAGCTTCTGCGTCTGAAGCACAAATCAACCTTTGTCGAGGTGTCCGGGCTGGGTATGGTCAACAGCGGCACATGTAACAAAATCGTTGATGTTACGATTGGGTCCCGCCATTCAACATTTGCAGTCAACACACAGGCTCTCGTCTACAAGTCGCTGTCTGGGCATATTCCATCCCGAACCCTCCCAGTCACTGATTGGAGACATCTTGACGGCTTGAGCTTAGCCGACCCATCATTTTTTAAGCCAGCCAAGGTTGATTTGTTGTTAGGGGGCGATGTATTAGCAGACATTCTTTTGCCAGAGTTGGTGAGGCCAACTAATATCAATTTACCTATAGCGCAAAACACCAAATTCGGATGGATTCTCTTCGGACGTGCTACTTTCGCGTCGCAGGCTGTCAAGAGTTTCCATCAAACGTGCAATCTAGATGCTGATATGCGCCAATTCTGGGAGATGGAAGAAGCACCGTTTCAAATTACCGAGACTCCAGAAAACATTGCATGCGAGACACATTTTTTGAAAAATATTAAGCGCGTAGCAGACGGCCGTTTTGAAGTTGCCCTTCCTTTCAAGGGTGACATCCATCCAATACTCGGACGGTCAAAAGAAGGAGCGCTTAAACGATTCAAGCAGCTGGAGGGACGTCTAATAAAAAACAAAACCTTTCATAAGGACTACACTACTTGCATTGAAGAGTACTTACGGATGGGTCATATGAGCGAAGTTAACGAGCCATTGTTAGAAACTACACCACACTATTTTCTGCCGCATCATGCAGTAATAAAGGAGAGCAGTTCATCGACCAAACTGAGAGTAGTTTTTGACGCGTCTTTCAAAACATCTGATGGAACATCACTCAACGATAGGCTCATGACTGGACCAGCGTTACAAAATAACATCATCGACGTCATTCTTAGGTGGAGGCTATATAAATACACTTTCACAGCCGACATCGAGAAAATGTACCGCCAAATTTGGGTAACGGGTAAGGATTCATTTTACCAATTGATATTGTGGCGAAAGGATCCAGCTGAGCCTATCAAAATCTATAGATTAAAGACAGTGACTTTCGGCACAGCATCTGCGCCATATCTAGCTATCCGAACTCTAAACTGGCTAGCAGAAGAAGTACGTCATGCATTTCCACGAGCGGCGAAGATGATCCAAGAGGAGATGTATGTAGATGATCTCATTTCTGGAGCGGACACCACCGACGAAGCTGAAAGGAAGATAAAAGAAGTGAAAACCATATTAGGAGCAGCCGGTTTGAATCTACGCAAGTGGGCGTCCAACACTTTGAGCCTCTTAAGGGAAGTGCCGTTGGAAGAAAGGGAGACAACATTTTCATTCCCTTCAGAAGACTCTGGGCAACTAAAGATGCTGGGGATTCACTGGCATCCTAACACGGACAGCTTTCTCTATAGATACGACCCACCAAGTCATCCACAAACAACCAAAAGGTCTATCCTATCCACCATAGCAAGGCTTTTCGATCCAATGGGTTGGATTTCGCCATGCATCATAAAGGCTAAATGTTTTCTCCAGTTGCTTTGGGCGAAGAAGATCACGTGGGACGACCCTATCGACGAAGAGCTCGGAAGAAGTTGGAATTTATTTTTTCAAGACTTGGAGGCAATCAACAGGATCCGTTTGCCTCGATGGATTCAGTGTGGACAACGTTACAAGAAGGTGCAAATTCACGGCTTCTCAGATGCATCGGAAAAGGCATTTGGTGCCGTTGTCTATATCCGAGTACTGGGTGAAGGAGGTTCGGTCCACATGAATCTCGTGTTTTCCAAAACTCGCGTAGCCCCACTTAAACGAGTAACCATTCCCCGACTGGAACTTTGCGGAGCAGTCATCCTAGCGAGGCTTCTCAACCATGTCATCGAAATTCTCAATCTAACAGATGTAGAGGTTCATGCTTGGACCGACTCAACAATTAATCTTTGTTGGATAAGATCGTCACCATCACAATTGGAAACTTTTGTCGGAAATCGAGTTGCAGAAATTCAGCGTCTAACGAGTTTGTCCATTTGGAAACATATTCCAACAGAGCAGAATCCAGCAGATTTAGCGTCCCGAGGAGTACTGCCCTCGGCACTAATACAGGAGCGTTTATGGTGGAATGGGCCGACGTTTTTGCATGAATCATGGGATTTCAAGATACCGACGCAACCAAACAATTTGACAACCGAGGAAGGACAAAAACGTACGCGTTGTCTCCGATTGGAAGCAGAAGACAACCAAATTCTGCAACTGATCAGTAAGGTTTCAACGTTCCCAAGATTGGTAAGGATTATTGCGTATTGCCAGAAGTTTATCAACATCTTTCGTCAACACCATCATAAATTCTGCAACTACGCACGAAGTCTACGAAACGACAACATCAGTAAACCCTTTACACCAACGGAACTCGACGAATCCACAACCTCACTGATTCGGGTCGCACAAAGACGGATGTTTCCAAATGGCATCACAAAGACAAGAGGAATGGGGTCTTTAAATCCATTCGTGGACGGTAACGGTGTAATTCGAGTGGGCGGAAGACTTAGCCAGGCGAACATCTCGTATAACCAACAACACCCGATTATCTTGGACCCAAATAACCAGATAACCATATTAATTATACGAGATGCCCATCATAAAACACTACACGGAGGTGTTCAATTAATGATGGCGCATCTAAGAAACAAATTTTGGATTTTTAGGCTTAAAAGAGCGGTAAAAAAGCACATCCACAGTTGCGTCATTTGCTACAGATTCCACGCTCAGAAATCTCAGCAGCTGATGGGAGAATTACCAGCACCCCGAGTTACAATGTCAAGACCTTTTACCCACACTGGTGTTGACTATGCAGGCCCCATCAACATAAGAGCTTGGAAAGGTAGGGGGTCTAAGTGCCACAAAGGGTACTTGGCCATTTTCATTTGCTTGGCCACCAAAGCAATGCACCTGGAAGCGGTCAGCGACCTAACAAGTCAGGCATTTTTAGCTGCCTTCCGCAGATTCGCTGCACGTCGTGGAGTCTGCGCCCAGATATATAGCGACTGTGGCACAAATTTTGTGGGAGCTGACGCTGAGCTTCGTCGTCTCTTAAAAAGCGGAACACAAGACTACAACGAAATAGCCAACGTCTTAGCAACCGAAGGAACAAAGTGGAACTTCATTCCTCCCGCTTCTCCCCACTTTGGAGGATTGTGGGAAGCGGGAGTAAAGAGTGTCAAATTCCACTTAAAAAGGATTGTAGGAAACGGGACACTTACCTACGAGGAGCTCGCCACGCTTTTAACACAAGTCGAAGCGTGTCTTAATTCGAGACCCCTCTGTCCCTTAACAGAAGATCCTGCGGATTTTCAGGCGTTAACACCGGCACATTTTCTCATTGGAGAAAGCTTATTTACAGTTCCCGAAGCAGACCTGACTATAGGAAAACAAAATTTAGCAGATCGATGGAAGACCATTCAATCCTATTTGCAGACTTTCTGGAGGCAATGGCAGACTGAGTATCTAAGTCGTCTCCAACATCGTCCAAAATGGTTGAAACTACACCCACAACTAAAGGAAGGCGATTTGGTACTCATCAGAGACGAACGACTTCCCCCTGCAAAATGGAACCTAGGCCGCGTAGTTGAAACCTACCCCGGAGCTGACAAAATAACCAGAGTGGTAAAGGTAAAAACACTACAGGGAGAATTCCGGAGACCTATTACCAAACTATGCCCTCTTCCGTGTAACGCTAACCAAACAACACTAAACACTGAATAAAAACAAAAAAAAATAAATTTTAAACATTTAAAACCATCTGTATGAAAACTTATGCACCCTACTGTCTTCATACCGATTGCAACACAACACAATTCAACACAAAATATAAATTCACTCAAAACAACATGGAAAACGGTCGCGCTCCTACATGCACACTTATTCCAAACCCAACACAAACACTAATAAGATTACAGTCCACTTACCACTTCCCCTTGTTTCTCAATAAACGTCACAGAACAGCAAATGCACACCATCGAGGGAAACACAATCCAATCACACAGACACAATACACAACAGAGAGAACAAAATATACACACTTATGCACACCAACAATGGACGCAACTCACAAGGCAAAATTGATCAACACAATAAATTATTCAAAATCGTACAATTCGAAGAACCTAAATCAATTTCAAATTTAATGATATTCGAATGAATGACACTCACAGGAATTCTTCTACACCACATCACAAATCAACTTAATTACAATTATAATTTTAATGTTATTATAACAAACACTCGATTAAATTCGCGCACTATACCAACACCGAACGATTAACGAATGACAATTGCGGCGATTGAAATCAAGTCAACTGATTGATTTTCTCAATACACACTGCACCGCTACAGCACACCGAAACCGAAGACGAAGATTCACACAAGCACTGTCGTCATATCATCATCTCGGTCTTAACTCTAACAAGATAATGCGAGAGCGCGAAAACGGTATCTTGCGTAAACGAATCAACTGAATTCTCCATAGAATGTCTGTTTTCTGGTCGAATTACTGTTTTGTTTGTTATTGTTTGTCTATATCTAAGCAAATTAATCACTCGTCTTCTCTTTTCATGTACATACATACTGATACGCATGTGCATGTACATATATAAGTACATCGACAATTTGATTTGAAGGCAGAGTCGCAGACGAAAGTACAGTGAGGCAAAATAAAATTGGTAGCAGACAATTTGATGATCTTCACTCATCGGTGGGGGAGAATGTTGATTCCACAACCCAAAGCTGTTATGACGTCACCGATAATGCAGAATGCACCCATTTACGATATTGTAAAGATGTCAAATAAGCTGTCAAGTATTGTTCGATATATATAAACAAATCATTGTATATAAAAGCTAACGCATCTACGTCAAATAAATCAATAATTTTTATAACGTTTTAAAAGGCAGTACTTTTATTTCCGCAAGTTTTACAGCAATTTTCACTTAAATTAAAACCGGTAGCAACACTGTCTTGCAAGTTCAAAGTCGAACAGTTACAGAGTATTTAGTATTAGTTATCAGTGGCCTATTTCACATTTTAGAAATAGTGTTTTACAAGCCTTCTTTAACCAACTTAAAAAAGAAGTGGAAAAGTCACTCATTCACCATAAGTTTGTGAATGGTGCTTAAATGCCGCAATAGCTGCTACGATGAGTGAGTGGCATGGGGATGTATTGAGAAACGATAGGAATATAAGTGGGGAGAAGTTTAGGTACTGTTTACATTTCATATAAATATATTATAAGTTTCGAAGGCTAGTTACGAATGAACATTTTTTGGCGAAAATATAATTTACGAAGTGGCTTTTGCTCGAGATTTACCAACCACTTAGATTTGTTTGTTTATCTTTTACGGAAAGTCTTTGGCGGAAAATGTTAGACATAGTGAAAAACCTAGTAAAATAAATGGTTTTAACAAAAATTTGGATAAATGTGGAAAAAATAATAGATTATTTTGTTTTCATATTCATAATTTGCATGTGCCTCATCTTCATCGTCCTTTTTTCACTATGTCTAACATTTTCGGCCAAAGACTTTCCGTAAAAGATAAACAAACAAATGTAAGTGGTTGGTAAATCTCAAGCAACTCTGACCAGCACTGACAAGAGTGACAAGCAAGCAAAACACGCTAAATATAATGCGCATCGCACTTACGTACAAGGCGGATGCACACACAAATTTATAGTCTGGCTGCTGATGTAATGTTGTGTCTTGTGTAGCTGTAGAGTATGTTGTATGGATTGGGTGTAGGTGGGTGGTATTGGGTGGGTAACTTACTGGTTGGGGAAGTGGCATGTAGGTAGCTTTGTGTACATTCAAGTGATGCCACTTTCTAAAACAAAATATAGGGAAACATACAAAACGAAATTGATTTTGTTTTCGTATCCCAATTCTTTTTACGAAAGGGATAATTCTTTTCGTGTCAATATTATTTTTTTAGGTGGGTTACAGAGTATTTAGTATTAGTTATCAGTGGCCTATTTCACATTTTAGAAATAGTGTTTTACAAGCCTTCTTTAACCAACTTAAAAAAGAAGTGGAAAAGTCACTCATTCACCATAAGTTTGGTGAAGCGGAATCAAGTTAAAGAGTCGGAATAATTTGTCAACTTTATTTGACAATGGGTTAAAAGGTTTTAGAGATATGTGGATGGATTACACATATTTTTGTTCCAGATTTTAAGACAGCTTACACGTAAATGGATTAAATACCTACCTACTATTTTAGTTATACGTATTTAGATAAAAGTATTTGGTGCAAATTGCAGGGTGTTTTATTAAAGTTTTTGGCGTGGTGATGTAAATCCACCATAAACCAAACGTAAACTATTTCACACTTGCAAATACCTAATTATGCAAGTCAATTGACAAACATAACTGTTCACCAAGTTTCAAAATTATTAAAATGCCAAATTTAGTGAAAATAAAATTCTTGCTACATATTAAAATACTGGCAGTTCATTTATGAGTTGCTAAATTTCTGCCGTTTATGCACTTTTTGAGACTTTTACGCGTTTAAGTGCTGTAATGTAATACACACCTACATGGGTTTTTACTTAAAACAATCAAAAGTGGCTACACTGCTCACTTTGAAATAATTTTTGTAAGTACTTACATTTACCTTGTGCAACTGTACCCCAGCAAAGCAGCTGCACACGCATACAAGTTAGTAGTAGCTTACGCTTACTATACTGTCGCCTTCTGCTTCTGTGTACCTACCCGATTTCCCCCGCAAAAAACCCCTCTTAATTGCCCTGTCTGTGAACACGTGTGCAATTTCAACATTTAAGGACCATTCACATGAGAGCGAACGAACGAATTGATGAAATGTGAACAAACAGCTTTTTATGCATTTATTAACAGAAAATTGCACATTTTATTATTCCAAGAGTAGGATAATTAATTATTCCATCAAAATGTATTAAGATAACCAGTTTATAAACCGTTTAAATAACAAAATTTCGAATTCCCAACTTTTTGCCGCGAAAGAAAACACCCTGGCGCGAATATTCAGTTTATTCACAATCCACATCATTTAGGTAAATCGCGTTCCACAAAGTCGGGAATAAAAAATTCGTTCGAACTTAACCTTATTACATGAGGAGGATGACGAATGAAATTTTTTTGGCGTAAATATAATTTACGAAGTGGCTATTGCTCGAGATTTACCAACCACTTACATTTGTTTGTTTATCTTTTACGGAAAGTCGTTGGCCGAAAATGTTAGACATAGTGAAAAACCTAGTAAAATAAATGGTTTTAACGAAAATTTGGATAAATGTGGAAAAAATAATAGATTATTTTGTTTTCATATTCATAATGTGCATGTGCCTCATCTTCATCGTCCTTTTTTCACTATGTCTAACATTTTCGGCCAAAGACTTTCAGTAAAAGATAAACAAGCAAATGTAAGTGGTTGGTAAATCTCGAGCAACTCTGACCAGCACTGACATGAGTGACAAGCAAGCAAAACACGCTAAATATAATGCGCATCGGACTTACGTACAAGGCGGATGCACACACAAATTTCTAGTCTGGCTGCTGATGCCAGAGAAAAAAGCCAGCATTGTGACGGGTGTAATGTTGTGGCTTGTGTAGCTGTAGAGTATGTTGTATGGATTGTGTGTAGGTGGGTGGTATTGGGTGGGCAACTTCCTGGTTGGGGAAGTGGCATGTAGGTAGCTTTGTGTACATTCAAGTGATGCCACTTTCTAAAACAACGTATACAGAAACTTACAAAACGAAATTGATTTTGTTTTCGTATGTCAATTCTTTTTACGAAAGGGATAATTCTTTTCGTGTCAATATTGTTTTTTTGGGTGGGTTACAGACTATTTAGTATTAGTTATCAGTGGCCTATTTCACATTTTAGAAATAGTGTTTTACAAGCCTTCTTTAACCAACTTAAAAAAGAAGTGGAAAAGTCACTCATTCACCATAAGTTTGTGAATGGTGCTTAAATGCCGCAATAGCTGCTACGATGAGTGAGTGGCATGGGGATGTATTGAGAAACGATAGGAATATAAGTGGGGAGAAGTTTAGGTACTGTTTACATTTCATATAAATATATTATAAGTCGAAGGCTAGTTACGAATGAACATTTTTTGGCGAAAATATAATTTACGAAGTGGCTATTGCCCGAGATTTACCAACCACTTACAATTGTTTGTTTATCTTTTACGGAAAGTCTTTGGCCGAAAATGTTAGACATAGTGAAAAACCTAGTAAAATAAATGGTTTTAACGAAAATTTGGATAAATGTGGAAAAAATAATAGATTATTTTGTTTTCATATTCATAATGTGCATGTGCCTCATCTTCATCGTCCTCGCCCGTCTTGCTTTATTACTGGTTCGTCTTCTTCATACTTCATACGTGCTTCATATTCATAGTTCATACCAGCAGTTTCGCCAGTTGCAGTGGTTTTTTATGTATACATACATATTTCTAAGGCAATTTTGTGTTAAAAGTGGAGAACATAATATTCGTAATGTTAACAGATTTCTTTTACAATTTATTTGAAAATGTATGCAAATTGCAACCAACCGCTTTACAAAGAAAAAGGTAAACAAATTTTGTTAGCTACACCACCAACCCTGCTACACCACCACACCTAAGTCTGCATATCTCACAATTTGTGTAACGAAATTGCAATTCATGGAAAAAATTATATTAATTTAAATTTAAAGTTATTATGGGGTTTTCGTTTAGGATTCTCCGATTCGTGTAAAAAACCACTGCAACTGGCGAAACTGCTGGTATGAACTATGAATATGAAGCACGTATGAAGTATGAAGAAGACGAACCAGTAATAAAGCAAGACGGGCGAGGACGATGAAGATGAGGCACATGCACATTATGAATATGAAAACAAAATAATCTATTATTTTTTCCACATTTATCCAAATTGTCGTTAAAACCATTTATTTTACTAGGTTTTTCACTATGTCTAACATTTTCGGCCAAAGACTTTCCGTAAAAGATAAACAAACAATTGTAAGTGGTTGGTAAATCTCGGGCAATAGCCACTTCGTAAATTATATTTTCGCCAAAAAATGAGGCACATGCACATTATGAATATGAAAACAAAATAATCTATTATTTTTTCCACATTTATCCAAATTTTCGTTAAAACCATTTATTTTACTATGTTTTTCACTATGTCTAACATTTTCGGCCAAAGACTTTCCGTAAAAGATAAACAAACAAATGTAAGTAAGTGGTTGGTAAATCTCGAGCAACTCTGACCAGCACTGACAAGAGTGACAAGCAAGCAAAACACGCTAAATATAATGCGCATCGCACTTACGTACAAGGCGGATGCACACACAAATTTCTAGTCTGGCTGCTGATGCCAGAGAAAAAAACCAGCATTGTGACGGGTGTAATGTTGTGGCTTGTGTAGCTGTAGAGTATGTTGTATGGATTGTGTGTAGGTGGGTGGTATTGGGTGGGTAACTTACTGGTTGGGGAAGTGGCATGTAGGTAGTTTTGTGTACATTCAAGTGATGCCACTTTCTAAAACAAAGTATACGGAAACTTACAAAACGAAATTGATTTTGTTTTCGTATGCCAATTCTTTTTACGAAAGGGATAATTCTTTTCGTGTCAATATTGTTTTTTTGGGTGGGTTACAGAGTATTTAGTATTAGTTATCAGTGGCCTATTTCACATTTTAGAAATAGTGTTTTAAAAGCCTTCTTTAACCAACTTAAAAAAGAAGTGGAAAAGTCACTCATTCACCATAAGTTTGTGAATGGTGCTTAAATGCCCCAATAGCTGCTACGATGAGTGAGTGGCATGGGGATGTATTGAGAAACGATAGGAATATAAGTGGGGAGAAGTTTAGGTACTGTTTACATTTCATATAAATATATTATAAGTCGAGGGCTAGTTACGAATGAACATTTTTTGGCGAAAATATAATTTACGAAGTGGCTATTGCTCGAGATTTACCAACCACTTACATTCATCCATTCATTCATTCATTTTCAATGGTCCGCTTGTCCATTAAGTGGGTCGCGGGTGTAGGTTGCTCAAGTGGACCCTCCATAGCTCTCGATCCTCCGCCATCGACTCTAAATCATCAAGGGCAATCCCCATACGGGTAGAGGAGAGATTATGAATTTGATCTAACCATCTCATCATGGGTCTACCTAGGGGACGCCTGCCCGATGGTACGGATTCCATAGCACGTCGTGGAATCCTGGTCGGGGACATGCGTTTAACATGACCAAACCACCGAAGCATGGATCGCTCCGTCCGGAGAAGTAGCTGCTCGACATTGAGTTCCTCACGTATTCTGGTATTTCTGATGTGATCTCTACGGGTCACACCAGCAATACTACGGAGAAATCTCATTTCGGCAGCTTGTATTCGCGATCTTATTCTTTCGGTCATTACCCAAACCTCATGACCATAGGTAAGAGTTGGAACAAACACCGAATTAAAGACTGACAACTTAGCTTTGACACCAAGTTCAGTCCTCCTGATAACAGAATGACCAAGCTGTCTCAAAATCGATCCAGCCTGACCAATCCTACAGGAAAACTCGGCATTGCTCCTTCCATCACTCGTGAATAAGACCCCGAGATACTTAAACTTCTCCACCTGTTTCAATGGGGCTCCACTAACATGCAGAGTGCATTGAACAGGCGTTCTGGAGACGACCATCACTTCAGATTTGTTCACATTTACCCTCATCTCAGCCTCAACACAAACGGCTACAAACCACTTACATTTGTTTGTTTATCTTTTACGGAAAGTCTTTGGCGGAAAATGTTAGACATAGTGAAAAACCTAGTAAAATAAATGGTTTTAACAAAAATTTGGATAAATGTGGAAAAAATAATAGATTATTTTGTTTTCATATTCATAATTTGCATGTGCCTCATCTTCATCGTCATTTTTTCACTATGTCTAACATTTTCGGCCAAAGACTTTCCGTAAAAGATAAACAAACAAATGTAAGTGGTTGGTAAATCTCAAGCAACTTACTAAACGAAATTGATTTTGTTTTCGTATGCCAATTCTTTTTACGAAAGAGATAATTCTTTTCGTGTCAATATTATTTTTTTTAGGTGGGTTACAGAGTATTTAGTATTAGTTATCAGTGGCCTATTTCACATTTTAGAAATAGTGTTTTACAAGCCTTCTTTAACCAACTTAAAAAAGAAGTGGAAAAGTCACTCATTCACCATAAGTTTGGTGAAGCGGAATCAAGTTAAAGAGTCGGAATAATTTGTCAACTTTATTTGACAATGGGTTAAAAGTTTTTAGAGATATGTGGATGGATTACACATAATTTTGTTCCAGATTTTAAGACAGCTTACACGTAAATGGATTAAATACCTACTATTTTAGTTATACGTATTTAGATAAAAGTAGTTGGTGCAAATTGCAGGGTGTTTTATTAAAGTTTTTGGTCTTAATTGCCCTGTCTGTGAACACGTGTGCAATTTCAACATTTAAGGACCATTCACATGAGAGCGAACGAACGAATTGATGAAATGTGAACAAACAGCTTTTTATGCATTTATTAACAGAAAATTGCACATTTTATTATTCCAAGAGTAGGATAATTAATTATTCCATCAAAATGTATTAAGATAACCAGTTTATAAACCGTTTAAATAACAAATTTCGAATTCCCAACTTTTTGCCGCGCAAGAAAACACCCTGGCGCGAATATTCAGTGTATTCACAATCCACATCATTTAGGTAAATCGCGTTCCACAAAGTCGGGAATAAAAAATTCGTTCGAACTTAACCTTATTACATGAGGAGGATGACGAATGAAATTTTTTTGGCGAAAATATAATTTACGAAGTGGCTATTGCTCGAGATTTACCAACCACTTACATTTGTTTGTTTATCTTTTACGGAAAGTCGTTGGCCGAAAATGTTACACATAGTGAAAAACCTAGTAAAATAAATGGTTTTAACGAAAATTTGGATAAATGTGGAAAAAATAATAGATTATTTTGTTTTCATATTCATAATGTGCATGTGCCTCATCTTCATCGTCCTTTTTTCACTATGTCTAACATTTTCGGCCAAAGACTTTCAGTAAAAGATAAACAAGCAAATGTAAGTGGTTGGTAAATCTCGAGCAACTCTGACCAGCACTGACATGAGTGACAAGCAAGCAAAACACGCTAAATATAATGCGCATCGGACTTACGTACAAGGCGGATGCACACACAAATTTCTAGTCTGGCTGCTGATGCCAGAGAAAAAAGCCAGCATTGTGACGGGTGTAATGTTGTGGCTTGTGTAGCTGTAGAGTATGTTGTATGGATTGTGTGTAGGTGGGTGGTATTGGGTGGGTAACTTCCTGGTTGGGGAAGTGGCATGTAGGTAGCTTTGTGTACATTCAAGTGATGCCACTTTCTAAAACAAAGTATACAGAAACTTACAAAACGAAATTGATTTTGTTTTCGTATGTCAATTCTTTTTACGAAAGGGATAATTCTTTTCGTGTCAATATTGTTTTTTTGGGTGGGTTACAGACTATTTAGTATTAGTTATCAGTGGCCTATTTCACATTTTAGAAATAGTGTTTTACAAGCCTTCTTTAACCAACTTAAAAAAGAAGTGGAAAAGTCACTCATTCACCATAAGTTTGTGAATGGTGCTTAAATGCCGCAATAGCTGCTACGATGAGTGAGTGGCATGGGGATGTATTGAGAAACGATAGGAATATAAGTGGGGAGAAGTTTAGGTACTGTTTACATTTCATATAAATATATTATAAGTCGAAGGCTAGTTACGAATGAACATTTTTTGGCGAAAATATAATTTACGAAGTGGCTATTGCCCGAGATTTACCAACCACTTACAATTGTTTGTTTATCTTTTACGGAAAGTCTTTGGCCGAAAATGTTAGACATAGTGAAAAACCTAGTAAAATAAATGGTTTTAACGAAAATTTGGATAAATGTGGAAAAAATAATAGATTATTTTGTTTTCATATTCATAATGTGCATGTGCCTCATCTTCATCGTCCTCGCCCGTCTTGCTTTATTACTGGTTCGTCTTCTTCATACTTCATACGTGCTTCATATTCATAGTTCATACCAGCAGTTTCGCCAGTTGCAGTGGTTTTTTATGTATACATACATATTTCTAAGGCAATTTTGTGTTAAAAGTGGAGAACATAATATTCGTAATGTTAACAGATTTCTTTTACAATTTATTTGAAAATGTATGCAAATTGCAACCAACCGCTTTACAAAGAAAAAGGTAAACAAATTTTGTTAGCTACACCACCAACCCTGCTACACCACCACACCTAAGTCTGCATATCTCACAATTTGTGTAACGAAATTGCAATTCATGGAAAAAATTATATTAATTTAAATTTAAAGTTATTATGGGGTTTTCGTTTAGGATTCTCCGATTCGTGTAAAAAACCACTGCAACTGGCGAAACTGCTGGTATGAACTATGAATATGAAGCACGTATGAAGTATGAAGAAGACGAACCAGTAATAAAGCAAGACGGGCGAGGACGATGAAGATGAGGCACATGCACATTATGAATATGAAAACAAAATAATCTATTATTTTTTCCACATTTATCCAAATTTTCGTTAAAACCATTTATTTTACTAGGTTTTTCACTATGTCTAACATTTTCGGCCAAAGACTTTCCGTAAAAGATAAACAAACAATTGTAAGTGGTTGGTAAATCTCGGGCAATAGCCACTTCGTAAATTATATTTTCGCCAAAAAATGAGGCACATGCACATTATGAATATGAAAACAAAATAATCTATTATTTTTTCCACATTTATCCAAATTTTCGTTAAAACCATTTATTTTACTATGTTTTTCACTATGTCTAACATTTTCGGCCAAAGACTTTCCGTAAAAGATAAACAAACAAATGTAAGTAAGTGGTTGGTAAATCTCGAGCAACTCTGACCAGCACTGACAAGAGTGACAAGCAAGCAAAACACGCTAAATATAATGCGCATCGCACTTACGTACAAGGCGGATGCACACACAAATTTCTAGTCTGGCTGCTGATGCCAGAGAAAAAAACCAGCATTGTGACGGGTGTAATGTTGTGGCTTGTGTAGCTGTAGAGTATGTTGTATGGATTGTGTGTAGGTGGGTGGTATTGGGTGGGTAACTTACTGGTTGGGGAAGTGGCATGTAGGTAGTTTTGTGTACATTCAAGTGATGCCACTTTCTAAAACAAAGTATACGGAAACTTACAAAACGAAATTGATTTTGTTTTCGTATGCCAATTCTTTTTACGAAAGGGATAATTCTTTTCGTGTCAATATTGTTTTTTTGGGTGGGTTACAGAGTATTTAGTATTAGTTATCAGTGGCCTATTTCACATTTTAGAAATAGTGTTTTAAAAGCCTTCTTTAACCAACTTAAAAAAGAAGTGGAAAAGTCACTCATTCACCATAAGTTTGTGAATGGTGCTTAAATGCCCCAATAGCTGCTACGATGAGTGAGTGGCATGGGGATGTATTGAGAAACGATAGGAATATAAGTGGGGAGAAGTTTAGGTACTGTTTACATTTCATATAAATATATTATAAGTCGAGGGCTAGTTACGAATGAACATTTTTTGGCGAAAATATAATTTACGAAGTGGCTATTGCTCGAGATTTACCAACCACTTACATTCATCCATTCATTCATTCATTTTCAATGGTCCGCTTGTCCATTAAGTGGGTCGCGGGTGTAGGTTGCTCAAGTGGACCCTCCATAGCTCTCGATCCTCCGCCATCGACTCTAAATCATCAAGGGCAATCCCCATACGGGTAGAGGAGAGATTATGAATTTGATCTAACCATCTCATCATGGGTCTACCTAGGGGACGCCTGCCCGATGGTACGGATTCCATAGCACGTCGTGGAATCCTGGTCGGGGACATGCGTTTAACATGACCAAACCACCGAAGCATGGATCGCTCCGTCCGGAGAAGTAGTTGCTCGACATTGAGTTCCTCACGTATTCTGGTATTTCTGATGTGATCTCTACGGGTCACACCAGCAATACTACGGAGAAATCTCATTTCGGCAGCTTGTATTCGCGATCTTATTCTTTCGGTCATTACCCAAACCTCATGACCATAGGTAAGAGTTGGAACAAACACCGAATTAAAGACTGACAACTTAGCTTTGACACCAAGTTCAGTCCTCCTGATAACAGAATGACCAAGCTGTCTCAAAATCGATCCAGCCTGAATCCTACAGGAAAACTCGGCATTGCTCCTTCCATCACTCGTGAATAAGACCCCGAGATACTTAAACTTCTCCACCTGTTTCAATGGGGCTCCACTAACATGCAGAGTGCATTGAACAGGCGTTCTGGAGACGACCATCACTTCAGATTTGTTCACATTTACCCTCATCTCAGCCTCAACACAAACGGCTACAAACCACTTACATTTGTTTGTTTATCTTTTACGGAAAGTCTTTGGCGGAAAATGTTAGACATAGTGAAAAACCTAGTAAAATAAATGGTTTTAACAAAAATTTGGATAAATGTGGAAAAAATAATAGATTATTTTGTTTTCATATTCATAATTTGGATGTGCCTCATCTTCATCGTCATTTTTTCACTATGTCTAACATTTTCGGCCAAAGACTTTCCGTAAAAGATAAACAAACAAATGTAAGTGGTTGGTAAATCTCAAGCAACTTACAAAACGAAATTGATTTTGTTTTCGTATGCCAATTCTTTTTACGAAAGAGATAATTCTTTTCGTGTCAATATTATTTTTTTTAGGTGGGTTACAGAGTATTTAGTATTAGTTATCAGCGGCCTATTTCACATTTTAGAAATAGTGTTTTACAAGCCTTCTTTAACCAACTTAAAAAAGAAGTGGAAAAGTCACTCATTCACCATAAGTTTGGTGAAGCGGAATCAAGTTAAAGAGTCGGAATAATTTGTCAACTTTATTTGACAATGGGTTAAAAGTTTTTAGAGATATGTGGATGGATTACACATAATTTTGTTCCAGATTTTAAGACAGCTTACACGTAAATGGATTAAATACCTACTATTTTAGTTATACGTATTTAGATAAAAGTAGTTGGTGCAAATTGCAGGGTGTTTTATTAAAGTTTTTGGCGTGGTGATGTAAATCCACCATAAACCAAACGTAAACTATTTCACACTTGCAAATACCTAATTATGCAAGTCAATTGAGAAACATAACTGTTCACCAAGTTTCAAAATTATTAAAATGCCAAATTTAGTGAAAATAAAATTCTTGCTACATATTAAAATACTGGCAGTTCATTTATGAGTTGCTAAATTTCTGCCGTTTATGCACTTTTTGAGACTTTTACGCGTTTAAGTGCTGTAATGTAATACACACCTACATGGGTGTACTTAAAACAATCAAAAGTGGCTACACTGCTCACTTTGAAATAATTTTTGTAAGTACTTACATTTACCTTGTGCAACTGTACCCCAGCAAAGCAGCTGCACACGCATACAAGTTAGTAGTAGCTTACGCTTACTATACTGTCGCCTTCTGCTTCTGTGTACCTACCCGATTTCCCCCGCAAAAAACCCCTCTTAATTACCTTGTCTGTGAATACGTGTGCAATTTCAACATTTAAGTACCATTCACATGAGAGCGAACGAACGAATTGATGAAATGTGAACAAACAGCTTTTTATGCATTTATTAACAGAAAATTGCACATTTTATTATTCCAAGAGTAGGATAATTAATTATTCCATCATTCACATTCCCTATAGTAGTTTAGAAACGGCGTTACAGCATGTGTCTTCTGTCTGGCGTTTAAGTGCTGTAATGTAATACACACCTACATGGGTTTTTACTTAAAACAATCAAAAGTGGCTACACTGCTCACTTTGAAATAATTTTTGTAAGTACTTACATTTACCTTGTGCAACTGTACCCCAGCAAAGCAGCTGCACACGCATACAAGTTAGTTGTAGCTTACGCTACGCTTACGCTCATCTTACTGTCGCCTTCTGCTTGTGGGAAACCCTCGGCATAAAAACGAAAAACCAAATAAAACTATTTCGCACTTCCGGCAACGTTCACTTTTCAAACGCAATTCTCCAATGGCGACCATCGCAGCCATAATGCAATCTTGTTCCATTGTTCCACACCATGGAGAAACAAGATGGCGTTGGTAAACGTTTAGGTTTATAGCACACATTATAACAAGCTCCTACATCCAGGATTTAATTTAAATATGTAGTATTAATAGCTCAGAACATGTCAAAAATCGCGACTTAAATTTTGAGGCATAATTAAGATTTTTCCCAACAAAATTCAGACGGGTAGGAAGGTTTTTTAGTTTTCGCGGTACAATCTTCCCTAAGTGCGACAGAGACAACGAGTGTCGGTTGCGGTCGAGGCAATCTTACGACGTAGCTCGGCGAACAATGGAACGAGAGAAAGGTTTCGAATTTGGTATTGGGCGGTCGTGTTCGGATAAAGAAAAGAAAAAAAAGAAAAATTTCGGCGTTAGCGGTGGCGTGGTGGTTGCGCGTGTGTTGCACGTGGAAAAAGTGAATTTTCGGTCCATAGTCTTGTGGGACCAGTGCAAATCCTAAAGAAAGTCCACTGACAAAAAAAAGACCAAAAACTGTGCCGTCGTATTCCTATCGTTAATTATAAAGGAAATCGCGCTAACAACTCGTCAAGCATCGCCCCGCTCCGCAACAGTAAAATCGCCTACTTACCGAACCACGCCGTGTCCTCCAACCCTGTCGAAGGTACCGACCAAGCAAAAGTGATCTAGCCACGCGAAGCAAGGCTAAATCCCCCGACATATCCACGGGACGTCGCAGGTGAATCACCAGCAGCTCAAGCAGAGCCAGCAGTCTGTCTCCCACGTGCCTGCAGGCCATCCATCTCACTCGGAGGCCGAAGCACGCATCCGCGGGCAGACCGCAGTTCCAGCGCACGGCATATTAATCGCCGCATTTTCGTCTGAAGAATACCAGAGTACCCCAACTTCGAATCCACCCCGTTTGTTCTGCTCGTGCATAAGATTTTTGGCCTGTGCATAGGCTTAGCCGAGACCCGACCACCACCGAGGAAACAGCAGCCTAGACTCAACTCAGCAATCAACATATTATCTCGTTAAGAGCAGCAAGCTAATATCCCCACCCGGAGGTTTAGGTATCCCTAGTTGGCCCTAGAGGGCGCCGTCAGTAATGTTTGATTTGTAAAGCTAAGTATCGGTCGTTTGTTTTTCTTTTGATGTAAAACCTGTGTATGACAAATGCAATATTCCCTTTCGCGTTTAATCTAGCTCGGGACACCAAAGAAAAGTTCGACAAACAAGAATACAACAGCAAGGACGGATTGCGGTGCACCACAAACCCCATCCTTTGGGCAACGAAGTAACGGTAACGAATGAATCGGTAACCCTAAAATAAAGTAAAGGGGTAAGTCTTTCTTTTATATTACATTTGCACATATCGGGTTAAGGTAATGTTTTACGCAACGACCAGCATAGTTTCGCGGTAGAGTATAGGTAATTTCTTTTCAACTGTATCTGTTTGTGTATAATTTTGAGCTTTTGTCTACGGGTTCCCAGGACACTTCCTGGAAGTATTTTGGAGTAGGAAGATAATTTTGTTATACCTCCCGGGGTCCTGTAAGTTTTTTTATTCGACGACTTTAAATAGAAATAAAAAGAATATCGAGATATTTAAGTAATTGTCTTATAAGAATGAGACCTTCGCAAAGAAGCGAATTAATGAATTGTAGTTAACAAAAATAAATTTTATTACTTTCATAAGAGTAATGCATATAAACGTTTAAGAACGTCATAAAGACGAATGCTAGCTGTGATCATATGATCGCTTAGTATTAATAATAGTAAGGAATAAAGATTGTTATTTTTAAATGGAATACATTCGTGTCACGAGTCCTTTATTTTTATTTCGGGTCAGCCATAGTGCTTGATGCAGGTTTGTTTAGATTGGTGACTTCGGCCAACATTTTTTTTGATTTGGAGAATATCACATCTCTGAAGATGAGTTCGATGTAAGTTTTTTTTTGAAGGGATGTGGCGGATGAGAGTAAGCTGAAGGCGAGTGAAGCAATGCAGGTGAGGAGCCCTAGGGGCCAGTAAGATACGCTTTAATTTTAGGGGCTGTCGTAAATTGAGCGGCACGATGGCCAAGGACACTGACGTTCAGTCAGTTGTGGGGTGGGCCAGCTCTGGGAGATAAACATCATCTCTTTTCTCCTTTCCAACCCAACAGGATAGCCAAGTTGTGTACTATTGGTTTTAGATTAGCTTAACTCGGGCCCAGCGGATTTTTTGTTTTAGACGGTTTGGTTACTTCGGTTTTCTTTCAGGCATGTAAAAATATTGTAACCCAGTTCAGAGCTTATGGCAAGTTCCACACCCACCGTTGAGCTAGTGCGGGAGGTAGATCATGCCTGAGCCTTAAGCGTCTGGACACCCCTTCTATCAGTCTGCCCGGACTGACCCTAAGGTGCCTGTGGCCTGGGGTCATATGGGTGGAGAGAGTTCGGTAGGAGTGGTATGTCGTTGCTGGTAGCGACCAGTGTGGGGCACTGTAGAACGAACTCAACTTACACCCATAGAGCGTTTTTTCCATTTTTGGTCGTCCTCATCCTTAGCTACGGCGTTCGTTACAGGTGGCCGCGCGGTTGTGCCATCTCATCACCAGAACGCCTATTCGTTACAGGGGGCTCAAAGACCCAGCAACGGCAATACGTTACAGGTGGCGCCCAACGTGGGGCCCGAAGTTTTGCGTTTAAATTTAATCCCGATAGTACGTTAATTTCATAAATCTCTCTTTTACACCCAGAGAAAAAATTTTTTTGATGTCGCTTTGGTATTCCCAAGCATTTACATCGCTGTTGCAGTAGTGCAATTGAGTTCAGCAGTATCTATTTTAGAACCTGACCGGTATTTGGACGAAGCAGTTCTTCATTTACGTCAGCTGCAGTGCTTCTGAAATATTTCTGATTTGTGTAGCGAATAGGAGATAGTAGTTTTTGTCCGGTAAGTGGGTCGACTCTGTCCCTACTTACGTCTGTCGCGAATGCTTCTATCTATCGTGGGAATCTATTCGGATCGTTCAAGCTTCGATGTTAAGTCCGGTAATTGGGGTGTAGTAGTCCCTCGGTTATGTCGGTAGCTTCATTGAGCAGTAAAGCGATTCTATATAGTTTGAACCTCGGTTAGGACTTCTTGTTCTGATCGCAACTCAAAAGAATTCGAGTCCTGTTGGAATTTGGAAATTTTTTTTTCGTGCTTTTGCTTCTCGCTTTCAGGTCGTTATGGACCTTCTTGATTCAGTCACATCCCGACGTAGTATATGATAGTAGATACAACTAAGCAGATCCCTAAGATTTAGATATAGGAAGATTTGTATTGCAAATCCATTATTTTAAGAGTAATAAAATTTTTTTTTTACGTTTCCAATTGAAACAACCTCAACTTTTTTTGAATTAAAACCCAATCGAGTCAGTTTATACCGGATATGTCTATACCCAGTAGCAGTCGGACAGGGAACTTACCCCTGAATCCTTCTCAGGATTTGCAGAGTAGTAGCAACCCCGATCAAAGCCTTATGAGTCACGGCAACTCGGGGGAGCCAATAAGTAATGTAACCGATATTCCTCGCGCAGGAGATCCGAGGGGTAACTTGGAGTTCCAGCGACAACCAGGTCCTCCATCAACGGATCCGGGCAACGCGGCTCCGCCTATAGAGAACACTCCTTTTGGAACGTATGTGCAAGAGGTCATTTCGGCTACCGTCGGCATCAACCGAACGGATGAGCTCCGCTTCATTCGTCAGGAGCTAGAAAAGAACAGAGTAGCGATGCGTCAGGAAGTAGCTACTCTCGTGCGTGAAGCCCTATCGAATCTTCCAACTCTGGGAAGCCCTAATCCCATCTCAGGGATTCCATCCGCGACAGTTCCGTCCCAAGCGGTAGGCGAACCTAGCAGGCAACCCGAGATAATATTCAGACCTGATCCACCACCACAGAGTAGTCACCACCCGGAAGAGCCAGCGGTATACCCCGTAAATATGTGCCGCAGCGCCAATGTGGACAATTTCCTATCTCAACTGGGAAACTTGAATCTTAACGATGCTTCTTCTCCACCTCCGTTACGCTCTCAGGCAGCTTCGCCGGCCAGTTCAGCGGTTCGATCCCTGAACTACCATAAGTGGGGGATCAAATTCGACAACAAGAAAATGTTGGTCGACGACTTCCTCTTTCGTTTAGGAAGACTTAAGGAGTCTTACAACGTGAATTGGTGTGAGATAGTTCGTAACTTCCACCATTTTGTAGACGGTCAAGTCGAGACATGGTTTTGGACCTTTATCAAAGGCAACCCTAACGCCAACTGGTCCGCTCTTCGACTCGCCCTCATAGAACAATACCGTAGTCTGGAGACAGACTTTGAAATTTCGAGACAGCTATCGTCAAGGAAACAGGCAGCTAACGAGAGTTTTGATGAGTACTACGGAGACCTACTTCAGCTTAACGCTAGGCTAAGATTTCCTAAACCCACTCGCGAACTCATAGAAGTGATAAAACAAAATGTTAACCGGAAAATCGGGGAACATTTACTCACGTTCAATACCCATAGCATTCCAGAAATGGTATACGTATGTCGAAGCATTGAAAAATTTCTGAAAGAGTCAGACCCTCAGCGACAGAGGCTTTCAGCCCCAGTATCTTTTCGGCGGAACATTAGTGAGCTTGACGAAGACTTGGAGCAACTCTCCGCGTCAACGTCGCAAGCGCAAGTAGAAGCCCTGGCTAATCGGCAAAGAGACCGGAGCGGATTGAGGTGTTGGAATTGTAGGGAACCAGGTCATACCTTCTTTGACTGTCCCGTACCTCAACGCGCCCTATTTTGCTATAAGTGCGGGCGCGAGAACAACGTAACTCCGAATTGTCCCACATGTTCGGGAAACTCGCAACAGAGCAACTCTCGTACCGGGGGGAGCGGCTCCCAGAATCCCAGACCGGTGAACCATTAGATATACAACCCCATACAGTACCTACCACCATTTTAAAGCGTCCTGCCGACTCCGGCAGCGCGATGTTCCTTACTAAAGACGGACCCCCTGGAAGTAACCATTCTCTTAAACCACTCGACCAGCGTTGGTCGGAATATAATAAAGCTAGATACCGCATTTTCGGTCAATACATACCTCCTCCGAAGATTCAGAAGATTAGAAAGCGTTTTGAATGCAAAAGGAATTTGCACCGAGCTATTGCGGCTACCACCCTTCAATGTTCTAATAACGACCCGCGTCCGTACGCTTCCGTTCATTTATTCGGAAAAGAATGGATCGGCCTTCTCGACAGTGGTGCGTGCATCAGCTGCTTAGGCGCTGGCAGTTTAGATTTCCTGCAAGCCAACAATATCCCATTTAAAAAGTTTTCCTCAGCAGTCACAACCGCTGACGGTAGGGTCCAAGAAATTGTCGGAATAGTCAGTGCTCAGATAGTGTATGGAAATAAGCCAGGAGAAATTACCCTCTATATAGTTCCATCGTTATCCAAGGAACTATACCTTGGTATCGACTTTTGGAAAGCCTTCGAGATAGCTCCGAACGTTATCCCTAAAACAGCCAATAGCAAAAACTCTGTGTTAGAATGCATGGCAATAGGCATGGACGGGTCGGATGATCGGATCCCTAGAAACGAAGTTTTATCCTTAGCTCACGATTTGTCCGAAATAGAATCCAAGCAGCTAGAAGAGACCCTAAGTAGATTCCCTTCGTTTGCAACTCTGGGTTTGGGCAAAACCGGCCTAGAGGAACATACAATAGATACCGGGGACTCGTCGCCAATAAAAAGGCGTCATTACCCCGTATCTCCAGCGGTCGAAGCACTCATATACGCGCAGTTGGACAGGATGCTGGCCATGGACGTGATTGAGGAAAGTTCGAGCTCGTGGAGCTCTCCGGTAGTCCTGGTTCAAAGAGCCGGAAAGTGTCGTTTGTGCCTGGACGTCCGAGACCTCAATCGCGTCACGAAAAAGGACGCATATCCCCTGCCGCATATCGAGGGTTTGCTAGGGCGCCTTCCAGATACTTACTACATGTCGAGTGTAGATCTGAAGGACGCCTTTTGGCAAATCCCGCTGGAGGAAAGTTCTAGGGAGAAGACGGCCTTTACGGTCCCCGGTAGGCCGTTGTACCATTTTAAGGTGATGCCCTTTGGGCTATGCAACGCGCCGCAGCGTCTATGTCGCCTCATGGATAAGGTTATTCCGCACCATATGAGACATCAAGTATTTGTATATCTAGATGACTTACTAATCTTATCAGCGACTTTTGAAGAACACATCGAGTTGCTAAGAATCGTTGCAGAAAAGTTAAGCGACGCAGGACTAACTATCAATTTAGAGAAATCTAAATTTTGCTACAAGGAACTGAAGTATCTTGGTTTTATAGTAGGCAGCGGAGTTTTGAAAGTTGATCCTGACAAGGTGGCAGCTATCAAGCAATTCCCGATACCCCGGAACGCCCGACAAGTTAGACGTTTCTTAGGGATGGCCGGATGGTATCGGCGATTCGTCAGAAATTTTTCCTCCCTGGCGGCAGATATTTCAGATACCCTGAAAAAAGGTATAAAGTTTGATTTCGGTGAAAAAGCAGTAGAATCCTTTAAAGCTATAAAGTCCATGTTATCCTGTGCTCCCGTCTTAGTAAACCCAGACTTTAAAAAGCAATTCGTTATTTCATGCGACGCCTCTTCAACGGGCATCGGAGCTGTTCTAGGCCAGATAGACGAGAAAGGGACCGAGCACCCCATATACTTCTATTCTCATAAGTTAAACGCTGCGCAGAGGAATTACACAGTGACCGAACGGGAGTGTTTAGCGGCCGTTATGGGCATCGCTAAATTTAGACCGTATATTGAGGGCTATCACTTTAAAATCATTACGGACCATGCGAGCCTTAGGTGGTTAATGAGCCTAAGGGATCTCAAGGGACGGTTGGCGCGGTGGAGCCTCGAGCTCCAGGGATTTTCGTTCGACATCGAACATCGTAAAGGCAGTCTGAATATTGTTCCGGACGCGTTGTCACGAGTCTATGAGGTAGAGGCTTTACAAAGCGGTAGACCGGAGTCCGAGGTAGGAAAGGAGGTTCTTCACATAGACCTAGAAGACCCAAGCTTTCAATCGGCCCAATACCGACAAATCATTGACACGGTCCGAAATAACCAAAGTCAGCTGCCGGATCTCCAAATCGCTAACGACCGGCTGTATAAGAAGGTAAAGCATTACACCTCCAGCCCGATTAATGACGTCCGGACGTGGACTCTCTGGGTTCCATCAGCGCTAACCCAGAACCTTATCTATTTGGCTCATTGCCCACCTAAAGCTTCGCATGGGGGCATATCGAAAACCCTGCACAGATTACGGCAACAATTCTATTGGCCTAACATGGCCACGCAGGTAAAACAATTCATAGCGAACTGTGAAGTATGCAAAACAACAAAAGCTCCCAACACTATCCTAAGAGCGCCGATGGGAAAAGCCTTCTCGGTCGATAGACCGTTCCAACATATCTATATAGATTTTCTAGGCCCATACCCGCGATCTAAACGGGGCAATACGCATATTATCATAGCGCTAGACCAGCTATCGAAGTTCGTGCTCCTAAAGCCACTACGACGAGCGACTTCCGAAGCAACCCTTAAGTTTCTTCGAGACGACCTATTCCTGGTATTCGGAGTACCTGAGACTATACTATCGGATAACGGAAAGCAATTCCTCAGTAAAGAATTCAAACAATTCACTGAATCATTCGGAATCAACCATATCAGAACCGCGGTCTATTCCCCGCAGGCTAACGCAAGTGAACGGGTGAACCGTTCGATTTTGGCAGCGATTAGGTCTTATATCGTTACCGACCAAACAACTTGGGACGTCCATCTCCCTTCTATAAGCTGCGCACTCCGAACGGCAGTCCATTCTGCGATCGGCATGTCGCCGTACGAAGCCGTGTTTGGACAAAGAATGATGGAGCACGGAAGCGATTATAAAATCCTACGCGACCTAGACGGCTTGAACAATTCAGAGCTAGACCAAATTCCCAAAGCCGCCAAAATGAACATTTTGCACTCCTACATCAAAGAGTCGCTAGAGAAAACCCATGAAATTTACGAAAAGGTATATAATACGCGTAGTAGTAACATACGATACTCAGTGGGAGAAACCGTTTACAAACGTAATTTTGTGCTGAGCGACGCCTCGAAACGGGTGAATGCGAAACTCTGTCCCAAATTCATAAAAGCAGTAGTTCGTAGGATTATAGGCAACAACCTTTACGAGTTAGCAGATGAGCAAGGGCATAGTTTAGGCGTCACGCACTCAAAAGACATACGTAAGTGACGAGTCCACCCATCGCAGATAGATATATCTCCCCCAGACTTTACCAACCGGCTAGAAATCAATCCCCGCACCATACTGAATCAAGGAACTTTATCTATTGCCCGACTAAATCAGTCTGAGCATGTGACTCTTTCGTCAGTCAGTCCACTATTACGGATTGCTCGGTTTCTTTTCTTGATCTTTTTGGTCGCAGGGCTCACAAAAATGTCAAGTTTTGTGGGAAACCCTCGGCATAAAAACGAAAAACCAAATAAAACTATTTCGCACTTCCGGCAACGTTCACTTTTCAAACGCAATTCTCCAATGGCGACCATCGCAGCCATAATGCAATCTTGTTCCATTGTTCCACACCATGGAGAAACAAGATGGCGTTGGTAAACGTTTAGGTTTATAGCACACATTATAACAAGCTCCTACATCCAGGATTTAATTTAAATATGTAGTATTAATAGCTCAGAACATGTCAAAAATCGCGACTTAAATTTTGAGGCATAATTAAGATTTTTCCCAACAAAATTCAGACGGGTAGGAAGGTTTTTTAGTTTTCGCGGTACAATCTTCCCTAAGTGCGACAGAGACAACGAGTGTCGGTTGCGGTCGAGGCAATCTTACGACGTAGCTCGGCGAACAATGGAACGAGAGAAAGGTTTCGAATTTGGTATTGGGCGGTCGTGTTCGGATAAAGAAAAGAAAAAAAAGAAAAATTTCGGCGTTAGCGGTGGCGTGGTGGTTGCGCGTGTGTTGCACGTGGAAAAAGTGAATTTTTGGTCCATAGTCTTGTGGGACCAGTGCAAATCCTAAAGAAAGTCCACTGACAAAAAAAAGACCAAAAACTGTGCCGTCGTATTCCTATCGTTAATTATAAAGGAAATCGCGCTAACAACTCGTCAAGCATCGCCCCGCTCCGCAACAGTAAAATCGCCTACTTACCGAACCACGCCGTGTCCTCCAACCCTGTCGAAGGTACCGACCAAGCAAAAGTGCTCTAGCCACGCGAAGCAAGGCTAAATCCCCCGACATATCCACGGGACGTCGCAGGTGAATCACCAGCAGCTCAAGCAGAGCCAGCAGTCTGTCTCCCACGTGCCTGCAGGCCATCCATCTCACTCGGAGGCCGAAGCACGCATCCGCGGGCAGACCGCAGTTCCAGCGCACGGCATATTAATCGCCGCATTTTCGTCTGAAGAATACCAGAGTACCCCAACTTCGAATCCACCCCGTTTGTTCTGCTCGTGCATAAGATTTTTGGCCTGTGCATAGGCTTAGCCGAGACCCGACCACCACCGAGGAAACAGCAGCCTAGACTCAACTCAGCAATCAACATATTATCTCGTTAAGAGCAGCAAGCTAATATCCCCACCCGGAGGTTTAGGTATCCCTAGTTGGCCCTAGAGGGCGCCGTCAGTAATGTTTGATTTGTAAAGCTAAGTATCGGTCGTTTGTTTTTCTTTTGATGTAAAACCTGTGTATGACAAATGCAATATTCCCTTTCGCGTTTAATCTAGCTCGGGACACCAAAGAAAAGTTCGACAAACAAGAATACAACAGCAAGGACGGATTGCGGTGCACCACAAACCCCATCCTTTGGGCAACGAAGTAACGGTAACGAATGAATCGGTAACCCTAAAATAAAGTAAAGGGGTAAGTCTTTCTTTTATATTACATTTGCACATATCGGGTTAAGGTAATGTTTTACGCAACGACCAGCATAGTTTCGCGGTAGAGTATAGGTAATTTCTTTTCAACTGTATCTGTTTGTGTATAATTTTGAGCTTTTGTCTACGGGTTCCCAGGACACTTCCTGGAAGTATTTTGGAGTAGGAAGATAATTTTGTTATACCTCCCGGGGTCCTGTAAGTTTTTTTATTCGACGACTTTAAATAGAAATAAAAAGAATATCGAGATATTTAAGTAATTGTCTTATAAGAATGAGACCTTCGCAAAGAAGCGAATTAATGAATTGTAGTTAACAAAAATAAATTTTATTACTTTCATAAGAGTAATGCATATAAACGTTTAAGAACGTCATAAAGACGAATGCTAGCTGTGATCATATGATCGCTTAGTATTAATAATAGTAAGGAATAAAGATTGTTATTTTTAAATGGAATACATTCGTGTCACGAGTCCTTTATTTTTATTTCGGGTCAGCCATAGTGCTTGATGCAGGTTTGTTTAGATTGGTGACTTCGGCCAACATTTTTTTTGATTTGGAGAATATCACATCTCTGAAGATGAGTTCGATGTAAGTTTTTTTTTGAAGGGATGTGGCGGATGAGAGTAAGCTGAAGGCGAGTGAAGCAATGCAGGTGAGGAGCCCTAGGGGCCAGTAAGATACGCTTTAATTTTAGGGGCTGTCGTAAATTGAGCGGCACGATGGCCAAGGACACTGACGTTCAGTCAGTTGTGGGGTGGGCCAGCTCTGGGAGATAAACATCATCTCTTTTCTCCTTTCCAACCCAACAGGATAGCCAAGTTGTGTACTATTGGTTTTAGATTAGCTTAACTCGGGCCCAGCGGATTTTTTGTTTTAGACGGTTTGGTTACTTCGGTTTTCTTTCAGGCATGTAAAAATATTGTAACCCAGTTCAGAGCTTATGGCAAGTTCCACACCCACCGTTGAGCTAGTGCGGGAGGTAGATCATGCCTGAGCCTTAAGCGTCTGGACACCCCTTCTATCAGTCTGCCCGGACTGACCCTAAGGTGCCTGTGGCCTGGGGTCATATGGGTGGAGAGAGTTCGGTAGGAGTGGTATGTCGTTGCTGGTAGCGACCAGTGTGGGGCACTGTAGAACGAACTCAACTTACACCCATAGAGCGTTTTTTCCATTTTTGGTCGTCCTCATCCTTAGCTACGGCGTTCGTTACAGGTGGCCGCGCGGTTGTGCCATCTCATCACCAGAACGCCTATTCGTTACAGGGGGCTCAAAGACCCAGCAACGGCAATACGTTACATGCTTCTGTGTACCTACCAGATTTCCCCCGCAAAAAACCCCTCTTAATTGCCCTGTCTGTGAATACGTGTGCAATTTCAACATTTAAGGACCATTCACATGAGAGCGAACGAACGAATTGATGAAATGTGAACAAACAGCTTTTTATGCATTTATTAACAGAAAATTGCACATTTTATTATTCCAAGAGTAGGATAATTAATTATTCCATCAAAATGTATTAAGATAACCAGTTTATAAACCGTTTAAATAACAAAATTTCGAATTCCCAACTTTTTGCCGCGAAAGAAAACACCCTGGCGCGAATATTCAGTTTATTCACAATCCACATCATTTAGGTAAATCGCGTTCCACAAAGTCGGGAATAAAAAATTCGTTCGAACTTAACCTTATTCCATGAGGAGGATGTCTTGAAATAATAAAATGTGCAATTTTGTGTTTATAAATGCATAAAAAGTGAAACTTGTTTTCTTATTAAATTTTGATGGAATAATTAATTATCCTCATATTGGAGTAGTAGCTAAAATGTACAATTTTCTGTTTATGAATGCATAAAAAGTGGTTTGTTCGCATTTCGTCAATTCGTTGGTTTGCTGCCATGTGAATGGTGCTTAAATGCCGCAATAGCTGCTACGATGAGTGAGTGGCATGGGGATGTATTGAGAAACGATAGGAATATAAGTGGGGAGAAGTTTAGGTACTGTTTACATTTCATATAAATATATTATAAGTCGAAGGCTAGTTACGAATGAACATTTTTTGGCGAAAATATAATTTACGAAGTTGCTATTGCTCGAGATTTACCAACCACTTACATTTGTTTGTTTATCTTTTACGGAAAGTCTTTGGCCGAAAATGTTAGACATAGTGAAAAACCTAGTAAAATAAATGGTTTTAACGAAAATTTGGATAAATAAGGAAAAAATAATAGATTATTTTGTTTTCATATTCATAATGTGCATGTGCCTCATCTTCATCGTCCTTTTTTCACTATGTCTAACATTTTCGGCCAAAGACTTTCCGTAAAAGATAAACAAACAAATGTAAGTGGTTGGTAAATCTCGAGCAACTCTGACCAGCACTGACAAGAGTGACAAGCAAGCAAAACACGCTAAATATAATGCGCATCGCACTTACGTACAAGGCGGATGCACACACAAATTTCTAGTCTGGCTGCTGATGCCAGAGAAAAAAACCAGCATTGTGACGGGTGTTATGTTGTGGCTTGTGTAGCTGTAGAGTATGTTGTATGGATTTGGTGTAGGTGGGTGGTATTGGGTGGGTAACTTACTGGTTGGGGAACTGGCATGTAGGTAGCTTTGTGTACATTCAAGTGATGCCACTTTCTAAAACAAAGTATACGGAAACTTACAAAACGAAATTGATTTTGTTTTCGTATGCCAATTCTTTTTACGAAAGGGATAATTCTTTTCGTGTCAATATTGTTTTTTTGGGTGGTATACAGAGTATTTAGTATTAGTTATCAGTGGCCTATTTCACATTTTAGAAATAGTGTTTTACAAGCCTTCTTTAACCAACTTAAAAAGGAAGTGGAAAAGTCACTCATTCACCATAAGTTTGTGAATAGTGCTTAAATGCCGCAATAGCTGCTACGATGAGTGAGTGGCATGGGGATGTATTGAGAAACGATAGGAATATAAGTGGGGAAAAGTTTAGGTTTACACATTTCATATAAATATATTATAAGTCTCGAAGGCTAGTTACGAATGAACATTTTTGGCGAAAATATAATTTACGAAGTGGCTATTGCTCGAGATTTACCAACTACTTACATTTGTTTGTTTATCTTTTACGGAAAGTCTTTGGCGAAAAATGTTAGACATAGTGAAAAACCTAGTAAAATAAATGGTTTTAACAAAAATTTGGATAAATGTGGAAAAAATAATAGATTATTTTGTTTTCATATTCATAATTTGCATGTGTCTCATCTTCATCGTCCTTTTATCACTATGTCTAACATTTTCGGCCAAAGACTTTCCGTAAAAGATAAACAAACAAATGTAAGTGGTTGGTAAATCTCAAGCAACACAAATTTCTAGTCTGGCTGCTGATGTAATGTTGTGTCTTGTGTAGCTGTAGAATATGTTGTATGGATTGGGTGTAGGTGGGTGGTATTGGGTGGGTAACTTACTGGTGTGGGAAGTGGCATGTAGGTAGTGATGCCACTTTCTAAAACAAAGTATAGGGAAACTTACAAAACGAAATTGATTTTGTTTTCGTATGCCAATTCTTTTTACGAAAGGGATAATTCTTTTCGTGTCAATATTGTTTTTTTGGGTGGGTTACAGAGTATTTAGTATTAGTTATCAGTGGCCTATTTCACATTTTAGAAATAGTGTTTTACAAGCCTTCTTTAACCAACTTAAAAAAGAAGTGGAAAAGTCACTCATTCACCATAAGTTTGGTGAAGCGGAATCAAGTTAAAGAGTCGGAATAATTTGTCAACTTTATTTGACAATGGGTTAAAAGTTTTTAGAGATATGTGGATGGATTACACATAATTTTGTTCCAGATTTTAAGACAGCTTACACGTAAATGGATTAAATACCTACTATTTTAGTTATACGTATTTAGATAAAAGTATTTGGTGCAAATTGCAGGGTGTTTTATTAAAGTTTTTGGCGTGGTGATGTAAATCCACCATAAACCAAACGTAAACTATTTCACACTTGCAAATACCTAATTATGCAAGTCAATTGACAAACATAACTGTTCACCATTCAAAATTATTAAAATGCCAAATTTAGTGAAAATAAAATTCTTGCTACATATTAAAATACTGGCAGTTCATTTATGAGTTGCTAAATTTCTGCCGTTTATGCACTTTTTGAGACTTTTACGCGTTTAAGTGCTGTAATGTAATACACACCTACATGGGTTTTTACTTAAAACAATCAAAAGTGGCTACACTGCTCACTTTGAAATAATTTTTGTAAGTACTTACATTTACCTTGTGCAACTGTACCCCAGCAAAGCAGCTGCACACGCATTCAAGTTAGTTGTAGCTTACGCTTACTATACTGTCGCCTTCTGCTTCTGTGTACCTTACCGATTTCCCCCGCAAAAAACCCCTCTTAATTGCCCTGTCTGTGAATACGTGTGCAATTTCAACATTTAAGGACCATTCACATGAGTGCGAACGAACGAATTGATGAAATGTGAACAAACAGCTTTTTATGCATTTATTAACAGAAAATTGCACATTTTATTATTCCAAGAGTAGGATAATTAATTATACCATCAAAATGTATTAAGATAACCAGTTTATAAACCGTTTAAATAACAAAATTTCGAATTCCCAACTTTTTGCCGCGAAAGAAAACACCCTGGCGCGAATATTCAGTTTATTCACAATCCACATCATTTAGGTAAATCGCGTTCCACAAAGTCGGGAATAAAAAATTCGTTCGAACTTAACCTTATTCCATGAGTAGGATGTCTTGAAATAATAAAATGTGCAATTTTGTGTTTATAAATGCATAAAAAGTGAAACTTGTTTTCTTAGTAAATTTTGATGGAATAATTAATTATCCTCATCTTGGAGTAGTAGCTAAAATGTACAATTTTCTGTTTATAAATGCATAAAAGGTGGTTTGTTCGCATTTCGTCAATTCGTTCGTTTGCTGCCATGTGAATGGTGCTTAAATGCCGCAATAGCTGCTACGATGAGTGAGTGGCATGGGGATGTATTGAGAAACGATAGGAATATAAGTGGGGAGAAGTTTAGGTACTGTTTACATTTCATATAAATATATTATAAGTCGAAGGCTAGTTACGAATGAACATTTTTTGGCGAAAATATAATTTACGAAGTTGCTATTGCTCGAGATTTACCAACCACTTACATTTGTTTGTTTATCTTTTACGGAAAGTCTTTGGCCGAAAATGTTAGACATAGTGAAAAACCTAGTAAAATAAATGGTTTTAACGAAAATTTGGATAAATAAGGAAAAAATAATAGATTATTTTGTTTTCATATTCATAATGTGCATGTGCCTCATCTTCATCGTCCTTTTTTCACTATGTCTAACATTTTCGGCCAAAGACTTTCCGTAAAAGATAAACAAACAAATGTAAGTGGTTGGTAAATCTCGAGCAACTCTGACCAGCACTGACAAGAGTGACAAGCAAGCAAAACACGCTAAATATAATGCGCATCGCACTTACGTACAAGGCGGATGCACACACAAATTTCTAGTCTGGCTGCTGATGCCAGAGAAAAAAACCAGCATTGTGACGGGTGTTATGTTGTGGCTTGTGTAGCTGTAGAGTATGTTGTATGGATTTGGTGTAGGTGGGTGGTATTGGGTGGGTAACTTACTGGTTGGGGAACTGGCATGTAGGTAGCTTTGTGTACATTCAAGTGATGCCACTTTCTAAAACAAAGTATACGGAAACTTACAAAACGAAATTGATTTTGTTTTCGTATGCCAATTCTTTTTACGAAAGGGATAATTCTTTTCGTGTCAATATTGTTTTTTTGGGTGGTATACAGAGTATTTAGTATTAGTTATCAGTGGCCTATTTCACATTTTAGAAATAGTGTTTTACAAGCCTTCTTTAACCAACTTAAAAAGGAAGTGGAAAAGTCACTCATTCACCATAAGTTTGTGAATAGTGCTTAAATGCCGCAATAGCTGCTACGATGAGTGAGTGGCATGGGGATGTATTGAGAAACGATAGGAATATAAGTGGGGAAAAGTTTAGGTTTACACATTTCATATAAATATATTATAAGTCTCGAAGGCTAGTTACGAATGAACATTTTTGGCGAAAATATAATTTACGAAGTGGCTATTGCTCGAGATTTACCAACTACTTACATTTGTTTGTTTATCTTTTACGGAAAGTCTTTGGCGAAAAATGTTAGACATAGTGAAAAACCTAGTAAAATAAATGGTTTTAACAAAAATTTGGATAAATGTGGAAAAAATAATAGATTATTTTGTTTTCATATTCATAATTTGCATGTGCCTCATCTTCATCGTCCTTTTATCACTATGTCTAACATTTTCGGCCAAAGACTTTCCGTAAAAGATAAACAAACAAATGTAAGTGGTTGGTAAATCTCAAGCAACACAAATTTCTAGTCTGGCTGCTGATGTAATGTTGTGTCTTGTGTAGCTGTAGAATATGTTGTATGGATTGGGTGTAGGTGGGTGGTATTGGGTGGGTAACTTACTGGTGTGGGAAGTGGCATGTAGGTAGTGATGCCACTTTCTAAAACAAAGTATAGGGAAACTTACAAAACGAAATTGATTTTGTTTTCGTATGCCAATTCTTTTTACGAAAGGGATAATTCTTTTCGTGTCAATATTGTTTTTTTGGGTGGGTTACAGAGTATTTAGTATTAGTTATCAGTGGCCTATTTCACATTTTAGAAATAGTGTTTTACAAGCCTTCTTTAACCAACTTAAAAAAGAAGTGGAAAAGTCACTCATTCACCATAAGTTTGGTGAAGCGGAATCAAGTTAAAGAGTCGGAATAATTTGTCAACTTTATTTGACAATGGGTTAAAAGTTTTTAGAGATATGTGGATGGATTACACATAATTTTGTTCCAGATTTTAAGACAGCTTACACGTAAATGGATTAAATACCTACTATTTTAGTTATACGTATTTAGATAAAAGTATTTGGTGCAAATTGCAGGGTGTTTTATTAAAGTTTTTGGCGTGGTGATGTAAATCCACCATAAACCAAACGTAAACTATTTCACACTTGCAAATACCTAATTATGCAAGTCAATTGACAAACATAACTGTTCACCATTCAAAATTATTAAAATGCCAAATTTAGTGAAAATAAAATTCTTGCTACATATTAAAATACTGGCAGTTCATTTATGAGTTGCTAAATTTCTGCCGTTTATGCACTTTTTGAGACTTTTACGCGTTTAAGTGCTGTAATGTAATACACACCTACATGGGTTTTTACTTAAAACAATCAAAAGTGGCAGTGTGCTCACTTTGAAATAATTTTTGTAAGTACTTACATTTACCTTGTGCAACTGTACCCCAGCAAAGCAGCTGCACACGCATTCAAGTTAGTTGTAGCTTACGCTTACTATACTGTCGCCTTCTGCTTCTGTGTACCTTACCGATTTCCCCCGCAAAAAACCCCTCTTAATTGCCCTGTCTGTGAATACGTGTGCAATTTCAACATTTAAGGACCATTCACATGAGTGCGAACGAACGAATTGATGAAATGTGAACAAACAGCTTTTTATGCATTTATTAACAGAAAATTGCACATTTTATTATTCCAAGAGTAGGATAATTAATTATACCATCAAAATGTATTAAGATAACCAGTTTATAAACCGTTTAAATAACAAAATTTCGAATTCCCAACTTTTTGCCGCGAAAGAAAACACCCTGGCGCGAATATTCAGTTTATTCACAATCCACATCATTTAGGTAAATCGCGTTCCACAAAGTCGGGAATAAAAAATTCGTTCGAACTTAACCTTATTCCATGAGTAGGATGTCTTGAAATAATAAAATGTGCAATTTTGTGTTTATAAATGCATAAAAAGTGAAACTTGTTTTCTTAGTAAATTTTGATGGAATAATTAATTATCCTCATCTTGGAGTAGTAGCTAAAATGTACAATTTTCTGTTTATAAATGCATAAAAGGTGGTTTGTTCGCATTTCGTCAATTCGTTCGTTTGCTGCCATGTGAATGGTGCTTAAATGCCGCAATAGCTGCTACGATGAGTGAGTGGCATGGGGATGTATTGAGAAACGATAGGAATATAAGTGGGGAGAAGTTTAGGTACTGTTTACATTTCATATAAATATATTATAAGTCGAAGGCTAGTTACAAATGAACATTTTTTGGCGAAAATATAATTTACGAAGTGGCTATTGCTTGAGATTTACCAACCATTTACATTTGTTTGTTTATCTTTTACGGAAAGTCTTTGGCCGAAAATGTTCGACATAGTGAAAAACCTAGTAAAATAAATGGTTTTAACGAAAATTTGGATAAATAAGGAAAAAATAATAGATTATTTTGTTTTCATATTCATAATGTGCATGTGCCTCATCTTCATCGTCCTTTTTTCACTATGTCTAACATTTTCGGCCAAAGACTTTCCGTAAAAGATAAACAAACAAATGTAAGTGGTTGGTAAATCTCGAGCAACTCTGACCAGCACTGACAAGAGTGACAAGCAAGCAAAACACGCTAAATATAATGCGCATCGCACTTACACCGTGTCTCCACGAGCAATATTTCATAGCTTGCCATATAGTATGCTATGAAAATTGCTCGTGGAGACCACAAATAGTATTCTATGAAAAATGGTATTCCATCTATTGCTCAGCTCATAGCTTGCTATCGATAGTATGCTATGGGGTGTACTTTGTTGTTGTGACGCATGTGTTTTCGTGTGATGGCTATGGAAATAGTAAGATATGAAATGCCCACCCTACATTTTATTGCATACTATCGTTATTTCTTTGTATGAGAAATAACAGATGGCAAGCTATGAAATATTGCTCGTGGAGACGCGGTGTTACGTACAAGGCGGATGCACACACAAATTTCTAGTCTGGCTGCTGATGTAATGTTGTGTCTTGTGTAGCTGTAGAGTATGTTGTATGGATTGTGTGTAGGTGGGTGGTATTGGGTGGGTAACTTACTGGTTGGGGAAGTGGCATGTAGGTAGCTTTGTGAACATTCAAGTGATGCCACTTTCTAAAACAAAGTATAGGGAAACTTACGAAACGAAATTGATTTTGTTTTCGTATGCCAATTCTTTTTACGAAAGGGATAATTCTTTTCGTGTCAATATTATTTTTTTAGGTGGGTTACAGACTATTTAGTATTAGTTATCAGTGGCCTATTTCACATTTTAGAAATAGTGTTTTACAAGCCTTCTTTAACCAACTTAAAAAAGAAGTGGAAAAGTCACTCATTCACCATAAGTTTGGTGAAGCGGAATCAAGTTAAAGAGAAGGAATAATTTGTCAACTTTATTTGACAATGGGTTAAAAGTTTTTAGAGATATGTGGATGGATTACACATATTTTTGTTCCAGATTTTAAGACAGTTTACAAGTAAATGGATTAAATACCTACCTACTATTTTAGTTAAACGTATTTAGATAAAAGTATTTGGTGCAAATTGCAGGGTGTTTTATTAAAGTTTTTGGCGTGGTGATGTAAATCCACCATAAACCAAACGTAAACTATTTCACACTTGCAAATACCTAATTATGCAAGTCAATTGACAAACATAACTGTTCACCAAGTTTCAAAATTATTAAAATGCCAAATTTAGTGTAAATAAAATTCTTGCTCATATTAAAATACTGGCAGTTCATTTATGAGTTGCTAAATTTCTGCCGTTTATGCACTTTTTGAGACTTTTACGCGTTTAAGTGCTGTAATGTAATACACACCTACATGGGTTTTTACTTAAAACAATCAAAAGTGGCTACACTGCTCACTTTGAAATAATTTTTGTAAGTACTTACATTTACCTTGTGCAACTGTACCCCAGCAAAGCAGCTGCACACGCATACAAGTTAGTTGTAGCTTACGCTTACTATACTGTCGCCTTCTGCTTCTGTGTACCTACCCGATTTCCCCCGCAAAAAACCCCTCTTAATTGCCCTGTCTGTGAATACGTGTGCAATTTCAACATTTAAGGACCATTCACATGAGAGCGAACGAACGAATTGATGAAATGTGAACAAACAGCTTTTTATGCATTTATTAACAGAAAATTGCACATTTTATTATTCCAAGAGTAGGATAATTAATTATTCCATCAAAATGTATTAAGATAACCAGTTTATAAACCGTTTAAATAACAAAATTTCGAATTCCCAACTTTTTGCCGCGAAAGAAAACACCCTGGCGCGAATATTCAGTTTATTCACAATCCACATCATTTAGGTAAATCGCGTTCCACAAAGTCGGGAATAAAAAATTCGTTCGAACTTAACCTTATTCCATGAGTAGGATGTCTTGAAATAATAAAATGTGCAATTTTGTGTTTATAAATGCATAAAAAGTGAAACTTGTTTTCTTAGTAAATTTTGATGGAATAATTAATTATCCTCATCTTGGAGTAGTAGCTAAAATGTACAATTTTCTGTTTATGAATGCATAATTCGTTCGTTTGCTGCCATGTGAATGGTGGTTAAATGTTGCAGTAGCTGCTACGATGAGTGAGAGTGAGTGGCATGGGGATGTATTGAGAAACGATAGGAATATAAGTGGGGAGAAGTTTAGGTACTGTTTACATTTCATATACCTAAATATATTATAAGTCGAAGGCTAGTTACGAATGAAAATTTTTTGGCGAAAATATAATTTACGAAGTGGCTATTGCTCGAGATTTACCAACCACTTACATTTGTTTGTTTATCTTTTACGGAAAGTCTTTGGCCGAAAATGTTAGACATAGTGAAAAACCTAGTAAAATAAATGGTTTTAACGAAAATTTGGATAAATAAGGAAAAAATAATAGATTATTTTGTTTTCATATTCATAATGTGCATGTGCCTCATCTTGATCTTCATCGTCCTTTTTTCACTATGTCTAACATTTTCGGCCAAAGACTTTCCGTAAAAGATAAACAAACAAATGTAAGTGGTTGGTAAATCTCGAGCAACTCTGACCAGCACTGACAAGAGTGACAAGCAAGCAAAACACGCTAAATATAATGCGCATCGCACTTACGTACAAGGCGGATGCACACACAAATTTCTAGTCTGGCTGCTGATGCCAGAGAAAAAAACCAGCATTGTGACGGGTGTAATGTTGTGGCTTGTATAGCTGTAGAGTATGTTGTATGGATTGTGTGTAGGTGGGTGGTATTGGGTGGGTAACTTACTGGTTGGGGAAGTGGCATGTAGGTAGCTTTGTGTACATTCAAGTGATGCCACTTTCTAAAACAAAGTATACGGAAACTTACAAAACGAAATTGATTTTGTTTTCGTATGCCAATTCTTTTTACGAAAGGGATAATTCTTTTCGTGTCAATATTGTTTTTTTGGGTGGGTTACAGAGTATTTAGTATTAGTTATCAGTGGCCTATTTCACATTTTAGAAATAGTGTTTTACAAGCCTTCTTTAACCAACTTAAAAAAGAAGTAGAAAAGTCACTCATTCACCATAAGTTTGTGAATGGTGCTTAAATGCCGCAATAGCTGCTACGATGAGTGAGTGGCATGGGGATGTATTGAGAAACGATAGGAACATAAGTGGGGAGAAGTTTAGGTACTGTTTACATTTCATATAAATATATTATAAGTCTCGAAGGCTAGTTACGAATGAACATTTTTTGGCGAAAATATAATTTACGAAGTGGCTATTGCTCGAGATTTACCAACCACTTACATTTGTTTGTTTATCTTTTACGGAAAGTCTTTGGCGGAAAATGTTAGACATAGTGAAAAACCTAGTAAAATAAATGGTTTTAACAAAAATTTGGATAAATGTGGAAAAAATAATAGATTATTTTGTTTTCATATTCATAATTTGCATGTGCCTCATCTTCATCGTCCTTTTTTTACTATGTCTAACATTTTCGGCCAAAGACTTTCCGTAAAAGATAAACAGACAAATGTAAGTGGTTGGTAAATCTCAAGCAACTCTGACCAGCACTGACAAGAGTGACAAGCAAGCAAAACACGCTAAATATAATGCGCATCGCACTTACGTACGGATTGTGTGTAGGTGGGTGGTATTGGGTGGGTAACTTACTGGTTGGGGAAGTGGCATGTAGGTAGCTTTGTGTACATTCAAGTGATGCCACTTTCTAAAACAAAATATAGGGAAACTTACAAAACGAAATTGATTTTGTTTTCGTATGCCAATTCTTTTTACGAAAGGGATAATTCTTTTCGTGTCAATATTATTTTTTTAGGTGGGTTACAGAGTATTTAGTATTAGTTATCAGTGGCCTATTTCACATTTTAGAAATAGTGTTTTACAAGCCTTCTTTAACCAACTTAAAAAAGAAGTGGAAAAGTCACTCATTCACCATAAGTTTGGTGAAGCGGAATCAAGTTAAAGAGTCGGAATAATTTGTCAACTTTATTTGACAATGGGTTAAAAGTTTTTAGAGATATGTGGATGGATTACACATAATTTTGTTCCAGATTTTAAGACAGCTTACACGTAAATGGATTAAATACCTACTATTTTAGTTATACATATTTAGATAAAAGTAGTTGGTGCAAATTGCAGGGTGTTTTATTAAAGTTTTTGGCGTGGTGATGTAAATCCACCATAAACCAAACGTAAACTATTTCACACTTGCAAATACCTAATTATGCAAGTCAATTGAGAAACATAACTGTTCACCAAGTTTCAAAATTATTAAAATGCCAAATTTAGTGAAAATAAAATTCTTGCTACATATTAAAATACTGGCAGTTCATTTATGAGTTGCTAAATTTCTGCCGTTTATGCACTTTTTGAGACTTTTACGCGTTTAAGTGCTGTAATGTAATACACACCTACATGGGTTTTTACTTAAAACAATCAAAAGTGGCTACACTGCTCACTTTGAAATAATTTTTGTAAGTACTTACATTTACCTTGTGCAACTGTATCCCAGCAAAGCAGCTGCACACGCATACAAGTTAGTTGTAGCTTACGCTTACTATACTGTCGCCTTCTGCTTCTGTGTACCTACCCGATTTTCCCCGCAAAAAACACCACTTAATTGCCCTGTCTGTGAATACGTGTGCAATTTCAACATTTAAGGACCATTCACATGAGAGCGAACGAACGAATTGATGAAATGTGAACAAACAGCTTTTTATGCATTTATTAACAGAAAATTGCACATTTTATTATTCCAAGAGTAGGATAATTAATTATTCCATCAAAATGTATTAAGATAACCAGTTTATAAACCGTTTAAATAACAAATTTCGAATTCCCAACTTTTTGCCGCGAAAGAAAACACCCTGGCGCGAATATTCAGTTTATTCACAATCCACATCATTTAGGTAAATCGCGTTCCACAAAGTCGGGAATAAAAAATTCGTTCGAACTTAACCTTATTACATGAGGAGGATGACGAATGAAATTTTTTTGGCGAAAATATAATTTACGAAGTGGCTATTGCTCGAGATTTACCAACCACTTACATTTGTTTGTTTATCTTTTACGGAAAGTCGTTGGCCAAAAATGTTAGACATAGTGAAAAACCTAGTAAAATAAATGGTTTTAACGAAAATTTGGATAAATGTGGAAAAAATAATAGATTATTTTGTTTTCATATTCATAATGTGCATGTGCCTCATCTTCATCGTCCTTTTTTCACTATGTCTAACATTTTCGGCCAAAGACTTTCAGTAAAAGATAAACAAGCAAATGTAAGTGGTTGGTAAATCTCGAGCAACTCTGACCAGCACTGACATGAGTGACAAGCAAGCAAAACACGCTAAATATAATGCGCATCGGACTTACGTACAAGGCGGATGCACACACAAATTTCTAGTCTGGCTGCTGATGCCAGAGAAAAAAGCCAGCATTGTGACGGGTGTAATGTTGTGGCTTGTGTAGCTGTAGAGTATGTTGTATGGATTGTGTGTAGGTGGGTGGTATTGGGTGGGTAACTTACTGGTTGGTGAAGTGGCATGTAGGTAGCTTTGTGTACATTCAAGTGATGCCACTTTCTAAAACAAAGTATAGGGAAACTTACAAAACGAAATTGATTTTGTTTTCTTATGCCAATTCTTTTTACGAAAGGGATAATTCTTTTCGTGTCAATATTATTTTTTTAGGTGGGTTACAGAGTATTTAGTATTAGTTATCAGTGGCCTATTTCACATTTTAGAAATAGTGTTTTACAAGCCTTCTTTAACCAACTTAAAAAAGAAGTGGAAAAGTCACTCATTCACCATAAGTTTGGTGAAGCGGAATCAAGTTAAAGAGTCGGAATAATTTGTCAACTTTATTTGACAATGGGTTAAAAGTTTTTAGAGATATGTGGATGGATTACACATAATTTTGTTCCAGATTTTAAGACAGCTTACACGTAAATGGATTAAATACCTACTATTTTAGTTATACATATTTAGATAAAAGTAGTTGGTGCAAATTGCAGGGTGTTTTATTAAAGTTTTTGGCGTGGTGATGTAAATCCACCATAAACCAAACGTAAACTATTTCACACTTGCAAATACCTAATTATGCAAGTCAATTGAGAAACATAACTGTTCACCAAGTTTCAAAATTATTAAAATGCCAAATTTAGTGAAAATAAAATTCTTGCTACATATTAAAATACTGGCAGTTCATTTATGAGTTGCTAAATTTCTGCCGTTTATGCACTTTTTGAGACTTTTACGCGTTTAAGTGCTGTAATGTAATACACACCTACATGGGTTTTTACTTAAAACAATCAAAAGTGGCTACACTGCTCACTTTGAAATAATTTTTGTAAGTACTTACATTTACCTTGTGCAACTGTATCCCAGCAAAGCAGCTGCACACGCATACAAGTTAGTTGTAGCTTACGCTTACTATACTGTCGCCTTCTGCTTCTGTGTACCTACCCGATTTTCCCCGCAAAAAACACCACTTAATTGCCCTGTCTGTGAATACGTGTGCAATTTCAACATTTAAGGACCATTCACATGAGAGCGAACGAACGAATTGATGAAATGTGAACAAACAGCTTTTTATGCATTTATTAACAGAAAATTGCACATTTTATTATTCCAAGAGTAGGATAATTAATTATTCCATCAAAATGTATTAAGATAACCAGTTTATAAACCGTTTAAATAACAAATTTCGAATTCCCAACTTTTTGCCGCGAAAGAAAACACCCTGGCGCGAATATTCAGTTTATTCACAATCCACATCATTTAGGTAAATCGCGTTCCACAAAGTCGGGAATAAAGAATTCGTTCGAACTTAACCTTATTACATGAGGAGGATGACGAATGAAATTTTTTTGGCGAAAATATAATTTACGAAGTGGCTATTGCTCGAGATTTACCAACCACTTACATTTGTTTGTTTATCTTTTACGGAAAGTCGTTGGCCAAAAATGTTAGACATAGTGAAAAACCTAGTAAAATAAATGGTTTTAACGAAAATTTGGATAAATGTGGAAAAAATAATAGATTATTTTGTTTTCATATTCATAATGTGCATGTGCCTCATCTTCATCGTCCTTTTTTCACTATGTCTAACATTTTCGGCCAAAGACTTTCAGTAAAAGATAAACAAGCAAATGTAAGTGGTTGGTAAATCTCGAGCAACTCTGACCAGCACTGACATGAGTGACAAGCAAGCAAAACACGCTAAATATAATGCGCATCGGACTTACGTACAAGGCGGATGCACACACAAATTTCTAGTCTGGCTGCTGATGCCAGAGAAAAAAGCCAGCATTGTGACGGGTGTAATGTTGTGGCTTGTGTAGCTGTAGAGTATGTTGTATGGATTGTGTGTAGGTGGGTGGTATTGGGTGGGTAACTTACTGGTTGGTGAAGTGGCATGTAGGTAGCTTTGTGTACATTCAAGTGATGCCACTTTCTAAAACAAAGTATAGGGAAACTTACAAAACGAAATTGATTTTGTTTTCTTATGCCAATTCTTTTTACGAAAGGGATAATTCTTTTCGTGTCAATATTATTTTTTTAGGTGGGTTACAGAGTATTTAGTATTAGTTATCAGTGGCCTATTTCACATTTTAGAAATAGTGTTTTACAAGCCTTCTTTAACCAACTTAAAAAAGAAGTGGAAAAGTCACTCATTCACCATAAGTTTGGTGAAGCGGAATCAAGTTAAAGAGTCGGTAATTTGTCAACTTTATTTGACAATGGGTTAAAAGTTTTTAGAGATATGTGGATGGATTACACATAATTTTGTTCCAGATTTTAAGACAGCTTACACGTAAATGGATTAAATACCTACTATTTTAGTTATACATATTTAGATAAAAGTAGTTGGTGCAAATTGCAGGGTGTTTTATTAAAGTTTTTGGCGTGGTGATGTAAATCCACCATAAACCAAACGTAAACTATTTCACACTTGCAAATACCTAATTATGCAAGTCAATTGAGAAACATAACTGTTCACCAAGTTTCAAAATTATTAAAATGCCAAATTTAGTGAAAATAAAATTCTTGCTACATATTAAAATACTGGCAGTTCATTTATGAGTTGCTAAATTTCTGCCGTTTATGCACTTTTTGAGACTTTTACGCGTTTAAGTGCTGTAATGTAATACACACCTACATGGGTTTTTACTTAAAACAATCAAAAGTGGCTACACTGCTCACTTTGAAATAATTTTTGTAAGTACTTACATTTACCTTGTGCAACTGTATCCCAGCAAAGCAGCTGCACACGCATACAAGTTAGTTGTAGCTTACGCTTACTATACTGTCGCCTTCTGCTTCTGTGTACCTACCCGATTTTCCCCGCAAAAAACACCACTTAATTGCCCTGTCTGTGAATACGTGTGCAATTTCAACATTTAAGGACCATTCACATGAGAGCGAACGAACGAATTGATGAAATGTGAACAAACAGCTTTTTATGCATTTATTAACAGAAAATTGCACATTTTATTATTCCAAGAGTAGGATAATTAATTATTCCATCAAAATGTATTAAGATAACCAGTTTATAAACCGTTTAAATAACAAATTTCGAATTCCCAACTTTTTGCCGCGAAAGAAAACAGCCTGGCGCGAATATTCAGTTTATTCACAATCCACATCATTTAGGTAAATCGCGTTCCACAAAGTCGGGAATAAAAAATTCGTTCGAACTTAACCTTATTACATGAGGAGGATGACGAATGAAATTTTTTTGGCGAAAATATAATTTACGAAGTGGCTATTGCTCGAGATTTACCAACCACTTACATTTGTTTGTTTATCTTTTACGGAAAGTCGTTGGCCAAAAATGTTAGACATAGTGAAAAACCTAGTAAAATAAATGGTTTTAACGAAAATTTGGATAAATGTGGAAAAAATAATAGATTATTTTGTTATCATATTCATAATGTGCATGTGCCTCATCTTCATCGTCCTTTTTTCACTATGTCTAACATTTTCGGCCAAAGACTTTCAGTAAAAGATAAACAAGCAAATGTAAGTGGTTGGTAAATCTCGAGCAACTCTGACCAGCACTGACATGAGTGACAAGCAAGCAAAACACGCTAAATATAATGCGCATCGGACTTACGTACAAGGCGGATGCACACACAAATTTCTAGTCTGGCTGCTGATGCCAGAGAAAAAAGCCAGCATTGTGACGGGTGTAATGTTGTGGCTTGTGTAGCTGTAGAGTATGTTGTATGGATTGTGTGTAGGTGGGTGGTATTGGGTGGGTAACTTACTGGTTGGTGAAGTGGCATGTAGGTAGCTTTGTGTACATTCAAGTGATGCCACTTTCTAAAACAAAGTATACAGAAACTTACAAAACGAAATTGATTTTGTTTTCGTATGCCAATTCTTTTTACGAAAGGGATAATTCTTTTCGTGTCAATATTGTTTTTTTGGGTGGGTTACAGACTATTTAGTATTAGTTATCAGTGGCCTATTTCACATTTTAGAAATAGTGTTTTACAAGCCTTCTTTAACCAACTTAAAAAAGAAGTGGAAAAGTCACTCATTCACCATAAGTTTGTGATTGGTGCTTAAATGCCGCAATAGCTGCTACGATGAGTGAGTGGCATGGGGATGTATTGAGAAACGATAGGAACATAAGTGGGGAGAAGTTTAGGTACTGTTTACATTTCCTGTGAGCGACATTGATACGATTGGTGACAGTATTACAAGGTTAATCCACGCTTCGGCTCCTCCTGTGAATAACACCTCTTCGTTCACTCCCAAAAGCAAATGGTTCGATAGAGAATGTAGCAACCTACGAAAACTCTCTTTTAAGTTCTTAAAACTTTTCAGAGCAACAAACTCTCTTGCCTTCAAAATGTTGTACCTGCGCGCCAATCAGGAATTTAAACAGTTGTGCTATCAGAAAAAAGCTCGTTACCTCAAAAGTCTTGCAACTAGGTTACAACAGTCCAAAAACTCAAAAGAATTCTGGAATAATGTTCAGGAATTGGGAGGGCGCATTCGAAGTGTGAAGATTTCTGTCGAAGCTGATACGTTAGCTGCTCATTTTAAAACACTGCTATCAGCGGAGGAGGGTCTTCACAGTTTTAGCTTTGCATTACCTAACACAATGGTATCTGAACTTGACTGCCCGATTTCCTTAGGAGAGCTTAAAGCTTCCTTGCGGGCTATGAAAAACAACAAAGCTCCGGGGTGTGATGGTATTCCAATCGAATTTTTTAAAAACGGAACAGACCAACTCGAGATTTACATTGTGGATTTTTTCAATTTAGTATACAACAGCGCTTGTGTACCAACGAGCTTTACCAAAGCGCTTATTTTTCCTATTTTCAAAAAAGGTGATGTAAGTCGACCAGAAAACTACAGAGGCATCTCTATTCTCAACTCTCTAAGAAAGATTTTTGCTTCGATCTTATACAATAGACTTTCCAGGTGGATAGAGGATAATAATCGCCTCAGCATGTATCAAGCTGGTTTTCGGGCTGGTTTTTCCACCGTTGATCATATCTTCGCGCTGACTAGCATCGCTAGAAAATATATTGAAAATAAAAAGAAACTTTTTGTGTGTTTTGTAGATTTTAAAGCAGCGTTTGATACAGTCAACAGGCAAGCTTTAATTTATAAACTGGCATCCCTTGGATTGTCAAGAAAGTTTTTAATGCTGTATGTCAAATTTCTTTCGTCATCTAGCGCAGCTGTGTGGGATGGGTCGAACCTGTCCGAATGGTTTGAAACATCTGCAGGCGTCCCTCAGGGCTGCATATTAAGCCCAATTTTATTCGCGTTGTATATTGATGCAATATCTGATATTCTTCCGGGTGGCGTTAACTTTGGGGGCAATCACATAAAAGTACTTATGTACGCTGATGACCTGGTGTTAATGGCGGAAAATCCTTCTTCTTTACAACTGCAAATTAATAGATTGCAAACTTACTGTAAAACCTGGGATCTGCATATCAACGTCGCAAAAACCAAGGTCATGGTATTTGAGAACCGGCAGAGGAGACGTCCTGGGGTAGGAACTTGGCGACTTAACAACGAACAAATTGAGGTAGTTCGTGAGTTCAAGTACCTGGGTGTATTGTTGGCGTACAATCTAAACTTTAACAAGCATGCCAGAGAAAAAAGTATTGAAGCCAAACTGGCACTCAACATGATGTGGCCGAAGTTCTTCGCCAATCAAAACATTGACCTTTCTTCGAAGTATCAAGTGTTTAACGCCACAGTTAATACTTGTATGTGCTATGGTGTGCAGGCCTTTGGATTCAGCCCCCTCGAAGAATTTGAGGCAGTCCAAAGATTCTTTTTCAAGCGTCTTTTTCGGCTACCAAATGCGACCCCGACCTACGCTATTCATGTGGAGTCAGGTTTGCCTCCCATCTACGTGCGAAACTTGAAAGCTCATTCTGATTATCTAACCAGAGTGGTAAGGAGAAGCGGGAATAGTCTTTCCAAGACTATCCTAATAAGATTGCTACAAACCAATGCTTCTCCATTTAAGGACTGGAACCAGCTAGCGATATCTCACGAATTGAATGTCTCCTTTACTTTAACTAATGTTAACGACTGGCAAAGGCTTTTTGAAATGATCATTGCTAAAGTGGATGACAAATTATACGATCAGCATCTAAATAGAGCATCTTCCTCAGCTTCAAGGTTAATCTATAGGAACTTAAACCATCACTTGCTATCTCACGAAAGTTATTTCAATATAAATTTTTCATCGAAAGTTATAAGCACCATTTTTAGAGCGAGAGTAGAATTAATAAATTTAAATTTCATCCCTCACAGAACAGATCTTGAGGAAACGTGTAATCTATGCAATATGAGAGTGCCTGAAAATATTCACCACTTCATCGCGGAATGCCCTATTTTACAAGAGATTCGTCGACTATACTTCCAAGAAAGCAATCTGTCCGTTAATGGCCTGTACGATATACTAAACGGAGCTAGGGGGTGGCTTGTTTTGTACAAATACTGCAACCATGCTCTGGCATACCGTAATAGCTTTTAAAAGTCCAAGCTACAAGCCATTTTTGCCGTTTTGCTTAAGTTATTGCTTAAATAATCCAAAATTTTTCCTTCATTTCATGTTTCAAATCATTAAAAATTGCTAATTTTTTGTGTTTTAAATCACTTCAAAATTATAAATCTTTATGTTGCAAATCATCAAAATTGTTTAAGACCCCTCGCTGATCCATTCCATTCCTTTATTCTAGTTTTATACTTATATACTGCTGTACAAATTGCATTTATTTTTTGTTTTATTTTATATAAATATATATTTTTTTTTTTTTTTTTTTTTTTTTTTTTTTTTTTCTTTTTTTGTAGACTAATTGTTAAAGATTTAACGAATTTATCTTTTATGCTTAACCGAAAATCTTGTGTTGTAAATAAGTATTTCCTTCTTTTTTCAATTTTCCTTTTTCAATTTAACTTCTTTGTAATAATTCTTTAATATCTATGAAATGTCATTTCCGGCAGACGGCTACTTGTGCCATGCTCATGGTCTCAAACACAAACTATTGTACATATATTTCATGAAATAAAGAATCTAATCTAATCTAATCTAATCTGTTTACATTTCATATAAATATATTATAAGTCTCGAAGGCTAGTTACGAATGAACATTTTTTGGCGAAAATATAATTTACGAAGTGGCTATTGCTCGAGATTTACCAACCACTTACATTTGTTTGTTTATCTTTTACGGAAAGTCTTTGGCGGAAAATGTTAGACATAGTGAAAAACCTAGTAAAATAAATGGTTTTAACAAAAATTTGGATAAATGTGGAAAAAATAATAGATTATTTTGTTTTCATATTCATAATTTGCATGTGCCTCATCTTCATCGTCCTTTTTTTACTATGTCTAACATTTTCGGCCAAAGACTTTCCGTAAAAGATAAACAGACAAATGTAAGTGGTTGGTAAATCTCAAGCAACTCTGACCAGCACTGACAAGAGTGACAAGCAAGCAAAACACGCTAAATATAATGCGCATCGCACTTACGTACAAGGCGGATGCACACACAAATTTATAGTCTGGCTGCTGATGTAATGTTGTGGCTTGTGTAGCTGTAGAGTATGTTGTATGGATTGGGTGTAGGTGGGTGGTATTGGGTGGGTAACTTACTGGTTGGGGAAGTGGCATGTAGGTAGCTTTGTGTACATTCAAGTGATGCCACTTTCTAAAACAAAATATAGGGAAACTTACAAAACGAAATTGATTTTGTTTTCGTATGCCAATTCTTTTCTTTTCTGGTTGGGTGTGTATGAATCGGGTAGGCGCTGATTGGCATCAACTTGGCGGTGCCCAGCTGTTGTAACTTTTTCATACACATCAATTGTGCTTATTTTACCTCCGCGTGGTAACCACCGGGTACTGGTCTCGCTCAACCGGGCTTGGCTTGCTAAACTTATAAGCGCGAGTGTTGAACACGAAGAAAATAGCAACACTATAATGCTCTGTCGGAATGACTGACTGAACGAGTCTCAGAGGTCTTACATGAGCCCCTCAGAAAGAGGACATACAGCGGATGAATACACAAGATTGAATCAACGGTGTTGTCAACAGTCGAGATGGCAGATACCTTGCGTGAGCTTCTCTGACATATTTGGAGCAAAGGTCTGTAAGGATTTTCAGCACTAGTCAGGGTGCTGAAATAGAGATGGTGGCGGATGAACCCTTTATGGGCCAACGGCAGCACTCATATCCCCGAAGTGGGTTACTGACAACGGAGTATCCGACCCGCTGTCCTAGGGTTATCTTAGGGCCTGGTCCTCCAGGTTGGGGGTTGTGCGTGGGGCTAACTACCCAACCACGGAAAAATTAATGGTTACGAAGCAACCAAGAGCCTCGGATACGGATGGATTCACTGTTGACGACCCTGCAAAACGAAAAAAGGACAATGACGTTCGGGTCTGCACGTGGAATGTTCGAACCCTGAACAGACCGCGTGCAGCCGAACAATTAGCGGAGGCCCTAGACTGCTACAAGGCAGATATCACCGCCATTCAGGAGGTGCGGTGGGATGGGCCAGGCAAAAGAAGGATGAAAACCTGTGACATCTACTACGGTGATTGCTACAGAGAGCAGAAGCAGCGTCTATTTGGATGCGGATTCGTTGTAAGCGGCAGACTTAGGCAAGAAGTCTTGAGCTTTCGACACGTAAGTGAGCGCCTTACAACTATCCGCATCAAGGCTAAATTCGCCAACATCAGCCTGATATGCGCTCACGCCCCCACAGAAGATAAAGACGACGCTACCAAAGAATGTTTCTATGAGCTCCTCGACAAAACATATGAGCAATGTCCTAAATACGACGTTAAAATTGTCTTAGGTGATTTTAACGCCAAAATAGGAAAGGAGGACCTCTTTGGTAGCACAATCGGAAAGCACAGCCTACACGACACCACGTCTGGAAACGGACTTAGGCTAATTGACTTTGCTCCGGGACGTAATGCTACTATAGCAAGCACACGGTTTCCACACCTCAACATTCACAAAGGAACATGGCGGTCATCAGACCATCAAACGGTCAATCAAATTGACCATGTTGCGATCGACGCAAGGCACTCCTCCAGTATTCTAGATGTCCGAACTTTCCGAGCGGCCAACATAGACTCGGATCACTACCTTGTTGTAGCCAAGGTACGTATGCGGATATCCCAGACACCACAACAACGAGGAAATACTGTGAGAAGATTCAACGTTGAACGGCTACAAACGCAACAAACCGCCAGAACTTTTGCCGATCGCGTCTCCCTCAACCTCTCGAGAAGTCCTGTGCAGCCAGCATCAAGTGCTGAAGACCAGTGGCATCGATGCCAAGAAGCCATCAGAAAAGCCGCAACTGATGTGCTAGGTTTCACCCGACCACCACCGCGAAACCCCTGGTTTGACGAAGAGTGCCGGCAAGCACATGCAGCAAAGCAACTGGCCTACAAAGCGGCGCTGCAGAGAAGGACGAGAGCAGCTCGTGAGCTCTATGAGCAAAAACGGAGGGAAGAACACCGGCTTCTCCGGAGGAAAAAGAAAGAGCATGAGAAGCGCGCGATCGAGGAAATAGAGAGGTGTTACTCCAGGAACAATGTTCGGAAGTTTTACCAAAAGGTAAAAAGAACGTGTCACGGGAACAAGGCCCGAACAGAGACCTGTAGAGACGAACAAGGAAACCTTGTAGTAGAGTCACAGTCGGTGCTGAGGACATGGAAAAACCATTTCTGCAGACTGCTAAACGGCGAAGACGACACAAATTCCGCTGTCAGGCAGAATGAACCATTCAACCTGGGCGATGAAAGCCAAGACTTCCGTCCACCTGACCAAAATGAGGTAAGGATAGCAATATCCAAGCTGAAGTCCAACAAAGCTGCAGGACCGGACGGTTTATCGGCCGAGCTTTTTAAGGCAGCGGGGGATGACTTGGTAGAGAGCATACACCAACTCGTTTCTAAAATTTGGTCAGAGGAAAGTATGCCTGAAGAATGGAGCCTCAGCATTGTTTGCCCGATCCATAAGAAAGGAGACCCTCTAAACTGCGCCAACTATAGAGGCATCAGTCTCCTTAACATCGCTTACAAAATCCTGTCTTCCGTACTGTGTGAACGCCTGAAACCATTTGTCAACGAACTGATTGGACCCTATCAGTGCGGTTTTAGGCCCGGTAAGTCCACAACCGACCAAATATTCACACTACGGCAGATCCTGGAGAAAACCCAAGAAGTCCAAATCGATGCTCATCACCTATTTATCGATTTTAAAGCCGCATATGACAGCATTTATAGAGACGAGCTATACAAAGCCATGTCTAGTTTTGGCATCCCTGCCAAACTTGTCAGATTGTGCAGAATGACGATGGAGAACGCTCGCTGCTCCGTAAAGGTCGGAAACAGTCTCACCGAGACCTTTGATGTCAAAAAAGGATTTAGACAAGGTGATGCGCTGTCATGTGACTTTTTCAACATCATTCTTGAGAAAATTGTGCGAAACTCGCAAGCCAACACCAGGGGCACAATTTTCCAAAAGTCTGTGCAACTACTTGCATACGCTGACGACATCGACATCATTGGCAGAACACAGCGAGCTGTCACTGGTGCGTTTGCAAGTATCAGTACAGAGGCGGCAAAAATGGGTTTAGTGGTGAATGAGAGCAAAACGAAATATATGCTGTCAACAAGAAGGGACACACAACATCGACGAATCGGACAGAACGTCACGATAGACAGCTATAACTTTGAGGTAGTTCGGGACTTTGTCTACCTCGGCTCCGCTATTAATTCTGAAAATGACATCACATCAGAAATCAAGCGAAGAATTACACTTGCCAACCGCTGTTACTTTGGCCTAAGAAGGCAATTGATTAGTAAGGCCTTGTCGAGAAACACCAAGGAGACTCTATATAAGACCCTCATCATCCCAGTCCTGCTTTATGGCGCAGAATCATGGACGTTGTCAAAAGCGGATGAAGATCTCCTTGGGCGCTTCGAACGCAAAATTCTTCGAGTGATTTTCGATCCCGTTTGCGTTGACGGGCTTTGGAGGAGGAGATTTAACAGCGAACTCTACGAGCTGTACAGCGACATCGACTTGGTCAGAAAAGTACGTATCAGTCGACTAAGATGGCTAGGACATGTAGAGCGAATGGACACCAACGCTCCGGCCCGAAGAGTCTTCGATTCCAACCCAGAGGGACAACGCAGTAGAGGAAGACCTCGCCTTAGGTGGCGCGCACAAGTGGAAGGGGACCTCAACCAACTTGGAGTGCGCAACTGGAGGCAGTTAGCCAAAGATCGTGCTAACTGGAGAGGCGTGTTGGTTGAGGCCCAGGTCCACCCCGGACTGTAGCGCCATCTAAAAAAAAAAAAATGCCAATTCTTTTTACGAAAGGGATAATTCTTTTCGTGTCAATATTATTTTTTTAGGTGGGTTACAGAGTATTTAGTATTAGTTATCAGTGGCCTATTTCACATTTTAGAAATAGTGTTTTACAAGCCGTCTTTAACCAACTTAAAAAAGAAGTGGAAAAGTCACTCATTCACCATAAGTTTGTGAATGGTGCTTAAATGCCGCAATAGCTGCTACGATGAGTGAGTGGCATGGGGATGTATTGAGAAACGATAGGAACATAAGTGGGGAGAAGTTTAGGTACTGTTTACATTTCATATAAATATATTATAAGTCGAAGGCTAGTTACGAATGAACATTTTTTGGCGAAAATATAATTTACGAAGTGGCTATTGCCCGAGATTTACCAACCACTTACAATTGTTTGTTTATCTTTTACGGAAAGTCTTTGGCCGAAAATGTTAGACATAGTGAAAAACCTAGTAAAATAAATGGTTTTAACGAAAATTTGGATAAATGTGGAAAAAATAATAGATTATTTTGTTTTCATATTCATAATGTGCATGTGCCTCATCCTCATCGTCCTCGCCCGTCTTGCTTTATTACTGGTTCGTCTTCTTCATACTTCATACGTGCTTCATATTCATAGTTCATACCAGCAGTTTCGCCAGTTGCAGTGGTTTTATTATGTATACATACATATTTCTAAGGCAATTTTGTGTTAAAAGTGGAGAACATAATATTCGTAATGTTAACAGATTTCTTTTATAATTTATTTGAAAATGTATGCAAATTGCAACCAACCGCTTTACAAAGAAAAAGGTAAACAAATTTTGTTAGCTACACCACCAACCCTGCTACACCACCACACCTAAGTCTGCATATTTCACAATTTGTGTAACGAAATTGCAATTCATGGAAAAAATTATATTAATTTAAATTTAAAGTTATTATGGGGTTTTCGTTTAGGATTCTCCGATTCGTGTAAAAAACCACTGCAACTGGCGAAACTGCTGGTATGAACTATGAATATGAAGCACGTATGAAGTATGAAGAAGACGAACCAGTAATAAAGCAAGACGGGCGAGGACGATGAAGATGAGGCACATGCACATTATGAATATGAAAACAAAATAATCTATTATTTTTTCCACATTTATCCAAATTTTCGTTAAAACCATTTATTTTACTATGTTTTTCACTATGTCTAACATTTTCGGCCAAAGACTTTCCGTAAAAGATAAACAAACAAATGTAAGTGGTTGGTAAATCTCGAGCAACTCTGACAAGCACTGACAAGAGTGACAAGCAAGCAAAACACGCTAAATATAATGCGCATCGCACTTACGTACAAGGCGGATGCACACACAAATTTCTAGTCTGGCTGCTGATGCCAGAGAAAAAAACCAGCATTGTGACGGGTGTAATGTTGTGGCTTGTGTAGCTGTAGAGTATGTTGTATGGATTGTGTGTAGGTGGGTGGTATTGGGTGGGTAACTTACTGGTTGGGGAAGTGGCATGTAGGTAGCTTTGTGTACATTCAAGTGATGCCACTTTCTAAAACAAAGTATACGGAAACTTACAAAACGAAATTGATTTTGTTTTCGTATGCCAATTCTTTTTACGAAAGGGATAATTCTTTTCGTGTCAATATTGTTTTTTTGGGTGGGTTACAGAGTATTAAGTATTAGTTATCAGTGGCCTATTTCACATTTTAGAAATAGTGTTTTACAAGCCTTCTTTAACCAACTTAAAAAAGAAGTGGAAAAGTCACTCATTCACCATAAGTTTGTGAATGGTGCTTAAATGCCCCAATAGCTGCTACGATGAGTGAGTGGCATGGGGATGTATTGAGAAACGATAGGAATATAAGTGGGGAGAAGTTTAGGTACTGTTTACATTTCATATAAATATATTATAAGTCGAGGGCTAGTTACGAATGAACATTTTTTGGCGAAAATATAATTTACGAAGTGGCTATTGCTCGAGATTTACCAACCACTTACATTCATCCATTCATTCATTCATTTTCAATGGTCCGCTTGTCCATTAAGTGGGTCGCGGGTGTAGGTTGCTCAAGTGGACCCTCCATAGCTCTCGATCCTCCGCCATCGACTCTAAATCATAAAGGGCAATCCCCATACGGGTAGAGGAGAGATTATGAATTTGATCTAACCATCTCATCCTGGGTCTACCTAGGGGACGCCTGCCCGATGGTACGGATTCCATAGCACGTCGTGGAATCCTGGTCGGGGACATGCGTTTAACATGACCAAACCACCGAAGCATGGATCGCTCCGTCCGGAGAAGTAGCTGCTCGACATTGAGTTCCTCACGTATTCTGGTATTTCTGATGTGATCTCTACGGGTCACACCGGCAATACTACGGAGAAATCTCATTTCGGCAGCTTGTATTCGCGATCTTATTCTTTCGGTCATTACCCAAACCTCATGACCATAGGTAAGAGTTGGAACAAACACCGAATTAAAGACTGACAACTTAGCTTTGACACCAAGTTCAGTCCTCCTGATAACAGAATGACCAAGCTGTCTCAAAATCGATCCAGCCTGACCAATCCTACAGGAAAACTCGGCATTGCTCCTTCCATCACTCGTGAATAAGACCCCGAGATACTTAAACTTCTCCACCTGTTTCAATGGGGCTCCACTAACATGCAGAGTGCATTGAACAGGCGTTCTGGAGACGACCATCACTTCAGATTTGTTCACATTTACCCTCATCTCAGCTTCAACGCAAACGGCTACAAACCACTTACATTTGTTTATCTTTTACGGAAAGTCTTTGGCGGAAAATGTTAGACATAGTGAAAAACCTAGTAAAATAAATGGTTTTAACAAAAATTTGGATAAATGTGAAAAAAATAATAGATTATTTTGTTTTCATATTCATAATTTGCATGTGCCTCATCTTCATCGTCATTTTTTCACTATGTCTAACATTTTCGGCCAAAGACTTTCCGTAAAAGATAAACAAACAAATGTAAGTGGTTGGTAAATCTCGAGCAACTCTGACCAGCACTGACAAGAGTGACAAGCAAGCAAAACACGCTAAATATAATGCGCATCGCACTTACGTACAAGGCGGATGCACACACAAATTTCTAGTCTGGCTGCTGATGTAATGTTGTGTCTGTAGAGTATGTTGTATGGATTGGGTGTAGGTTAGTAATGTGCAAAAAGTAATTATTCGGTATTTAGTATTCGATACTTGAAATGAGTACCGATACCGAATACTACTCAAAATAAGTATTCGATACTGATACTCATTTGATCACTACTAAAACTACGAGTACACGTCTACACGACATGGCAAACACGACAAAAAAATCGTTTGAATTGAAGATTTCTTGGACGTTTTTTAATCCATTGACAACGTAGCCATCCTTTGATGGAATTTGTTACTTTATGGCTTAATAGAAAGAAGACTAATCATATTTTGGGATATATACTATATTTACTTCGAAATGTCACCAGAAAGCCCTAAAATCTTAATTTTTCCAAGCAAAAAAAAATCACTCAAATATTTGTAATAGAATATGTTATGTAGTAGGACTATACAATCGGCTCATCCAACCTCTCAGTTGTTCATTGATTAATGTAACCTCTCGGTTAGGCATTCCATTGAAAGATTGGAACGAGTCTTCGAATTCTGACAGCTGAAGCAACCAATGAGGGGGCTCGTTCTATTCGGCCAATGAAATGACTCGATCTATTGGGTTTGCGCAGATGACTGGAAAAACGCAGAAGTAACATGTCAAAGTATGAATAGAGCGAAATCGGTTCGGACGTGCGTTGAAGAAAATAAGAATAAAATTAATAAAGAAAAGACATTTTTATTGTACTAAAAACAAAATAAAATTATAATAAATAAAGTTGAATAAAATCTCAGATGTGGGGTAAATTCCATTCAAAATAAATAAAACTTATTAATTCATCGTGTTTCCAAACGTGTTTCTTTTCCAATAACCGAAATTCGTATACAAAAGAAAAAATACAAGTTTTAAATATGGAGCGACGATCAACTCGCAAAGAAATCGCAGACGCTCTCACCGCAGCAGGAATCTATTTTCCTATAAATGCCACGCTGATGCAATTACGGCCACTCTATGACGAGCTAATTGCAAACCAAGCGACTTATGATTGCATTGACGAGTCGGAGGATAACGATGAGGAGTTCGAGCCCTGTATTAATGCCATCGCTGAAGTTATAGGAGTTCCCGCTGCCGCTGATGGAAATGAAGCGCCCAAAACCGCCGTCCCAAGTGTAACACCTGCAGTTCCTATTAAAGACGTACAACCCGCTGTTCCAAGTTTAGATGTAACACCCGCTGTAGATGTCGTAAATGCCACCGCTGTTGCAAATATAGTACCCGCCGCCGCTGTGTCCATCCCAACTGCAATAACCGCTGTCGCCGCTGACGTAAATGTGCAACGTGCTGATGTAAATACTGCGCCCGCCGGTACTGATGTGTGTGTAAAAATGGGTGCGAGTGCTGACGTTCATCTATTGGAGGAACAACTCAAAATCCTACGTATGCGCTGTGAAATGCTCGAGTTACAGCAACAAATTGGTGTTATGACGAGGGTCGATCGCCAGGTACCTAACATCCGACGCATTAATTTTGAAGAACTGGACGCTGCAGTGCCGATGTTCAGCGGAGATGATTATTATGATGTTGACAAGTGGTTGGAGCAGTTCGAAGAATATTCAAATACATGTGAGTATGACGAAAAGGAGAAGTGCCTTGGTATTCGTCGGCGATTGGAAGGAACGGCAAAGAAATATGTGCTTAACTTAGGACACATCGAATACGACACTATGAAAACTGGCTTGATTAAGATGTTCAAGCGTACAGTAACTCGGCAAGAAATTTATCGACAACTGCGGGCCCGTTACTTGAAACCAAACGAAACGTGTTTAAGTTATGTCGTGTCGATGCAATCTATCGCATCACAAGCTGATATCGATGAACAGGAGCTGGTCGACATAATCATCGATGGTATACCGGACAGCAGTAACAGAATTGCCTTTTTGTATGGTGCCACCAGCATGGATGAGCTTGTACACCGAATGGATCGGTATGAGCAGCGTCGCCCAAAGACAACAGCCGCAGTCAAAGCAAACGCAAGTGTAAACAAAACCAGGACGACCGTTGTAACCGCCGCTAGCAGCAAGGAAGAAATACGCTGCTATAACTGCTCGCAATTCGGGCATTATAAAAGTGCCTGTCCTAAACCCATTCGGCCAATGGGTTCATGCTTTACGTGCCACCAAATGGGACACCAGCACAGGGAGTGCCCAAAACTCAAACACAACAGAATGCAGACAGTTGCTGCTATATCTACGGGTCCATCGGATGCTGAATCCAATCCTGATGTCATTGATAGCGACAGTGAAGCTATTCATGTTTTACAAATGGTAAGAGTGACTTTTTTAAATGTTTGTCGAAAGAGATGCACTGAATTTATAAATTTCTTATCTCTCATTGATTCTGGCAGTCCGATTAGTATTATTCAATACTCAAACGTCCCAGCGTCCATTAAAGTATCAGAAGTCTTAAAGCCAACTAGATTCCTTGGGCTTGGCAAGCAAAATATATATTCTTACGGTACTATATTGTGTTTATTAAAATTCCGCAATGAAATCAAAACTGTTTCCTTTATAGTTACGCCTGATGGAACCATGACGACGCCATTAATTCTGGGACGTGACTTTATGAAAAAATTTAATATTCGTTTAATTCAAACAAAAATTAAAGATGTTATACCACAACAATTTGAATTCAATAAACCTATAACATTAAATCCTTGTTTCCGTGCATCTAGTTCGACTAGTAGTAGAAAAGTATGTAAAGTAGTTAGTGACCTTAGCAGATGTATCCCTCATTCACCGACTAGTAAAATTGCTGTCCCTGTGCCTACGCCTAAGAGTGTGTTGCCGGCCGGTTGTGCTGACGAATTTATTGCAGAATTGTGCGCTATTAATGTGGACACACCACATCAAGAAATTGATTTATGTAATCAATTGACAAAAAACCAATATGATGCACTGAGAGCAATCATCAACGACTCTTATCTGAAACCGAAAGTTGTCAAACGAGAACAATACGATTATAAAATGAAAATACGTTTAACTGATGATACCCCATTTCATTGTTCACCGCGGCCTTTGTCTTTTCACGATCGAAACGAAGTTCGAAGAATCACCAATGATTTGATGGCTAGGCACATTATTCGCCCAAGTCAATCGCCTTACGCTTCGGCTATTGTTTTAGTCAAGAAGAAAAGTGGTGAAACACGTATGTGTGTCGATTACCGTGCATTGAACAGAAAGACGATTCGCGACAATTTCCCATTGCCATTAATTGAGGATTGCGTTGAGTATATGGCGGGTAAACGATGGTTTTCATTACTTGATTTGAAAGATGGGTTCAACCAGTGTCTAATGCATGATGACTCAATTAGCTTAACTTCATTTGTCACCCCTCATGGACAATTTGAGTACTTGAGGATGCCATTCGGGTTGAAAAATGCGCCTGCGAATTTTCAGAGATTTGTTTATAATATTTTTCGAGATTTGATTGATACTAATAAGATTATCATTTATATCGATGATATTTTGATCGCCTCCGTTGATTTTGAGTCACATGTGAAAGTAATGGAAGAAGTCTTACGAAGGATCGCTATGAGGGGTCTGGAATTAAAGTTAAAAAAATGTAAATTTGGTTACAACGAGATTGAATATTTGGGCTATTTAGTTAATTCATCGGGCATTCGGCCTAGTGATGGACATATTCGTGCCATTAAATGCTACCCTATTCCAAGGAACCAAAAGGAATTGCAGTCATGCATAGGTCTGTTTTCATATTTCCGTAGATTTGTGCCATCGTTTTCAAAAATCGCTAGGCCACTGTTGAATTTGCTACATAAAGAGAATCCATTTAATTTTTCTGACGATTGTGTAAACGCATTCTATGAGTTGCGAGGTCGACTGATGGAAGCGCCGGTATTAGCAATTTATTGCCCGAATCGTGAAACTGAGTTACACTGCGACGCTAGTAGTCATGGTTTTGGTTCCGTACTAATGCAACGCCAAGACGACAGTAGATTCCATCCAGTTGCCTACTTTTCGAAGACAACATCTGCCGCTGAGTCAAGATATCACAGCTTTGAGCTGGAGACTCTTTCTATAATTTATTCCCTCCGTCGATTTCGTGTTTATTTGGATGGAATTCCATTTAAGATTGTTACGGATTGTAACTCTCTCACTATGACACTGAACAAAAAGCAAGTAAATCCAAGAATCGCGCGGTGGGCGTTGGAATTAGAAAATTATAACTATTCAATTCAACACCGCAGTGGTGTGTCTATGGGTCACTCTGACGCATTAAGTAGATGCCATCCAGATGAGTGCGCTGCTCAAATTGTTGCTGCCATTGATTATGACCAATTGGATTTTCAAATCCAAGCGGCACAGAGTCGTGACGAAAAGATTGCTGAAATAAGAGATAAATTACAAGCTGGTGTTGTTGATGGTTTCGAACTGTACGATGGTCTGGTTTTTCGTAGAATTGATTTGAATTATTTGCTTTTAATACCGTCTGAAATGGAGGAAAATGTAATCCGCATGGTCCACGAAAAGATAGGGCATTTAGGTATTGACAAATGTTACGACAAAATCCGTAAAAACTATTGGTTTGCAAACATGAAGAAAAAGATCGGCAATTTTATACAGAATTGCATTAAGTGTATAATTTATTCAGCACCAGCTCGTTCAAATGAACACAATTTGTATAGTATACCGAAAAAGCCAATCCCTTTTGACACAATTCACATTGATCATTTCGGTCCCTTGCCCTCAATTACTTCGAAACGTAAACATATACTGGTTGTCATCGATGCATTTACAAAATACGTTCGACTGTACCCAGTGAATTCAACAAGCACCAAAGAAGTTTGTTGTGCCCTAGATAAATATTTTAGCTATTATAGTCGTCCTAGGCGCATTATCTCTGATAGAGGTACATGTTTTACGTCACTTGAATTCAGTAGTTTCTTGTTGAAACACAATATTGATCATGTAAAGGTTGCAGTTGCATCGCCACAAGCAAATGGTCAGGTCGAACGTGTCAACCGGGTACTAAAGGCAATCCTGAGCAAATTAACTGAGCCCATACAACATGCTGATTGGTCATTAAAACTATCTCAAGTGGAATATGCCATAAACAATACTGTCCATAGTACGACAAAACAGACACCTAGTCAGCTGTTGTTCGGAATAGATCAACGTGGTAGTGTGGTAGATGAACTGACGGAATATCTGGAAGAAAAATTTGACAGTGGTGCAAACCGCACTCTAGGTAATATCAGATCAAAAGCGCTGAGTTCCATTGAGAAATCACAAGAATACAGTCAGCAGTATTTCTTAAAGCATAGTCGGCCGGCAAGAACGTATTCTGTGGGAGAATTTGTCGTTATTAGGCATATAGACACTGCGGTTGGGACAAACAAAAAATTTGTACAGAAATACCGCGGACCGTATGTTATTCATAAAGTATTACCTAATGATCGTTACGTAGTGCGTGACGTAGAAAATTGTCAATTAACTCAATTGCCATATAATGGCGTTGTTGAAGCCATCAAAATTCGTAAGTGGTTAACACCAAGGGGAATGTCGTCTGCTGAGGCCACTGAATACAGTGAGTCACTCGAAACCGATGTAGAGTAAATATTAGAGGAGCGTATACTTCTATCTTATTTCATTTATTTAATGTATTATCTCTATTTACCTATTTATGTTAATGATCGAGGTCAATCAATATTGTCAGATTGCCCGAGCTGTAATAGAATATGTTATGTAGTAGGACTATACAATCGGCTCATCCAACCTCTCAGTTGTTCATTGATTAATGTAACCTCTCGGTTAGGCATTCCATTGAAAGATTGGAACGAGTCTTCGAATTCTGACAGCTGAAGCAACCAATGAGGGGGCTCGTTCTATTCGGCCAATGAAATGACTCGATCTATTGGGTTTGCGCAGATGACTGGAAAAACGCAGAAGTAACATGTCAAAGTATGAATAGAGCGAAATCGGTTCGGACGTGCGTTGAAGAAAATAAGAATAAAATTAATAAAGAAAAGACATTTTTATTGTACTAAAAACAAAATAAAATTATAATAAATAAAGTTGAATAAAATATTTAATATTTTAGGGTTTTCTGGTGACATTTCGAAATAAATATAGTATATATCCCAAAATATGGTTCGTCTTCTTTCTATCAAGCCATAAAGTATCAAATTCCATCAAAGGATGGCTACGTTGTCAATGGATTAAAAAACGTCCAAGAAATCTTATGATGGCATGGGTGACAGACGTTTATTATGTACGTCTCGCCTCTCGCAGTCACATGAACTTCCATTCTCATACAAATGTACATGATACTCATACAGTTCCAATTTGATTACTTTTCTCCACACATATTTTATCGCCGTATTCTTTGCGTCAGGAATCGAATCAGTAGGCAAGTAATCAAAGTAATCAAAGTAGGTACCTAATCAGTAATCAGACTATTGAATACTGAGAATCGAATACCAGGATTCGTTGTGTTTTTTATATGAACATTCAGAATTCAAGTAAAAAATTAAGTTTACCACTGACTTATCATCAACGCCCAGCCCAAACCGTTTGCTCTAGAAAGCTGGAATTTTGCACGGAGGTTCCCTTTATGATGTATACAAGGAATAAGGAAGGATATTTCGAAATTCTACCCCTAAAGGGATAAAAGGGGGGGTCAAAGTTTGTATGGGAACATTTTTATTTTTCATCCGATTGACTTCAAAATCGGTTTGTGTACTCCCTATGAAAAATAAAGAAACCTAATTTCTCCGATTTTGGAAATTCAACCCTTAAAGGTGTAAAAGGGGGGGGGGGGTCAAAGTTGATATGGGAAAATTTGTATTTTTCATCCGATCGATGATGATTACTGATTTTACTTATTTAGATTGGAGTACAATTAATTTGGAGTACATTTCATTTGTGAATATGTATAGGTACAAACAAGCATTATTAATTAATACGTTTAACAATCGTTAATAGGTACGTATGTGTATAAAAGGAAAAGAAATAGTTGTATTTTACGGTGGAAGGAGAAGGGGAATTTGAGTGTGATATTTGTAAAAGTATATAGTTTTACATGTATCTATACAATTTGACTGCAAGACTAAGTACTAGGTATCGAATACCAAATACCGAATACTGAGTTTGAAGTAATCAGTACTCATTCGTTACTCAAAAGTAATCTAATTGCACACCACTAGTGTAGGTGGGTGGTATTGGGTGGGTAACTTACTGGTTGGGGAAGTGGCATGTAGGTAGCTTTGTGTACATTCAAGTGATGCCACTTTCTAAAACAAAGTATAGGGAAACTTACAAAACGAAATTGATTTTGTTTTCGTATGCCAATTCTTTTTACGAAAGGGATAATTCTTTTCGTGTCAATATTATTTTTTTAGGTGGGTTACAGAGTATTTAGTATTAGTTATCAGTGGCCTATTTCACATTTTAGAAATAGTGTTTTACAAGCCTTCTTTAACCAACTTAAAAAAGAAGTGGAAAAGTCACTCATTCACCATAAGTTTGGTGAAGCGGAATCAAGTTAAAGAGTCGGAATAATTTGTCAACTTTATTTGACAATGGGTTAAAAGTTTTTAGAGATATGTGGATGGATTACACATAATTTTGTTTCAGATTTTAAGACAGCTTACACGTAAATGGATTAAATACCTACTATTTTAGTTATACGTATTTAGATAAAAGTAGTTGGTGCAAATTGCAGGGTGTTTTATTAAAGTTTTTGGCGTGGTGATGTAAATCCACCATAAACCAAACGTAAACTATTTCACACTTGCAAATACCTAATTATGCAAGTCAATTGAGAAACATAACTGTTCACCAAGTTTCAAAATTATTAAAATGCCAAATTTAGTGAAAATAAAATTCTTGCTACATATTAAAATACTGGCAGTTCATTTATGAGTTGCTAAATTTCTGCCGTTTATGCACTTTTTGAGACTTTTACGCGTTTAAGTGCTGTAATGTAATACACACCCACATGGGTTTTTACTTAAAACAATTAAAAGTGTCTACACTGCTCACTTTGAAATAATTTGTGTAAGTACTTACATTTACCTTGTGCAACTGTACCCCAGCAAAGCAGCTGCACACGCATACAAGTTAGTTTTAGCTTACGCTTACTATACTGTCGCCTTCTGCTTCTGTGTACCTACCCGATTTCCCCCGCAAAAAACCCCTCTTAATTGCCATGTCTGTGAATACGTGTGCAATTTCAACATTTAAGTACCATTCACATGAGAGCGAACGAACGAATTGATGAAATGTGAACAAACAGCTTTTTATGCATTTATTAACAGAAAATTGCACATTTTATTATTCCAAGAGTAGGATAATTAATTATTCCATCAAAATGTATTAAGATAACCAGTTTATAAACCGTTTAAATAACAAAATTTCGAATTCCCAACTTTTTGCCGCGAAAGAAAACACCCTGGCGCGAATATTCAGTTTATTCACAATCCACATCATTTAGGTAAATCGCGTTCCACAAAGTCGGGAATAAAAAATTCGTTCGAACTTAACCTTATTCCATGAGGAGGATGTCTTGAAATAATAAAATGTGCAATTTTGTGTTTATAAATGCATAAAAAGTGAAACTTGTTTTCTTATTAAATTTTGATGGAATAATTAATTATCCTCATATTGGAGTAGTAGCTAAAATGTACAATTTTCTGTTTATGAATGCATAAAAAGTGGTTTGTTCGCATTTCGTCAACTCGTTCGTTTGCTGCCATGTGAATGGTGCTTAAATGCCGCAATAGCTGCTACGATGAGTGAGTGGCATGGGGATGTATTGAGAAACGATAGGAATATAAGTGGGGAGAAGTTTAGGTACTGTTTACATTTCATATAAATATATTATAAGTCGAAGGCTAGTTACGAATGAACATTTTTTGGCGAAAATATAATTTACGAAGTTGCTATTGCTCGAGATTTACCAACCACTTACATTTGTTTGTTTATCTTTTACGGAAAGTCTTTGGCCGAAAATGTTAGACATAGTGAAAAACCTAGTAAAATAAATGGTTTTAACGAAAATTTGGATAAATAAGGAAAAAATAATAGATTATTTTGTTTTCATATTCATAATGTGCATGTGCCTCATCTTCATCGTCCTTTTTTCACTATGTCTAACATTTTCGGCCAAAGACTTTCCGTAAAAGATAAACAAACAAATGTAAGTGGTTGGTAAATCTCGAGCAACTCTGACCAGCACTGACAAGAGTGACAAGCAAGCAAAACACGCTAAATATAATGCGCATCGCACTTACGTACAAGGCGGATGCACACACAAATTTCTAGTCTGGCTGCTAATGCCAGAGAAAAAAACCAGCATTGTGACGGATGTTATGTTGTGGCTTGTGTAGCTGTAGAGTATGTTGTATGGATTGTGTGTAGGTGGGTGGTATTGGGTGGGTAACTTACTGGTTGGGGAAGTAGCATGTAGGTAGTGGTGCCACTTTCTAAAACAAAGTATAGGGAAACTTACAAAACGAAATTGATTTTGTTTTCGTATGCCAATTCTTTTTACGAAAGGGATAATTCTTTTTGTGTTGTAACAAGAATTTATTTATTTTTTTGAAAGTTAAAGAAAAAATCGAACAACCGCGTGTCTTGTGTGTATATTACATTATGGCCGCTCCTTTGCGGATATGGTTTTTTTCTTCTTTTTCTTTTTGTGGCAGTAATGCCAGACTACAATATTTATAATGTATAATTATGGAGAAACTCCAGAGGGCGTTCGAAACTCTAAGAATTATTGTTACAACTCGGCCAATCTGACACTTGATTGGCCTCAATCAACACAATGAACTAAAACAATAAGTAAATGACTCACTCCTCTGACGTTTCGGTAGGTTCGGATTCGGGTGGCTCATAATAATTAAGGACCTCAGTGCTTGAATATTCCCTTGGTGTTAGCCACTTTCGAATTCTCATGGCTTCAACGACTCCGTCATAAGGTAGCTGACTTAACTGACAATTATCAACGTCCCTCACCACATAACGATCATTTGGCAATGCTTTATGGATGACATAAGGTCCCCGATATTTCTCTATAAATTTTTTATTTGCCCCAGCTGCTGTATCAATGTGTCTAATAACGACAAAATCCCCAACCGAGTATGTCTTTGCCGGTCGACTGTGCTCCAGGAAATATTGCGAACTATATTGTTGTGCCTTCTCGATAGCAGTTGATGCCTTAAGTCTTATACTATTCAGATCACGCTTCGCTGAGTTACTAAACTTCTGTTCTAAGTACTCCGTCAATTCATCAACAACGACACCTCGCTGATCGACGCCGAACAATAACTGACTAGGCGTTTGTTTTGTAGTACCATGAATAGTATTGTTAATGGCGTATTCTACCTGAGATAACTTTAATGACCAGTCTGCATGGTGTACAGGTTCAGAGAATTTACTTAACATCGCCCTCAATGTGCGGTTAACGCGTTCAACCTGCCCATTGGCCTGCGGCGAGGCCACCGCGACTTTGACATGTTCTACGTTATGCACTCGAAGAAAATTATCGAACTCGCGTGATGAAAAACAAGTACCTCTATCAGAGATTATACGCCTAGGGCGACTGTAGTAATTAAAATATTTTTCCAATGCGCAACATACTTCCTTTGTACTAGTCGAATTGACTGGATAGAGCCTCACAAATTTCGTAAATGCATCAATAACTACTAGTATGTGTTTACGCTTGGAGGCGATTGAAGGCAGTGGACCGAAGTGGTCAATGTGAATCGTATCGAAAGGAATCGGCTCCTTCGGTATATTATACAGGTTGTGTTCGTTTGAACGAGTTGGGGCAGAATACATTATGCATTTAATGCAGTTTTGTATAAAACGGGTGACTTTAGGCCTCAGTTTTGCAAACCAATAATTCTTTCGAATTTTTTGGCAGCACTTGTCAATTCCCTGGTGACCTATTTTCTCATGAACCGATCGAATCACGTTTTCTTCCATTTCACTAGGGACATAAAGGAGTAAATTACCCGAATCATTTTTAAATACTAAGCCATCATGTAGTTCAAATCCATCCACGACTTCAGCCTCCAACTTGTTTCGCATCTCCATTATCTTTTTATAGCGGCTTTGTGTCACTTGGATTTGGAAATCTAAATCATCATCATTGACAGCGGCAAGTAGTTCGCATTGTTCGAATTTATCTGCACAGTCCCTATCTTCATCATTAAAGCGCGGTTTAAGAAACCCTCTACTCAAAGCGTCAACGTGGCCCATAGAACTACCACTCCTATGTTGAATCGAATAATTATAGTTCTCTAGCTCCAATGCCCAACGAGCTATTCGCATATTTACATGCTTTTTATTCAATGTCATTGCGAGGAAATTGCAGTCGGTAATGATTTTAAATGGAATTCCTTCCAGATACACCCGGAACCGACGAAGTGAATATATAATAGCGAGCGTTTCCAGTTCAAAACTGTGATACTTCGACTCAGCAGCGGACGTAGATTTCGAAAAATATGAAACTGGGTGAAATTTCCCATCATTCTGACGCTGCAACAATACTGAACCAAAGCCAAGGCTGCTAGCATCACAGTGCAGTTCCGTTTCACAATTCGGACTATAAACAGACAGAATCGGCGCCGCTATAAGTCGATCTCTTAATTCAGAAAAAGCGCTTATACACTCTTCGGAAAAGACAAATGGACTATCTTTGCGTAAAAGGTTCAACAACGGTTTGGCTATCCTCGAGAAAGATGGCACAAACCTTCGAAAGTATGAAAACAGACCAATGCAAGAATGTACTTCCTGTTGATTAGTCGGAACTGGGTACTTCTTTATAGCGCGAATGTGTGAATCGGTCGGTCGGATACCAGATAAATTCACTAAATACCCAAGGTATTCAATCTCATCGTAACCGAATTTGCATTTAGCTAATTTTATTTCAAGCCCTCTTTCATAGATTCTACCTAAAACCTCTTTGACCACTTCCACATGAGATTCAAAATCAACTGAAGCAATTAAAATGTCATCAATGTAGATGATAATCTTATTCGCGTCGATTAAGTCACGAAAAATATTGTAAACGAATCGCTGAAAAATCGCCCAAATGGCATCCTCAAGAACTCAAACTGACCATGAGGGGTAACAAAGGAAGTCAAAGCTATCGAGTCATTGTCCATTTTACACTGATAAAATCCGTCCTTTAAATCAAGTAATGTAAACCAGCATTTACCTGCGGTATATTGTATGCAGTCATCAATTAGGGGTAATGGAAAGTTATCGCGAACTGTTTTTTTATTTAATGCTCGGTAATCAATGCACATCCGCGTTTCACCATTTTTTTTTTTTACTAAAACAATAGGTGAAGCATAAGGTGATTGACTTGGCCGAATAATTTGCCTCGCCATCAAATCATCTGTGATTTTCTTGACCTCAGTTCGATTATGAAAAGACAGAGAACGCGCTATGCAATGAAACGGAGTGTCATCAGTTAAACGGATCTTCATTTCATAGTCCAATGGACTTCGTGTAACACTTACTGGTTGTAAATAACTATCAGCAACAACTGCTTCGAGAGTACTAGCTTGATGCCTGCTTAACCGTGGGCATATGTCAATCTCATACCGCGACCTATCTAAATTTATACTACACATCTCTTTAAAATAATCGTCAGAATCGATCGGCAATGCACGCATACTCGGTAATACACGATTGATCACTTCATTGTCAGTGCCCTCAGCCACTTTTGCATATGCTTTACCCGTATCGCGTAAAGGGAATATTCGTTCGCAAGGGTAAAGTACTCTACCTAAGTTTCTAAGATTCAAATCAGATGCACTTAAACACATATTTCCAGATTTATTTAATTCACTTGGTATCTTAACATTTCTTGTATGAAATAAATGTACGTTAAATTTATCCATAAAATTTCGTCCGAGAATCAGCGGTGTTGTCATTGTTTCATTTGGAACTACCAAAAGAGAAAACGTTTTAATTAGTTCACGAAATTTTACTAAGCATGAAATTTTACCGTAAGTGTGAATTTTGTGCTCACCAAGGCCGCGGAATCTGGTTGGCACTGAAACATCTGACAATTTAATAGTCGTCGGGATAATTGAACGCTGAACTATGCTGATCGGACTACCGGAATCAATCAAAGACAAAACATTTATGAAGTCAGTGCATCTGCTTTGATTACATATTAAAAATGCCACCCTTACCTTTTTTATAACACGAACTGCTTCAGCAAAATCCTCATCGTTTTTCAAGTTGGAAGGAACATCTGTTACGTTGCACACTGTTCGTCTCTGCTTTGTTTTTGGGCAATCCTTGTGCAAATGCCCCATTTGATGGCAGGTGAAACAGGAACCCGGTGGCCGCAATGGTTTCGGGCATGCACTTTGGTAATGGCCAAATTGCGAGCAGTTGAAGCAGCGGATGTCTGCTTTGGCTTTCATAGTCCCGGCAGCGGTCTTCGGTCTGTTTGCGTTTATGATCGGCTTGGCTGTGGTGGCTTTAGATCGACGTTGCTCATATCGATCCATACGTCGGACGAGTTCGTTTATTGAGTTGGCGCCGCACAAGAACATTATGTTGTTGCTGGTGTCTGGAATTCCGTCGATGATGATTTCTACTAGTTCTGTTTCTTCAATGTCGGATTGTGCGGCAATTGACTGCATTGAAACTACGTAGCTGAGGCACGACTCGTTCGGTCTTAAAGTGCGAGCACGTAGTTGACGATAAACTTCTTGCCGCGTTACCGTGCGCTTGAACATGTTAATGAGCCCAGCCTTCAGTTCATCGTAGTCGATTAACCCCAAATTGCATATATACCTCTTGGCTGTTCCTTGGAGGCAGCGGCGAATACCTAGACACTTGTCTTTGTTCGAGTAAGAGCACATATTGGTATAGTCGTCAAACTCTGCGAACCACTTTAAAACATCGTAGTGGTCATCACCCGTAAATTTTGGGACAGCGGCATCAAGCTCCTCGAAATTTACACGTCTGACCTGATGGTCGTGTCCTTCCATTGCCCGTATTTGTTGTTCTAATTCGAGCATCTCGCGGCGCATTCGCAATAAACTCAATTGCTCCTCCAATTTGTGAACATCGGAATCTACACTTTGCACTTGGGAAGTGAGAGCTGATGGTTGTATGTTGGCAGCTGAATTATAGTTGGTGGCAAGGGCTTCTAAACAAGCAGTGCCATGCGGTACGGCAACGTCAGATTTTCCTGCGACAGCAGTACTTCCAACGACGGCAGTGGCAACAGCATCGGGGAGATGAGGTTCTCCAGCAACAGCAGCGGGAGCGGCAGGAACGGCAGGAACAGCGTAGGCAGCGGAAACAGCGGGTGAAATAGTTTTCTCGGTACCAATGACAACTGGTACTTTGACAGCGGCAGCAGATACACCTACAATGACAGCGGGTGGATTAATTGGGACTTCTTCGGCAGCGGAAAACTGTTCTTCTTCTTCGGAGTCGCTTGGACCATTGATTCCACTTTCTGCGATCAACTCGTTATAGAGAGGACGCAGCTGAGTTACAGTGGCATTAGCTGGGAATGGAATTCCGGCTTCTGCGAGTGCTTCTACTATAGTTTGGCGAGTTACACGTTGGGGCATCGTTAATGTTATTTTCTTTTGACTTTTTATAAAAATTAAACGTGGAAACCCCACATCTGAGGTGTAACAAGAATTTATTTATTTTTTTGAAAGTTAAAGAAAAAATCGAACAACCGCGTGTCTTGTGTGTATATTACAATATGGCCGCTCCTTTGCGGATATGGTTTTTTTCTTCTTTTTCTTTTTGTGGCAGTAATGCCAGACTACAATATTTATAATGTATAATTATGGAGAAACTCCAGAGGGCGTTCGAAACTCTAAGAATTATTGTTACAGTGTCAATATTATTTTTTTAGGTGGGTTACAGAGTATTTAGTATTAGTTATCAGTGGCCTATTTCACATTTTAGAAATAGTGTTTTACAAGCCTTCTTTAACCAACTTAAAAAAGAAGTGGAAAAGTCACTCATTCACCATAAGTTTGGTGAAGCGGAATCAAGTTAAAGAGTCGGAATAATTTGTCAACTTTATTTGACAATGGGTTAAAAGTTTTTAGAGATATGTGGATGGATTACACATAATTTTGTTCCAGATTTTAAGACAGCTTACACGTAAATGGATTAAATACCTACTATTTTAGTTATACGTATTTAGATAAAAGTATTTGGTGCAAATTGCAGGGTGTTTTATTAAAGTTTTTGGCGTGGTGATGTAAATCCACCATAAACCAAACGTAAACTATTTCACATTTGCAAGTACCTAATTATGCAAGTCAATTGACAAACATAACTGTTCACCAAGTTTCAAAATTATTAAAATGCCAAATTTAGTGAAAACAAAATTCTTGCTACATATTAAAATACTGGCAGTTCATTTATGAGTTGCTAAATTTCTGCCGTTTATGCACTTTTTGAGACTTTTACGCGTTTAAGTGCTGTAATGTAATACACACCTAGATGGGTTTTTACTCAAAACAATCAAAACTGGCTACACTGCTCACTTTGAAATAATTTTTGTAAGTACTTACATTTACCTTGTGCAACTGTACCCCAGCAAAGCAGCTGCACACGCATACAAGTTAGTTGTAGCTTACGCTTACTATACTGTCGCCTTCTGCTTCTGTGTACCTACCCGATTTCCCCCGCAAAAAACCCCTCTTAATTGCCCTGTCTGTGAATACGTGTGCAATTTCAACATTTAAGGACCATTCACATGAGAGCGAACGAACGAATTGATGAAATGTGAACAAACAGCTTTTTATGCATTTATTAACAGAAAATTGCACATTTTATTATTCCAAGAGTAGGATAATTAATTATTCCATCAAAATGTATTAAGATAACCAGTTTATAAACCGTTTAAATAACAAAATTTCGAATTTCCAACTTTTTGCCGCGAAAGAAAACACCCTGGCGCGAATATTCAGTTTATTCACAATCCACATCATTTAGGTAAATCGCGTTCCACAAAGTCGGGATTAAAAAATTCGTTCGAACTTAACCTTATTCCATAAGGAGGATGTCTTGAAATAATAAAATGTAAAATTTTGTGTTTATAAATGCATAAAAAGTGAAACTTGTTTTCTTAATAAATTTTGATGGAATAATTAATTATCCTCATCTTGGAGTAGTAGCTTAAATGTACAATTTTCTGTTTATGAATGCATAAAAAGTGGTTTGTTCGCATTTCGTCAATTCGGTCGTTTGCTGCCATGTGAATGGTGCTTAAATGCCGCAATAGCTGCTACGATTGGTGAGTGGCATGGGGATGTATTGAGAAACGATAGGAATATAAGTGGGGAGAAGTTTAGGTTTACATACATTTCATATAAATATATTATAAGTCGAAGGCTAGTTACGAATGAACATTTTTTGGCGAAAATATAATTTACGAAGTTGCTATTGCTCGAGATTTACCAACCACTTACATTTGTTTGCCTATCTTTTACGGAAAGTCTTTGGCCGGAAATGTTAGACATAGTGAAAAACCTAGTAAAATAAATGGTTTTAACGAAAATTTGGATAAATAAGGAAAAAATAATAGATTATTTTGTTTTCATATTCATAATGTGCATGTGCCTCATCTTCATCGTCCTTTTTTCACTATGTCTAACATTTTCGGCCAAAGACTTTCCGTAAAAGATAAACAAACAAATGTAAGTGGTTGGTAAATCTCGAGCAACTCTGACCAGCACTGACAAGAGTGACAAGCATTTTCTAGTCTGGCTGCTGATGCCAGAGAAAATAGCCAGCATTGTGACGGGTGTAATGTTGTGGCTTGTGTAGCTGTAGAGTATGTTGTATGGATTGTGTGTAGGTGGGTGGTATTGGGTGGGTAACTTACTGGTTGGGGAAGTGGCATGTAGGTAGCTTTGTGTACATTCAAGTGATGCCACTTTCTAAAACAAAGTATAGGGAAACTTTCAAAACGAAATTGATTTTGTTTTCGTATGCCAATTCTTTTTACGAAAGGGATAATTCTTTTCGTGTCAATATTATTTTTTTAGGTGGGTTACAGAGTATTTAGTATTAGTTAACAGTGGCCTATTTCACATTTTAGAAATAGTGTTTTACAAGCCTTCTTTAACCAACTTAAAAAAGAAGTGGAAAAGTCACTCATTCACCATAAGTTTGGTGAAGCGGAATCAAGTTAAAGAGTCGGAATAATTTGTCAACTTTATTTGACAATGGGTTAAAAGTTTTTAGAGATATGTGGATGGATTACGCATAATTTTGTTCCAGATTTTAAGACAGCTTACACGTAAATGGATTAAATACCTTCTATTTTAGTTATACGTATTTAGATAAAAGTATTTGGTGCAAATTGCAGGGTGTTTTATTAAAGTTTTTGGCGTGGTGATGTAAATCCACCATAAACCAAACGTAAACTATTTCACACTTGCAAATACCTAATTATGCAAGTCAATTGACAAACATAACTGTTCACCAAGTTTCAAAATTATTAAAATGCCAAATTTAGTGAAAACAAAATTCTTGCTACATATTAAAATACTGTCAGTTCATTTATGAGTTGCTAAATTTCTGCCGTTTATGCACTTTTTGAGACTTTTACGCGTTTAAGTGCTGTAATGTAATACACACCTACATGGGTTTTTACTTAAAACAATCAAAAGTGGCTACACTGCTCACTTTGAAATAATTTTTGTAAGTACTTACATTTACCTTGTGCAACTGTACCCCAGCAAAGCAGCTGCACACGCATACAAGTTAGTTGTAGCTTACGCTTACTATACTGTCGCCTTCTGCTTCTGTGTACCTACCCGATTTCCCCCGCAAAAAACCCCTCTTAATTGCCCTGTCTGTGAATACGTGTGCAATTTCAACATTTAAGAACCATTCACATGAGAGCGAACGAACGAATTGATGAAATGTGAACAAACAGCTTTTTATGCATTTATTAACAGAAAATTGCACATTTTATTATTCCAAGAGTAGGATAATTAATTATTCCATCAAAATGTATTAAGATAACCAGTTTATAAACCGTTTAAATAACAAAATTTCGAATTTCCAACTTTTTGCCGCGAAAGAAAACACCCTGGCGCGAATATTCAGTTTATTCACAATCCACATCATTTAGGTAAATCGCGTTCCACAAAGTCGGGAATAAAAAATTCGTTCGAACTTAACCTTATTCCATAAGGAGGATGTCTTGAAATAATAAAATGTAAAATTTTGTGTTTATAAATGCATAAAAAGTGAAACTTGTTTTCTCAATAAATTTTGATGGAATAATTAATTATCCTCATCTTGGAGTAGTAGCTAAAATGTACAATTTTCTGTTTATGAATGCATAAAAAGTGGTTTGTTCGCATTTCGTCATTTCGGTCGTTTGCTGCCATGTGAATGGTGCTTAAATGCCGCAATAGCTGCTACGATTGGTGAGTGGCATGGGGATGTATTGAGAAACGATAGGAATATAAGTGGGGAGAAGTTTAGGTTTACACTTCATATAAATATATTATAAGTCGAAGGCTAGTTACGAATGAAATTTTTTTGGCGAAAATATAATTTACGAAGTGGCTATTGCTCGAGATTTACCAACCACTTACATTTGTTTGTTTATCTTTTACCGAAAGTCGTTGGCCGAAAATGTTAGACATAGTGAAAAACCTAGTAACATAAATGGTTTTAACGAGATTTTGGATAAATGTGGAAAAAATAATAGATTATTTTGTTTTCATATTCATAATGCGCATGTGCCTCATCTTCATCGTCCTTTTTTCACTATGTCTAACATTTTCGGCCAAAGACTTTCCGTAAAAGATAAACAAACAAATGTTAGTGGTTGGTAAATCTCGAGCAATTCTGACCAGCACTGACAAGAGTGACAAGCATTTTCTAGTCTGGCTGCTGATGCCAGAGAAAATAGCCAGCATTGTGACGGGTGTAATGTTGTGGCTTGTGTAGCTGTAGAGTATGTTGTATGGATTGTGTGTAGGTGGGTGGTATTGGGTGGGTAACTTACTGGTTGGGGAAGTGGCATGTAGGTAGCTTTGTGTACATTCAAGTGATGCCACTTTCTAAAACAAAGTATAGGGAAACTTACAAAACGAAATTGATTTTGTTTTCGTATGCCAATTCTTTTTACGAAAGGGATAATTCTTTTCGTGTCAATATTATTTTTTTAGGTGGGTTACAGAGTATTTGGTATTAGTTATCAGTGGCCTATTTCACATTTTAGAAATAGTGTTTAACAAGCCTTCTTTAACCAACTTAAAAAAGAAGTGGAAAAGTCACTCATTCACCATAAGTTTGGTGAAGCGGAATCAAGTTAAAGAGTCGGAATAATTTGTCAACTTTATTTGACAATGGGTTAAAAGTTTTTAGAGATATGTGGATGGATTACACATAATTTTGTTCCAGATTTTAAGACAGCTTACACGTAAATGGATTAAATACCTACTATTTTAGTTATACGTATTTAGATAAAAGTATTTGGTGCAAATTGCAGGGTGTTTTATTAAAGTTTTTGGCGTGGTGATGTAAATCCACCATAAACCAAACGTAAACTATTTCACACTTGCAAATACCTAATTATGCAAGTCAATTGACAAACATAACTGTTCACCAAGTTTCAAAATTATTAAAATGCCAAATTTAGTGAAAACAAAATTCTTGCTACATATTAAAATACTGTCAGTTCATTTATGAGTTGCTAAATTTCTGCCGTTTATGCACTTTTTGAGACTTTTACGCGTTTAAGTGCTGTAATGTAATACACACCTACATGGGTTTTTACTTAAAACAATCAAAAGTGGCTACACTGCTCACTTTGAAATAATTTTTGTAAGTACTTACATTTACCTTGTGCAACTGTACCCCAGCAAAGCAGCTGCACACGCATACAAGTTAGTTGTAGCTTACGCTTACTATACTGTCGCCTTCTGCTTCTGTGTACCTACCCGATTTCCCCCGCAAAAAACCCCTCTTAATTGCCCTGTCTGTGAATACGTGTGCAATTTCAACATTTAAGGACCATTCACATGAGAGCGAACGAACGAATTGATGAAATGTGAACAAACAGCTTTTTATGCATTTATTAACAGAAAATTGCACATTTTATTATTCCAAGAGTAGGATAATTAATTATTCCATCAAAATGTATTAAGATAACCAGTTTATAAACCGTTTAAATAACAAAATTTCGAATTTCCAACTTTTTGCCGCGAAAGAAAACACCCTGGCGCGAATATTCAGTTTATTCACAATCCACATCATTTAGGTAAATCGCGTTGCACAAAGTCGGGAATAAAAAATTCGTTCGAACTTAACCTTATTCCATAAGGAGGATGTCTTGAAATAATAAAATGTAAAATTTTGTGTTTATAAATGCATAAAAAGTGAAACTTGTTTTCTTAATAAATTTTGATGGAATAATTAATTATCCTCATCTTGGAGTAGTAGCTAAAATGTACAATTTTCTGTTTATGAATGCATAAAAAGTGGTTTGTTCGCATTTCGTCAATTCGGTCGTTTGCTGCCATGTGAATGGTGCTTAAATGCCGCAATAGCTGCTACGATTGGTGAGTGGCATGGGGATGTATTGAGAAACGATAGGAATATAAGTGGGGAGAAGTTTAGGTTTACATTTCATATAAATATATTATAAGTCGAAGGCTAGTTACGAATGAAATTTTTTTGGCGAAAATATAATTTACGAAGTGGCTATTGCTCGAGATTTACCAACCACTTACATTTGTTTGTTTATCTTTTACCGAAAGTCGTTGGACGAAAATGTTAGACATAGTGAAAAACCTAGTAAAATAAATGGTTTTAACGAGATTTTGGATAAATGTGGAAAAAATAATAGATTATTTTGTTTTCATATTCATAATGCGCATGTGCCTCATCTTCATCGTCCTTTTTTCACTATGTCTAACATTTTCGGCCAAAGACTTTCCGTAAAAGATAAACAAACTGTTGGGTGAGTAATGTGAAGCAGTTTCACTGAACACATCCAGTTCCACAATCCACATTTCATGCCTACAGTCCACAACAAGATGGCTGTAATCTTTTTCCGTCTGTCACTTTGACTTTTCCTTTTTTCACTGAATTACATATTATAATAAAGTCTTGTTATAAATCGAGCGGAATCATATTTTATTTTAGCGCAACTCATCAGGTTATGGGCCCAGCTCATAACAAGAAGAAGAAACTCAACACAGAAATATTTATTTGCTGGAAATTATCCATATTAAAGTATTGGAATAATCATGAGCTCTTCTAGTTCACATGGTCGGATACCTCTTCTAAATGGAGACAACTACATCACTTGGAAGGCACAGATGGAAGCTGTACTTCATCGTGGGAGATTTTTACAATATGTAAAAGGTGAAATTACACGCCCAGAACATGCCGGAACGGAGCGGACGCAGTGGGATGACAAGGATTTGGACGCCCGCGCGGAGTTGCTAATCGCAATGGAAGCAAGTATCGTAGCCCTAACTGCAAATTATAAAACTTCGAAAGAAGTCTGGTATTATTTGTTGGAGTGCTACGACAAAAAGGGACCACGCCAGAAGACAGAGGAGTACCGAAAATTAACTAACCTTGAAATGTCCCCAGGCCAGTCGATCGCTGAATATGTCAGAGAATTTAAAACAATTACCAATAGACTACGGGAGTTATCAGCTACCTTGGATGAGGATTTGCTCGTTGTAGTGCTTTTAGACGGACTGTCAGAAGACTACAAAGACATTCGGTCTGCTTTTGATGCCCAAAGCGTATACCCCGAAGTTGCAACCGTGTGCACAATGCTGCTGGAAGTAGGAGATAGGAAAAAGGATTGCTTGACCAACAATGTTCTCAGTGTCAAGCAAATTAAGTTTCAAAAATTTCATAAGAAACAAATTTAAAATAAGGTAAAAACTGATACTTTTCCATATAATTGCAGAAAGTGCGGAAAGCGGGGTCACATGGCCAAGGATTGCTGGAGCAAAAACGACAAAGTCAAGCAAACTCAAAGCGGAAGCGAATCTCAACAGGGTTTTGTTGTACAGGAGTGTGTACCAACGCAATCAGCTAATGCCACGTCTGAGACAAGCCACAAAAGTATGTTATGGTGCCTGGACAGTGGTGCTACGTCACATATGTGTGCAAAAGAGTCTACATTCGTCAACTTTAATAAAAGCGGGATAACGAATCACGTGAAATTAGCCGATAACCACATAGTAAATGTCAAGGGAACTGGAACTGCAAAACTTGGGATCAGTGTCGAAAATAGAAGCGAACCATTTTACCTATACAACACATTGTTTGTTCCCAAACTAACGGACAACCTTATATCTGTTAGCAAAGCGACTGATCATGGGTACAAAGTTGTTTTTGAACGATCTGGAGCAAACATCTTCGACAAGACAAACCGCCTGGTAATGAGAGCTGAAAAGAGAAACGGTTTGTATTACATGGTGGTAGATGAAAAGGCACAAATAGGCAGCAGTACAGCAGAAATTCCTAAGTTGAAATGCGTATCACTTATAGCATGGCATAAAAGGCTGGGACACGTTAATATAAATTCGTTGAGGCAGTTGCTATCAAAAGATATGGTAAGAGGGCTGCCGGATAAATTTAAGGAGGACTTCAGTTCATGTTCAACATGCTTACGATCGAAGCAAACTCAATTACCTTTCCCGAAAAACAACGAAAAGAAAACAACGGACAGATTGCAGCTCGTTCATTCGGACATATGTGGACCTATGCGGACAGAATCTTTAGGAAAGGCGAAATACTTTATAACATTCATTGATGACTTCTCGCGGAAGATTTTCGTCTATTTTTTGAAACGTAAAAACGATGCTCTCGAAGCTTTTACGAAGTTCAAGGCATTCGCTGAGAATCAAACTGGCTGTAAAATCAAGATACTGAGGACGGATAATGGGACGGAATTCTGCAACAGGGATTTTCAAAATTTTGTGGAGAAAAATGGAATTCTTCATCAGAAATCTGTGCCATATACCCCCCAGCAGAATGGTGTCGCCGAAAGGGCTAACCGTACCTTAACTGAAATGGGCAGGTGTCTGATGAACGAAAGTAATCTACCTGAGATGATGTGGGGAGAGCTAATCAACACTGCAGCATTTTTACGAAACCGATGTCCAACAAAAATCAATGGTGATATTACTCCGGAGGAACTTTGGAGTGGAAGCAAACCGAGTGTTTCTTTTCTCAGGGAGATCGGATCAAGAGTTTATACCTTGAATAAGGGCTCTAACTTGGGTAAATTTGAGTGTAAGTCGGAGGAAGGCATCCTTTGCGGTTACTCGGAGGAAACGAAAGCTTACAGGATTTGGCTACCAAGCAGGCGCAGTGTGATCAAAAGTAGAGACGTCAGATTTGTTAGCAATGGCAACAAGATCCAAGTAGAAGGTACTGAATGCAAGAATAATAACTATTATCTTTTTTCGTTTCAGGATAGTGCTGAAGCTTCTGATGCACCTCCTGAACATGTCAACGATTCGAGCAATTCAGAACTGGATCCTTTAGACCAGGAATCGGAGACGGATGAACTTGATGTGACAATAGTTTCCAAAGACGAATTGAACCAGGCGCGCGACGATCCAGTAACAGTCAAGGAAATTAATGATTTGGACGTCGCAAGCGAGTGGCAAGAGGCGATGAAGGCGGAGTACAACTCCCTAATGAAGAACAATACGTGGACGTTGGTAGACAGACCGATGAATAGGAAGGTGATTAAATCCAAGTGGGTCTTTAAGACCAAATACCGGCCGGATGGAACCGTGGAAAAGAGGAAGGCACGCCTCGTGGCAAGGGGTTTTGACCAAATTCAAGGCGTTGACTACCAAGATACCTACTCACCAGTGGCGAATGTTAGTTCGATACGATTAACCATGGCAATCGCGATTGAAAAGGACTTGAACTTACATCATCTGGACGTTTCTTCAGCCTACCTAAATGGGGAGATTGACGCAGTCGTTTTTATGGAACAACCGGAGGGTTTTGTGGACGGAAATGGTGTGTGCAAACTACATAAGGCAATATATGGACTGAAGCAGAGTGGTCGACAGTGGAACCTAAAACTGGATGGGACACTTAAGGCTCTTGGATTTACCCCCTCAAAATATGACAGGTGCATTTATCACAAGTCAGCAGGTGACAAAATAATGCTGATTACCGTTTATGTGGATGACTTGCTTGTGGCGACAAATAATCAGAAGGAGTTTGAAGTGCTGAAGCAATGCCTGTCTGATGTTTTCGAGATAAAGGACCTAGGATACCCAGTGCTGTGTGTTGAACTAGAGGTCAAACGTTTTACCGACAGTCTAGGTATTAGCCAAGGTGGATTTATTAACAACCTGCTAGATAAATATGGACTCACGGATTGTAAACCAGGCCGGTTACCAATCCCGGTAAATTTGAAATTGGAGCAAGAACCAACTATCACAGGAGAGAGCAAGGAGGTCGAGAGAACCAAGTATCGTCGTTTGATAGGAAGTCTGCTACACCTAGCCACCTTTAGTAGACCGGACATAGCTTACGCTGTCAACGCGTTATCGCAATTCAACGGCGATCCTCGGCAGCAGCATTGGAATACAGCAATGCATGTTCTTCGATACCTTCAGGGTTCAAGGAATGCTGGCATCGTTTATAGGAAGACATCAATGGAACTCTACGCGTTTGCTGATGCTAGTTGGGCGAGCGATTTCAATGACAGGAAGTCACAAAGTGGATATGCTTTCATTTACGGAGGTGGAGCGGTCTTATGGGCTTCAAAGAAGCAACGGATTGTGACTACATCCAGTACAGAAGCGGAGTACGTGAATCTCAGTTCCGTAGCAAAGGAAGCAGCGTTCTTACGTAACTTAATGGAGGAACTCGGACTTCATCAAGGACCAGTAACGATTTGGAGCGACAGTCGCAGTGCACAGGCGATTGCAAATGCAATGGGAGTTCAGGGGCGAACCAAGCACCTTGACATCCGACATCATTTTATTAAGGAGGCGGTAGCGGAAGGTAAAATCAGTATATCTTTCGTCAGATCAGAAGAGATGGCTGCAGATGCATTAACGAAATCCATGGCAGCACCAGCTCACCTACGATGTTTCACACATTTAGGAATGCTTTTTCTAGATTAAACTCACGACTACGGATTGTGGAATTGAGGAGGGGTGTTGGGTGAGTAATGTGAAGCAGTTTCACTGAACACATCCAGTTCCACAATCCACATTTCATGCCTACAGTCCACAACACAAACAAATGTTAGTGGTTGGTAAATCTCGAGCAACTCTGACCAGCACTGACAAGAGTGACAAGCATTTTCTAGTCTGGCTGCTGATGCCAGAGAAAATAGCCAGCATTGTGACGGGTGTAATGTTGTGGCTTGTGTAGCTGTAGAGTATGTTGTATGGATTGTGTGTAGGTGGGTGGTATTGGGTGGGTAACTTACTGGTTGGGGAAGTGGCATGTAGGTAGCTTTGTGTACATTCAAGTGATGCCACTTTCTAAAACAAAGTATAGGGAAACTTACAAAACGAAATTGATTTTGTTTTCGTATGCCAATTCTTTTTACGAAAGGGATAATTCTTTTCGTGTCAATATTATTTTTTTAGGTGGGTTACAGAGTATTTAGTATTAGTTATCAGTGGCCTATTTCACATTTTAGAAATAGTGTTTTACAAGCCTTCTTTAACCAACTTAAAAAAGAAGTGGAAAAGTCACTCATTCACCATAAGTTTGGTGAAGCGGAATCAAGTTAAAGAGTCGGAATAATTTGTCAACTTTATTTGACAATGGGTTAAAAGTTTTTAGAGATATGTGGATGGATTACACATAATTTTGTTCCAGATTTTAAGACAGCTTACACGTAAATGGATTAAATACCTATTATTTTAGTTATACGTATTTAGATAAAAGTAGTTGGTGCAAATTGCAGGGTGTATTATTAAAGTTTTTGGCGTGGTGATGTAAATCCACCATAAACCAAACGTAAACTATTTCACACTTGCAAATACCTAATTATGCAAGTCAATTGACAAACATAACTGTTCACCAAGTTTCAAAATTATTAAAATGCCAAATTTAGTGAAAACAAAATTCTTGCTACATATTAAAATACTGGCAGTTCATTTATGAGTTGCTAAATTTCTGCCGTTTATGCACTTTTTGAAACTTTTACGCGTTTAAGTGCTGTAATGTAATACACACCTACATGGGTTTTTACTTAAAACAATCAAAAGTGGCTACACTGCTCACTTTGAAATAATTTTTGTAAGTACTTACATTTACCTTGTGCAACTGTACCCCAGCAAAGCAGCTGCACACGCATACAAGTTAGTTGTAGCTTACGCTTACTATACTGTCGCCTTCTGCTTCTGTGTACCTACCCGATTTCCCCCGCAAAAAACCCCTCTTAATTGCCCTGTCTGTGAATACGTGTGCAATTTCAACATTTAAGGACCATTCACATGAGAGCGAACGAACGAATTGATGAAATGTGAACAAACAGCTTTTTATGCATTTATTAACAGAAAATTGCACATTTTATTATTCCAAGAGTAGGATAATTAATTATTCCATCAAAATGTATTAAGATAACCAGTTTATAAACCGTTTAAATAACAAAATTTCGAATTTCCAACTTTTTGCCGCGAAAGAAAACAGCCTGCCGCGAATATTTAGTTTATTCACAATCCACATCATTTAGGTAAATCGCGTTCCACAAAGTCGGGAATAAAAAATTCGTTCGAACTTAACCTTATTCCATAAGGAGGATGTCTTGAAATAATAAAATGTAAAATTTTGTGTTTATAAATGCATAAAAAGTGAAACTTGTTTTCTTAATAAATTTTGATGGAATAATTAATTATCCTCATCTTGGAGTAGTAGCTAAAATGTACAATTTTCTGTTTATGAATGCATAAAAAGTGGTTTGTTCGCATTTCGTCAATTCGGTCGTTTGCTGCCATGTGAATGGTGCTTAAATGCCGCAATAGCTGCTACGATTGGTGAGTGGCATGGGGATGTATTGAGAAACGATAGGAATATAAGTGGGGAGAAGTTTAGGTTTACACTTCATATAAATATATTATAAGTCGAAGGCTAGTTACGAATGAAATTTTTTTGGCGAAAATATAATTTACGAAGTGGCTATTGCTCGAGATTTACCAACCACTTACATTTGTTTGTTTATCTTTTACCGAAAGTCGTTGGCCGAAAATGTTAGACATAGTGAAAAACCTAGTAACATAAATGGTTTTAACGAGATTTTGGATAAATGTGGAAAAAATAATAGATTATTTTGTTTTCATATTCATAATGCGCATGTGCCTCATCTTCATCGTCCTTTTTTCACTATGTCTAACATTTTCGGCCAAAGACTTTCCGTAAAAGATAAACAAACAAATGTAAGTGGTTGGTAAATCTCGAGCAACTCTGACCAGCACTGACAAGAGTGACAAGCAAGCAAAACACGCTAAATATAATGCGCATCGCACTAACGTACAAGGCGGATGCACACACAATTTTCTAGTCTGGCTGCTGATGCCAGAGAAAATAGCCAGCATTGTGACGGGTGTAATGTTGTGGCTTGTGTAGCTGTAGAGTATGTTGTATGGATTGTGTGTAGGTGGGTGGTATTGGGTGGGTAACTTACTGGTTGGGGAAGTGGCATATAGGTAGCTTTGTGTACATTCAAGTGATGCCACTTTCTAAAACAAAGTATACAGAAACTTACAAAACGAAATTGATTTTGTTTTCGTATGCCAATTCTTTTTACGAAAGGGATAATTCTTTTCGTGTCAATATTGTTTTTTTGGGTGGGTTACAGAGTATTTAGTATTAGTTATCAGTGGCCTATTTCACATTTTAGAAATAGTGTTTTACAAGCCTTCTTTAACCAACTTAAAAAAGAAGTGGAAAAGTCACTCATTCACCATAAGTTTGTGAATGGTTCTTAAATGCCGCAATAGCTGCTACGATGAGTGAGTGGCATGGGGATGTATTGAGAAACGATAGGAATATAAGTGGGGAGAAGTTTAGCTACTGTTTACATTTCATATAAATATATTATAAGTCGAAGGCTAGTTACGAATGAAAATTTTTTGGCGAAAATATAATTTACGAAGTGGCTATTGCTCGAGATTTACCAACCACTTACATTTGTTTGTTTATCTTTTACGGAAAGTCTTTGGCCGAAAATGTTAGACATAGTGAAAAACCTAGTAAAATAAATGGTTTTAACGAAAATTTGGATAAATGTGGAAAAAATAATAGATTATTTTGTTTTCATATTCATAATGTGCATGTGCCTCATCTTCATCGTCCTCGCCCGTCTTGCTTTATTACTGGTTCGTCTTCTTCATACTTCATACGTGCTTCATATTCATAGTTCTTACCAGCAGTTTCGCCAGTTGCAGTGGTTTTATTATGTATACATACATATTTCTAAGGCAATTTTGTGTTAAAAGTGGAGAACATAATATTCGTAATGTTAACAGATTTCTTTTATAATTTATTTGAAAATGTATGCAAATTGCAACCAACCGCTCTACAAAGAAAAAGGTAAACAAATTTTGTTAGCTACACCACCAACCCTGCTACACCACCACACCTAAGTCTGCATATCTCACAATTTGTGTAACGAAATTGCAATTCATGGAAAAAATTATATTACTTTAAATTTAAAGTTATTAGGGTTTTCGTTTAGGATTCTCCGATTCGTGTAAAAAACCACTGCAACTGGCGAAACTGCTGGTATGAACTATGAATATGAAGCACGTATGAAGTATGAAGAAGACGAACCAGTAATAAAGCAAGACGGGCGAGGACGATGAAGATGAGGCACATGCACATTATGAATATGAAAACAAAATAATCTATTATTTTTTCCACATTTATCCAAATTTTCGTTAAAACCATTTATTTTACTAGGTTTTTCACTATGTCTAACATTTTCGGCCAAAGACTTTCCGTAAAAGATAAACAAACAATTGTAAGTGGTTGGTAAATCTCAAGCAACTATGACCAGCACTGACAAGAGTGACAAGCAAGCAAAACACGCTAAATATAATGCGCATCGCACTTACGTACAAGGCGGATGCACACACAAATTTCTAGTCTGGCTGCTGATGCCAGAGAAAAAAACCAGCATTGTGACGGGTGTTATGGCTTGTGTCGCTGTAGAGTATGTTGTATGGATTGTGTGTAGGTGGGTGGTATTGGGTGGGTAACTTACTGGTTGGGGAAGTGGCATGTAGGTAGCTTTGTGTACATTCAAGTGATGCCACTTTCTAAAACAAAGTATAGGGGAACTTACAAAACGAAATTGATTTTGTTTTCTTATGCCAATTCTTTTTACGAAAGGGATAATTCTTTTCGTGTCAATATTATTTTTTTAGGTGGGTTACAGAGTATTTAGTATTAGTTATCAGTGGCCTATTTCACATTTTAGAAATAGTGTTTTACAAGCCTTCTTTAACCAACTTAAAAAAGAAGTGGAAAAGTCACTCATTCACCATAAGTTTGATGAAGCGGAATCAGGTTAAAGAGTCGGAATAATTTGTCAACTTTATTTGACAATGGGCTAAAAGTTTTTAGAGATATGTGGATGGATTACACATAATTGTGTTCCAGATTTTAAGACAGCTTACACGTAAATGGATTAAATACCTACCTACTATTTTAGTTATACGTATTTAGATAAAAGTATTTGGTGCAAATTGCAGGGTGTTTTATTAAAGTTTTTGGCGTGGTGATGTAAATCCACCATAAACCAAACGTAAACTATTTCACACTTGCAAATACCTAATTATGCAAGTCAATTGACAAACATAACTGTTCACCAAGTTTCAAAATTATTAAAATGCCAAATTTAGTGAAAATAAAATTCTTGCTACATATTAAAACACTGGCAGTTCATTTATGAGTTGCTAAATTTCTGCCGTTTATGCACTTTTTGAGACTTTTACGCGTTTAAGTGCTGTAATGTAATACACACCTACATGGGTTTTTACTTAAAACAATCAAAAGTGGCTACACTGCTCAGTTTGAAATAATTTTTGTAAGTACTTACATTTACCTTGTGCAACTGTACCCCAGCAAAGCAGCTGCACACGCATACAAGTTAGTTGTAGCTTACGCTTACTATACTGTCGCCTTCTGCTTCTGTGTACCTACCCGATTTCCACCGCAAAAAACCCCTCTTAATTGCCCTGTCTGTGAATACGTGTGCAATTTCAACATTTAAGGACCATTCACATGAGAGCGAACGAACGAATTGATGAAATGTGAACAAACAGCTTTTTATGCATTTATTAACAGAAAATTGCACATTTTATTATTCCAAGAGTAGGATAATTAATTATTCCATCAAAATGTATTAAGATAACCAGTTTATAAACCGTTTAAATAACAAAATTTCGAATTCCCAACTTTTTGCCGCGAAAGAAAACACCCTGGCGCGAATATTCAGTTTATTCACAATCCACATCATTTAGGTAAATCGCGTTCCACAAAGTCGGGAATAAAAAATTCGTTCGAACTTAACCTTATTCCATGAGGAGGATGTCTTGAAATAATAAAATGTGCAATTTTGTGTTTATAAATGAATAAAAAGTGAAACTTGTTTTCTTATTAAATTTTGATAGAATAATTAATTATCCTCATCTTGGAGTAGTAGCTAAAATGTACAATTTTCTGTTTATGAATGCATAAAAAGTGGTTTGTTCGCATTTCGTCAATTCGTTCGTTTGCTGCCATGTGAATGGTGCTTAAATGCCGCAATAGCTGCTACGATGAGTGAGTGGCATGGGGATGTATTGAGAAACGATAGGAATATAAGTGGGGAGAAGTTTAGGTACTGTTTACATTTCATATAAATATATTATAAGTCTCGAAGGCTAGTTACGAATGAACATTTTTTGGCGAAAATATAATTTACGAAGTGGCTATTGCTCGAGATTTACCAACCACTTACATTTGTTTGTTTATCTTTTACGGAAAGTCTTTGGCGGAAAATGTTAGACATAGTGAAAAACCTAGTAAAATAAATGGTTTTAACAAAAATTTGGATAAATGTGGAAAAAATAATAGATTATTTTGTTTTCATATTTATAATTTGCATGTGCCTCATCTTCATCGTCCTTTTTTCAATATGTCTAACATTTTCGGCCAAAGACTTTCCGTAAAAGATAAACAAACAAATGTAAGTGGTTGGTAAATCTCGAGCAACTCTGACCAGCACTGACAAGAGTGACAAGCAAGCAAAACACGCTAAATATAATGCGCATCGGACTTACGTACAAGGCGGATGCACACACAAATTTCTAGTCTGGCTGCTGATGTAATGTTGTGTCTTGTGTAGCTGTAGAGTATGTTGTATGGATTGTGTGTAGGTGGGTGGTATTGGGTGGGTAACTTACTGGTTGGGGAAGTGGCATGTAGGTAGCTTTGTGTACATTCAAGTGATGCCACTTTCTAAAACAAAGTATACGGAAACTTACAAAACGAAATTGATTTTGTTTTCGTATGCCAATTCTTTTTCTTTTCGTGTCAATATTATTTTTTTAGGTGGGTTACAGAGTATTTAGTATTAGTTATCAGTGGCCTATTTCACATTTTAGAAATAGTGTTTTACAAGCCTTCTTTAACCAACTTAAAAAAGAAGTGGAAAAGTCATTCATTCACCATAAGTTTGGTGAAGCGGAATCAGGTTAAAGAGTCGGAATAATTTGTCAACTTTATTTGACAATGGGCTAAAAGTTTTTAGAGATATGTGGATGGATTACACATAATTTTGTTCCAGATTTTAAGACAGCTTACACGTAAATGGATTAAATACCTACCTACTATTTTAGTTATACGTATTTAGATAGAAGTATTTGGTGCAAATTGGAGGGTGTTTTATTAAAGTTTTTGGCGTGGTGATGTAAATCCACCATAAACCAAACGTAAACTATTTCACACTTGCAAATACCTAATTATGCAAGTCAATTGACAAACATAACTGTTCACCAAGTTTCAAAATTATTAAAATGCCAAATTTAGTGAAAATAAAATTCTTGCTACATATTAAAATACTGGCAGTTCATTTATGAGTTGCTAAATTTCTGCCGTTTATGCACTTTTTGAGACTTTTACGCGTTTAAGTGCTGTAATGTAATACACACCTACATGGGTTTTTACTTAAAACAATCAAAAGTGGCTACACTGCTCACTTTGAAATAATTTTTGTAAGTACTTACATTTACCTTGTGCAACTGTACCCCAGCAAAGCAGCTGCACACGCATACAAGTTAGTTGTAGCTTACGCTTACTATACTGTCGCCTTATGATTCTGTGTACCTACGCGATTTCCACCGCAAAAAACCCCTCTTAATTGCCCTGTCTGTGAATACGTGTGCAATTTCAACATTTAAGGACCATTCACATGAGAGCGAACGAACGAATTGATGAAATGTGAACAAACAGCTTTTTATGCATTTATTAACAGAAAATTGCACATTTTATTATTCCAAGAGTAGGATAATTAATTATTCCATCAAAATGTATTAAGATAACCAGTTTATAAACCGTTTAAATAACAAAATTTCGAATTCCCAACTTTTTGCCGCGAAAGAAAACACCCTGGCGCGAATATTCAGTTTATTCACAATCCACATCATTTAGGTAAATCGCGTTCCACAAAGTCGGGAATAAAAAATTCGTTCGAACTTAACCTTATTCCATGAGGAGGATGTCTTGAAATAATAAAATGTGCAATTTTGTGTTTATAAATGAATAAAAAGTGAAACTTGTTTTCTTATTCAATTTTGATAGAATAATTAATTATCCTCATCTTGGAGTAGTAGCTAAAATGTACAATTTTCTGTTTATGAATGCATAAAAAGTGGTTTGTTCGCATTTCGTCAATTCGTTCGTTTGCTGCCATGTGAATGGTGCTTAAATGCCGCAATAGCTGCTACGATGAGTGAGTGGCATGGGGATGTATTGAGAAACGATAGGAATATAAGTGGGGAGAAGTTTAGGTACTGTTTACATTTCATATAAATATATTATAAGTCGAAGGATAGTTACGAATGAAAATTTTTTTGGCGAAAATATAATTTACGAAGTTGCTATTGCTCGAGATTTACCAACCACTTACATTTGTTTGTTTATCTTTTACGGAAAGTCTTTGGCCGAAAATGTTAGACATAGTGGAAAACCTAGTAAAATAAATGGTTTTAACGAAATTTTGGATAAATAAGGAAAAAATAATAGATTATTTTGTTTTCATATTCATAATGTGCATGTGCCTCATCTTCATTGTCCTTTTTTCACTATGTCTAACATTTTCGGTCAAAGACTTTCCGTAAAAGATAAACAAACAAATGTAAGTGGTTGGTAAATCTCAAGCAACTCTGACCAGCACTGACAAGAGTGACAAGCAAGCAAAACACGCTAAATATAATGCGCATCGCACTTACGTACAAGGCGGATGCACACACAAATTTCTAGTCTGGCTGCTGATGCCAGAGAAAAAAAAAAACATTGTGACGGGTGTAATGTTGTGGCTTGTGTAGCTGTAGAGTATGTTGTATGGATTGTGTGTAGGTGGGTGGTATTGGGTGGGTAACTTACTGGTTGGGGAACTGGCATGTAGGTAGCTTTGTGTACATTCAAGTGATGCCACTTTCTAAAACAAAGTATACGGAAACTTACAAAACGAAATTGATTTTGTTTTCGTATGCCAATTCTTTTTACGAAAGGGATAATTCTTTTGGTGTCAATATTGCTTTTTTGGGTGGGTTACAGAGTATTTAGTATTAGTTATCAGTGGCCTATTTCACATTTTAGAAATAGTGTTTTACAAGCCTTCTTTAACCAACTTAAAAAAGAAGTGGAAAAGTCACTCATTCACCATAAGTTTGTGAATGGTGCTTAAATGCCGCAATAGCTGCTACGATGAGTGAGTGGCATGGGGATGTATTGAGAAACGATAGGAATATAAGTGGGGAGAAGTTTAGGTACTGTTTACATTTCATATAATTATATTATAAGTCTCGAAGGCTAGTTACGAATGAACATTTTTGGCGAAAATATAATTTACGAAGTGGCTATTGCTCGAAATTTACCAACCACTTACATTTGTTTGTTTCTCTTTTACGGAAAGTCTTTGGCGGAAAATGTTAGACATAGTGAAAAACCTAGTAAAATAAATGGTTTTAACAAAAATTTGGATAAATGTGGAAAAAATAATAGATTATTTTGTTTTCATATTCATAATTTGCATGTGCCTCATCTTCATCGTCCTTTTTTCACTATGTCTAACATTTTCGGCCAAAGACTTTCCGTAAAAGATAAACAAACAAATGTAAGTGGTTGGTAAATCTCAAGCAACTCTGACCAGCACTGACAAGAGTGACAAGCAAGCAAAACACGCTAAATATAATGCGCATCGCACTTACGTACAAGGCGGATGCACACACGAATTTCTAGTCTGGCTGCTGATGCCAGAGAAAAAAACCAGCATTGTGACGGGTGTAATGTTGTGGCTTGTGTAGCTGTAGAGTATGTTGTATGGATTGGGTGTAGGTGGGTGGTATTGGGTTGGTAACTTACTGGTTGGGGAAGTGGCATGTAGGTAGCTTTGTGTACATTCAAGTGATGCCACTTTCTAAAACAAAGTATAGGGAAACTTACAAAACGAAATTGATTTTGTTTTCTTATGCCAATTCTTTTTACGAAAGGGATAATTCTTTTCGTGTCAATATTATTTTTTTAGGTGGGTTACAGAGTATTTAGTATTAGTTATCAGTGGCCTATTTCACATTTTAGAAATAGTGTTTTACAAGCCTTTTTTAACCAACTTAAAAAAGAAATGGAAAAGTCACTCATTCACCATAAGTTTGTGAATGGTGCTTAAATGCCGCAATAGCTGCTACGATGAGTGAGTGGCATGGGGATGTATTGAGAAACGATAGGAATATAAGTGGGGAGAAGTTTAGGTACTGTTTACATTTCATATAAATATATTATAAGTCTCGAAGGCTAGTTACGAATGAACATTTTTTGGCGAAAATATAATTTACGAAGTGGCTATTGCTCGAGATTTACCAACCACTTACATTTGTTTGTTTATCTTTTACGGAAAGTCTTTGGCGGAAAATGTTAGACATAGTGAAAAACCTAGTAAAATAAATGGTTTTAACAAAAATTTGGATAAATGTGGAAAAAATAATAGATTATTTTGTTTTCATATTCATAATTTGCATGTGCCTCATCTTCATCGTCCTTTTTTCAATATGTCTAACATTTTCGGCCAAAGACTTTCCGTAAAAGATAAACAAACAAATGTAAGTGGTTGGTAAATCTCGAGCAACTCTGACCAGCACTGACAAGAGTGACAAGCAAGCAAAACACGCTAAATATAATGCGCATCGCACTTACGTACAAGGCGGATGCACACACAAATTTCTGGTCTGGCTGCTGATGCCAGAGAAAAAAGCCAGCATTGTGACGGGTGTAATGTTGTGGCTTGTGTAGCTGTAGAGTATGTTGTATGGATTGTGTGTAGGTGGGTGGTATTGGGTGGGTAACTTACTGGTTGGGGAAGTGGCATGTAGGTAGCTTTGTGTACATTCAAGTGATGCCACTTTCTAAAACAAAGTATACGGAAACTTACAAAACGAAATTGATTTTGTTTTCGTATGCCAATTCTTTTTACGAAAGGGATAATTCTTTTGGTGTCAATATTGCTTTTTTGGGTGGGTTACAGAGTATTTAGTATTAGTTATCAGTGGCCTATTTCACATTTTAGAAATAGTGTTTTACAAGCCTTTTTAACCAACTTAAAAAAGAAGTGGAAAAGTCACTCATTCACCATAAGTTTGTGAATGGTGCTTAAATGCCGCATTAGCTGCTACGATGAGTGAGTGGCATGGGGATGTATTGAGAAACGATAGGAATATAAGTGGGGAGAAGTTTAGGTACTGTTTACATTTCATATAAATATATTATAAGTCGAAGGCTAGTTACGAATGAACATTTTTTTGGCGAAAATATAATTTACGAAGTTGCTATTGCTCGAGATTTACCAACCACTTACATTTGTTTGTTTATCTTTTACGGAAAGTCTTTGGCCGAAAATGTTAGACATAGTGAAAAACCTAGTAAAATAAATGGTTTTAACGAAAATTTGGATAAATAAGGAAAAAATAATAGATTATTTTGTTTTCATATTCATAATGTGCATGTGCCTCATCTTCATCGTCCTTTTTTCACTATGTCTAACATTTTCGGTCAAAGACTTTCCGTAAAAGATAAACAAACAAATGTAAGTGGTTGGTAAATCTCGAGCAACTCTGACCAGCACTGACAAGAGTGACAAGCAAGCAAAACACGCTAAATATAATGCGCATCGCACTTACGTACAAGGCGGATGCACACACAAATTTCTAGTCTGGCTGCTGATGCCAGAGAAAAAAAACAGCATTGTGACGGGTGTAATGTTGTGGCTTGTGTAGCTGTAGAGTATGTTGTATGGATTGTGTGTAGGTGGGTGGTATTGGGTGGGTAACTTACTGGTTGGGGAAGTGGCATGTAGGTAGCTTTGTGTACATTCAAGTGATGCCACTTTCTAAAACAAAGTTTACGGAAACTTACAAAACGAAATTGATTTTGTTTTCGTATGCCAATTCTTTTTACGAAAGGGATAATTCTTTTGGTGTCAATATTGCTTTTTTGGGTGGGCTACAGAGTATTTAGTATTAGTTATCAGTGGCCTATTTCACATTTTAGAAATAGTGTTTTACAAGCCTTTTTAACCAACTTAAAAAAGAAGTGGAAAAGTCACTCATTCACCATAAGTTTGTGAATGGTGCTTAAATGCCGCATTAGCTGCTACGATGAGTGAGTGGCATGGGGATGTATTGAGAAACGATAGGAATATAAGTGGGGAGAAGTTTAGGTACTGTTTACATTTCATATAAATATATTATAAGTCGAAGGCTAGTTAAAAATGAACATTTTTTTGGCGAAAATATAATTTACGAAGTTGCTATTGCTCGAGATTTACCAACCACTTACATTTGTTTGTTTATCTTTTACGGAAAGTCTTTGGCCGAAAATGTTAGACATAGTGGAAAACCTAGTAAAATAAATGGTTTTAACGAAAATTTGGATAAATAAGGAAAAAATAATAGATTATTTTGTTTTCATATTCATAATGTGCATGTACCTCATCTTCATCGTCCTTTTTTCACTATGTCTAACATTTTCGGTCAAAGACTTTCCGTAAAAGATAAACAAACAAATGTAAGTGGTTGGTAAATCTCGAGCAACTCTGACCAGCACTGACAAGAGTGACAAGCAAGCAAAACACGCTAAATATAATGCGCATCGCACTTACGTACAAGGCGGATGCACACACAAATTTCTAGTCTGGCTGCTGATGCCAGAGAAAAAAAACAGCATTGTGACGGGTGTAATGTTGTGGCTTGTGTAGCTGTAGAGTATGTTGTATGGATTGTGTGTAGGTGGGAGGTATTGGTTGGGTAACTTACTGGTTGGGGAACTGGTATGTAGGTAGCTTTGTGTACATTCAAGTGATGCCACTTTCTAAAACAAAGTATACGGAAACTTACAAAACGAAATTGATTTTGTTTTCGTATGCCAATTCTTTTTACGAAAGGGATAATTCTTTTGGTGTCAATATTGCTTTTTTGGGTGGGTTACAGAGTATTTAGTATTAGTTATCAGTGGCCTATTTCACATTTTAGAAATAGTGTTTTACAAGCCTTCTTTAACCAACTTAAAAAAGAAGTGGAAAAGTCACTCATTCACCATAAGTTTGTGAATGGTGCTTAAATGCCGCAATAGCTGCTACGATGAGTGAGTGGCATGGGGATGTATTGAGAAACGATAGGAATATAAGTGGGGAGAAGTTTAGGTACTGTTTACATTTCATATAAATATATTATAAGTCTCGAAGGCTAGTTACGAATGAACATTTTTGGCGAAAATATAATTTACGAAGTGGCTATTGCTCGAAATTTACCAACCACTTACATTTGTTTGTTTCTCTTTTACGGAAAGTCTTTGGCGGAAAATATTAGACATAGTGAAAAACCTAGTAAAATAAATGGTTTTAACAAAAATTTGGATAAATGTGGAAAAAATAATAGATTATTTTGTTTTCATATTCATAATTTGCATGTGCCTCATCTTCATCGTCCTTTTTTCACTATGTCTAACATTTTCGGCCAAAAACTTTCCGTAAAAGATAAACAAACAAATGTAAGTGGTTGGTAAATCTCAAGCAACTCTGACCAGCACTGACAAGAGTGACAAGCAAGCAAAACACGCTAAATATAATGCGCATCGCACTTACGTACAAGGCGGATGCACAGACGAATTTCTAGTCTGGCTGCTGATGCCAGAGAAAAAAACCAGCATTGTAGCGGGTGTAATGTTGTGGCTTGTGTAGCTGTAGAGTATGTTGTATGGATTGGGTGTAGGTGGGTGGTATTGGGTTGGTAACTTACTGGTTGGGGAAGTGGCATGTAGGTAGCTTTGTGTACATTCAAGTGATGCCACTTTCCAAAACAAAGTATAGGGAAACTTACAAAACGAAATTGATTTTGTTTTCTTATGCCAATTCTTTTTACGAAAGGGATAATTCTTTTCGTGTCAATATTATTTTTTTAGGTGGGTTACAGAGTATTTAGTATTAGTTATCAGTGGCCTATTTCACATTTTAGAAATAGTGTTTTACAAGCCTCTTTTAACCAACTTAAAAAAGAAGTGGAAAAGTCACTTATTCACCATAAGTTTGTGAATGGTGCTTAAATGCCGCAATAGCTGCTACGATGAGTGAGTGGCATGGGGATGTATTGAGAAACGATAGGAATATAAGTGGGGAGAAGTTTAGGTACTGTTTACATTTCATATAAATATATTATAAGTCTCGAAGGCTAGTTACGAATGAACATTTTTTGGCGAAAATATAATTTACGAAGTGGCTATTGCTCGAGATTTACCAACCACTTACATTTGTTTGTTTATCTTTTACGGAAAGTCTTTGGCGGAAAATGTTAGACATAGTGAAAAACCTAGTAAAATAAATGGTTTTAACAAAAATTTGGATAAATGTGGAAAAAATAATAGATTATTTTGTTTTCATATTCATAATTTGCATGTGCCTCATCTTCATCGTCCTTTTTTCAATATGTCTAACATTTTCGGCCAAAGACTTTCCGTAAAAGATAAACAAACAAATGTAAGTGGTTGGTAAATCTCGAGCAACTCTGACCAGCACTGACAAGAGTGACAAGTAAGCAAAACACGCTAAATATAATGCGCATCGCACTTACGTACAAGGCGGATGCACACACAAATTTCTAGTCTGGCTGCTGATGCCAGAGAAAAAAGCCAGCATTGTGACGGGTGTAATGTTGTGGCTTGTGTAGCTGTAGAGTATGTTGTATGGATTGTGTGTAGGTGGGTGGTATTGGGTGGGTAACTTACTGGTTGGGGAAGTGGCATGTAGGTAGCTTTGTGTACATTCAAGTGATGCCACTTTCTAAAACAAAGTATACGAAAACTTACAAAACGAAATTGATTTTGTTTTCGTATGCCAATTCTTTTTACGAAAGGGATAATTCTTTTGGTGTCAATATTGCTTTTTTGGGTGGGTTACAGAGTATTTAGTATTAGTTATCAGTGGCCTATTTCACATTTTAGAAATAGTGTTTTACAAGTCTTCTTTATTCAACTTAAAAAGGAAGTGGAAAAGTCACTTATTCACCATAAGTTTGTGAATGGTGCTTAAATGCCGCAATAGCTGCTGCGATGAGTGAGTGGCATGGGGATGTATTGAGAAACGATAGGAATATAAGTGGGGAGAAGTTTAGGTACTGTTTACATTTCATATAAATATATTATAAGTCTCGAAGGCTAGTTACGAATGAAAATTTTTGGCGAAAATATAATTTACGAAGTGGCTATTGCTCGAAATTTACCAACCACTTACATTTGTTTGTTTCTCTTTTACGGAAAGTCTTTGGCGGAAAATATTAGACATAGTGAAAAACCTAGTAAAATAAATGGTTTTAACAAAAATTTGGATAAATGTGGAAAAAATAATAGATTATTTTGTTTTCATATTCATAATTTGCATGTGCCTCATCTTCATCGTCCTTTTTTCACTATGTCTAACATTTTCGGCCAAAGACTTTCCGTAAAAGATAAACAAACAAATGTAAGTGGTTGGTAAATCTCAAGCAACTCTGACCAGCACTGACAAGAGTGACAAGCAAGCAAAACACGCTAAATATAATGCGCATCGCACTTACGTACAAGGCGGATGCACAGACGAATTTCTAGTCTGGCTGCTGATGCCAGAGAAAAAAACCAGCATTGTGACGGGTGTAATGTTGTGGCTTGTGTAGCTGTAGAGTATGTTGTATGGATTGGGTGTAGGTGGGTGGTATTGGGGGGGTAACTTACTGGTTGGGGAAGTGGCATGTAGGTAGCTTTGTGTACATTCAAGTGATGCCACTTTCCAAAACAAAGTATAGGGAAACTTACAAAACGAAATTGATTTTGTTTTCTTATGCCAATTCTTTTTACGAAAGGGATAATTCTTTTCGTGTCAATATTATTTTTTTAGGTGGGTTACAGAGTATTTAGTATTAGTTATCAGTGGCCTATTTCACATTTTAGAAATAGTGTTTTACAAGCCTCTTTTAACCAACTTAAAAAAGAAGTGGAAAAGTCACTCATTCACCATAAGTTTGTGAATGGTGCTTAAATGCCGCAATAGCTGCTACGATGAGTGAGTGGCATGGGGATGTATTGAGAAACGATAGGAATATAAGTGGGGAGAAGTTTAGGTACTGTTTACATTTCATATAAATATATTATAAGTCTCGAAGGCTAGTTACGAATGAACATTTTTTGGCGAAAATATAATTTACGAAGTGGCTATTGCTCGAGATTTACCAACCACTTACATTTTTGTTTGTTTATCTTTTACGGAAAGTCTTTGGCGGAAAATGTTAGACATAGTGAAAAACCTAGTAAAATAAATGGTTTTAACAAAAATTTGCATAAATGTGGGAAAAATAATAGATTATTTTGTTTTCATATTCATAATGTGCATGTGCCTCATCTTCATCGTCCTTTTTTCACTATGTCTAAATCTCAAGCAACTCTGACCAGCACTGACAAGAGTGACAAGCAAGCAAAACACGCTAAATGTAATGCGCATCGCACTTACGTACAAGGCGGATGCACACACAAATTTCTAGTCTGGCTGCTGATGCCAGAGAAAAAAACCAGCATTGTGACGGGTGTAATGTTGTGGCTTGTGTAGCTGTAGAGTATGTTGTATGGATTGTGTGTAGGTGGGTGGTATTGGGTGGGTAACTTACTGGTTGGGGAAGTGGCATGTAGGTAGCTTTGTGTACATTCAAGTGATGCCACTTTCTAGAACAAAGTATAGGGAAACTTACAAAACGAAATTGATTTTGTTTTCTTATGCCAATTCTTTTTACGAAAGGGATAATTCTTTTCGTGTCAATATTATTTTTTTAGGTGGGTTACAGAGTATTTAGTATTAGTTATCAGTGGCCTATTTCACATTTTAGAAATAGTGTTTTACAAGCCTTCTTTAACCAACTTAAAAAAGAAGTGGAAAAGTCACTCATTCACCATAAGTTTGTGAATGGTGCTTAAATGCCGCAATAGCTGCTACGATGAGTGAGTGGCATGGGGATGTATTGAGAAACGATAGGAATATAAGTGGGGAGAAGTTTAGGTACTGTTTACATTTCATATAAATATATTATAAGTCTCGAAAGCTAGTTACGAATGAACATTTTTTGGCGAAAATATAATTTACGAAGTGGCTATTGCTCGAGATTTACCAACCACTTACATTTGTTTGTTTATCTTTTACGGAAAGTCTTTGGCGGAAAATGTTAGACATAGCGAAAAACCTAGTAAAATAAATGGTTTTAACAAAAATTTGGATAAATGTGGAAAAAATAATAGATTATTTTGTTTTCATATTCATAATTTGCATGTGCCTCATCTTCATCGTCCTTTTTTCAATATGTGTAACATTTTCGGCCAAAGACTTTCCGTAAAAGATAAACAAACAAATGTAAGTGGTTGGTAAATCTCGAGCAATAGCCACTTCGTAAATTATATTTTCGCCAAAAAATGTTAATTCGTAACTAGCCTTCGACTTATAATATATTTATATGAAATGTAAACAGTACCTAAACTTCTCCCCACTTATATTCCTATCGTTTCTCATTATTATTAGTGGTTTTATTATGTATACATACATATTTCTAAGGCAATTTTGTGTTGAAAGTGGAGAACATAATATTCGTAATGTTAACAGATTTCTTTTATAATTTATTTGAAAATGTATGCAAATTGCAACCAACCGCTCTACAAAGAAAAAGGTAAACAAATTTTATTAGCTACACCACCAACCCTGCTACACAACCACACCTAAGTCTGCATATCTCACAATTTGTGTAACGAAATTGCAATTCATGGAAAAAATTATATTAATTTAAATTTAAAGTTATTAGGGTTTTCGTTTAGGATTCTCCGATTCGTGTAAAAAACCACTGCAACTGGCGAAACTGCTGGTATGAACTATGAATATGAAGCACGTATGAAGTATGAAGAAGACGAACCAGTAATAAAGCAAGACGGGCGAGGACGATGAAGATGATATGAAAACAAAATAATCTATTATTTTTTCCACATTTATCCAAATTTTCGTTAAAACCATTTATTTTACTAGGTTTTTCACTATGTCTAACATTTTCGGCCAAAGACTTTCCGTAAAAGATAAACAAACAAATGTAAGTGGTTGGTAAATCTCAAGCAACTATGACCAGCACTGACAAGAGTGACAAGCAAGCAAAACACGCTAAATATAATGCGCATCGCACTTACGTACAAGGCGGATGCATACACAAATTTCTAGTCTGGCTGCTGATGTAATGTTGTGTCTTGTGTAGCTGTAGAGTATGTTGTATGGATTGTGTGTAGGTGGGTGGTATTGGGTGGGTAACTTACTGGTTGGGGAAGTGGCATGTAGGTAGCTTTGTGTACATTCAAGTGATGCCACTTTCTAAAACAAAGTATACGGAAACTTACAAAACGAAATTGATTTTGTTTTCGTATGCCAATTCTTTTTACGAAAGGGATAATTCTTTTGGTGTCAATATTGCTTTTTTGGGTGGGTTACAGAGTATTTAGTATTAGTTATCAGTGGCCTATTTCACATTTTAGAAATAGTGTTTTACAAGCCTCTTTTAACCAATTTAAAAAAGAAGTGGAAAAGTCACTCATTCACCATAAGTTTGTGAATGGTGCTTAAATGCCGCAATAGCTGCTACGATGAGTGAGTGGCATGGGGATGTATTGAGAAACGATAGGAATATAAGTGGGGAGAAGTTTAGGTACTGTTTACATTTCATATAAATATATTATAAGTCTCGAAGGCTAGTTACGAATGAAAATTTTTGGCGAAAATATAATTTACGAAGTGGCTATTGCTCGAAATTTACCAACCACTTACATTTGTTTGTTTCTCTTTTACGGAAAGTCTTTGGCGGAAAATATTAGACATAGTGAAAAACCTAGTAAAATAAATGGTTTTAACAAAAATTTGGATAAATGTGGAAAAAATAATAGATTATTTTGTTTTCATATTCATAATTTGCATGTGCCTCATCTTCATCGTCCTTTTTTCACTATGTCTAACATTTTCGGCCAAAGACTTTCCGTAAAAGATAAACAAACAAATGTAAGTGGTTGGTAAATCTCAAGCAACTCTGACCAGCACTGACAAGAGTGACAAGCAAGCAAAACACGCTAAATATAATGCGCATCGCACTTACGTACAAGGCGGATGCACAGACGAATTTCTAGTCTGGCTGCTGATGCCAGAGAAAAAAACCAGCATTGTGACGGGTGTAATGTTGTGGCTTGTGTAGCTGTAGAGTATGTTGTATGGATTGGGTGTAGGTGGGTGGTATTGGGGGGGTAACTTACTGGTTGGGGAAGTGGCATGTAGGTAGCTTTGTGTACATTCAAGTGATGCCACTTTCCAAAACAAAGTATAGGGAAACTTACAAAACGAAATTGATTTTGTTTTCTTATGCCAATTCTTTTTACGAAAGGGATAATTCTTTTCGTGTCAATATTATTTTTTTAGGTGGGTTACAGAGTATTTAGTATTAGTTATCAGTGGCCTATTTCACATTTTAGAAATAGTGTTTTACAAGCCTCTTTTAACCAACTTAAAAAAGAAGTGGAAAAGTCACTCATTCACCATAAGTTTGTGAATGGTGCTTAAATGCCGCAATAGCTGCTACGATGAGTGAGTGGCATGGGGATGTATTGAGAAACGATAGGAATATAAGTGGGGAGAAGTTTAGGTACTGTTTACATTTCATATAAATATATTATAAGTCTCGAAGGCTAGTTACGAATGAACATTTTTTGGCGAAAATATAATTTACGAAGTGGCTATTGCTCGAGATTTACCAACCACTTACATTTTTGTTTGTTTATCTTTTACGGAAAGTCTTTGGCGGAAAATGTTAGACATAGTGAAAAACCTAGTAAAATAAATGGTTTTAACAAAAATTTGCATAAATGTGGGAAAAATAATAGATTATTTTGTTTTCATATTCATAATGTGCATGTGCCTCATCTTCATCGTCCTTTTTTCACTATGTCTAAATCTCAAGCAACTCTGACCAGCACTGACAAGAGTGACAAGCAAGCAAAACACGCTAAATGTAATGCGCATCGCACTTACGTACAAGGCGGATGCACACACAAATTTCTAGTCTGGCTGCTGATGCCAGAGAAAAAAACCAGCATTGTGACGGGTGTAATGTTGTGGCTTGTGTAGCTGTAGAGTATGTTGTATGGATTGTGTGTAGGTGGGTGGTATTGGGTGGGTAACTTACTGGTTGGGGAAGTGGCATGTAGGTAGCTTTGTGTACATTCAAGTGATGCCACTTTCTAGAACAAAGTATAGGGAAACTTACAAAACGAAATTGATTTTGTTTTCTTATGCCAATTCTTTTTACGAAAGGGATAATTCTTTTCGTGTCAATATTATTTTTTTAGGTGGGTTACAGAGTATTTAGTATTAGTTATCAGTGGCCTATTTCACATTTTAGAAATAGTGTTTTACAAGCCTTCTTTAACCAACTTAAAAAAGAAGTGGAAAAGTCACTCATTCACCATAAGTTTGTGAATGGTGCTTAAATGCCGCAATAGCTGCTACGATGAGTGAGTGGCATGGGGATGTATTGAGAAACGATAGGAATATAAGTGGGGAGAAGTTTAGGTACTGTTTACATTTCATATAAATATATTATAAGTCTCGAAAGCTAGTTACGAATGAACATTTTTTGGCGAAAATATAATTTACGAAGTGGCTATTGCTCGAGATTTACCAACCACTTACATTTGTTTGTTTATCTTTTACGGAAAGTCTTTGGCGGAAAATGTTAGACATAGCGAAAAACCTAGTAAAATAAATGGTTTTAACAAAAATTTGGATAAATGTGGAAAAAATAATAGATTATTTTGTTTTCATATTCATAATTTGCATGTGCCTCATCTTCATCGTCCTTTTTTCAATATGTGTAACATTTTCGGCCAAAGACTTTCCGTAAAAGATAAACAAACAAATGTAAGTGGTTGGTAAATCTCGAGCAATAGCCACTTCGTAAATTATATTTTCGCCAAAAAATGTTAATTCGTAACTAGCCTTCGACTTATAATATATTTATATGAAATGTAAACAGTACCTAAACTTCTCCCCACTTATATTCCTATCGTTTCTCATTATTATTAGTGGTTTTATTATGTATACATACATATTTCTAAGGCAATTTTGTGTTGAAAGTGGAGAACATAATATTCGTAATGTTAACAGATTTCTTTTATAATTTATTTGAAAATGTATGCAAATTGCAACCAACCGCTCTACAAAGAAAAAGGTAAACAAATTTTATTAGCTACACCACCAACCCTGCTACACAACCACACCTAAGTCTGCATATCTCACAATTTGTGTAACGAAATTGCAATTCATGGAAAAAATTATATTAATTTAAATTTAAAGTTATTAGGGTTTTCGTTTAGGATTCTCCGATTCGTGTAAAAAACCACTGCAACTGGCGAAACTGCTGGTATGAACTATGAATATGAAGCACGTATGAAGTATGAAGAAGACGAACCAGTAATAAAGCAAGACGGGCGAGGACGATGAAGATGATATGAAAACAAAATAATCTATTATTTTTTCCACATTTATCCAAATTTTCGTTAAAACCATTTATTTTACTAGGTTTTTCACTATGTCTAACATTTTCGGCCAAAGACTTTCCGTAAAAGATAAACAAACAAATGTAAGTGGTTGGTAAATCTCAAGCAACTATGACCAGCACTGACAAGAGTGACAAGCAAGCAAAACACGCTAAATATAATGCGCATCGCACTTACGTACAAGGCGGATGCACACACAAATTTCTAGTCTGGCTGCTGATGTAATGTTGTGTCTTGTGTAGCTGTAGAGTATGTTGTATGGATTGTGTGTAGGTGGGTGGTATTGGGTGGGTAACTTACTGGTTGGGGAAGTGGCATGTAGGTAGCTTTGTGTACATTCAAGTGATGCCACTTTCTAAAACAAAGTATACGGAAACTTACAAAACGAAATTGATTTTGTTTTCGTATGCCAATTCTTTTTCTTTTCGTGTCAATATTATTTTTTTAGGTGGGTTACAGAGTATTTAGTATTAGTTATCAGTGGCCTATTTAACATTTTAGAAATAGTGTTTTACAAGCCTTCTTTAACCAACTTAAAAAAGAAGTGGAAAAGTCACTCATTCACCATAAGTTTGGTGAAGCGGAATCAGGTTAAAGAGTCGGAATAATTTGTCAACTTTATTTGACAATGGGCTAAAAGTTTTTAGAGATATGTGGATGGATTACACATAATTTTGTTCCAGATTTTAAGACAGCTTACACGTAAATGGATTAAATACCTACCTACTATTTTAGTTATACGTATTTAGATAAAAGTATTTGGTGCAAATTGCAGGGTGTTTTATTAAAGTTTTTGGCGTGGTGATGTAAATCCACCATAAACCAAACGTAAACTATTTCACACTTGCAAATACCTAATTATGCAAGTCAATTGACAAACATAACTGTTCACCAAGTTTCAAAATTATTAAAATGCCAAATTTAGTGAAAATAAAATTCTTGCTACATATTAAAATACTGGCAGTTCATTTATGAGTTGCTAAATTTCTGCCGTTTATGCACTTTTTGAGACTTTTACGCGTTTAAGTGCTGTAATGTAATACACACCTACATGGGTTTTTACTTAAAACAATCAAAAGTGGCTACACTGCTCACTTTGAAATAATTTTTGTAAGTACTTACATTTACCTTGTGCAACTGTACCCCAGCAAAGCAGCTGCACACGCATACAAGTTAGTTGTAGCTTACGCTTACTATACTGTCGCCTTCTGCTTCTGTGTACCTACCCGATTTCCCCCGCAAAAAACCCCTCTTAATTGCCCTGTCTGTGAATACGTGTGCAATTTTAACATTTAAGGACCATTCACATGAGAGCGAACGAACGAATTGATGAAATGTGAACAAACAGATTTTTATGCATTTATTAACAGAAAATTGCACATTTTATTATTCCAAGAGTAGGATAATTAATTATTCCATCAAAATGTATTAAGATAACCAGTTTATAAACCGTTTAAATAACAAAATTTCGAATTCCCAACTTTTTGCCGCGAAAGAAAACACCCTGGCGCGAATATTCAGTTTATTCACAATCCACATCATTTAGGTAAATCGCGTTCCACAAAGTCGGGAATAAAAAATTCGTTCGAACTTAACCTTATTCCATGAGGAGGATGTCTTGAAATAATAAAATGTGCAATTTTGTGTTTATAAATGCATAAAAAGTGAAACTTGTTTTCTTATTAAATTTTGATAGAATAATTAATTATCCTCATATTGGAGTAGTAGCTAAAATGTACAATTTTCTGTTTATGAATGCATAAAAAGTGGTTTGTTCGCATTTCGTCAATTCGTTCGTTTGCTGCCATGTGAATGGTGCTTAAATGGGTGCCGTGAAATAACGCCAAGTGAAATAAGGCCAACTTTTGAAAATTGGCCTTATTTCGCTAAGCAAAAGTGTAATAAGGCCAACTTTCAACAGTTGGTCTTATTTCACTTTTGCCAAGTGCAATAACGCCAACAAAATTTGAGTAATAAGACCAACTTGGTCTTTATGTCTTAGATCACAGAAGAATTTACCGTTTTTGAAATCGACATGGTAATAGTTTATAAGTAAGAATTGAGTCCATTTGATTAGTAAGTGAAAGTTTGGCGCAGGGACATAAGTTGATTCTAAATTTTGATTATCTAGCGTTTCACAAAGCGACATAAAACCAAATTATTTTGATACATAAGACCAAATGTTATTTTTCCATAACAAAATATTGTTATACCATTTGAATTAATAATAATTGATCACTGATTGTAAACAAATTTTGCACGAATTTTTTAATGAATCGAAGTTAAAATGAATGTTTACTTTATTTTAAAAAATTTAAATTTGCGCGAATCTCTATAAAAAGTTTCATGTGCACAAAACTAAATGAACAATTGAAAACGTCAAGTTATTTGTTTTTTTGCTGAATTGGGAAGATTTAAATTTGGGGGACCCTTTTTAATTTCTCTAATTCATTCAAGACGATGCATATCAACCAAGACATCACAAAAAAAAAGTTATTATGGTGGCGTTCCTTCCAGGCAGACTATTGTAGGTGGTAATTCCTTGCACACACCACCATATGAGGAATAAACTTTTGCGTAAGAAAAATCTAAAGGCGTAGCCGAAAAAAATTTGTGAGCAAGGGAGGATCGATTTGGGGTGTGAAAATTAAAAATTCCCTTGCTCAAAAATTTTTTTCGGCTACGCGTTTAGGTTCATTGAAAATCGATCACCCACTTCGCATCGTTTCTTGGCTACGCCTTTGGTTTGTTTATTTACATGCTCAACTTGATCGCTCCTACAGTCCAGTGTACCAGGACCTACCATTTGAAATAGTCTGCTTGCCTTGCAGATATTTAAAACTGGGCAAGAAGTTCATTTAAAGGAAACCCACCGTAATAACGGTTTAGTAGCGATGTCTTGGGTGATATGCATCATATTGAATGAATTAGAAAAATGAAAGAGGGTTTCCAAAAATTATACATTCCTAATTCAGCAAAAAACAAATAATACATTTTTTTAAACTTCTTAAAATGCTAATTCCGCTATGCAGTAGAAAGTGACAAAGCCGAATTTCCTTTTTCTCATACTCAAAAAGAAACAAAGTAAAATAAGATTTAAGATAAGAGAACTAAAAAAAATAAAAGTGGAAATTTGCGAGAGCTTGTTAGATGGGACATAATTCCCTGCGTCGAAAACATTGTGTGTAAATTTAAATGCAATTCAAAGTTCTGTAAGAATTTAAAACTATTATTTTCTCAAATACAAAAAGAGCATTTAACATAACTTGCGCTGATTAAAGTTTAATAGGAATTTTAAAAGCATTTTTTGAATTTGAGAAAATATTAGCTATAAATTCAAGCAGATGGCCTTATTTCACTCACCTAAAGTGAAATTAAGCCAAATTCATATTTTGAAAGCGCAATAAAACCAACTTGGCGTTATTGCACTTTGTCGAAGTGAAATTAGGCTAACTGTTGAAAGTTGGCCTTATTACACTTTTGCTTAGCGAAATAAGGCAATTTTTCAAAAGTTGGCCTTATTTCACTTGGCGTTATTTCACGGCACCGCTTAAATGCCGCAATAGCTGCTACGATGAGTGAGTGGCATGGGGATGTATTGAGAAACGATAGGAATATAAGTGGGGAGAAGTTTAGGTACTGTTTACATTTCATATAAATATATTATAAGTCTCGAAGGCTAGTTACGAATGAACATTTTTGGCAAAAATATAATTTACGAAGTGGCTATTGCTCGAGATTTACCAACCACTTACATTTGTTTGTTTATCTTTTACGGAAAGTCTTTGGCGGAAAATGTTAGACATAGTGAAAAACCTAGTAAAATAAATGGTTTTAACAAAAATTTGGATAAATGTGGAAAAAATAATAGATTATTTTGTTTTCATATTCATAATTTGCATGTGCCTCATCTTCATCGTCCTTTTTTCACTATGTCTAACATTTTCGGCCAAAGACTTTCCGTAAAAGATAAACAAACAAATGTAAGTGGTTGGTAAATCTCAAGCAACTCTGACCAGCACTGACAAGAGTGACAAGCAAGCAAAACACGCTATATATAATGCGCATCGCACTTACGTACAAGGCGGATGCACACACAAATTTCTAGTCTGGCTGCTGATGCCAGAGAAAAAAACCAGCATTGTGACGGGTGTAATGTTGTGGCTTGTGTAGCTGTAGAGTATGTTGTATGGATTGTGTGTAGGTGGGTGGTATTGGGTGGGTAACTTACTGGTTGGGGAAGTGGCATGTAGGTAGCTTTGTGTACATTCAAGTGATGCCACTTTCTAAAACAAAGTATAGGGAAACTTACAAAACGAAATTGATTTTGTTTTCTTATGCCAATTCTTTTTACGAAAGGGATAATTCTTTTCGGTTCAATATTATTTTTTTAGGTGGGTTACAGAGTATTTAGTATTAGTTATCAGTGGCCTATTTCACATTTTAGAAATAGTGTTTTACAAGCCTTCTTTAACCAACTTAAAAAAGAAGTGGAAAAGTCACTCATTCACCATAAGTTTGTGAATGGTGCTTAAATGCCGCAATAGCTGCTACGATGAGTGAGTGGCATGGGGATGTATTGAGAAACGATAGGAATATAAGTGGGGAGAAGTTTAGGTACTGTTTACATTTCATATAAATATATTATAAGTCTCGAAGGCTAGTTACGAATGAACATTTTTTTGGCGAAAATATAATTTACGAAGTGGATATTGCTCGAGATTTACCAACCACTTACATTTGTTTGTTTATCTTTTACGGAAAGTCTTTGGCGGAAAATGTTAGACATAGTGAAAAACCTAGTAAAATAAATGGTTTTAACAAAAATTTGGATAAATGTGGAAAAAATAATAGATTATTTTGTTTTCATATTCATAATTTGCATGTGCCTCATCTTCATCGTCCTTTTTTCACTATGTCTAACATTTTCGGCCAATGACTTTCCGTAAAAGATAAACAAACAAATGTAAGTGGTTGGTAAATCTCGAGCAACTCTGACCAGCACTGACAAGAGTGACAAGCAAGCAAAACACGCTAAATATAATGCGCATCGCACTTACGTACAAGGCGGATGCACACACAAATTTCTAGTCTGGCGGCTGATGTAACGTTGTTGCTTGTGTAGCTGTAGAGTATGTTGTATGGATTGTGTGTAGGTGGGTGGTATTGGGTGGGTAACTTACTGGTTGGGGAAGTGGCATGTAGGTAGCTTTGTGTACTTTCAAGTGATGCCACTTTCTAAAACAAAGTATAGGGAAACTTACAAAACGAAATTGATTTTGTTTTCGTATGCCAATTCTTTTTACGAAAGGGATAATTCTTTTCGTGTCAATATTGTTTTTTGGGTGGGTTACAGAGTATTTAGTATTAGTTATCAGTGGCCTATTTCACATTTTAGAAATAGTGTTTTACAAGCCTTCTTTAACCAACTTAAAAAAGAAGTGGAAAAGTCACTCATTCACCATAAATTTGGTGAAGCGGAATCAGGTTAAAGAGTCGGAATACTTTGTCAACTTTATTTGACAATGGGTTAAAAGTTTTTAGAGATATGTGGATGGATTACACATAATTTTGTTCCAGATTTTAAGACAGCTTACACGTAAATGGATTAAATACCTACCTACTATTTTAGTTATACGTATTTAGATAAAAGTATTTGGTGCAAATTGCAGGGTGTTTTATTAAAGTTTTTGGCGTGGTGATGTAAATCCACCATAAACCAAACGTAAACTATTTCACACTTGCAAATACCTAATTATGCAAGTCAATTGACAAACATAACTGTTCACCAAGTTTCAAAATTATTAAAATGCCAAATTTAGTGAAAATAAAATTCCTGCTACATATTAAAATACTGGCAGTTCATTTATGAGTTGCTAAATTTCTGCCGTTTATGCACTTTTTGAGACTTTTACGCGTTTAAAGCCTGAACTACATCAAAACAAAAGTGAAAAAAAGTACAAAAAAGTGAAAACATCGAAACTCATAGAAAACACACGCATATTTACGTGACATCTCTGAGTAAAATCTGAACTACTAAAGCGCTGAGCTTTTTTTTGTTTATTTCATCGAAAACACATGACTATTGACAAAACATCTATGAGTAAAATCTAAACTAATAAATCTAAGAGCTTTTACTTGTGAAACTCGTAGGAATAATGTGACTTGAGCGTGATCTGGCGGGAAGTCCGTAACGATTTTTTTGACTGTATTGGTTATAAGAACTTTGTGAAAATTGAAAGCTGGATGTTCAAGCTTTCGGCACACACAAAATTTTAAATTGAGAGAAAATATACAGAGATTACTATATGATGAAGTAGGACGAATGATTTTATTTACTTTTTTGTAATTTTTTCCACTTTTGTTTCGATGTAGCTCAGGCTTAAGTGCTGTAATGTAATACACACCTACATGGGTTTTTACTTAAAACAATCAAAAGTGGCTACACTGCTCACTTTGAAATAATTTTTGTAAGTACTTACATTTACCTTGTGCAACTGTACCCCAGCAAAGCAGCTGCACACGCATACAAGTTAGTTGTAGCTTACGCTTACTATACTGTCGCCTTCTGCTTCTGTGTAACCCTCTTAATTGCCTTGTCTGTGAATACGTGTGCAATTTCAACATTTAAGGACCATTCACATGAGAGCGAACGAACGAATTGATGAAATATGAACAAACAGCTTTTTATGCATTTATTAACAGAAAATTGCACATTTTATTATTCCAAGATTAGGATAATTAATTATTCCATCAAAATGTATTAAGATAACCAGTTTATAAACCGTTTAAATAACAAAATTTCGAATTCCCAACTTTTTGCCGCGAAAGAAAACACCCTGGCGCGAATATTCAGTTTATTCACAATCATCATCATTTAGGTAAATCGCGTTCCACAAAGTCGGGAATAAAAAATTCGTTCGAACTTAACCTTATTCCATGAGGAGGATGTCTTGAAATAATAAAATTTGCAATTTTGTGTTTATAAATTGAAAAAAGTGAAACTTGTTTTCTTATTAAATTTTGATGGAATAATTAATTATCCTCATCTTGGAGTAGTAGCTAAAATGTACAATTTTCTGTTTATGAATGCATAAAAAGTGGTTTGTTCGCATTTCGTCAATTCGTTCGTTTGCTGCCATGTGAATGGTGCTTAAATGCCGCAATAGCTGCTGAGTGAGTGGCATGGGGATGTATTGAGAAACGATAGGAATATAAGTGGGGAGAAGTTTAGGTACTGTTTACATTTCATATAAATATATTATAAGTCTCGAAGGCTAGTTACGAATGAACATTTTTTGGCGAAAATATAATTTACGAAGTTGCTATTGCTCGAGATTTACCAACCACTTACATTTGTTTGTTTATCTTTTACGGAAAGTCTTTGGCCGAAAATGTTAGACATAGTGAAAATCCTTTTTTTCATTCATTTTCAATGGTCCGCTTGTCCATTAAGTGGGTCGCGGGTGTAGGTTGCTCAAGTGGACCCTCCATAGCTCTCGATCCTCCGTCATCGACTCTAAATCATCAAGGGCAATCCCCATACGGGTAGAGGAGAGATTATGAATTTGATCTAACCATCTCATCCTGGGTCTACCTAGGGGACGCCTGCCCGATGGTACGGATTCCATAGCACGTCGTGGAATCCTGGTCGGCGACATGCGTTTAACATGACCAAACCACCGAAGCATGGATCGCTCCGTCCGGAGAAGTAGCTTCTCGACATTGAGTTCCTCACGTATTTCGGTATTTCTGATGCGATCTCTACGGGTCACACCAGCAATACAGCGGAGAAATCTCATTTCGGCAGCTTGTATTTGCGATCTTATTCTTTCGGTCATTACCCAAACCTCATGACCATAGGTAAGAGTTGGAACAAACACCGAATTAAAGACTGACAACTTAGCTTTGACACCAAGTTCAGTCCTCCTGATAACAGAATTACCAAGCTGTCTCAAAATCGATCCAGCCTGACCAATCCTACAGGAAAACTCAGCATTGCTCCTTCCATCACTCGTGAATAAAACCCCGAGATACTTAAATTTCTCCACCTGTTTCAATGGGACTCCACTAACATGCAGAGTGCATTGAACAGGTGTTCTGGAGACGACCATCACTTCAGATTTGTTCACATTTACCCTCATCTCAGCTTCAACACAAACGGCTACAAACCGATCGAGTGCGCGCTGAAGTTCAGTCTGAGAGGACCCGAGGATGACCAAGTCATCAGCGAAGAGCAAATGACTTATCCTCAGATCTCCCAATTCGAAACGTTCTTCGCCAAGACTGCGCTGTAACATCCAGTCCATATAAGTAATGAAAAGGAGAGGCGACAAGACGCACCCCTGGCGAAGTCCAACGCCCACGGTGAAAGGTATTGATTTAACGCCGTTTACCCGAACACAGCTTTTACAGTTTGTGTAAAGAGATTGAATGGCTCTCAAGAGAGAACCATCAATTCCATACTGCTGTAATACACTCCAGAGTTTCCCTCGAGGGACTCGGTCATATGCTTTCTCCAAATCTACGAAGCAAGCGTAAACAGGTGTAGCATACTCCCAAGCCTTCTCAAGTACCATTCTGAGAGTGAATAACTGGTCGGTTGTGCTTCTGCCGGGACGAAAGCCGCACTGCTCATCTCCTAATCGTGCCTCGACCACAGCTCTGCAACGCGTTTCCAGCACCTTGGCAAAGACTTTTCCGGGGAGACTTAAAAGTGATATACCCCTGTAATTGGAGCAATCCCTTTTATCCCCTTTCTTGAAAAGGGGCACAATCACCCCAATCTGCCAATCGCTGGGTGTTTCGCCGCATTCCCAGGCCACTTTAATGACACGAGAGAGCCATTTGACTCCCTCTTCACCTAAGGCCTTTAGCATTTCTGGCCGGATTTCATCCACTCCGGCAGATTTGCCAGCTTTTAGCGATTTGATCGCAAAAGTGACTTCCTCTACCGTGGGACTATTTTCCGCCCTGCTTAAGGCGATGGATGTGTCATCCTCAATGCCCTGGATTGGATTGAGCAATTCGGAAAAGTGCTCGCTCCATCTGCGCAAGATGTCCTTCTCATTAGAAAGAAGTGTACCATCTTTGGATTTGACTCCTTCGATAATGTTCCACTTCCTTCCTCTAAGACGGCGGATGGTCTGCCAGAACACCTTGCTTGCAGATCTGTGATCACGGTCCAATTTTTCGCCGAACTCCTTCCAAGACTGTTCTTTGGCTGCTTTAACAGCCAATTTGCAAGTTCTTCGCGCCTCAATGTACCGGTTTCGAGAAGGAGAGTCCCCCAAGTGAATCCACACCTTGAAAGCCTTCTTCTTCTCTCTGATAGCTTCTTGAACTCCGGGCGTTTTAAACCACGCAGTTCTTTTCTCACCACCAGCCGCCACACCGAGCCGCTTCACTCCGCAAACATGTCCTGCAGAGGCAATAACTGCTGTTGAAAACAACTGCTATTCTTCCTCTACATTCAATGGAACATTTGGAATTTGTTCAAACCTTTCAGATACCTGCCGTGCAAATTCCTCCCGTATCTCATCGTTCTGTAGCCCCTCCCACCGTATGCGCGTAACCATTCTTGGTTTGCGCTTTGGCAGGATAGGTATTTGATCGTTGAGATACAATTTGCACAACACCAGGTGGTGATCAGTTGACAGTTCAGCCCCTCTCAACACACGAACATCACAAACCATCCTTTTAATACACGATGGTACCACAAAGAAATCTATCAGCGATTTCTGCTGAAGACTTCGACGGTACCATGTGTATTTATGGATATCTTTGTGTGGAAAGAAAGTGTTCATAATGGACATTCCATTTGCACAACAAAAGTCCAACAACTTCTCTCCGTTCGCGTTCTGATCGGGGTCACCGTGTTTCCCAATCGCGCTGCCCCATGTTGAGAAATCCGCACCCACTTGAGCATTGAAATCACCCATCAGGATATAAGAATCCATATCTGCAACCTTTTCAAGGGCTGCATCAACTTCATCTAAGAAAGCTGCGTACCCTGACTCCAGATTCGGTGCATACACCTGCACTAAAGCCAGAGTTGATCTTTCAAGCTTAAGCTTTAAGATCGCAACTCTCCCTCCTAACGGAATCCACTCCAATACTCTGCCTGACAGCCTGGGACTTGTGAGTATCCCCACTCCCGCCTGAGCAGACATTGAAGGTGCTACTCCCGACATGAAGAGTTTCCACCCATCCGCAAGGTCCACAGTTCCAGAACTCCTTTGCTTTGTTGAGGAAACAATAACTATATCTAGTCGATATTTGACATCCTCCCCAACAAGCTCCAGGTCTTTTCCCGTGAGCGAAGAGATGTTCCACGTGCCTATCCTAAGTCGATGCCGTTGTCGAGTAACAAAAGTCCACTTATGCCCCTATTGGTGCATAGCGCATCCACCCTCTGACCCCCATAATGGTTTGCGAGACCATTGACAGGAGAGGAGTAGCCGTTTCGGGTTAAACCCGGCCGACTGCCGAGCGTGACAAGCCGACCACCAGACGCTCGCAAACTGCCACCCTTCAGGCCTGACTCCAAAGGGCGCCCTATTTTGACAGGCTTGGCAAAATCCGAGGCTCGCTTTCGTCGCTTTGTCATCATTGGGTGTGTGCTTCGTTAGCCATGTCTAGGTGAACCTAGACATGTTGCCCGCCCCCCACCACGGGGAGGTCAGCTACATGAGGGGGCTAGTGAAAAACCTAGTAAAATAAATGGTTTTAACGAAAATTTGGATAAATAAGGAAAAAATAATAGATTATTTTGTTTTCATATTCATAATGTGCATGTGCCTCATCTTCATCGTCCTTTTTTCACTATGTCTAACATTTTCGGTCAAAGACTTTCCGTAAAAGATAAACAAACAAATGTAAGTGGTTGGTAAATCTCGAGCAACTCTGACCAGCACTGACAAGAGTGACAAGCAAGCAAAACAAGCTAAATATAATGCGCATCGCACTTACGTACAAGGCGGATGCACACACAAATTTCTAGTCTGGCTGCTGATGCCAGAGAAAAAAGCCAGCATTGTGCCGGGTGTAATGTTGTGGCTTGTGTAGCTGTAGAGTATGTTGTATGGATTGTGTGTAGGTGGGTGGTATTGGGTGGGTAACTTACTGGTTGGGGAAGTGGCATGTAGGTAGCTTTGTGTACATTCAAGTGATGCCACTTTCTAAAACAAAGTATACGGAAACTTACAAAACGAAATTGATTTTGTTTTCGTATGCCAATTCTTTTTACGAAAGGGATAATTCTTTTGGTGTCAATATTGCTTTTTTTGGGTGGGTTACAGAGTATTTAGTATTAGTTATCAGTGGCCTATTTCACATTTTAGAAATAGTGTTTTACAAGCCTTCTTTATTCAACTTAAAAAGGAAGTGGAAAAGTCACTCATTCACCATAAGTTTGTGAATGGTGCTTAAATGCCGCAATAGCTGCTACGATGAGTGAGTGGCATGGGGATGTATTGAGAAACGATAGGAATATAAGTGGGGAGAAGTTTAGGTACTGTTTACATTTCATATAAATATATTATAAGTCTCGAAGGCTAGTTACGAATGAACATTTTTTGGCGAAAATATAATTTACGAAGTGGCTATTGCTCGAGATTTACCAACCACTTACATTTGTTTGTTTATCTTTTACGGAAAGTCTTTGGCGGAAAATGTTAGACATAGTGAAAAACCTAGTAAAATAAATGGTTTTAACAAAAATTTGGATAAATGTGGAAAAAATAATAGATTATTTTGTTTTCATATTCATAATGTGCATGTGCCTCATCTTCATCGTCCTTTTTTCACTATGTCTAACATTTTCGGCCAAAGACTTTCTTTAAAAGATAAACAAACAAATGTAAGTGGTTGGTAAATCTCGAGCAACTCTGACCAGCACTGACAAGAGTGACAAGCAAGCAAAACACGCTAAATATAATGCGCATCGCACTTACGTACAAGGCGGATGCACACACAAATTTCTAGTCTGGCTGCTGATGCCAGAGAAAAAAACCAGCATTGTGACGGGTGTAATGTTGTGGCTTGTGTAGCTGTAGAGTATGTTGTATGGATTGTGTGTAGGTGGGTGGTATTGGGTGGGTAACTTACTGGTTGGGGAAGTGGCATGTAGGTAGCTTTGTGTACATTCAAGTGATGCCACTTTCTAAAACAAAGTATACGGAAACTTACAAAACGAAATTGATTTTGTTTTCGTATGCCAATTCTTTTTACGAAAGGGATAATTCTTTTCGTGTCAATATTGCTTTTTTGGGTGGGTTACAGAGTATTTAGTATTAGTTATCAGTGGCCTATTTCACATTTTAGAAATAGTGTTTTACAAGCCTTCTTTATTCAACTTAAAAAGGAAGTGGAAAAGTCACTCATTCACCATAAGTTTGGTGAAGCGGAATCAGGTTAAAGAGTCGGAATAATTTGTCAACTTTATTTGACAATGGGTTAAAAGTTTTTAGAGATATGTGGATGGATTACACATAATTTTGTTCCAGATTTTAAAACAGCTTACACGTAAATGGATTAAATACCTACCTACTATTTTAGTTATACGTATTTAGATAAAAGTATTTGGTGCAAATTGCAGGGTGTTTTATTAAAGTTTTTGGCGTGGTGATGTAAATCCACCATAAACCAAACGTAAACTATTTCACACTTGCAAATACCTAATTATGCAAGTCAATTGACAAAAATAACTGTTCACCAAGTTTCAAAATTATTAAAATGCCAAATTTAGTGAAAATAAAATTCTTGCTACATATTGAAATACTGGCAGTTCATTTATGAGTTGCTAAATTTCTGCCGTTTATGCACTTTTTGAGACTTTTACGCGTTTAAAGCCTGAACTACATCAAAACAAAAGTGAAAAAAAGTGAAAACATCGAAACTCATAGAAAACACACGCATATTTACGTGACATCTCTGAGTAAAATCTGAACTACTAAAGCTCTGAGCTTTTTTTGTTTATTTCATCGAAAACACATGACTATTGACAAAACATCTATGAGTAAAATCTGAACTAATAAATCTAAGAGCTTTTACTTGTGAAACTCGTAGGAATAATGTGACTTGAGCTTGATCTGGCGGGAAGTCCGTAACGATTTTTTTGACTGTATTGGTTATAAGAACTTTGTGAAAATTGAAAGCTGGAACATGTTCAAGCTTTCGGCACACACAAAATTTTAAATTGAGAGAAAATATACAGAGATTACTATATGATGAAGTAGGACGAATGATTTTATTTACTTTTTTGTACTTTTTTCCACTTTTGTTTCGATGTAGCTCAGCTCAGTTGCTGTTCTACCCAGATCTCTTCGAGTTTTAAGTCGGACGCTGGAATATGAGAGACCACCTGATTGATGTGTGCGGAAGTTTCCTCCTCCAGCTCGTTGCTGCTTTCGTTTACATGCAAAGGTTGGCGACTGAGAGCGTCGGCGGCAATTAGATCCTTACCTGCGGTGTAAAATATGGAAAAATCGTAACGCATCATCCTCATTCTCAACCGTTGCAGCCGTGGAGTCAGGTCGTCCAGGTTCTTAGTAGTAAATATTGGCACAAGAGGTTTGTGATCTGTCTCTAGCTGAAATCGTATGCCAGTAATGAAGTCTTGGAATCGCTCACAAGCCCAAGTAAGAGCCAAGGCTTCCTTCTCAATTTGCGCGTAGCGTTTTTCACAGTCGGTAAGCGTCCTGGAAGCATAAGAGATTGGCTTTAACTTACCGTCCTGTTGCCGTTGACGAATGACTGCTCCGATCCCATATGATGAACTGTCAGCAGATACTACAGTTTCTTTGTTACTGTCGTATATTGCCAATACGGGTTCGCTGGTGAGAATTTTCTTGACTTGCGCGAACGAAGTCTCCTGCGTTGGTCCCCATGTGAATACTCGCTCCTTCTTCAGTAGTTCGTTGAGAGGTTGTAAAACATCAGACAATCTTGGCGTGAACTTGCCAAGATAATTGATCAGTCCGATCAGAATGCGAATTTCGTGCACATTTTTCGGTCGGTCCATGTCGACGATGGCAGAAATACGATCGCTATCCGGATGTACCCCCTCTCCATCCAGAATGTGCCCGAGAAATTTAATGCGTTTGACCCCAAACTGGCATTTAGTTTCATTGAGAGTCACTCCTGAGTCCTGAAGACGTCGCAGAACTAGACGTAGACGGCGATCGTGTTCGTCGATTGAGCTGCCCCACACGAGAATGTCGTCCATTTGGCAAAGAATTCCTTCCAATCCTCGGACTACACTGGACATTCTCTTCTGATAGTGTTCTGGAGCAGAGGTGATGCCGAATGGGAGACGGTTGTAGCAATACCTCCCGAACGGTGTGATGAAAGTTGTCAGCAGTTTTGACTCCTCAGTGAGTTTTATCTGCCAGAACCCACTATTGGCGTCAAGTTTGCTAAAGAATTTGGCCCCAGTCAGCTGTCCCAGTGTATGCTCGACAGAAGGCATTGGATGGCGTTCCCTTTTCACGAACTTATTGAGCCGCGTCAAGTCCACACAGACGCGGATGTCCCCATTCTTCTTTGTAGCGATGACCATAGGAGCACACCAGTCAGTGGGCTTGTCCACCGGCTCGATGACCCCTTGCGCTACCATATCATCCAACTGCTTCTTAAGTTTATCGAGAAGCGGAATCGGTACCCGCCTGGGTGCATGTGTGGCAAAGGGCACTGCTTGGTCTTCCAACTTTATGTTATAGGGCTCGTGAATTGTACCTAGTCCACTGAACAGTTTTGTGTACTCCTGCTTCGGTTCCACTTTTGTACAGTTTCCGATGTGGTTAATGCGCCTCACGAGTCCAAGGTCCTCACACGCTGGTAACCCCAACAAAGGCTGCGCCAAGCCCTTTACCACGTATATTGAATCAACCTTTCGCTCCTGCAAATAAACCAACTCACCTCGAAACATGCCCATGGTACGAAGTTTTTCTTTACTTGGGCCGCAAAGAATCTGGTCCGACGGGAGGAGTGATGTCAATTTAAATTTTTGTTGAAATATACCAAATGGGATTGTGGTGACATCAGCTCCCGGGTCCAACTTCCAATTGACCATAACCTCGTTGAGAGCGACGTCAGCTGTCCATCGCTTGCTGCGGTTTTTGTTGTCATTAAAGCTGCATGTCGTTGTTGAAACAGCCCCAAGGAACTTTGAATCACGGTTGTCTGCTTTGGCCGCGACTTGTTTGACTGTTTTTGTTGCAAGGCAAGCACGTGCGAAATGACCTTGCTTGTTGCAATTGTTGCAATTTTCGCCTTTTGCTGGGCAGTCATTCCTATTGTGCTTCGTCTTACCTCCACACCACCGGCAACGCCATCCTTGATTTTCTCGACTTCTGCTATAGCTATCGCTGGATTTCAGATTTCTGTTTTTATTTCCATTGGCTTTGGATGTGACAAAATCCACAGTTTTGTCCTCTGCATCCCTCGCAAGGTCACGCAATTGCCGCTTCACTGCTTCGCTTTGCCTCGCTTGCTGAACGGCCTTCTCCAGTGTGAGAGCATTGTCCATTTGGAGCTTTTCGGAGAGTTTGCGGTCTTTTACTCCTACCACAATACGATCGCGAATCAGCTCATCATGTAGTTCACCGAAGCTGCAGTGTTCGGCCAATGCATACAGCGATGTGATGAACGCGTCTACTGGCTCGCCTTCCTCTTGCTCCCTTGAATTAAACACGGCGCGCTCGTAAATCACATTGCGCCGGATAACGAAGTAGTTGTCAAATTTACCCATCACCAATTGGAACTTCTTCGTCTCCGCCTCGTTCAATCCAAAGGAGAGGAGAATGTCCTCTGCCTGGCATCCCATAATGTATATGAGGGTGTTAACTTGTTCGTCTTCTGTTTTAGAAATTAGTCCAGATGCTCGCATAAAGCGTTCGAAGCGCCTCTTCCACTTTGGCCACTCTGATGGTGTCGAGAACGTGAAGGATTCGGGGCACTGTACCTGAAATTGTCCAACTGCTGGTGCTGGACCGACTTGCTGTTGACGACCGGCTTGTTCATCGTTGTCGTTATTCATATTGCTAATAATTTTCTCCTTCTCTCAAAAAAAAAACCTTAGAAGAGAAAGAATGAAAAAAATTATGTGTAGGTATAACGGTTATGGTTTGTCGCTCGATGAAAAAAAAATCAGCACCGCTGCCACCATGTGCTGTTCAGTTAACTCTGACTTACAAGAATGACTCTTGGCTGTCAGACACGGTAGTATTTATTGACTTGTCTAAACTGTTACATTTCATGTGCGGTTAGTATGGCCTGACTTATATATCTATTTACATAGGTTATTATTGTATGAGTTGTTAGTAAGTGCGTTGCCAATGCATTAGGCAGCATTGATGTTGCCGTTGCCTCCCGGCACAGTTTTCTTATTAAATTTTGATGGAATAATTAATTATCCTCATCTTGGAGTAGTAGCTAAAATGTACAATTTTCTGTTTATGAATGCATAAAAAGTGGTTTGTTCGCATTTCGTCAATTCGTTCGTTTGCTGCCATGTGAATGGTGCTTAAATGCCGCAATAGCTGCTACGATGAGTGAGTGGCATGGGGATGTATTGAGAAACGATAGGAATATAAGTGGGGAGAAGCTTAGGTACTGTTTACATTTCATATAAATATATTATAAGTCTCGAAGGCTAGTTACGAATGAACATTTTTTGGCGAAAATATAATTTACGAAGTTGCTATTGCTCGAGATTTACCAACCACTTACATTTGTTTGTTTATCTTTTACGGAAAGTCTTTGGCCGAAAATGTTAGACATAGTGAAAATCCTTTTTTTCATTCATTTTCAATGGTCCGCTTGTCCATTAAGTGGGTCGCGGGTGTAGGTTGCTCAAGTGGACCCTCCATAGCTCTCGATCCTCCGTCATCGACTCTAAATCATCAAGGGCAATCCCCATACGGGTAGAGGAGAGATTATGAATTTGATCTAACCATCTCATCCTGGGTCTACCTAGGGGACGCCTGCCCGATGGTACGGATTCCATAGCACGTCGTGGAATCCTGGTCGGCGACATGCGTTTAACATGACCAAACCACCGAAGCATGGATCGCTCCGTCCGGAGAAGTAGCTTCTCGACATTGAGTTCCTCACGTATTTCGGTATTTCTGATGCGATCTCTACGGGTCACACCAGCAATACAGCGGAGAAATCTCATTTCGGCAGCTTGTATTTGCGATCTTATTCTTTCGGTCATTACCCAAACCTCATGACCATAGGTAAGAGTTGGAACAAACACCGAATTAAAGACTGACAACTTAGCTTTGACACCAAGTTCAGTCCTCCTGATAACAGAATTACCAAGCTGTCTCAAAATCGATCCAGCCTGACCAATCCTACAGGAAAACTCAGCATTGCTCCTTCCATCACTCGTGAATAAAACCCCGAGATACTTAAATTTCTCCACCTGTTTCAATGGGACTCCACTAACATGCAGAGTGCATTGAACAGGTGTTCTGGAGACGACCATCACTTCAGATTTGTTCACATTTACCCTCATCTCAGCTTCAACACAAACGGCTACAAACCGATCGAGTGCGCGCTGAAGTTCAGTCTGAGAGGACCCGAGGATGACCAAGTCATCAGCGAAGAGCAAATGACTTATCCTCAGATCTCCCAATTCGAAACGTTCTTCGCCAAGACTGCGCTGTAACATCCAGTCCATATAAGTAATGAAAAGGAGAGGCGACAAGACGCACCCCTGGCGAAGTCCAACGCCCACGGTGAAAGGTATTGATTTAACGCCGTTTACCCGAACACAGCTTTTACAGTTTGTGTAAAGAGATTGAATGGCTCTCAAGAGAGAACCATCAATTCCATACTGCTGTAATACACTCCAGAGTTTCCCTCGAGGGACTCGGTCATATGCTTTCTCCAAATCTACGAAGCAAGCGTAAACAGGTGTAGCATACTCCCAAGCCTTCTCAAGTACCATTCTGAGAGTGAATAACTGGTCGGTTGTGCTTCTGCCGGGACGAAAGCCGCACTGCTCATCTCCTAATCGTGCCTCGACCACAGCTCTGCAACGCGTTTCCAGCACCTTGGCAAAGACTTTTCCGGGGAGACTTAAAAGTGATATACCCCTGTAATTGGAGCAATCCCTTTTATCCCCTTTCTTGAAAAGGGGCACAATCACCCCAATCTGCCAATCGCTGGGTGTTTCGCCGCATTCCCAGGCCACTTTAATGACACGAGAGAGCCATTTGACTCCCTCTTCACCTAAGGCCTTTAACATTTCTGGCCGGATTTCATCCACTCCGGCAGATTTGCCAGCTTTTAGCGATTTGATCGCAAAAGTGACTTCCTCTACCGTGGGACTATTTTCCGCCCTGCTTAAGGCGATGGATGTGTCATCCTCAATGCCCTGGATTGGATTGAGCAATTCGGAAAAGTGCTCGCTCCATCTGCGCAAGATGTCCTTCTCATTAGAAAGAAGTGTACCATCTTTGGATTTGACTCCTTCGATAATGTTCCACTTCCTTCCTCTAAGACGGCGGATGGTCTGCCAGAACACCTTGCTTGCAGATCTGTGATCACGGTCCAATTTTTCGCCGAACTCCTTCCAAGACTGTTCTTTGGCTGCTTTAACAGCCAATTTGCAAGTTCTTCGCGCCTCAATGTACCGGTTTCGAGAAGGAGAGTCCCCCAAGTGAATCCACACCTTGAAAGCCTTCTTCTTCTCTCTGATAGCTTCTTGAACTCCGGGCGTTTTAAACCACGCAGTTCTTTTCTCACCACCAGCCGCCACACCGAGCCGCTTCACTCCGCAAACATGTCCTGCAGAGGCAATAACTGCTGTTGAAAACAACTGCTATTCTTCCTCTACATTCAATGGAACATTTGGAATTTGTTCAAACCTTTCAGATACCTGCCGTGCAAATTCCTCCCGTATCTCATCGTTCTGTAGCCCCTCCCACCGTATGCGCGTAACCATTCTTGGTTTGCGCTTTGGCAGGATAGGTATTTGATCGTTGAGATACAATTTGCACAACACCAGGTGGTGATCAGTTGACAGTTCAGCCCCTCTCAACACACGAACATCACAAACCATCCTTTTAATACACGATGGTACCACAAAGAAATCTATCAGCGATTTCTGCTGAAGACTTCGACGGTACCATGTGTATTTATGGATATCTTTGTGTGGAAAGAAAGTGTTCATAATGGACATTCCATTTGCACAACAAAAGTCCAACAACTTCTCTCCGTTCGCGTTCTGATCGGGGTCACCGTGTTTCCCAATCGCGCTGCCCCATGTTGAGAAATCCGCACCCACTTGAGCATTGAAATCACCCATCAGGATATAAGAATCCATATCTGCAACCTTTTCAAGGGCTGCATCAACTTCATCTAAGAAAGCTGCGTACCCTGACTCCAGATTCGGTGCATACACCTGCACTAAAGCCAGAGTTGATCTTTCAAGCTTAAGCTTTAAGATCGCAACTCTCCCTCCTAACGGAATCCACTCCAATACTCTGCCTGACAGCCTGGGACTTGTGAGTATCCCCACTCCCGCCTGAGCAGACATTGAAGGTGCTACTCCCGACATGAAGAGTTTCCACCCATCCGCAAGGTCCACAGTTCCAGAACTCCTTTGCTTTGTTGAGGAAACAATAACTATATCTAGTCGATATTTGACATCCTCCCCAACAAGCTCCAGGTCTTTTCCCGTGAGCGAAGAGATGTTCCACGTGCCTATCCTAAGTCGATGCCGTTGTCGAGTAACAAAAGTCCACTTATGCCCCTATTGGTGCATAGCGCATCCACCCTCTGACCCCCATAATGGTTTGCGAGACCATTGACAGGAGAGGAGTAGCCGTTTCGGGTTAAACCCGGCCGACTGCCGAGCGTGACAAGCCGACCACCAGACGCTCGCAAACTGCCACCCTTCAGGCCTGACTCCAAAGGGCGCCCTATTTTGACAGGCTTGGCAAAATCCGAGGCTCGCTTTCGTCGCTTTGTCATCATTGGGTGTGTGCTTCGTTAGCCATGTCTAGGTGAACCTAGACATGTTGCCCGCCCCCCACCACGGGGAGGTCAGCTACATGAGGGGGCTAGTGAAAAACCTAGTAAAATAAATGGTTTTAACGAAAATTTGGATAAATAAGGAAAAAATAATAGATTATTTTGTTTTCATATTCATAATGTGCATGTGCCTCATCTTCATCGTCCTTTTTTCACTATGTCTAACATTTTCGGTCAAAGACTTTCCGTAAAAGATAAACAAACAAATGTAAGTGGTTGGTAAATCTCGAGCAACTCTGACCAGCACTGACAAGAGTGACAAGCAAGCAAAACAAGCTAAATATAATGCGCATCGCACTTACGTACAAGGCGGATGCACACACAAATTTCTAGTCTGGCTGCTGATGCCAGAGAAAAAAGCCAGCATTGTGCCGGGTGTAATGTTGTGGCTTGTGTAGCTGTAGAGTATGTTGTATGGATTGTGTGTAGGTGGGTGGTATTGGGTGGGTAACTTACTGGTTGGGGAAGTGGCATGTAGGTAGCTTTGTGTACATTCAAGTGATGCCACTTTCTAAAACAAAGTATACGGAAACTTACAAAACGAAATTGATTTTGTTTTCGTATGCCAATTCTTTTTACGAAAGGGATAATTCTTTTGGTGTCAATATTGCTTTTTTTGGGTGGGTTACAGAGTATTTAGTATTAGTTATCAGTGGCCTATTTCACATTTTAGAAATAGTGTTTTACAAGCCTTCTTTATTCAACTTAAAAAGGAAGTGGAAAAGTCACTCATTCACCATAAGTTTGTGAATGGTGCTTAAATGCCGCAATAGCTGCTACGATGAGTGAGTGGCATGGGGATGTATTGAGAAACGATAGGAATATAAGTGGGGAGAAGTTTAGGTACTGTTTACATTTCATATAAATATATTATAAGTCTCGAAGGCTAGTTACGAATGAACATTTTTTGGCGAAAATATAATTTACGAAGTGGCTATTGCTCGAGATTTACCAACCACTTACATTTGTTTGTTTATCTTTTACGGAAAGTCTTTGGCGGAAAATGTTAGACATAGCGAAAAACCTAGTAAAATAAATGGTTTTAACAAAAATTTGGATAAATGTGGAAAAAATAATAGATTATTTTGTTTTCATATTCATAATGTGCATGTGCCTCATCTTCATCGTCCTTTTTTCACTATGTCTAACATTTTCGGCCAAAGACTTTCTTTAAAAGATAAACAAACAAATGTAAGTGGTTGGTAAATCTCGAGCAACTCTGACCAGCACTGACAAGAGTGACAAGCAAGCAAAACACGCTAAATATAATGCGCATCGCACTTACGTACAAGGCGGATGCACACACAAATTTCTAGTCTGGCTGCTGATGCCAGAGAAAAAAGCCAGCATTGTGACGGGTGTAATGTTGTGGCTTGTGTAGCTGTAGAGTATGTTGTATGGATTGTGTGTAGGTGGGTGGTATTGGGTGGGTAACTTACTGGTTGGGGAAGTGGCATGTAGGTAGCTTTGTGTACATTCAAGTGATGCCACTTTCTAAAACAAAGTATACGGAAACTTACAAAACGAAATTGATTTTGTTTTCGTATGCCAATTCTTTTTACGAAAGGGATAATTCTTTTCGTGTCAATATTGCTTTTTTGGGTGGGTTACAGAGTATTTAGTATTAGTTATCAGTGGCCTATTTCACATTTTAGAAATAGTGTTTTACAAGCCTTCTTTATTCAACTTAAAAAGGAAGTGGAAAAGTCACTCATTCACCATAAGTTTGGTGAAGCGGAATCAGGTTAAAGAGTCGGAATAATTTGTCAACTTTATTTGACAATGGGTTAAAAGTTTTTAGAGATATGTGGATGGATTACACATAATTTTGTTCCAGATTTTAAAACAGCTTACACGTAAATGGATTAAATACCTACCTACTATTTTAGTTATACGTATTTAGATAAAAGTATTTGGTGCAAATTGCAGGGTGTTTTATTAAAGTTTTTGGCGTGGTGATGTAAATCCACCATAAACCAAACGTAAACTATTTCACACTTGCAAATACCTAATTATGCAAGTCAATTGACAAAAATAACTGTTCACCAAGTTTCAAAATTATTAAAATGCCAAATTTAGTGAAAATAAAATTCTTGCTACATATTGAAATACTGGCAGTTCATTTATGAGTTGCTAAATTTCTGCCGTTTATGCACTTTTTGAGACTTTTACGCGTTTAAAGCCTGAACTACATCAAAACAAAAGTGAAAAAAAGTGAAAACATCGAAACTCATAGAAAACACACGCATATTTACGTGACATCTCTGAGTAAAATCTGAACTACTAAAGCTCTGAGCTTTTTTTGTTTATTTCATCGAAAACACATGACTATTGACAAAACATCTATGAGTAAAATCTGAACTAATAAATCTAAGAGCTTTTACTTGTGAAACTCGTAGGAATAATGTGACTTGAGCTTGATCTGGCGGGAAGTCCGTAACGATTTTTTTGACTGTATTGGTTATAAGAACTTTGTGAAAATTGAAAGCTGGAACATGTTCAAGCTTTCGGCACACACAAAATTTTAAATTGAGAGAAAATATACAGAGATTACTATATGATGAAGTAGGACGAATGATTTTATTTACTTTTTTGTACTTTTTTCCACTTTTGTTTCGATGTAGCTCAGCTCAGTTGCTGTTCTACCCAGATCTCTTCGAGTTTTAAGTCGGACGCTGGAATATGAGAGACCACCTGATTGATGTGTGCGGAAGTTTCCTCCTCCAGCTCGTTGCTGCTTTCGTTTACATGCAAAGGTTGGCGACTGAGAGCGTCGGCGGCAATTAGATCCTTACCTGCGGTGTAAAATATGGAAAAATCGTAACGCATCATCCTCATTCTCAACCGTTGCAGCCGTGGAGTCAGGTCGTCCAGGTTCTTAGTAGTAAATATTGGCACAAGAGGTTTGTGATCTGTCTCTAGCTGAAATCGTATGCCAGTAATGAAGTCTTGGAATCGCTCACAAGCCCAAGTAAGAGCCAAGGCTTCCTTCTCAATTTGCGCGTAGCGTTTTTCACAGTCGGTAAGCGTCCTGGAAGCATAAGAGATTGGCTTTAACTTACCGTCCTGTTGCCGTTGACGAATGACTGCTCCGATCCCATATGATGAACTGTCAGCAGATACTACAGTTTCTTTGTTACTGTCGTATATTGCCAATACGGGTTCGCTGGTGAGAATTTTCTTGACTTGCGCGAACGAAGTCTCCTGCGTTGGTCCCCATGTGAATACTCGCTCCTTCTTCAGTAGTTCGTTGAGAGGTTGTAAAACATCAGACAATCTTGGCGTGAACTTGCCAAGATAATTGATCAGTCCGATCAGAATGCGAATTTCGTGCACATTTTTCGGTCGGTCCATGTCGACGATGGCAGAAATACGATCGCTATCCGGATGTACCCCCTCTCCATCCAGAATGTGCCCGAGAAATTTAATGCGTTTGACCCCAAACTGGCATTTAGTTTCATTGAGAGTCACTCCTGAGTCCTGAAGACGTCGCAGAACTAGACGTAGACGGCGATCGTGTTCGTCGATTGAGCTGCCCCACACGAGAATGTCGTCCATTTGGCAAAGAATTCCTTCCAATCCTCGGACTACACTGGACATTCTCTTCTGATAGTGTTCTGGAGCAGAGGTGATGCCGAATGGGAGACGGTTGTAGCAATACCTCCCGAACGGTGTGATGAAAGTTGTCAGCAGTTTTGACTCCTCAGTGAGTTTTATCTGCCAGAACCCACTATTGGCGTCAAGTTTGCTAAAGAATTTGGCCCCAGTCAGCTGTCCCAGTGTATGCTCGACAGAAGGCATTGGATGGCGTTCCCTTTTCACGAACTTATTGAGCCGCGTCAAGTCCACACAGACGCGGATGTCCCCATTCTTCTTTGTAGCGATGACCATAGGAGCACACCAGTCAGTGGGCTTGTCCACCGGCTCGATGACCCCTTGCGCTACCATATCATCCAACTGCTTCTTAAGTTTATCGAGAAGCGGAATCGGTACCCGCCTGGGTGCATGTGTGGCAAAGGGCACTGCTTGGTCTTCCAACTTTATGTTATAGGGCTCGTGAATTGTACCTAGTCCACTGAACAGTTTTGTGTACTCCTGCTTCGGTTCCACTTTTGTACAGTTTCCGATGTGGTTAATGCGCCTCACGAGTCCAAGGTCCTCACACGCTGGTAACCCCAACAAAGGCTGCGCCAAGCCCTTTACCACGTATATTGAATCAACCTTTCGCTCCTGCAAATAAACCAACTCACCTCGAAACATGCCCATGGTACGAAGTTTTTCTTTACTTGGGCCGCAAAGAATCTGGTCCGACGGGAGGAGTGATGTCAATTTAAATTTTTGTTGAAATATACCAAATGGGATTGTGGTGACATCAGCTCCCGGGTCCAACTTCCAATTGACCATAACCTCGTTGAGAGCGACGTCAGCTGTCCATCGCTTGCTGCGGTTTTTGTTGTCATTAAAGCTGCATGTCGTTGTTGAAACAGCCCCAAGGAACTTTGAATCACGGTTGTCTGCTTTGGCCGCGACTTGTTTGACTGTTTTTGTTGCAAGGCAAGCACGTGCGAAATGACCTTGCTTGTTGCAATTGTTGCAATTTTCGCCTTTTGCTGGGCAGTCATTCCTATTGTGCTTCGTCTTACCTCCACACCACCGGCAACGCCATCCTTGATTTTCTCGACTTCTGCTATAGCTATCGCTGGATTTCAGATTTCTGTTTTTATTTCCATTGGCTTTGGATGTGACAAAATCCACAGTTTTGTCCTCTGCATCCCTCGCAAGGTCACGCAATTGCCGCTTCACTGCTTCGCTTTGCCTCGCTTGCTGAACGGCCTTCTCCAGTGTGAGAGCATTGTCCATTTGGAGCTTTTCGGAGAGTTTGCGGTCTTTTACTCCTACCACAATACGATCGCGAATCAGCTCATCATGTAGTTCACCGAAGCTGCAGTGTTCGGCCAATGCATACAGCGATGTGATGAACGCGTCTACTGGCTCGCCTTCCTCTTGCTCCCTTGAATTAAACACGGCGCGCTCGTAAATCACATTGCGCCGGATAACGAAGTAGTTGTCAAATTTACCCATCACCAATTGGAACTTCTTCGTCTCCGCCTCGTTCAATCCAAAGGAGAGGAGAATGTCCTCTGCCTGGCATCCCATAATGTATATGAGGGTGTTAACTTGTTCGTCTTCTGTTTTAGAAATTAGTCCAGATGCTCGCATAAAGCGTTCGAAGCGCCTCTTCCACTTTGGCCACTCTGATGGTGTCGAGAACGTGAAGGATTCGGGGCACTGTACCTGAAATTGTCCAACTGCTGGTGCTGGACCGACTTGCTGTTGACGACCGGCTTGTTCATCGTTGTCGTTATTCATATTGCTAATAATTTTCTCCTTCTCTCAAAAAAAAAACCTTAGAAGAGAAAGAATGAAAAAAATTATGTGTAGGTATAACGGTTATGGTTTGTCGCTCGATGAAAAAAAAATCAGCACCGCTGCCACCATGTGCTGTTCAGTTAACTCTGACTTACAAGAATGACTCTTGGCTGTCAGACACGGTAGTATTTATTGACTTGTCTAAACTGTTACATTTCATGTGCGGTTAGTATGGCCTGACTTATATATCTATTTACATAGGTTATTATTGTATGAGTTGTTAGTAAGTGCGTTGCCAATGCATTAGGCAGCATTGATGTTGCCGTTGCCTCCCGGCACAGTTTTCTTATTAAATTTTGATGGAATAATTAATTATCCTCATCTTGGAGTAGTAGCTAAAATGTACAATTTTCTGTTTATGAATGCATAAAAAGTGGTTTGTTCGCATTTCGTCAATTCGTTCGTTTGCTGCCATGTGAATGGTGCTTAAATGCCGCAATAGCTGCTACGATGAGTGAGTGGCATGGGGATGTATTGAGAAACGATAGGAATATAAGTGGGGAGAAGCTTAGGTAATGTTTACATTTCATATAAATATATTATAAGTCGAAGGCTAGTTACGAATGAACATTTTTTGGCGAAAATATAATTTACGAAGTGGCTATTGCTCGAGATTTACCTACCACTTACATTTGTTTGTTTATCTTTTACGGAAAGTCTTTGGCCGAAAATGTTAGACATAGTGAAAAACCTAGTAAAATAAATGGTTTTAACGAAAATTTGGATAAATAAGGAAAAAATAATAGATTATTTTGTTTTCATATTCATAATTTGCATGTGCCTCATCTTCATCGTCCTTTTTTCACTATGTCTAACATTTTCGGCCAAAGACTTTCCGTAAAAGATAAACAAACAAATGTAACTGGTTGGTAAATCTCGAGCAATAGCAATTTCGTAAATTATATTTTCGCCAAAAAATGTTCATTCGTAACTAGCCTTCGAGACTTATAATATATTTATATGAAATGTAAACAGTACCTAAACTTCTCCCCACTTATATTCCTATCGTTTCTCAATACATCCCCATGCCACTCACTCATCGTAGCAGCTATTGCGGCATTTAAGCACCATTCACAAACTTATGGTGACTGAGTGACTTTTCCACTTCTTTTTTAAGTTGGTTAAAGAAGGCTTGTAAAACACTATTTCTAAAATGTGAAATAGGCCACTGATAACTAATACTAAATACTCTGTAACCCACCTAAAAAAATAATATTGACACGAAAAGAATTATCCCTTTCGTAAAGAGAATTGGCATAAGAAAACAAAATCAATTTCGTTTTGTAAGTTTCCCTATACTTTGTTTTAGAAAGTGGCATCACTTGAATGTACACAAAGCTACCTACATGCCACTTCCCCAACCAGTAAGTTACCCACCCAATACCACCCACCTACACACAATCCATACAACATACTCTTCAGCTAAACAAGCCACAACATTACACCCGTCACAATGCTGGTTTTTTTCTCTGGCATCAGCAGCCAGACTAGAAATTTGTGTGTGCATCCGCCTTGTACGTAAGTGCGATGCGCATTATATTTAGCGTGTTTTGCTTGCTTGTCACTTTTGTCAGTGCTGATCAGAGTTGCTCGAGATTTACCAACCACTTACATTTGTTTGTTTATCTTTTACGGAAAGTCTTTGGCGGAAAATGTTAGACATAGTGAAAAACCTAGTAAAATAAATGGTTTTAACAAAAATTTGGATAAATGTGGAAAAAATAATAGATTATTTTGTTTTCATATTCATAATGTGCATGTGCCTCATCTTCATCGTCCTTTTTTCACTATGTCTAATATTTTCGGCCAAAGACTTTCTGTAAAAGATAAACAAACAAATGTAAGTGGTTGGTAAATCTCGAGCAATAGCCACTTCGTAAATTATATTTTCGCCAAAAAATGTTCATTCGTAACTAGCCTTCGAGACTTATAATATATTTATATGAAATGTAAACAGTACCTAAACTTCTCCCCACTTATATTCCTATCGTTTCTCAATACATCCCCATGCCACTCACTCATCGTAGCAGCTATTGCGGCTTTTAAGCACCATTCACAAACTTATGGTGAATGAGTGACTTTTCCACTTCCTTTTTAAGTTGGTTAAAGAAGGCTTGTAAAACACTATTTCTAAAATGTGAAATAGGCCACTGATAACTAATACTAAATACTCTGTAACCCACCCAAAAAAACAATATTGACACGAAAAGAATTATCCCTTTCGTAAAAAGAATTGGCATACGAAAACAAAATCATTTTCGTTTTGTAAGTTTCCGTATACTTTGTTTTAGAAAGTGGCATCACTTGAATGTACACAAAGCTACCTACATGCCACTTCCCCAACCAGTAAGTTACCCACCCAATACCACCCACCTACACACAATCCATACAACATACTCTTCAGCTACACAAGCCACAACATTACACCCGTCACAATGCTGGTTTTTTTCTCTGGCATCAGCAGCCAGACTAGAAATTTGTGTGTGCATCCGCCTTGTACGTAAGTGCGATGCGCATTATATTTAGCGTGTTTTGCTTGCTTGTCACTCTTGTCAGTGCTGATCAGAGTTGCTCGAGATTTACCAACCACTTACATTTGTTTGTTTATCTTTTACGGAAAGTCTTTGGCCGAAAATGTTAGACATAGTGAAAAAAGGACGATGAAGATGAGGCACATGCAAATTATGAATATGAAAACAAAATAATCTATTATTTTTTCCACATTTATCCAAATTTTTGTTAAAACCATTTATTTTACTAGGTTTTTCACTATGTCTAACATTTTCCGCCAAAGACTTTCCGTAAAAGATAAACAAACAAATGTAAGAAGTTGGTAAATCTCGAGCAATAGCCACTTCGTAAATTATATTTTTGCCAAAAATGTTCATTCGTAACTAGCCTTCGAGACTTATAATATATTTATATGAAATGTAAACAGTACCTAAACTTCTCCCCACTTATATTCCTATCGTTTCTCAATACATCTCCATGCCACTCACTCATCGTAGCAGCTATTGCGGCATTTAAGCACCATTCACAAACTTATGGTGAATGAGTGACTTTTCCACTTCCTTTTTAAGTTGAATAAAGAAGGCTTGTAAAACACTATTTCTAAAATGTGAAATAGGCCACTGATAACTAATACTAAATACTCTGTAACCCACCCAAAAAAGCAATATTGACACCAAAAGAATTATCCCTTTCGTAAAAAGAATTGGCATAAGAAAACAAAATCAATTTCGTTTTGTAAGTTTCCCTATACTTTGTTTTAGAAAGTGGCATCACTTGAATGTACACAAAGCTACCTACATGCCACTTCCCCAACCAGTAAGTTACCCGCCCAATACCACCCACCTACACACAATCCATACAACATACTCTACAGCTACACAAGCCACAACATTACACCCGTCACAATGCTGGCTTTTTTCTCTGGCATCAGCAGCCAGACTAGAAATTTGTGTGTGCATCCGCCTTGTACGTAAGTGCGATGCGCATTATATTTAGCGTGTTTTGCTTGCTTTTCACTCTTGTCAGTGCTGGTCAGAGTTGCTCGAGATTTACCAACCACTTACATTTGTTTGTTTATCTTTTACGGAAAGTCTTTGGCCGAAAATGTTAGACATATTGAAAAAAGGACGATGAAGATGAGGCACATGCAAATTATGAATATGAAAACAAAATAATCTATTATTTTTTCCTTATTTATCCAAATTTTCGTTAAAACCATTTATTTTACTAGGTTTTTCACTATGTCTAACATTTTCGGCCAAAGACTTTCCGTAAAAGATAAACAAACAAATGTAAGTGGTAGGTAAATCTCGAGCAATAGCCACTTCGTAAATTATATTTTCGCCAAAAAATGTTCATTCGTAACTAGCCTTCGACTTATAATATATTTATATGAAATGTAAACATTACCTAAGCTTCTCCCCACTTATATTCCTATCGTTTCTCAATACATCCCCATGCCACTCACTCATCGTAGCAGCTATTGCGGCATTTAAGCACCATTCACATGGCAGCAAACGAACGAATTGACGAAATGCGAACAAACCACTTTTTATGCATTCATAAACAGAAAATTGTACATTTTAGCTACTACTCCAAGATGAGGATAATTAACTTGACCAGCACTGACAAGAGTGACAAGCAAGCAAAACACGCTAAATATAATGCGCATCGCACTTACGTACAAGGCGGATGCACACACAAATTTCTAGTCTGGCCGCTGATGCCAGAGAAAAAAACCAGCATTGTGACGGGTGTAATGTTGTGGCTTGTGTAGCTGTAGAGTATGTTGTATGGATTGTGTGTAGGTGGGTGGTATTGGGTGGGTAACTTACTGGTTGGGGAAGTGGCATGTAGGTAGCTTTGTGTACATTCAAGTGATGCCACTTTCTAAAACAAAGTATAGGGAAACTTTCATTCATTCATTTTCAATGGTCCACTTGTCCATTAAGTGGGTCGCGGGTGTAGGTTGCTCAAGTGGACCCTCCATAGCTCTCGATCCTCCGCCATCGACTCTAAATCATCAAGGGCAATCCCCATACGGGTAGAGGAGAGATTATGAATTTGATCTAACCATCTCATCCTGGGTCTACCTAGGGGACGCCTGCCCGATGGTACGGATTCCATAGCACGTCGTGGAATCCTGGTCGGGGACATGCGTTTAACATGACCAAACCACCGAAGCATGGATCGCTTCGTCCGGAGAAGTAGCTGCTCGACATTGAGTTCCTCACGTATTCTGGTATTTCTGATGCGATCTCTACGGGTCACACCAGCAGCTTGTATTCGCGATCTTATTCTTTCGGTCATTACCCAAACCTCATGACCATAGGTAAGAGTTGGAACAAACACCGAATTAAAGACTGACAACTTAGCTTTGACACCAAGTTCAGTCCTTCTGATAACAGAATGACCAAGCTGTCTCAAAATCGATCCAGCCTGACCAATCCTACAGGAAAACTCGGCATTGCTCCTTCCATCACTCGTGAATAAGACCCCGAGATACTTAAACTTCTCCACCTGTTTCAATGGGACTCCACTAACATGCAGAGTGCATTGAACAGGCGTTCTAGAGACGACCATCACTTCAGATTTATTCACATTTACCCTCATCTCAGCTTCAACACAAACGGCTACAAACCGATCGAGTGCGCGCTGAAGTTCAGTCTGAGAGGACCCAAGGATGACCAAGTCATCAGCGAAGAGCAAATGACTTATCCTCAGATCTCCCAATTCGAAACGTTCTTCGCCAAGACTGCGCTGTAACATCCAGTCCATATAAGTAATGAAAAGGAGAGGCGACAAGACGCACCCCTGGCGAAGTCCAACGCCCACGGTGAAAGGTATTGATTTAACGCCGTTTACCCGAACACAGCTTTTACAGTTTGTGTAAAGAGATTGAATGGCTCTCAAGAGAGAACCATCAATTCCATACTGCTGTAATACACTCCAGAGTTTCCCTCGAGGGACTCGGTCATATGCTTTCCCCAAATCTACGAAGCAAGCGTAAACAGGTGTAGCATACTCCCAAGCCTTCTCAAGTACCATTCTGAGAGTGAATAACTGGTCGGTTGTGCTTCTGCCGGGACGAAAGCCGCACTGCTCATCTCCTAATCGTGCCTCGACCACAGCTCTGCATCGCGTTTCCAGCACCTTGGCAAAGACTTTTCCGGGGAGACTTAAAAGTGATATACCCCTGTAATTGGAGCAATCCCTTTTATCCCCTTTCTTGAAAAGGGGCACAATCACCCCAATCTGCCAATCGCTGGGAGTTTCGCCGCATTCCCAGGCCACTTCAATGACACGAGCGAGCCATTTGACTCCCTCTTCGCCTAAGGCCTTTAGCATTTCTGGCCGGATTTCATCCACTCCGGCAGATTTGCCAGCTTTTAGCGATTTGATCGCAAAAGTGACTTCCTCTACCGTGGGACTATTTTTCGCCCTGCTTAAGGCGATAGATGTGTCATCCTCGATGCCCTGGATTGGATTGAGCAATTCGGAAAAGTGCTCGTTCCATCTGCGCAAGATGTCCTCCTCATTAGAAAGAAGTGTACCATCTTTGGATTTGACTCCTTCGATAATGTTCCACTTCCTTCCTCTAAGGCGGCGGATGGTCTGCCAGAACACCTTGCTTGCAGATCCGTGATCGCGGTCCAATTTTTCGCCGAACTCCTTCCAAGAATGTTCTTTGGCTGCTTTAACAGCCAATTTGCAAGTTCTTCGCGCCTCAATGTACCGGTTTCGAGAAGGAGAGTCCCCCAAGTGAATCCACACCTTGAAAGCCTTCTTCTTCTCTCTGATAGCTTCTTGAACTCCGGGCGTTTTAAACCACGCAGTTCTTTTCTCACCACCAGCCGCCACACCGAGCCGCTTCACTCCGCAAACATGTCCTGCAGAGGCAATAACTGCTGTTGAAAACAACTGCCATTCTTCCTCTACATTCAATGGAACATTTGGAATTTGTTCAAACCTTTCAGATACCTGCCGTGCAAATTCCTCCCGTATCTCATCGTTCTGTAGCCCCTCCCACCGTATGCGCGTAACCATTCTTGGTTTACGCTTTGGCAGGATAGGTATTTGATCGTTGAGATACAATTTGCACAACACCAGGTGGTGATCAGTTGACAGTTCAGCCCCTCTCAACACACGAACATCACAAACCATCCTTTTAATACACGATGGTACCACAAAGAAATCTATCAGCGATTTCTGCTGAAGACTTCGACGGTACCATGTGTATTTATGGACATCTTTGTGTGGAAAGAAAGTGTTCATAATGGACATTCCATTTGAACAACAAAAGTCCAACAATTTCTCTCCGTTCGCGTTCTGATCGGGGTCACCGTGTTTCCCAATCGCGCTGCCCCATGTCGAGAAATCCGCACCCACGTGAGCATTGAAATCACCCATCAGGATATAAGAATCCATATCTGCAACCTTTTCAAGGGCTGCATCAACTTCATCTAAGAAAGCTGCGTACCCTGACTCCAGATTCGGTGCATACACCTGCACTAGAGCCAGAGTTGATCTTTCAAGCTTAAGCTTTAAGATCGCAACTCTCCCTCCTAACGGAATCCACTCCAATACTCTGCCTGACAGCCTGGGACTTGTGAGTATCCCCACTCCCGCCTGAGCAGACATTGAAGGTGCTACTCCCGACATGAAGAGTTTCCACCCATCTGCAAGTCCACAGTTCTAGAACCCCTTTGCTTTGTTGAGGAAACACCAACTATATCTAGTCGATATTTAACAGCCTCCCCAACAAGCTCCAGGTCTTTTCCCGTGAGCGAAGAGATGTTCCACGTGCCTATCCTAAGTCGATGCCGTTGTCGAGTAACCGAAAGTCCACTTACGCCCCTATTGGTGCATAGCGCATCTACCCTCTGACCCCCATAATGGTTTGCGAGACCATTGACAGGAAGCTCGTAGCCGTTTCGGGTTAAACCCGGCCGACTGCCGAGCGTGACAAGCCGACCACCAGACGCTCGCAAATTGCCACCCTTCAGGCCTGGCTCCAAAGGGCGCCCTATTTTGACAGGCTTGGCAATATCCGAGGCTCGCTTTCGTCGCTTTGTTATCATTGAGTGTGTGCTTCGTTAGCCATGTCTAGGTGAACCTAGACATGTTGCCCGCCCCCACCACGGGGAGGTCAGCTACATGAGGGGGCATAGGGAAACTTACAAAACGAAATTGATTTTGTTTTCTTATGCCAATTCTTTTTACGAAAGGGATAATTCTTTTCGTGTCAATATTATTTTTTTAGGTGGGTTACAGAGTATTTAGTATTAGTTATCAGTGGCCTATTTCACATTTTAGAAATAGTGTTTTACAAGCCTTCTTTAAACAACTTAAAAAAGAAGTGGAAAAGTCACTCATTCACCATAAGTTTGTGAATGGTGCTTAAATGCCGCAATAGCTGCTACGATGAGTGAGTGGCATGGGGATGTATTGAGAAACGATAGGAATATAAGTGGGGAGAAGTTTAGGTACTGTTTACATTTCATATAAATATATTATAAGTCTCGAAGGCTAGTTACGAATGAACATTTTTTGGCGAAAATATAATTTACGAAGTGGCTATTGCTCGAGATTTACCAACCACTTACATTTGTTTGTTTATCTTTTACGGAAAGTCTTTGGCGGAAAATGTTAGACGTAGTGAAAAACCTAGTAAAATAAATGGTTTTACAAAAATTTGGATAAATGTGGAAAAAATAATAGATTATTTTGTTTTCATATTCATAATTTGCATGTGCCTCATCTTCATCGTCCTTTTTTCACTATGTCTAACATTTTCGGCCAAAGACTTTCCGTAAAAGATAAACAAACAAATGTAAGTGGTTGGTAAATCTCGAGCAACTCTGACCAGCACTGACAAGAGTGACAAGGAAGCAAAACACGCTAAATATAATGCGCATCGCACTTACGTACAAGGCGGATGCACACACAAATTTCTAGTCTGGCTGCTGATGCCAGAGAAAAAAACCAGCATTGTGACGGGTGTAATGTTGTGGCTTGTGTAGCTGTAGAGTATGTTGTATGGATTGTGTGTAGGTGGGTGGTATTGGGTGGGTAACTTACTGGTTGGGGAAGTGGCATGTAGGTAGCTTTGTGTACATTCAAGTGATGCCACTTTCTAAAACAAAGTATACGGAAACTTACAAAACGAAATTGATTTTGTTTTCGTATGCCAATTCTTTTTACGAAAGGGATAATTCTTTTCGTGTCAATATTGTTTTTTTTGGGTGGGTTACAGAGTATTTAGTATTAGTTATCAGTGGCCTATTTCACATTTTAGAAATAGTGTTTTACAAGCCTTCTTTAACCAACTTAAAAAGGAAGTGGAAAAGTCACTCATTCACCATAAGTTTGTGAATGGTGCTTAAATGCCGCAATAGCTGCTACGATGAGTGAGTGGCATGGGGATGTATTGAGAAACGATAGGAATATAAGTGGGGAGAAGTTTAGGTACTGTTTACATTTCATATAAATATATTATAAGTCTCGAAGGCTAGTTACGAATGAACATTTTTTGGCGAAAATATAATTTACGAAGTGGCTATTGCTCGAGATTTACCAACCACTTACATTTGTTTGTTTATCTTTTACGGAAAGTCTTTGGCGGAAAATGTTAGACATAGTGAAAAACCTAGTAAAATAAATGGTTTTACAAAAATTTGGATAAATGTGGAAAAAATAATAGATTATTCTGTTTTCATATTCATAATTTGCATGTGCCTCATCTTCATCGTCCTTTTTTCACTATGTCTAACATTTTCGGCCAAAGACTTTCCGTAAAAGATAAACAAACAAATGTAAGTGGTTGGTAAATCTCGAGCAACTCTGACCAGCACTGACAAGAGTGACAAGGAAGCAAAACACGCTAAATATAATGCGCATCGCACTTACGTACAAGGCGGATGCACACACAAATTTCTAGTCTGGCTGCTGATGCCAGAGAAAAAAACCAGCATTGTGACGGGTGTAATGTTGTGGCTTGTGTAGCTGTAGAGTATGTTGTATGGATTGTGTGTAGGTGGGTGGTATTGAGTGGGTAACTTACTGGTTGGGGAAGTGGCATGTAGGTAGCTTTGTGTACATTCAAGTGATGCCACTTTCTAAAACAAAGTATACGGAAACTTACAAAACGAAATTGATTTTGTTTTCGTATGCCAATTCTTTTTACGAAAGGGATAATTCTTTTCGTGTCAATATTGTTTTTTTTGGGTGGGTTACAGAGTATTTAGTATTAGTTATCAGTGGCCTATTTCACATTTTAGAAATAGTGTTTTACAAGCCTTCTTTAACCAACTTAAAAAGGAAGTGGAAAAGTCACTCATTCACCATAAGTTTGTGAATGGTGCTTAAATGCCGCAATAGCTGCTACGATGAGTGAGTGGCATGGGGATGTATTGAGAAACGATAGGAATATAAGTGGGGAGAAGTTTAGGTACTGTTTACATTTCATATAAATATATTATAAGTCTCGAAGGCTAGTTACGAATGAACATTTTTTGGCGAAAATATAATTTACGAAGTGGCTATTGCTCGAGATTTACCAACCACTTACATTTGTTTGTTTATCTTTTACGGAAAGTCTTTGGCGGAAAATGTTAGACATAGTGAAAAACCTAGTAAAATAAATGGTTTTAACAAAAATTTGGATGAATGTGGAAAAAATAATAGATTATTTTGTTTTCATATTCATAATGTGCATGTGCCTCATCTTCATCGTCCTTTTTTCACTATGTCTAACATTTTCGGCCAAAGACTTTCCGTAAAAGATAAACAAACAAATGTAAGTGGTTGGTAAATCTCGAGCAACTCTGACCAGCACTGACAAGAGTGACAAGCAAGCAAAACACGCTAAATATAATGCGCATCGCACTTACGTACAAGGCGGATGCACACACAAATTTCTAGTCTGGCCGCTGATGCCAGAGAAAAAAACCAGCATTGTGACGGGTGTAATGTTGTGGCTTGTGTAGCTGTAGAGTATGTTGTATGGATTGTGTGTAGGTGGGTGGTATTGGGTGGGTAACTTACTGGTTGGGGAAGTGGCATGTAGGTAGCTTTGTGTACATTCAAGTGATGCCACTTTCTAAAACAAAGTATAGGGAAACTTACAAAACGAAATTGATTTTGTTTTCTTATGCCAATTCTTTTTACGAAAGGGATAATTCTTTTGGTGTCAATATTATTTTTTTAGGTGGGTTACAGAGTATTTAGTATTAGTTATCAGTGGCCTATTTCACATTTTAGAAATAGTGTTTTACAAGCCTTCTTTAACCAACTTAAAAAAGAAGTGGAAAAGTCACTCATTCACCATAAGTTTGTGAATGGTGCTTAAATGCCGCAATAGCTGCTACGATGAGTGAGTGGCATGGGGATGTATTGAGAAACGATAGGAATATAAGTGGGGAGAAGTTTAGGTACTGTTTACATTTCATATAAATATATTATAAGTCTCGAAGGCTAGTTACGAATGAACATTTTTTGGCGAAAATATAATTTACGAAGTGGCTATTGCTCGAGATTTACCAACCACTTACATTTGTTTGTTTATCTTTTACGGAAAGTCTTTGGCGGAAAATGTTAGACATAGTGAAAAACCTAGTAAAATAAATGGTTTTACAAAAATTTGGATAAATGTGGAAAAAATAATAGATTATTTTGTTTTCATATTCATAATTTGCATGTGCCTCATCTTCATCGTCCTTTTTTCACTATGTATAAAATTTTCGGCCAAAGACTTTCCGAAACTTCTCCCCACTTATATTCCTATCGTTTCTCAATACATCCCCATACCACTCACTCATCGTAGCAGCTATTGCGGCATTTAAGCACCATTCACAAACTTATGGTGAATGAGTGACTTTTCCACTTCTTTTTTAAGTTGGTTAAAGAAGGCTTGTAAAACACTATTTCTAACATGTGAAATAGGCCACTGATAACTAATACTAAATACTCTGTAACCCACCTAAAAAAATAATATTGACACGAAAAGAATTATCCCTTTCGTAAAAAGAATTGGCATAAGAAAACAAAATCAATTTCGTTTTGTAAGTTTCCCTATACTTTGTTTTAGAAAGTGGCATCACTTGAATGTACACAAAGCTACTGATGCCAGAGAAAAAAACCAGCATTGTGACGGGTGCAATGTTGTGGCTTGTGTAGCTGTAGATGCCAGAGAAAAAAACCAGCATTGTGACGGGTGTAATGTTGTGGCTTGTGTAGCTGTAGAGTATGTTGTATGGATTGTGTGTAGGTGGGTGGTATTGGGTGGGTAACTTACTGGTTGGGGAAGTGGCATGTAGGTAGCTTTGTGTACATTCAAGTGATGCCACTTTCTAAAACAAAGTATACGGAAACTTACAAAACGAAATTGATGTTGTTTTCTTATGCCAATTCTTTTTACGAAAGGGATAATTCTTTTCGTGTCAATATTGTTTTTTTGGGTGGGTCACAGAGTATTTAGTATTAGTTATCAGTGGCCTATTTCTCATTTTAGAAATAGTGTTTTACAAGCCTTCTTTAACCAACTTAAAAAGGAAGTGGAAAAGTCACTCATTCACCATAAGTTTGTGAATGGTGCTTAAATGCCGCAATAGCTGCTACGATGAGTGAGTGGCATGGGGATGTATTGAGAAACGATAGGAATATAAGTGGGGAGAAGTTTAGGCACTGTTTACATTTCATATAAATATATTATAAGTCTCGAAGGCTAGTTACGATTGAAAATTTTTTGGCGAAAATATAATTTACGAAGTGGCTATTGCTCGAGATTTACCAACCACTTACATTTGTTTGTTTATCTTTTACGGAAAGTCTTTGGCGGAAAATGTTAGACATAGTGAAAAACCTTTATTATTTATTTTTATTTTTTTTTTTTTATAAAAAAAGGGGATTCCAAATCCTGGAGCACTCAGACGAATCACGGTCCATTGTACTACCAAGCAGAAACCCCTTTTTTGGTGTAGTGGTGGAGAAACTCTGATATTATTCGTTTCTCTTTGTGGTCGGTGGCAGAGTATTGCTGTCCCCCGCCGGGGCTCGAACCAACGCCGCTCGGGTCACAAGCAATGACTCTAACCACTACACCATGGCCACCGCTAGTGAAAAACCTAGTAAAATAAATGGTTTTAACAAAAATTTGGATAAATGTAAGTGGTTGGTAAATCTCGAGCAACTCTGACCAGCACTGACAAGAGTGACAAGCAAGCAAAACACGCTAAATAATATAATGCGCATCGCACTTACGTACAAGGCGGATGCACACACAAATTTCTAGTCTGGCTGCTGATGCCAGAGAAAAAAACCAGCATTGTGACGGGTGTAATGTTGTGGCTTGTGTAGCTGTAGAGTATGTTGTATGGATTGTGTGTAGGTGGGTGGTATTGGGTGGGTAACTTACTGGTTGGGGAAGTGGCATGTAGATGTAGGTAGCTTTGCGTACATTCAAGTGATGCCACTTTCTAAAACAAAGTATAGGGAAACTTACAAAACGAAATTGATTTTGTTTTCTTATGCCAATTCTTTTTACGAAAGGGATAATTCTTTTCGTGTCAATATTATTTTTTTAGGTGGGTTACAGAGTATTTAGTATTAGTTATCAGTGCCCTATTTCACATTTTAGAAATAGTGTTTTACAAGCCTTCTTTAACCAACTTAAAAAAGAAGTGGAAAAGTCACTCATTCACCATAAGTTTGTGAATGGTGCTTAAATGCCGCAATAGCTGCTACGATGAGTGAGTGGTATGGGGATGTATTGAGAAACGATAGGAATATAAGTGGGGAGAAGTTTAGGTACTGTTTACATTTCATATAAATATATTATAAGTCTCGAAGGCTAGTTACGAATGAAAAGTTTTTGGCGAAAATATAATTTACGAAGTGGCTATTGCTCGAGATTTACCAACCACTTACATTTGTTTGTTTATCTTTTACGGAAAGTCTTTGGCGGAAAATGTTAGACATAGTGAAAAACCTAGTAAAATAAATGGTTTTACAAAAATTTGGATAAATGTGGAAAAAATAATAGATTATTTTGTTTTCATATTCATAATTTGCATGTGCCTCATCTTCATCGTCCTTTTTTCACTATGTCTAACATTTTCGGCCAAAGACTTTCCGTAAAAGATAAACAAACAAATGTAAGTGGTTGGTAAATCTCGAGCAATAGCCACTTCGTAAATTATATTTTCGCCAAAAAATGTTCATTCGTAACTAGCCTTCGAGACTTATAATATATTTATATGAAATGTAAACAGTACCTAAACTTCTCCCCACTTATATTCCTATCGTTTCTCAATACATCCCCATACCACTCACTCATCGTAGCAGCTATTGCGGCATTTAAGCACCATTCACAAACTTATGGTGAATGAGTGACTTTTCCACTTCTTTTTTAAGTTGGTTAAAGAAGGCTTGTAAAACACTATTTCTAACATGTGAAATAGGCCACTGATAACTAATACTAAATACTCTGTAACCCACCTAAAAAAATAATATTGACACGAAAAGAATTATCCCTTTCGTAAAAAGAATTGGCATAAGAAAACAAAATCAATTTCGTTTTGTAAGTTTCCCTATACTTTGTTTTAGAAAGTGGCATCACTTGAATGTACACAAAGCTACCTACATGCCACTTCCCCAACCAGTAAGTTACCCACCCAATACCACCCACCTACACAAAATCCATACAACATATTCTACAGCTACACAAGCCACAACATTACACCCGGCATTTAAGCACCATTCACAAACTTATGGTGAATGAGTGACTTTTCCACTTCTTTTTTAAGTTGGTTAAAGAAGGCTTGTAAAACACTATTTCTAACATGTGAAATAGGCCACTGATAACTAATACTAAATACTCTGTAACCCACCTAAAAAAATAATATTGACACGAAAAGAATTATCCCTTTCGTAAAAAGAATTGGCATAAGAAAACAAAATCAATTTCGTTTTGTAAGTTTCCCTATACTTTGTTTTAGAAAGTGGCATCACTTGAATGTACACAAAGCTACCTACATGCCACTTCCCCAACCAGTAAGTTACCCACCCAATACCACCCACCTACACTACACACAATCCATACAACATACTCTACAGCTACACAAGCCACAACATTACACCCGTCACAATGCTGGTTTTTTTCTCTGGCATCAGCAGCCAGACTATCATCTTCATCGTCCTTTTTTCACTATGTCTAACATTTTCGGCCAAAGACTTTCCGTAAAAGATAAACAAACAAATGTAAGTGGTTGGTAAATCTCGAGCAACTCTGACCAGCACTGACAAGAGTGACAAGCAAGCAAAACACGCTAAATATAATGCGCATCGCACTTACGTACAAGGCGGATGCACACACAAATTTCTAGTCTGGCTGCTGATGCCAGAGAAAAAAACCAGCATTGTGACGGATGTTATGTTGTGGCTTGTGTAGCTGTAGAGTATGTTGTATGGATTGTGTGTAGGTGGGTGGTATTGGGTGGGTAACTTACTGGTTGGGGAAGTAGCATGTAGGTAGTGGTGCCACTTTCTAAAACAAAGTATAGGGAAACTTACAAAACGAAATTGATTTTGTTTTCGTATGCCAATTCTTTTTACGAAAGGGATAATTCTTTTTGTGTTGTAACAAGAATTTATTTATTTTTTTGAAAGTTAAAGAAAAAATCGAACAACCGCGTGTCTTGTGTGTATATTACAATATGGCCGCTCCTTTGCGGATATGGTTTTTTTCTTCTTTTTCTTTTTGTGGCAGTAATGCCAGACTACAATATTTATAATGTATAATTATGGAGAAACTCCAGAGGGCGTTCGAAACTCTAAGAATTATTGTTACAACTCGGCCAATCTGACACTTGATTGGCCTCAATCAACACAATGAACTAAAACAATAAGTAAATGACTCACTCCTCTGACGTTTCGGTAGGTTCGGATTCGGGTGGCTCATAATAATTAAGGACCTCAGTGCTTGAATATTCCCTTGGTGTTAGCCACTTTCGAATTCTCATGGCTTCAACGACTCCGTCATAAGGTAGCTGACTTAACTGACAATTATCAACGTCCCTCACCACATAACGATCATTTGGCAATGCTTTATGGATGACATAAGGTCCCCGATATTTCTCTATAAATTTTTTATTTGCCCCAGCTGCTGTATCAATGTGTCTAATAACGACAAAATCCCCAACCGAGTATGTCTTTGCCGGTCGACTGTGCTCCAGGAAATATTGCGAACTATATTGTTGTGCCTTCTCGATAGCAGTTGATGCCTTAAGTCTTATACTATTCAGATCACGCTTCGCTGAGTTACTAAACTTCTGTTCTAAGTACTCCGTCAATTCATCAACAACGACACCTCGCTGATCGACGCCGAACAATAACTGACTAGGCGTTTGTTTTGTAGTACCATGAATAGTATTGTTAATGGCGTATTCTACCTGAGATAACTTTAATGACCAGTCTGCATGGTGTACAGGTTCAGAGAATTTACTTAACATCGCCCTCAATGTGCGGTTAACGCGTTCAACCTGCCCATTGGCCTGCGGCGAGGCCACCGCGACTTTGACATGTTCTACGTTATGCACTCGAAGAAAATTATCGAACTCGCGTGATGAAAAACAAGTACCTCTATCAGAGATTATACGCCTAGGGCGACTGTAGTAATTAAAATATTTTTCCAATGCGCAACATACTTCCTTTGTACTAGTCGAATTGACTGGATAGAGCCTCACAAATTTCGTAAATGCATCAATAACTACTAGTATGTGTTTACGCTTGGAGGCGATTGAAGGCAGTGGACCGAAGTGGTCAATGTGAATCGTATCGAAAGGAATCGGCTCCTTCGGTATATTATACAGGTTGTGTTCGTTTGAACGAGTTGGGGCAGAATACATTATGCATTTAATGCAGTTTTGTATAAAACGGGTGACTTTAGGCCTCAGTTTTGCAAACCAATAATTCTTTCGAATTTTTTGGCAGCACTTGTCAATTCCCTGGTGACCTATTTTCTCATGAACCGATCGAATCACGTTTTCTTCCATTTCACTAGGGACATAAAGGAGTAAATTACCCGAATCATTTTTAAATACTAAGCCATCATGTAGTTCAAATCCATCCACGACTTCAGCCTCCAACTTGTTTCGCATCTCCATTATCTTTTTATAGCGGCTTTGTGTCACTTGGATTTGGAAATCTAAATCATCATCATTGACAGCGGCAAGTAGTTCGCATTGTTCGAATTTATCTGCACAGTCCCTATCTTCATCATTAAAGCGCGGTTTAAGAAACCCTCTACTCAAAGCGTCAACGTGGCCCATAGAACTACCACTCCTATGTTGAATCGAATAATTATAGTTCTCTAGCTCCAATGCCCAACGAGCTATTCGCATATTTACATGCTTTTTATTCAATGTCATTGCGAGGGAATTGCAGTCGGTAATGATTTTAAATGGAATTCCTTCCAGATACACCCGGAACCGACGAAGTGAATATATAATAGCGAGCGTTTCCAGTTCAAAACTGTGATACTTCGACTCAGCAGCGGACGTAGATTTCGAAAAATATGAAACTGGGTGAAATTTCCCATCATTCTGACGCTGCAACAATACTGAACCAAAGCCAAGGCTGCTAGCATCACAGTGCAGTTCCGTTTCACAATTCGGACTATAAACAGACAGAATCGGCGCCGCTATAAGTCGATCTCTTAATTCAGAAAAAGCGCTTATACACTCTTCGGAAAAGACAAATGGACTATCTTTGCGTAAAAGGTTCAACAACGGTTTGGCTATCCTCGAGAAAGATGGCACAAACCTTCGAAAGTATGAAAACAGACCAATGCAAGAATGTACTTCCTGTTGATTAGTCGGAACTGGGTACTTCTTTATAGCGCGAATGTGTGAATCGGTCGGTCGGATACCAGATAAATTCACTAAATACCCAAGGTATTCAATCTCATCGTAACCGAATTTGCATTTAGCTAATTTTATTTCAAGCCCTCTTTCATAGATTCTACCTAAAACCTCTTTGACCACTTCCACATGAGATTCAAAATCAACTGAAGCAATTAAAATGTCATCAATGTAGATGATAATCTTATTCGCGTCGATTAAGTCACGAAAAATATTGTAAACGAATCGCTGAAAAATCGCCCAAATGGCATCCTCAAGAACTCAAACTGACCATGAGGGGTAACAAAGGAAGTCAAAGCTATCGAGTCATTGTCCATTTTACACTGATAAAATCCGTCCTTTAAATCAAGTAATGTAAACCAGCATTTACCTGCGGTATATTGTATGCAGTCATCAATTAGGGGTAATGGAAAGTTATCGCGAACTGTTTTTTTATTTAATGCTCGGTAATCAATGCACATCCGCGTTTCACCATTTTTTTTTTTACTAAAACAATAGGTGAAGCATAAGGTGATTGACTTGGCCGAATAATTTGCCTCGCCATCAAATCATCTGTGATTTTCTTGACCTCAGTTCGATTATGAAAAGACAGAGAACGCGCTATGCAATGAAACGGAGTGTCATCAGTTAAACGGATCTTCATTTCATAGTCCAATGGACTTCGTGTAACACTTACTGGTTGTAAATAACTATCAGCAACAACTGCTTCGAGAGTACTAGCTTGATGCCTGCTTAACCGTGGGCATATGTCAATCTCATACCGCGACCTATCTAAATTTATACTACACATCTCTTTAAAATAATCGTCAGAATCGATCGGCAATGCACGCATACTCGGTAATACACGATTGATCACTTCATTGTCAGTGCCCTCAGCCACTTTTGCATATGCTTTACCCGTATCGCGTAAAGGGAATATTCGTTCGCAAGGGTAAAGTACTCTACCTAAGTTTCTAAGATTCAAATCAGATGCACTTAAACACATATTTCCAGATTTATTTAATTCACTTGGTATCTTAACATTTCTTGTATGAAATAAATGTACGTTAAATTTATCCATAAAATTTCGTCCGAGAATCAGCGGTGTTGTCATTGTTTCATTTGGAACTACCAAAAGAGAAAACGTTTTAATTAGTTCACGAAATTTTACTAAGCATGAAATTTTACCGTAAGTGTGAATTTTGTGCTCACCAAGGCCGCGGAATCTGGTTGGCACTGAAACATCTGACAATTTAATAGTCGTCGGGATAATTGAACGCTGAACTATGCTGATCGGACTACCGGAATCAATCAAAGACAAAACATTTATGAAGTCAGTGCATCTGCTTTGATTACATATTAAAAATGCCACCCTTACCTTTTTTATAACACGAACTGCTTCAGCAAAATCCTCATCGTTTTTCAAGTTGGAAGGAACATCTGTTACGTTGCACACTGTTCGTCTCTGCTTTGTTTTTGGGCAATCCTTGTGCAAATGCCCCATTTGATGGCAGGTGAAACAGGAACCCGGTGGCCGCAATGGTTTCGGGCATGCACTTTGGTAATGGCCAAATTGCGAGCAGTTGAAGCAGCGGATGTCTGCTTTGGCTTCCATAGTCCCGGCAGCGGTCTTCGGTCTGTTTGCGTTTATGATCGGCTTGGCTGTGGTGGCTTTAGATCGACGTTGCTCATATCGATCCATACGTCGGACGAGTTCGTTTATTGAGTTGGCGCCGCACAAGAACATTATGTTGTTGCTGGTGTCTGGAATTCCGTCGATGATGATTTCTACTAGTTCTGTTTCTTCAATGTCGGATTGTGCGGCAATTGACTGCATTGAAACTACGTAGCTGAGGCACGACTCGTTCGGTCTTAAAGTGCGAGCACGTAGTTGACGATAAACTTCTTGCCGCGTTACCGTGCGCTTGAACATGTTAATGAGCCCAGCCTTCAGTTCATCGTAGTCGATTAACCCCAAATTGCATATATACCTCTTGGCTGTTCCTTGGAGGCAGCGGCGAATACCTAGACACTTGTCTTTGTTCGAGTAAGAGCACATATTGGTATAGTCGTCAAACTCTGCGAACCACTTTAAAACATCGTAGTGGTCATCACCCGTAAATTTTGGGACAGCGGCATCAAGCTCCTCGAAATTTACACGTCTGACCTGATGGTCGTGTCCTTCCATTGCCCGTATTTGTTGTTCTAATTCGAGCATCTCGCGGCGCATTCGCAATAAACTCAATTGCTCCTCCAATTTGTGAACATCGGAATCTACACTTTGCACTTGGGAAGTGAGAGCTGATGGTTGTATGTTGGCAGCTGAATTATAGTTGGTGGCAAGGGCTTCTAAACAAGCAGTGCCATGCGGTACGGCAACGTCAGATTTTCCTGCGACAGCAGTACTTCCAACGACGGCAGTGGCAACAGCATCGGGGAGATGAGGTTCTCCAGCAACAGCAGCGGGAGCGGCAGGAACGGCAGGAACAGCGTAGGCAGCGGAAACAGCGGGTGAAATAGTTTTCTCGGTACCAATGACAACTGGTACTTTGACAGCGGCAGCAGATACACCTACAATGACAGCGGGTGGATTAATTGGGACTTCTTCGGCAGCGGAAAACTGTTCTTCTTCTTCGGAGTCGCTTGGACCATTGATTCCACTTTCTGCGATCAACTCGTTATAGAGAGGACGCAGCTGAGTTACAGTAGCATTAGCTGGGAATGGAATTCCGGCTTCTGCGAGTGCTTCTACTATAGTTTGGCGAGTTACACGTTGGGGCATCGTTAATGTTATTTTCTTTTGACTTTTTATAAAAATTAAACGTGGAAACCCCACATCTGAGGTGTAACAAGAATTTATTTATTTTTTTGAAAGTTAAAGAAAAAATCGAACAACCGCGTGTCTTGTGTGTATATTACAATATGGCCGCTCCTTTGCGGATATGGTTTTTTTCTTCTTTTTCTTTTTGTGGCAGTAATGCCAGACTACAATATTTATAATGTATAATTATGGAGAAACTCCAGAGGGCGTTCGAAACTCTAAGAATTATTGTTACAGTGTCAATATTATTTTTTTAGGTGGGTTACAGAGTATTTAGTATTAGTTATCAGTGGCCTATTTCACATTTTAGAAATAGTGTTTTACAAGCCTTCTTTAACCAACTTAAAAAAGAAGTGGAAAAGTCACTCATTCACCATAAGTTTGGTGAAGCGGAATCAAGTTAAAGAGTCGGAATAATTTGTCAACTTTATTTGACAATGGGTTAAAAGTTTTTAGAGATATGTGGATGGATTACACATAATTTTGTTCCAGATTTTAAGACAGCTTACACGTAAATGGATTAAATACCTACTATTTTAGTTATACGTATTTAGATAAAAGTATTTGGTGCAAATTGCAGGGTGTTTTATTAAAGTTTTTGGCGTGGTGATGTAAATCCACCATAAACCAAACGTAAACTATTTCACATTTGCAAGTACCTAATTATGCAAGTCAATTGACAAACATAACTGTTCACCAAGTTTCAAAATTATTAAAATGCCAAATTTAGTGAAAACAAAATTCTTGCTACATATTAAAATACTGGCAGTTCATTTATGAGTTGCTAAATTTCTGCCGTTTATGCACTTTTTGAGACTTTTACGCGTTTAAGTGCTGTAATGTAATACACACCTAGATGGGTTTTTACTCAAAACAATCAAAACTGGCTACACTGCTCACTTTGAAATAATTTTTGTAAGTACTTACATTTACCTTGTGCAACTGTACCCCAGCAAAGCAGCTGCACACGCATACAAGTTAGTTGTAGCTTACGCTTACTATACTGTCGCCTTCTGCTTCTGTGTACCTACCCGATTTCCCCCGCAAAAAACCCCTCTTAATTGCCCTGTCTGTGAATACGTGTGCAATTTCAACATTTAAGGACCATTCACATGAGAGCGAACGAACGAATTGATGAAATGTGAACAAACAGCTTTTTATGCATTTATTAACAGAAAATTGCACATTTTATTATTCCAAGAGTAGGATAATTAATTATTCCATCAAAATGTATTAAGATAACCAGTTTATAAACCGTTTAAATAACAAAATTTCGAATTTCCAACTTTTTGCCACAATCCACATCATTTAGGTAAATCGCGTTCCACAAAGTCGGGATTAAAAAATTCGTTCGAACTTAACCTTATTCCATAAGGAGGATGTCTTGAAATAATAAAATGTAAAATTTTGTGTTTATAAATGCATAAAAAGTGAAACTTGTTTTCTTAATAAATTTTGATGGAATAATTAATTATCCTCATCTTGGAGTAGTAGCTTAAATGTACAATTTTCTGTTTATGAATGCATAAAAAGTGGTTTGTTCGCATTTCGTCAATTCGGTCGTTTGCTGCCATGTGAATGGTGATTAAATGCCGCAATAGCTGCTACGATTGGTGAGTGGCATGGGGATGTATTGAGAAACGATAGGAATATAAGTGGGGAGAAGTTTAGGTTTACATACATTTCATATAAATATATTATAAGTCGAAGGCTAGTTACGAATGAACATTTTTTGGCGAAAATATAATTTACGAAGTTGCTATTGCTCGAGATTTACCAACCACTTACATTTGTTTGCCTATCTTTTACGGAAAGTCTTTGGCCGGAAATGTTAGACATAGTGAAAAACCTAGTAAAATAAATGGTTTTAACGAAAATTTGGATAAATAAGGAAAAAATAATAGATTATTTTGTTTTCATATTCATAATGTGCATGTGCCTCATCTTCATCGTCCTTTTTTCACTATGTCTAACATTTTCGGCCAAAGACTTTCCGTAAAAGATAAACAAACAAATGTAAGTGGTTGGTAAATCTCGAGCAACTCTGACCAGCACTGACAAGAGTGACAAGCATTTTCTAGTCTGGCTGCTGATGCCAGAGAAAATAGCCAGCATTGTGACGGGTGTAATGTTGTGGCTTGTGTAGCTGTAGAGTATGTTGTATGGATTGTGTGTAGGTGGGTGGTATTGGGTGGGTAACTTACTGGGTGGGTAACTTACTGTTTGGGGAAGTGGCATGTAGGTAGCTTTGTGTACATTCAAGTGATGCCACTTTCTAAAACAAAGTATAGGGAAACTTTCAAAACGAAATTGATTTTGTTTTCGTATGCCAATTCTTTTTACGAAAGGGATAATTCTTTTCGTGTCAATATTATTTTTTTAGGTGGGTTACAGAGTATTTAGTATTAGTTAACAGTGGCCTATTTCACATTTTAGAAATAGTGTTTTACAAGCCTTCTTTAACCAACTTAAAAAAGAAGTGGAAAAGTCACTCATTCACCATAAGTTTGGTGAAGCGGAATCAAGTTAAAGAGTCGGAATAATTTGTCAACTTTATTTGACAATGGGTTAAAAGTTTTTAGAGATATGTGGATGGATTACGCATAATTTTGTTCCAGATTTTAAGACAGCTTACACGTAAATGGATTAAATACCTACTATTTTAGTTATACGTATTTAGATAAAAGTATTTGGTGCAAATTGCAGGGTGTTTTATTAAAGTTTTTGGCGTGGTGATGTAAATCCACCATAAACCAAACGTAAACTATTTCACACTTGCAAATACCTAATTATGCAAGTCAATTGACAAACATAACTGTTCACCAAGTTTCAAAATTATTAAAATGCCAAATTTAGTGAAAACAAAATTCTTGCTACATATTAAAATACTGTCAGTTCATTTATGAGTTGCTAAATTTCTGCCGTTTATGCACTTTTTGAGACTTTTACGCGTTTAAGTGCTGTAATGTAATACACACCTACATGGGTTTTTACTTAAAACAATCAAAAGTGGCTACACTGCTCACTTTGAAATAATTTTTGTAAGTACTTACATTTACCTTGTGCAACTGTACCCCAGCAAAGCAGCTGCACACGCATACAAGTTAGTTGTAGCTTACGCTTACTATACTGTCGCCTTCTGCTTCTGTGTACCTACCCGATTTCCCCCGCAAAAAACCCCTCTTAATTGCCCTGTCTGTGAATACGTGTGCAATTTCAACATTTAAGAACCATTCACATGAGAGCGAACGAACGAATTGATGAAATGTGAACAAACAGCTTTTTATGCATTTATTAACAGAAAATTGCACATTTTATTATTCCAAGAGTAGGATAATTATTTATTCCATCAAAATGTATTAAGATAACCAGTTTATAAACCGTTTAAATAACAAAATTTCGAATTTCCAACTTTTTGCCGCGAAAGAAAACACCCTGGCGCGAATATTCAGTTTATTCACAATCCACATCATTTAGGTAAATCGCGTTCCACAAAGTCGGGAATAAAAAATTCGTTCGAACTTAACCTTATTCCATAAGGAGGATGTCTTGAAATAATAAAATGTAAAATTTTGTGTTTATAAATGCATAAAAAGTGAAACTTGTTTTCTCAATAAATTTTGATGGAATAATTAATTATCCTCATCTTGGAGTAGTAGCTAAAATGTACAATTTTCTGTTTATGAATGCATAAAAAGTGGTTTGTTCGCATTTCGTCATTTCGGTCGTTTGCTGCCATGTGAATGGTGCTTAAATGCCGCAATAGCTGCTACGATTGGTGAGTGGCATGGGGATGTATTGAGAAACGATAGGAATATAAGTGGGGAGAAGTTTAGGTTTACACTTCATATAAATATATTATAAGTCGAAGGCTAGTTACGAATGAAATTTTTTTGGCGAAAATATAATTTACGAAGTGGCTATTGCTCGAGATTTACCAACCACTTACATTTGTTTGTTTATCTTTTACCGAAAGTCGTTGGCCGAAAATGTTAGACATAGTGAAAAACCTAGTAACATAAATGGTTTTAACGAGATTTTGGATAAATGTGGAAAAAATAATAGATTATTTTGTTTTCATATTCATAATGCGCATGTGCCTCATCTTCATCGTCCTTTTTTCACTATGTCTAACATTTTCGGCCAAAGACTTTCCGTAAAAGATAAACAAACAAATGTTAGTGGTTGGTAAATCTCGAGCAATTCTGACCAGCACTGACAAGAGTGACAAGCATTTTCTAGTCTGGCTGCTGATGCCAGAGAAAATAGCCAGCATTGTGACGGGTGTAATGTTGTGGCTTGTGTAGCTGTAGAGTATGTTGTATGGATTGTGTGTAGGTGGGTGGTATTGGGTGGGTAACTTACTGGTTGGGGAAGTGGCATGTAGGTAGCTTTGTGTACATCCAAGTGATGCCACTTTCTAAAACAAAGTATAGGGAAACTTACAAAACGAAATTGATTTTGTTTTCGTATGCCAATTCTTTTTACGAAAGGGATAATTCTTTTCGTGTCAATATTATTTTTTTAGGTGGGTTACAGAGTATTTGGTATTAGTTATCAGTGGCCTATTTCACATTTTAGAAATAGTGTTTTACAAGCCTTCTTTAACCAACTTAAAAAAGAAGTGGAAAAGTCACTCATTCACCATAAGTTTGGTGAAGCGGAATCAAGTTAAAGAGTCGGAATAATTTGTCAACTTTATTTGACAATGGGTTAAAAGTTTTTAGAGATATGTGGATGGATTACACATAATTTTGTTCCAGATTTTAAGACAGCTTACACGTAAATGGATTAAATACCTACTATTTTAGTTATACGTATTTAGATAAAAGTATTTGGTGCAAATTGCAGGGTGTTTTATTAAAGTTTTTGGCGTGGTGATGTAAATCCACCATAAACCAAACGTAAACTATTTCACACTTGCAAATACCTAATTATGCAAGTCAATTGACAAACATAACTGTTCACCAAGTTTCAAAATTATTAAAATGCCAAATTTAGTGAAAACAAAATTCTTGCTACATATTAAAATACTGTCAGTTCATTTATGAGTTGCTAAATTTCTGCCGTTTATGCACTTTTTGAGACTTTTACGCGTTTAAGTGCTGTAATGTAATACACACCTACATGGGTTTTTACTTAAAACAATCAAAAGTGGCTACACTGCTCACTTTGAAATAATTTTTGTAAGTACTTACATTTACCTTGTGCAACTGTACCCCAGCAAAGCAGCTGCACACGCATACAAGTTAGTTGTAGCTTACGCTTACTATACTGTCGCCTTCTGCTTCTGTGTACCTACCCGATTTCCCCCGCAAAAAACCCCTCTTAATTGCCCTGTCTGTGAATACGTGTGCAATTTCAACATTTAAGGACCATTCACATGAGAGCGAACGAACGAATTGATGAAATGTGAACAAACAGCTTTTTATGCATTTATTAACAGAAAATTGCACATTTTATTATTCCAAGAGTAGGATAATTAATTATTCCATCAAAATGTATTAAGATAACCAGTTTATAAACCGTTTAAATAACAAAATTTCGAATTTCCAACTTTTTGCCGCGAAAGAAAACACCCTGGCGCGAATATTCAGTTTATTCACAATCCACATCATTTAGGTAAATCGCGTTCCACAAAGTCGGGAATAAAAAATTCGTTCGAACTTAACCTTATTCCATAAGGAGGATGTCTTGAAATAATAAAATGTAAAATTTTGTGTTTATAAATGCATAAAAAGTGAAACTTGTTTTCTTAATAAATTTTGATGGAATAATTAATTATCCTCATCTTGGAGTAGTAGCTAAAATGTACAATTTTCTGTTTATGAATGCATAAAAAGTGGTTTGTTCGCATTTCGTCAATTCGGTCGTTTGCTGCCATGTGAATGGTGCTTAAATGCCGCAATAGCTGCTACGATTGGTGAGTGGCATGGGGATGTATTGAGAAACGATAGGAATATAAGTGGGGAGAAGTTTAGGTTTACATTTCATATAAATATATTATAAGTCGAAGGCTAGTTACGAATGAAATTTTTTTGGCGAAAATATAATTTACGAAGTGGCTATTGCTCGAGATTTACCAACCACTTACATTTGTTTGTTTATCTTTTACCGAAAGTCGTTGGACGAAAATGTTAGACATAGTGAAAAACCTAGTAAAATAAATGGTTTTAACGAGATTTTGGATAAATGTGGAAAAAATAATAGATTATTTTGTTTTCATATTCATAATGCGCATGTGCCTCATCTTCATCGTCCTTTTTTCACTATGTCTAACATTTTCGGCCAAAGACTTTCCGTAAAAGATAAACAAACTGTTGGGTGAGTAATGTGAAGCAGTTTCACTGAACACATCCAGTTCCACAATCCACATTTCATGCCTACAGTCCACAACAAGATGGCTGTAATCTTTTTCCGTCTGTCACTTTGACTTTTCCTTTTTTCACTGAATTACATATTATAATAAAGTCTTGTTATAAATCGAGCGGAATCATATTTTATTTTAGCGCAACTCATCAGGTTATGGGCCCAGCTCATAACAAGAAGAAGAAACTCAACACAGAAATATTTATTTGCTGGAAATTATCCATATTAAAGTATTGGAATAATCATGAGCTCTTCTAGTTCACATGGTCGGATACCTCTTCTAAATGGAGACAACTACATCACTTGGAAGGCACAGATGGAAGCTGTACTTCATCGTGGGAGATTTTTACAATATGTAAAAGGTGAAATTACACGCCCAGAACATGCCGGAACGGAGCGGACGCAGTGGGATGACAAGGATTTGGACGCCCGCGCGGAGTTGCTAATCGCAATGGAAGCAAGTATCGTAGCCCTAACTGCAAATTATAAAACTTCGAAAGAAGTCTGGTATTATTTGTTGGAGTGCTACGACAAAAAGGGACCACGCCAGAAGACAGAGGAGTACCGAAAATTAACTAACCTTGAAATGTCCCCAGGCCAGTCGATCGCTGAATATGTCAGAGAATTTAAAACAATTACCAATAGACTACGGGAGTTATCAGCTACCTTGGATGAGGATTTGCTCGTTGTAGTGCTTTTAGACGGACTGTCAGAAGACTACAAAGACATTCGGTCTGCTTTTGATGCCCAAAGCGTATACCCCGAAGTTGCAACCGTGTGCACAATGCTGCTGGAAGTAGGAGATAGGAAAAAGGATTGCTTGACCAACAATGTTCTCAGTGTCAAGCAAATTAAGTTTCAAAAATTTCATAAGAAACAAATTTAAAATAAGGTAAAAACTGATACTTTTCCATATAATTGCAGAAAGTGCGGAAAGCGGGGTCACATGGCCAAGGATTGCTGGAGCAAAAACGACAAAGTCAAGCAAACTCAAAGCGGAAGCGAATCTCAACAGGGTTTTGTTGTACAGGAGTGTGTACCAACGCAATCAGCTAATGCCACGTCTGAGACAAGCCACAAAAGTATGTTATGGTGCCTGGACAGTGGTGCTACGTCACATATGTGTGCAAAAGAGTCTACATTCGTCAACTTTAATAAAAGCGGGATAACGAATCACGTGAAATTAGCCGATAACCACATAGTAAATGTCAAGGGAACTGGAACTGCAAAACTTGGGATCAGTGTCGAAAATAGAAGCGAACCATTTTACCTATACAACACATTGTTTGTTCCCAAACTAACGGACAACCTTATATCTGTTAGCAAAGCGACTGATCATGGGTACAAAGTTGTTTTTGAACGATCTGGAGCAAACATCTTCGACAAGACAAACCGCCTGGTAATGAGAGCTGAAAAGAGAAACGGTTTGTATTACATGGTGGTAGATGAAAAGGCACAAATAGGCAGCAGTACAGCAGAAATTCCTAAGTTGAAATGCGTATCACTTATAGCATGGCATAAAAGGCTGGGACACGTTAATATAAATTCGTTGAGGCAGTTGCTATCAAAAGATATGGTAAGAGGGCTGCCGGATAAATTTAAGGAGGACTTCAGTTCATGTTCAACATGCTTACGATCGAAGCAAACTCAATTACCTTTCCCGAAAAACAACGAAAAGAAAACAACGGACAGATTGCAGCTCGTTCATTCGGACATATGTGGACCTATGCGGACAGAATCTTTAGGAAAGGCGAAATACTTTATAACATTCATTGATGACTTCTCGCGGAAGATTTTCGTCTATTTTTTGAAACGTAAAAACGATGCTCTCGAAGCTTTTACGAAGTTCAAGGCATTCGCTGAGAATCAAACTGGCTGTAAAATCAAGATACTGAGGACGGATAATGGGACGGAATTCTGCAACAGGGATTTTCAAAATTTTGTGGAGAAAAATGGAATTCTTCATCAGAAATCTGTGCCATATACCCCCCAGCAGAATGGTGTCGCCGAAAGGGCTAACCGTACCTTAACTGAAATGGGCAGGTGTCTGATGAACGAAAGTAATCTACCTGAGATGATGTGGGGAGAGCTAATCAACACTGCAGCATTTTTACGAAACCGATGTCCAACAAAAATCAATGGTGATATTACTCCGGAGGAACTTTGGAGTGGAAGCAAACCGAGTGTTTCTTTTCTCAGGGAGATCGGATCAAGAGTTAAGAGTTTATACCTTGAATAATGGCTCTAACTTGGGTAAATTTGAGTGTAAGTCGGAGGAAGGCATCCTTTGCGGTTACTCGGAGGAAACGAAAGCTTACAGGATTTGGCTACCAAGCAGGCGCAGTGTGATCAAAAGTAGAGACGTCAGATTTGTTAGCAATGGCAACAAGATCCAAGTAGAAGGTACTGAATGCAAGAATAATAACTATTATCTTTTTTCGTTTCAGGATAGTGCTGAAGCTTCTGATGCACCTCCTGAACATGTCAACGATTCGAGCAATTCAGAACTGGATCCTTTAGACCAGGAATCGGAGACGGATGAACTTGATGTGACAATAGTTTCCAAAGACGAATTGAACCAGGCGCGCGACGATCCAGTAACAGTCAAGGAAATTAATGATTTGGACGTCGCAAGCGAGTGGCAAGAGGCGATGAAGGCGGAGTACAACTCCCTAATGAAGAACAATACGTGGACGTTGGTAGACAGACCGATGAATAGGAAGGTGATTAAATCCAAGTGGGTCTTTAAGACCAAATACCGGCCGGATGGAACCGTGGAAAAGAGGAAGGCACGCCTCGTGGCAAGGGGTTTTGACCAAATTCAAGGCGTTGACTACCAAGATACCTACTCACCAGTGGCGAATGTTAGTTCGATACGATTAACCATGGCAATCGCGATTGAAAAGGACTTGAACTTACATCATCTGGACGTTTCTTCAGCCTACCTAAATGGGGAGATTGACGCAGTCGTTTTTATGGAACAACCGGAGGGTTTTGTGGACGGAAATGGTGTGTGCAAACTACATAAGGCAATATATGGACTGAAGCAGAGTGGTCGACAGTGGAACCTAAAACTGGATGGGACACTTAAGGCTCTTGGATTTACCCCCTCAAAATATGACAGGTGCATTTATCACAAGTCAGCAGGTGACAAAATAATGCTGATTACCGTTTATGTGGATGACTTGCTTGTGGCGACAAATAATCAGAAGGAGTTTGAAGTGCTGAAGCAATGCCTGTCTGATGTTTTCGAGATAAAGGACCTAGGATACCCAGTGCTGTGTGTTGGACTAGAGGTCAAACGTTTTACCGACAGTCTTCGTATTAGCCAAGGTGGATTTATTAACAACCTGCTAGATAAATATGGACTCACGGATTGTAAACCAGGCCGGTTACCAATCCCGGTAAATTTGAAATTGGAGCAAGAACCAACTATCACAGGAGAGAGCAAGGAGGTCGAGAGAACCAAGTATCGTCGTTTGATAGGAAGTCTGCTACACCTAGCCACCTTTAGTAGACCGGACATAGCTTACGCTGTCAACGCGTTATCGCAATTCAACGGCGATCCTCGGCAGCAGCATTGGAATACAGCAATGCATGTTCTTCGATACCTTCAGGGTTCAAGGAATGCTGGCATCGTTTATAGGAAGACATCAATGGAACTCTACGCGTTTGCTGATGCTAGTTGGGCGAGCGATTTCAATGACAGGAAGTCACAAAGTGGATATGCTTTCATTTACGGAGGTGGAGCGGTCTTATGGGCTTCAAAGAAGCAACGGATTGTGACTACATCCAGTACAGAAGCGGAGTACGTGAATCTCAGTTCCGTAGCAAAGGAAGCAGCGTTCTTACGTAACTTAATGGAGGAACTCGGACTTCATCAAGGACCAGTAACGATTTGGAGCGACAGTCGCAGTGCACAGGCAATTGCAAATGCAATGGGAGTTCAGGGGCGAACCAAGCACCTTGACATCCGACATCATTTTATTAAGGAGGCGGTAGCGGAAGGTAAAATCAGTATATCTTTCGTCAGATCAGAAGAGATGGCTGCAGATGCATTAACGAAATCCATGGCAGCACCAGCTCACCTACGATGTTTCACACATTTAGGAATGCTTTTTCTAGATTAAACTTGTAACGATTGACTTGATTTTGTTCTTTCCGTCCGTCCGAATGTTCATACCCACTTGCAAATTATACTGTTTCTAAATTATTTCAGTTTGTTTTGTTTTGATATAAAAAAAATAAAATTATTTGTCATATTAATTCAGTAAAGTCTTTGAAAGAAGGTTGAACTTCGCAGAAATTTAAAAATAAAAAATAATAATAATTAAAAAAAGGGAAAAGAAAAAGGATTCCCATTCCATTTCATGGATAGTAGGAATTTAGCCTATCAAAAGGTAAAGATTTTATTAAGATGTTTTGTTTTTAATTTGTTTTAAGTTCTTTCCGTAACCATTTAGGGCATTGAATTTGTTAGGCAAATCAACACAATTTTCTTATCGAAAGAATTTTGATTGCAGTTTGCAGCAAAACATAATATAATCGTGTATAGAAAAATAAATCAACCCCTAAGCGAATTCAGCAGAAGTCAACCAATTAAAGAAAAAAAAAACAAATTAACAAGACCGATTACAAATCGGATTCGACCGAACTACCTAATTTTTTTTTAACCTAAAGAAATTTCCGTTTACGATTTTTGTCTCTTCTTTTTGTTGTTGTTGTTATTGTTATTTTTACAGTTATCTAACTTTCATTTTCTATAATTGTTAAAAAAAAAAAAAAAAAAATCAAATTTAGATTATCCCTTTTAAATTGTTAATTTAGTTGATTAGTGATTATTTATTTATTTTCATTGTTGTAGTTTATTTCAATACTATATTATTGATTAGTGTTACATTTATTCAGAATAAGTGATTATCAAAACTAACAAGAAACCAAGATTTTCGTGCGCACGAACGTCGTTGGAATAACAAGGTAAATAGTTTTTTTTTTTTTGTTTTCTTAAACTAATATTTAGTCATTAATCAATAATAAGCTATAGTCCTATTACTCACGACTACGGATTGTGGAATTGAGGAGGGGTGTTGGGTGAGTAATGTGAAGCAGTTTCACTGAACACATCCAGTTCCACAATCCACATTTCATGCCTACAGTCCACAACACAAACAAATGTTAGTGGTTGGTAAATCTCGAGCAACTCTGACCAGCACTGACAAGAGTGACAAGCATTTTCTAGTCTGGCTGCTGATGCCAGAGAAAATAGCCAGCATTGTGACGGGTGTAATGTTGTGGCTTGTGTAGCTGTAGAGTATGTTGTATGGATTGTGTGTAGGTGGGTGGTATTGGGTGGGTAACTTACTGGTTGGGGAAGTGGCATGTAGGTAGCTTTGTGTACATTCAAGTGATGCCACTTTCTAAAACAAAGTATAGGGAAACTTACAAAACGAAATTGATTTTGTTTTCGTATGCCAATTCTTTTTACGAAAGGGATAATTCTTTTCGTGTCAATATTATTTTTTTAGGTGGGTTACAGAGTATTTAGTATTAGTTATCAGTGGCCTATTTCACATTTTAGAAATAGTGTTTTACAAGCCTTCTTTAACCAACTTAAAAAAGAAGTGGAAAAGTCACTCATTCACCATAAGTTTGGTGAAGCGGAATCAAGTTAAAGAGTCGGAATAATTTGTCAACTTTATTTGACAATGGGTTAAAAGTTTTTAGAGATATGTGGATGGATTACACATAATTTTGTTCCAGATTTTAAGACAGCTTACACGTAAATGGATTAAATACCTATTATTTTAGTTATACGTATTTAGATAAAAGTAGTTGGTGCAAATTGCAGGGTGTATTATTAAAGTTTTTGGCGTGGTGATGTAAATCCACCATAAACCAAACGTAAACTATTTCACACTTGCAAATACCTAATTATGCAAGTCAATTGACAAACATAACTGTTCACCAAGTTTCAAAATTATTAAAATGCCAAATTTAGTGAAAACAAAATTCTTGCTACATATTAAAATACTGGCAGTTCATTTATGAGTTGCTAAATTTCTGCCGTTTATGCACTTTTTGAAACTTTTACGCGTTTAAGTGCTGTAATGTAATACACACCTACATGGGTTTTTACTTAAAACAATCAAAAGTGGCTACACTGCTCACTTTGAAATAATTTTTGTAAGTACTTACATTTACCTTGTGCAACTGTACCCCAGCAAAGCAGCTGCACACGCATACAAGTTAGTTGTAGCTTACGCTTACTATACTGTCGCCTTCTGCTTCTGTGTACCTACCCGATTTCCCCCGCAAAAAACCCCTCTTAATTGCCCTGTCTGTGAATACGTGTGCAATTTCAACATTTAAGGACCATTCACATGAGAGCGAACGAACGAATTGATGAAATGTGAACAAACAGCTTTTTATGCATTTATTAACAGAAAATTGCACATTTTATTATTCCAAGAGTAGGATAATTAATTATTCCATCAAAATGTATTAAGATAACCAGTTTATAAACCGTTTAAATAACAAAATTTCGAATTTCCAACTTTTTGCCGCGAAAGAAAACAGCCTGCCGCGAATATTTAGTTTATTCACAATCCACATCATTTAGGTAAATCGCGTTCCACAAAGTCGGGAATAAAAAATTCGTTCGAACTTAACCTTATTCCATAAGGAGGATGTCTTGAAATAATAAAATGTAAAATTTTGTGTTTATAAATGCATAAAAAGTGAAACTTGTTTTCTTAATAAATTTTGATGGAATAATTAATTATCCTCATCTTGGAGTAGTAGCTAAAATGTACAATTTTCTGTTTATGAATGCATAAAAAGTGGTTTGTTCGCATTTCGTCAATTCGGTCGTATGCTGCCATGTGAATGGTGCTTAAATGCCGCAATAGCTGCTACGATTGGTGAGTGGCATGGGGATGTATTGAGAAACGATAGGAATATAAGTGGGGAGAAGTTTAGGTTTACACTTCATATAAATATATTATAAGTCGAAGGCTAGTTACGAATGAAATTTTTTTGGCGAAAATATAATTTACGAAGTGGCTATTGCTCGAGATTTACCAACCACTTACATTTGTTTGTTTATCTTTTACCGAAAGTCGTTGGCCGAAAATGTTAGACATAGTGAAAAACCTAGTAACATAAATGGTTTTAACGAGATTTTGGATAAATGTGGAAAAAATAATAGATTATTTTGTTTTCATATACATAATGCGCATGTGCCTCATCTTCATCGTCCTTTTTTCACTATGTCTAACATTTTCGGCCAAAGACTTTCCGTAAAAGATAAACAAACAAATGTAAGTGGTTGGTAAATCTCGAGCAACTCTGACCAGCACTGACAAGAGTGACAAGCAAGCAAAACACGCTAAATATAATGCGCATCGCACTAACGTACAAGGCGGATGCACACACAATTTTCTAGTCTGGCTGCTGATGCCAGAGAAAATAGCCAGCATTGTGACGGGTGTAATGTTGTGGCTTGTGTAGCTGTAGAGTATGTTGTATGGATTGTGTGTAGGTGGGTGGTATTGGGTGGGTAACTTACTGGTTGGGGAAGTGGCATATAGGTAGCTTTGTGTACATCCAAGTGATGCCACTTTCTAAAACAAAGTATACAGAAACTTACAAAACGAAATTGATTTTGTTTTCGTATGCCAATTCTTTTTACGAAAGGGATAATTCTTTTCGTGTCAATATTTTTTTTTTGGGTGGGTTACAGAGTATTTAGTATTAGTTATCAGTGGCCTATTTCACATTTTAGAAATAGTGTTTTACAAGCCTTCTTTAACCAACTTAAAAAAGAAGTGGAAAAGTCACTCATTCACCATAAGTTTGTGAATGGTTCTTAAATGCCGCAATAGCTGCTACGATGAGTGAGTGGCATGGGGATGTATTGAGAAACGATAGGAATATAAGTGGGGAGAAGTTTAGCTACTGTTTACATTTCATATAAATATATTATAAGTCGAAGGCTAGTTACGAATGAAAATTTTTTGGCGAAAATATAATTTACGAAGTGGCTATTGCTCGAGATTTACCAACCACTTACATTTGTTTGTTTATCTTTTACGGAAAGTCTTTGGCCGAAAATGTTAGACATAGTGAAAAACCTAGTAAAATAAATGGTTTTAACGAAAATTTGGATAAATGTGGAAAAAATAATAGATTATTTTGTTTTCATATTCATAATGTGCATGTGCCTCATCTTCATCGTCCTCGCCCGTCTTGCTTTATTACTGGTTCGTCTTCTTCATACTTCATACGTGCTTCATATTCATAGTTCTTACCAGCAGTTTCGCCAGTTGCAGTGGTTTTATTATGTATACATACATATTTCTAAGGCAATTTTGTGTTAAAAGTGGAGAACATAATATTCGTAATGTTAACAGATTTCTTTTATAATTTATTTGAAAATGTATGCAAATTGCAACCAACCGCTCTACAAAGAAAAAGGTAAACAAATTTTGTTAGCTACACCACCAACCCTGCTACACCACCACACCTAAGTCTGCATATCTCACAATTTGTGTAACGAAATTGCAATTCATGGAAAAAATTATATTAATTTAAATTTAAAGTTATTAGGGTTTTCGTTTAGGATTCTCCGATTCGTGTAAAAAACAACTGCAACTGGCGAAACTGCTGGTATGAACTATGAATATGAAGCACGTATGAAGTATGAAGAAGACGAACCAGTAATAAAGCAAGACGGGCGAGGACGATGAAGATGAGGCACATGCACATTATGAATATGAAAACAAAATAATCTATTATTTTTTCCACATTTATCCAAATTTTCGTTAAAACCATTTATTTTACTAGGTTTTTCACTATGTCTAACATTTTCGGCCAAAGACTTTCCGTAAAAGATAAACAAACAAATGTAAGTGGTTGGTAAATCTCAAGCAACTATGACCAGCACTGACAAGAGTGACAAGCAAGCAAAACACGCTAAATATAATGCGCATCGCACTTACGTACAAGGCGGATGCACACACAAATTTCTAGTCTGGCTGCTGATGTAATGTTGTGTCTTGTGTAGCTGTAGAGTATGTTGTATCATTGTATATACACACTATAGTACTCTCATCCCATCGCATTGAATTACGCGTCTTCGACGATCCAGGTGGCGCTTCAGTTGATTTAGTTTGTACACTGCCAGCCAACTCCGAGCATTGGGGTCGGGGAAATGTGTATAGAGAAAACCAAAATAAACAAAACAAAGTCAAACTGGTATGCCTCTTCTCTTTCTTCATTCATATCGCCATTTCCATCCATCAGTAGGTATAAAATTATTTCTGATGTGATGTAACAGGGTAGGGTAGGGTAGACGGTAGAGAACTGCAACTGGTTTGGTTTTTCTTAGTGAAAGGAGGGGAGAATAGAGGAAAGGCAAGAGCAAGAGCAAATATAATTCAACAGCATGGTGGTGTAGGATAGGATGGTGGCGGTGGATGATTTGTGTGTTTGGTGAGGGGTGCACGATGCAAGGGGTGATCAGTTGGGAAAGACAAATTGAATAAAAACTGAATTTGGCTTCCTTTCTGTCGTTGCAAAAGATTTGAGGATTGGGCATATTGGGCACTATTTTGCCTATATTTTTGTCAAATATGCATCGATTTAAGGGATTCTTTTTTTAATTGATTCTAAAATATTATAGGCATGTGTATACTTTATGAGGTTTATAATGTAGAAGCACTTTATGTCAGTAAAACGAGCAGCTAACTATTATAGGAATCTACATCCCTCTCTATATAAAAATCAATTGTTTGCAAAACTCGAGAAAGGATAGATGCTAGACCGATTTAGATGATTCTTTTTTGTTTTGTTCGTCTTGAATCAAGGTTTGGCAAAAAAAAAAAATTCGGAAACCCCCAAATGAAAAGCCGAAAAATTGCAAAAAATCTGAATTTCCATTTTGTATGAGAATATAAGTACCTACACCACTAATGATCGCAAAACTCGAAAACCACCGAACCAAACCCAAAGGTAGGTATTTCTATGAAGTGTGGAAAATTAGACAATAGTACAAACAAAAAATTTCCAACGCTATTCTTCAACAGTTTTTAAATTTTGGAACATTGATATGCATTGTGCTGATGGACAAAAATATAATATGTGTGGATTAGTATAGAATTCCTAGGCACTTGAAAAGCCGGTTATCTTATGTAATGTAGTGCAATTATTATTCCTTTCCCATAACCACTAATATAATATAATCATTTCGATAAAACTAATATAGGGCATTAAATCTAAAGAGTAGATACATATGTACATAGGAACATATTCAGGGGATTTATGCGGAACTATTTAAATAAAAGTATGTTTTTCTAACAGTGTAGGCACAACTATGTATTTAGAAGAAGTTCTAAGTTTGATTATCATGCACTTCGTAGTGCAAAATAGAAAAATAAAAATATCAGTTTCAAATTCATTGAAATAAATGATAAACTGCTTTTATTGTAATGCTCCATGGTACACATTTTTGGGTTTTCCAGGAATCATATTGCATAAATAGATAGTATTCTTGTCTATCAGGACAATGCATACCAATGTTACAAATTTTACAAACTTTGGCTCCCATGATTGTCGAATAATAGCGCCACATCCCTTTGTCCAATTTTGACCAAACTTCACAGCCTTCGTAACAAAAACAAAGATTTTATCATTTTATCAAAATGTGAGTTCATATACCACGATTTTTAAATGGACGGTGCCACGCCCCTTTGTCCAATTTTTTTTTACATACAAACCTGCTACAGAAGAATATACCTTTATAAAAAAAAGGGTCATCAAATTCGGTGTAGCCAAACTCGAGTTATAAAAGGAATATAAAAAGGAGATTACTAGCAGTCCCGTGATGGTCTTGCTTGTGTTATTTGGGGTTACCCGCCTGATGCTGTCATTTCTGGTCTGGAGATAATCGTGAGCTATTCGCTCGTTACCAACTGATTGGTTGAGTGCGTCTATGTATATGTTAAAGTCGTTAACAAATTCTCCTACATATTTTTATTCCTTTTTGATTTTCATTTTCCCTCACTGTCATGTGATCGTTGATCAATGGTTAGAAAACGGGCTTAGATTATCCGTTTTGGGCTGTGCGTTGATGACTTAGTTATTTAAAACAAACAATAGCTTACTTAATTGCATAGCAAGAATCTTCTAATCTGAACTGCAAGTTTCTAAATACATATTCATCAATTTCCTACATACTACAATAATCCATATTATAGGTATACTACAATAATCCGCATATTTTAAATTTATATAGGGATCATTTGGATGATTGATGCAATAGCATTCAGCGTAGCACTGCGACCTGCGTATAACTGCTCCTAAAATAATTGTATCTAAATACAAAAGGTTAATTTTGGGTTTAAAATAAACAAATGAACTCAAACTGTCAGCCTACAAATCGCATACCTACTTATGCACAGTTTGAAACAAACTGCTAGAGGTACAAACGAATCCGTCCTGTCGTTAAGAATACAGCTACCTATTACCACGCAGACAAACAGACAGACAGAATTGCGAGACTCAGTTTTTGAGCTTTACCTACTATCATCTTAATACCTATTATAATTAATTGATCTAAAAATTTGGACTTAAAACAATATCATTCTCACACTACATACAATATGAGAAAATTGAACATTTAGATCGATCTGGGTACGTGATTTTATTTGCTAAGATCCAGCCGAACTTCCCCACTAGTGCACCTCACATGCTCATGCTCACCCACCCTATAATAATTTTCAAATCATCATAACCTACCCTTGACACCTAAGTTCAATTGCCACGATCATGACACAAATGCTACCCATAAATCCAAGAAATACAAAATACATATGTATTGTTAAAAATCCGATCTATGATTTCATATTTCTCCTTTCCACATTGTTATCCTCTTAAATATCAATTCCAATCGTCATCACTCAACAGCACCACACTCATCATCATGCTAAAAGTACTCTTCCCACACACCACCACTATATGCGACAACGACAAGTATAAATCGATCCGATCTTTCATTTCATATTCCTTCTTTTCATATTGCTATTCTCATAAATGCTAAAAGTATACTTCGCCTAACCTACACACCACCACCACTAACTACCTACGAGTAAAGATATATCGTATATGCGAAAAGTACCCACTTACTTCCATTCCACTCCTTACTACTGGAGAATAAAAGAAAACAAAAATACTAATTGTTCTTTCTCTTTCATCTGCATGTTGTCAATGAGACAAAGAAAAGAAGAAGGCATCATTTAATTTCGTTTCAAATAATCCAATACAACTACCATGTTCGATGTGAGTAGTTGGTCTCAGAGGTGGTTGGTGGCGCTAGTGCATAAATGCGAAGTGATAGTACTATAGTGTCTATATACAATGGTTGTATGGATTGTGTGTAGGTGGGTGGTATTGGGTGGGTAACTTACTGGTTGGGGAAGTGGCATGTAGGTAGCTTTGTGTACATTCAAGTGATGCCACTTTCTAAAACAAAGTATACGGAAACTTACAAAACGAAATAGATTTTGTTTTCGTATGCCAATTCTTTTTCTTTTCGTGTCAATATTATTTTTTTAGGTGGGTTACAGAGTATTTAGTATTAGTTATCAGTGGCCTATTTCACATTTTAGAAATAGTGTTTTACAAGCCTTCTTTAACCAATTTAAAAAAGAAGTGGAAAAGTCACTCATTCACCATAAGTTTGTGAATGGTGCTTAAATGCCGCAATAGCTGCTACGATGAGTGAGTGGCATGGGGATGTATTGAGAAACGATAGGAATATAAGTGGGGAGAAGTTTAGGTACTGTTTACATTTCATATAAATATATTATAAGTCGAAGGCTAGTTACGAATGAACATTTTTTGGCGAAAATATAACTTACGAAGTGGCTATTGCTCGAGATTTACCAACCACTTACATTTGTTTGTTTATCTTTTACGGAAAGTCTTTGGCCGAAAATGTTAGACATAGTGAAAAACCTAGTAAAATAAATGGTTTTAACGAAAATTTGGATAAATGTGGAAAAAATAATAGATTATTTTGTTTTCATATTCATAATGTGCATGTGCCTCATCTTCATCGTCCTCGCCCGTCTTGCTTTATTACTGGTTCGTCTTCTTCATACTTCATACGTGCTTCATATTCATAGTTCATACCAGCAGTTTCGCCAGTTGCAGTGATTTTATTATGTATACATACATATTTCTAAGGCAATTTTGTGTTAAAAGTGGAGAACATAATATTCGTAATGTTAACAGATTTCTTTTATAATTTATTTGAAAATGTATGCAAATTGCAACCAACCGCTCTACAAAGAAAAAGGTAAACAAATTTTGTTAGCTACACCACCAACCCTGCTACACAACCACACCTAAGTCTGCATATCTCACAATTTGTGTAACGAAATTGCAATTCATGGAAAAAATTATATTACTTTAAATTTAAAGTTATTAGGGTTTTCGTTTAGGATTCTCCGATTCGTGTAAAAAACCACTGCAACTGGCGAAACTGCTGGTATGAACTATGAATATGAAGCACGTATGAAGTATGAAGAAGACGAACCAGTAATAAAGCAAGACGGGCGAGGACGATGAAGATGAGGCACATGCACATTATGAATATGAAAACAAAATAATCTATTATTTTTTCCACATTTATCCAAATTTTCGTTAAAACCATTTATTTTACTAGGTTTTTCACTATGTCTAACATTTTCGGCCAAAGACTTTCCGTAAAAGATAAACAAACAATTGTAAGTGGTTGGTAAATCTCAAGCAACTATGACCAGCACTGACAAGAGTGACAAGCAAGCAAAACACGCTAAATATAATGCGCATCGGACTTACGTACAAGGCGGATGCACACACAAATTTCTAGTCTGGCTGCTGATGTAATGTTGTGTCTTGTGTAGCTGTAGAGTATGTTGTATGGATTGTGTGTAGGTGGGTGGTATTGGGTGGGTAACTTACTGGTTGGGGAAGTGGCATGTAGGTAGCTTTGTGTACATTCAAGTGATGCCACTTTCTAAAACAAAGTATACGGAAACTTACAAAACGAAATTGATTTTGTTTTCGTATGCCAATTCTTTTTCTTTTCGTGTCAATATTATTTTTTTAGGTGGGTTACAGAGTATTTAGTATTAGTTATCAGTGGCCTATTTCACATTTTAGAAATAGTGTTTTACAAGCCTTCTTTAACCAACTTAAAAAAGAAGTGGAAAAGTCACTCATTCACCATAAGTTTGGTGAAGCGGAATCAGGTTAAAGAGTCGGAATAATTTGTCAACTTTATTTGACAATGGGCTAAAAGTTTTTAGAGATATGTGGATGGATTACACATAATTTTGTTCCAGATTTTAAGACAGCTTACACGTAAATGGATTAAATACCTACCTACTATTTTAGTTATACGTATTTAGATAGAAGTATTTGGTGCAAATTGGAGGGTGTTTTATTAAAGTTTTTGGCGTGGTGATGTAAATCCACCATAAACCAAACGTAAACTATTTCACACTTGCAAATACCTAATTATGCAAGTCAATTGACAAACATAACTGTTCACCAAGTTTCAAAATTATTAAAATGCCAAATTTAGTGAAAATAAAATTCTTGCTACATATTAAAATACTGGCAGTTCATTTATGAGTTGCTAAATTTCTGCCGTTTATGCACTTTTTGAGACTTTTACGCGTTTAAGTGCTGTAATGTAATACACACCTACATGGGTTTTTACTTAAAACAATCAAAAGTGGCTACACTGCTCACTTTGAAATAATTTTTGTAAGTACTTACATTTACCTTGTGCAACTGTACCCCAGCAAAGCAGCTGCACACGCATACAAGTTAGTTGTAGCTTACGCTTACTATACTGTCGCCTTATGATTCTGTGTACCTACGCGATTTCCACCGCAAAAAACCCCTCTTAATTGCCCTGTCTGTGAATACGTGTGCAATTTCAACATTTAAGGACCATTCACATGAGAGCGAACGAACGAATTGATGAAATGTGAACAAACAGCTTTTTATGCATTTATTAACAGAAAATTGCACATTTTATTATTCCAAGAGTAGGATAATTAATTATTCCATCAAAATGTATTAAGATAACCAGTTTATAAACCGTTTAAATAACAAAATTTCGAATTCCCAACTTTTTGCCGCGAAAGAAAACACCCTGGCGCGAATATTCAGTTTATTCACAATCCACATCATTTAGGTAAATCGCGTTCCACAAAGTCGGGAATAAAAAATTCGTTCGAACTTAACCTTATTCCATGAGGAGGATGTCTTGAAATAATAAAATGTGCAATTTTGTGTTTATAAATGAATAAAAAGTGAAACTTGTTTTCTTATTCAATTTTGATAGAATAATTAATTATCCTCATCTTGGAGTAGTAGCTAAAATGTACAATTTTCTGTTTATGAATGCATAAAAAGTGGTTTGTTCGCATTTCGTCAATTCGTTCGTTTGCTGCCATGTGAATGGTGCTTAAATGCCGCAATAGCTGCTACGATGAGTGAGTGGCATGGGGATGTATTGAGAAACGATAGGAATATAAGTGGGGAGAAGTTTAGGTACTGTTTACATTTCATATAAATATATTATAAGTCTCGAAGGCTAGTTAGGAATGAACATTTTTTGGCGAAAATATAATTTACGAAGTGGCTATTGCTCGAGATTTACCAACCACTTACATTTGTTTGTTTATCTTTTACGGAAAGTCTTTGGCGGAAAATGTTAGACATAGTGAAAAACCTAGTAAAATAAATGGTTTTAACAAAAATTTGGATAAATGTGGAAAAAATAATAGATTATTTTGTTTTCATATTTATAATTTGCATGTGCCTCATCTTCATCGTCCTTTTTTCAATATGTCTAACATTTTCGGCCAAAGACTTTCCGTAAAAGATAAACAAACAAATGTAAGTGGTTGGTAAATCTCGAGCAACTCTGACCAGCACTGACAAGAGTGACAAGCAAGCAAAACACGCTAAATATAATGCGCATCGGACTTACGTACAAGGCGGATGCACACACAAATTTCTAGTCTGGCTGCTGATGTAATGTTGTGTCTTGTGTAGCTGTAGAGTATGTTGTATGGATTGTGTGTAGGTGGGTGGTATTGGGTGGGTAACTTACTGGTTGGGGAAGTGGCATGTAGGTAGCTTTGTGTACATTCAAGTGATGCCACTTTCTAAAACAAAGTATACGGAAACTTACAAAACGAAATTGATTTTGTTTTCGTATGCCAATTCTTTTTCTTTTCGTGTCAATATTATTTTTTTAGGTGGGTTACAGAGTATTTAGTATTAGTTATCAGTGGCCTATTTCACATTTTAGAAATAGTGTTTTACAAGCCTTCTTTAACCAACTTAAAAAAGAAGTGGAAAAGTCACTCATTCACCATAAGTTTGGTGAAGCGGAATCAGGTTAAAGAGTCGGAATAATTTGTCAACTTTATTTGACAATGGGCTAAAAGTTTTTAGAGATATGTGGATGGATTACACATAATTTTGTTCCAGATTTTAAGACAGCTTACACGTAAATGGATTAAATACCTACCTACTATTTTAGTTATACGTATTTAGATAGAAGTATTTGGTGCAAATTGGAGGGTGTTTTATTAAAGTTTTTGGCGTGGTGATGTAAATCCACCATAAACCAAACGTAAACTATTTCACACTTGCAAATACCTAATTATGCAAGTCAATTGACAAACATAACTGTTCACCAAGTTTCAAAATTATTAAAATGCCAAATTTAGTGAAAATAAAATTCTTGCTACATATTAAAATACTGGCAGTTCATTTATGAGTTGCTAAATTTCTGCCGTTTATGCACTTTTTGAGACTTTTACGCGTTTAAGTGCTGTAATGTAATACACACCTACATGGGTTTTTACTTAAAACAATCAAAAGTGGCTACACTGCTCACTTTGAAATAATTTTTGTAAGTACTTACATTTACCTTGTGCAACTGTACCCCAGCAAAGCAGCTGCACACGCATACAAGTTAGTTGTAGCTTACGCTTACTATACTGTCGCCTTATGATTCTGTGTACCTACGCGATTTCCACCGCAAAAAACCCCTCTTAATTGCCCTGTCTGTGAATACGTGTGCAATTTCAACATTTAAGGACCATTCACATGAGAGCGAACGAACGAATTGATGAAATGTGAACAAACAGCTTTTTATGCATTTATTAACAGAAAATTGCACATTTTATTATTCCAAGAGTAGGATAATTAATTATTCCATCAAAATGTATTAAGATAACCAGTTTATAAACCGTTTAAATAACAAAATTTCGAATTCCCAACTTTTTGCCGCGAAAGAAAACACCCTGGCGCGAATATTCAGTTTATTCACAATCCACATCATTTAGGTAAATCGCGTTCCACAAAGTCGGGAATAAAAAATTCGTTCGAACTTAACCTTATTCCATGAGGAGGATGTCTTGAAATAATAAAATGTGCAATTTTGTGTTTATAAATGAATAAAAAGTGAAACTTGTTTTCTTATTCAATTTTGATAGAATAATTAATTATCCTCATCTTGGAGTAGTAGCTAAAATGTACAATTTTCTGTTTATGAATGCATAAAAAGTGGTTTGTTCGCATTTCGTCAATTCGTTCGTTTGCTGCCATGTGAATGGTGCTTAAATGCCGCAATAGCTGCTACGATGAGTGAGTGGCATGGGGATGTATTGAGAAACGATAGGAATATAAGTGGGGAGAAGTTTAGGTACTGTTTACATTTCATATAAATATATTATAAGTCGAAGGATAGTTACGAATGAACATTTTTTTGGCGAAAATATAATTTACGAAGTTGCTATTGCTCGAGATTTACCAACCACTTACATTTGTTTGTTTATCTTTTACGGAAAGTCTTTGGCCGAAAATGTTAGACATAGTGGAAAACCTAGTAAAATAAATGGTTTTAACGAAATTTTGGATAAATAAGGAAAAAATAATAGATTATTTTGTTTTCATATTCATAATGTGCATGTGCCTCATCTTCATTGTCCTTTTTTCACTATGTCTAACATTTTCGGTCAAAGACTTTCCGTAAAAGATAAACAAACAAATGTAAGTGGTTGGTAAATCTCAAGCAACTCTGACCAGCACTGACAAGAGTGACAAGCAAGCAAAACACGCTAAATATAATGCGCATCGCACTTACGTACAAGGCGGATGCACACACAAATTTCTAGTCTGGCTGCTGATGCCAGAGAAAAAAAAAAACATTGTGACGGGTGTAATGTTGTGGCTTGTGTAGCTGTAGAGTATGTTGTATGGATTGTGTGTAGGTGGGTGGTATTGGGTGGGTAACTTACTGGTTGGGGAACTGGCATGTAGGTAGCTTTGTGTACATTCAAGTGATGCCACTTTCTAAAACAAAGTATACGGAAACTTACAAAACGAAATTGATTTTGTTTTCGTATGCCAATTCTTTTTACGAAAGGGATAATTCTTTTGGTGTCAATATTGCTTTTTTGGGTGGGTTACAGAGTATTTAGTATTAGTTATCAGTGGCCTATTTCACATTTTAGAAATAGTGTTTTACAAGCCTTCTTTAACCAACTTAAAAAAGAAGTGGAAAAGTCACTCATTCACCATAAGTTTGTGAATGGTGCTTAAATGCCGCAATAGCTGCTACGATGAGTGAGTGGCATGGGGATGTATTGAGAAACGATAGGAATATAAGTGGGGAGAAGTTTAGGTACTGTTTACATTTCATATAATTATATTATAAGTCTCGAAGGCTAGTTACGAATGAACATTTTTGGCGAAAATATAATTTACGAAGTGGCTATTGCTCGAAATTTACCAACCACTTACATTTGTTTGTTTCTCTTTTACGGAAAGTCTTTGGCGGAAAATGTTAGACATAGTGAAAAACCTAGTAAAATAAATGGTTTTAACAAAAATTTGGATAAATGTGGAAAAAATAATAGATTATTTTGTTTTCATATTCATAATTTGCATGTGCCTCATCTTCATCGTCCTTTTTTCACTATGTCTAACATTTTCGGCCAAAGACTTTCCGTAAAAGATAAACAAACAAATGTAAGTGGTTGGTAAATCTCAAGCAACTCTGACCAGCACTGACAAGAGTGACAAGCAAGCAAAACACGCTAAATATAATGCGCATCGCACTTACGTACAAGGCGGATGCACACACGAATTTCTAGTCTGGCTGCTGATGCCAGAGAAAAAAACCAGCATTGTGACGGGTGTAATGTTGTGGCTTGTGTAGCTGTAGAGTATGTTGTATGGATTGGGTGTAGGTGGGTGGTATTGGGTTGGTAACTTACTGGTTGGGGAAGTGGCATGTAGGTAGCTTTGTGTACATTCAAGTGATGCCACTTTCTAAAACAAAGTATAGGGAAACTTACAAAACGAAATTGATTTTGTTTTCTTATGCCAATTCTTTTTACGAAAGGGATAATTCTTTTCGTGTCAATATTATTTTTTTAGGTGGGTTACAGAGTATTTAGTATTAGTTATCAGTGGCCTATTTCACATTTTAGAAATAGTGTTTTACAAGCCTTTTTTAACCAACTTAAAAAAGAAATGGAAAAGTCACTCATTCACCATAAGTTTGTGAATGGTGCTTAAATGCCGCAATAGCTGCTACGATGAGTGAGTGGCATGGGGATGTATTGAGAAACGATAGGAATATAAGTGGGGAGAAGTTTAGGTACTGTTTACATTTCATATAAATATATTATAAGTCTCGAAGGCTAGTTACGAATGAACATTTTTTGGCGAAAATATAATTTACGAAGTGGCTATTGCTCGAGATTTACCAACCACTTACATTTGTTTGTTTATCTTTTACGGAAAGTCTTTGGCGGAAAATGTTAGACATAGTGAAAAACCTAGTAAAATAAATGGTTTTAACAAAAATTTGGATAAATGTGGAAAAAATAATAGATTATTTTGTTTTCATATTCATAATTTGCATGTGCCTCATCTTCATCGTCCTTTTTTCAATGTGTCTAACATTTTCGGCCAAAGACTTTCCGTAAAAGATAAACAAACAAATGTAAGTGGTTGGTAAATCTCGAGCAACTCTGACCAGCACTGACAAGAGTGACAAGCAAGCAAAACACGCTAAATATAATGCGCATCGCACTTACGTACAAGGCGGATGCACACACAAATTTCTGGTCTGGCTGCTGATGCCAGAGAAAAAAGCCAGCATTGTGACGGGTGTAATGTTGTGGCTTGTGTAGCTGTAGAGTATGTTGTATGGATTGTGTGTAGGTGGGTGGTATTGGGTGGGTAACTTACTGGTTGGGGAAGTGGCATGTAGGTAGCTTTGTGTACATTCAAGTGATGCCACTTTCTAAAACAAAGTATACGGAAACTTACAAAACGAAATTGATTTTGTTTTCGTATGCCAATTCTTTTTACGAAAGGGATAATTCTTTTGGTGTCAATATTGCTTTTTTGGGTGGGTTACAGAGTATTTAGTATTAGTTATCAGTGGCCTATTTCACATTTTAGAAATAGTGTTTTACAAGCCTTTTTAACCAACTTAAAAAAGAAGTGGAAAAGTCACTCATTCACCATAAGTTTGTGAATGGTGCTTAAATGCCGCATTAGCTGCTACGATGAGTGAGTGGCATGGGGATGTATTGAGAAACGATAGGAATATAAGTGGGGAGAAGTTTAGGTACTGTTTACATTTCATATAAATATATTATAAGTCGAAGGCTAGTTACGAATGAACATTTTTTTGGCGAAAATATAATTTACGAAGTTGCTATTGCTCGAGATTTACCAACCACTTACATTTGTTTGTTTATCTTTTACGGAAAGTCTTTGGCCGAAAATGTTAGACATAGTGGAAAACCTAGTAAAATAAATGGTTTTAACGAAAATTTGGATAAATAAGGAAAAAATAATAGATTATTTTGTTTTCATATTCATAATGTGCATGTGCCTCATCTTCATCGTCCTTTTTTCACTATGTCTAACATTTTCGGTCAAAGACTTTCCGTAAAAGATAAACAAACAAATGTAAGTGGTTGGTAAATCTCGAGCAACTCTGACCAGCACTGACAAGAGTGACAAGCAAGCAAAACACGCTAAATATAATGCGCATCGCACTTACGTACAAGGCGGATGCACACACAAATTTCTAGTCTGGCTGCTGATGCCAGAGAAAAAAAACAGCATTGTGACGGGTGTAATGTTGTGGCTTGTGTAGCTGTAGAGTATGTTGTATGGATTGTGTGTAGGTGGGTGGTATTGGGTGGGTAACTTACTGGTTGGGGAAGTGGCATGTAGGTAGCTTTGTGTACATTCAAGTGATGCCACTTTCTAAAACAAAGTTTACGGAAACTTACAAAACGAAATTGATTTTGTTTTCGTATGCCAATTCTTTTTACGAAAGGGATAATTCTTTTGGTGTCAATATTGCTTTTTTGGGTGGGCTACAGAGTATTTAGTATTAGTTATCAGTGGCCTATTTCACATTTTAGAAATAGTGTTTTACAAGCCTTTTTAACCAACTTAAAAAAGAAGTGGAAAAGTCACTCATTCACCATAAGTTTGTGAATGGTGCTTAAATGCCGCATTAGCTGCTACGATGAGTGAGTGGCATGGGGATGTATTGAGAAACGATAGGAATATAAGTGGGGAGAAGTTTAGGTACTGTTTACATTTCATATAAATATATTATAAGTCGAAGGCTAGTTAAAAATGAACATTTTTTTGGCGAAAATATAATTTACGAAGTTGCTATTGCTCGAGATTTACCAACCACTTACATTTGTTTGTTTATCTTTTACGGAAAGTCTTTGGCCGAAAATGTTAGACATAGTGGAAAACCTAGTAAAATAAATGGTTTTAACGAAAATTTGGATAAATAAGGAAAAAATAATAGATTATTTTGTTTTCATATTCATAATGTGCATGTACCTCATCTTCATCGTCCTTTTTTCACTATGTCTAACATTTTCGGTCAAAGACTTTCCGTAAAAGATAAACAAACAAATGTAAGTGGTTGGTAAATCTCGAGCAACTCTGACCAGCACTGACAAGAGTGACAAGCAAGCAAAACACGCTAAATATAATGCGCATCGCACTTACGTACAAGGCGGATGCACACACAAATTTCTAGTCTGGCTGCTGATGCCAGAGAAAAAAAACAGCATTGTGACGGGTGTAATGTTGTGGCTTGTGTAGCTGTAGAGTATGTTGTATGGATTGTGTGTAGGTGGGAGGTATTGGTTGGGTAACTTACTGGTTGGGGAACTGGTATGTAGGTAGCTTTGTGTACATTCAAGTGATGCCACTTTCTAAAACAAAGTATACGGAAACTTACAAAACGAAATTGATTTTGTTTTCGTATGCCAATTCTTTTTACGAAAGGGATAATTCTTTTGGTGTCAATATTGCTTTTTTGGGTGGGTTACAGAGTATTTAGTATTAGTTATCAGTGGCCTATTTCACATTTTAGAAATAGTGTTTTACAAGCCTTCTTTAACCAACTTAAAAAAGAAGTGGAAAAGTCACTCATTCACCATAAGTTTGTGAATGGTGCTTAAATGCCGCAATAGCTGCTACGATGAGTGAGTGGCATGGGGATGTATTGAGAAACGATAGGAATATAAGTGGGGAGAAGTTTAGGTACTGTTTACATTTCATATAAATATATTATAAGTCTCGAAGGCTAGTTACGAATGAACCTTTTGTGGCGAAAATATAATTTACGAAGTGGCTATTGCTCGAAATTTACCAACCACTTACATTTGTTTGTTTCTCTTTTACGGAAAGTCTTTGGCGGAAAATATTAGACATAGTGAAAAACCTAGTAAAATAAATGGTTTTAACAAAAATTTGGATAAATGTGGAAAAAATAATAGATTATTTTGTTTTCATATTCATAATTTGCATGTGCCTCATCTTCATCGTCCTTTTTTCACTATGTCTAACATTTTCGGCCAAAGACTTTCCGTAAAAGATAAACAAACAAATGTAAGTGGTTGGTAAATCTCAAGCAACTCTGACCAGCACTGACAAGAGTGACAAGCAAGCAAAACACGCTAAATATAATGCGCATCGCACTTACGTACAAGGCGGATGCACAGACGAATTTCTAGTCTGGCTGCTGATGCCAGAGAAAAAAACCAGCATTGTGACGGGTGTAATGTTGTGGCTTGTGTAGCTGTAGAGTATGTTGTATGGATTGGGTGTAGGTGGGTGGTATTGGGTTGGTAACTTACTGGTTGGGGAAGTGGCATGTAGGTAGCTTTGTGTACATTCAAGTGATGCCACTTTCCAAAACAAAGTATAGGGAAACTTACAAAACGAAATTGATTTTGTTTTCTTATGCCAATTCTTTTTACGAAAGGGATAATTCTTTTCGTGTCAATATTATTTTTTTAGGTGGGTTACAGAGTATTTAGTATTAGTTATCAGTGGCCTATTTCACATTTTAGAAATAGTGTTTTACAAGCCTCTTTTAACCAACTTAAAAAAGAAGTGGAAAAGTCACTTATTCACCATAAGTTTGTGAATGGTGCTTAAATGCCGCAATAGCTGCTACGATGAGTGAGTGGCATGGGGATGTATTGAGAAACGATAGGAATATAAGTGGGGAGAAGTTTAGGTACTGTTTACATTTCATATAAATATATTATAAGTCTCGAAGGCTAGTTACGAATGAACATTTTTTGGCGAAAATATAATTTACGAAGTGGCTATTGCTCGAGATTTACCAACCACTTACATTTGTTTGTTTATCTTTTACGGAAAGTCTTTGGCGGAAAATGTTAGACATAGTGAAAAACCTAGTAAAATAAATGGTTTTAACAAAAATTTGGATAAATGTGGAAAAAATAATAGATTATTTTGTTTTCATATTCATAATTTGCATGTGCCTCATCTTCATCGTCCTTTTTTCAATATGTCTAACATTTTCGGCCAAAGACTTTCCGTAAAAGATAAACAAACAAATGTAAGTGGTTGGTAAATCTCGAGCAACTCTGACCAGCACTGACAAGAGTGACAAGTAAGCAAAACACGCTAAATATAATGCGCATCGCACTTACGTACAAGGCGGATGCACACACAAATTTCTAGTCTGGCTGCTGATGCCAGAGAAAAAAGCCAGCATTGTGACGGGTGTAATGTTGTGGCTTGTGTAGCTGTAGAGTATGTTGTATGGATTGTGTGTAGGTGGGTGGTATTGGGTGGGTAACTTACTGGTTGGGGAAGTGGCATGTAGGTAGCTTTGTGTACATTCAAGTGATGCCACTTTCTAAAACAAAGTATACGAAAACTTACAAAACGAAATTGATTTTGTTTTCGTATGCCAATTCTTTTTACGAAAGGGATAATTCTTTTGGTGTCAATATTGCTTTTTTGGGTGGGTTACAGAGTATTTAGTATTAGTTATCAGTGGCCTATTTCACATTTTAGAAATAGTGTTTTACAAGCCTTCTTTATTCAACTTAAAAAGGAAGTGGAAAAGTCACTTATTCACCATAAGTTTGTGAATGGTGCTTAAATGCCGCAATAGCTGCTGCGATGAGTGAGTGGCATGGGGATGTATTGAGAAACGATAGGAATATAAGTGGGGAGAAGTTTAGGTACTGTTTACATTTCATATAAATATATTATAAGTCTCGAAGGCTAGTTACGAATGAAAATTTTTGGCGAAAATATAATTTACGAAGTGGCTATTGCTCGAAATTTACCAACCACTTACATTTGTTTGTTTCTCTTTTACGGAAAGTCTTTGGCGGAAAATATTAGACATAGTGAAAAACCTAGTAAAATAAATGGTTTTAACAAAAATTTGGATAAATGTGGAAAAAATAATAGATTATTTTGTTTTCATATTCATAATTTGCATGTGCCTCATCTTCATCGTCCTTTTTTCACTATGTCTAACATTTTCGGCCAAAGACTTTCCGTAAAAGATAAACAAACAAATGTAAGTGGTTGGTAAATCTCAAGCAACTCTGACCAGCACTGACAAGAGTGACAAGCAAGCAAAACACGCTAAATATAATGCGCATCGCACTTACGTACAAGGCGGATGCACAGACGAATTTCTAGTCTGGCTGCTGATGCCAGAGAAAAAAACCAGCATTGTGACGGGTGTAATGTTGTGGCTTGTGTAGCTGTAGAGTATGTTGTATGGATTGGGTGTAGGTGGGTGGTATTGGGGGGGTAACTTACTGGTTGGGGAAGTGGCATGTAGGTAGCTTTGTGTACATTCAAGTGATGCCACTTTCCAAAACAAAGTATAGGGAAACTTACAAAACGAAATTGATTTTGTTTTCTTATGCCAATTCTTTTTACGAAAGGGATAATTCTTTTCGTGTCAATATTATTTTTTTAGGTGGGTTACAGAGTATTTAGTATTAGTTATCAGTGGCCTATTTCACATTTTAGAAATAGTGTTTTACAAGCCTCTTTTAACCAACTTAAAAAAGAAGTGGAAAAGTCACTCATTCACCATAAGTTTGTGAATGGTGCTTAAATGCCGCAATAGCTGCTACGATGAGTGAGTGGCATGGGGATGTATTGAGAAACGATAGGAATATAAGTGGGGAGAAGTTTAGGTACTGTTTACATTTCATATAAATATATTATAAGTCTCGAAGGCTAGTTACGAATGAACATTTTTTGGCGAAAATATAATTTACGAAGTGGCTATTGCTCGAGATTTACCAACCACTTACATTTTTGTTTGTTTATCTTTTACGGAAAGTCTTTGGCGGAAAATGTTAGACATAGTGAAAAACCTAGTAAAATAAATGGTTTTAACAAAAATTTGCATAAATGTGGGAAAAATAATAGATTATTTTGTTTTCATATTCATAATGTGCATGTGCCTCATCTTCATCGTCCTTTTTTCACTATGTCTAAATCTCAAGCAACTCTGACCAGCACTGACAAGAGTGACAAGCAAGCAAAACACGCTAAATGTAATGCGCATCGCACTTACGTACAAGGCGGATGCACACACAAATTTCTAGTCTGGCTGCTGATGCCAGAGAAAAAAACCAGCATTGTGACGGGTGTAATGTTGTGGCTTGTGTAGCTGTAGAGTATGTTGTATGGATTGTGTGTAGGTGGGTGGTATTGGGTGGGTAACTTACTGGTTGGGGAAGTGGCATGTAGGTAGCTTTGTGTACATTCAAGTGATGCCACTTTCTAGAACAAAGTATAGGGAAACTTACAAAACGAAATTGATTTTGTTTTCTTATGCCAATTCTTTTTACGAAAGGGATAATTCTTTTCGTGTCAATATTTTTTTTTAGGTGGGTTACAGAGTATTTAGTATTAGTTATCAGTGGCCTATTTCACATTTTAGAAATAGTGTTTTACAAGCCTTCTTTAACCAACTTAAAAAAGAAGTGGAAAAGTCACTCATTCACCATAAGTTTGTGAATGGTGCTTAAATGCCGCAATAGCTGCTACGATGAGTGAGTGGCATGGGGATGTATTGAGAAACGATAGGAATATAAGTGGGGAGAAGTTTAGGTACTGTTTACATTTCATATAAATATATTATAAGTCTCGAAGGCTAGTTACGAATGAACATTTTTTGGCGAAAATATAATTTACGAAGTGGCTATTGCTCGAGATTTACCAACCACTTACATTTTTGTTTGTTTATCTTTTACGGAAAGTCTTTGGCGGAAAATGTTAGACATAGTGAAAAACCTAGTAAAATAAATGGTTTTAACAAAAATTTGCATAAATGTGGGAAAAATAATAGATTATTTTGTTTTCATATTCATAATGTGCATGTGCCTCATCTTCATCGTCCTTTTTTCACTATGTCTAAATCTCAAGCAACTCTGACCAGCACTGACAAGAGTGACAAGCAAGCAAAACACGCTAAATGTAATGCGCATCGCACTTACGTACAAGGCGGATGCACACACAAATTTCTAGTCTGGCTGCTGATGCCAGAGAAAAAAACCAGCATTGTGACGGGTGTAATGTTGTGGCTTGTGTAGCTGTAGAGTATGTTGTATGGATTGTGTGTAGGTGGGTGGTATTGGGTGGGTAACTTACTGGTTGGGGAAGTGGCATGTAGGTAGCTTTGTGTACATTCAAGTGATGCCACTTTCTAGAACAAAGTATAGGGAAACTTACAAAACGAAATTGATTTTGTTTTCTTATGCCAATTCTTTTTACGAAAGGGATAATTCTTTTCGTGTCAATATTATTTTTTTAGGTGGGTTACAGAGTATTTAGTATTAGTTATCAGTGGCCTATTTCACATTTTAGGAATAGTGTTTTACAAGCCTTCTTTAACCAACTTAAAAAAGAAGTGGAAAAGTCACTCATTCACCATAAGTTTGTGAATGGTGCTTAAATGCCGCAATAGCTGCTACGATGAGTGAGTGGCATGGGGATGTATTGAGAAACGATAGGAATATAAGTGGGGAGAAGTTTAGGTACTGTTTACATTTCATATAAATATATTATAAGTCTCGAAAGCTAGTTACGAATGAACATTTTTTGGCGAAAATATAATTTACGAAGTGGCTATTGCTCGAGATTTACCAACCACTTACATTTGTTTGTTTATCTTTTACGGAAAGTCTTTGGCGGAAAATGTTAGACATAGCGAAAAACCTAGTAAAATAAATGGTTTTAACAAAAATTTGGATAAATGTGGAAAAAATAATAGATTATTTTGTTTTCATATTCATAATTTGCATGTGCCTCATCTTCATCGTCCTTTTTTCAATATGTGTAACATTTTCGGCCAAAGACTTTCCGTAAAAGATAAACAAACAAATGTAAGTGGTTGGTAAATCTCGAGCAATAGCCACTTCGTAAATTATATTTTCGCCAAAAAATGTTAATTCGTAACTAGCCTTCGACTTATAATATATTTATATGAAATGTAAACAGTACCTAAACTTCTCCCCACTTACATTCCTATCGTTTCTCATTATTATTAGTGGTTTTATTATGTATACATACATATTTCTAAGGCAATTTTGTGTTGAAAGTGGAGAACATAATATTCGTAATGTTAACAGATTTCTTTTATAATTTATTTGAAAATGTATGCAAATTGCAACCAACCGCTCTACAAAGAAAAAGGTAAACAAATTTTATTAGCTACACCACCAACCCTGCTACACAACCACACCTAAGTCTGCATATCTCACAATTTGTGTAACGAAATTGCAATTCATGGAAAAAATTATATTAATTTAAATTTAAAGTTATTAGGGTTTTCGTTTAGGATTCTCCGATTCGTGTAAAAAACCACTGCAACTGGCGAAACTGCTGGTATGAACTATGAATATGAAGCACGTATGAAGTATGAAGAAGACGAACCAGTAATAAAGCAAGACGGGCGAGGACGATGAAGATGATATGAAAACAAAATAATCTATTATTTTTTCCACATTTATCCAAATTTTCGTTAAAACCATTTATTTTACTAGGTTTTTCACTATGTCTAACATTTTCGGCCAAAGACTTTCCGTAAAAGATAAACAAACAAATGTAAGTGGTTGGTAAATCTCAAGCAACTATGACCAGCACTGACAAGAGTGACAAGCAAGCAAAACACGCTAAATATAATGCGCATCGCACTTACGTACAAGGCGGATGCACACACAAATTTCTAGTCTGGCTGCTGATGTAATGTTGTGTCTTGTGTAGCTGTAGAGTATGTTGTATGGATTGTGTGTAGGTGGGTGGTATTGGGTGGGTAACTTACTGGTTGGGGAAGTGGCATGTAGGTAGCTTTGTGTACATTCAAGTGATGCCACTTTCTAAAACAAAGTATACGGAAACTTACAAAACGAAATTGATTTTGTTTTCGTATGCCAATTCTTTTTCTTTTCGTGTCAATATTATTTTTTTAGGTGGGTTACAGAGTATTTAGTATTAGTTATCAGTGGCCTATTTAACATTTTAGAAATAGTGTTTTACAAGCCTTCTTTAACCAACTTAAAAAAGAAGTGGAAAAGTCACTCATTCACCATAAGTTTGGTGAAGCGGAATCAGGTTAAAGAGTCGGAATAATTTGTCAACTTTATTTGACAATGGGCTAAAAGTTTTTAGAGATATGTGGATGGATTACACATAATTTTGTTCCAGATTTTAAGACAGCTTACACGTAAATGGATTAAATACCTACCTACTATTTTAGTTATACGTATTTAGATAAAAGTATTTGGTGCAAATTGCAGGGTGTTTTATTAAAGTTTTTGGCGTGGTGATGTAAATCCACCATAAACCAAACGTAAACTATTTCACACTTGCAAATACCTAATTATGCAAGTCAATTGACAAACATAACTGTTCACCAAGTTTCAAAATTATTAAAATGCCAAATTTAGTGAAAATAAAATTCTTGCTACATATTAAAATACTGGCAGTTCATTTATGAGTTGCTAAATTTCTGCCGTTTATGCACTTTTTGAGACTTTTACGCGTTTAAGTGCTGTAATGTAATACACACCTACATGGGTTTTTACTTAAAACAATCAAAAGTGGCTACACTGCTCACTTTGAAATAATTTTTGTAAGTACTTACATTTACCTTGTGCAACTGTACCCCAGCAAAGCAGCTGCACACGCATACAAGTTAGTTGTAGCTTACGCTTACTATACTGTCGCCTTCTGCTTCTGTGTACCTACCCGATTTCCCCCGCAAAAAACCCCTCTTAATTGCCCTGTCTGTGAATACGTGTGCAATTTTAACATTTAAGGACCATTCACATGAGAGCGAACGAACGAATTGATGAAATGTGAACAAACAGATTTTTATGCATTTATTAACAGAAAATTGCACATTTTATTATTCCAAGAGTAGGATAATTAATTATTCCATCAAAATGTATTAAGATAACCAGTTTATAAACCGTTTAAATAACAAAATTTCGAATTCCCAACTTTTTGCCGCGAAAGAAAACACCCTGGCGCGAATATTCAGTTTATTCACAATCCACATCATTTAGGTAAATCGCGTTCCACAAAGTCGGGAATAAAAAATTCGTTCGAACTTAACCTTATTCCATGAGGAGGATGTCTTGAAATAATAAAATGTGCAATTTTGTGTTTATAAATGCATAAAAAGTGAAACTTGTTTTCTTATTAAATTTTGATAGAATAATTAATTATCCTCATATTGGAGTAGTAGCTAAAATGTACAATTTTCTGTTTATGAATGCATAAAAAGTGGTTTGTTCGCATTTCGTCAATTCGTTCGTTTGCTGCCATGTGAATGGTGCTTAAATGGGTGCCGTGAAATAACGCCAAGTGAAATAAGGCCAACTTTTGAAAATTGGCCTTATTTCGCTAAGCAAAAGTGTAATAAGGCCAACTTTCAACAGTTGGTCTTATTTCACTTTTGCCAAGTGCAATAACGCCAACAAAATTTGAGTAATAAGACCAACTTGGTCTTTATGTCTTAGATCACAGAAGAATTTACCGTTTTTGAAATCGACATGGTAATAGTTTATAAGTAAGAATTGAGTCCATTTGATTAGTAAGTGAAAGTTTGGCGCAGGGACATAAGTTGATTCTAAATTTTGATTATCTAGCGTTTCACAAAGCGACATAAAACCAAATTATTTTGATACATAAGACCAAATGTTATTTTTCCATAACAAAATATTGTTATACCATTTGAATTAATAATAATTGATCACTGATTGTAAACAAATTTTGCACGAATTTTTTAATGAATCGAAGTTAAAATGAATGTTTACTTTATTTTAAAAAATTTAAATTTGCGCGAATCTCTATAAAAAGTTTCATGTGCACAAAACTAAATGAACAATTGAAAACGTCAAGTTATTTGTTTTTTTGCTGAATTGGGAAGATTTAAATTTGGGGGACCCTTTTTAATTTCTCTAATTCATTCAAGACGATGCATATCAACCAAGACATCACAAAAAAAAAGTTATTATGGTGGCGTTCCTTCCAGGCAGACTATTGTAGGTGGTAATTCCTTGCACACACCACCATATGAGGAATAAACTTTTGCGTAAGAAAAATCTAAAGGCGTAGCCGAAAAAAATTTGTGAGCAAGGGAGGATCGATTTGGGGTGTGAAAATTAAAAATTCCCTTGCTCAAAAATTTTTTTCGGCTACGCGTTTAGGTTCATTGAAAATCGATCACCCACTTCGCATCGTTTCTTGGCTACGCCTTTGGTTTGTTTATTTACATGCTCAACTTGATCGCTCCTACAGTCCAGTGTACCAGGACCTACCATTTGAAATAGTCTGCTTGCCTTGCAGATATTTAAAACTGGGCAAGAAGTTCATTTAAAGGAAACCCACCGTAATAACGGTTTAGTAGCGATGTCTTGGGTGATATGCATCATATTGAATGAATTAGAAAAATGAAAGAGGGTTTCCAAAAATTATACATTCCTAATTCAGCAAAAAACAAATAATACATTTTTTTAAACTTCTTAAAATGCTAATTCCGCTATGCAGTAGAAAGTGACAAAGCCGAATTTCCTTTTTCTCATACTCAAAAAGAAACAAAGTAAAATAAGATTTAAGATAAGAGAACTAAAAAAAATAAAAGTGGAAATTTGCGAGAGCTTGTTAGATGGGACATAATTCCCTGCGTCGAAAACATACATTGTGTGTAAATTTAAATGCAATTCAAAGTTCTGTAAGAATTTAAAACTATTATTTTCTCAAATACAAAAAGAGCATTTAACATAACTTGCGCTGATTAAAGTTTAATAGGAATTTTAAAAGCATTTTTTGAATTTGAGAAAATATTAGCTATAAATTCAAGCAGATGGCCTTATTTCACTCACCTAAAGTGAAATTAAGCCAAATTCATATTTTGAAAGCGCAATAAAACCAACTTGGCGTTATTGCACTTTGTCGAAGTGAAATTAGGCTAACTGTTGAAAGTTGGCCTTATTACACTTTTGCTTAGCGAAATAAGGCCAATTTTCAAAAGTTGGCCTTATTTCACTTGGCGTTATTTCACGGCACCGCTTAAATGCCGCAATAGCTGCTACGATGAGTGAGTGGCATGGGGATGTATTGAGAAACGATAGGAATATAAGTGGGGAGAAGTTTAGGTACTGTTTACATTTCATATAAATATATTATAAGTCTCGAAGGCTAGTTACGAATGAACATTTTTGGCAAAAATATAATTTACGAAGTGGCTATTGCTCGAGATTTACCAACCACTTACATTTGTTTGTTTATCTTTTACGGAAAGTCTTTGGCGGAAAATGTTAGACATAGTGAAAAACCTAGTAAAATAAATGGTTTTAACAAAAATTTGGATAAATGTGGAAAAAATAATAGATTATTTTGTTTTCATATTCATAATTTGCATGTGCCTCATCTTCATCGTCCTTTTTTCACTATGTCTAACATTTTCGGCCAAAGACTTTCCGTAAAAGATAAACAAACAAATGTAAGTGGTTGGTAAATCTCAAGCAACTCTGACCAGCACTGACAAGAGTGACAAGCAAGCAAAACACGCTATATATAATGCGCATCGCACTTACGTACAAGGCGGATGCACACACAAATTTCTAGTCTGGCTGCTGATGCCAGAGAAAAAAACCAGCATTGTGACGGGTGTAATGTTGTGGCTTGTGTAGCTGTAGAGTATGTTGTATGGATTGTGTGTAGGTGGGTGGTATTGGGTGGGTAACTTACTGGTTGGGGAAGTGGCATGTAGGTAGCTTTGTGTACATTCAAGTGATGCCACTTTCTAAAACAAAGTATAGGGAAACTTACAAAACGAAATTGATTTTGTTTTCTTATGCCAATTCTTTTTACGAAAGGGATAATTCTTTTCGGTTCAATATTATTTTTTTAGGTGGGTTACAGAGTATTTAGTATTAGTTATCAGTGGCCTATTTCACATTTTAGAAATAGTGTTTTACAAGCCTTCTTTAACCAACTTAAAAAAGAAGTGGAAAAGTCACTCATTCACCATAAGTTTGTGAATGGTGCTTAAATGCCGCAATAGCTGCTACGATGAGTGAGTGGCATGGGGATGTATTGAGAAACGATAGGAATATAAGTGGGGAGAAGTTTAGGTACTGTTTACATTTCATATAAATATATTATAAGTCTCGAAGGCTAGTTACGAATGAACATTTTTTTGGCGAAAATATAATTTACGAAGTGGATATTGCTCGAGATTTACCAACCACTTACATTTGTTTGTTTATCTTTTACGGAAAGTCTTTGGCGGAAAATGTTAGACATAGTGAAAAACCTAGTAAAATAAATGGTTTTAACAAAAATTTGGATAAATGTGGAAAAAATAATAGATTATTTTGTTTTCATATTCATAATTTGCATGTGCCTCATCTTCATCGTCCTTTTTTCACTATGTCTAACATTTTCGGCCAATGACTTTCCGTAAAAGATAAACAAACAAATGTAAGTGGTTGGTAAATCTCGAGCAACTCTGACCAGCACTGACAAGAGTGACAAGCAAGCAAAACACGCTAAATATAATGCGCATCGCACTTACGTACAAGGCGGATGCACACACAAATTTCTAGTCTGGCGGCTGATGTAACGTTGTTGCTTGTGTAGCTGTAGAGTATGTTGTATGGATTGTGTGTAGGTGGGTGGTATTGGGTGGGTAACTTACTGGTTGGGGAAGTGGCATGTAGGTAGCTTTGTGTACTTTCAAGTGATGCCACTTTCTAAAACAAAGTATAGGGAAACTTACAAAACGAAATTGATTTTGTTTTCGTATGCCAATTCTTTTTACGAAAGGGATAATTCTTTTCGTGTCAAAATTGTTTTTTTGGGTGGGTTACAGAGTATTTAGTATTAGTTATCAGTGGCCTATTTCACATTTTAGAAATAGTGTTTTACAAGCCTTCTTTAACCAACTTAAAAAAGAAGTGGAAAAGTCACTCATTCACCATAAATTTGGTGAAGCGGAATCAGGTTAAAGAGTCGGAATACTTTGTCAACTTTATTTGACAATGGGTTAAAAGTTTTTAGAGATATGTGGATGGATTACACATAATTTTGTTCCAGATTTTAAGACAGCTTACACGTAAATGGATTAAATACCTACCTACTATTTTAGTTATACGTATTTAGATAAAAGTATTTGGTGCAAATTGCAGGGTGTTTTATTAAAGTTTTTGGCGTGGTGATGTAAATCCACCATAAACCAAACGTAAACTATTTCACACTTGCAAATACCTAATTATGCAAGTCAATTGACAAACATAACTGTTCACCAAGTTTCAAAATTATTAAAATGCCAAATTTAGTGAAAATAAAATTCTTGCTACATATTAAAATACTGGCAGTTCATTTATGAGTTGCTAAATTTCTGCCGTTTATGCACTTTTTGAGACTTTTACGCGTTTAAAGCCTGAACTACATCAAAACAAAAGTGAAAAAAAGTACAAAAAAGTGAAAACATCGAAACTCATAGAAAACACACGCATATTTACGTGACATCTCTGAGTAAAATCTGAACTACTAAAGCGCTGAGCTTTTTTTTGTTTATTTCATCGAAAACACATGACTATTGACAAAACATCTATGAGTAAAATCTAAACTAATAAATCTAAGAGCTTTTACTTGTGAAACTCGTAGGAATAATGTGACTTGAGCGTGATCTGGCGGGAAGTCCGTAACGATTTTTTTGACTGTATTGGTTATAAGAACTTTGTGAAAATTGAAAGCTGGATGTTCAAGCTTTCGGCACACACAAAATTTTAAATTGAGAGAAAATATACAGAGATTACTATATGATGAAGTAGGACGAATGATTTTATTTACTTTTTTGTAATTTTTTCCACTTTTGTTTCGATGTAGCTCAGGCTTAAGTGCTGTAATGTAATACACACCTACATGGGTTTTTACTTAAAACAATCAAAAGTGGCTACACTGCTCACTTTGAAATAATTTTTGTAAGTACTTACATTTACCTTGTGCAACTGTACCCCAGCAAAGCAGCTGCACACGCATACAAGTTAGTTGTAGCTTACGCTTACTATACTGTCGCCTTCTGCTTCTGTGTAACCCTCTTAATTGCCTTGTCTGTGAATACGTGTGCAATTTCAACATTTAAGGACCATTCACATGAGAGCGAACGAACGAATTGATGAAATATGAACAAACAGCTTTTTATGCATTTATTAACAGAAAATTGCACATTTTATTATTCCAAGATTAGGATAATTAATTATTCCATCAAAATGTATTAAGATAACCAGTTTATAAACCGTTTAAATAACAAAATTTCGAATTCCCAACTTTTTGCCGCGAAAGAAAACACCCTGGCGCGAATATTCAGTTTATTCACAATCATCATCATTTAGGTAAATCGCGTTCCACAAAGTCGGGAATAAAAAATTCGTTCGAACTTAACCTTATTCCATGAGGAGGATGTCTTGAAATAATAAAATTTGCAATTTTGTGTTTATAAATTGAAAAAAGTGAAACTTGTTTTCTTATTAAATTTTGATGGAATAATTAATTATCCTCATCTTGGAGTAGTAGCTAAAATGTACAATTTTCTGTTTATGAATGCATAAAAAGTGGTTTGTTCGCATTTCGTCAATTCGTTCGTTTGCTGCCATGTGAATGGTGCTTAAATGCCGCAATAGCTGCTGAGTGAGTGGCATGGGGATGTATTGAGAAACGATAGGAATATAAGTGGGGAGAAGTTTAGGTACTGTTTACATTTCATATAAATATATTATAAGTCTCGAAGGCTAGTTACGAATGAACATTTTTTGGCGAAAATATAATTTACGAAGTTGCTATTGCTCGAGATTTACCAACCACTTACATTTGTTTGTTTATCTTTTACGGAAAGTCTTTGGCCGAAAATGTTAGACATAGTGAAAATCCTTTTTTTCATTCATTTTCAATGGTCCGCTTGTCCATTAAGTGGGTCGCGGGTGTAGGTTGCTCAAGTGGACCCTCCATAGCTCTCGATCCTCCGTCATCGACTCTAAATCATCAAGGGCAATCCCCATACGGGTAGAGGAGAGATTATGAATTTGATCTAACCATCTCATCCTGGGTCTACCTAGGGGACGCCTGCCCGATGGTACGGATTCCATAGCACGTCGTGGAATCCTGGTCGGCGACATGCGTTTAACATGACCAAACCACCGAAGCATGGATCGCTCCGTCCGGAGAAGTAGCTTCTCGACATTGAGTTCCTCACGTATTTCGGTATTTCTGATGCGATCTCTACGGGTCACACCAGCAATACAGCGGAGAAATCTCATTTCGGCAGCTTGTATTTGCGATCTTATTCTTTCGGTCATTACCCAAACCTCATGACCATAGGTAAGAGTTGGAACAAACACCGAATTAAAGACTGACAACTTAGCTTTGACACCAAGTTCAGTCCTCCTGATAACAGAATTACCAAGCTGTCTCAAAATCGATCCAGCCTGACCAATCCTACAGGAAAACCCAGCATTGCTCCTTCCATCACTCGTGAATAAAACCCCGAGATACTTAAATTTCTCCACCTGTTTCAATGGGACTCCACTAACATGCAGAGTGCATTGAACAGGTGTTCTGGAGACGACCATCACTTCAGATTTGTTCACATTTACCCTCATCTCAGCTTCAACACAAACGGCTACAAACCGATCGAGTGCGCGCTGAAGTTCAGTCTGAGAGGACCCGAGGATGACCAAGTCATCAGCGAAGAGCAAATGACTTATCCTCAGATCTCCCAATTCGAAACGTTCTTCGCCAAGACTGCGCTGTAACATCCAGTCCATATAAGTAATGAAAAGGAGAGGCGACAAGACGCACCCCTGGCGAAGTCCAACGCCCACGGTGAAAGGTATTGATTTAACGCCGTTTACCCGAACACAGCTTTTACAGTTTGTGTAAAGAGATTGAATGGCTCTCAAGAGAGAACCATCAATTCCATACTGCTGTAATACACTCCAGAGTTTCCCTCGAGGGACTCGGTCATATGCTTTCTCCAAATCTACGAAGCAAGCGTAAACAGGTGTAGCATACTCCCAAGCCTTCTCAAGTACCATTCTGAGAGTGAATAACTGGTCGGTTGTGCTTCTGCCGGGACGAAAGCCGCACTGCTCATCTCCTAATCGTGCCTCGACCACAGCTCTGCAACGCGTTTCCAGCACCTTGGCAAAGACTTTTCCGGGGAGACTTAAAAGTGATATACCCCTGTAATTGGAGCAATCCCTTTTATCCCCTTTCTTGAAAAGGGGCACAATCACCCCAATCAGCCAATCGCTGGGTGTTTCGCCGCATTCCCAGGCCACTTTAATGACACGAGAGAGCCATTTGACTCCCTCTTCACCTAAGGCCTTTAGCATTTCTGGCCGGATTTCATCCACTCCGGCAGATTTGCCAGCTTTTAGCGATTTGATCGCAAAAGTGACTTCCTCTACCGTGGGACTATTTTCCGCCCTGCTTAAGGCGATGGATGTGTCATCCTCAATGCCATGGATTGGATTGAGCAATTCGGAAAAGTGCTCGCTCCATCTGCGCAAGATGTCCTTCTCATTAGAAAGAAGTGTACCATCTTTGGATTTGACTCCTTCGATAATGTTCCACTTCCTTCCTCTAAGACGGCGGATGGTCTGCCAGAACACCTTGCTTGCAGATCTGTGATCACGGTCCAATTTTTCGCCGAACTCCTTCCAAGACTGTTCTTTGGCTGCTTTAACAGCCAATTTGCAAGTTCTTCGCGCCTCAATGTACCGGTTTCGAGAAGGAGAGTCCCCCAAGTGAATCCACACCTTGAAAGCCTTCTTCTTCTCTCTGATAGCTTCTTGAACTCCGGGCGTTTTAAACCACGCAGTTCTTTTCTCATCACCAGCCGCCACACCGAGCCGCTTCACTCCGCAAACATGTCCTGCAGAGGCAATAACTGCTGTTGAAAACAACTGCTATTCTTCCTCTACATTCAATGGAACATTTGGAATTTGTTCAAACCTTTCAGATACCTGCCGTGCAAATTCCTCCCGTATCTCATCGTTCTGTAGCCCCTCCCACCGTATGCGCGTAACCATTCTTGGTTTGCGCTTTGGCAGGATAGGTATTTGATCGTTGAGATACAATTTGCACAACACCAGGTGGTGATCAGTTGACAGTTCAGCCCCTCTCAACACACGAACATCACAAACCATCCTTTTAATACACGATGGTACCACAAAGAAATCTATCAGCGATTTCTGCTGAAGACTTCGACGGTACCATGTGTATTTATGGATATCTTTGTGTGGAAAGAAAGTGTTCATAATGGACATTCCATTTGCGCAACAAAAGTCCAACAACTTCTCTCCGTTCGCGTTCTGATCGGGGTCACCGTGTTTCCCAATCGCGCTGCCCCATGTTGAGAAATCCGCACCCACTTGAGCATTGAAATCACCCATCAGGATATAAGAATCCATATCTGCAACCTTTTCAAGGGCTGCATCAACTTCATCTAAGAAAGCTGCGTACCCTGACTCCAGATTCGGTGCATACACCTGCACTAAAGCCAGAGTTGATCTTTCAAGCTTAAGCTTTAAGATCGCAACTCTCCCTCCTAACGGAATCCACTCCAATACTCTGCCTGACAGCCTGGGACTTGTGAGTATCCCCACTCCCGCCTGAGCAGACATTGAAGGTGCTACTCCCGACATGAAGAGTTTCCACCCATCCGCAAGGTCCACAGTTCCAGAACTCCTTTGCTTTGTTGAGGAAACAATAACTATATCTAGTCGATATTTGACATCCTCCCCAACAAGCTCCAGGTCTTTTCCCGTGAGCGAAGAGATGTTCCACGTGCCTATCCTAAGTCGATGCCGTTGTCGAGTAACAAAAGTCCACTTATGCCCCTATTGGTGCATAGCGCATCCACCCTCTGACCCCCATAATGGTTTGCGAGACCATTGACAGGAGAGGAGTAGCCGTTTCGGGTTAAACCCGGCCGACTGCCGAGCGTGACAAGCCGACCACCAGACGCTCGCAAACTGCCACCCTTCAGGCCTGACTCCAAAGGGCGCCCTATTTTGACAGGCTTGGCAAAATCCGAGGCTCGCTTTCGTCGCTTTGTCATCATTGGGTGTGTGCTTCGTTAGCCATGTCTAGGTGAACCTAGACATGTTGCCCGCCCCCCACCACGGGGAGGTCAGCTACATGAGGGGGCTAGTGAAAAACCTAGTAAAATAAATGGTTTTAACGAAAATTTGGATAAATAAGGAAAAAATAATAGATTATTTTGTTTTCATATTCATAATGTGCATGTGCCTCATCTTCATCGTCCTTTTTTCACTATGTCTAACATTTTCGGTCAAAGACTTTCCGTAAAAGATAAACAAACAAATGTAAGTGGTTGGTAAATCTCGAGCAACTCTGACCAGCACTGACAAGAGTGACAAGCAAGCAAAACAAGCTAAATATAATGCGCATCGCACTTACGTACAAGGCGGATGCACACACAAATTTCTAGTCTGGCTGCTGATGCCAGAGAAAAAAGCCAGCATTGTGCCGGGTGTAATGTTGTGGCTTGTGTAGCTGTAGAGTATGTTGTATGGATTGTGTGTAGGTGGGTGGTATTGGGTGGGTAACTTACTGGTTGGGGAAGTGGCATGTAGGTAGCTTTGTGTACATTCAAGTGATGCCACTTTCTAAAACAAAGTATACGGAAACTTACAAAACGAAATTGATTTTGTTTTCGTATGCCAATTCTTTTTACGAAAGGGATAATTCTTTTGGTGTCAATATTGCTTTTTTTGGGTGGGTTACAGAGTATTTAGTATTAGTTATCAGTGGCCTATTTCACATTTTAGAAATAGTGTTTTACAAGCCTTCTTTATTCAACTTAAAAAGGAAGTGGAAAAGTCACTCATTCACCATAAGTTTGTGAATGGTGCTTAAATGCCGCAATAGCTGCTACGATGAGTGAGTGGCATGGGGATGTATTGAGAAACGATAGGAATATAAGTGGGGAGAAGTTTAGGTACTGTTTACATTTCATATAAATATATTATAAGTCTCGAAGGCTAGTTACGAATGAACATTTTTTGGCGAAAATATAATTTACGAAGTGGCTATTGCTCGAGATTTACCAACCACTTACATTTGTTTGTTTATCTTTTACGGAAAGTCTTTGGCGGAAAATGTTAGACATAGTGAAAAACCTAGTAAAATAAATGGTTTTAACAAAAATTTGGATAAATGTGGAAAAAATAATAGATTATTTTGTTTTCATATTCATAATGTGCATGTGCCTCATCTTCATCGTCCTTTTTTCACTATGTCTAACATTTTCGGCCAAAGACTTTCCGTAAAAGATAAACAAACAAATGTAAGTGGTTGGTAAATCTCAAGCAACTCTGACCAGCACTGACAAGAGTGACAAGCAAGCAAAACACGCTATATATAATGCGCATCGCACTTACGTACAAGGCGGATGCACACACAAATTTCTAGTCTGGCTGCTGATGCCAGAGAAAAAAACCAGCATTGTGACGGGTGTAATGTTGTGGCTTGTGTAGCTGTAGAGTATGTTGTATGGATTGTGTGTAGGTGGGTGGTATTGGGTGGGTAACTTACTGGTTGGGGAAGTGGCATGTAGGTAGCTTTGTGTACATTCAAGTGATGCCACTTTCTAAAACAAAGTATAGGGAAACTTACAAAACGAAATTGATTTTGTTTTCTTATGCCAATTCTTTTTACGAAAGGGATAATTCTTTTCGGTTCAATATTATTTTTTTAGGTGGGTTACAGAGTATTTAGTATTAGTTATCAGTGGCCTATTTCACATTTTAGAAATAGTGTTTTACAAGCCTTCTTTAACCAACTTAAAAAAGAAGTGGAAAAGTCACTCATTCACCATAAGTTTGTGAATGGTGCTTAAATGCCGCAATAGCTGCTACGATGAGTGAGTGGCATGGGGATGTATTGAGAAACGATAGGAATATAAGTGGGGAGAAGTTTAGGTACTGTTTACATTTCATATAAATATATTATAAGTCTCGAAGGCTAGTTACGAATGAACATTTTTTTGGCGAAAATATAATTTACGAAGTGGATATTGCTCGAGATTTACCAACCACTTACATTTGTTTGTTTATCTTTTACGGAAAGTCTTTGGCGGAAAATGTTAGACATAGTGAAAAACCTAGTAAAATAAATGGTTTTAACAAAAATTTGGATAAATGTGGAAAAAATAATAGATTATTTTGTTTTCATATTCATAATTTGCATGTGCCTCATCTTCATCGTCCTTTTTTCACTATGTCTAACATTTTCGGCCAATGACTTTCCGTAAAAGATAAACAAACAAATGTAAGTGGTTGGTAAATCTCGAGCAACTCTGACCAGCACTGACAAGAGTGACAAGCAAGCAAAACACGCTAAATATAATGCGCATCGCACTTACGTACAAGGCGGATGCACACACAAATTTCTAGTCTGGCGGCTGATGTAACGTTGTTGCTTGTGTAGCTGTAGAGTATGTTGTATGGATTGTGTGTAGGTGGGTGGTATTGGGTGGGTAACTTACTGGTTGGGGAAGTGGCATGTAGGTAGCTTTGTGTACTTTCAAGTGATGCCACTTTCTAAAACAAAGTATAGGGAAACTTACAAAACGAAATTGATTTTGTTTTCGTATGCCAATTCTTTTTACGAAAGGGATAATTCTTTTCGTGTCAAAATTGTTTTTTTGGGTGGGTTACAGAGTATTTAGTATTAGTTATCAGTGGCCTATTTCACATTTTAGAAATAGTGTTTTACAAGCCTTCTTTAACCAACTTAAAAAAGAAGTGGAAAAGTCACTCATTCACCATAAATTTGGTGAAGCGGAATCAGGTTAAAGAGTCGGAATACTTTGTCAACTTTATTTGACAATGGGTTAAAAGTTTTTAGAGATATGTGGATGGATTACACATAATTTTGTTCCAGATTTTAAGACAGCTTACACGTAAATGGATTAAATACCTACCTACTATTTTAGTTATACGTATTTAGATAAAAGTATTTGGTGCAAATTGCAGGGTGTTTTATTAAAGTTTTTGGCGTGGTGATGTAAATCCACCATAAACCAAACGTAAACTATTTCACACTTGCAAATACCTAATTATGCAAGTCAATTGACAAACATAACTGTTCACCAAGTTTCAAAATTATTAAAATGCCAAATTTAGTGAAAATAAAATTCTTGCTACATATTAAAATACTGGCAGTTTATTTATGAGTTGCTAAATTTCTGCCGTTTATGCACTTTTTGAGACTTTTACGCGTTTAAAGCCTGAACTACATCAAAACAAAAGTGAAAAAAAGTACAAAAAAGTGAAAACATCGAAACTCATAGAAAACACACGCATATTTACGTGACATCTCTGAGTAAAATCTGAACTACTAAAGCGCTGAGCTTTTTTTTGTTTATTTCATCGAAAACACATGACTATTGACAAAACATCTATGAGTAAAATCTAAACTAATAAATCTAAGAGCTTTTACTTGTGAAACTCGTAGGAATAATGTGACTTGAGCGTGATCTGGCGGGAAGTCCGTAACGATTTTTTTGACTGTATTGGTTATAAGAACTTTGTGAAAATTGAAAGCTGGATGTTCAAGCTTTCGGCACACACAAAATTTTAAATTGAGAGAAAATATACAGAGATTACTATATGATGAAGTAGGACGAATGATTTTATTTACTTTTTTGTAATTTTTTCCACTTTTGTTTCGATGTAGCTCAGGCTTAAGTGCTGTAATGTAATACACACCTACATGGGTTTTTACTTAAAACAATCAAAAGTGGCTACACTGCTCACTTTGAAATAATTTTTGTAAGTACTTACATTTACCTTGTGCAACTGTACCCCAGCAAAGCAGCTGCACACGCATACAAGTTAGTTGTAGCTTACGCTTACTATACTGTCGCCTTCTGCTTCTGTGTAACCCTCTTAATTGCCTTGTCTGTGAATACGTGTGCAATTTCAACATTTAAGGACCATTCACATGAGAGCGAACGAACGAATTGATGAAATATGAACAAACAGCTTTTTATGCATTTATTAACAGAAAATTGCACATTTTATTATTCCAAGATTAGGATAATTAATTATTCCATCAAAATGTATTAAGATAACCAGTTTATAAACCGTTTAAATAACAAAATTTCGAATTCCCAACTTTTTGCCGCGAAAGAAAACACCCTGGCGCGAATATTCAGTTTATTCACAATCATCATCATTTAGGTAAATCGCGTTCCACAAAGTCGGGAATAAAAAATTCGTTCGAACTTAACCTTATTCCATGAGGAGGATGTCTTGAAATAATAAAATTTGCAATTTTGTGTTTATAAATTGAAAAAAGTGAAACTTGTTTTCTTATTAAATTTTGATGGAATAATTAATTATCCTCATCTTGGAGTAGTAGCTAAAATGTACAATTTTCTGTTTATGAATGCATAAAAAGTGGTTTGTTCGCATTTCGTCAATTCGTTCGTTTGCTGCCATGTGAATGGTGCTTAAATGCCGCAATAGCTGCTGAGTGAGTGGCATGGGGATGTATTGAGAAACGATAGGAATATAAGTGGGGAGAAGTTTAGGTACTGTTTACATTTCATATAAATATATTATAAGTCTCGAAGGCTAGTTACGAATGAACATTTTTTGGCGAAAATATAATTTACGAAGTTGCTATTGCTCGAGATTTACCAACCACTTACATTTGTTTGTTTATCTTTTACGGAAAGTCTTTGGCCGAAAATGTTAGACATAGTGAAAATCCTTTTTTTCATTCATTTTCAATGGTCCGCTTGTCCATTAAGTGGGTCGCGGGTGTAGGTTGCTCAAGTGGACCCTCCATAGCTCTCGATCCTCCGTCATCGACTCTAAATCATCAAGGGCAATCCCCATACGGGTAGAGGAGAGATTATGAATTTGATCTAACCATCTCATCCTGGGTCTACCTAGGGGACGCCTGCCCGATGGTACGGATTCCATAGCACGTCGTGGAATCCTGGTCGGCGACATGCGTTTAACATGACCAAACCACCGAAGCATGGATCGCTCCGTCCGGAGAAGTAGCTTCTCGACATTGAGTTCCTCACGTATTTCGGTATTTCTGATGCGATCTCTACGGGTCACACCAGCAATACAGCGGAGAAATCTCATTTCGGCAGCTTGTATTTGCGATCTTATTCTTTCGGTCATTACCCAAACCTCATGACCATAGGTAAGAGTTGGAACAAACACCGAATTAAAGACTGACAACTTAGCTTTGACACCAAGTTCAGTCCTCCTGATAACAGAATTACCAAGCTGTCTCAAAATCGATCCAGCCTGACCAATCCTACAGGAAAACCCAGCATTGCTCCTTCCATCACTCGTGAATAAAACCCCGAGATACTTAAATTTCTCCACCTGTTTCAATGGGACTCCACTAACATGCAGAGTGCATTGAACAGGTGTTCTGGAGACGACCATCACTTCAGATTTGTTCACATTTACCCTCATCTCAGCTTCAACACAAACGGCTACAAACCGATCGAGTGCGCGCTGAAGTTCAGTCTGAGAGGACCCGAGGATGACCAAGTCATCAGCGAAGAGCAAATGACTTATCCTCAGATCTCCCAATTCGAAACGTTCTTCGCCAAGACTGCGCTGTAACATCCAGTCCATATAAGTAATGAAAAGGAGAGGCGACAAGACGCACCCCTGGCGAAGTCCAACGCCCACGGTGAAAGGTATTGATTTAACGCCGTTTACCCGAACACAGCTTTTACAGTTTGTGTAAAGAGATTGAATGGCTCTCAAGAGAGAACCATCAATTCCATACTGCTGTAATACACTCCAGAGTTTCCCTCGAGGGACTCGGTCATATGCTTTCTCCAAATCTACGAAGCAAGCGTAAACAGGTGTAGCATACTCCCAAGCCTTCTCAAGTACCATTCTGAGAGTGAATAACTGGTCGGTTGTGCTTCTGCCGGGACGAAAGCCGCACTGCTCATCTCCTAATCGTGCCTCGACCACAGCTCTGCAACGCGTTTCCAGCACCTTGGCAAAGACTTTTCCGGGGAGACTTAAAAGTGATATACCCCTGTAATTGGAGCAATCCCTTTTATCCCCTTTCTTGAAAAGGGGCACAATCACCCCAATCAGCCAATCGCTGGGTGTTTCGCCGCATTCCCAGGCCACTTTAATGACACGAGAGAGCCATTTGACTCCCTCTTCACCTAAGGCCTTTAGCATTTCTGGCCGGATTTCATCCACTCCGGCAGATTTGCCAGCTTTTAGCGATTTGATCGCAAAAGTGACTTCCTCTACCGTGGGACTATTTTCCGCCCTGCTTAAGGCGATGGATGTGTCATCCTCAATGCCATGGATTGGATTGAGCAATTCGGAAAAGTGCTCGCTCCATCTGCGCAAGATGTCCTTCTCATTAGAAAGAAGTGTACCATCTTTGGATTTGACTCCTTCGATAATGTTCCACTTCCTTCCTCTAAGACGGCGGATGGTCTGCCAGAACACCTTGCTTGCAGATCTGTGATCACGGTCCAATTTTTCGCCGAACTCCTTCCAAGACTGTTCTTTGGCTGCTTTAACAGCCAATTTGCAAGTTCTTCGCGCCTCAATGTACCGGTTTCGAGAAGGAGAGTCCCCCAAGTGAATCCACACCTTGAAAGCCTTCTTCTTCTCTCTGATAGCTTCTTGAACTCCGGGCGTTTTAAACCACGCAGTTCTTTTCTCATCACCAGCCGCCACACCGAGCCGCTTCACTCCGCAAACATGTCCTGCAGAGGCAATAACTGCTGTTGAAAACAACTGCTATTCTTCCTCTACATTCAATGGAACATTTGGAATTTGTTCAAACCTTTCAGATACCTGCCGTGCAAATTCCTCCCGTATCTCATCGTTCTGTAGCCCCTCCCACCGTATGCGCGTAACCATTCTTGGTTTGCGCTTTGGCAGGATAGGTATTTGATCGTTGAGATACAATTTGCACAACACCAGGTGGTGATCAGTTGACAGTTCAGCCCCTCTCAACACACGAACATCACAAACCATCCTTTTAATACACGATGGTACCACAAAGAAATCTATCAGCGATTTCTGCTGAAGACTTCGACGGTACCATGTGTATTTATAGATATCTTTGTGTGGAAAGAAAGTGTTCATAATGGACATTCCATTTGCGCAACAAAAGTCCAACAACTTCTCTCCGTTCGCGTTCTGATCGGGGTCACCGTGTTTCCCAATCGCGCTGCCCCATGTTGAGAAATCCGCACCCACTTGAGCATTGAAATCACCCATCAGGATATAAGAATCCATATCTGCAACCTTTTCAAGGGCTGCATCAACTTCATCTAAGAAAGCTGCGTACCCTGACTCCAGATTCGGTGCATACACCTGCACTAAAGCCAGAGTTGATCTTTCAAGCTTAAGCTTTAAGATCGCAACTCTCCCTCCTAACGGAATCCACTCCAATACTCTGCCTGACAGCCTGGGACTTGTGAGTATCCCCACTCCCGCCTGAGCAGACATTGAAGGTGCTACTCCCGACATGAAGAGTTTCCACCCATCCGCAAGGTCCACAGTTCCAGAACTCCTTTGCTTTGTTGAGGAAACAATAACTATATCTAGTCGATATTTGACATCCTCCCCAACAAGCTCCAGGTCTTTTCCCGTGAGCGAAGAGATGTTCCACGTGCCTATCCTAAGTCGATGCCGTTGTCGAGTAACAAAAGTCCACTTATGCCCCTATTGGTGCATAGCGCATCCACCCTCTGACCCCCATAATGGTTTGCGAGACCATTGACAGGAGAGGAGTAGCCGTTTCGGGTTAAACCCGGCCGACTGCCGAGCGTGACAAGCCGACCACCAGACGCTCGCAAACTGCCACCCTTCAGGCCTGACTCCAAAGGGCGCCCTATTTTGACAGGCTTGGCAAAATCCGAGGCTCGCTTTCGTCGCTTTGTCATCATTGGGTGTGTGCTTCGTTAGCCATGTCTAGGTGAACCTAGACATGTTGCCCGCCCCCCACCACGGGGAGGTCAGCTACATGAGGGGGCTAGTGAAAAACCTAGTAAAATAAATGGTTTTAACGAAAATTTGGATAAATAAGGAAAAAATAATAGATTATTTTGTTTTCATATTCATAATGTGCATGTGCCTCATCTTCATCGTCCTTTTTTCACTATGTCTAACATTTTCGGTCAAAGACTTTCCGTAAAAGATAAACAAACAAATGTAAGTGGTTGGTAAATCTCGAGCAACTCTGACCAGCACTGACAAGAGTGACAAGCAAGCAAAACAAGCTAAATATAATGCGCATCGCACTTACGTACAAGGCGGATGCACACACAAATTTCTAGTCTGGCTGCTGATGCCAGAGAAAAAAGCCAGCATTGTGCCGGGTGTAATGTTGTGGCTTGTGTAGCTGTAGAGTATGTTGTATGGATTGTGTGTAGGTGGGTGGTATTGGGTGGGTAACTTACTGGTTGGGGAAGTGGCATGTAGGTAGCTTTGTGTACATTCAAGTGATGCCACTTTCTAAAACAAAGTATACGGAAACTTACAAAACGAAATTGATTTTGTTTTCGTATGCCAATTCTTTTTACGAAAGGGATAATTCTTTTGGTGTCAATATTGCTTTTTTTGGGTGGGTTACAGAGTATTTAGTACTAGTTATCAGTGGCCTATTTCACATTTTAGAAATAGTGTTTTACAAGCCTTCTTTATTCAACTTAAAAAGGAAGTGGAAAAGTCACTCATTCACCATAAGTTTGTGAATGGTGCTTAAATGCCGCAATAGCTGCTACGATGAGTGAGTGGCATGGGGATGTATTGAGAAACGATAGGAATATAAGTGGGGAGAAGTTTAGGTACTGTTTACATTTCATATAAATATATTATAAGTCTCGAAGGCTAGTTACGAATGAACATTTTTTGGCGAAAATATAATTTACGAAGTGGCTATTGCTCGAGATTTACCAACCACTTACATTTGTTTGTTTATCTTTTACGGAAAGTCTTTGGCGGAAAATGTTAGACATAGTGAAAAACCTAGTAAAATAAATGGTTTTAACAAAAATTTGGATAAATGTGGAAAAAATAATAGATTATTTTGTTTTCATATTCATAATGTGCATGTGCCTCATCTTCATCGTCCTTTTTTCACTATGTCTAACATTTTCGGCCAAAGACTTTCTTTAAAAGATAAACAAACAAATGTAAGTGGTTGGTAAATCTCGAGCAACTCTGACCAGCACTGACAAGAGTGACAAGCAAGCAAAACACGCTAAATATAATGCGCATCGCACTTACGTACAAGGCGGATGCACACACAAATTTCTAGTCTGGCTGCTGATGCCAGAGAAAAAAGCCAGCATTGTGACGGGTGTAATGTTGTGGCTTGTGTAGCTGTAGAGTATGTTGTATGGATTGTGTGTAGGTGGGTGGTATTGGGTGGGTAACTTACTGGTTGGGGAAGTGGCATGTAGGTAGCTTTGTGTACATTCAAGTGATGCCACTTTCTAAAACAAAGTATACGGAAACTTACAAAACGAAATTGATTTTGTTTTCGTATGCCAATTCTTTTTACGAAAGGGATAATTCTTTTCGTGTCAATATTGCTTTTTTGGGTGGGTTACAGAGTATTTAGTATTAGTTATCAGTGGCCTATTTCACATTTTAGAAATAGTGTTTTACAAGCCTTCTTTATTCAACTTAAAAAGGAAGTGGAAAAGTCACTCATTCACCATAAGTTTGGTGAAGCGGAATCAGGTTAAAGAGTCGGAATAATTTGTCAACTTTATTTGACAATGGGTTAAAAGTTTTTAGAGATATGTGGATGGATTACACATAATTTTGTTCCAGATTTTAAAACAGCTTACACGTAAATGGATTAAATACCTACCTACTATTTTAGTTATACGTATTTAGATAAAAGTATTTGGTGCAAATTGCAGGGTGTTTTATTAAAGTTTTTGGCGTGGTGATGTAAATCCACCATAAACCAAACGTAAACTATTTCACACTTGCAAATACCTAATTATGCAAGTCAATTGACTAACTGTTCACCAAGTTTCAAAATTATTAAAATGCCAAATAACTGTTCACCAAGTTTCAAAATTATTAAAATGCCAAATTTAGTGAAAATAAAATTCTTGCTACATATTGAAATACTGGCAGTTCATTTATGAGTTGCTAAATTTCTGCCGTTTATGCACTTTTTGAGACTTTTACGCGTTTAAAGCCTGAACTACATCAAAACAAAAGTGAAAAAAAGTGAAAACATCGAAACTCATAGAAAACACACGCATATTTACGTGACATCTCTGAGTAAAATCTGAACTACTAAAGCTCTGAGCTTTTTTTGTTTATTTCATCGAAAACACATGACTATTGACAAAACATCTATGAGTAAAATCTGAACTAATAAATCTAAGAGCTTTTACTTGTGAAACTCGTAGGAATAATGTGACTTGAGCTTGATCTGGCGGGAAGTCCGTAACGATTTTTTTGACTGTATTGGTTATAAGAACTTTGTGAAAATTGAAAGCTGGAACATGTTCAAGCTTTCGGCACACACAAAATTTTAAATTGAGAGAAAATATACAGAGATTACTATATGATGAAGTAGGACGAATGATTTTATTTACTTTTTTGTACTTTTTTCCACTTTTGTTTCGATGTAGCTCAGGCTTAAGTGCTGTAATGTAATACACACCTACATGGGTTTTTACTTAAAACAATCAAAAGTGGCTACACTGCTCACTTTGAAATAATTTTTGTAAGTACTTACATTTACCTTGTGCAACTGTACCCCAGCAAAGCAGCTGCACACGCATACAAGTTAGTTGTTGCTTACGCTTACTATACTGTCGCCTTCTGCTTCTGTGTACCTACCCGATTTCCCCCGCAAAAAAACCCTCTTAATTACCCTGTCTGTGAAAACGTGTGCAATTTCAACATTTAAGGACCATTCACATGAGAGCGAACGAACGAATTGATGAAATATGAACAAACAGCTTTTTATGCATTTATTAACAGAAAATTGCACATTTTATTATTCCAAGATTAGGATAATTAATTATTCCATCAAAATGTATTAAGATAACCAGTTTATAAACCGTTTAAATAACAAAATTTCGAATTCCCAACTTTTTGCCGCGAAAGAAAACACCCTGGCGCGAATATTCAGTTTATTCACAATCCACATCATTTAGGTAAATCGCGTTCCACAAAGTCGGGAATAAAAAATTCGTTCGAACTTAACCTTATTCCATGAGGAGGATGTCTTGAAATAATAAAATGTGCAATTTTGTGTTTATAAATGCATAACAAGTGAAACTTGTTTTCTTATTAAATTTTGATGGAATAATTAATTATCCTCATCTTGGAGTAGTAGCTAAAATGTACAATTTTCTGTTTATGAATGCATAAAAAGTGGTTTGTTCGCATTTCGTCAATTCGTTCGTTTGCTGCCATGTGAATGGTGCTTAAATGCCGCAATAGCTGCTACGATGAGTGAGTGGCATGGGGATGTATTGAGAAACGATAGGAATATAAGTGGGGAGAAGCTTAGGTAATGTTTACATTTCATATAAATATATTATAAGTCGAAGGCTAGTTACGAATGAACATTTTTTGGCGAAAATATAATTTACGAAGTGGCTATTGCTCGAGATTTACCTACCACTTACATTTGTTTGTTTATCTTTTACGGAAAGTCTTTGGCCGAAAATGTTAGACATAGTGAAAAACCTAGTAAAATAAATGGTTTTAACGAAAATTTGGATAAATAAGGAAAAAATAATAGATTATTTTGTTTTCATATTCATAATTTGCATGTGCCTCATCTTCATCGTCCTTTTTTCACTATGTCTAACATTTTCGGCCAAAGACTTTCCGTAAAAGATAAAAAAACAAATGTAACTGGTTGGTAAATCTCGAGCAATAGCAATTTCGTAAATTATATTTTCGCCAAAAAATGTTCATTCGTAACTAGCCTTCGAGACTTATAATATATTTATATGAAATGTAAACAGTACCTAAACTTCTCCCCACTTATATTCCTATCGTTTCTCAATACATCCCCATGCCACTCACTCATCGTAGCAGCTATTGCGGCATTTAAGCACCATTCACAAACTTATGGTGACTGAGTGACTTTTCCACTTCTTTTTTAAGTTGGTTAAAGAAGGCTTGTAAAACACTATTTCTAAAATGTGAAATAGGCCACTGATAACTAATACTAAATACTCTGTAACCCACCTAAAAAAAAAATATTGACACGAAAAGAATTATCCCTTTCGTAAAGAGAATTGGCATAAGAAAACAAAATCAATTTCGTTTTGTAAGTTTCCCTATACTTTGTTTTAGAAAGTGGCATCACTTGAATGTACACAAAGCTACCTACATGCCACTTCCCCAACCAGTAAGTTACCCACCCAATACCACCCACCTACACACAATCCATACAACATACTCTTCAGCTACACAAGCCACAACATTACACCCGTCACAATGCTGGTTTTTTTCTCTGGCATCAGCAGCCAGACTAGACATTTGTGTGTGCATCCGCCTTGTACGTAAGTGCGATGCGCATTATATTTAGCGTGTTTTGCTTGCTTGTCACTCTTGTCAGTGCTGATCAGAGTTGCTCGAGATTTACCAACCACTTACATTTGTTTGTTTATCTTTTACGGAAAGTCTTTGGCGGAAAATGTTAGACATAGTGAAAAACCTAGTAAAATAAATGGTTTTAACAAAAATTTGGATAAATGTGGAAAAAATAATAGATTATTTTGTTTTCATATTCATAATGTGCATGTGCCTCATCTTCATCGTCCTTTTTTCACTATGTCTAACATTTTCGGCCAAAGACTTTCTTTAAAAGATAAACAAACAAATGTAAGTGGTTGGTAAATCTCGAGCAACTCTGACCAGCACTGACAAGAGTGACAAGCAAGCAAAACACGCTAAATATAATGCGCATCGCACTTACGTACAAGGCGGATGCACACACAAATTTCTAGTCTGGCTGCTGATGCCAGAGAAAAAAGCCAGCATTGTGACGGGTGTAATGTTGTGGCTTGTGTAGCTGTAGAGTATGTTGTATGGATTGTGTGTAGGTGGGTGGTATTGGGTGGGTAACTTACTGGTTGGGGAAGTGGCATGTAGGTAGCTTTGTGTACATTCAAGTGATGCCACTTTCTAAAACAAAGTATACGGAAACTTACAAAACGAAATTGATTTTGTTTTCGTATGCCAATTCTTTTTACGAAAGGGATAATTCTTTTCGTGTCAATATTGCTTTTTTGGGTGGGTTACAGAGTATTTAGTATTAGTTATCAGTGGCCTATTTCACATTTTAGAAATAGTGTTTTACAAGCCTTCTTTATTCAACTTAAAAAGGAAGTGGAAAAGTCACTCATTCACCATAAGTTTGGTGAAGCGGAATCAGGTTAAAGAGTCGGAATAATTTGTCAACTTTATTTGACAATGGGTTAAAAGTTTTTAGAGATATGTGGATGGATTACACATAATTTTGTTCCAGATTTTAAAACAGCTTACACGTAAATGGATTAAATACCTACCTACTATTTTAGTTATACGTATTTAGATAAAAGTATTTGGTGCAAATTGCAGGGTGTTTTATTAAAGTTTTTGGCGTGGTGATGTAAATCCACCATAAACCAAACGTAAACTATTTCACACTTGCAAATACCTAATTATGCAAGTCAATTGACAAAAATAACTGTTCACCAAGTTTCAAAATTATTAAAATGCCAAATTTAGTGAAAATAAAATTCTTGCTACATATTGAAATACTGGCAGTTCATTTATGAGTTGCTAAATTTCTGCCGTTTATGCACTTTTTGAGACTTTTACGCGTTTAAAGCCTGAACTACATCAAAACAAAAGTGAAAAAAAGTGAAAACATCGAAACTCATAGAAAACACACGCATATTTACGTGACATCTCTGAGTAAAATCTGAACTACTAAAGCTCTGAGCTTTTTTTGTTTATTTCATCGAAAACACATGACTATTGACAAAACATCTATGAGTAAAATCTGAACTAATAAATCTAAGAGCTTTTACTTGTGAAACTCGTAGGAATAATGTGACTTGAGCTTGATCTGGCGGGAAGTCCGTAACGATTTTTTTGACTGTATTGGTTATAAGAACTTTGTGAAAATTGAAAGCTGGAACATGTTCAAGCTTTCGGCACACACAAAATTTTAAATTGAGAGAAAATATACAGAGATTACTATATGATGAAGTAGGACGAATGATTTTATTTACTTTTTTGTACTTTTTTCCACTTTTGTTTCGATGTAGCTCAGGCTTAAGTGCTGTAATGTAATACACACCTACATGGGTTTTTACTTAAAACAATCAAAAGTGGCTACACTGCTCACTTTGAAATAATTTTTGTAAGTACTTACATTTACCTTGTGCAACTGTACCCCAGCAAAGCAGCTGCACACGCATACAAGTTAGTTGTTGCTTACGCTTACTATACTGTCGCCTTCTGCTTCTGTGTACCTACCCGATTTCCCCCGCAAAAAAACCCTCTTAATTACCCTGTCTGTGAAAACGTGTGCAATTTCAACATTTAAGGACCATTCACATGAGAGCGAACGAACGAATTGATGAAATATGAACAAACAGCTTTTTATGCATTTATTAACAGAAAATTGCACATTTTATTATTCCAAGATTAGGATAATTAATTATTCCATCAAAATGTATTAAGATAACCAGTTTATAAACCGTTTAAATAACAAAATTTCGAATTCCCAACTTTTTGCCGCGAAAGAAAACACCCTGGCGCGAATATTCAGTTTATTCACAATCCACATCATTTAGGTAAATCGCGTTCCACAAAGTCGGGAATAAAAAATTCGTTCGAACTTAACCTTATTCCATGAGGAGGATGTCTTGAAATAATAAAATGTGCAATTTTGTGTTTATAAATGCATAACAAGTGAAACTTGTTTTCTTATTAAATTTTGATGGAATAATTAATTATCCTCATCTTGGAGTAGTAGCTAAAATGTACAATTTTCTGTTTATGAATGCATAAAAAGTGGTTTGTTCGCATTTCGTCAATTCGTTCGTTTGCTGCCATGTGAATGGTGCTTAAATGCCGCAATAGCTGCTACGATGAGTGAGTGGCATGGGGATGTATTGAGAAACGATAGGAATATAAGTGGGGAGAAGCTTAGGTAATGTTTACATTTCATATAAATATATTATAAGTCGAAGGCTAGTTACGAATGAACATTTTTTGGCGAAAATATAATTTACGAAGTGGCTATTGCTCGAGATTTACCTACCACTTACATTTGTTTGTTTATCTTTTACGGAAAGTCTTTGGCCGAAAATGTTAGACATAGTGAAAAACCTAGTAAAATAAATGGTTTTAACGAAAATTTGGATAAATAAGGAAAAAATAATAGATTATTTTGTTTTCATATTCATAATTTGCATGTGCCTCATCTTCATCGTCCTTTTTTCACTATGTCTAACATTTTCGGCCAAAGACTTTCCGTAAAAGATAAAAAAACAAATGTAACTGGTTGGTAAATCTCGAGCAATAGCAATTTCGTAAATTATATTTTCGCCAAAAAATGTTCATTCGTAACTAGCCTTCGAGACTTATAATATATTTATATGAAATGTAAACAGTACCTAAACTTCTCCCCACTTATATTCCTATCGTTTCTCAATACATCCCCATGCCACTCACTCATCGTAGCAGCTATTGCGGCATTTAAGCACCATTCACAAACTTATGGTGACTGAGTGACTTTTCCACTTCTTTTTTAAGTTGGTTAAAGAAGGCTTGTAAAACACTATTTCTAAAATGTGAAATAGGCCACTGATAACTAATACTAAATACTCTGTAACCCACCTAAAAAAAAAATATTGACACGAAAAGAATTATCCCTTTCGTAAAGAGAATTGGCATAAGAAAACAAAATCAATTTCGTTTTGTAAGTTTCCCTATACTTTGTTTTAGAAAGTGGCATCACTTGAATGTACACAAAGCTACCTACATGCCACTTCCCCAACCAGTAAGTTACCCACCCAATACCACCCACCTACACACAATCCATACAACATACTCTTCAGCTACACAAGCCACAACATTACACCCGTCACAATGCTGGTTTTTTTCTCTGGCATCAGCAGCCAGACTAGACATTTGTGTGTGCATCCGCCTTGTACGTAAGTGCGATGCGCATTATATTTAGCGTGTTTTGCTTGCTTGTCACTCTTGTCAGTGCTGATCAGAGTTGCTCGAGATTTACCAACCACTTACATTTGTTTGTTTATCTTTTACGGAAAGTCTTTGGCGGAAAATGTTAGACATAGTGAAAAACCTAGTAAAATAAATGGTTTTAACAAAAATTTGGATAAATGTGGAAAAAATAATAGATTATTTTGTTTTCATATTCATAATGTGCATGTGCCTCATCTTCATTGTCCTTTTTTCACTATGTCTAATATTTTCGGCCAAAGACTTTCTGTAAAAGATAAACAAACAAATGTAAGTGGTTGGTAAATCTCGAGCAATAGCCACTTCGTAAATTATATTTTCGCCAAAAAATGTTCATTCGTAACTAGCCTTCGAGACTTATAATATATTTATATGAAATGTAAACAGTACCTAAACTTCTCCCCACTTATATTCCTATCGTTTCTCAATACATCCCCATGCCACTCACTCATCGTAGCAGCTATTGCGGCTTTTAAGCACCATTCACAAACTTATGGTGAATGAGTGACTTTTCCACTTCCTTTTTAAGTTGGTTAAAGAAGGCTTGTAAAACACTATTTCTAAAATGTGAAATAGGCCACTGATAACTAATACTAAATACTCTGTAACCCACCCAAAAAAACAATATTGACACGAAAAGAATTATCCCTTTCGTAAAAAGAATTGGCATACGAAAACAAAATCTATTTCGTTTTGTAAGTTTCCGTATACTTTGTTTTAGAAAGTGGCATCACTTGAATGTACACAAAGCTACCTACATGCCACTTCCCCAACCAGTAAGTTACCCACCCAATACCACCCACCTACACACAATCCATACAACATACTCTTCAGCTACACAAGCCACAACATTACACCCGTCACAATGCTGGTTTTTTTCTCTGGCATCAGCAGCCAGACTAGAAATTTGTGTGTGCATCCGCCTTGTACGTAAGTGCGATGCGCATTATATTTAGCGTGTTTTGCTTGCTTGTCACTCTTGTCAGTGCTGATCAGAGTTGCTCGAGATTTACCAACCACTTACATTTGTTTGTTTATCTTTTACGGAAAGTCTTTGGCCGAAAATGTTAGACATAGTGAAAAAAGGACGATGAAGATGAGGCACATGCAAATTATGAATATGAAAACAAAATAATCTATTATTTTTTCCACATTTATCCAAATTTTTGTTAAAACCATTTATTTTACTAGGTTTTTCACTATGTCTAACATTTTCCGCCAAAGACTTTCCGTAAAAGATAAACAAACAAATGTAAGAAGTTGGTAAATCTCGAGCAATAGCCACTTCGTAAATTATATTTTTGCCAAAAATGTTCATTCGTAACTAGCCTTCGAGACTTATAATATATTTATATGAAATGTAAACAGTACCTAAACTTCTCCCCACTTATATTCCTATCGTTTCTCAATACATCTCCATGCCACTCACTCATCGTAGCAGCTATTGCGGCATTTAAGCACCATTCACAAACTTATGGTGAATGAGTGACTTTTCCACTTCCTTTTTAAGTTGAATAAAGAAGGCTTGTAAAACACTATTTCTAAAATGTGAAATAGGCCACTGATAACTAATACTAAATACTCTGTAACCCACCCAAAAAAGCAATATTGACACCAAAAGAATTATCCCTTTCGTAAAAAGAATTGGCATAAGAAAACAAAATCAATTTCGTTTTGTAAGTTTCCCTATACTTTGTTTTAGAAAGTGGCATCACTTGAATGTACACAAAGCTACCTACATGCCACTTCCCCAACCAGTAAGTTACCCGCCCAATACCACCCACCTACACACAATCCATACAACATACTCTACAGCTACACAAGCCACAACATTACACCCGTCACAATGCTGGCTTTTTTCTCTGGCATCAGCAGCCAGACTAGAAATTTGTGTGTGCATCCGCCTTGTACGTAAGTGCGATGCGCATTATATTTAGCGTGTTTTGCTTGCTTTTCACTCTTGTCAGTGCTGGTCAGAGTTGCTCGAGATTTACCAACCACTTACATTTGTTTGTTTATCTTTTACGGAAAGTCTTTGGCCGAAAATGTTAGACATATTGAAAAAAGGACGATGAAGATGAGGCACATGCAAATTATGAATATGAAAACAAAATAATCTATTATTTTTTCCTTATTTATCCAAATTTTCGTTAAAACCATTTATTTTACTAGGTTTTTCACTATGTCTAACATTTTCGGCCAAAGACTTTCCGTAAAAGATAAACAAACAAATGTAAGTGGTAGGTAAATCTCGAGCAATAGCCACTTCGTAAATTATATTTTCGCCAAAAAATGTTCATTCGTAACTAGCCTTCGACTTATAATATATTTATATGAAATGTAAACATTACCTAAGCTTCTCCCCACTTATATTCCTATCGTTTCTCAATACATCCCCATGCCACTCACTCATCGTAGCAGCTATTGCGGCATTTAAGCACCATTCACATGGCAGCAAACGAACGAATTGACGAAATGCGAACAAACCACTTTTTATGCATTCATAAACAGAAAATTGTACATTTTAGCTACTACTCCAAGATGAGGATAATTAACTTGACCAGCACTGACAAGAGTGACAAGCAAGCAAAACACGCTAAATATAATGCGCATCGCACTTACGTACAAGGCGGATGCACACACAAATTTCTAGTCTGGCCGCTGATGCCAGAGAAAAAAACCAGCATTGTGACGGGTGTAATGTTGTGGCTTGTGTAGCTGTAGAGTATGTTGTATGGATTGTGTGTAGGTGGGTGGTATTGGGTGGGTAACTTACTGGTTGGGGAAGTGGCATGTAGGTAGCTTTGTGTACATTCAAGTGATGCCACTTTCTAAAACAAAGTATAGGGAAACTTTCATTCATTCATTTTCAATGGTCCACTTGTCCATTAAGTGGGTCGCGGGTGTAGGTTGCTCAAGTGGACCCTCCATAGCTCTCGATCCTCCGCCATCGACTCTAAATCATCAAGGGCAATCCCCATACGGGTAGAGGAGAGATTATGAATTTGATCTAACCATCTCATCCTGGGTCTACCTAGGGGACGCCTGCCCGATGGTACGGATTCCATAGCACGTCGTGGAATCCTGGTCGGGGACATGCGTTTAACATGACCAAACCACCGAAGCATGGATCGCTCCGTCCGGAGAAGTAGCTGCTCGACATTGAGTTCCTCACGTATTCTGGTATTTCTGATGCGATCTCTACGGGTCACACCAGCAGCTTGTATTCGCGATCTTATTCTTTCGGTCATTACCCAAACCTCATGACCATAGGTAAGAGTTGGAACAAACACCGAATTAAAGACTGACAACTTAGCTTTGACACCAAGTTCAGTCCTTCTGATAACAGAATGACCAAGCTGTCTCAAAATCGATCCAGCCTGACCAATCCTACAGGAAAACTCGGCATTGCTCCTTCCATCACTCGTGAATAAGACCCCGAGATACTTAAACTTCTCCACCTGTTTCAATGGGACTCCACTAACATGCAGAGTGCATTGAACAGGCGTTCTAGAGACGACCATCACTTCAGATTTATTCACATTTACTTTCATCTCAGCTTCAACACAAACGGCTACAAACCGATCGAGTGCGCGCTGAAGTTCAGTCTGAGAGGACCCAAGGATGACCAAGTCATCAGCGAAGAGCAAATGACTTATCCTCAGATCTCCCAATTCGAAACGTTCTTCGCCAAGACTGCGCTGTAACATCCAGTCCATATAAGTAATGAAAAGGAGAGGCGACAAGACGCACCCCTGGCGAAGTCCAACGCCCACGGTGAAAGGTATTGATTTAACGCCGTTTACCCGAACACAGCTTTTACAGTTTGTGTAAAGAGATTGAATGGCTCTCAAGAGAGAACCATCAATTCCATACTGCTGTAATACACTCCAGAGTTTCCCTCGAGGGACTCGGTCATATGCTTTCCCCAAATCTACGAAGCAAGCGTAAACAGGTGTAGCATACTCCCAAGCCTTCTCAAGTACCATTCTGAGAGTGAATAACTGGTCGGTTGTGCTTCTGCCGGGACGAAAGCCGCACTGCTCATCTCCTAATCGTGCCTCGACCACAGCTCTGCATCGCGTTTCCAGCACCTTGGCAAAGACTTTTCCGGGGAGACTTAAAAGTGATATACCCCTGTAATTGGAGCAATCCCTTTTATCCCCTTTCTTGAAAAGGGGCACAATCACCCCAATCTGCCAATCGCTGGGAGTTTCGCCGCATTCCCAGGCCACTTCAATGACACGAGCGAGCCATTTGACTCCCTCTTCGCCTAAGGCCTTTAGCATTTCTGGCCGGATTTCATCCACTCCGGCAGATTTGCCAGCTTTTAGCGATTTGATCGCAAAAGTGACTTCCTCTACCGTGGGACTATTTTTCGCCCTGCTTAAGGCGATAGATGTGTCATCCTCGATGCCCTGGATTGGATTGAGCAATTCGGAAAAGTGCTCGTTCCATCTGCGCAAGATGTCCTCCTCATTAGAAAGAAGTGTACCATCTTTGGATTTGACTCCTTCGATAATGTTCCACTTCCTTCCTCTAAGGCGGCGGATGGTCTGCCAGAACACCTTGCTTGCAGATCCGTGATCGCGGTCCAATTTTTCGCCGAACTCCTTCCAAGAATGTTCTTTGGCTGCTTTAACAGCCAATTTGCAAGTTCTTCGCGCCTCAATGTACCGGTTTCGAGAAGGAGAGTCCCCCAAGTGAATCCACACCTTGAAAGCCTTCTTCTTCTCTCTGATAGCTTCTTGAACTCCGGGCGTTTTAAACCACGCAGTTCTTTTCTCACCACCAGCCGCCACACCGAGCCGCTTCACTCCGCAAACATGTCCTGCAGAGGCAATAACTGCTGTTGAAAACAACTGCTATTCTTCCTCTACATTCAATGGAACATTTGGAATTTGTTCAAACCTTTCAGATACCTGCCGTGCAAATTCCTCCCGTATCTCATCGTTCTGTAGCCCCTCCCACCGTATGCGCGTAACCATTCTTGGTTTACGCTTTGGCAGGATAGGTATTTGATCGTTGAGATACAATTTGCACAACACCAGGTGGTGATCAGTTGACAGTTCAGCCCCTCTCAACACACGAACATCACAAACCATCCTTTTAATACACGATGGTACCACAAAGAAATCTATCAGCGATTTCTGCTGAAGACTTCGACGGTACCATGTGTATTTATGGACATCTTTGTGTGGAAAGAAAGTGTTCATAATGGACATTCCATTTGAACAACAAAAGTCCAACAATTTCTCTCCGTTCGCGTTCTGATCGGGGTCACCGTGTTTCCCAATCGCGCTGCCCCATGTCGAGAAATCCGCACCCACGTGAGCATTGAAATCACCCATCAGGATATAAGAATCCATATATGCAACCTTTTCAAGGGCTGCATCAACTTCATCTAAGAAAGCTGCGTACCCTGACTCCAGATTCGGTGCATACACCTGCACTAGAGCCAGAGTTGATCTTTCAAGCTTAAGCTTTAAGATCGCAACTCTCCCTCCTAACGGAATCCACTCCAATACTCTGCCTGACAGCCTGGGACTTGTGAGTATCCCCACTCCCGCCTGAGCAGACATTGAAGGTGCTACTCCCGACATGAAGAGTTTCCACCCATCTGCAAGTCCACAGTTCTAGAACCCCTTTGCTTTGTTGAGGAAACACCAACTATATCTAGTCGATATTTAACAGCCTCCCCAACAAGCTCCAGGTCTTTTCCCGTGAGCGAAGAGATGTTCCACGTGCCTATCCTAAGTCGATGCCGTTGTCGAGTAACCGAAAGTCCACTTACGCCCCTATTGGTGCATAGCGCATCCACCCTCTGACCCCCATAATGGTTTGCGAGACCATTGACAGGAAGCTCGTAGCCGTTTCGGGTTAAACCCGGCCGACTGCCGAGCGTGACAAGCCGACCACCAGACGCTCGCAAATTGCCACCCTTCAGGCCTGGCTCCAAAGGGCGCCCTATTTTGACAGGCTTGGCAATATCCGAGGCTCGCTTTCGTCGCTTTGTTATCATTGAGTGTGTGCTTCGTTAGCCATGTCTAGGTGAACCTAGACATGTTGCCCGCCCCCACCACGGGGAGGTCAGCTACATGAGGGGGCATAGGGAAACTTACAAAACGAAATTGATTTTGTTTTCTTATGCCAATTCTTTTTACGAAAGGGATAATTCTTTTCGTGTCAATATTATTTTTTTAGGTGGGTTACAGAGTATTTAGTATTAGTTATCAGTGGCCTATTTCACATTTTAGAAATAGTGTTTTACAAGCCTTCTTTAAACAACTTAAAAAAGAAGTGGAAAAGTCACTCATTCACCATAAGTTTGTGAATGGTGCTTAAATGCCGCAATAGCTGCTACGATGAGTGAGTGGCATGGGGATGTATTGAGAAACGATAGGAATATAAGTGGGGAGAAGTTTAGGTACTGTTTACATTTCATATAAATATATTATAAGTCTCGAAGGCTAGTTACGAATGAACATTTTTTGGCGAAAATATAATTTACGAAGTGGCTATTGCTCGAGATTTACCAACCACTTACATTTGTTTGTTTATCTTTTACGGAAAGTCTTTGGCGGAAAATGTTAGACGTAGTGAAAAACCTAGTAAAATAAATGGTTTTACAAAAATTTGGATAAATGTGGAAAAAATAATAGATTATTTTGTTTTCATATTCATAATTTGCATGTGCCTCATCTTCATCGTCCTTTTTTCACTATGTCTAACATTTTCGGCCAAAGACTTTCCGTAAAAGATAAACAAACAAATGTAAGTGGTTGGTAAATCTCGAGCAACTCTGACCAGCACTGACAAGAGTGACAAGGAAGCAAAACACGCTAAATATAATGCGCATCGCACTTACGTACAAGGCGGATGCACACACAAATTTCTAGTCTGGCTGCTGATGCCAGAGAAAAAAACCAGCATTGTGACGGGTGTAATGTTGTGGCTTGTGTAGCTGTAGAGTATGTTGTATGGATTGTGTGTAGGTGGGTGGTATTGGGTGGGTAACTTACTGGTTGGGGAAGTGGCATGTAGGTAGCTTTGTGTACATTCAAGTGATGCCACTTTCTAAAACAAAGTATACGGAAACTTACAAAACGAAATTGATTTTGTTTTCGTATGCCAATTCTTTTTACGAAAGGGATAATTCTTTTCGTGTCAATATTGTTTTTTTTGGGTGGGTTACAGAGTATTTAGTATTAGTTATCAGTGGCCTATTTCACATTTTAGAAATAGTGTTTTACAAGCCTTCTTTAACCAACTTAAAAAGGAAGTGGAAAAGTCACTCATTCACCATAAGTTTGTGAATGGTGCTTAAATGCCGCAATAGCTGCTACGATGAGTGAGTGGCATGGGGATGTATTGAGAAACGATAGGAATATAAGTGGGGAGAAGTTTAGGTACTGTTTACATTTCATATAAATATATTATAAGTCTCGAAGGCTAGTTACGAATGAACATTTTTTGGCGAAAATATAATTTACGAAGTGGCTATTGCTCGAGATTTACCAACCACTTACATTTGTTTGTTTATCTTTTACGGAAAGTCTTTGGCGGAAAATGTTAGACATAGTGAAAAACCTAGTAAAATAAATGGTTTTACAAAAATTTGGATAAATGTGGAAAAAATAATAGATTATTTTGTTTTCATATTCATAATTTGCATGTGCCTCATCTTCATCGTCCTTTTTTCACTATGTCTAACATTTTCGGCCAAAGACTTTCCGTAAAAGATAAACAAACAAATGTAAGTGGTTGGTAAATCTCGAGCAACTCTGACCAGCACTGACAAGAGTGACAAGCAAGCAAAACACGCTAAATATAATGCGCATCGCACTTACGTACAAGGCGGATGCACACACAAATTTCTAGTCTGGCTGCTGATGCCAGAGAAAAAAACCATCATTGTGACGGGTGTAATGTTGTGGCTTGTGTAGCTGTAGAGTATGTTGTATGGATTGTGTGTAGGTGGGTGGTATTGGGTGGGTAACTTACTGGTTGGGGAAGTGGCATGTAGGTAGCTTTGTGTACATTCAAGTGATGCCACTTTCTAAAACAAAGTATACGGAAACTTACAAAACGAAATTGATTTTGTTTTCGTATGCCAATTCTTTTTACGAAAGGGATAATTCTTTTCGTGTCAATATTGTTTTTTTTGGGTGGGTTACAGAGTATTTAGTATTAGTTATCAGTGGCCTATTTCACATTTTAGAAATAGTGTTTTACAAGCCTTCTTTAACCAACTTAAAAAGGAAGTGGAAAAGTCACTCATTCACCATAAGTTTGTGAATGGTGCTTAAATGCCGCAATAGCTGCTACGATGAGTGAGTGGCATGGGGATGTATTGAGAAACGATAGGAATATAAGTGGGGAGAAGTTTAGGTACTGTTTACATTTCATATAAATATATTATAAGTCTCGAAGGCTAGTTACGAATGAACATTTTTTGGCGAAAATATAATTTACGAAGTGGCTATTGCTCGAGATTTACCAACCACTTACATTTGTTTGTTTATCTTTTACGGAAAGTCTTTGGCGGAAAATGTTAGACATAGTGAAAAACCTAGTAAAATAAATGGTTTTAACAAAAATTTGGATGAATGTGGAAAAAATAATAGGTTATTTTGTTTTCATATTCATAATGTGCATGTGCCTCATCTTCATCGTCCTTTTTTCACTATGTCTAACATTTTCGGCCAAAGACTTTCCGTAAAAGATAAACAAACAAATGTAAGTGGTTGGTAAATCTCGAGCAACTCTGACCAGCACTGACAAGAGTGACAAGCAAGCAAAACACGCTAAATATAATGCGCATCGCACTTACGTACAAGGCGGATGCACACACAAATTTCTAGTCTGGCCGCTGATGCCAGAGAAAAAAACCAGCATTGTGACGGGTGTAATGTTGTGGCTTGTGTAGCTGTAGAGTATGTTGTATGGATTGTGTGTAGGTGGGTGGTATTGGGTGGGTAACTTACTGGTTGGGGAAGTGGCATGTAGGTAGCTTTGTGTACATTCAAGTGATGCCACTTTCTAAAACAAAGTATAGGGAAACTTACAAAACGAAATTGATTTTGTTTTCTTATGCCAATTCTTTTTACGAAAGGGATAATTCTTTTGGTGTCAATATTATTTTTTTAGGTGGGTTACAGAGTATTTAGTATTAGTTATCAGTGGCCTATTTCACATTTTAGAAATAGTGTTTTACAAGCCTTCTTTAACCAACTTAAAAAAGAAGTGGAAAAGTCACTCATTCACCATAAGTTTGTGAATGGTGCTTAAATGCCGCAATAGCTGCTACGATGAGTGAGTGGCATGGGGATGTATTGAGAAACGATAGGAGTATAAGTGGGGAGAAGTTTAGGTACTGTTTACATTTCATATAAATATATTATAAGTCTCGAAGGCTAGTTACGAATGAACATTTTTTGGCGAAAATATAATTTACGAAGTGGCTATTGCTCGAGATTTACCAACCACTTACATTTGTTTGTTTATCTTTTACGGAAAGTCTTTGGCGGAAAATGTTAGACATAGTGAAAAACCTAGTAAAATAAATGGTTTTAACAAAAATTTGGATAAATGTGGAAAAAATAATAGATTATTTTGTTTTCATATTCATAATGTGCATGTGCCTCATCTTCATCGTCCTTTTTTCACTATGTCTAACATTTTCGGCCAAAGACTTTCCGTAAAAGATAAACAAACAAATGTAAGTGGTTGGTAAATCTCGAGCAACTCTGACCAGCACCGACAAGAGTGACAAGCAAGCAAAACACGCTAAATATAATGCGCATCGCACTTACGTACAAGGCGGATGCACACACAAATTTCTAGTCTGGCCGCTGATGCCAGAGAAAAAAACCAGCATTGTGACGGGTGTAATGTTGTGGCTTGTGTAGCTGTAGAGTATGTTGTATGGATTGTGTGTAGGTGGGTGGTATTGGGTGGGTAACTTACTGGTTGGGGAAGTGGCATGTAGGTAGCTTTGTGTACATTCAAGTGATGCCACTTTCTAAAACAAAGTATAGGGAAACTTACAAAACGAAATTGATTTTGTTTTCTTATGCCAATTCTTTTTACGAAAGGGATAATTCTTTTGGTGTCAATATTATTTTTTTAGGTGGGTTACAGAGTATTTAGTATTAGTTATCAGTGGCCTATTTCACATTTTAGAAATAGTGTTTTACAAGCCTTCTTTAACCAACTTAAAAAAGAAGTGGAAAAGTCACTCATTCACCATAAGTTTGTGAATGGTGCTTAAATGCCGCAATAGCTGCTACGATGAGTGAGTGGCATGGGGATGTATTGAGAAACGATAGGAATATAAGTGGGGAGAAGTTTAGGTACTGTTTACATTTCATATAAATATATTATAAGTCTCGAAGGCTAGTTACGAATGAACATTTTTTGGCGAAAATATAATTTACGAAGTGGCTATTGCTCGAGATTTACCAACCACTTACATTTGTTTGTTTATCTTTTACGGAAAGTCTTTGGCGGAAAATGTTAGACATAGTGAAAAACCTAGTAAAATAAATGGTTTTACAAAAATTTGGATAAATGTGGAAAAAATAATAGATTATTTTGTTTTCATATTCATAATTTGCATGTGCCTCATCTTCATCGTCCTTTTTTCACTATGTCTAACATTTTCGGCCAAAGACTTTCCGTAAAAGATAAACAAACAAATGTAAGTGGTTGGTAAATCTCGAGCAACTCTGACCAGCACTGACAAGAGTGACAAGCAAGCAAAACAAGCTAAATATAATGCGCATCGCACTTACGTACAAGGCGGATGCACACACAAATTTCTAGTCTGGCTGCTGATGCCAGAGAAAAAAGCCAGCATTGTGCCGGGTGTAATGTTGTGGCTTGTGTAGCTGTAGAGTATGTTGTATGGATTGTGTGTAGGTGGGTGGTATTGGGTGGGTAACTTACTGGTTGGGGAAGTGGCATGTAGGTAGCTTTGTGTACATTCAAGTGATGCCACTTTCTAAAACAAAGTATACGGAAACTTACAAAACGAAATTGATTTTGTTTTCGTATGCCAATTCTTTTTACGAAAGGGATAATTCTTTTGGTGTCAATATTGCTTTTTTTGGGTGGGTTACAGAGTATTTAGTATTAGTTATCAGTGGCCTATTTCACATTTTAGAAATAGTGTTTTACAAGCCTTCTTTATTCAACTTAAAAAGGAAGTGGAAAAGTCACTCATTCACCATAAGTTTGTGAATGGTGCTTAAATGCCGCAATAGCTGCTACGATGAGTGAGTGGCATGGGGATGTATTGAGAAACGATAGGAATATAAGTGGGGAGAAGTTTAGGTACTGTTTACATTTCATATAAATATATTATAAGTCTCGAAGGCTAGTTACGAATGAACATTTTTTGGCGAAAATATAATTTACGAAGTGGCTATTGCTCGAGATTTACCAACCACTTACATTTGTTTGTTTATCTTTTACGGAAAGTCTTTGGCGGAAAATGTTAGACATAGTGAAAAACCTAGTAAAATAAATGGTTTTAACAAAAATTTGGATAAATGTGGAAAAAATAATAGATTATTTTGTTTTCATATTCATAATGTGCATGTGCCTCATCTTCATCGTCCTTTTTTCACTATGTCTAACATTTTCGGCCAAAGACTTTCTTTAAAAGATAAACAAACAAATGTAAGTGGTTGGTAAATCTCGAGCAACTCTGACCAGCACTGACAAGAGTGACAAGCAAGCAAAACACGCTAAATATAATGCGCATCGCACTTACGTACAAGGCGGATGCACACACAAATTTCTAGTCTGGCTGCTGATGCCAGAGAAAAAAGCCAGCATTGTGACGGGTGTAATGTTGTGGCTTGTGTAGCTGTAGAGTATGTTGTATGGATTGTGTGTAGGTGGGTGGTATTGGGTGTAACTTACTGGTTGGGGAAGTGGCATGTAGGTAGCTTTGTGTACATTCAAGTGATGCCACTTTCTAAAACAAAGTATACGGAAACTTACAAAACGAAATTGATTTTGTTTTCGTATGCCAATTCTTTTTACGAAAGGGATAATTCTTTTCGTGTCAATATTGCTTTTTTGGGTGGGTTACAGAGTATTTAGTATTAGTTATCAGTGGCCTATTTCACATTTTAGAAATAGTGTTTTACAAGCCTTCTTTATTCAACTTAAAAAGGAAGTGGAAAAGTCACTCATTCACCATAAGTTTGGTGAAGCGGAATCAGGTTAAAGAGTCGGAATAATTTGTCAACTTTATTTGACAATGGGTTAAAAGTTTTTAGAGATATGTGGATGGATTACACATAATTTTGTTCCAGATTTTAAAACAGCTTACACGTAAATGGATTAAATACCTACCTACTATTTTAGTTATACGTATTTAGATAAAAGTATTTGGTGCAAATTGCAGGGTGTTTTATTAAAGTTTTTGGCGTGGTGATGTAAATCCACCATAAACCAAACGTAAACTATTTCACACTTGCAAATACCTAATTATGCAAGTCAATTGACAAAAATAACTGTTCACCAAGTTTCAAAATTATTAAAATGCCAAATTTAGTGAAAATAAAATTCTTGCTACATATTGAAATACTGGCAGTTCATTTATGAGTTGCTAAATTTCTGCCGTTTATGCACTTTTTGAGACTTTTACGCGTTTAAAGCCTGAACTACATCAAAACAAAAGTGAAAAAAAGTGAAAACATCGAAACTCATAGAAAACACACGCATATTTACGTGACATCTCTGAGTAAAATCTGAACTACTAAAGCTCTGAGCTTTTTTTGTTTATTTCATCGAAAACACATGACTATTGACAAAACATCTATGAGTAAAATCTGAACTAATAAATCTAAGAGCTTTTACTTGTGAAACTCGTAGGAATAATGTGACTTGAGCTTGATCTGGCGGGAAGTCCGTAACGATTTTTTTGACTGTATTGGTTATAAGAACTTTGTGAAAATTGAAAGCTGGAACATGTTCAAGCTTTCGGCACACACAAAATTTTAAATTGAGAGAAAATATACAGAGATTACTATATGATGAAGTAGGACGAATGATTTTATTTACTTTTTTGTACTTTTTTCCACTTTTGTTTCGATGTAGCTCAGGCTTAAGTGCTGTAATGTAATACACACCTACATGGGTTTTTACTTAAAACAATCAAAAGTGGCTACACTGCTCACTTTGAAATAATTTTTGTAAGTACTTACATTTACCTTGTGCAACTGTACCCCAGCAAAGCAGCTGCACACGCATACAAGTTAGTTGTTGCTTACGCTTACTATACTGTCGCCTTCTGCTTCTGTGTACCTACCCGATTTCCCCCGCAAAAAAACCCTCTTAATTACCCTGTCTGTGAAAACGTGTGCAATTTCAACATTTAAGGACCATTCACATGAGAGCGAACGAACGAATTGATGAAATATGAACAAACAGCTTTTTATGCATTTATTAACAGAAAATTGCACATTTTATTATTCCAAGATTAGGATAATTAATTATTCCATCAAAATGTATTAAGATAACCAGTTTATAAACCGTTTAAATAACAAAATTTCGAATTCCCAACTTTTTGCCGCGAAAGAAAACACCCTGGCGCGAATATTCAGTTTATTCACAATCCACATCATTTAGGTAAATCGCGTTCCACAAAGTCGGGAATAAAAAATTCGTTCGAACTTAACCTTATTCCATGAGGAGTATTTCTTGAAATAATAAAATGTGCAATTTTGAGTTTATAAATGCATAAAAAGTGAAACTTGTTTTCTTAATAAATTTTGATGGAATAATTAATTATCCTCATCTTGGAGTAGTAGCTAAAATGTACAATTTTCTGTTTATGAATGCATAAAAAGTGGTTTGTTCGCATTTCGTCAATTCGTTCGTTTGCTGCCATGTGAATGGTGCTTAAATGCCGCAATAGCTGCTACGATGAGTGAGTGGCATGGGGATGTATTGAGAAACGATAGGAATATAAGTGGGGAGAAGTTTAGGTACTGTTTACATTTCATATAAAAAAGTACTGAAAAGTTACAAAATTTTAAGGGATCATAAGTGCTTTCCTTGGCACCACTGCCACAGTTTTAGAGCTACAGGAATCATTTACACCTCAAACGAAGCGTCAATTTCTCCTCTTTCCAACGCCATATAAAACGCCTACGTAGGTCTTGCCATCTCTGAGATAGTGCCAGAAAAGTACTGAAAAGTTACAAAATTTTAAGGGATCATAAGTGCCTTCCTTGGCACCACTGCCACAGTTTTAGAGCTAAAGGAATCATTTACACCTCAAACGAAGCGTCAATTTCTCCTCTTTCCAACGCCATATAAAACGCCTACGTAGGTCTTGCCATCTCTGAGATAGTGCCAGAAAAGTACTGAAAAGTTACAAAATTTTAAGGGATCATAAGTGCCTTCCTTGGCACCACTGCCACAGTTTAAGAGCTACAGGAATCATTTACACCTCAAACGAAGCGTCAATTTCTCCTCTTTCCAACGCCATATAAAACGCCTACGTAGGTCTTGCCATCTCTGAGATAGTGCCAGAAAAGTACTGAAAAGTTACAAAATTTTAAGGGATCATAAGTGCTTTCCTTGGCACCACTGCCACAGTTTTAGAGCTACAGGAATCATTTACACCTCAAACGAAGCGTCAATTTCTCCTCTTTCCAACGCCATATAAAACGCCTACCTAGGTCTTGCCATCTCTGAGATAGTGCCAGAAAAGTACTGAAAAGTTACAAAATTTTAAGGGATCATAAGTGCTTTCCTTGGCACCACTGCCACAGTTTTAGAGCTAAAGGAATCATTTACACCTCAAACGAAGCGTCAATTTCTCCTCTTTCCAACGCCATATAAAACGCCTACCTAGGTCTTGCCATCTCTGAGATAGTGCCAGAAAAGTACTGAAAAGTTACAAAATTTTAAGGGATCATAAGTGCTTTCCTTGGCACCACTGCCACAGTTTTAGAGCTAAAGGAATCATTTACACCTCAAACGAAGCGTCAATTTCTCCTCTTTCCAACGCCATATAAAACGCCTACGTAGGTCTTGCCATCTCTGAGATAGTGCCAGAAAAGTACTGAAAAGTTACAAAATTTTAAGGGATCATAAGTGCCTTCCTTGGCACCACTGCCACAGTTTAAGAGCTACAGGAATCATTTACACCTCAAACGAAGCGTCAATTTCTCCTCTTTCCAACGCCATATAAAACGCCTACGTAGGTCTTGCCATCTCTGAGATAGTGCCAGAAAAGTACTGAAAAGTTACAAAATTTTAAGGGATCATAAGTGCTTTCCTTGGCACCACTGCCACAGTTTTAGAGCTACAGGAATCATTTACACCTCAAACGAAGCGTCAATTTCTCCTCTTTCCAACGCCATATAAAACGCCTACCTAGGTCTTGCCATCTCTGAGATAGTGCCAGAAAAGTACTGAAAAGTTACACAATTTTAAGGGATCATAAGTGCTTTCCTTGGCACCACTGCCACAGTTTTAGAGCTACAGGAATCATTTACACCTCAAACGAAGCGTCAATTTCTCCTCTTTCCAACGCCATATAAAACGCCTACCTAGGTCTTGCCATCTCTGAGATAGTGCCAGAAAAGTACTGAAAAGTTACAAAATTTTAAGGGATCATAAGTGCTTTCCTTGGCACCACTGCCACAGTTTTAGAGCTACAGGAATCATTTACACCTCAAACGAAGCGTCAATTTCTCCTCTTTCCAACGCCATATAAAACGCCTACCTAGGTCTTGCCATCTCTGAGATAGTGCCAGAAAAGTACTGAAAAGTTATACAATTTTAAGGGATCATAAGTGCTTTCCTTGGCACCACTGCCACAGTTTTAGAGCTACAGGAATCATTTACACCTCAAACGAAGCGTCAATTTCTCCTCTTTCCAACGCCATATAAAACGCCTACGTAGGTCTTGCCATCTCTGAGATAGTGCCAGAAAAGTACTGAAAAGTTACAAAATTTTAAGGGATCATAAGTGCTTTCCTTGGCACCACTGCCACAGTTTTAGAGCTACAGGAATCATGTACACCTCAAACGAAGCGTCAATTTCTCCTCTTTCCAACGCCATATAAAACGCCTACCTAGGTCTTGCCATCTTTGAGATAGTGCCAGAAAAGTACTGAAAAGTTACAAAATTTTAAGGGATCATAAGTGCTTTCCTTGGCACCACTGCCACAGTTTTAGAGCTACAGGAATCATTTACACCTCAAACGAAGCGTCAATTTCTCCTCTTTCCAACGCCATATAAAACGCCTACATAGGTCTTGCCATCTCTGAGATAGTGCCAGAAAAGTACTGAAAAGTTACAAAATTTTAAGGGATCATAAGTGCTTTCCTTGGCACCACTGCCACAGTTTTAGAGCTACAGGAATCATTTACACCTCAAACGAAGCGTCAATTTCTCCTCTTTCCAACGCCATATAAAACGCCTACGTAGGTCTTGCCATCTCTGAGATAGTGCCAGAAAAGTACTGAAAAGTTACAAAATTTTAAGGGATCATAAGTGCTTTCCTTGGCACCACTGCCACAGTTTTAGAGCTACAGGAATCATTTACACCTCAAACGAAGCGTCAATTTCTCCTCTTTCCAACGCCATATAAAACGCCTACGTAGGTCTTGCCATCTCTGAGATAGTGCCAGAAAAGTACTGAAAAGTTACAAAATTTTAAGGGATCATAAGTGCTTTCCTTGGCACCACTGCCACAGTTTTAGAGCTACAGGAATTATTTACACCTCAAACGAAGCGCCAATTTCTCATCTTTCCAACGCCATATAAAACGCCTACCTAGGTCTTGCCATCTCTGAGATAGTGCCAGAAAAGTACTGAAAAGTTACAAAATTTTAAGGGATCATAAGTGCTTTCCTTGGCACCACTGCCACAGTTTTAGAGCTACAGGAATCATTTACACCTCAAACGAAGCGTCAATTTCTCCTCTTTCCAACGCCATATAAAACGCCTACATAGGTCTTGCCATCTCTGAGATAGTGCCAGAAAAGTACTGAAAAGTTACAAAATTTTAAGGGATCATAAGTGCTTTCCTTGGCACCACTGCCACAGTTTTAGAGCTACAGGAATCATTTACACCTCAAACGAAGCGTCAATTTCTCCTCTTTCCAACGCCATATAAAACGCCTACGTAGGTCTTGCCATCTCTGAGATAGTGCCAGAAAAGTACTGAAAAGTTACAAAATTTTAAGGGATCATAAGTGCTTTCCTTGGCACCACTGCCACAGTTTTAGAGCTACAGGAATCATTTACACCTCAAACGAAGCGTCAATTTCTCCTCTTTCCAACGCCATATAAAACGCCTACGTAGGTCTTGCCATCTCTGAGATAGTGCCAGAAAAGTACTGAAAAGTTACAAAATTTTAAGGGATCATAAGTGCTTTCCTTGGCACCACTGCCACAGTTTTAGAGCTACAGGAATCATTTACACCTCAAACGAAGCGTCAATTTCTCCTCTTTCCAACGCCATATAAAACGCCTACCTAGGTCTTGCCATCTCTGAGATAGTGCCAGAAAAGTACTGAAAAGTTACAAAATTTTAAGGGATCATAAGTGCTTTCCTTGGCCCCACTGCCACAGTTTTAGAGCTACAGGAATCATTTACACCTCAAACGAAGCGTCAATTTCTCCTCTTTCCAACGCCATATAAAACGCCTACGTAGGTCTTGCCATCTCTGAGATAGTGCCAGAAAAGTACTGAAAAGTTACAAAATTTTAAGGGATCATAAGTGCTTTCCTTGGCACCACTGCCACAGTTTTAGAGCTACAGGAATCATTTACACCTCAAACGAAGCGTCAATTTCTCCTCTTTCCAACGCCATATAAAACGCCTACCTAGGTCTTGCCATCTCTGAGATAGTGCCAGAAAAGTACTGAAAAGTTACAAAATTTTAAGGGATCATAAGTGCTTTCCTTGGCACCACTGCCACAGTTTTAGAGCTACAGGAATCATTTACACCTCAAACGAAGCGTCAATTTCTCCTCTTTCCAACGCCATATAAAACGCCTACCTAGGTCTTGCCATCTCTGAGATAGTGCCAGAAAAGTACTGAAAAGTTACAAAATTTTAAGGGATCATAAGTGCTTTCCTTGGCCCCACTGCCACAGTTTTAGAGCTACAGGAATCATTTACACCTCAAACGAAGCGTCAATTTCTCCTCTTTCCAACGCCATATAAAACGCCTACGTAGGTCTTGCCATCTCTGAGATAGTGCCAGAAAAGTACTGAAAAGTTACAAAATTTTAAGGGATCATAAGTGCTTTCCTTGGCACCACTGCCACAGTTTTAGAGCTACAGGAATCATTTACACCTCAAACGAAGCGTCAATTTCTCCTCTTTCCAACGCCATATAAAACGCCTACCTAGGTCTTGCCATCTCTGAGATAGTGCCAGAAAAGTACTGAAAAGTTACAAAATTTTAAGGGATCATAAGTGCTTTCCTTGGCACCACTGCCACAGTTTTAGAGCTAAAGGAATCATTTACACCTCAAACGAAGCGTCAATTTCTCCTCTTTCCAACGCCATATAAAACGCCTACGTAGGTCTTGCCATCTCTGAGATAGTGCCAGAAAAGTACTGAAAAGTTACAAAATTTTAAGGGATCATAAGTGCCTTCCTTGGCACCACTGCCACAGTTTAAGAGCTACAGGAATCATTTACACCTCAAACGAAGCGTCAATTTCTCCTCTTTCCAACGCCATATAAAACGCCTACGTAGGTCTTGCCATCTCTGAGATAGTGCCAGAAAAGTACTGAAAAGTTACAAAATTTTAAGGGATCATAAGTGCTTTCCTTGGCACCACTGCCACAGTTTTAGAGCTACAGGAATCATTTACACCTCAAACGAAGCGTCAATTTCTCCTCTTTCCAACGCCATATAAAACGCCTACCTAGGTCTTGCCATCTCTGAGATAGTGCCAGAAAAGTACTGAAAAGTTACACAATTTTAAGGGATCATAAGTGCTTTCCTTGGCACCACTGCCACAGTTTTAGAGCTACAGGAATCATTTACACCTCAAACGAAGCGTCAATTTCTCCTCTTTCCAACGCCATATAAAACGCCTACCTAGGTCTTGCCATCTCTGAGATAGTGCCAGAAAAGTACTGAAAAGTTACAAAATTTTAAGGGATCATAAGTGCTTTCCTTGGCAGAACTGCCACAGTTTTAGAGCTACAGGAATCATTTACACCTCAAACGAAGCGTCAATTTCTCCTCTTTCCAACGCCATATAAAAGGCCTACCTAGGTCTTGCCATCTCTGAGATAGTGCCAGAAAAGTACTGAAAAGTTATACAATTTTAAGGGATCATAAGTGCTTTCCTTGGCACCACTGCCACAGTTTTAGAGCTACAGGAATCATTTACACCTCAAACGAAGCGTCAATTTCTCCTCTTTCCAACGCCATATAAAACGCCTACGTAGGTCTTGCCATCTCTGAGATAGTGCCAGAAAAGTACTGAAAAGTTACAAAATTTTAAGGGATCATAAGTGCTTTCCTTGGCACCACTGCCACAGTTTTAGAGCTACAGGAATCATTTACACCTCAAACGAAGCGTCAATTTCTCCTCTTTCCAACGCCATATAAAACGCCTACCTAGGTCTTGCCATCTTTGAGATAGTGCCAGAAAAGTACTGAAAAGTTACAAAATTTTAAGGGATCATAAGTGCTTTCCTTGGCACCACTGCCACAGTTTTAGAGCTACAGGAATCATTTACACCTCAAACGAAGCGTCAATTTCTCCTCTTTCCAACGCCATATAAAACGCCTACATAGGTCTTGCCATCTCTGAGATAGTGCCAGAAAAGTACTGAAAAGTTACAAAATTTTAAGGGATCATAAGTGCTTTCCTTGGCACCACTGCCACAGTTTTAGAGCTACAGGAATCATTTACACCTCAAACGAAGCGTCAATTTCTCCTCTTTCCAACGCCATATAAAACGCCTACGTAGGTCTTGCCATCTCTGAGATAGTGCCAGAAAAGTACTGAAAAGTTACAAAATTTTAAGGGATCATAAGTGCTTTCCTTGGCACCACTGCCACAGTTTTAGAGCTACAGGAATCATTTACACCTCAAACGAAGCGTCAATTTCTCCTCTTTCCAACGCCATATAAAACGCCTACGTAGGTCTTGCCATCTCTGAGATAGTGCCAGAAAAGTACTGAAAAGTTACAAAATTTTAAGGGATCATAAGTGCTTTCCTTGGCACCACTGCCACAGTTTTAGAGCTACAGGAATTATTTACACCTCAAACGAAGCGTCAATTTCTCATCTTTCCAACGCCATATAAAACGCCTACCTAGGTCTTGCCATCTCTGAGATAGTGCCAGAAAAGTACTGAAAAGTTACAAAATTTTAAGGGATCATAAGTGCTTTCCTTGGCACCACTGCCACAGTTTTAGAGCTACAGGAATCATTTACACCTCAAACGAAGCGTCAATTTCTCCTCTTTCCAACGCCATATAAAACGCCTACATAGGTCTTGCCATCTCTGAGATAGTGCCAGAAAAGTACTGAAAAGTTACAAAATTTTAAGGGATCATAAGTGCTTTCCTTGGCACCACTGCCACAGTTTTAGAGCTACAGGAATCATTTACACCTCAAACGAAGCGTCAATTTCTCCTCTTTCCAACGCCATATAAAACGCCTACGTAGGTCTTGCCATCTCTGAGATAGTGCCAGAAAAGTACTGAAAAGTTACAAAATTTTAAGGGATCATAAGTGCTTTCCTTGGCACCACTGCCACAGTTTTAGAGCTACAGGAATCATTTACACCTCAAACGAAGCGTCAATTTCTCCTCTTTCCAACGCCATATAAAACGCCTACGTAGGTCTTGCCATCTCTGAGATAGTGCCAGAAAAGTACTGAAAAGTTACAAAATTTTAAGGGATCATAAGTGCTTTCCTTGGCACCACTGCCACAGTTTTAGAGCTACAGGAATTATTTACACCTCAAACGAAGCGTCAATTTCTCATCTTTCCAACGCCATATAAAACGCCTACGTAGGTCTTGCCATCTCTGAGATAGTGCCAGAAAAGTACTGAAAAGTTACAAAATTTTAAGGGATCATAAGTGCTTTCCTTGGCACCACTGCCACAGTTTTAGAGCTACAGGAATTATTTACACCTCAAACGAAGCGTCAATTTCTCATCTTTCCAACGCCATATAAAACGCCTACCTAGGTCTTGCCATCTCTGAGATAGTGCCAGAAAAGTACTGAAAAGTTACAAAATTTTAAGGGATCATAAGTGCTTTCCTTGGCACCACTGCCACAGTTTTAGAGCTACAGGAATCATTTACACCTCAAACGAAGCGTCAATTTCTCCTCTTTCCAACGCCATATAAAACGCCTACATAGGTCTTGCCATCTCTGAGATAGTGCCAGAAAAGTACTGAAAAGTTACAAAATTTTAAGGGATCATAAGTGCTTTCCTTGGCACCACTGCCACAGTTTTAGAGCTACAGGAATCATTTACACCTCAAACGAAGCGTCAATTTCTCCTCTTTCCAACGCCATATAAAACGCCTACGTAGGTCTTGCCATCTCTGAGATAGTGCCAGAAAAGTACTGAAAAGTTACAAAATTTTAAGGGATCATAAGTGCTTTCCTTGGCACCACTGCCACAGTTTTAGAGCTACAGGAATCATTTACACCTCAAACGAAGCGTCAATTTCTCCTCTTTCCAACGCCATATAAAACGCCTACGTAGGTCTTGCCATCTCTGAGATAGTGCCAGAAAAGTACTGAAAAGTTACAAAATTTTAAGGGATCATAAGTGCTTTCCTTGGCACCACTGCCACAGTTTTAGAGCTACAGGAATTATTTACACCTCAAACGAAGCGTCAATTTCTCATCTTTCCAACGCCATATAAAACGCCTACCTAGGTCTTGCCATCTCTGAGATAGTGCCAGAAAAGTACTGAAAAGTTACAAAATTTTAAGGGATCATAAGTGCTTTCCTTGGCACCACTGCCACAGTTTTAGAGCTACAGGAATCATTTACACCTCAAACGAAGCGTCAATTTCTCCTCTTTCCAACGCCATATAAAACGCCTACCTAGGTCTTGCCATCTCTGAGATAGTGCCAGAAAAGTACTGAAAAGTTACAAAATTTTAAGGGATCATAAGTGCTTTCCTTGGCCCCACTGCCACAGTTTTAGAGCTACAGGAATCATTTACACCTCAAACGAAGCGTCAATTTCTCCTCTTTCCAACGCCATATAAAACGCCTACCTAGGTCTTGCCATCTCTGAGATAGTGCCAGAAAAGTACTGAAAAGTTACACAATTTTAAGGGATCATAAGTGCTTTCCTTGGCACCACTGCCACAGTTTTAGAGCTACAGGAATCATTTACACCTCAAACGAAGCGTCAATTTCTCCTCTTTCCAACGCCATATAAAACGCCTACCTAGGTCTTGCCATCTCTGAGATAGTGCCAGAAAAGTACTGAAAAGTTACAAAATTTTAAGGGATCATAAGTGCTTTCCTTGGCACCACTGCCACAGTTTTAGAGCTACAGGAATCATTTACACCTCAAACGAAGCGTCAATTTCTCCTCTTTCCAACGCCATATAAAACGCCTACCTAGGTCTTGCCATCTCTGAGATAGTGCCAGAAAAGTACTGAAAAGTTATACAATTTTAAGGGATCATAAGTGCTTTCCTTGGCACCACTGCCACAGTTTTAGAGCTACAGGAATCATTTACACCTCAAACGAAGCGTCAATTTCTCCTCTTTCCAACGCCATATAAAACGCCTACCTAGGTCTTGCCATCTCTGAGATAGTGCCAGAAAAGTACTGAAAAGTTACAAAATTTTAAGGGATCATAAGTGCTTTCCTTGGCACCACTGCCACAGTTTTAGAGCTACAGGAATCATTTACACCTCAAACGAAGCGTCAATTTCTCCTCTTTCCAACGCCATATAAAACGCCTACGTAGGTCTTGCCATCTCTGAGATAGTGCCAGAAAAGTACTGAAAAGTTACAAAATTTTAAGGGATCATAAGTGCTTTCCTTGGCACCACTGCCACAGTTTTAGAGCTACAGGAATCATTTACACCTCAAACGAAGCGTCAATTTCTCCTCTTTCCAACGCCATATAAAACGCCTACGTAGGTCTTGCCATCTCTGAGATAGTGCCAGAAAAGTACTGAAAAGTTACAAAATTTTAAGGGATCATAAGTGCTTTCCTTGGCACCACTGCCACAGTTTTAGAGCTACAGGAATCATTTACACCTCAAACGAAGCGTCAATTTCTCCTCTTTCCAACGCCATATAAAACGCCTACGTAGGTCTTGCCATCTCTGAGATAGTGCCAGAAAAGTACTGAAAAGTTACAAAATTTTAAGGGATCATAAGTGCTTTCCTTGGCACCACTGCCACAGTTTTAGAGCTACAGGAATCATTTACACCTCAAACGAAGCGTCAATTTCTCCTCTTTCCAACGCCATATAAAACGCCTACGTAGGTCTTGCCATCTCTGAGATAGTGCCAGAAAAGTACTGAAAAGTTACAAAATTTTAAGGGATCATAAGTGCTTTCCTTGGCACCACTGCCACAGTTTTAGAGCTACAGGAATCATTTACACCTCAAACGAAGCGTCAATTTCTCCTCTTTCCAACGCCATATAAAACGCCTACGTAGGTCTTGCCATCTCTGAGATAGTGCCAGAAAAGTACTGAAAAGTTACAAAATTTTAAGGGATCATAAGTGCTTTCCTTGGCACCACTGCCACAGTTTTAGAGCTACAGGAATCATTTACACCTCAAACGAAGCGTCAATTTCTCCTCTTTCCAACGCCATATAAAACGCCTACATAGGTCTTGCCATCTCTGAGATAGTGCCAGAAAAGTACTGAAAAGTTACACAATTTTAAGGGATCATAAGTGCTTTCCTTGGCACCACTGCCACAGTTTTAGAGCTACAGGAATCATTTACACCTCAAACGAAGCGTCAATTTCTCCTCTTTCCAACGCCATATAAAACGCCTACCTAGGTCTTGCCATCTCTGAGATAGTGCCAGAAAAGTACTGAAAAGTTACAAAATTTTAAGGGATCATAAGTGCTTTCCTTGGCACCACTGCCACAGTTTTAGAGCTACAGGAATCATTTACACCTCAAACGAAGCGTCAATTTCTCCTCTTTCCAACGCCATATAAAACGCCTACCTAGGTCTTGCCATCTCTGAGATAGTGCCAGAAAAGTACTGAAAAGTTATACAATTTTAAGGGATCATAAGTGCTTTCCTTGGCACCACTGCCACAGTTTTAGAGCTACAGGAATCATTTACACCTCAAACGAAGCGTCAATTTCTCCTCTTTCCAACGCCATATAAAACGCCTACCTAGGTCTTGCCATCTCTGAGATAGTGCCAGAAAAGTACTGAAAAGTTACAAAATTTTAAGGGATCATAAGTGCTTTCCTTGGCACCACTGCCACAGTTTTAGAGCTACAGGAATCATTTACACCTCAAACGAAGCGTCAATTTCTCCTCTTTCCAACGCCATATAAAACGCCTACATAGGTCTTGCCATCTCTGAGATAGTGCCAGAAAAGTACTGAAAAGTTACAAAATTTTAAGGGATCATAAGTGCTTTCCTTGGCACCACTGCCACAGTTTTAGAGCTACAGGAATCATTTACACCTCAAACGAAGCGTCAATTTCTCCTCTTTCCAACGCCATATAAAACGCCTACATAGGTCTTGCCATCTCTGAGATAGTGCCAGAAAAGTACTGAAAAGTTACAAAATTTTAAGGGATCATAAGTGCTTTCCTTGGCACCACTGCCACAGTTTTAGAGCTACAGGAATCATTTACACCTCAAACGAAGCGTCAATTTCTCCTCTTTCCAACGCCATATAAAACGCCTACCTAGGTCTTGCCATCTCTGAGATAGTGCCAGAAAAGTACTGAAAAGTTACAAAATTTTAAGGGATCATAAGTGCTTTCCTTGGCACCACTGCCACAGTTTTAGAGCTACAGGAATCATTTACACCTCAAACGAAGCGTCAATTTCTCCTCTTTCCAACGCCATATAAAACGCCTACCTAGGTCTTGCCATCTTTGAGATAGTGCCAGAAAAGTACTGAAAAGTTACAAAATTTTAAGGGATCATAAGTGCTTTCCTTGGCACCACTGCCACAGTTTTAGAGCTACAGGAATCATTTACACCTCAAACGAAGCGTCAATTTCTCCTCTTTCCAACGCCATATAAAACGCCTACATAGGTCTTGCCATCTCTGAGATAGTGCCAGAAAAGTACTGAAAAGTTACAAAATTTTAAGGGATCATAAGTGCTTTCCTTGGCACCACTGCCACAGTTTTAGAGCTACAGGAATCATTTACACCTCAAACGAAGCGTCAATTTCTCCTCTTTCCAACGCCATATAAAACGCCTACGTAGGTCTTGCCATCTCTGAGATAGTGCCAGAAAAGTACTGAAAAGTTACAAAATTTTAAGGGATCATAAGTGCTTTCCTTGGCACCACTGCCACAGTTTTAGAGCTACAGGAATTATTTACACCTCAAACGAAGCGTCAATTTCTCATCTTTCCAACGCCATATAAAACGCCTACCTAGGTCTTGCCATCTCTGAGATAGTGCCAGAAAAGTACTGAAAAGTTACAAAATTTTAAGGGATCATAAGTGCTTTCCTTGGCACCACTGCCACAGTTTTAGAGCTACAGGAATCATTTACACCTCAAACGAAGCGTCAATTTCTCCTCTTTCCAACGCCATATAAAACGCCTACATAGGTCTTGCCATCTCTGAGATAGTGCCAGAAAAGTACTGAAAAGTTACAAAATTTTAAGGGATCATAAGTGCTTTCCTTGGCACCACTGCCACAGTTTTAGAGCTACAGGAATCATTTACACCTCAAACGAAGCGTCAATTTCTCCTCTTTCCAACGCCATATAAAACGCCTACATAGGTCTTGCCATCTCTGAGATAGTGCCAGAAAAGTACTGAAAAGTTACAAAATTTTAAGGGATCATAAGTGCTTTCCTTGGCACCACTGCCACAGTTTTAGAGCTACAGGAATCATTTACACCTCAAACGAAGCGTCAATTTCTCCTCTTTCCAACGCCATATAAAACGCCTACCTAGGTCTTGCCATCTCTGAGATAGTGCCAGAAAAGTACTGAAAAGTTACAAAATTTTAAGGGATCATAAGTGCTTTCCTTGGCACCACTGCCACAGTTTTAGAGCTAAAGGAATCATTTACACCTCAAACGAAGCGTCAATTTCTCCTCTTTCCAACGCCATATAAAACGCCTACGTAGGTCTTGCCATCTCTGAGATAGTGCCAGAAAAGTACTGAAAAGTTACAAAATTTTAAGGGATCATAAGTGCCTTCCTTGGCACCACTGCCACAGTTTAAGAGCTACAGGAATCATTTACACCTCAAACGAAGCGTCAATTTCTCCTCTTTCCAACGCCATATAAAACGCCTACGTAGGTCTTGCCATCTCTGAGATAGTGCCAGAAAAGTACTGAAAAGTTACAAAATTTTAAGGGATCATAAGTGCTTTCCTTGGCACCACTGCCACAGTTTTAGAGCTACAGGAATCATTTACACCTCAAACGAAGCGTCGATTTCTCCTCTTTCCAACGCCATATAAAACGCCTACCTAGGTCTTGCCATCTCTGAGATAGTGCCAGAAAAGTACTGAAAAGTTACACAATTTTAAGGGATCATAAGTGCTTTCCTTGGCACCACTGCCACAGTTTTAGAGCTACAGGAATCATTTACACCTCAAACGAAGCGTCAATTTCTCCTCTTTCCAACGCCATATAAAACGCCTACCTAGGTCTTGCCATCTCTGAGATAGTGCCAGAAAAGTACTGAAAAGTTACAAAATTTTAAGGGATCATAAGTGCTTTCCTTGGCACCACTGCCACAGTTTTAGAGCTACAGGAATCATTTACACCTCAAACGAAGCGTCAATTTCTCCTCTTTCCAACGCCATATAAAACGCCTACGTAGGTCTTGCCATCTCTGAGATAGTGCCAGAAAAGTACTGAAAAGTTACAAAATTTTAAGGGATCATAAGTGCTTTCCTTGGCACCACTGCCACAGTTTTAGAGCTACAGGAATCATTTACACCTCAAACGAAGCGTCAATTTCTCCTCTTTCCAACGCCATATAAAACGCCTACATAGGTCTTGCCATCTCTGAGATAGTGCCAGAAAAGTACTGAAAAGTTACAAAATTTTAAGGGATCATAAGTGCTTTCCTTGGCACCACTGCCACAGTTTTAGAGCTACAGGAATCATTTACACCTCAAACGAAGCGTCAATTTCTCCTCTTTCCAACGCCATATAAAACGCCTACCTAGGTCTTGCCGTCTCTGAGATAGTGCCAGAAAAGTACTGAAAAGTTACAAAATTTTAAGGGATCATAAGTGCTTTCCTTGGCACCACTGCCACAGTTTCAGAGCCACAGGAATGGTTTACCCCTCAAACGAAGCGTCAATTTCTCCTCTTTCCAACGCCACATAAAACGCCTACCTAGGTCTTGCCATCTCTGAGATAGTGCCAGAAAAGTACTGAAAAGTTACAAAATTTTAAGGGATCATAAGTGCTTTCCTTGGCACCACTGCCACAGTTTTAGAGCTACAGGAATCATTTACACCTCAAACGAAGCGTCAATTTCTCCTCTTTCCAACGCCATATAAAACGCCTACCTAGGTCTTGCCATCTCTGAGATAGTGCCAGAAAAGTACTGAAAAGTTACAAAATTTTAAGGGATCATAAGTGCTTTCCTTGGCACCACTGCCACAGTTTTAGAGCCACAGGAATGGTTTACCCCTCAAACGAAGCGTCAATTTCTCCTCTTTCCAACGCCATATAAAATGCCTACGTAGGTCTTGCCATCTCTGAGATAGTGCCAGAAAAGTACTGAAAAAATACAAAATTTTAAGGGATCATAAGTGCTTCCTTGGCACCACTGCCACAGTTTTAGAGCTACAGGAATCATTTACACCTCAAACGAAGCGTCTATTTCTCCTCTTTCCAACGCCATATAAAATGCCTACGTAGGTCTTGCCATCTCTGAGATAGTGCCAGAAAAGTACTGAAAAAATACAAAATTTTAAGGGATCATAAGTGCTTCCTTGGCACCACTGCCACAGTTTTAGAGCTACAGGAATCATTTACACCTCAAACGAAGCGTCTATTTCTCCTCTTTCCAACGCCATATAAAATGCCTACGTAGGTCTTGCCATCTCTGAGATAGTGCCAGAAAAGTACTGAAAAGTTACAAAATTTTAAGGGATCATAAGTGCTTTCCTTGGCACCACTGCCACAGTTTTAGAGCTACAGGAATCATTTACACCTCAAACGAAGCGTCAATTTCTCCTCTTTCCAACGCCATATAAAACGCCTACATAGGTCTTGCCATCTCTGAGATAGTGCCAGAAAAGTACTGAAAAGTTACACAATTTTAAGGGATCATAAGTGCTTTCCTTGGCACCACTGCCACAGTTTTAGAGCTACAGGAATCATTTACACCTCAAACGAAGCGTCAATTTCTCCTCTTTCCAACGCCATATAAAACGCCTACCTAGGTCTTGCCATCTCTGAGATAGTGCCAGAAAAGTACTGAAAAGTTACAAAATTTTAAGGGATCATAAGTGCTTTCCTTGGCACCACTGCCACAGTTTTAGAGCTACAGGAATCATTTACACCTCAAACGAAGCGTCAATTTCTCCTCTTTCCAACGCCATATAAAACGCCTACCTAGGTCTTGCCATCTCTGAGATAGTGCCAGAAAAGTACTGAAAAGTTATACAATTTTAAGGGATCATAAGTGCTTTCCTTGGCACCACTGCCACAGTTTTAGAGCTACAGGAATCATTTACACCTCAAACGAAGCGTCAATTTCTCCTCTTTCCAACGCCATATAAAACGCCTACCTAGGTCTTGCCATCTCTGAGATAGTGCCAGAAAAGTACTGAAAAGTTACAAAATTTTAAGGGATCATAAGTGCTTTCCTTGGCACCACTGCCACAGTTTTAGAGCTACAGGAATCATTTACACCTCAAACGAAGCGTCAATTTCTCCTCTTTCCAACGCCATATAAAACGCCTACATAGGTCTTGCCATCTCTGAGATAGTGCCAGAAAAGTACTGAAAAGTTACAAAATTTTAAGGGATCATAAGTGCTTTCCTTGGCACCACTGCCACAGTTTTAGAGCTACAGGAATCATTTACACCTCAAACGAAGCGTCAATTTCTCCTCTTTCCAACGCCATATAAAACGCCTACATAGGTCTTGCCATCTCTGAGATAGTGCCAGAAAAGTACTGAAAAGTTACAAAATTTTAAGGGATCATAAGTGCTTTCCTTGGCACCACTGCCACAGTTTTAGAGCTACAGGAATCATTTACACCTCAAACGAAGCGTCAATTTCTCCTCTTTCCAACGCCATATAAAACGCCTACCTAGGTCTTGCCATCTCTGAGATAGTGCCAGAAAAGTACTGAAAAGTTACAAAATTTTAAGGGATCATAAGTGCTTTCCTTGGCACCACTGCCACAGTTTTAGAGCTAAAGGAATCATTTACACCTCAAACGAAGCGTCAATTTCTCCTCTTTCCAACGCCATATAAAACGCCTACGTAGGTCTTGCCATCTCTGAGATAGTGCCAGAAAAGTACTGAAAAGTTACAAAATTTTAAGGGATCATAAGTGCCTTCCTTGGCACCACTGCCACAGTTTAAGAGCTACAGGAATCATTTACACCTCAAACGAAGCGTCAATTTCTCCTCTTTCCAACGCCATATAAAACGCCTACGTAGGTCTTGCCATCTCTGAGATAGTGCCAGAAAAGTACTGAAAAGTTACAAAATTTTAAGGGATCATAAGTGCTTTCCTTGGCACCACTGCCACAGTTTTAGAGCTACAGGAATCATTTACACCTCAAACGAAGCGTCAATTTCTCCTCTTTCCAACGCCATATAAAACGCCTACCTAGGTCTTGCCATCTCTGAGATAGTGCCAGAAAAGTACTGAAAAGTTACACAATTTTAAGGGATCATAAGTGCTTTCCTTGGCACCACTGCCACAGTTTTAGAGCTACAGGAATCATTTACACCTCAAACGAAGCGTCAATTTCTCCTCTTTCCAACGCCATATAAAACGCCTACCTAGGTCTTGCCATCTCTGAGATAGTGCCAGAAAAGTACTGAAAAGTTACAAAATTTTAAGGGATCATAAGTGCTTTCCTTGGCACCACTGCCACAGTTTTAGAGCTACAGGAATCATTTACACCTCAAACGAAGCGTCAATTTCTCCTCTTTCCAACGCCATATAAAACGCCTACCTAGTCCTTGCCATCTCTGAGATAGTGCCAGAAAAGTACTGAAAAGTTATACAATTTTAAGGGATCATAAGTGCTTTCCTTGGCACCACTGCCACAGTTTTAGAGCTACAGGAATCATTTACACCTCAAACGAAGCGTCAATTTCTCCTCTTTCCAACGCCATATAAAACGCCTACGTAGGTCTTGCCATCTCTGAGATAGTGCCAGAAAAGTACTGAAAAGTTACAAAATTTTAAGGGATCATAAGTGCTTTCCTTGGCACCACTGCCACAGTTTTAGAGCTACAGGAATCATTTACACCTCAAACGAAGCGTCAATTTCTCCTCTTTCCAACGCCATATAAAACGCCTACCTAGGTCTTGCCATCTTTGAGATAGTGCCAGAAAAGTACTGAAAAGTTACAAAATTTTAAGGGATCATAAGTGCTTTCCTTGGCACCACTGCCACAGTTTTAGAGCTACAGGAATCATTTACACCTCAAACGAAACGTCAATTTCTCCTCTTTCCAACGCCATATAAAACGCCTACATAGGTCTTGCCATCTCTGAGATAGTGCCAGAAAAGTACTGAAAAGTTACAAAATTTTAAGGGATCATAAGTGCTTTCCTTGGCACCACTGCCACAGTTTTAGAGCTACAGGAATCATTTACACCTCAAACGAAGCGTCAATTTCTCCTCTTTCCAACGCCATATAAAACGCCTACGTAGGTCTTGCCATCTCTGAGATAGTGCCAGAAAAGTACTGAAAAGTTACAAAATTTTAAGGGATCATAAGTGCTTTCCTTGGCACCACTGCCACAGTTTTAGAGCTACAGGAATCATTTACACCTCAAACGAAGCGTCAATTTCTCCTCTTTCCAACGCCATATAAAACGCCTACGTAGGTCTTGCCATCTCTGAGATAGTGCCAGAAAAGTACTGAAAAGTTACAAAATTTTAAGGGATCATAAGTGCTTTCCTTGGCACCACTGCCACAGTTTTAGAGCTACAGGAATTATTTACACCTCAAACGAAGCGTCAATTTCTCATCTTTCCAACGCCATATAAAACGCCTACCTAGGTCTTGCCATCTCTGAGATAGTGCCAGAAAAGTACTGAAAAGTTACAAAATTTTAAGGGATCATAAGTGCTTTCCTTGGCACCACTGCCACAGTTTTAGAGCTACAGGAATCATTTACACCTCAAACGAAGCGTCAATTTCTCCTCTTTCCAACGCCATATAAAACGCCTACGTAGGTCTTGCCATCTCTGAGATAGTGCCAGAAAAGTACTGAAAAGTTACAAAATTTTAAGGGATCATAAGTGCTTTCCTTGGCACCACTGCCACAGTTTTAGAGCTACAGGAATCATTTACACCTCAAACGAAGCGTCAATTTCTCCTCTTTCCAACGCCATATAAAACGCCTACGTAGGTCTTGCCATCTCTGAGATAGTGCCAGAAAAGTACTGAAAAGTTACAAAATTTTAAGGGATCATAAGTGCTTTCCTTGGCACCACTGCCACAGTTTTAGAGCTACAGGAATTATTTACACCTCAAACGAAGCGTCAATTTCTCATCTTTCCAACGCCATATAAAACGCCTACCTAGGTCTTGCCATCTCTGAGATAGTGCCAGAAAAGTACTGAAAAGTTACAAAATTTTAAGGGATCATAAGTGCTTTCCTTGGCACCACTGCCACAGTTTTAGAGCTACAGGAATCATTTACACCTCAAACGAAGCGTCAATTTCTCCTCTTTCCAACGCCATATAAAACGCCTACCTAGGTCTTGCCATCTCTGAGATAGTGCCAGAAAAGTACTGAAAAGTTACAAAATTTTAAGGGATCATAAGTGCTTTCCTTGGCCCCACTGCCACAGTTTTAGAGCTACAGGAATCATTTACACCTCAAACGAAGCGTCAATTTCTCCTCTTTCCAACGCCATATAAAACGCCTACGTAGGTCTTGCCATCTCTGAGATAGTGCCAGAAAAGTACTGAAAAGTTACAAAATTTTAAGGGATCATAAGTGCTTTCCTTGGCACCACTGCCACAGTTTTAGAGCTACAGGAATCATTTACACCTCAAACGAAGCGTCAATTTCTCCTCTTTCCAACGCCATATAAAACGCCTACGTAGGTCTTGCCATCTCTGAGATAGTGCCAGAAAAGTACTGAAAAGTTACAAAATTTTAAGGGATCATAAGTGCTTTCCTTGGCACCACTGCCACAGTTTTAGAGCTACAGGAATCATTTACACCTCAAACGAAGCGTCAATTTCTCCTCTTTCCAACGCCATATAAAACGCCTACGTAGGTCTTGCCATCTCTGAGATAGTGCCAGAAAAGTACTGAAAAGTTACAAAATTTTAAGGGATCATAAGTGCCTTCCTTGGCACCACTGCCACAGTTTAAGAGCTACAGGAATCATTTACACCTCAAACGAAGCGTCAATTTCTCCTCTTTCCAACGCCATATAAAACGCCTACGTAGGTCTTGCCATCTCTGAGATAGTGCCAGAAAAGTACTGAAAAGTTACAAAATTTTAAGGGATCATAAGTGCTTTCCTTGGCACCACTGCCACAGTTTTAGAGCTACAGGAATCATTTACACCTCAAACGAAGCGTCAATTTCTCCTCTTTCCAACGCCATATAAAATGCCTACGTAGGTCTTGCCATCTCTGAGATAGTGCCAGAAAAGTACTGAAAAGTTACAAAATTTTAAGGGATCATAAGTGCTTTCCTTGGCACCACTGCCACAGTTTTAGAGCTACAGGAATCATTTACACCTCAAACGAAGCGTCAATTTCTCCTCTTTCCAACGCCATATAAAACGCCTACGTAGGTCTTGCCATCTCTGAGATAGTGCCAGAAAAGTACTGAAAAGTTACAAAATTTTAAGGGATCATAAGTGCTTTCCTTGGCACCACTGCCACAGTTTTAGAGCTACAGAAATCATTTACACCTCAAACGAAGCGTCAATTTCTCCTCTTTCCAACGCCATATAAAACGCCTACCTAGGTCTTGCCATCTTTGAGATAGTGCCAGAAAAGTACTGAAAAGTTACAAAATTTTAAGGGATCATAAGTGCTTTCCTTGGCACCACTGCCACAGTTTTAGAGCTACAGGAATCATTTACACCTCAAACGAAGCGTCAATTTCTCCTCTTTCCAACGCCATATAAAACGCCTACCTAGGTCTTGCCATCTCTGAGATAGTGCCAGAAAAGTACTGAAAAGTTACAAAATTTTAAGGGATCATAAGTGCTTTCCTTGGCCCCACTGCCACAGTTTTAGAGCTACAGGAATCATTTACACCTCAAACGAAGCGTCAATTTCTCCTCTTTCCAACGCCATATAAAACGCCTACGTAGGTCTTGCCATCTCTGAGATAGTGCCAGAAAAGTACTGAAAAGTTACAAAATTTTAAGGGATCATAAGTGCTTTCCTTGGCACCACTGCCACAGTTTTAGAGCTACAGGAATCATTTACACCTCAAACGAAGCGTCAATTTCTCCTCTTTCCAACGCCATATAAAACGCCTACGTAGGTCTTGCCATCTCTGAGATAGTGCCAGAAAAGTACTGAAAAGTTACAAAATTTTAAGGGATCATAAGTGCTTTCCTTGGCACCACTGCCACAGTTTTAGAGCTACAGGAATCATTTACACCTCAAACGAAGCGTCAATTTCTCCTCTTTCCAACGCCATATAAAACGCCTACCTAGGTCTTGCCATCTTTGAGATAGTGCCAGAAAAGTACTGAAAAGTTACAAAATTTTAAGGGATCATAAGTGCTTTCCTTGGCACCACTGCCACAGTTTTAGAGCTACAGGAATCATTTACACCTCAAACGAAGCGTCAATTTCTCCTCTTTCCAACGCCATATAAAACGCCTACCTAGGTCTTGCCATCTCTGAGATAGTGCCAGAAAAGTACTGAAAAGTTATACAATTTTAAGGGATCATAAGTGCTTTCCTTGGCACCACTGCCACAGTTTTAGAGCTACAGGAATCATTTACACCTCAAACGAAGCGTCAATTTCTCCTCTTTCCAACGCCATATAAAACGCCTACCTAGGTCTTGCCATCTCTGAGATAGTGCCAGAAAAGTACTGAAAAGTTACAAAATTTTAAGGGATCATAAGTGCTTTCCTTGGCACCACTGCCACAGTTTTAGAGCTAAAGGAATCATTTACACCTCAAACGAAGCGTCAATTTCTCCTCTTTCCAACGCCATATAAAACGCCTACGTAGGTCTTGCCATCTCTGAGATAGTGCCAGAAAAGTACTGAAAAGTTACAAAATTTTAAGGGATCATAAGTGCTTTCCTTGGCACCACTGCCACAGTTTTAGAGCTACAGGAATCATTTATACCTCAAACGAAGCGTCAATTTCTCCTCTTTCCAACGCCATATAAAACGCCTACGTAGGTCTTGCCATCTCTGAGATAGTGCCAGAAAAGTACTGAAAAGTTACAAAATTTTAAGGGATCATAAGTGCTTTCCTTGGCACCACTGCCACAGTTTTAGAGCTACAGGAATCATTTACACCTCAAACGAAGCGTCAATTTCTCCTCTTTCCAACGCCATATAAAACGCCTACGTAGGTCTTGCCATCTCTGAGATAGTGCCAGAAAAGTACTGAAAAGTTACAAAATTTTAAGGGATCATAAGTGCTTTCCTTGGCACCACTGCCACAGTTTTAGAGCTACAGGAATCATTTACACCTCAAACGAAGCGTCAATTTCTCCTCTTTCCAACGCCATATAAAACGCCTACGTAGGTCTTGCCATCTCTGAGATAGTGCCAGAAAAGTACTGAAAAGTTACAAAATTTTAAGGGATCATAAGTGCTTTCCTTGGCACCACTGCCACAGTTTTAGAGCTACAGGAATCATTTACACCTCAAACGAAGCGTCAATTTCTCCTCTTTCCAATGCCATATAAAACGCCTACGTAGGTCTTGCCATCTCTGAGATAGTGCCAGAAAAGTACTGAAAAGTTACAAAATTTTAAGGGATCATAAGTGCTTTCCTTGGCACCACTGCCACAGTTTTAGAGCTACAGAAATCATTTACACCTCAAACGAAGCGTCAATTTCTCCTCTTTCCAACGCCATATAAAACGCCTACCTAGGTCTTGCCATCTTTGAGATAGTGCCAGAAAAGTACTGAAAAGTTACAAAATTTTAAGGGATCATAAGTGCTTTCCTTGGCACCACTGCCACAGTTTTAGAGCTACAGGAATCATTTACACCTCAAACGAAGCGTCAATTTCTCCTCTTTCCAACGCCATATAAAACGCCTACATAGGTCTTGCCATCTCTGAGATAGTGCCAGAAAAGTACTGAAAAGTTACAAAATTTTAAGGGATCATAAGTGCTTTCCTTGGCACCACTGCCACAGTTTTAGAGCTACAGGAATCATTTACACCTCAAACGAAGCGTCAATTTCTCCTCTTTCCAACGCCATATAAAACGCCTACCTAGGTCTTGCCATCTCTGAGATAGTGCCAGAAAAGTACTGAAAAGTTACAAAATTTTAAGGGATCATAAGTGCTTTCCTTGGCACCACTGCCACAGTTTTAGAGCTAAAGGAATCATTTACACCTCAAACGAAGCGTCAATTTCTCCTCTTTCCAACGCCATATAAAACGCCTACGTAGGTCTTGCCATCTCTGAGATAGTGCCAGAAAAGTACTGAAAAGTTACAAAATTTTAAGGGATCATAAGTGCTTTCCTTGGCACCACTGCCACAGTTTTAGAGCTACAGGAATCATTTACACCTCAAACGAAGCGTCAATTTCTCCTCTTTCCAACGCCATATAAAACGCCTACCTAGGTCTTGCCATCTTTGAGATAGTGCCAGAAAAGTACTGAAAAGTTACAAAATTTTAAGGGATCATAAGTGCTTTCCTTGGCACCACTGCCACAGTTTTAGAGCTACAGGAATCATTTACACCTCAAACGAAGCGTCAATTTCTCCTCTTTCCAACGCCATATAAAACGCCTACATAGGTCTTGCCATCTCTGAGATAGTGCCAGAAAAGTACTGAAAAGTTACAAAATTTTAAGGGATCATAAGTGCTTTCCTTGGCACCACTGCCACAGTTTTAGAGCTACAGGAATCATTTACACCTCAAACGAAGCGTCAATTTCTCCTCTTTCCAACGCCATATAAAACGCCTACATAGGTCTTGCCATCTCTGAGATAGTGCCAGAAAAGTACTGAAAAGTTACAAAATTTTAAGGGATCATAAGTGCTTTCCTTGGCACCACTGCCACAGTTTTAGAGCTACAGGAATCATTTACACCTCAAACGAAGCGTCAATTTCTCCTCTTTCCAACGCCATATAAAACGCCTACGTAGGTCTTGCCATCTCTGAGATAGTGCCAGAAAAGTACTGAAAAGTTACAAAATTTTAAGGGATCATAAGTGCCTTCCTTGGCACCACTGCCACAGTTTAAGAGCTACAGGAATCATTTACACCTCAAACGAAGCGTCAATTTCTCCTCTTTCCAACGCCATATAAAACGCCTACGTAGGTCTTGCCATCTCTGAGATAGTGCCAGAAAAGTACTGAAAAGTTACAAAATTTTAAGGGATCATAAGTGCTTTCCTTGGCACCACTGCCACAGTTTTAGAGCTACAGGAATCATTTACACCTCAAACGAAGCGTCAATTTCTCCTCTTTCCAACGCCATATAAAACGCCTACCTAGGTCTTGCCATCTCTGAGATAGTGCCAGAAAAGTACTGAAAAGTTACACAATTTTAAGGGATCATAAGTGCTTTCCTTGGCACCACTGCCACAGTTTTAGAGCTACAGGAATCATTTACACCTCAAACGAAGCGTCAATTTCTCCTCTTTCCAACGCCATATAAAACGCCTACCTAGGTCTTGCCATCTCTGAGATAGTGCCAGAAAAGTACTGAAAAGTTACAAAATTTTAAGGGATCATAAGTGCTTTCCTTGGCACCACTGCCACAGTTTTAGAGCTACAGGAATCATTTACACCTCAAACGAAGCGTCAATTTCTCCTCTTTCCAACGCCATATAAAACGCCTACCTAGGTCTTGCCATCTCTGAGATAGTGCCAGAAAAGTACTGAAAAGTTATACAATTTTAAGGGATCATAAGTGCTTTCCTTGGCACCACTGCCACAGTTTTAGAGCTACAGGAATCATTTACACCTCAAACGAAGCGTCAATTTCTCCTCTTTCCAACGCCATATAAAACGCCTACCTAGGTCTTGCCATCTCTGAGATAGTGCCAGAAAAGTACTGAAAAGTTACAAAATTTTAAGGGATCATAAGTGCTTTCCTTGGCACCACTGCCACAGTTTTAGAGCTACAGGAATCATTTACACCTCAAACGAAGCGTCAATTTCTCCTCTTTCCAACGCCATATAAAACGCCTACATAGGTCTTGCCATCTCTGAGATAGTGCCAGAAAAGTACTGAAAAGTTACAAAATTTTAAGGGATCATAAGTGCTTTCCTTGGCACCACTGCCACAGTTTTAGAGCTACAGGAATCATTTACACCTCAAACGAAGCGTCAATTTCTCCTCTTTCCAACGCCATATAAAACGCCTACATAGGTCTTGCCATCTCTGAGATAGTGCCAGAAAAGTACTGAAAAGTTACAAAATTTTAAGGGATCATAAGTGCTTTCCTTGGCACCACTGCCACAGTTTTAGAGCTACAGGAATCATTTACACCTCAAACGAAGCGTCAATTTCTCCTCTTTCCAACGCCATATAAAACGCCTACCTAGGTCTTGCCATCTCTGAGATAGTGCCAGAAAAGTACTGAAAAGTTACAAAATTTTAAGGGATCATAAGTGCTTTCCTTGGCACCACTGCCACAGTTTTAGAGCTAAAGGAATCATTTACACCTCAAACGAAGCGTCAATTTCTCCTCTTTCCAACGCCATATAAAACGCCTACGTAGGTCTTGCCATCTCTGAGATAGTGCCAGAAAAGTACTGAAAAGTTACAAAATTTTAAGGGATCATAAGTGCCTTCCTTGGCACCACTGCCACAGTTTAAGAGCTACAGGAATCATTTACACCTCAAACGAAGCGTCAATTTCTCCTCTTTCCAACGCCATATAAAACGCCTACGTAGGTCTTGCCATCTCTGAGATAGTGCCAGAAAAGTACTGAAAAGTTACAAAATTTTAAGGGATCATAAGTGCTTTCCTTGGCACCACTGCCACAGTTTTAGAGCTACAGGAATCATTTACACCTCAAACGAAGCGTCAATTTCTCCTCTTTCCAACGCCATATAAAACGCCTACCTAGGTCTTGCCATCTCTGAGATAGTGCCAGAAAAGTACTGAAAAGTTACACAATTTTAAGGGATCATAAGTGCTTTCCTTGGCACCACTGCCACAGTTTTAGAGCTACAGGAATCATTTACACCTCAAACGAAGCGTCAATTTCTCCTCTTTCCAACGCTATATAAAACGCCTACCTAGGTCTTGCCATCTCTGAGATAGTGCCAGAAAAGTACTGAAAAGTTACAAAATTTTAAGGGATCATAAGTGCTTTCCTTGGCACCACTGCCACAGTTTTAGAGCTACAGGAATCATTTACACCTCAAACGAAGCGTCAATTTCTCCTCTTTCCAACGCCATATAAAACGCCTACCTAGGTCTTGCCATCTCTGAGATAGTGCCAGAAAAGTACTGAA